>OX376662.1:6782041-9182041 GCA_947386135.1 Melanchra persicariae
TTGAACGTGAGAAAGTTGACCGTGATTGGTATTAAAACAAATGATTATTGTGTTCGGTTCCTATAAATTGTCGAAGGCAAAACGTGTGACCTAATACTCGAAACCATGGCTGACCTTGACTTCACACGTTTGATATTGATGGGTCTCATCTTTCCATTGTTAACCGCTTAGTACTTTGATTGAACTTTTTCAGCAAAATAAGTGTAATTCTCTAAACGTTAGTTTGCGATAGCCGTTCAACGTGTTCATTGGTTTTAGTACGTGTTAAATTGATGTCAATTTTGCTGGATCTCTTAACTACGGTTGTCTTGTTTTTTCATAGCGATGATCCCAAAAAGAAGGCTATAAATTTTACATTCATATTTATGTCTTAGAAAAAGTATAGTAGATAGGAGTATGTCAAAATGCCACTTGTAGCTAGTTTAACTAACCAATTTCTTCCATATCAAAATCAACACATTTGGAATTGTAGTTACGCATTGGACTGACGCCAATTCTCTAACAGAGCTTCTCTTTCTTTCGTCCAGCAAGTCTCAACCTCAGTCGAAAGACGTCCACAGCTGGTCTTCCCCAAGAGTAACCACATCGAACGATCCTGTATGTTTCGCTGTGGAATCCCGTGTTCACCTTGTAAGCGGGCGTCACTCGAAATAATTTCGACCCCATGGACTATCTGTTCTACGAGCAATATGCTACTTAAGGTTACACTCTTCGATATTTTGTCCATACAAATTTCGGGGGGGTATTACTCCACTGTTTGACATTATACATTCAAAGTTAAGCATGATATCGTTTTATCTCATAATTAATTTTGTCTGTACGGAAACAGAATAGTAAAATAAAAAACCATTAAAAGTTATAAGCCAACAAAGATTCGTTTTTTTTTGCCAATTTTAACGCAACTTCGGTCGTAAATAAGTAATAAAAGATCTAATAGAAATCTCAAAAACAAAGTCGGCACCGACAAACCTCAATTGTAGAAGAGTTCAATTAACTTTATTTGTAATGGATTTATTCAGTGGTTTCTTCATAAAACTCAACCTTCCAATAGACTTTTCGTGCATCGTCTAACGTTGTTTTCGTTCGGAACGGTGTTTTGAGCGTGGAAACTGGACATAGTGCGTTCAGACTAGCATCTAAATGCTCATCACTGATATTGTCTCTGTCGGGCACCATGCCCGATGAGACAGCGTGCTTTTTGGTCACGCTTACCAGCGAGTTCGAGCCCGCGACCAGTTCAACCTTAAGTTTGATGCCTCTTTGGCGATTCCTAAGAATCAGAAAGTATAGAAAACACGAAAGCTTATGGAAACAATCTAGCAAAGATTCAATTCAACAGGCGCACCCAAGAGATTAGACCTCTAAATTGTGTCATTACTCTACAAAATGTCAAACAGTAAATAAAATAAATGACATGTAATGTGAAGGTAATGACTTCGTGTGCACCTGCGGGCTGCATTAGCATACTGCTCGCCCTGTATGGCCCAACACTAGGTATGTGTATCAATCATTTGTGTTGGTCTATTCTGTGGTGTGTTATGATTACTTATGATTGCACTTAAGTGTAGAACGTAATGATATTATTACTTAACTTTAACGTTTTAGTTTGGGCGTGTACAGGTTTACTATTTTTGATGTTTGATTTGGCTATTGGCCGTTCTTTTATTACCTCTTAGCTTTCTCCACTCTTGTTAATCATCAGTGTATCTCTTCTTCTTCTCTTATTGAAATCTATTCGCATTACATATATCGGCAATCTAAGCCCATATTATCCTATTGCAGCGTAAAAGCCTCCTTCTTCCTTGGCACTCCTTTTTTGTCTATCACGCCGAACATAGTTAAAAATTTGGTTAAACAACTTTCATTATTCACACAAGGAAAGATCTGATGCGACATATGGATTCAAAGCTTCGAATAGTCGCTAATTTGCGATAAAACTACGAACTATTTTAAAAAAACAGCACATTTTTACATAAACTAAAATTCTAAGCTTTCATTCTACAACTTAAACCCTCTTAGTGCCAAGAATCCTTCAAGGCACAACACTGTGCCCTCTAAAAATCGGCGACTCATAATCACAAAATCTATTAATCTAGTCTCAATCGATACCTAGCGGATATCCTTATGTAAGTGAATGATGGCCGCCAGTCGACCTCAGCTGGATGTAGGTTAGTCAGAGGACGCGGGTGGCGGCGGAGCGCCGGACCGGTTGTGTGCGCGTGCGCAGGACGGAGCTAGGCTGTCTGCCGAATTGCCGCGCGTTGTTTACGTTCATTGGAGCTTGGAAGTCGAAGGTAGTATGCTAATAGCGATCTGAATGTCGTAATTGTATCATTTGGTTTTTTAATTAGGAACGTGTTATGATTTTAACGACGTTTATTTTATTTTCGTTGCGATTTCCAATAACCAAGACAGTTGGTTCGTTTCTCCGGGATCCGTCTAGTTTCATTGCCGCGGTGCTGTCTTGATGGTCACTTATAGTGGCTTTCAGGAGTTACCTTGGCTGGAAATAGTTTGGCAGGCTTGTCCCAAAAAAAAACCCATCAATCATTTTTCCATGGATAATATTCTATGTCCACATGGTAGTATGATGTTACAAGTTAGCATCATCTAAAGGGGTTTAAAGACGAAGGCATTAATAGGGGAAGATAAGATAAGTAAATCCAAGTTAAAAACCGGTTTGTAAATTGAGTATTTAGAGTTAAGAGCATGTTAAATCCAACTTTAATACCAAAGTTTGTCAGGTTTTCAGGCTAATCAAGAGTGTGTCAAATATCCAACACCAAATTCTTAATTCAGAAACCAGGAGTAATTCTTTATACATATTTGAGATGGTAGTAGCTCTTATGAAGGTTGGACTTTTATGATGAGCTTTCCTGATTTATAAACTCTCGAGGTGATTTACGAGATGCGAAGAGCATGGTTTCTTGCTTTTCTCTTGAGAAGTGATTCAAGTTCATAATTATATTGGCGACTAAACTAAGCTCCTTGTTAAACAAATAGCCTGCCTACACGCCCGAGGGTTCGTGAGCAGTCAGCGATATCATCGATTGATTTGGGACTGGATGTACAAATCGCTCCAGGGCCGCGGAGGGCGCAGGGCCAGGGCGCTATGACGAAAATATATGGCGTTTGGACGCACCCCGCGACGTTAAGAATATTTTTTTAAAATTATGAATGGGCTAACTCTTGACCTCGATCACGTCTGATGGAAAACGATAGATGAGGTCCATGATGAAGCGAGTGTGCCCGGAAGATGCCTTGAGGCACACGGCAGGCTGCTTGATGCCGAAATCCGGTGGGAGGGTGCGCGAACCGATGTTAGCTCTACCACCGCAAGGGAAGGATTGGCCAGTCTTAATAGGTGTTAGGTGAGACTGTCCAGGATACGACGAGCGCTCGGTTCAGTTGAGTGTCTGATGGAACAAGTTGCGCTACACGAGGAGCCTCCTTCATGCACCCCAAATTATTTTTATTATTTCGTTCCTTTGACGCCATACATTTTATCTTGTCAGCGCCCTGGCCGCGCGTCCTGTCCACTTTGTATACCAAGTACCTTATAAGCCCTTCTAGCGTCTAGACTAGACATTGCCACTAGCTAGTATTATCCATATACATGAGTTCGCATGAGACACAACCTAGGTAGTCTCACCCACTGGCACTACCAAAGCTGCATGACCTTAATAGTACAGATACCTAGCTTCACAACAGAGTTTTAAACCTACACGTGTGACATACCTATAAGTTTACTTCGTTCTCACGTAGCTTTTATATGTGGCCTCATTAGGTATTGTATGTTTTCTTAGAACTTGAGCAAAGCTTACAACATAGGTACATGAATATAGACTTGAGATAAACTTTAAGCAGGACGATGCTCAGTTTTCGCTGTAAATACTTATAAAATACATGTTTAAAAAAATGGTACAAAAACGGAAGTCCATGGGTATCGGGTGGGTTCAAGCTCACCTACGATTCGTATTGTTTTCTGAATCAAGCCATAGATGTCCAGATTCAGCTGCCTAACGTGTCTTCTTAGATTTTGATCGCCATTCGAATTAATATAAAATTGTTGCATACCTGCATGTGCAAAAATATTAATATGAATGGTGATAGGTTTTTCATTAGTCGACCACCATTTAACAATATACTTTTGATGATTCGGGAAAGAACCACTAGCAAAACTATTCTTTTGATAATCTCCTTACTCGTAAAGATTTCACCTATTCAGAAGTCTCATCAATTATTAACACTAATTACTAATTAAGAACTCCGTGCAGTAACGAATAAATCTTTTGTTTCACATTATTTTCACTTTGTCGTGTGCTCTTTCTTTATTAGTTCTCATGGGAAGCGCTTTCTTTGTACACTTTGTAGATAAAGTAGGTATAGACGATATTCTAAAAAAATATATTAAAAATTACACTTCAAAGTAAAGATTAATAAATTACAATGCAACACATTTGCAACTTAAGTAAGAAACAAATAAGACTGGATTTTTAATCACCTCGATTAACATCCAAAAAGTTAATCTGCTTAGATCAACTCCGTTGGGGTCAACTTCCAGTCTTGCTGGATGTACCTAAATACTTACCAGTAACGATGAACCTGTCTTACGTTCACCCAACAAAGTGAAACACCATGCTACCGTTATCATCTTGAACTTGTACGAAAATTCGCTTACAGTTACCACGAAAGTGGGCCACGCTTCACCGCGCATACCGAAAATGCACCTCACAAAATTCCAGTGACTAAGTAGTCGTGCAAGTGTGGCTTTACCCGATACATGTTGCGTAAATCGCGTGTAAGATCCGCCTCGCTAAGGGCGACGACACACTGACGCGACAAGACGCAACATTACACGACAACGTGACACAATGTCAAGAACGAAGTGCTTTGACTGCTAATAATGCGACGGTATCTACAATTTAGGATCTGCAGCATGGAATATATTATTATGTATTAGTCCGCGTCTGAAAACATTTAATGAGTTTATGTTTTTTGCGCGGAAATACTTCCGTTGAAATCGGTCCAGCTGTTTTACGGCCGCTTTCTATAATATATCTCAATCCCAATCTTGATCCCGATCCTTGTCTGTAACCAATCAAAGGTGAGGATTGTGTGGTGAAGGACACAAACTCTGCCGCCATTCGTGAGCTAATCCATCATAATATATCCGTTGAAGCCAACGGATATATTATGATGGATTAGCTCACGACTTGGCTCGTCACTGCATGCTCATTGCTTAATGAAGGGCAGCTTTTGTCACGACTGTAGGCTTAACAGCATTATAAAGCGGGGTTAAAGTGCCGTTTTTAGTAATAAGTAGATACTTAGATACTATAAGTAGAAACAGAGAGCGAGATAGATGACATCGGAATCAATAGCAAGTAAAACAGATCTACAGAGTAAAGAATTTCTTAAAAAGGATATTCAAAAACATAAACAAAAACATTATTTCGCACATAGATGTTTATTTTGTAACATTCAGCTCATAATGATGACCCAAGTTCGTCCCTCATCGAGTAAATAGGTAAAAATCTTGACAAAAACTGAGATGATCTATTAATATAATTATGGTCTACAACTCTACATGTCAGAAAATAATCGTATTTTTGTGACTCATTTTTGTCATCATTATCTTTGACACAATTTAGGGATGGCGCGGGCGCAGCAAGTCTGTTTCTTCCATATCTTCTTATCTATAATTCGCCATCTCAGTAGTCATTCTTTTTTTGTAGTTAAATCATGTTTCACACAGTCTATCCTCTTACACACTTACTTGAATTTTAAACCATAATAATATACACACCAATATACATATAGTTTAGGTATAAACATCAAGTATGGAATGCGTCATTCACTTTCAGAACGATTCCCAGTGCAAAACTTCACTATCAATGTAATTAGTTGTGGGTATACTTTCGACACTAGCTCCGCACATAACACACTAACACTATTCAAATTCAGCTCGACGTCCGTATGCCACCACAGCACAGGGGTCCATCATTATATCAGTGTGCTTGACATTGCTGAGTAAGCCGGACTTCCATTTGGTGCAACCTTGAAACTGAAACGCACACCGCATTAGAGTTGTTCCTTTCTGTGTGTTCAAAATACCTGTGACATAATGTCACTTTCTTTGTTTTTAACAAGTTTTTTTTTATGTTGGCACAACCACGGTAAAATTATTGTAACAATTTTTAAATATTTTGTAATCGTTATCTTTTTGTATAGATGCTTAGCTTTTTTATTTATAATTAATTGAAATTGTGCTACTGTATTTTTTTTTGTGTTTGTGTAACTAAAATAAATGTTTTATCTATCTATCGTTGCTTCGGTCTTCCCCAATAAATCACGCCAAATATTCCACCGCGTTAATGTGCTCAAGCCCTACACGCACGCGCGCGTTCAAGCGGATAGTTTGTTTATCCGCTCAATGGATCGCTTCTCAAGGAAGTCCGACATCTCATGCCTGAATGGGATCACCTGTTGTACATACACGACCGATTACGTATCGGAAGTTCCGAACTGTTTCAAAACATCCGTTTAAGTTCAATTAACAACATAATTTGTTCGACATGTTTAGTATGGGTTAATTTGATTAATTTAACACGGTAACAAGAAGCAGCTGGTAACTGGGATTGAGATGTAGATTTAACCAGCTGCTAGAAGTTTTCTTAATTTAAAGGATGCTGATACGATGTACAGTCGCGGTCAGAAAACGTTTACCATATTTAGGTTCAGAATTGCCTGCACACATATATGTCACATGGTTGATTTGTGGTTTGACTAGAAAGGGGGTGAATTACTAAATAGGATAGTTAAAACAAAACCTTTTTTAAAAAGAAAACGAAAATATGTTATTTGGCATTATACACCACTATTTTAAAATTAAAATTCAATAAGTAAGTACATAATATTTTTATGTAATTTTTCAAGCCTTTAAATCATTTTTGACTTTAAGTCCTCAAACAAAAAGAAGAGAATGGAACCAATATTGTTGTTGTTAACCACATCAAAGGTGAACTAGATGCATTCAATGCTCTGCGGAATCACGAAGGTCGATCAAACTCCAAGAGCTTAAAGTAGATGTTTAAGGCCGATCTGTATTTGGGACAGTCATAAATTGTGCTTTAGGTGGTACCCAAGGTCAAGTCGAAGCCGTAATCGAATGTTTTCAATGATAAGTGGTTTATTCTATAGGGAGTTGCAGAGTAGAAGATGACTACAGAAATACTGGATGAACTGTGGGACAGACGAGTTGTATGACTTAGGGGCTTGATATACACAGCGGACAGAGCGCGCGGACAGGGCTCTGACAAGATAAAATGTATAGCGTCAAAGGAACGAAATATACCTTCTTAGCGTTGCGGGCGCGCGGCCATACTCTATACATTTTTGAAGGCGTACGCCACTGCGCGCCTGGGGCGTTTTGTATGTCAAGTCCCTTAGAAAGAAGTGAAAAAGAAATACTGTGATAACGGCCAATATGAAAGGTTTGTTCCATATTGGCCCTGGGAGGGGAGTGTTGGTGTGCCTTCTGCGGCAACTATGAAAAAACTCTTTCTTAAGCCTCAAATAAATTTAGATAATTGCATGGGACTGAGGCTGGTTTTCAAGACGAAATGGCATGGAGATGTTACTGGATGCATTACCGTCATTGAAAAAAGGCTTTTAACTTTGACTATCAGCTGTTAAGTGCACTTCCCTAAGTGCACTAAACAGCTGATAGCTTTTAAACAGCTCATAGGATAACGGCGAAAACACATAGCTGTTAGCCAACTGGAAAATCTGAGCTGTAACGGATTTGGTTTCATAATATTATGTAAACTTAGTATGTAACCTTATTCCAAGTCCAAGGTCGTTCGGAAACTTGTTGAAATCTGTTCCGGATTTGGTTTTGCACGTGCGAACTCTGCATTACCAAAAATACAGGGTTTTTAAGAGTACTTAGTAGTAGTAGATTACGACGCCATTAATATGCATATTAAGTACCATTTATGCATCCTTCAAGATCTTCCCATTAATCTTGGGCCTAGATCCTAAAAGGTAAATGCTAACATCAACATCTAAATGTTAACCCTGAAGATACTCATCATAGTGAGCAGGATGGAAGGAAAATGTGCTCAAGGCAGAGCACCAGCAAGTTGGTTCTAGATCAAGAAGGTTGAATCTATTACGTATCACACTGCAGAAGACCGCATAACTTAGTGACGCGAGTACGCGACAAATGTGGTCTCGATCCTCAGCAGTAATGTAGGTACTAGCAAAGTTGCGGAATTTGTTCGATAGTCACCGTGGCCCTGGAACGCAAAAGGCATGAGAAGGAAAACGGATGGCTTTTAGTTAAGAGTCTGACATTCCTCTCCACCCAGAACGGAAGAAGTCATTTGATGATTTCCCATCCATAGAAAGAAAAAAAAAGCTACTAGCGAAGAAGAAAAAAATATGCTCTTAGAATAACCAGGAGTTACGAAATACGATGTTTAAATGTCTTTCTTCTTTCTTTTTTTAAAAAAACGTTGCCCCACACTAGGAATTTCTCCTGTATCGTGGGTGCGTTTACAAACATATAAATACACGTACACAAACAGCCAGACCCGGAACAACTATCCGTAGGCCAAACAAAAATTTGTTCCGTGCGGGAATCGAACCCGCGACACGCAGCGCAGCAGTCAGTCGCTCAACCACTGCAATGCAGAAGTCCCGGAAGCATAACCTGACAAAATTTTCCTCATATTTTTATGTCATTATCAAAAAAAACTTTTTAGTTTTAGCTAAACACAATTTCACATCCTCTACTTCCTAACTTCATCTCAATCACGGATGCAACAGCTGTTCGTCATATCAAAAGTCGGACATCCTCGTTCAATCAGTGTGTGTGTAATTGGAAATCGGCAGCAATGTGTCATCTTTCACGGCCGAACACTTTCACTATATGAGGCTTCTGTCTATGTACCTATATGTAAGTATGTATACATTGTAAATAACGAGGACAAGGTCGGTTAAACAATAGATATTCAATCATTTATGGCTTAATGCTTAGTGGAGACAGACTGCTTACGAAGATTGAGGATAAGGCCTATGTTTTTTTTGTTTGTGTTTTTTTTTGGACCTGTGCGTGTTAGTAACAAACTCGGAGTTTATAAAAGTATGCTTGGTGCAAGCGGGCCCAAACTGATTAGCAATAAATTAAAGTAATGAATTGTTATGCTACTGATTCAAAATGGATTTTTGGATATTCATAACAGCCGAAAGACGTCCACTGCTGGACATAGGCCTCCCCCAAATATTTTGCCGTAATCTTAGGGGGTTTTGCCATAATCGCAACGCTTGGCAGGCGGGTTGGCGATCGCAGTGTAGCGGTAGCAATGTACCTGTAGAAAATGCTGCTGCCCATTCTCTGGTGAGTCCCTTAGTCGCCTCATACGACACCCACGGGAAGTGATGAGATGGTACTATTCTTTTACGTCCGACACCATACGGAACGATAGAAGGATTTTACGAATTGGAAGGGGACACCCTCATTTCCATACAATTAGCCAGCGGCTCCATTTCTATGATTTTATTTTTAATTATTTTGATCGATACTATTTCATAAAATAAGTCTTTTTAATGCCTATAATATTGTGACTGCCTGACCTTTGAAAATGTAGGGAGTTCTGTGATTATGCTGCCATTTGAAACACTGTTAAACTAAACATAACATACCATGTTAAACCCAATACTAACATAAAATATGTGTCACATTCTTATGTAAATTATTAGTCGTAAAATATGTATCTACACAAAATGCCGTCAGGTGGGTAATGTATTCGTTACAGTTAAGTTGGGAGCACAGCTTCCTATGAATTCCGAAATCTATAATAACGTAATAGCCCAGCGGCTTCGCCTTCGTGAGGAACTCGTGGCTAAACCAGAGGTTGGTCTGTGGATGGGTGACCATCTTAACGTCAAGAGGTAACAAATAGACATATAGACTAACAGATAGTTCCGCATTTAAAATATTAGAATGGTCATGGATAACTCATTCACCAGTAATGCGACTAACTACCAAAGAATCAGTCACCAAAAAAGGCCACACCAACAAACACGGATAGAGAACAACAATTTCGCAAACAGACAAACCCGCAGACATTTCTATAGGCTCTCTAAACAGCTTTTTGTTAATCTGACACAAATATTGCATCACGCAAAAATTATCACACCATGTGACAAGACTACTCAATTATCCCCACCTCTATTGTTTGTGCAATAAGGTTGAATATCGCGTGTTTTTGTTTCGCGCAGACTTTCCCGCGCGAACAATGCTGCGCGGGCGCACGATGCGGTCTCGCATGACAGAAGCGTGTTAGTTATGTCAACGTTACGTGTCTTCCGATGCACTGCCGACTTGGTTATTGTCTTTATTGGTTTGTAGGTTTCTATTGTAAATAGGTAATTGCTTGTATTGGGTTAATAAAGTTGGGTTTTATTACCTAAGTGTTTAAAAGTATTTCCGGATTGGGAAGTATTGCTAGCTGCCCACTGCTGTTTCCTTAGTGTATGGCCGTCAAAAAGACAAAACGCAAGCAAGTTGTGCTTGCGTTTTGTCATAAGTGTTATATTCCTCTCCAGAACTATGTATATTAACAATATTATATTTATGTAAATATATTTCTTTGTTTGTTTCAGTCCCATAGTAATATTAACAACTTACCATATTTTTTTACTAACAATATGCACACTTGCTTTTCCAATCTCCTTAAGACATTGGCAGAATAGTCGACATCGGCTTTGCTTGCCATATAAAATAGAATAATCATAAGTGTTGACTTCTTATCATCATCTGCTGCTGCTTCTAGACTAATCAGAAGCAGCAGAAACCGGCATTTTACATGGACCGACTGTATATCTATCCTCCACCACCCAGTTAATGTGTAACGCGATAAGTTCCCTTAGTGAGAGATGTCAGCATAGTAAACGAGACCCGCTAGGGCTAGAGCCTGCCAGAGTTGCGGAATTTGTTCGAAAGAATCTCCGCGGCCCTGTAACGCAAAGAGCATTAGGAGGAACACGAATAAGTTTTAGTCAGCAAGAGTCTGACACTTCGTTCCGCTCCGCCCAGAGCTGAAGGAGTCATTTGATGATTTCCCATCCTTTAAAAAAAACCCTTTGTGAGACCGTCAGGAAAAACTGTCAAAGTTCTACAAATGATAGCCGTGAGTCCGTGACCAACGCCTTAACTTGTTTTTCGAGGCACGGAGGGGTTCAAAATCTTTAGATAGTCATGCTACCACCTAGTTGGCAGTTGAATCTTTTCACCTCGCAGTTTATGTCAACATAAAAGAAGCAGCACGCTTGCTCTAAATCGTGAAGAGAGTGGGTTCTAATATCATTACACAATATGTACCTAATCGTTTAATCACCATCATTAATACATCCATTCCACCAACGTATTCATTATTCTCCAAGATTTCATTCAATTTAATTTTATTGAAACACAAACTAGGCACAATTAGCGTCTTCAATTTACGATGCTATTATGGTAGGTGTAAAAACCTATTTCGTGCCTTTTACGGTGTTAGAATGCTATGCCTACAATGGTCTGTTCTTAGCACCTACGCGCAGTGCTGGGCGTTAATCAGACCTGGAGAAGCTGTGGGTCGAAGACAATGGTCGAGTTAGACAGTTAGTGCATATTGGCACACAATATGTAATTAGGTCTTTCTATATTGTGGACGGGAAATGCGACAACGCGTATTTACAGTTTTTTTTCCTAAACATTGCAAGGCGATAGCACACGTTTGTTGGCCTTCTAGGGTGAGAGGTTTGTCAGCATAGTAGACGGGGCCGCAACCCTGGCTGGCTCTGGCCCTAAGCCAGAGCCTGCCAGGGTCGCGGATTTTGTTTAAAAGAGTTACCCGTCCCTGGAACGCAAAAGGCACTAGGAGGAACACTGATGGGTTTTAGTCAGTAAGAGTCTGACACTCCCTTCCACTCCACCCAGAGCGGAAGGGGTCATTAATGATTTCCCATCCATAAAAAAGGGTGAGAGGTTTTTCAAATTTACTTAAACAAACATAAAAAAAAATACAAACATCCGAATTGAGAACCTCCTCCCTTTTTTAGTAGTCGGTTAAAAATGTCCCCTGCTATTAAAGTTCTGACTGACTGAAACCGCCCTTTATTGTTGTTTGTCCTTTAAGTAAAATAATTATTTTCCAGATAAATTAACTTTGTAAACCTTGATGGCCAAAAATACTGATGACATAAAATGTTGTTTCCAGACGGAAGTCCGGAAAACATCAATTCCATATTAATTAAGATAATGCGTAGGGCGTAATAAATAAATTGTTTTGAATGCTCGATTTATTGACCTCAGTAAAATATCTGAAGTTTTTTATTTTTAATGAAATAATTTAAGAGCTTACGATAATATCTAGAGGCCAACGCATCAATTGATTGTCGAGGTTTCTTCATTCTTCATCAATTTTAGGCAAACATAATTTTATTTATCTATCTGTTTAGTAAACCTAATGAAGTAAAAAACAAAATAAACTTAGGCATCGCAGTAATCCTCTATACTATCATCCGGAAACGTACCCGGAAGGCCGGAAAAATTGTCATGGTGAATGGCAATACTTATTCTTAGGGACTTGACAAACAAAGTGGACAGGGCGCTAACCAAATAAAATGTATGGCGTCAAAGGAAGGAAATATACTTAGCGTCGCAGGCGCTCCGCCAGACGCCATACATTTTCGACACAACGCCGCGCGCCCCGAGCGCTCTGTATAACGCAATCCCTTATGGCAAAGCACAAGCCAGTCTTCTGATCAGGCAAAGTGTCAATAGCTTAGATACTATTAAAGAGTATAAATTGTACCTTATGTAACATTCTGTAATTCAAATTTACTTTACTCCAGAACAACATAAAAAAGATCATTAAACCAGATTTACCTAAACCAGCTTCTATGACTTTCGTCTCAAATAATAACCAAAACGAATAATACCGAGCACGATTTGACAAAACAAGAGAATAACAAAAACATGATTGTTACATTTTATAATAACGTTCTTTTGTTTCATATCTCGGAATGCCGAGAAGCAGCGCGCGCGCAAGCCACAGAACCGGGAACTGTGCGAGACTAGAAGCGCCATTACTATCTATAATATTCGTGCTCTTGGAATGTGAGCCAAGTACAATTTTATTCTATGCTGAAGGAAAAAAGAAAATTCACTGAAAAAACATTTTAGTGTTATACTTTAGATGGGAAAGAAACTGGGATATATCTGAATAGAGATTCATTTAATTTTAAGGGCCTTCTTCTTTCGGCTGTCATTGATAAAGTTACATTTTTGCTGTAACAAAGTAGTTTAAAACCTCAAGAAACGACGAAGTTGTGTGGTTATAAAATTTTTGATAAACAGAGACAGCACTAATTGTGTGTAACGTCACTTGCAAGACACGTCCGTAGTAAATTTGCTCCATCCAGTTAAAACGACGCGTTGCAACAAGGATAGGAGAATAACTTCAAAAGCGTGTAACTTCTATATTCTTACACCGTTTTGTTTTTACATTCGTACCATATCTTTCAAATAAGTATTTTATGCAGATTTTTGATAGCAGTCTAATACCCTAACTGGTCATGGGCCGTCAATTTCTGAATAAACAGTAACACTCACTTACACACCAGTCTTGCCAGGAAGTACCGTGTTACCCAATTAATGGGTTGTGGAGGTCTGGTAGGCAGCCGCTCCACGTAAAATACTGGTATTCAGCTGAATCCAGTTTGACTGGGAGCCGACCCCAATATAGTTGGGAAAAGGCTAGGCAGATAATGACACTTACACACAGGAGGCTATAAACAATGTCAGTGCGATTCTGTCAGCGGTAGCGTGGCGAAGGCGATTGTCAAAACGTCAAAATTGTATGGGATTGACAGATGCTGTCGAATTTTCAGGTGATCAATCTCTTATATTTTGGAATTTGACAGTCGCCGAAAAAACCACCAAAGGATTGTGTGATTTTTATTGACAGAACGTCCGCTAAGGCGTCTCCGTGCACTGTCACGCCCTGTGGCCCCATGTATCTTTTATCATACAACACTACTTCAAAGTCTTTTATTCTTATAATTTTTTTACAAAAGAAATCCGATTAGTCAAAACTCAACGGACAAAGAAAAAAATATAAGTAACTTTTTTTTGAGATCATTGACTTGAAAAGGAAGCTTATTTAAAGTTTCTAAATACTTTAACAAATTATATACGGACGTGTTTAGTTAAAAACATAGACTTTGTTTTAGTTTAAGTGATACTCGTTTTATTTTCACGCATCAAGGGTTTTACATGTGCACTAATTAAGTTGTCGAGTATAAATTAGTTGGACGCCGCCAGTTCAAACAAGCCAAATGAAGTAAGTGGTTACGGTCTAACAACTAAAGAAGGTCAATTATATTGATTCTCATTTAAAAAAAAACTACGTTGTAACCAGCCAGAGCCAAGAGGAACAAAAACTGTTCTTTTACATTGCTAATGGCATAATCAGCCAGTACCTAATGTTTCGGCTGCTGAGCCTGGTACTCAGGCCTTTTATCTGTATGAGGAAGACCCATAGTGGGCCAATCTTTAACACATGGGCCCAAGAAGTTGATAGCTTCCAACCAAACAGTATAAACCTCTTGAAAATTCAAGATTCCAGAGATCCTATTAACGAGGCCGAAATTTGGGCTTAGTTTATTAGTAGGATATGGGAGGATGCAAAACTACCGCCAGAACTACTGAAATACCTTTTCTACATCACAAAAAAAATGGCCGTCGGTCCAAGCTAGCAGGTATGCGTAGGTATGTTAGAAGCACCTACATACTAACATTACTCTATCCCACACATTTTCGTAGTAAGAAAATAAGTAAGGTCTGGCAGCTCTTGAATCTTAGTCCATAACTTCACACAAAAAGACAATTTGATCTCTCAACTACCGAATTGGCACTAAAAACGAGGCGACCATCGTCAGCGCACCTGATATGAAGTCCGTTGACATCGAATCTGTACAATCATCTCACAAAACGAGCCCGATTAGAAAAAGAGCAAGAGGCTGAGAATGCGTCGGTAGAGATGTGGGAAAAGTATCGATACTTTATCAGTACTATCGATATGAAGCTGGAAAAAAGGGCCATAATAATGAACCTCACTTATTTGAGGACCCCCATTACGTTCCCAGTAAAATAATAACCGATGTCACGATTGAGAAAGTACAATATTATTCCAGTGAAGGCGATGCCTAGGAGTGAGAAAGATTGTTTCTAGTTCACCGGTTAACAAAATCTAAATCAAGATTGGTAGAAATACACGGTGAATTTTTAAAGTGTGCATGGAAGGCCAAATCCGTGGATTTGGCTGTTTTTCGATATTCGGATTCGGATTTGGTCATCCACGCATATAAAAATTCACCCTGTGAACAATATGGTTTTCTTAATTTCCGTATGGTGTCGGACGTAAAAGTATAGCTCCATCCCATCACTTCCCGTATGGGTGTCGTATGAGGCGACTAAGGGACTCACCAGAGAATGGGCAGCAGCATTCTCTATAGGTACATTGCTACAGCTAGACTGCGATCGCCAACCCGCCTACCAAGCGTGGCGATTGTGGCCAACCCCCTCCCCCCCATCTGGGGAAGGCACATGTCCAGCAGTGGACGTCTTTCGGCTGATATGATGATGATACAATACGTATTCAATACGCAATGACTTCTTTTACGACTTTCTATACCTAGCTAGGCCGACCATGATCATTTGTATCGATAGTTTCGTGACAACACCCGCCACATCCCAATGCGTCGGTCTCCTAAAAAGGCGTTCGGAGTCACGACTATCCGCGGCCGCCATACTTTTAGATGAGCGTTACCAATTGGGAGGACATGCCTCGGGGCCGAACTAATGGCCACCTGAGTCACAAATGGTTGAAATATTTGGGAATCGGCGACTAAGGGAGGTTTAATGGTTTCTATTTGGATTTTAAAGTAGGTGGGAACGATGATATGATTTTTTTGTTTTTAAACTACGTTGGTAGTATCAATTATTATTTTTATATTGACTAATAAATAGCTTAACATACACAATTTGATAATAATTATAAAAAACGCACAAGCTTAAAAAATGGCGACATGAAAAAAAATCAATAAGCCCAAAGAATATTCGTGGACATCGCCGTTAGTGGGAAAGTAATTATTATTATAATAATTAGTATTAAGTATACCTGTATGTATGGGAGTAGTATGGATGGGAAATCATTAATGACCCCTTCCGCTCTGAATGGAGCGGGAGGGAGTGTCAGACTCTTACTGACTAAAACCCATCCGTGTTCCTCCAAATGCCCTTTGCGTTCCAGGGCCGCGGTGACTCTTTCGAACAAATTCCGCAGCCGGCATATACCTCTACCTCTTCGGCCAGTACAGGCGTGACAATTTCCCGTAAATTCCAACCCATTCACAGGTATCCTTAAGAGATCAGTCATAAGACATTTCAGATATTTCTTGTTATGTATGACTCAGACATATTTATAAATAAATGCTTTGCAATAATTTATAAGTTTATTGTGTCAGAACATCGCGTAACGTACAAAAACCGGTTGTTCTTAAAATACTGATATCCGTAAAGGCTGTGGGACCTCGGATAGGTAATTTTTGAACATTTGCGGTTTTAACCGAGAAGTTGTTGTTACTCAAATATTTACAGAAACTAAGATTTTTGGGTTAATTTAGAAATGTAGTAAGATTTCCGCGTTTGCTGATGAAACGATCCGCAAAAAGGTTGCCAAATGAATTATTTAATTATCTAATTAAATTTAGTTACTAAGCAACATAAAATTATTATTAATGATAGTAGTGCGAAAATAGTTATTTGTTATACAAGAGTGCATAGTTGCTTTTTAACCGCGTGTTCAATTTAAAAAAGAGCACGAGGTGAATAATCTTTGCACTCGAGTGCAACACGTAACTTTTCATTCCACCTCAGCGAGGAAATGACTAAATGCAAAAAAAAAACGTTTACAATCACAAGATAGGTACACTTTTATTTCAGTTTAAGTATTAATTACTACATTATGACAGGTAAGTATTACAGAATAATCTTTAAATTATAACAAAATAATACTAAGGTATAATTAAGAAAATTTTAAAGTAACGTTGCTACAGTTATTTAAATTGAGTGTAATATTTTTGTTTGGTACTGTAATATTGGTGTTAGTCACTTGTGTACTGTTTTTCGGTAAACTATCTGTCATACTTAATAGTTGTACTGATTCATCGGATTCCCTTGGCGTGAATGTTGGAGAGAGAGGGAGATGGTTAGGTGTTTCATAACGGCTTATATTTGATGTAGAAAGGCCAGTCCAAGGATCCGATTGAGGCTCTTTCAGTGTAATGGCTCCTACGATGCCTTCACATATTTTATACTTATTTTGGATGGAATCCTCTATGTATCCCTCTACAACTGCATTGGACTTCCAGCCTCCGTGGCGCTTAAGGGACAGGAGATCAGCTCCGGAATCAGCCAAAAGTGTGGCAGAAGTTCGTCGGAAACAATGACCCGTGTACAACAGGGGTTCTGGAAGTTCAAGAAATGTTGCTATTTCTCGTGGGATATTGCCAATTTTATTAGTACCCATAGGCTGTCTAACACACTTTCCATTGCGATACTGTAGAAAAAATCGATTGATTGGAGTGTTAGGCGGGCGTAAGGCTTGATATTTCTCAACAATCGTTACGTATTCCTTGCGAATGACGAAGTTGCGGTCTCTTTTTGTCTTTGTATTAGGTAAATTAATTAATAGTAAGTCATCTGAATGTTTCTCAATGTTTTTGACATTAAGTTGTGTTAGTTCATTAGTTCGACATGCTCCGTTTATTCCAATAATAAGAACAACCTGTAACGTAAAGAGTATTGTAGTAGATAAATGAATAAAATTGATATGAACGCATAATTATGCCTATCAACATCTACTAAGTATACTATTTAATTGAGATTAATATACTTAAGTAGATACTGAATGTACAACTGACTTACTTTTGCCGCCAAATATACGGAATCGGGTGCTTCGTTAAGAAACTTTTCAATATCAGATACTGTGAAAACCTTCGATTTTTTTGGTTGATGACCAGATGAGGCTCTTTTTAAAAATGCCACTAATTTAGGATAGGTATCGATATTTATGTCTTTTTTTCATCTTTATTGTTGCTTTTAGCATCGAATACGTACTCCATAGAGTGCTTGCTTTCTTGTTCTCGGATAATTCTATAAAATATGCCAGCAAAACGTTTTCTGAGAAAGTTTTGGCTCCTTCTGCTAGTCGCCACGTGTTGAACATATCGTACTGTTTTAAATACTTCTCGCGTGATTGTTGAGGGAGAAAGCTCATTTGCGCATTATTAACAGTTTCAGTCAATTCTGTGGGCGTCAAACAAACTTCCTCGTCGCTAGAATCACTCATTTTAGTTTTTTCACTTGTTTTCAAGTTTCTTGTTTTTAATATAAGGTTTAACAATGACGTGAAAAAATGCCGCGTAAAGAACCGCGTACAAAGCAAATTGAAAAAAGAACACCAAGAAGGTTCCGAGTCTGAGTTTTTAACAAATTAAAAAAAAGTTGTATGATATAATCGGCACCATAGAGGTAGCAGTAAATAGGTTTAATGTTTTTTTTAATTCACAAACTTAGTGCACACGATGTTCTAAATTCAATTTACTTTTTCCTCTAGAGAATAAAAACGGCTTTTCCACTCAGATATTGAAGATTAAAAATACTCTTTCCGAGATGGTGGGATGAAAAGGATATTAACGGTTTCGTCCGCGAGAATGTTGAATACTATCCCACGAGAACATACAACCAGAAACAAAAGTTCTATAATATCCTAAAATATAGGCCATAGTCTATCCGTGTTCCTCATTCAAATACGTTTAGCCATAGAGGTGTGATGATAAACAAACAAAGACATTCCAATTTATAGTACGACAGTACAATAAAATACCTACTCTTTAATACGTAACAGAAAATATAGAAGAAGACAACGTTGCATAGGGTGACACTTTAAATAGCTAAAAATGATATTTTTAAGACAACCTTTGTATATATTTAAAATAGGGAAGGAGAGACAGTGCTGCAGGCAGTCAAGGTGATGAATGATCCCATTAAAAAACTTATAAACAACATTTTAAAAAATGCACATCCATTCTAATCAAACGTTTGACAGACTGAAGCATCTCCTAACATCTTCGTCGTTAATGTTAAACGCAGAATCATGGACCACAAATGTACAGCCGAAACTGTTAAATATGTACAAACAACATAAAAAGTACGTCTAACTTTGGAGCATACCTAATTACGTAGTTTTGGCTCTCAAGCATCCATGCTTCTATACTAAAATGTTGTAAATGCGACAGTGTGTCAGTCTGTTTGTTACGTTTTACGTCTCATTGGTTTTTAATGAACTTTGTCATAAGCATAGACGATAAACCTTTTTTATTTTAAGGATGGGGAATCAACAAATTATTTTTCCCAAGAGAGTGTCAGACTCTTACTGACTAAAACCCATCCGTGTTCCTCCAAATGCCCTTTGCGTGCCAAGGCCGCGGTGACTCTTTCGAACAAATTCTTTCACAATCCCTGGCAGATACACGATAAACCTGCACCTTAATTTGTATATAATATAATTATGTCACCGGATAATTGCAGACATAAATCTTTATTAGATTTTAATTTCTTTATATATCTATTATGTTTTTTTTTGCTCGTAGCAAAATTATAACAGCCGCACGGACCGATCTTTAAGGTTAAGCAACGCTTACCGAGGTTGGTCTGTGGATGGGTGACCATCTTAATATACCGAGACTCCTCCGTGCCTCGGAAAGCACGTGGTCCCGGCTGTCATTTGTAGATCTTTGACAGTCGTTACGGATTATTAGAAGCCAGAAAATCTGACACCAGTCTTGCCAAGAAGTACCGTGTTACCCAGTTAATGGGTTGTGGAGGTCTGGTGGTAGCCGTTCCACGTAAAATACTGGTATTCAGCTGAATCCGGTTTGACTGGGAGCCGACCCCAATATAGTTAGGAAAAGGCTAGGCAGATGATGATATTATGATTTTTTTTTGTATACAATATAACCCATACAAATTCAACAGTCTCCAATATATCCGTATCTTATTTAGAAAAAATAGTTTACAATTTCACACGATTTTTTACAATCTTACGGCGTTTGCAATTTTCCCGTGATATACATAACAAAGTCAAAGTCAAAACGTTTATTTCGATTAGGCCATTAAACGGCACTTTTGAACGTCATCATTTACATTTAAAATAATATTAAGTGACTCTACTGTCCGTTCGCAAGGGTAGATTCTTAACTATTTAAAAGTCAATGAAATATATTTGAAGTCCAAAGCAATTTTGGAAATTACCAATCCTGCTTCGAATGTTTGAATAATAAATTCGTCTGCTCAACAACGAACATAAATCAAGCAATAAATTGTAGAATTGTCAAAATGAAAGACATTGCCAACGCAATTACCCTGCTCGATGAACTTACATCCGGTATACTAAATATCCGGTGTCAGAAACTCAGAACACATACAGCCTTGAAATAACAATAAAAAAAACACTTTTCACACGGGCGAAACCTCCGGCAAAATCTAGTATCATAGATATTTTTTTTTCTCAGAGCAACATTTATTTTTTGCGAGCTTCTTTAGACATTTTTTGTGCTAATAAACACAGGTACGAAGTACTTTATTTATTTGTCTGTTGAATTGTAGAGTTTTGTTCTTGATACTAATGATGGTTGTAAAAATGATGGGTAGGTAGGTATATATTCTGCAAAAATATTCTAATATACCTTCACTGTAGTCAATGCCTGAGTCACAAAACTCACAAAACACAACACAACTAAGTTACCAAGAATTCAAGAAGATGGTGGACTAGTATGCCGTCATAAGAAAAAGGACGTATCTACACAAAACGAAGTACCTAACCGATTTCCGACATAAAGAAAATAACTTAAGGTCGGAAATCGATTACTTCGTTTTGTGTAGATACGTCCTTTTTTGTTATGGCGGCGTAGTGTGAAAGATGATAATGTTTAGAAAGGAGGTAACTACTGAGATAAGAAATAATAAAGAAGTATGGAAGATCCCAAATTAATTGAGATATTGTATTTGCATGTTCTACTAGCTATTTTGCCCGCGGCTCCACCCGCGTGGATTTCAGTTATCGGTTAAAAAAAGTAGCCTATGTCCTTCTCCATAACTCAGACTATATATCTGCCAAATTTCATGACGATCCGTTCAGCCGTTTTAAGGTGAAAGCGTAACATACAAACAAACAAACTCACATTCGCATTTATATTATTAGTTAGGATGTGTACCATAAAGAATAAGAGAATAATAATATCGAAGGAAATGGTATGACAATAAAGTCATAATAACATAAAGCAATTTGCAAAACTTAGGATTGTGCGAATCTCGAACGAACCCGCTTCACCATAACCGATGAAGCTTCAAGCCTGTTCAGTAGGTACCTTTTTTGTTCAGACTTTCGGAGTATGATGACTTGAAATATCTGGTTAATCTGGTTATTCATGCGCATCGGAAATTGAAAAATTGCAATGATGAATAACCTCACCGTGCAGATGCAGACTCATTTGGTGACCGTATTCAGAAGTGACTTGCAAAAAAGTCTTTGGCTCCCGAAATTCAAGTATATCTTTAATACTCACGCCTAATTTGAAGTTGAGTAACATTCAAGTAGGGTACCTTAACTCAAAATTCTCAGTTCAGAAACACGCGCTCAGTCCCAGGAATACAACTAAGATGTATTTAACCTAAAGATGTATTTTTCGTCTGAACTCCTGCAGACGAAGTCGCGGGCAGCAGCTATTTTAAGTAAACCTCACTTACAAACAGCAAATCCCCACTAAAGCTCTATAAATCAAGCCGTTTTATATTGCTCATTTGATTGAGACATTTCCGCCGTCAAACTAATTAAATAATTCGCACCACTTAATTCATTAGGTCGTAACTTCACGCTAATAAACTGTAGATATTCAAATTAACGGATGGACTCAATACTGTTGAGTATTGACCCTTAACCCATCAATCACAGAGTCGATAAGATAGTTAATCATGCAAAGGACACGACTTTACGAAGGGAACTCGAATGAGTTATTTTTAATCTTCATTATTCCGTCATGTTAAGACCACTGTAGACCAGGCATAAGCTGGTTCACAGTGGTCTTAGGTAATGATATCCACCTCCTTCACATTCATTTGCTCAATGCTGGTGTGCCCGATGAAACGCTCCATTTGTAAATCTTTGGCCTGTTGAAGTGCATCGGAGATCTAAGCATCTAGTTTCGTTCACTTGGTCAGACCATTGTATAGAGACTATGTCCCCTGGGTCCCAAGGGAAGTAGTCTCTATACAATTTTCTGAATGGTCAAGTAAGATAATCTAATGTCCCAGGGCCTGGGACATTAGATGATCTTACTTGCCTTAATAGCTGATGTGCCCGATGAAACGCTCCATTTGTAAATATTTTTGGCCTGTTGAAGTGCATCGGAGATCTAAGCATCTAGTTTCGTTCACTTGGTCAGACCATTGTATAGAGACTACGTCCCCTGGGGCCCAAGGGAAGTAGTCTCTATACAATGGTCTGAATGGTCAAGTAAGATACATCTAATGTCCCAGGGCCTGGGACATTAGATGATCTTACTTGCCTTAAAAGATACTTTGTCGTTGTAGTAAACTACAATGAGACTAGAAACTACCTGAGAATACAAGATACAACTGGTTTTGTGTTTCTTTCAACATTTTTATCACATAGATAACGACGACAAAAACATATTAGTATGTCATGTACGGCGATGACCTCCCGAGCTATCTCGCTAACTGATATTTGACACCATCGACTAAGCAGAGAGTGATGTCGCCTATATAATTTATATTAGCTACCGTTATAACGAATTTGAATAACTGCTAAATACGTGACATGGGAATTTGTGTTTTTTATAGATTGAATGATAAATGCAATATGATTTATATTGACAGTGTCTGGTTTGTTGGTTAGTTTTTGTAAACATAACCTATCTGTAGCGACTAGTTAAAAGAGCTTGGTGTATGACCACTATTTTTATAGTCTTCCTCTCTTCCCGGTGTGTTACTATTTCAGACTAATCCGTCATGAACGCCTCCAAATCGTCACGCCAGCGTTTCCTAGGCCTTCCTCGGCAACGTTTATTACTTGCTAATAAATAATTAACTAACCTCAGTTCAGTATGGCCATGTATGTGGATAACCAAATACATAGTAATGTAGCAAAGCGCATAATTATGCAATTACGCACTATTATTGCAAGTATAATTAAGTATAAGTATAAACTTTTATTTTACAATTTACCCACTCTTCCTGTAATCCTTGTTCTGTATAAAAAAATATAGTTACATGAAAAGAACATTAAAATCTAACCTTCACAAATGAAGACATTAAAAGAGTAAACTTGATATATTATTATTCAGTAAGTCAATGACACTCTTTATGGCCGCAATGTAAACAAGTGATACCTTTGAAACTTCCATAAAAGCCGCTTAAGTTACCGCCAAAGTTTATTTATTTTAATACTCTTTAAAATACTGAACTTTTAATAAAATCAAGAATTTTCAGGGTCGAATTGTTATTACTGCAGTGTTTATTACCTATTTGAGATTCGGTATTTTCTAGCATAAAAGATTACATTAACGATAAAAATCTACAATCACTATCTTAAATATTACAAAGGAGAGTGCCAATTTTGTGAGTTTGTGCACGTGAGGGTTATATCCGAAACCACTGCACCTGATTAGAAAAATCATTCACATTCTTAAAGGTACATTATTTCAGATAGACACAGGGTCTATTTTATGTAACCCAGTTAAAAATTATGGCAGGCGCACTAGTCGTAAGTAAATGCAAAGTGATCGATTTCAAATTTTATTAACTCATTTTTAATCATAATTAATATGAATTTGCCGAAGTATTCAAGTACCGCTATTGATCCAACAGTCTGATAAATAAGTTCAAGTTCCTACTTATCATTTGTACATTCATTAAACAAGTTCAGTTATTAGATTGATGAATTTGAAGTTCAATGACTTTTAAATTAAGTAATACATATACCTACATGAGTAAGTATATGATGGGAATTCACGTTAGTTAAAAGCTGAGAATTAATAAAAGATGGAAAATGAACACAGACTAAAATAAATACGCCGGAATAACTTCGAATTCAAACGCAGATTTTGCTGAATAGGCTTCAGTCTACTAGGTACATATCTACAAACCTGATATTTTTTTTTTACTATTGATAGGCACGCTAATAATCGCCCCTGCATGTCTAATGCTTATCACAGGTAAACATCTATTTTCTGCCAGTGGCTTCGCCCGCGTGAATGTCGGAAATTTTCCCAAGGGAACATACTCCCGGGATAAGTAGCCTATGCGCTGTTCCAGACTAAAATCTATCTCTGTGCCAAATTTCATCTATATCCGTTCAGCCGTTCTACCGTGATTGAGTAACAAACAAACATAATAAGTAAATAGTAATAATTTTGATCCAACAGACAAACTATGTGTAATAGTTTTGTTGGACATTATATACGTTATAAAGCTTAAAATGTACCTTTTTGATCATTAATAAATAAATAAATAACATACATCCATCCATCCAAACTTTCGGATTTATAATAATAGTAAGATGTTTGAAAACCAGCGGATAGTCTCTCAGAAATCCAAAAATCTAAAGATGATACACATTGCAAGCATGTGTGGTCCCTCTTTTGTTTAGGTAGTCGCTCGATACCTTGTTGAGCATTATGAGGACCGGTTATTACGTCAGAGGTTAGACCTTAGGTCGCGATGTAGCCTGGCCTTCTAGGAACCCTTGCTGAGTCACTTTTGGTTTTATAGTGGTATGTGTTAGGAAGTAGCGCCGATAAACGTGTTGTTTACGTTGTTTTGGACAGCAAAAAAGTGCTGCTATGACTAAATCAGGAAACACGTTTTTTTAGTAAATCAACTCTCAAAGATAGAGACCTAAGGGCGTTTCATACTCTCGAAACAATTTCACTAAGATTAAAATGACATTCGGGAGTTTCTGACCTTATTATACCAGCCTCACTCAACTGTGTGCTTCAGGTACCAACAAAGACCAAAACAACAGCGTGATGAAAACTCAAATTTTGTCTGAGACCTTTTTAAACCCAAGTTACCTACATCGTTGATCTTGGTCGCAAATGCAAAGTCTATTCGTCTAGAAGTCCCGGCTACTTTCAAAATGCTATCAGGAATCAAGTGGCTGTGCAGGCTGACTGGCATTGTACTGCTCTAGATAGATAGTTTTAATGATAATTGATATTTATTTTGTAAGAAGGTTGTAAATAACACTTTTAAACGTCAATCTTTTTGCTCGTTTTAAACTAGATGAGGCCAGTTTTTCCTAGCTATACTATGACTACCCTGAGGAGAAACACCGAAACAAACTCAGAGGTCAAAGTCTCTTTAGTCAGCGTCGTAGCTAGGGGCTGGTCAGGCGGGCGGCTGCCAGCGGCGTAACCTTCAGGGGCGTGTACTTGCAGACCCACAGCCACAACAATTAAGATGAAACTGTACTAGACACAGGTAATTTTATTACACCTCTTGGTAGAGGTGTTCCTTTTTCATGCGTTCAGAGAGGCTGGTGTCTCTCTGAAGGCATGAAAAAGGAAAAGGCAGGAAAAAGCATGAAGCAGAAATGTATACTTACTCAGTTCAGTATCACAGTCGGTATACTCGTGGTTGCAGTCGACGGTGTAGGCGGCGGCGTGCACGCTTACCGCGACCACCAGCGCGCACCATAACGCCACTGCGCCTGCGCTCATTTTTGGTCACCGTAGCGCCATCTGGAGAGACGGAAAAAGGTTTGACTTGAATGTTTAACATGGGTCAGGTAATTAAACTATACCTACCTACTGCTATTCTATAAAAAATCTCACCACACACACACCAAAAATCTTCTTCCCACTTAAAAACGTAGGTGTAGTGAACATAAGGGGAGCTTTCAATCAATGCAATCAAAATGGAATGACTGTTCACTTGAAACTCACATCATTTAAGTTTTCACAGTGAGAAGCTTACAGAATAGACTGCCAGGCAGATATGGTGCTTGATAAAGAAATTAAAAAAAAGAATGCGCCAGGATTACATAGGCCGCCTGAAAGCACCCAGATTCTAAAAGCTGTATTAAAAAAAATCAACACTTTCTATTTCAGACTACACATACCTAATTCATAGAATGTTTCTGATCAAATTTTAAAAGATTAAATTGATGAAGTCTCTGATCAAATTATCAATATAAGAAACTGCTGTGAAACATTGGACTAATTTACGTTTTGTATTGTTTGACCAAATAGCAATTAAAAGATTATCAAGTAAAATAAATGGATTTTGAAAAGCATGATTGTCTGTGTGTCTGTATGCATCTCGTAATCTCCAACACAGAGCTGTCTCATACAGAGTCAGGCATAAGGCAGTAAATTGTGCAGCAGCGTCTGATACTGCAATCAATTATACGCCTGCACTCCGCGTTGATTATGTCATTCTCATTAATAATGTTGATAATCTTTGTGGGCGAGTAGCTTATTATCAAAAAAGGCATTGCACATTAGCACGATTATCTCATACTTAGCAAACGATATCTTTCAGAATTCATCTTTCGTTTAGCTTCAAAGAATTCCAAATAAACAGACAGATGTGCTTCTGGGGAGTTTTGTTGTGCAACTTCTTCTTCCTAACTAAAACACTAGGAAGTGGTGACGGGCAGGTGTTATGATGGGGGACTACCTTTATTGGAAACTAGCTGCTTCGTCCGCGCATATCCCGTTTATTCCGGTTCCCGTTCCCTTATAGCCTATAGCCTTCCTCGCGAATGTGGCTATCATTTACAAAGAATTTATCAAATCCGACTGGTAGTTCCAGAGATTAACGCGTTCAAACAAACAAACCCGGAGCGGTTAATATAGACTTCGATGTTCACAAAGTGTTGACTCTCAGCCTAATTTGAATATATGACTTTAGATTTTGATACCTACTCCAACTACACCGAAGTGACACTACTGAACGGTATCTTCATTAGCTGAGTCAGCACCTCTTGAGTAGATTAACAGCTGTGCATCGAATGTAGTGCAAGTCGAAGCAGTGACATTAAGGTCACGGCCCCCTTGGCGCGGCCACAGCTATCACTAGAACATTATATGAATATTACGATTCGTTTTAAAAGGTGCGATTGAGGTGAGCTCTTGTAGGAAGGTGTTGGCGGTTTCATTTTTAGTAATGTTGCACCTGAACTGTACGAAGTTAATGACCAATATTGTTATTTATCATGTAGTGGTACCTACGCTCATCGATAAGGTAACTATAGATAAAGATAATAAATCACTGTCGAAGACGTCTGTCTTTGTGGGTCACAAAGCGATTTTTTTTTAATTTGAGACGACTCTAGTCTAGGTCAGAGATGACAAAGTCCACAATGGAGCGAGCTTATCCAGAAGAAGCTTGATCACTCTTATTTTGAAGAGATTTGGGTTGTATACGATCGGAAACACAGACGTAGGCAGAGAGACCAGAGGCAAAGAGATTTATTTTACACTTTGTTTTCCTTAATGTGTTACGAAATTTTAACCAGTTTATGTGAGACAAATCGGTAGTTGTAGAAGCAATGTTAAGAGGGAAAAAAAAAGATTAATTATAATTAATCATAAAATATGCACTGAAATAAATACGACGACTATATAAACAATCCAGATCATTTCAGTAAGAGAAAGTGAGAGAAAGTTCTAATATCTCTCTCTAGGTTTCGGCATAACCAAAAAAGAGATGAAAAGTGATTTATCGACCACGGTTTGAACTAATCTGAAATGTACCTATTACGATTACCTACTCCAAATGCGAATAAGGCCATAGATAAATAATTATATTTCTCACCTAATTTCGACCACAAATGCGACCACAACTCGCGTTTGCCCTGACTTCGGTCACCATTCGATACAGGTGCGGACTCGGTTTCAAATAACTGTACTATACAATACAATACAATACAAACTAAAGATCAGATTACTTTAAACAATGGAACTTTGAAAACCTCGACTAAAACAATTACAGATACTTGTAATTACGGCAATTCTTTCCAAGCAAACGGTTTCCATTGAAAGGAATCTTATGACTTTTAATCGTTTGGTAGGTAGGTAGGTACTTATTTGTCAGGGTAGAGTCACCGCGGCCCTGGAAAGCAAAGAGCACTACGAGGAGCACGGATAGGTTTTAGTCAGTAAGAGTCTGACACTCCCTTCCGCTCCGGCCAGAGCTGGAGGAGTCATTGATGATTAATTCCCATCCATAAAAAAGGTAGGTACTTATTTGTTTTTATTCAATTATACTGGCTTTTGCACGCGGCTCCGCCCGCGTGGATGTCGGTTATCGCGTAAACAAGTAGCCTATGTGATTCTCCATGTCATTATTTCCCTAGCCGTATCCCAATTACATTGTTGTCGGCTTCCAGTCAAACCGGATTCAGCTGAATACCAGTATTTTACGTGGAGCGGCTGCCTACCAGACCTCCACAACCCATTAACTGAGTAACACAGTAGTTCTTGGTAAGACTGGATTCAGATTTATTGGTAATATATTGTATGTCCTTCTCCATATCCCAGGCTACATATCTGCCAAATCTCATGACGATCCCGTTCAGCTGCTTTAGCGTGAAAGCGTAACATACAAACTCACATTCGCATTTATAATATTAAGTTAGGATGTTTCTTTATGACTGTTATTTTAATTGATTACTGATGGACTAAAAGTCTATAAGGATAAAAATCAGTTCATCAATGATTTTGACTAGATGGTACCTATTATTTTTGTTAGATCTGTTTTACGCGCTGGGCAGTGTCCTTTAAAAACCTCTGTGACGGACGGGCAAAAAATTATCTCAGTACCTACATTAATTTTCTTTTGATTAAAAGACAAAAATAAAGACTTTGGTTTCTTTTGCTCAACTCATCCGTCATCACTCCTCGCCCTCCTCGGCTTAGATCACTTTCTTTCCACTATATTACGAGATATCTCACGATAGTTGAACCACTCCCGTCCCGTGGTACAACTGCGATGTCCAACTGGTTGTACTACGGAGAAGTAAATAAAAAAAAATAACCACGAAGGGGATGGCGAGGTCTGTTCGCTTGCTTCGCTCGCTCACTTTTCCCCGCCATCCCCTTCTAACCTAACCTGTCCGAGTCGGGGTGCCCCAAATCCCGAATACTTCTCCGTAGTACAATCAGTTGGACAATCGCAGTTGTACCACGGGTCGGTCGCTAGTTGAACCACTCCAAATTATTGTTACTAACTGTAAAGTGCCTTGGTGAAGACTTGATAGGTTACAAAGAGGTAGATAGTTACATTACATTACCTATTAGAGGATAGGTATCTACACTTCTGCTCAGAAAAATCCTACTGCATAGCCTTTTTTTTGTTTTTTTTTTTTATGGATGGGAAATCATCCAATGACTCCTGCCGCTCTGGGTGGAGTGGGAGTGAGTATTAGACTCTTACTGACTAAAACCCTTCCGTGCTCCTTTTAGTGCCCTTTGCTTTCCAGGGCCGCGATTAGCCAGTATACTATCGTAGTCTTTGGCCGCGATAACTCTTTCGAACAAAATCCGCCACCCTGGCAGTACTGCATAGCCTTCAAGGTAAGATAATCCAAATAACAATACAAATTGCATTTAGAAATTGCACAAGCCAAACAATTTAAAAAAAGTAAATTATTTCGGCAGCCTGCTACTTATCTATAAATACCTAAGCCTTTATTAACCTGATTATGACGTCACAATGATTCACTGACACCTACTTAAAAAAACACCATTGTCCGTTTAGCGTGGTGTTAAATAATTGTATTAAAATTAGTTTTCGCTTTCGCATGAAGTCGGGACACAAAAAATAATTAGGACATCGATCGGAAACAAGGTGTCATCAACATTGTTATCCTTTGGGTGTAGGTCGGAAGAATAAATAAGCATCATAAGGCCTTAGGATAGCTTAAGTCAAAAAATTTTGTTCATTTTGTAAACTATCTAAGTACCTACACTTTTGAAACAGGAATCTTTTACCGTACAGCACCCTAATTGTGTAACTAATAAAATTTAATATCATTTACAATCTACCTAACTTTATTGCAAACCCATTGCTTATTTTTTTTTTGTTAGCCGTTTGTGTCCCACTGCTAGGCTAAGACTTCCCCTTTCTACTTCTAAATCTCTCTGTCTTGGGCAATCTCTGGCCAAGTTTGCCCCACAAATATGATAAGATCATCACACCACCTTCGCCGCGGTCGATCTCGACGACGACATCCTTCCTCAGGCATCCAGTGAGTCACGATCCTCGCCCACCTTTCCGGGTGCATTCGTGCGACTTGGTCAACCCAAAGCCAAGATGAAGTGGGAGTGGGCTGGCCATTGCTTCATATGTTTAAAAAATCGTCTGTTCGACAACATTAAACACGCAATGAATCAAAGTCAAAGTCAAAGTCAAAGTCAAAGCATTTATTTCAATTAGACCATTTACAGGCACTTTTGAATTGTCAAGGTCGGTCGGTCAAAAAGATGAAGCTATTTGCACGTTCCAAAGCGTAGATCTCTATGGAGAAGAACGTGCAAGAAACTCCACGGACACTCTTTTAAAAATGATATTTTGTTACAAAATTATGGTTACATCATTCATATTGAAACTATACATATATGTGAGAACGATGTAAAAGACGTGCAGGATAAAAGAGTCCGGAGTAAAAAAAGAAACAATTCAAAGAAATAATTAAAATAAACCGTGGCAGCCGAGAGATGACCAGTCTCCGCTGACGGCGCCCGAATACCTTTGTAATGTCAAAATGACAGCATAAGCGGTTGATTATTTGCTGTTTTATTGCGTAATACACGCAATAAAGCTGCTGGTATCACATACATGCGAGCATTGCCACGTTCTGAGCCGCATACCGTATCAACTCGGCTATGTTCAGATGTAAACTGCCTCCGTGGTCGAGTGGTTTAGGCGTTTGCTTTGTGACCCGGTGGTCGTGGGTTCGACTCCCAGGGGAAGCATACTTTGTAAAGTTGTTTCCAGTTTAGCTAGGACATTGCAGGCTTGAATCATCTGATTGTCTGATGACAAGATGATTCCGTACTTCGGAAGGCACGTATAAGCCGGTGGTCCCGGCCGCCACATGGCGGTCGTCAAATAAACCATGTCAGAGGCCCTTGAGGCGGTTTAGAAACTCTGACACTAGGGTGTGTGGGGTCGTTAGACCTTAGTGCCCACACGATGAGAAGAAGACGTTCTGAGGATCTTATGAGATCTTATGACCTTCTCAAGTAGGGATTCGGTACAGTTTGATGGAGGAAAACAGTTCTGTCCCTCATCTTTTTTTAAGAACCCAATCAATTTCATTATTCGTTTTGCTTGCAACCACATAGGGGAAATTCTTAAAAACCTACTTGTACCTAATTAAGCCGCAACTACTCTTCGGAAATTATTTGGCTCGATTCGCGCTGCGGCTTTCAATTAGGTCACTTTCTACGGTTCTTGGGCTTCCTACAAGTGCTGGGTAGGTACAGATGATATTCCTCAGTAACGGTGTTTTATTAAATTACAATTGTTTGAAAATTTGTCGAGTCGAACACATCAGTCCTGCTTTCCATAAGGTCTACTTTCCTTTTTGTTTTTTTGAATTATACGCCTAATGACAAACGCCACTTGTATTTCAGTCCTGTTTAAAAAGTATGAAAACAGAAAATACTCATAGTGATGTTCAGAATTTAGCCGTGGTCGTATGCCACGAAGCTATTTTGACTGGCCTGTTGGTCTAGTGGTTAGTGACCCTGACTGCAAAGCCGGAGGTCGTGGGTTCGATTCCCACCCAGGACAAACTTTGTGTGATGAGCATAATTGTTTGTTCTGTGTCTGGGTGTAATTTATCTATAATATGTATCTATTTATAAATTATATAAGTATGTATATCAGTTGTCTGGTTACCATAACACAAGCTCTGCTTAGCTTGGGATCAGATGGCCGTGTGTGAGTTGTCCCAAGATATTATTATTATTATTATTATTATTATTTAACACAAATCCAGACTCCAAATGGTCTCTACAGAGATTTCCCATTTGAAAACCCAATGACAGTGGCAGCCCGTATTAAAGACAAATAAGAATAACGATTATGCAAACTAAAAAAAAATACAAAAACTTGCATACGTCTATTGTTCATAGAAACTACAAAAGAAAACACTACATTAAGTACCTATTTTGTATGTCAACAACCGCCGCAAAGAGTATTTTAAAAAAAAGAAAAAAAGTCTAATATTCTTTCTTGAGCTTGTGCATTAGCGTATTGTGATTAGTTGCAGGTTGCAACCTCATTGGAATTGTGAAGCTTCTCATAATAATGCTATTAAGGTGAAAGAAAGTTCTTTATTTACTTAGTCAAAAAATTCGTCCGCATCGCTGTCGATTGGAAGTGAACCCGTAATACTGGTGGCATTGCCACGTTGTATGGCAATGCTTATTCCTCTATCCGAGGAAAACGCCAGCCACAGGTCACGCGAAGTGTGGCCATATTTTAGTTAGGAGTTAATATACAGAGGGACAGACAGATGGACAGCGGAGTCTTAGTAATAGGGTCCCGTTTTAACCCTTTGGGTGCAGAGGATTAATAATTGAAACACAGTGCTGCGCTCCATAACACAAATCGCCGACGTCTATTAAAAAAGCAGCCAAGCTTAAATGGGACAGGGCTGGACACGTCTGCCGCATGTCGAACGATTCATGGGCTAAAGCAACCACAATGTGGGTCCCAGAAAATGTTCGGCAGCATCGCGGCAGACCCAGGCGAAGATGGCGGGACAAGCTTGACGTCTATCGACAGGATTGGTCAACACTAGTGTTGACCAATCCTGTCGATAGACGTCAAGCTTGTCTGGGCTAGCCCAGAGCCAGGAAGAATGGAAGAAACAAGGGAGGCCTTTGCCCTGCAGTAGGATGGAATAGATTAAAAACTACGAACATAGAAAAAACCAGAAGCCGTCAACGCGGTCAAAATGAGGCAGTGTAAAATAAGCCGGAATGGCATGGTTCGTTAAATTGACAATTAGTTAATGGCCGACGCGCGTGTTATAGTCAATTGTGCCCCCCCTCTGTCAACTAAATAGTTGTTTTAATTTTAATTTAATTAACCCTAAAAGAGGTAAACCATGGTGCACAGGTGTATATTGTGCACTAGGCGGGTGTATATTTTGGACATAATGCACTGCGTAAAAATGTGATTGAACAGTCTTTCTGGTTTGTTCTGTATTCTGAGGCTAAAAATAAATAAATAATATACCTACTACCCGTTGCATGGCACTAACATCATCGCCACTTTTAAAGCCCACATTCATGAAAGGTCATACCTACCAACACATTTTAAAAGTGTCTGCAAACACAGTTTTATTCAAAAGTATTTTATCGCTTTTCACATAAAATCATAATCATTGCCATCGGGTGGGAGAGAAATGACTTGCGGTTTCAAACTCGTTTGTCACAGTGTGATAACCTTAGGCTTCCTGCCTGCCTCATAAAATGAGAATACGCCCAGCTGCTGTTAAGATACTGCATAGTATTACGTACCCACCTAAGAGTTTTTTAATGAGGAAAACACGTTTTAAATCTAGGAAAACTACCTAGTGACTACACCATACATAGGGGCTCTGTGTAAAAAAGGAAACTATAAAACATGTTAATGACTACGTAAACGTCATGAATGTGTCTCTTGCTATAATAGCTTATGTAAGGAGGATAACAGGACAAACATTTTTAAAGATGATTATGATCCTAAGATTATAATCATAAGTTAGGTAAGTATATAGGTACTTTAGGACGCGTTTACAGATGGGTAGTCAAATCATTAATTTTTTACACAAAAGTATGTTTATTAAATATAAAAAACTTTTTCACAAAAAAAAGAAACCGACTTCCAAATTTAATTTCGGAAGTCGGTGTCAAATAACGAAGAAGCAACCAAAAACACCGACTACCGAAATTAAAGTTATTTTGAACTTTGTAATAGTGTTTTTTGGAAGTCGGTTTCTTTTTTTTGTGAAAAAGTTTTTTATATTTAATAAACATACTTTTGTGTAAAAAAGTAATGATTTGACTACCCATCTGTAAACGCGACCTTAAATGACTTATTTAAAAAAAAAACAGTTGGGTAAATCTAAAACATCAACAAAACTATAATGACGATGATAACAAGAACCAACATCAAGCGCATTTTTCACTTTGTCACTTAAAGATAATCTCGTGGCTAAATTATAACAGCTGCACAGGCCGCCTCAAGGTTAAGCAACGCTTGCCGAGGTTGGTCTGTGGATGGGTGACCATCTTAACATACCGAGACTCTACCGTGCCTCGGAAAGCACGTTAAGCCGTTGGTCCCGGCTGTCATTTTCAGAGATCTTTGGCAGTCGTTACGGATTGTCAGAAGCCCAAAAATCAGACACCAGTCTTGCCTAGAAGTACCGTGAACCCAGTTAATGAGTTGTGGAGGTCTGGTAGGCAGCCGCTTCACGTAAAATACTGGTATTTAACTGAATCCGGTTTGACTGGTAGCCGACCCCAAAATAGTTGGGAAAAAGGCTAGGCAGATGATGATAAGCAGTTTAAGTTGTAAAACATAAGAATGCAATAAACTGGAGTTTTATTCTTCCACAAAGATTATTCTCTCAACTAAAAAAGGCATGTTTAGGTACATTGCATTGCAATACAGCACACCACATCGATATTGCAACCGGCATGACACCGTGGGTAGATCGCGAGATGATGATACTGAGCACAGAACACGGAGGCACCTTGGCGGCCAATTTTAGGAGCATTGCTGACTCAGCTGTTTCTTTTGTGAGATTAATTTTATTACGGAATCCAAGACAGACAGATCGATATTTCGGGTCTCGTCGAGCTTCATCGACTCTTAGGCGTTTTTCTGGTGGTCGCCACTGTTTTTTCTGGCTCTCAGGAGTTGCAGTGGTCGGGAATAATGTGGCAGGATTATCCCAAAAATAAACCGTGCTTACTCTTAACTTACCAATAACGTTACAATTCCAGCTACATATAGGTACCTATTATAACTTAGGGGTATTTTCACTCACATTTTTACAATCGCATTATAATTGATTTCAATCCGCTAAAAACAACTCTAAGGCCCATATTCCAAAACATAAACTCCAACTCAACTCGAACTCCAACATGAGCAGAGCGAAAATGTTAATGAAAGCTTGTCTAATTAACGTTTTCGTGCTCGAAAGATGAGCAAACAAATGCAAAAACTTAAATTTATGACAAGCTCCGATGGAGTTTGAGTTGAGCTGGAGTTTACGTTTTGGAATACGGGCATAACTAACTTTTTCGTGGTGGCAAGCGATACTGTCAGCACGAAGTCCTAGATTCGATTCCCGGATCGAGCAAAGCGGTATTTGTATTTTCCATCGGGAGTCAGGATGTATGTCTGGTTGATGGCAACACGCCTCCCTATGTCTAGGGTCTTAAATATAGCGAAATGTGGATGCACTATAGGTTTACCCCTCTGCCTAACTCATCGGGGAACGCTGACAAACAAAATTTACCGATTTTCAATATTAGTTTAGCCACTCTTTAATCCTAGATTCCGTGCTCTATGATACTGTGGTACTGCTGCGCTTGCGTCATATTCAGGTCACAATGTAGCGCATCGCACTCTCGTCGCTTGCGCACTTTGATTTACTTGAGAATATCTATGTAGGCAGCGTTATGTAGTTAGGTATGTTCACGTAATAGTTCTAATGTTTCACACAGATGTTAGTTTAGTGATAGGAGTGTTACAAATCACAAAGGTCAGGCTCTTGATACAATGTTTATCTATACTAATATTATAAAGAGGTAAAATTTGTAAGTTTGTATGTAGGGGGTAATCTCTGGAACTAATGATCCAATTCTAAAATTTTTTTCACTGGTAGAAAGCTACATTATTCCTGAGTGCTATAGGCTATAAATTATTTTTATAACATGTATATTAACCGAGCTATCACAACTTTTGTCTAGCAAGTCGGAAAGAAATACCTCAATAAAATAGAATTATTTGCATGCATGTATGTGTAGGGTAGGTGTAGGGTAGGTGTAGGGTAGGTAGGTAGGTAGCCAGTTGACGGGAGCGAAGCCGCGGGAGACAGCTAGTTGACAATAAAGACGTTATAGTGATCATATTGAGCAGCGACCAATAACCTTGTAGTTTTTATTAAAATTGTGACAAGTTTTGTACCTTTGCTTAACTTTGTAGGTACTCTCTTTTACTGAAGAACAGAGTTAAACGCGTATAGAACCCAGGGAATTGTAACTTTCATTGCAGTTTGCAGATAGTAATTTTCTTGCTGGGAAACGCAGTTTTTGAAGTTACTGCGGTATTGACTTAGACTTTCTTTCGACTCAGTCACGATGACAAAAGCACGAACCTATTTACAAAAGCATTCAGTCCTCAAAAGGCGACAAAGGGCCTTACTAATTACACTAACAATGTTCTCAAAAAAGAAAAACTAAAAATGCTTTATCTTAATCTCCAATCATTGTTAGTGTAGATCTACTTTCCACGTGTGATCTCGTGAAAAGACGCAGGCGCATCGAACCGGCCCGATTTCTTCACAAGCGTCTTTCCATAGACTAGATAGAGGCGTGACACACGAAACTATGCCATTGTCTACCATAGACATTTACAAAGTGCCAATAAGTACTGATGTTGAAGCAACAAGAGTTATTGTCACTATTAAGAAAACAAACTGTTAGAAACGTACTTCCATATTTATTTATTTAATTGGACGTTTTATCGAAAGAAATATTTAAGTAGGTAATTAAAATACCGGTTTGGCTCTATTAATTAGCTTTTAATTCTTAATCAGCGACGAAATCTTTATAATCTTAAATATTTCATTCTCAAAGAATCCATTTGTCTTACAAAGACAAAAATAATTATAAACGTTTTAATGCACAATGTCTTAAAGTCCCACCGTTTGCGTCCAAATTATTTGGGTAACGTTTAAGTTAAGCGTTAATAATGACTACTCGGCGCAATAGCAGTTAACAAGGAATTCGTGTGCTCACAGTAATCATGAGCCACTGTGTGATTCGTGAGGATTAGTAAGTACGACTAAATGGGACTAATAATCAGGGCCTGCCTAACCATATGAGTAGATAGCGCCAACTGCGGCCCTACGTGACGTGACCATGACGTGTTAAAGCGTGAGTTGTTCGAGCGAGAAGGAGGGATGGAGCTATATAGGGTGTATAGCTCCATCCCTCCTTCTCGCTCAAAGGTCGAAGGTTGGAAGGTTTAAGTAAATGCTGGATGAAATTAGAAACCTTACATAATTAACACCCTGCGAGTTTCGATAAAAATAGAGATAATAAAAGGCACATTATCTTGTTCCTTTTTCGATTACTGCTTGGCTATTAGCAAAAGCACAATTCTCATTAATAATTTACATATTTTTTACTTTAGTCACGACAGAATAGTAGCTGATTCTTTCAAAAATTTTCCTTAATGTTTTATACTGCTAGACACGTTCATCAAAGTTGCTAATTAGCAACAACAAATTAAAGTGCGATGAATAAGATCTAACTAAACACACTCAAGAGGTACTACATCCAGGGTCGCGGATTTGTTCGAAAGAGCTACCGCGGCCCCGGAACGTAAAAGGCACTATAGTATGCGCCAGATAAATTAAGAATAACGGCCATTGACCCACCTACATTTATTACTTACACACCTACATTACATTTATTTACTACACCTAAATTTATTTACTACACCAAAAACAGAATTAATGACATAAAGCTGTCCTGAATCGACATCTATTGTTTTTCTTACTGTTCTAGTAATGAAAAACGATTCATAATTTACTGTCCGGGGGTACCTACGAAGAGATATTAAGGAAAGATCAATGACCGTTATTCTTCATTTATCTGGCGCCTACTATAGGAGGAGCATGGATGAGTTTTAGTCATTAAAAGTCTGACACTCCCTGCCGCTCCACCCAAAGCGGAAGGGGTCATATTTTGATGATACCCATCCTTAAAAAAAAAAAAAGAGGTACTACATGTAACTTATGTTTTCCAAACGACATTAGCACTTTCAGTATCGACAACATAGCTATGTAGTGTGCGGGTCAATATTGTTCTTCAGGTGCCGTTGACATTTACTTATATGTGGTGTTTTTCGCGAGTCGTCTGCGGGACACGCAAGCACTTTATAAAAATAAATGTATGGCTATGAAAATGTTCAACTTGTGCTACTTGAACGTCATGCTAACACGAACACAAACCCCAAAACCCTTGCAAATCACTCTTTGAGATATTTCCCAGAAAACATTGACGTGATGGCTGTCACGCGCAGTTCTAACGGATGTCCTAGCTCTTTCATAATGACTAACATTTAGTCTCCTGTGACTACTACATCATTACAATTTCTCTAAGACCGATGACTGTCATTAATCTTTCTCCAGTAGTTGGACAAATCTCGTTTTGAAGGATATGTTAGATCTGGTTTATCAGCGTGCATGTACTAGTAATTTTCTAGTTCAATAGCCTTTGAAAACTACTGGCAAAGAGAAAGGACCAGAACCAGAAAAAGAAAATTGCCAAAACATCTCATTATGTCGTTTGTATCGCATACAATTTCAAAACATTACAGATTCCTTCGACGAAATGGAAATACCGCCGAATTTGCAAATCATGTGCATACCTTTTTTATGGATGGGAAATCATCAAAGTACCCCTTCCGCTCTGGGAGGAGCGGGAGGGAGTGTCAGACTCTTACTGACTAAACCCATCCGTGCTCCTGATCCTAGTGCCCTTTGCGTTCCAGGGCCGCGGTAACTCTTTCTAACAAAATCCGCAACTCTGGCAGATCATATGCATAGGCTGTCTTTGCTGACTGGGTAGAACTTATTTGATCAACGTTTTTTGCTGTTCATATCAACGCTTGTCTTGAACAGACGTTTTCACCTCCATAATTCATGGCGCGCCTGCCATACGCGTTCCTTGTGGTGTCTTTAGAAGTCTATAATTTTTACCTAAGCACGTGATTAGCCATGGCCATTTTACATAGAGACCCCTTCGAACCTCGGTATGGCTGTCATGTATCTGTTACGGCTAAAGGTGGGTGTGAACATAAACTTAAGATTAGCCGGCTAACTTTATGTTCACACCCACCTTTAGCCGTAACGTATAGACCTTTCACAGTCGTTTTGGCTAGAACAAAAAAGCCCCAAAGCTCGAAGTCATGCATGCATGTCACATTAACTAAACAAGTTTTCGTTTGATCGTAAACTGTGTTTTATATTTATTTATATTAGTAAGAGGTAAGTACCACAGGCGGAGCCCTGTGGGGCTACAGCACCTTTTTTTTTTGTTAGGACAAGCCTGCCACACATTCCCAAACCACTGCAACTTCTGAAATCCAGAATCAACAATGGCGAACACCAGAAAAACGCTGAGTCAATGAAGCCCGACGAGTCCCGGAGAAACGGTTTAACTGTCTTGGATCCCGCAACGAAATAAATCAGAAAACTACAGCACCTACCCATCATCCAGTAATTGCTTCACTAACTAGCTTCAGTAACTGGCTTCTGGTCAAGTCTGATACCTACGCAAAAAGCTAGGAGGATGATGACATGACTAGCCATAGAGACCCAATCCCAGGTACCAAATCGCCTGATTGCGTGCACAATCGTCATTCTCACTGCACCCTTACCATGCATTGCCACACGCCTTATTCCCACGTACGATAGAACAATAGTTTTGTTACACCGACCTTTTTCTCGCCTAATCGGCCACTGATTTCGTAACTTATTGTGTGCATACGTAAGTTTTCTTGTAAGGAAACTGCATTGTTTAATCACAAACATCGTAATGTGTACGGCGAATTAGTGGCTAATAGTAACTAAAATTAATTCATCGTTGTGCATTGCAAGAGAGCTACAAATTAATCTTGTGATTGTTTCTAGAAGGTTCTTGTTTAAAATGCCGTATTATACAATTATGTACTATAGTAAATCTATTATGTATTTAGTGTGTAATATATAAATAGTACACTTAAGACCACCTACAGTACTGTATTTCCTTTTCTCTTTAAAATCCATCCAAAGGTTGTATTGAAATGATCGGTTTTAGCGATAAGGCCGTCCATTGTGTCACCCTATGTAATGTTTTTTTTCATCTATATTTTCTGTTACAATAAAGAGTACTTATTCTATTCTATTCCTACTCGATCCTGATTACCTGTATTGATCAACTAAATTTTAACCTAGGTTGCTATCCTCTGAAAGTAATACGAAAATTCAGGTGATTTTTTTCTAACACTGCTATAGTTCGAACTGTAGTATCTACTGACAAGATAGATCTCAATTTTTTTTTTTTTTTTTGTCAAGAGACTATAGTAGGATATTAGAGTATTGCCATACGCTTGTATTATATTATCTACCTTTGGCGATAAAAACCAGGGAACAGACTTGTAGCATTCTTAGCAGGAGACAGACAAGAAAAATAAACAAAGTTTAAATAAATAAATGATAAAAAATTACTGTTATGTTATGAAGACATCTTGCAAAGTCCGACACGATCATAAGCTGTTAGTAGTATTATGACATGTACCATATTTGCACAACCCGTCAAATTCCCGCATGACGTCAGAGAAAGTGAATAGCACCATCGATAAAACTATTGCGACAGTACCTATATCGCGCAGACGTACTTCTTATCGAGGGCCGCTCGAAGGTAAGATAGAATGTAAATATAATCGATGAATGGGCGATGAAATTACCATATTGGAAATCTATAAAGCCTATTTTGTCCCACTGCTGGGCAAAGGCCATATTGAAAATAGAAAATATGCCTCTATTTTTTATTACTAGACACCAAAATAATAATTAACTACATACGATAACTATCTTTGGCGTTTTAAACAAAACAAAACATGGACGGCATAAAGGTAGTTACATATCACACTAACAGTGCCTAGTTTTATAAATACATTTATTTCCTGGGTTCAATTTCTAAATAGTTTAACTCTTACATAGATAAGAAGAAGAAGTCACATTTTTACATATAGATAAGCAAATCATCAAAGTTTGTTCATAGTGGTAACAGACGACTTATACGTCCGGGTGTAACCAATTGGTTCCAGTTATTGCAAATTGATTTATAGATACTTAAATTCTACGTTTTTTACGGTTTATTTTCTTTTGTTTTTATTTTCATAAAATTGGTTCCCCCGGACAATAATAATAAATTGTTAGCAGATTGTAAAATATATTTTGAGTTTTTTTTTGTGTAAGGTATTCCAAGAAAATTGTGGTCAATAGCGATGACCACAGTGGTTGTAGTTGTAGTAAATAAGAAACTAAATTGTAATCAAGCAAGATGCCTATTAAATTGACTATTCCACCCACTACATCGCATATAAATATGTGTATCAAAATAGCACAAAACACCAAGACTGAGAGTTAAAAAAAAGGTCGCTGTCTACCTGACTGTTCTTCCACTTACTTCTTCTAAACTACTCAAGGATACTAATACGATTTTCACTAATAGAAAGAGCGATAAGCGAGGAAGGTTTGTGTTCATAATTTACACCCGTAGGAAGCCGTGGCGGGTCGCTAGTATAATATACAACGTATAACAGAATAAACGCGTTATCTGAAAAGGGATTACTGTAATATTCATCGTTATGAACAACTTTTACTATGGGACCAACCCTGAAATAATCAATTGTTGTACATTTTGTCGAGTTATGCGCACAGAAATGTCCATACATTTCTGTGCAGTAAATTTTTTTTTTCACCGTTTTATGTTGGTCCCATAGTAAAAGTTTTTTATAATGATGAGTACAATATCTCTTATAATGAGGTAGAGCGTTTATTAAGTTACACGTTGTAAAATAATCATATATTTTAACCGCCGGAAAACATCCACAGTAAAACTCCTTGGTAGCCAGGTCTTTGTCCGACCGTGCGGAGATTTCCATGTTTTTCCAATTAAATTACAAAAAGATTTAATTAGTAAATCAGCCATGTTTTACGACTTAACGGTAAATAAATATCTTGTAATAAATAACTACGATTAAATAATCGCTGTTCGTGTTATAACATTCACGTTAAGACACCGCTATATTTGAGTAGGTATAGCGTAATTAATTAATTATCATGTTACCAACTCGGTTACATTTTTCTAAAACCTTTTGCCTTTCAGGTGGTCCACTGTGGCTTAAGAATCTATGAAATAATTATCGATAATTGTTGTTTCGTTGGGTACATAAATACCTTTAAATTGATCTGACGGACACAGAGTACATTATACCTATTTTGACGGTGGTATGTAGACACTAGTGGGTGGCATCCACTAATAGTGAGAGAGATACTCTCGGAATCGTTCCCATTCACATCTCAGTCGCAAACTGTCAAATATGTAGGGAAAATGAGGCTTATTTGACTGTTTGCGACTGACCTGTTAATTCGAACGTTATTTAAAAATTAGTAGAATAAGCACTCGATTCTGCTGGGCACACTTGTGTGTAAGGGACATACATACACAAGGGGCACCTTTAACACATGCGCAGGTGACCGGAAGAGGATCTATCCTTATTCTAAACGGGATTCACGTCGATGGATACAGAACTTCCAATCCATAAAGATAACGAACGACAGCGTACCTTATATTGACATCCTTCACAATTCACATGCAGTAGGAGGAAACGCATACAGCCCACATAAAACCATTAAAAAATACTTTAAGTATATACATATGTCGCAGCCAATTAGCTTAATCAGCCGTTTCATTAAAAGCCTAGCTTTTTAATTGAACTGCGCCGTTTAATCAGCGACTTATGTGACATCGGCAAGTCATTAAACGATATTTAACAAAAGATGTCACTTATGTCACTAAATGGCGCTGAAAAATCGGCGCATTTAAATAAAAAGGCTAGGCCACCAATTAAACGGCTGAAACAAACAGGTGAAATTGGAAATAGGTATATTAGCAAAAGGTAGTCTGATAGTACCTACTGATTCTAGAACGACAATTCTTTCACTAATAGAAAATTACACTATAGCGGAGTGACATAGGCTATTTATAACCGAAAATTCACGAATCCAGATGGCCACGGAATGGAAACCACGGAAAAAAGCTAGATAGGTAGATTATAAAATGCCTAATCAAAATATTGAAATCTCAACACAATCGCCATTGTTACTTCCATGATTCGCGCCAAAAAGCCTTCAAATCTATTTTTACTAGAGCACACAAGCAGGTAAAGGTATGCACATAATGCCAGAGATGTCAAAAACGTCAAGATCCCTTATCTTTGGAGCGAGGGAGGATAAACGGAGCGCAACCAGTTCTCCGCTATTTGCGAAATCATCATATCGCTGAGTGGAATTCTTCTTTTGAGGTTTATTTTTTTTTCCTTTAGTGTTCTCGACCCTTTCATTTTCAAAGCTGAATCATTGCACTCTGAGGCAACAATAAATTCAATCCGTTTCAACAAATCAAAGTGTTGTTTGTAGTGCATTGATGATATTACTGGTCCTTCTAGGTAAGGATACTTGGTCCTTTGAGCTGCCCTAGAGGGAAATCTTTGATGGCGAAGCAACTCGCCTGTTTGAGTAGTAACTCGAACAGGTAAACACAAAAGTCCAACACACAGAAATCAAAACTGTTATAATGGATCTAAAAATAAAATTACACCAGGCGGCGACTGGGGATTCTCCATGACTACGCCAATAGCTCTTGTACTACCTATTTTGTTAGCATACAAACGTGTTTAGAAATTAATGAATTTATTCAAAAACCATACGAAGGGCTAACCTTCCCGCGAAGCAAGATATAACAATGAAAATGCCCGTTATAAAAATCGGAACTGAACAATTTCAAGAATTATTATTAGGTAGTATAAAATTCCCGATTTATCAAAGCATTTTGTTCTGTGAATTGTAATTGAATGGTCGATTATACAAAGGTTCCCATCGCGTGGCTTGCGCAAGTGACCTTGTGGACTGGGCTTTGAGTCGCACGCGGGGTCATGTTCACAGCTTGGGAGCTTTTGGCGGGTCATTTGGGTAAATACTCGGCTCTCGGTCTTGAAACGTGTTTTATTATTTTAAAAAGAACGCGTTATAAACTCCTTTACGCAGTTCAATCACTGAACGTTTGTTAGGATGCTTGTTACTCTTCCAAGCAAAAACAAATGAACGGATTTGGATGAAATTTGGCTCACATATAGTTCATAACTTGGATTACACGCGGGTGAAGCTACTGACAAAAATTATAGTTCTGTATAAATATGTATGGACGTATTTTATAAGTAGTTTCTCTTGTATAGTCAGAAAAAATACTGATAATTTATAAATTCGTCTGATTACTGTTTATAGCAACGATAATGCCAAAATGATGATAGTTCTGTTCATGATTTATGATTCAAAATGTCGTTTTTACAACCTGTAATTAATCAGCGTTTTAGAAATTAATGGACGTTTCAGACGTTTTCCTCGTGCCAAAGCATCGTTTGTATGCAAAGTGAAAGTATTTAGATAATTTTAATACAATGACATACAATTCGGTACAATTTAAGTGAATTAAACTTGACACACAGTCATAAAAATATAGTTTTCATTGTGAAAAATAGTGAACAAAAGAGAAAGCATTTTTATGGTGCTATTGTTTTTATTATTGTAAAGAATTAATTAACCTTGTCAATTTGTGAAACCAAGGTTAGGCTTTATGTTAAACAAAACAGCTCTTTTTATACCCATCTATTTCAGATTTTATTATTTATTAGTTAGGCACAGCAATAATTATGTTCCTAGTTAATTTTCAGTACTTAGTTAATCGGCACCAAAAATTCAAATCATTCATCTCTAGATTTTTATCTGACAATATTGATATTGTAGTCTCAAAGTACCTATACAAAGTCTTTGTAAACAACACATTAGCTTTTAATTAACACAGATATCAATTAATGATTACGGCTCAGTGCTAGAGTACCGTTTCGGAGAAAACTACGAAACTGGAGCGTTGAGAATGCGGTCGGTTGCAATATACATACTTGTTTGTTATTTCAGCTGGTATTCGCGTTTTTCCAAGGGAAGTTTTGCTCAAGAGTGATTGTTTTATTAGTGAAACTATTTTGACTAGGTATAGGTATTGACCCGGCTTACCTACCTACTTATATTGGGCTGGCCCCTTATAAAATCGGGCAAAAATTGCCATGATTCTCAAAAACTCTAAAATGGAACTAGGCCAACTTGATGTTTTATTTTTGTTTCGTTCGCCACGTTATTGGGTGTTTTCGGAAAAAAATTATAAACACTATTAATTTAATGTGCACTTATTATTACTTATTACTAAACCGAGTGGCGTTAAATTAGTTTTACGAAAAAGTAACTGAGGTACTTAAATTGGGAAATAATTAATTTAAGCTTGCATTTAAAGTGTCAAGTAATCGAAAAAAACACTAAAGCGGGCAAAAAATATACTGAATGGCGACAACAATGACCCCTGACTCGGACAGGTTAGGTTAGAAGGGGATGGCTGGGTCTTTCTGACTTTCGCCATCCCCTTCGTTGTTATTTTTTATACCAACCAGAAATGGGAGCATTTCGCGGCTTCGTCGACCGGGCCCGAATGAAAAGTTTATTGGACATTTTAAGCCGTATATATTTTAAGCCGTATAAGTAGGTATAACAATTTTTGATATTTAGCCTAAAATTATATTAAAACACTAAAATTACGATTTAATGGAGCACTCTTATATACTAGATCACGCTCGGTACGACGTTCCTCTAATTTTTGAAGCCTAGGTGTATGATCAATTCCAGAGTTAAATCACCAAGTGCTTATTAAATTTTAATTCTAATGTTATCCCTACTTTTCTTACGAAGTTCACTGCGACATCTAGTTTGATTTTAAAATAACTGGCGTAAATCTGTTTATACCCTTCGGGAAATTTAGACGTGTTGTTATGGTACATGTTGTTAATAATTTATTGGTAGAAGTTGGTATAAACATGACTTTTACAGTTTCCACTACATAGCAAAAAGCCGTAGGTTGACCAACGTCAGGTCACCTATTTAACCTATTATAGTGAAGCCTACATTAACTGACCGGTTTGGAAAAATCTTAAGCGCGTCGATTAAATGCCCACTTCATACTAACTGTTAAAAAGAAAAATAGAAACGCTTGAAGAAACCTATTTGGTGTCGTAAACAAGCGCACGAAATTAAAGGCCTCATATAAAGAGGCCGGATTTAGAAACAAAGGCGGTTATGGGTTAAAAAAAGTCTACCTGAGTTATGTTGGCCCTTCGACCCTTGAGGCCACAAAGCCATAACCTTGGCTTTAAGCAGATGTGTGGTTGGCCTTCAAGTGACCGGCCATATAAACAGGCGCTTTAAAGAATTGCTTTTTATCGAACCTATTGGCATTTAATCAAACATTTTGTTTTAAAATGGAAAAAAGTATAAGAAAAAAAGGAGCAAATAAAAGTGTTTTTGGGACAAGAATGACGTAGGTACTTATTATAAGAAAAAAAAATGGAAAATTATTAAAACAATGACATAGACAAGTAGGTACCTAAGTCTTAGCCATCCTTTTATCAGTCTAGCACCTAAATAAATATAGGTTTGTGAAAAATATTTAATTCTGTCGCAGAGGCAATGATTTGGAAGCATAAAAATGTATAGAAACTTTTAGCAATTGTTGGTTTCAATTCCTATTATATAGCCGTTGATCTCAACGTCCTACTTAATTCTTTTAAACGAATTCTGAACTGTTTAGATTTCCTTTATTGGTGAAATCTAGCGATCAAGTTTTTCACGAATTACGAAACACGATATAGACTAGATTTTATTACTTAAACTATTTGTCCGCCGAAATTGTTGCGTGATAGAATGGTGCCTTTTGATTTTAGCATCCAAAACACCATTTAATCTGCTTGTAATTCGTTTCAAATTTTATCTGACTTATAAATGTTCCTACTGGGCTGAATACGAAGCCTAATCAGACGCACTTGTCAGCGGTGTTTATAACTTCAACACATTACGTCAAACAGGACCACTTGGTCCTTCGAGCCGTATGCTCGTATTAGACGCAATTTCGCGCCCACCACATTTGCATGTAAATTCGTCGCAAGCGCAAGAAACCGTCGTCGCATGCTAGTGGAATATTGATGTAATGGACTGAGGTAGGGCTGACGAGTAACTGGTAATTTGGACATCAAAGAGGACGTTTTGGTAAAGAAAATGTTGCCTAGGAAGGCATTACTTTTAATAGATAGGTGAAAGTTGTCTTCAAATGGTCTGATTTTAAGACAGCTACGAGAAAACGTTCAAAAAACCTGTGGGTTACGTCGCTTGCTACTTAGAAAAACACAAAAGTTTCAAGCCATCGTCGGAGTGGTTTAGGAATTTAAGAAATTGAAGACCATTTCTAATGAAATATTTAAGCTGAAATAATCATTTTCGTTTCAGTCTAACACCCACATCCTACCATGGTGAACATAGCCTTCTAACAAATGCCAGGTAAAACGCTTCTTAGAAAATCACATAATACAATATTACATAAACTCCTTGCCAACCCTACCGTGCCAATCGACCGGTACATTTAACGCGATAGCATTTCTCCCACGTTTTGCGCAGGCGCCACTATACGGCCACTTGTAAAACAATCCCACTTCTGCTACATAACCTATACTTAACTCTGTTTACTTTTTTGCTAACTTTGTAATGATATTTTGAAGCCAATGAGAGTGCGGTGCCCCTGCCCAAATCATGACCCAATGCTGGTGTGTGTGACCCAAGAGCCCATACCATACACCTGCTCTATTAGGACCCAATGAAAGCCTCTGGGCTTTCATTAGGTCCTCAAAAGTGCACGCTGCGAATAACATGGCCATTTTGGTAAATTATCTAAAAAGTTAACTGTCGACTCCAAATGAAACAATGTCGTCATTGCTAAACGTGGACCTCTGAATAGACTATAACACAATGCCCAAAATTGAATAGAATCCATTTTATTGTACGGCGAAAATTAACACGTTTTGTGCCAAACAATAAAATGTACAAATTGGTGAACTTATCGCGCATGGAGATCTTTTTAAAACAAACAGTGTGTGAACTGGAATGTTAGTTAACACAAAATGTCTTAATCACCATGCTTGGTAACCTTATTGTTGTTAACAAAATCTCACTAGGGGTAGAATAGGGTCAATTAAGACACTCTCTGTCGGTAACCTATCCGATATCCCGTCCAATAAGGTAACCTATGTGGCCATGTAGTTACGTCTATGTTACTAGCACATTATGTAAACGCTGCTCGTAAAAACGGTTCGTGTTAATAGATTCGCGGGTTAACGCACCTTAATAGGAAATGAAAAAAATAATGCATTGTGTGCATTGCGGTTATCGGTGCCGACAGTGATGTTATTCTCAACATTTTGAGGTAGCTTTCGCTTTTTGCTGGTTGTAACCAAGTAGGTTAAGAGTTTTCTGTGATTTTAGTAATAGAAAATCTGTGGAATTTTCTAAGATCGATGCTCTCGTTGATGTCTATTGTATGAGGAAATGATATTCTCAACTTCCGAAATAAATTGTGGATGTCTTAAAACGGTACTGTTTTAATGGTAAAAGGACCAAAATAATTTTAAATTATGACGTTTGAGATTAGTATGACTTGCATTAATTTTATGAATTTGTTAATGTTATAAGAACACAAATCATCACGTCAAAAAGCTCATTAATTTCCACATTACTACTGACCGCTAGAAGGTCCACAATTTCTTAGGAAGTGGAAAGTTTGTTATGTTTGTAAACGCTAAGACTCAAAGATGCGCTAGTGAGAGGCTTCGTCCCAAACTCGGTCTGTGCGTTGACGACGATGCGTCCCTAAATAATACCGCTATTATACGCTTAAAACTTCAAACAACATACCGGTGGACTATAGAAAAACACTCCTGGCAGGTAGGAACACTTTCTAACAAAAAAAAATCAAACAGTTCGTTCACACTCACTCGCACAGCACTAGGTCAAAAAACTTAGGAGATTGGTAAAATTTAATGAAGGATTTGTTAAGAAATGTTTATGATGACACGAGAAGGTGTTTGATTTGCGCGTGCGCAGTCGCGTGCGTGGTGGAGTGTTGACGCGGTGCGCGGGACTGACGCGAGGCGCGGGCGCCGCCGACCGGTCGAGATTTCTCCCCGTAAACAACGAAAGCGAGCCTCCAAGCCTTTCTTCAACTCGTGGCGAAACGAGAAAGAGCCCCTACTAGCGGCTCTCGATGCAAGAGCGTTCCGATTTGCCTTTTAAGGCGATACTGGAAATAAATGGATATTTTTTACTTTTTGTACTTTTTTTAAATTGATTTTAGAAATTATGGTTTGACTAACCATATTCCTTTCGAATGAGACCGCAGTTCAACAGTTCAGTTTAGCCGAACTCCTCAAATGGTAATGCTGTTTCAAGTTGGCACGTAAAGAGAGTTCTGATTTCCCAATCAATCCCTTTACTCTATTAAATTCCATATCAGGTTTAATATTCAGAGTTTGCGTACCATGGTCAGCGATTGCGGTGTGGTTTATCCAATAAGCGTCATTGACTACGAGCTCCTGGGCTTATGAAATGTTATATCCTACTTTGACGGATCCAACCATACCCAAACAAGTAGTAGAGGCCACACCGGCTTTCATTTAAGTCTTTGAGTCACAACATTCAATGACGCGCGACCTGCAGTCAGGATCCACATATTAAGTCAAGGTGGAGACAACACATGACTAAATATATGCAAATTTTACATATTACCCAACCGCCTACACCCGCCGAAGTTTTAACATTTTACGAATCAAGTTTTCGCGATGAAAGGATAAAATTTAGTTTTTATTAAATCATTCGAGCTGACATTTTACGAGGCTCTGTTGATAATATTTTGTAATCAAATTGCTTTGGAATAATTTTGAGAATGTATCCTTGTCAAAACGAATGGGTTCGAGGTCCAATGCTCGATCCGGATCGAAGGACCAATAATGTTGTTGACCGGAGGTCAAATAACAATAAAATACCCGAGTTTTAAACTAAGAAAATTCAAGTTAATATTATTCACATTTTTCATTGGGGCTCTTACAAAACAATGTTTAAGTAAGAAAAAAATAATGAACGTAAGTTCAAAAGGTTTTCTAGAAATAGGTCAGATTGTTTTTGCTCGCTATCTCTTCCCTTTTGTCTAGATAAGTAGTACTGTTTATTGTTATTGACTTGATCGATCGGTCTGCCAGTGACCTTAATGTAGACATAATTATGCCGGTAGGTCTGTATACCTATCTACATTGTGAGCAAAACGAGGTTTGACGTTCATTCATACTTTTGATTAATACCTCGATACGCTTGACCGTTATCAGTCTAAACTATCGGTATTCGTCTATTTTAGAGCAAACTTTTCATGGCTTAGCATCACCATAAACCTAGCTTCAAAAGTTACACCGTAACAACATATGGGTTAATTGGTAACGGAGTCAATTTCAACAGTTCCTAAAATTCCTGCAGTAGTTTAGGAGCTCGAAAAAGATAGTTCCATATTTTTTTTGTATTGAGGAATGGGAGCTCTTGACCTCGACCACGCCTGAGGAAAGCAATAGATGAGGCATCATGAAACATGATGATTCATGTTTTAAATCTTTAGACACCGGAACTTAGGTTAGATTAGAGGGTTAACATGGGATACTCAAGGACAAACCGAAATCGTTATTGCTAGCGGGATTAGCATTTAGCATACCACGAGACTTGTTAATATACTTAGGTACCTATTAGAACAAAAACCGGTATTAAAGTCTGCGCTAATACCGTAGGTGGTTATTCAATTTTATAACTTTCTAAACTTTCGAGCTAAATCTCGACTAGCTAATAGGTAACAATATGATGAATGGACAGACGTCGGGAGTTCATTGACCGAGTCACGATACTTTTTTCGTCGACAAAACAAAAACGATAAGTTAGCGATCTAAGAAAGGGGTTGACAGTATTACTCGTGCATGTCATTAGTTAACACTAATGTTGTTATAATTAGGGTAGGCTAACGTCTGACTTTTATGGTAAGTGGCGTCCAAGAAGCGCCAAGGACTGATAGTAGAAATGTCAGACTTACCATGCGGCGCCGATGCCGACGAGACGGGCAGCTTAAGTTATTATTTTTTCCACACAACTGTCCTCTGCCATTGCAGGCCAGTCCTTTCAGTGAAAGTCGAATTCACTTTCAAGTTCACCAAGTCCACCTTCGCCTTGGTGTATCGCGATGTCGCCTAGAATTGTGTAAGGAACCCACTTAGCGGTTCTTTTAGCCCACAGCTCATCTGCGATAAATATGTCCTGCCCAATCCCACTTAAAACAAGCAGCTTTCCGGGTAACATCCGTGATTTTAGTCTTGGCGCGCAGCACCGTGTTCGTTACACGGTCCAAAATTCAAACTCCTAGGATACTGAGCTTCATAGCTCTTTGACAAACCTCGAGTCTGGACCTCTACTAAAGTGACAAATAAAGAGAGTAAAGTTTCTAACTCAATTTAGGAGATAGGGGCGAATGGCATACATTATTCTTTATTTGCGGAATTTACGGCCTACTTGTCAGAAGGACGTTATGTATTCTAATTCCAACGTTATGGTTTTGTTGCCACATTGGAGTTGATCAAACCCCGGATTTATGGTTAGACTAGGCCCTGATGACTCAGAAATATACGAGCATAATAGCATAGCCGGCGAGGTTAATCAACATTCATCTCCAAATATAATAGGTATGTTACACTTAATAACATACGCACATACCTACCTAAATTATTAAGGCATACTAACAAGACTATTGTCAATGCTCCCTCATACACAACGAAATTCTTTTCCAAACACAATAGTCGGAAATAATCAAAATCTCATCATTCCGAGAAATCAAATAAAACTGTTTACAAACATACAAACAATTTTCGTTGATGGACAAAACAATGATTGTGGAGATGCGCAAAGACAATGTAACGCGGTGTTCCTGAGCGGTCACCCATCTAGGTAGACACGGCGTGCTATATTGCTTAACTTCTGTGGTAAGACGATAACCGGCGTATGGATGTTATTTATTGATTTTGCGAACCGATATCTCGTATTTTTGAGTACTGCAAACACCGTAAGATATAGGTACTTAATATAATAAAGCTGAAGAGTTTGTTTTCTTGTACGCGCTAATGTCTGGAATTACCAGTCGGATTTGGAAAATTATTTTTGTAATGATAGCCATATTCATGAGGAAGGCTATACGGGAACAGGAAATTCTTACGAAAACGGGAAAAAACGGGATATGCGCGTACGAAGTCGCAGGCAAAAGCTAGTCTATTGTGTGTGTCTGTTTGTAATAAATAAATTCAAAAACTACTGTGCCGATTTCAAAAATTATTTCACCAATGGAAAGCTACATTATTAGGGAGTAACATAGGCTATATTTTATCCACGTATTCCCACGGGAACGGGAACTACGCGGGTGAAACTGCGACGTGCTGCTAGTTAGATTATAAATTAGGTCAAGAGCTAGCCCATTTCTAAATAATAATTTAAAAAAAACTAGCAGCCGTATTCATAAAACTTTAGAGACATTACTATTAGCTAAAATACTGAAAAGCAAATTCATTATTCAAAATTTTCTATGGAGAATTTGAATTTAACTAAGTAACGGTTGAATTTTTTTTATGAAGGGTCTAAATATACAGTGAAGATAATTTAAAAACAATAAATCCCATTCAATATCACGCTACTAATTATTATAACTAAGGCCTTTGCTATAAACCGACATTACTTATCTCACCTTTGCTTGGTTTTGTCATTTTGTGATCGAAACCACCTCCCTAAGGATTTCAGTCTTTTCTCAGGCAGTCCAGTAGTCGGTACTTCCAAAATCTTTTAAACACGTTTTATGAAGTTTGGTAGTATAAAAGTCATGTACCTACTACCAAATAATTTCAGAGCTAGGAGTATGTGGTGGATTCTTTGTATCGCATTTTACTGTACAGTTCGCGTCAAATAACTGTGCCCCTCTGAAGTTGGCTACGAGTGGCTGCGTAGTAGTCAAAATTACGAACAAACTGCAACTGCGCATGCGCGGGGCGGGGATTATGGCGGCGCGATTTTATGTCTCAGTCTTACGTTTACGTTCGATGCATGCTTGCGTCCCGCTTGCTCCCGGCTACGTGACTGCACCAAGCGATCTTTGCAAATGGCTAACTTCAGAGGGGCACAGTTATTTGACGCGAACTATAATAGTATTATTATAATATAAGCAGTCTAAATACCTACTAGTTAGCTTGTTGCTGTGACTAGAAGAAACAAAAATAGGAAAGGAGGGACAGGCTTATGGTCTACAATAGGAAAATGCATTTATTTAATGAATAAAAATACAAGGTATATAATAAATATTTATTCGGAGCTCTACTCCATCAATTTATAAAACAAAATGTTATAATCAGACTGGATTTCATTCACACAAAATTTTCATGGTGTCTGTACAAATCCAGCCTCAGTAAAATAATAGTTTTAAATTACATGTCAATACATTTTACACCTAATTTAGTTTACAATATAGATATTGAGAAGAATGTGTTATGTGTAAATTAATATTATAAATATCTAGGCACTTTAATTTCGCATTATTGTATAAGTACTAAAATTAAAATTTAATAATTAGTTTGTTGCTATTTTTTATAGGTCCAGGAATATGTTTCAGTCTGAAAAAGAAAAGTATAGTGTTAGTTTAGTAATCCTTATTATTTTTAATCGCCCTTTCCTACATGGGACTTCAATATAACCTGTCAGAGGTAAAATAATACTGGTAAGACTATATTAGCCCTTATTAGAACCTTTGTGAATGCCTATACTGTTTCACAGCTAAGCAAAGGCCTCCTAGGAATTCTAGTGCCGCGCCAACTTGTGCAACGCGCCTTCAAGGTACGCGTGCAACGTGCCTTCAAGGTACGCGTGCAACGTGCCTTCAAGGTACGCGTGCAACGTGCCTTCAAGGTACGCGTGCAACGTGCCTTCAAGGTACGCGTGCAACGTGATAACATAAGTGGGGTGGCTTCAAGTGCTCAATCCCTAGCATCAATAGAGAATATGCATGATTGTTTTTCATTTGCAAAATTTAATACTTATTAGCTATAGTAAACAATTTTAAAAATACCTTAATCAGCAATCCCTATTAATATTATAAATGCGAAAGTAACTCTGTCTGTCTGTTACGCTTTCACACTAAAACGGCTGAACTAATCATCATGAAATTTGGCAGGTATATAGCCTGGGATATGGAGAAGGACATAGGCTACTTCTTTACGCGATAATCGACATCCAGGCGGGCAAAAGCTAGTGAAGTTATAAAACTTCAAAGATGACAATTATAAACAGAAGTCCGATACGAACTCTAGCTGCCATAGAAAACGGCTTTTTCGCGAGAGGGACAGATATTTGTTAAAAATAGTTATATCGCGATTGTTTTTCAATCAATTATGATTCTATTGCTCACTGTTAGTACTGTATACAGGGTGTTCCAGAAATTCGTGGTCATATTTTAGGGTGATGTTCTGTATGCTTCGAGAGTAAGGCAACAATATGAAAATATATTTCTTTTACTTAAAATGAAAAACCGATAGCAAAATTCGACAAAAAAGTAAAAAAAAACACTTTTATTGCAATGGTCTTTTTTACAGGGGAGCCTCAGTGGTCGTGTAGCTCAATTCAGAACACAAGGCGCTTAACTAAAACTTTGATCACCAATGCGCTGCATGAACGAAGTTATTTATTATTATTTTCGACAGAAATAAACCCAACTTGAAGTAATTAAGTAACCAAGATAAAATACCTTTCATTGCTTTGAGGTCGCTATTTCCCTGATCATGCGGGAAAAAGTAACTTTTCTTCTTCTTAACGTACGTAGCATCAAGGTGACCTCTGCAAATAAATAATTGGTTAATAAAAACAACAATGCGTGCTAAAAAACATAGGATATTTACTTTATTAATTAGTCTTTTAGAATGTAAATAAGGTATCGTTTTGTTGTCACCAATACGATTAAAAAGTTACAGGACACGAGAGAAACTAACACAGTTGCCTGAACGAAAATTATCCCAAAATGCATGTGAAGCGCTAGTTAGTTACTGTTATTGGTTGAATGAATGACAATAGCCAATGATATCATTTGACTTGCGTTTAATTTCGTAAATCGATAAATTCTTTTCAGGAACTATTCATGGGTAAAGGCGATAGAACCTTTGTGGCATAGCCACTCGTCGCCATTTTGATTTTTTTTTCAAGGCATGCGGCGCACGGTGTTACAGATATACATGGGGAGAGGACACTTCAATAAAGAAAAAATATTAGCAATATGGTGCCCTAGAATGTCACGTTGCCGAGATATTTGGAGGGTAAAGTCGCCATATGAGTACAATGACTGGGTTTCATTAAAAAATAATTAATTTCGTGGTTATATGCATTAGGTTATATTCTAATAACAGTTTCCAGCTTCATTCAAACACTTATTGCCAGAAAATAAAAATAAGAGCATGTGCCTACTTACTCGCATCGCAATCGAAAAAATAGTGTTTAATTTATGTAAATAGTTAAATCAAGCCGGGAACTATTATTTCAATATAATCTACTGCATAATTATGCACGCGATTAGATCATTTTTATTTTTTTCTCAAGTCGCTACTTCCAACATCCTCCATCGCGGCAACGTGACACTTTTGGGCACCATAAAATATTGCTAACATTTTTCTTTGTTTATGTATGTGTCCTCTACCCATATACTTATACCTTTATTACCGTGTGCAGTGTTTTTGAAAAGAAATCAAAATGGCGACGGGGGTGGCTATGCCAGGTCTCATAGAAAAATGTTCGAACCCCTTTCTCATGAGTACCCTTCTCCTACCATTTCAAAGTTGTGTTACGACACTTATAACAAGTACATAGTTCTGCAAGATTAAAAATATAAAAAAAAAACAAACATTGAACCGCTAAAACAATACTCATATAAACACTTTCTAAATACCAGAAAAGCATTCAAAACACTACGAATTTTGTACAAAACTTCTACATTATCAAATCATGATTTCTATCGAGTTTCAAAATATCTATTCAACTAGGAAATATCTACGCATTGCAGAACTATGCACTTACATAGAAAGCCTTGTTAAAGCGTATCCCTCTTCTTAAAAATGTGCCAAATTCCAGAAAGGTTTTTATAAAACGAATACTTCTTTGGGTGCCTTAGGAAACAAGAAAACAGTTTGTTAATGTTTTATAAACTTTTTCGTGAAATTCCTTTTGTAAGAGCATAGTCCGCAAGTTTATGGTTGAGGGTTTTTTTTTACGTAGATAGTATGACGTGGCGTATTGGTATCGAATAATATTTTAGAAATCATCGATAAAAAAATAAGTGGCACTTCTATCAGTCGATATTTGTAACATGCGATATTTGTGAGAACAACTTTCCCATCAGAGATTAGAAGAAAAGAGCAGGGTAATTCTCAGAAGCGCCTTGGTCACAGCGATTTTTAGACTTTTCTTTCAATGTAAAGTACCTAGAAGAGCATAAAACTGTAATCTAGCATACGAAGCAGTTGCGGAATTTGTTCGAAAGAGTCACCGCGACCCTGGAACGCAAACGGCATGAGGAAACAAGGATGGGTTTTAGTGAGTAAGAGTCTGACACTCCCTTCCACTCCGCCCAAAGCGGAAGAAGTCATTTGATGATGTCCCACCCATAAAAAAAAGCATACGAGCCAGCACGGAGTACGGAATCGTAGTCAGTTATTTAGAGACCCGCCATTGCAAATAATATTTGTGTCCGCAAAATGTACGCAGAGCATAAGTTTCGGCTGTCATAGCCGTAGTCAGAATTATCACAGCCCGTCAATTTTCTTTAAGTAAATGATGGCTCACTGACAGACTGAATTTGTAAAGTTTTGCCAATGCCGACTCGTCTCTTGCAATGGCCGATGCGCCTTCGTACTCTTTGTGAGCCCTAAATGAATGTCTCATGCAGAAGATTGCATTGATTATGAAGCTCTTAATTCTTCTCTCTTTGTATTAAAAATGCTTTGTACCCTCACAACTACGATTTTTAATCGACTGATAGAATACCTTTTAAAATCTTAAATCAAAAATACACGCCACGCCACAATCCAATCAAATGTAACCTTAACAAGTAACCTCTCTCATCAGGTACTTGAAGACGTTAGATATCACGTTATACTTCGCGACATCCATGCCGTACTGGAGTATATTGTTCGCGCAGTACTCTGACATCGGGGCAACACAACTATTGTATACCAGTAGCGCATACATCCATTTCTGAGTCGAATTGCTGGGAACAGGCCGCAAAGGACGCGGTTGGCGAAGTGGAGCGACAATTTTCGTGGAATCGGGAAGCTTAGGATCTGTTGCTGAATGTTTAATGTTCTCTTTGTCAACGATTTCTTCTTCTGTTGTTAAGTTTAGTTCTTGTGATGTTTCAAATCTGAAGAGGGAAGGGAGTTAGATAGGAGAGGTTTTCGAAGGGATGAGTAAGTGAGGGGTCTTACCTTTTGTCGAAATATGACGGCGGAGGCGTCGTGTCGAGTGATAACTCGGTGCTTGATGGCTGTAACAAATAAGATGCTCATTATTTTTCTTGTCAAATATCAGCGAATCTTTTGTTACTAACGGTAGTAAATTATTTTTAAAAGTGACCAAATGAGTTCTTAGCTTAATATCAAATTCGTTATTAAACTTCTAGATGCTATATCCAACGTGTAATAGAATAAAAGCAACACCTGAAAAGGGGTCATTGTACTCTCACTAATTGAACAACTTCTACTATGGAAATATTTCTTCAACCTTGAAATCGCGAAAATAAATGTCGAGCTATGGACACATACAGGGTTATTTGTAAAACACCAGCAACCTTTCAGGGGGTGAAAGTACTCATCATTATAAACAACTTTTACTATGGGACCAACTCTGAAATATTAAAAAATAAATCAGCTGTTTCATACAAAATGCAATAGTCACCCGATGATTTTCATCGGGTGACTATTGCATTTTGTATGAAATAGCAGATTTTTTTTTCGATTTTTCAGGGTTGGTCTCATAGCAAAAGTTGTTTATAATGATGAGTACTTTCACCCCCTGAAAGGTTGTTGGTGTTTTACAAATAACCCTGTATAAATGGCAGGGACTGTCGATTTTACGGCCGAATTATTTATTTGTTTGGAAACTTGAATTCACATTAACCCGAAGCCGAGGTCCATACTACACAGGAGTGCCCTTCGAGAAAAGTTTAGAAGTTTCCCTGGAGGATTAATTTCCGGTCTGGTTAAGCAGCCGACACGAGGGTGTCGGCTGACCAGCGTCATTCCATTCCAATCGAAGGCTACTCACATTATTCTCCTTATTATCGTCGCTGTCAGAAGACGCGCGTCGGTTCTTGCAGACCTGCGGCGCGCAGCGGCAGGCGCTGCTGCAGCCCTTGTCGGACTTGTGGCAGCCGCACATGCGCGTGGAGCAGGCGCCCTTGCAGGCTACTCACATTATTCTCCTTATTATCGTCGCTGTCAGAAGACGCGCGTCGGTTCTTGCAGACCTGCGGCGCGCAGCGGCAGGCGCTGCTGCAGCCCTTGTCGGACTTGTGGCAGCCGCACATGCGCGTGGAGCAGGCGCCCTTGCAGGCTACTCACATTATTCTCCTTATTATCGTCGCTGTCAGAAGACGCGCGTCGGTTCTTGCAGACCTGCGGCGCGCAGCGGCAGGCGCTGCTGCAGCCCTTGTCGGACTTGTGGCAGCCGCACATGCGCGTGGAGCAGGCGCCCTTGCAGGCTACTCACATTATTCTCCTTATTATCGTCGCTGTCAGAAGACGCGCGTCGGTTCTTGCAGACCTGCGGCGCGCAGCGGCAGGCGCTGCTGCAGCCCTTGTCGGACTTGTGGCAGCCGCACATGCGCGTGGAGCAGGCGCCCTTGCAGGCTACTCACATTATTCTCCTTATTATCGTCGCTGTCAGAAGACGCGCGTCGGTTCTTGCAGACCTGCGGCGCGCAGCGGCAGGCGCTGCTGCAGCCCTTGTCGGACTTGTGGCAGCCGCACATGCGCGTGGAGCAGGCGCCCTTGCAGGCTACTCACATTATTCTCCTTATTATCGTCGCTGTCAGAAGACGCGCGTCGGTTCTTGCAGACCTGCGGCGCGCAGCGGCAGGCGCTGCTGCAGCCCTTGTCGGACTTGTGGCAGCCGCACATGCGCGTGGAGCAGGCGCCCTTGCAGGCTACTCACATTATTCTCCTTATTATCGTCGCTGTCAGAAGACGCGCGTCGGTTCTTGCAGACCTGCGGCGCGCAGCGGCAGGCGCTGCTGCAGCCCTTGTCGGACTTGTGGCAGCCGCACATGCGCGTGGAGCAGGCGCCCTTGCAGGCTACTCACATTATTCTCCTTATTATCGTCGCTGTCAGAAGACGCGCGTCGGTTCTTGCAGACCTGCGGCGCGCAGCGGCAGGCGCTGCTGCAGCCCTTGTCGGACTTGTGGCAGCCGCACATGCGCGTGGAGCAGGCGCCCTTGCAGGCTACTCACATTATTCTCCTTATTATCGTCGCTGTCAGAAGACGCGCGTCGGTTCTTGCAGACCTGCGGCGCGCAGCGGCAGGCGCTGCTGCAGCCCTTGTCGGACTTGTGGCAGCCGCACATGCGCGTGGAGCAGGCGCCCTTGCAGGCTACTCACATTATTCTCCTTATTATCGTCGCTGTCAGAAGACGCGCGTCGGTTCTTGCAGACCTGCGGCGCGCAGCGGCAGGCGCTGCTGCAGCCCTTGTCGGACTTGTGGCAGCCGCACATGCGCGTGGAGCAGGCGCCCTTGCAGGCTACTCACATTATTCTCCTTATTATCGTCGCTGTCAGAAGACGCGCGTCGGTTCTTGCAGACCTGCGGCGCGCAGCGGCAGGCGCTGCTGCAGCCCTTGTCGGACTTGTGGCAGCCGCACATGCGCGTGGAGCAGGCGCCCTTGCAGGCTACTCACATTATTCTCCTTATTATCGTCGCTGTCAGAAGACGCGCGTCGGTTCTTGCAGACCTGCGGCGCGCAGCGGCAGGCGCTGCTGCAGCCCTTGTCGGACTTGTGGCAGCCGCACATGCGCGTGGAGCAGGCGCCCTTGCAGGCTACTCACATTATTCTCCTTATTATCGTCGCTGTCAGAAGACGCGCGTCGGTTCTTGCAGACCTGCGGCGCGCAGCGGCAGGCGCTGCTGCAGCCCTTGTCGGACTTGTGGCAGCCGCACATGCGCGTGGAGCAGGCGCCCTTGCAGGCTACTCACATTATTCTCCTTATTATCGTCGCTGTCAGAAGACGCGCGTCGGTTCTTGCAGACCTGCGGCGCGCAGCGGCAGGCGCTGCTGCAGCCCTTGTCGGACTTGTGGCAGCCGCACATGCGCGTGGAGCAGGCGCCCTTGCAGGCGCAGTGCGGCGAGCCGTCCGAGCCGCGCTTGCTGGCGCGCGCGCTGCTGTCGCCCAGCGAGGTGTCGGCCTGCGTGAAGTTCATCGTGAGCCGGGAGCGCTGCGCCTGGAAAGTAGACTCATGTTGTTAGTGTTGTTTTTAATCGCTGAGAAACTTCTCCTAGTTTAAAACCTACTTGTTTTTTTTGTTTTTATCTCGCCGCGCGCCGGTACCTAACTTAAACTTTAATGATCGGCCTTTTTCATAAAAAAAACTTTTTAACCTAAACCTATTAGTTAAACTAAGCAAGAGCATTTTAAATTCAATTTCAAGAAAATATGAATTGGAACACATAAGTTGATTGGAAGAGGATACCTGTGGTCTTCTCTGACAACTAAGTTTCGAATTAAAAATCTGCTTATCTATAAATGTATATTAAACTAAGCATAATACAGGGTTATTTTTTAATGACCGGCCAATTTTTCACAGGGTGTTCTACCCATGAATATGAACAACTTTCACTATGGGACCAACTCTGAAATCACGAAAAAAAAATTAGCTGTTTCATACTAAAGTTCAATACCTACTCGACTAAAATGTATGAAACAGCTGATTTTGTTTTTCGTGATTTCAGAGTCGGTTCCATAGTGAAAGTTGTTCATATTAATGGGTAGAACACCCAGTGAAAATTTGGCCGATCACTTAAAAATAACCCCGTATAAAGCCCACTTGCACAAACTAGAGCTCCAGGCATCTATAAAATATTTGGTACTAGCTTTTGTACGCGACTTCGTACGCGGCTATCCCGTTTTTTCCCTAAGGAATTTCCTGTTCCTATATAGCCTTCTTCCACATGAATGTGGCTATCATATACAAAAAGAATTTTCCGACTGGTAGTTCCAGAGATTAGCGCGTTCAAACAAACAAGCTCTTCAGCTATATTATATGTATGTATTAGCTTAAATTTTATTCCGAGTTAGCAACTAACTCTGATAATACAATATATCTCTAATTTGTGCAAGTGGGTCTAATATGGTTTAAATATTTTTTTTAATGAATAATTCTATTATTAACTCACAAAGACAGAACAATGGCTCACCTGTATACGTTTAAATAACGGAGTAGCTCTCCAGTCAGGGTCTTTATCCCTGTCTTCAAACTCGTCGTCCTCCTCATCAGTGGGTAGCACATCCTCCACTTTATGTTCCACCTTTGGTTCCTTCTCCTCTTTCTTTGGCTTCCTCTTTACTTTCTTACCAGCTGATCGCAGCTGTTCTAATTCGTCAACTAGTTTTTTCTGTGGAAGATGTATATTTTTAGATGATTTTTGCATGTTTACATTATTTTTATCTGATCTACCTGATCTTTATTGACCTTTATTGATCCACGTTAAAGAATGAGCCAAACGCAATTTAAATTGGTCTTTACACAGAGGCATGTTGGTTCACTATCGAGTTACCCTTTCTAATTTGTCCTAAATTCTCCCTAATGAATCTAACCCAAAATTGATTTAGATTAGTTTAAAGGCATGCTTGAGACTCCCTATTGAGTGACCCATACTAATTTTATCCTAAGCCCCCTATATAATCTAACTACGACATAAAACGCGCATGTCATAAACTAAACCGACTTTAATCCTAAAGCAATAAGGTTCACAATCATACATTCTCCTCCTCGACTTGTTCCAGTTTTTCCTGCTGGTATTGTATCACGTTCTGTAGGTGCTTGCAGGCTTCGCTTTTGTCTCCTTTGCCGACTACGCCGCGTTGGAGAGCCACTAGGGCTGATAACTGTGAAAAATTATACAATTTACAATCAGGTCATCTATCACTTTATCCAGCCAGCTTTACCTTAAAGGAATGTCTATGTCTGACGTCGGTTGAAAAGACATATCTTACCTTCTGCTCACTCTGCAGCTTCACCACAGACAACTGCCTCTCAAACTCAGCCTTGCTATGCTCGAACTCCATAGCTAGCCTGTCATGGGCTTCCTTGACCTCCTCATATCTTGCTTGGAAGCCTTTCTCGCTCTGATTCGTCAACTCTCGCTTAGCATCCACTAGCAACTCGAAAAGGCATTTTAGGGCCACTTTAGCTTCAAGCATGGACTGTATGTTGTCCCATTGTGTGCGGGATTTGTTTTCTGTGAATGAATAATAATATTTTAAGTAACATTGCATTGACATACAAGCGCGGCTGTAAAAGATGATAAGTTTGGATGCCCTAAGCGTCAACCGCGGGGGCGGCTAACCGCGCAGCTAGCCGCTTCTCAATATTAATATGGAGCCGCTTGTGATCGTACGCACTTAACCGCCAGCAGTTCCAAATTAATATAAAGAAGCGGTTGGCAGCCCCCGCGGTTGACCGCTAGTGCGTTTGGGCGCTAATATTTAAGGCCTGCAAACCCACATGTCTGCTTTGTCTCTCCAACACGGATTATAAAGGTAGTTAAAACTATACTGCTTAGTTTTAACTTAATAATGTCCTTCTCACTAACATCAAAATCCTAACAAAAATATACAAATCATATAATCGATAGGGTCTGGCACAATAGCCTTATTGTTAAAGCTTCCTTCCTTCGATCTGCCCGCCGGATTGTGTGATTGTTCTATCCGAGTGGTCATAGATGGCTATTCGTCCGGACTGCTGGATATTAAAAAAAAAAGGGTTCATCAGGGGTCGGTGCTCTCGGCAACATTGTTCTTGCTGCATATTACTGATCTGTTAAGACCCGGTCCTTTGGGAATACAGACGACAGCATTGTAGCTGAGAGGTACGTGTTCAACGCACGAGCTTGAACTTGTCCTTACAGGCTATCTCCGAATGGGGCGATGCCAGTCTGGTCAAATTCAATGCTGCTAAGACCCAGGCGTGTCTTTTTTCCGCTAAAAGGAGCCAATTCCACCCAGCTCCATCTTTCCGAGGTGTAACCGTGCCGATAACCGACAAACTTGAGCTTCTTGGTGTTACGTTAATATTTACTCTCAATTTCAATCCCTTCATAGAGGCACAGGCTCAAGTGACTGCCAAAAAATTGGGGATCTTAGCAAAGGTGAGACGGTACTTCACGCCGGAACAGCTGCTTAAACTTTATCAAGCGCAAATTCGATCGTGTATGGAGTACTGCTTTCATCTTTGGGACGCATTTGCCAGAGACCAGTTTTTCAATTGAGAAACGAGCTAAGAGGATCATCGGCAATGATAGGCTCGTCGAGTCGAACCTCCAAAGTTTTAAGTATCGACACCGAGTTGCTAGCCTGTCGGTTTTCTATCGGTTGCATTTTGGGGAGTGTGCAACGGAATTACATAGTTTAATTCCGCCAAGCCTGTTCCATCATCGGACCACAAGAAGTACGGCGATGCGCCACCGGTACATGGTGGACATCCCACCCACACATACAAAGCATTTTGAGAACACATTCATTTTGCAACTTATGGAGTGGAATTTCCTGCCAGAGTCTGTGGTTCCTGATAGCTACAACCTGGGCCTTTAAGTCAAGAGTGCAACCAAGCTCCATATTTGACCACATCATTGCTTACCATCAGATGCGATAGTGGTCAAACGCATGCCTATCAATAGTAAAAAAAAAGTGCCTGCCCTCAGTGCTACAGCATAAAAGCGCTAGCAATGTCAAATTGCTTTCATGGCCTCACAGTTGACTGCAACATACATTTCTGCTTACTCCTGTTGGGGAATACTTGATTTAAGTAGTATTGTAATCTTACCTTGATCAGCCGTCAATATCTTCTGCTGTAGGTCTGAAATCTGAGCCTTACGCAGCGCGAGGTCATCTTCTAGCTCTGCTATCTTCTTTCTGTTCGCTTCTTCATCTGTGCTGTTACGTAGGTTCTCTATCTGCTCGGTTATCCAGGCCCTGTGGAAAAAAGACGTTAATAAGTTACCCTTATCTGAATAGCTTTTGTAGGCTACATGTGCCTGTGTAAAATATGCAGCAGTCAAATTATTTCAGGGGGTCATGCTTCCGTCGGGACGCGCGCGAATGAATGCTTAACTAATAGGCCGCCATGGCTCATGCACAATGGTCCAACATCAGGACTAAGTGTGGCAATCATACCCCAATAGATAGATAGATGCTTATCTGATGGTGCCACGGATTCATTCATACAGCAGTAGGAACCGTGGGGCTTTAGTTGGTATGATTCTCAATATCTTTTCAGATGGATCTGTGAGTATTTCCCGACAAAAGAAGTTTATGCTAAAATCAACGCATTTCGCAATGAAGCTCCTATTATTTTTGTTGAAATAAATATTAATTCAGCGTGTTCCGTTACAGCAGCTTCGTCTGCTGTCCGGATTTTGCAATCGTCGTCGGTTTAGTTTTCGTCATCGAGGGTGTGCCGAACAGAGTGTAAAGTCCCACATGCCTCCGTTGAAAAGGGAGGATCCTCCGACCAGACGGTTGTTGTGTCTGGTAGGCAACTGCCCGACAGTTGATATTCGGGCTGTTGTACATGTTCTAATCGCACAGTAGACTCTCGATATCACGATTTAGGATTTTGTCAAGTTAGTTCGCAGCTGTTGAGACAGATGGCGCTGCGAGTCTCATTTGTTGATGCTGCTACGTTGATTTTGTGGCGGTATAAATGCCGCGACAAGTAGGTATACACAATTCTTGTTGACCACAATACATGCGTATTGAGACAGGCGCCTCCGCTTGCGTGAATACTTGAAAACTCATGATAACCATGCAAAGCGTCGACTGCGCATGACGTTCAAATGTTTTTAGTTTGTTAGACCTTATTTTCTAAACTTGGAAACTTACCTATACTCCATCAACTCTTCAAGCGACTTCTCGGCTTCCACAATACTGAGATGCACTTCCAACTCCTGCTCAATGTATTGTTGCACAGCACCGGCCTTCACATTGCCTTTAGCGCTACGCTTCATTTGAGAGAACTTCTGGCGTTCCAGAGCTTCCTGTGGTGGTGAGGAATAGATTTGATATACTTTTTTATTTTATGAAAACACAAGACAAGTTTGATAATGCAAAGTATCTGTGCCTTTTATTTTATTCACTGTAACAGGATTTCAAACAAAGCATGGCGATTTTTGCGAATTCGTTGGTACTGCGACGATTACAAGGTGCTTATCATGCTAGACGATCGGGATTCGCAACAATTGATCACATACATGTGGTAAATCAGGTCATTGAAAAATGTCAAGAATATGATTATCCATTATACATGGCATTTGTGGACTATAATAAAGCATTTGACTGCCTGGAACATCAGTACATTTGGGAAGCCCTGAAAAATCAAGGAATAGAAAACAAATATATAAGGTTAATAAAAAATGTATATTCTAAGAGCAAAGCACGAATAAAACTAGAAACGGAGGGGGAAGTTTTCCCAATATACAGGGGAGTGAGGCAGGGAGACCCACTCTCACCAAAACTTTTTTCATCCGTGCTAGAGGATGTCATCAGGAAGATGGAATGGGACAACATAGGGATTAACATAAATGGGACACGTTTAAATCATTTGAGATTCGCAGACGACATAATACTTATAAAAGATAACCCGGAAAGCCTTAAAAACATGCTTCAAGATTTGTCATGTGAAAGCAAAAAGGTGGGACTAACAATAAACAAAACAAAAACCAAGATAGTAACAAACAGATCCCAAATAAGTATCTCAGTGGATGAGGAAGAAATAGAATATGTAAATTCCTATATATACTTGGGCCAACTTATTGCCTTCGACAACCAAATGGAGTCAGAGATGGTAAGACGGGTAGCAAATGCCTGGAAGAGATTTGAGATTTTGGTCCCTCAAAGAAGTGCTAAAAGGTAAACAATATAACATTGCAATGAAAAGGAAAGTGTACAATACATGTATATTACCAATTCTTACCTATGCGTGCCAGACCTGGGTAAACACAAAAAAACAATACCAAAAACTGGTTACATGCCAAAGAGCCATGGAGAGAAGTATACTGGGTTACACAAAAAGAGACAGAAAGAGAGCTGTAGATTTAAGAGAAATTACGAAACTGGAAGATGTTGTCGTCAAAACCAAAAAACTCAAATGGAGGTGGGTAGGCCACATGATGAGAGAAAACAGGAATAAATGGACGAAAGACATAACGGAATGGATTCCTAGATTCCAAACAAAGAGGAAACGAGGAAGACAAAGAAAACGTTGGTCTGATGACATAAAAAAGCATGCAGGTCCAATATGGCACAGAATATCTCAAACAAGAGTAAAATGGAAAGAGCTGGAGGAGGCCTTCGTGTCGCAAAGACACGCCGACGCCCAATAAATATGAAATAAATTAATATAATATAATTTAATAAAACTATTGATAGTAATAACATTTGATAATAATATTTAGTAATGACTTGCAATTGTAATAATAATGAATTTAATTATCAATTTAATATCCAATGGTTTATGTTATGTGATGTATTATTTAATTGCATGTTAAATTATTGATAATATTTAATAATAATTTGTAATTGTAATAATGAATTTAATGAAAAATTACAATTTAATATTCAATGTTATATTTTTATAAGTGAATATAATATTTGATTGCATGTAAATAATCAACTATGGAAAATATCAAATTATGTATAGTGTTGGCAATAAAGGCTTAATAATAATCATGCTGGACACAAGAGAAGAACATAAGCACAGAATGACTTCATAGAAAATATAAAATAAAATTGTATAAAAGTTATAGTAGCAATCGAATGTTAACGTAGTTGACTAACCTTGAGCCTCTTGTTAACAGCGACGGCCTCTTCCATCTTGCGCTTGAGCACGTTCTGCTGCTTGGCGTGCAAGTTCTCCATCTTGGCCATGGCGGTGGCTCGCTTGCGGTCCTCGTTGCGCAGGCGCAGCATGGCGCGCTCGTTGTCCGCTTTCCACTTGCGGAACTTTTCGCTTTCTTCGCGCATTTGTTTTATTATTTTCACCTGAGAAATGACAAAGATTTAATTACTACATGGTGAAGAAAGTCTGGGACACGTTTGCTAATCATCAAAGGACACAGAAGCGACAATTATTTGTATCAACGGGCCCATTGAATAATTTGAACTTTGAACCGCATTTAATCAAAGACAGAGACTTGCGCAGGCGCTTTTATGACTAACCGGTGCGGGATCGAACTATCAAACGTCAACATCTTATAAAATACCTTGCGTTACAGTAATATTATTATTTTAAAACGCGTGAATCGGGTGACACACCGGCGTACCAGAAGTGCTTGACCAGAAACCTTTTGAAAGGCTGATATTAGTAGAATTAAGTTTTAAAAAATATCCAAACCTGATTTCTGTTACAAACCAGTTGCCAATTAAGAAAGGACTTCTTAGATCCAGAAGCATTAGACATAATGTATGTTAGTACCTAGTCTAGTCCAAATCATAATCCATATTCGTTTTCCCTATAAATGTGACAGTCTGAATGTTTGGATGAATGTTTGTTACTCAATCACGTCAGAACGGATCTGGATGAAATTTTGCACAGAGGTAGATTGTAGTCTGGATTAACAAATAGGACTTTTTATCCTGGGAGTATGGTCCCTTGGGATAATTTTCGACATTCACGCGGGCGGCAGCTAGTATGATTATAACAGAGCAGCTTACCTTAGTAGCCTTCATCGCCTGTAGCTCGGCGTTCAACGACGCGATCTTGGCTTCGTTCTTCTCCTTAGTCTTGATGATGTGCGCCTGTTGCTGGCACGTCTTCTTGAGGTCTGATATCTGTTGCTCCAGACTCGACACCTTCGTGCGACGCTCCTCGTGGGACGGGTCTTTGCTCTGAGGAGATATACAGTTTGTTATAAAGCCAGTCTGGCAAGGTGGAGTGACGAACTTTCTTCACAGGGTTGCTGATAATACTAACGCTAAAATCAATGCAGTCTTTTCTACCATAACTACTCAATCTGCCTAGCCTTTTCCCAACTATATTGTGCTCGACTTCGGAGTACCAGTATTTTACATAGAGCGACTGGTTATCTAGCCTCCACAACCCAGTAATTGGATTACACAATACCCCTTGACAAGACTGGTGTCAGATTTTCGGATTTTGAGTATCCTTAACAACTGTCAAAGAACTACAAATGCCTTCCAGTCCTGGATCCTGGATGCCATTTGTGACTCCTGCGTGCTTCGGAAAGCACGTTTATTTTCCGAAGCCCGCAGGAGTCTCGGTATGTAATGGATGGTCACCCATCCACGTACCGGCCTCGGCAAGCGTTGCTTATACTTTATGCTTGCGGCTGATCTTACTTAGCCAAGATAAATTTGCTACCGCGCAGCGAGTCGCGTAGTTCTCCTTGCTGCCACTAGCTTTGATTCTATTTTACCTATAACATAACTACTTCTGCTGCTATTCTGTAACTTATATGGTGTACATACGAAAGAGTATTATTCTATTCTATTCTACTGCTAAGAATATAAAACCGCACAGATCATCTCACCTTAGTCTGCTTCAACTGCTGTAACAGCTCATCCCTCTCCTTCTCAAGATGTGCGATCTTCTCCTCATTGTCTCGTAGGTTCTTGTGGCTCTCCAGCATGTCCTTGTTGTTGGCGAGGATCGCTTGCACGACGGACGCCTTGATCGCCATCGCGCGGTTCAGCTCTTGAAGCTCTTGGTTTAGGGCCACCTTGTGAATAGGAGATTGAAATTAGAGAAGTAAAATCTTGTGTGATGTGATGTTGATGATGCTGTCATTTTCTACACACTAACATTAATTGTGATTGTTTTCTTACATTTTCTCTGTTGATATTATGCAAGATGGAATGCAATTATTTTATTTAGCGCATCTTTTATTTTTTTGAACTACTCAATGTTTCGTAACACCTAATAATTTGAAACTAGGCCCCTAACAGGCATAGTATGCTACTGGTTGCTTCTGGTGCTAGCACCAGAAGCAACCCCCCCCCCACACCCCCTCCAACGTAAATGTTACTGCCCTACTGGCTACGGCACTGTAATTGGGCTACACAGAACCTATTCTTACATTAAAGATGGCAAAGAGCACACACTATGTTAAGTTGTTTAAAAATAATGAAACTTATTCATACCTGTCCCATAGCTCTCTTCTCCTCCTCCAACACAGCCTGGTCCTCATTCATGGGCATCTCATCATCTCCCTTCTCATGATCACCATCAGTGATAAATGACAACTTAATCTCATGGTCAATCAACTCCTCATTACTCTTCAAGTTAACAGACTGTAAATCTTCCAATCTCGTTTTAATTTCTTTCAAATAGTCCACAACCGTTGTCTTTTGATGCTCATCATCTTTGTCTGTGGTATTCAAATTCTCTATGGTTTGATTGCATTGTTCTGTCAGCTCGTTCAGCTTCCGTTCTATCTTGTCTTTGGCTGCTTCGGCCAGTAAAGCCTTTTCACATAGGTTTGTGTTTTCTATCAACATGTTGCTCAAATGTTCTGTGACTTGTTTGTGTTTTTTTAATAATTCGGCGTATCGACCTCTTTCTCTTTCTAATTCTTCTTGGAGCTGTTCGTTGTTCTGTTCGGAGATGGTCGGCATTTTGCCGATGAGTTGAAGTCTTAGCTCATTTACTAAGTTGTTCAACCTAAACAGGGAATAAAAGTTTTGTTAGTTTAAATCTTGTAGAAGTATCTGTTGCCACGCATTTTTGTTGCACAATGGGTAACTGATACTACTATGATTAGTACCTACACAGCAGCGCGTCAAATAAACATGAACTCGAGCCTATCTATATAGGTTAAAGCTTTAGTGAGCTTTTGCTAGTTGGGAAGTATATTATTATTGTATATTGTAATTCAAATTTAATGACATCTCCGAAGTTAGCTTTTCGTTACGCAGTACCTACCCCACCGCTGCGCGCTGGCGGAGTGTTCCGAGCCGCCATTAGGTTTGATTCTTACTGTTACTCTAGCGAGTTTCTAACTGAAAGTAATCTCAAAAACCCAACTTTCAAACTCAAATAATAACTTACCTAACAATCTCAGCAGCCTTAGCGTCCTGGTTGATGATAGGTTTGTTGCGTATCCTCCTCGCTCGGTCGGCGTATCGTAGCGTAGAGACGGTCTCGTCCAAGTTGTAGTCGGCTGGACTTACACACGCCACCATCAGGGTTAGTGAGTTGCCGCCTAAACTGTCTGGAAGTAGATTATGAGTTCTCTTAGTACTGTAGTCAGCAGTGTACGGCAAAAAAAGGCAGGGCATTCGGTGCTAGTAACTGAACGGTAAGCGGCAACATCTTTCCATGATACTTGAAAATTTCCAGGTCTCGTGAAAAAACACTAGTAAAAGTATCTATTTTTCGTAGAGACCGACGCTATAGTACAGATAGACAAATACTGTCATGAGTTGAATACAAATGCCTATCGCAAATAGCAAAACAAGAAGTTTCCTAATCGCGAAAACTATTGAAGAAGCTTAGGAAGCCTTCAAAACTTGAAAATTGCACCATGCATAACTATGAAACATCTTCGTTTTTCTATTCTGTCCCACCCCTGGGCAAAGGGTCACTTCTTCCACCTTTCGTGAGCTTGCGCTTCCTCTTTCCAGTTCAGACGAAATCTGTTTATTTCGTCCCGCCATCTCCTTAGTAGTCCGCCACAGCCACTATGATCCTTACAATTATAATTTTAAAAAAGCACTGTATGGCCATTTCATCTCTTACCTTGCAACAGCCTAGTGAGCTTGCTATCTCTATAACTGATAAAGCTTCTGTTAGTTCCGTCTCCTAAGGCTGAGATCACATTGCCGAGCGCGAGTAGTCCCTGGTTGATCTTAACACCTTCCCTCAAACGTTCCCCACTCGCCTTAGTCTTCTTTATACGCTCAGAGCCTGCTAAGTCTACCAGGTGGAACTTTGATGTTGTGGCAATGTTTCTGAGGAAGGAATTATTGAACATGTTCATGTGTTTAAAGAAAACGACTTGGTGAAAGGCCTAACAACATTGGACATGCCCACCAGTACCAACGCTGAAAAGGCGGGTCTAATTTGGTGACGCAATTCATAAAAACCGGCTAAGTGCGAGTCAGACTCGCGCACGAAGGGTTCCGTACCAATATCAATAAAAAGACGTCAAAAAAATCACATTTGTTGTATGGGAGCCCCACTTAAATATTTATTTTATTCTGTTTTAGTATTTGTTGATAAAGCGGCAACAGAAATACATCATCAAATTTCAAGTGTCTAGATAACACGGTTCATGAGATACAGCCTGGTGACACACAGACGGATAGCGGAGTCTTAGTAATAGGGTCCCGTTATTACCCTTTGGGTATGGAACCATAAAAATCGCTTGGTAGGTATGTATAAAAAATATTGGCTATGCTGCTTCTGGCGGTTGCATCACCGTCTTCGTTCTCTGTAATGGGTACCTATACCCAGATGTGGAATGAGTTACCTGAGTTAACAGATCGATTCGAGTTTTTAACAATAGACATGGCACCACCTCCACAAAGTTTTTATAGAATAAAGTGACAGGATGATAATATCACTGCAAGACACTCGCTCTTGAAGGTGGCGCCATAGTCAGTGATTATTGTAATTTGTATTGATATCAATAATTTAAGTAACTAGTTTTTAACCGGAGGCTACCCGTACATATAGATTTTCGCAAAAAAAGTAGCCTATTAAGTACCTAGAATATCCGGGATCCCATCTATCACTACCAAAATTTATCAAAATAAGTTTAGACAACAGAGAAACCTACTAAGTTACGCATTTATGATATTAAGTTAGGATTTACTCACTTGTCAGTCCTACTCTCCTTATAGATAACGATGGTGAAGACGGCATGACTGCGACTAGAGGCTTGGTTCATGGCTGTGGAACCTGTCACTCGACCTGATGACCCTCGCTCTAGTACCATCATTGTCTCCATTGTTGAAATCACTGGTAGCTCTGTTATACCTGGGAAAATAGACGAAAAATATTGTGTGACCATGTTTTGCAAGGTTTGGTTGCACAAGTATGCTGTATCTCAATGAAATTTCATCAAAGATCGAATTCAATCACAGAATTTAAAGATTTATTTGATAATAATTTGTTTTGCCCACAGTCCAACCCAGATTCTATAAGAAGTATGAGGAAGCAGACCATTCCTACATGTCATGTCCCGATGTTTGTTTCTCTTTTAGTTTAATTGTTAAATGTATGAGGCAAATATCATTAGAGTATTCACTTCGTTACGTTGTTCATCGCATACAAGCAGGTCACCAGTACCTATGGACCAATAAAGGAATGAATACCAGTGGTACAACAGGTGGTACAGAATGCACCGTTGTACCCTGGTTTTTACTTCCAAAGACACTTGTCAATTCTTGTTTGAATCTCTACCTATCTAATCTGAACATGTTAAAAAATATCCTCACCGGGTAAAATAACTCCTTTATTAATATCCTCCCTAATTTCTATAATACTGTGTCCCCTCTCCTTGCCGGAGAGCAAATCGTAACACTGCTCCTGATAGAGCTCCATAAAGGAGACATTCACTTTGAATATGAACTTGTCCTCATGCGTGTCAATGAAGTCAAATATGTCTGCCACGGCCTGGGGTATTACACCTGGAAAATAAATTTATTATCTGGTAAGTAAATTGAGAAAATTTGAGTGGATGAGCAGCTGAAGCCATTCTGTCTTTTACTTCAGCTTGTTTCTACTTCAAAACTGTCTTGCAAGGCTGCTAATAAACGACGAAGAGGCATCATATTATAACCTGAGACATGATACCTACTGAAAAGGGTTTTGTTACTGTATGCAAGCACAGTAATCCCAATTTATTAGAGTATCGGAATACAGCTGATTTTCCATAACTAGGGACAAAATACAGTAAAAAGCGTAGTCAAAAAATCTTTTATTTCCTCTTTTTTCATAAAAATCAAACTTATTTCAAACAGCTGCCTGCTGCTAACGTATTTATTAAATTCTCAAATACAGTTCTCGTCAAATAACTTTGCCTCTCTGAAGTTGTGTCGAGTGGCTGCGTAGTAGTCAAAATTACGAACACACTGCAATTGCGCATGCATAAGAGACATGGGGGCTGGGCGCAATTTTATGTTTCAATCGCTCGTTTACGTTTGATGCATGCTTGCGTCCCGCTTGCTCCCGTGTACGTGACTGCACCTGCGCGATTTTTGCAAATGGCCAACTTCAGAGGGGCAAAGTTATTTGACGAGAACTGTAACATCCACTAAATAATTCATCATGGGCATGGTCCCTGTCTTATTAGGAATTATAACAATCTGAATAAAAAGTTGGACCTCAAATCCAGTTGTGTACAAAATTAAAGAAAGAAATTGAATACAAACCCAGTTTAGTGGAGTCACCGTCAGATCCAGAATAGTTAGTCCCCATTGTGTAAGTCTTGCCAGAACCAGTCTGGCCATATGCTAATATTGTCACATTGTATCCTGAAATTATGAAGAACATTAAAACAATATATGTGTAGACTTTTCAAGAGGCATTATGTGTCCCCGTTATTACAATCTAGAGGTCGGTCAGATAATAGTCACTCTATGTAAAGTACTGGTATTCAGCCCTTTGAAGAGGACCCCTAAATTTAAGACAGATGATGATTTAAATGAATTTTCAACATTTAGCTATTTTAAACATTAAGTACCTATAGGAGATCTGCAACGGGACAATAAGAGACTAAATGAAATAGATGATAGAATAATCTACATTGTGTTTGTAAATATTCTGAAACTGGGAGAATTTTCATAAGTTTTACAGTTACAAAAGCCAGCCAATTGCTTTAATCAATTCCATGAAATTTATAACTCATCTATAAACAGTATAAAAATTAATGCCTGTTTCCCTTGGTCACGCCATAACATGAAAATGACCACCAACTTCATTCATCTTTTTTTTCAAGTCATGTAATACTTTGCAGAAGGTTCTTATGGAAAAAAGGTAGTTTGTGCACAATGAGAACCTCCTCCTTTTTTTGAAGTCAGTTAAAAATACTTAATATAGTAGGTATGTTGCAAGTATGATCAGAATTTACTTTCTTTTTAATCAATATAATTTCTATCACTACTCTTTATACCCTATCAAACACTTTAAAACTTAATGCTTGGTTTGCTTACCTTGAAAGAGTCTCCCAATGAGACTTTTGACTGCAGTATCATAAAACTCTTGCTGAGTTATGTGCTGCGGGAACACATGATTATATGTAAAGGCCAAGTCTTTAATCTGGACCTGGGGCTGCCCAGGCACCACTTCAATGCACTCATCACATCCTCTGTCTGTCTCCAGTTGCATCAACGGCCTGATCCGAAGTGCAACTTGCACTGTGTCAATTGTACCCTTGTTGTCAGACTCTACCATCTTGAAATCTTTTTAATTCCAATAAAAAAACACCTCTCCTCTCCTATATCAACAACAAATCTCGCATGTCCCTCGTTTTCTTGCTTTTCAGGATGACCAGGGAACAGTCAGTTGTCAGGTTTTTTATTTTTACATCCAGTTCGTGGCTTCCTGTTTCGTTAGGCCTGACATTGGTGTCAATTTCTGTAAAGAGGTTTGATAAACACTTGAATATTATAATAAATCTGTTACAAGGTAACAATCAGCATACACAACTGGCGAATTTAGAAGTTGAACATATTTTTAAGCGTTTTATCAACCGATCCGAGCTGTTTCTTGAGGGCGACGCAAACTTTGTAAAATGCAAAGATCTACCTATATAATCAAAAACTTACCGTTAAACTAAACAAAACCAAATACAAGAATAACTAATGTCGAGACACAAAACGGTTGTAATAAGTGATTCTAATTAACTTTTCACTTTCAAATAGCACAAATCACGACAATAAACGTTTCAAAATACAACGGTTCAGGACCAACGACATATTCAAATTTAGGGTTACCTGGATGGAAAAATCACTAAAACCAAAAACAGAATCAATATTTTTTGTCAATGGCCAAAATGCTCATTGCAGTTTGCACCTTACTGCACACATTTAGTGGAACCAGCCGTCTCAAAGCACTATTTGTTTACCAAATCAACGAAAAGTGAGATATTTACTACATTAATTTCACTCCATTGCTTGCCAATATCTTTCATTCTATCTTGCCTGCGATGATAAATTATCGTCCACCCAATGCGCTGCCAAACATTCGATCGATAATCGACAGGGACTTTTTGCAGGTAAGGCAACACGACTAGAATATGTGTGCTGGGTAAATGTTACACTATCATACCACTAAGTATGACTGTACTTCTAGTGCCAACTGTTTTTTGAGATCGGTGCCAGCCATAATGGGAATAAACATTGTCACTTAGTGTTCGTTGTCGTAGATGAAGATCTACCGTGTTACAGTCCCAACACGAGTCGTGACGCGCCGATATCTGGCAAGTGACAAGAGCCCGACGAATGTTGTTATGAATGCTGGCGTGCCGTCAGAATAAGTCATGGTGTTCGTGGCGGTCGACTGCTTTACCACATTGGCAGCGATGTGAAGCTCCGCTAGGGGCACCCAGACTTGAGTTCTGTTACATAAATCATGAATGTTATTATACTCTGAAGTATTACAATCTAATTATGTACCTAATTTTACTTAGTAAAGTGCTATGCCCTGTCCTTGAATTTTTGCTACAAAATATTTGAGTTTTACCAGCCATTTCGGAAAAAAGAAAACGGTAAGTGACTAAGTGACCGATCGATGTCAGTAGGAATTTCAGTTCTTTGTCACCCCGCAAAACTTGCTGCGATTCCACGAATGCTATAACATAAACTCAAAAGCTCGATGGTCAAAATTTCAACTTAAAAAAAGAGGAGGCAGTCATAGACCAAAAACAGTCTAACTCTATGACTTCTTGTCAAAACATTCACTGTCAAAAAAACGAGCGAAAACGAAAAGAAAGTTCCAGTTCCAAGTTCCACACATTGCGCCATTTAGTTTGTGTTTTGTGTGTTTTTGGTAAAATGTCTGAGATTTTTTGTAAACAGTGTCTTTTAAAAGAATATTGGTTATAATTAATTCTTACAGACGTGTAAAAGTGCCGTAAATCCATCTTGAATGTTTGTTTTTACATAGCGTCATGCCCCCTCGAATTAGAACGCGAGCTTCCAAAGCTTTGAAGGAAAACATTGATGTCACCGCAAACAAATTGAAACCTGTAAAGAATACTACCAAAGTGCCAAGAAAAGCTTTAGCAGACAAAACAAACTCAGCATCAGATGACCCGTCCTTAGAAATCCCGTCTAAAAATAAGAAAACAATCACAAAAACTGCGAAGACAGGTTCAAACAGGAATGGAGAAAAGAAGCAAAATGTTGAAACGAAACAGAAACGAACTGTAAAATCGAAAGAAAATACTGTGCCTGCCCAATCGAACGAAAATTCAGAACCTGTGTATAATGTACGGCCACGTCGAGACAGGCGATTACCAAATCGGTTTGTTGAAAATAATATTCTCAATAATTTATCAATCAGTAAAGACAGTCCAAATGTGGTACTGAATAGTTCCCCAACTGTCCTCCAACCTGACAGAACACCTACTAAGAAAGAAAGTTTATCCAACAGCAACAAGCCTGAATCATCTCCATTCAAAACACCAGCTAAAGCTGACAATAGTTTACTAGCTAACCGTCCCAGGAGGATTTGTCGCTTACCATCACGGTTTGAAGACCACTCCATTAGCCCTAATAAGTACATACCTATACAGCCAGCAAATGCCAGTACCCCTATACAGCCAATTAAAACTAAGTTAGTAGTATCTTCACATAATAAAGAAATTCCAAACAATATAGTAGGAAAGGGTCAAGAAAAAATACAATCTGTAGTACTCCTACATGATGAAGAAAATGTAAACAAAAAAGCAGGTAAAGATCAAGGGAAAAGACAGCCTGTAGTCCCCACAGATCACAAAGAAAATGCAGGTAAGGATCAAGAAAAAAGACAAATAACAGCAAGGCCAACTAGATTAGCCAAAATTAATGCTCTACAAAAGGAAGCAAGTGATAACTCATCTGATAAAAGTAGTCCTGATAGTAACAATAATGCTAAAGATAGAATGAGAAGAAAGAAAACTCAACCATCAGCTGTTCCGGCCAATAAGAAACCGTCCCCAGTAAAAAAAACTCAATTACCCATTCGGAAATTTCTTACACCAATGAGCAGATTTTCATCATTGTCAAACAAAACACAATCACCAATTAAGAAAGTTAGCCCTAAGAAGTCTACCAATAACAAAAATCTGTCATTCAAATTGCTAGGAAGCAAGAAAACTTCTCAGGAAAGTGACAATAATGAGCACAGAGATGACATCTATGAGTTTACATTTGACCCAGATGAGGAACCAAAACCACAGAAAAAGAAGAAGCGTAAAAGAACTGTAACAAAAAAAACTACTACAGCACCCGTTGCTAAGTCTAAAAAGGTGTATAAAAGTAATTATGATCAGAACATATCTAAAGCATTAGCAGCACTAAAGAATGCTGTCAAACCTAGCAAATCTACAGAAGCTGCAAAGCTTACACAAATTGCTGAAATCAGTGATGATGAAGAAGAAGCAAATGTACAAAACAATGTAGTTATTAATGTGAATACAGTCCAAACCACTGAAGTCACAAAAGAAAATAATATGGCTTTCAATGACACTGGCAAGAACTCTGTATATGAATGTAACTATCCATCAATAAGAGTGGAAGATATAGCAGCTGATATAGAAGCAAGTGTGGATCACCATGATGATATTAACTATTCACCTGTTAACTCACCAATGCCTAATGTGTTAAAGACTCCTAATGCTCATGAATCTGTGAATCATAAGCAAACTCCAGAAAGAACTGTACATAATAATGATCCTCTCAACTTACTAGAAGAACTCAGTTTCTTTGATGAACAGCCAGTTGCTAGTAGTAGTATGAATATGTCTGTAAGACATCCCTTGGCCAGTCCATGGAGGGTAGAATTTGGTAGTTTACCAATTAAATGGCCTAACAATGCCTATGTGAAGGCTAACATGACACCAGCTGTTGAGACTTCTTTTATAAATCCTGAGGACTCAATCAATAAAAAGAAACATGTCTACACAAACATGCTACCACAACCAAATGAAATGTTTACTTATGAGGCTGATACACCTAATCTTAAACAGACTAGTATAATATCATTTATAAAAGAAATGGCAGAGAAGAGTGCAAAAAAGAAAAGAGGGAGGTCTGTTTCACCAACTAAAGCTATTTATCAAGATGTGTTTGATGTAAATGGTGAAGCTAATAAAAATAAGAAACCTGATAAGAAAGGAACAGTGGATAAAGCGACTCCTAGCAATAATACTTCTGAAGAGGTATCAAGTATTGCTAATGATGCTTCTACTGACAAAGAAAACTCTAAGGAAGAAAAACGAACTAGAAAGCGTAAGAATGACGAAAAATTATGTAATTTACCTGCAAAATCACCTCGAAAGCAGATAGACAAAGATGTCACATTCTTTGGATTTGATGAAAGTGAGAATCAGGATGAGAATGTGTCTCCAATTAAACAAAATAATAATCCTGTAAGAGGAAGATCTTTAAGACCTAGATCAAAAGCTGTGCTTCAAGAAATCAATGGGCCTTCAAGAGCAGTGTTGCCAGTTACTGCTAAGACCAAGATAGCTACAAGTTCTGAAGCAGTAAACAAGGTTTATGAGGAATTGAAGTCAGCTGATGATGCTCCAGTGTTCCCTGAAAAGAATCTGGAAGACAATACTACTAATATTGAAGAGCTAGACATCAATGATGATTCCCAGTCTGTACATTTGTTTGAGGATATTGAAGTTGTACATCATGTGAAGGTAATTAATTAAAGTTGATTAGTAAATCCTTAGCTCTATTTCAATTTGTGTTTTTTAAGTTTTTAAACATAAAATACCTAAATAATGGGATTACTAATCTAATAAGTATTTTCTTCTTTAAAAATGTTTTCTCTATTTTGTGTTTAGACTTCTTTTTTGTGTTAATTGATTTCTGCTTGTTTCTGTTTTTCATTATAATAATGTTGACTAAAGTAATGGGTGTAAATCATTCAACAGGCAAATGTTTCTTCCGAAATCTAATCATTGTCTTTCTAAATTGTCAGCCAACACGTAAAAGCTACGGAAAAGCCAAGAAGGTGACATTCAGACAACGTTCCACATCAGACAGTGATATACAAGAACCTGTGGCAGCTGATCAAAATGATTCAAGTGATTATGATGACTTGGGTGACCTAACATTTGAGGTTCCTGACGTGAAGGAAAAGAAAGTCACAAAGAAGAAGAAGCCTAAGAAGTTGAGAACTAAGAAAGAGGTAAATATTTGTCATGTTATTGTATTTTTTCACTAACACTACTATGATTATAAATTCATAATTTAAAAACTATTTACTCTGCTTGTGGTAACAGTGATTGAGCTAACATGTTCAATGGAGTATGAACTATGCGTTACCCATTTTAAAGATATAGACAATAATTAAGTAATTTATATTGATATCCATAAAAGTTGCCTTTAATTTTTTTACATATATTTTGAAGCCCATAGTAAGCATTGTTTATATTCAATAGTCTGACCGTCACCCCCTAAAAGATTGTGAATCAATTAAAAGGCACTTTACATAGTGACACTGACAGGATCTATTGAATGTAATTCAAATCGTCTCTACTTCTAAAACTCTCCACTTATTCTTTCTGTTTATCAGGGTCAATCTGTTTACTATTAACCACATTATTTATTGATAGTTATTTAACATTTATTGAGCGTGCAAGTCACCCCCTGCCAGTTTAAGCCTTGTATATTGTCAGTGGTCAGGGGGTCAATAGTTCTTCCATAGTTCTCGATAATCAGTCCACTAAACCACTCAGACCAGCCTCGGATAGTCTCTCATACCATGTTTCCATATTCTGCAATAGTCGTACACCAACCGGGGTTAGTCCTTGGGTATACTTTCAAAGTGCATACAGGGATAACACGTCGGTTGGTACCCCATTCCATTTGAAATGTCTAATGGCAAGTTGACCTCGGCCCTTCATACGCTTAACAAGGGACCAGGACCCCAAGGTCCCCAGATAAAAAAAAAACAAAATACCAAGTTATTTTATTTTAATTACAGGAGAAAGAAGCAGAAGCGTGGGCAGCAAACTTCAACTCCATGTGTGAAGATATAGAGGAGTTTCCCCTACTAGTTGAGTAAAATCAATATTTACTAATCATGACAATATTCATTCTCACAATTTATAATTCTAATTCAGTAATTATGTAAATTAATCTTTAGATTTACTTTAAAAATACTCATTTTATGAGCAGTGCAATTTTAGGCACTATAACTCAAAAGATAAGCATGGACACATTAATTTTACAATGTAATTAATATTTTTTTTTGTATTTCTTGTGTAAATATTTTATTTTTTAATTTATAACAATTATAACATAGGTTTAAGTGATAATTCTGTGAGATAAGTGTACCTCAAAAAAGTACAAGTTTTTAATCAAAAGTCTCGTGGCCATTAGTATTTTGCCATTTTAGTTTAGCAAGTTTGACTTCTACACGACAGTTTTAAGTTGTAATTAAGTAAGTGATTTAATTTATACACAGTTTTGGTAGTCAGTAGTTATGAAATGGAAAGATATTCAGAATATGTAACGTAGAAAAGCTGAATGGTTTTACTATAGAACTTTTCTTGACATACTTTCCCAGATTGTTAAAAGTCATAATTATTGTCAAAGAACTATGGCCAATTTGATTATTAATAAAATATTTCGTGATAGGTTTAGTATGGGACCATAATTAAGTAAAATCTCTTAATTTTAAGACAAGTTTTACCTCAATTTAATATTGATGTCCTGTTTTTAAGCGATTTTAGAAAAAGCTAAACTGGATCTATAATTTTAATGTAATCTAATAAGAATTCTCAATACTTAATTATGATTTAATTTTTTTGGTTTTATTCTCCTGGACATTTAATTTTAATGTTGATATTATTTTGAAAAGCAAATCATTTAAATTTTGTTCATAAGCGTCGTTTTATGTTGTTCAGATTTTCATTTTATTTCGATGAGACGTCGAGACGTAATGCTGGTTTTTTCGCGTCTCTGATTCTGTTTTCCTATAGACACAACTTTTTATAAATAAAAATAAGCGTTTCTAACATTTCTTGTTTAATTTTGGATAGAAACGTTTTGGTTTCTTTATTTGACGACCTGTCAAAGTGGTCTCGAACTCGAACTTACCGATTTCTCGGTATTTCTACCAATCTAAGCCTCAATTTAATCGGGTTATACGCGGAGAATTAGTATGGAAAAGTAATGAAAGCTAATTTCTCTTAAAATACAATACTTAAGAATATGAACTTTTGATCACTATGACTTCTTTACGAGTACTAATTTTTGTATGAATTTGGGGAGAAATTACGCAGTTTTTAATAGGGAAATCTTGAAATTAAAAATTTAACATTGTGACTACTGCCACCCCACCAAGGCATGGTACATGTTATCTCGTAAACTACTGGAGCACTCATTTTGAATTTTGGGTACTAATTCTATCGAGCAGGGTACTAATTTTCTATGTAGGTTCGAGGGAAGCGACAAGCTCCAGTTTGAAATCGACATTCAAAGTAGGACCACGACTTTGAATGTCGATTTCAAACTGGAGCTTGTCCTGAACGACCACAAGAAAGGTATCATCGTTGATTTCTCGGTAAATACAAATGTTTCAGTTCTGTTTTTTTTTACAAAATGAACCAAATTTAAAGTACTAATTATTTGTATACTTAGAATAGCTGTAGCATGCCCCCTTTTCTTGCGCGCCATGGTGGTTCTGCTGAAAGGAGTGCGACTACCACCACACCACTTTCAAAGTCGATTTTCTAATTAATTTTGTTGTTCGAGTACCAATTAGTACCAATTGAGTACTAATTATATACTAAATATGAAAGCGATTGGGTTCGTGGTCCTGCCGTAGTCACGGACATCACGAAGGCTGTTCTGAGGTGGCACAAGAAAAAAGAGTGTAAAAAGATGAGGGACACTTTGCCTAGCAGTGCGAAACTATAGGCTTATAATATAGAAAATAAGTAAATTATTTTTCAATATTTGTGCAATTATACTGATTTTGGACGGCAGATTGCCGATTTCGCATTGTGATCGTGACGTTCGAAACCACTGGTTGGACAGTGACACCTGTCGTTTTATTATGGCAACATTGCGGTATAGCGGTGCTTTGGCATTAGTTTCAAGTTGTTCAGGATAGATGGCGTGGTTTCCCAACGTGTGTCAGAAGCGTGTCAGTGTTAATAAAGACCACTAGGTGGCGCTAGCAATACCTTTACTCTAAAACCGAATGGGGTTGAAACCGGAGGATTCGAGAACCACATCGAGAACTCTCGGTCCCGGTCTCTTGCTAGTAGTACGATAACCTTGTCGTGGTTCAACACTAGTATCCCATATTGTCAGTGAAAACTTTTAATTGGCCTTCTCTCACTAACTGTCAACTATCTCTATCCTAGCTGTAAGTTTTCATAAGAAATAAAATAAAAATAAATAATAAGCGTTTTATTAATATAGTAATTACGGTTCTTCTAAATATATCTGTTAGGTACCTACCGCTCATAGCCGAAGTGCGGCTACACCTAGTTTTAGCCGGCTACAACTACAACTAGGTGCAACCCGGCTGCAACTAGTTGTAACCTAACCTCAAAACACTTTAAAAAGGCGAAGTCGGTCGCTTCGCGAGGCTCAAGAGTTTAAAAAAAATAACCACGAAGAGGATGGCAGGGTCTGAAAGATCTTCAAACTTAACCTGTCCGAGTCGGGGAGCCCAATGGCCGGCTAGTTGTAGCCGGCTAAAACTAGATGTAGCCGCACTTCGGCTATTAGCCGTAACATATCTACTAGATGCGAACAACTTTTGAGAATCGAGATATTGTGTTCTTTTTACCCGACTGCGTCAGAAGGAGGGTAATGTATTTTTCATAGGTATTCCATTTCTTCTGTTCTTTCTTTGATTACCTACCTATACATACCTCCCTAGGTATTATTCTTCGACCCATCAATTAATTTGGTTAAAAAAAAGTTTGTCATGGAAAGCGTCTGCTGCGAATCTACCTTCTCGCAGTTACTAACTGCGTTACGAACCCACAAGTTTTTTTGCTACTAGTATAATCTATTTAATACCTAGTTTTAGTAAATTCAAATAATAGTTAACGTCATAATAGCTCAAAGAGGGGGGTTCTCTTGTTTGTATAGGTGCTTCTTACGTATCCACTGTATCCAGTCATCGTTTAGGTTAGAGCTTATGCAACACGCTTAATGAAATCCGTCCAAAGCTTAGTCTATCAATGCACCCAAATCCAAAACGACAATAGAGCTAAAGCAAAGAAAACATCACTAACCATACTTAATTAAAATTTGTAAAATTAATTAATTCAACAAAGTAAGTATCCACTCAGCCCTAATGTGATGCCTGACGATATTAAAATGATTGCTCTTTGGCAAATATGGCGGCTGGCTGAATTATACAGCGGAAGCAAATATTACCCTCGCAAACATACGTCCCGAGAGAGCGAGCTAGTTCGCGCACTCAAAATTAAAAGCACACAATGAAAATACAGCACTGGAGCCCCTACTCTGATACCTATGTCGCGAAAAGTAAGTGCGTACTCCGCTACTCCGACCATAGCTCTTAACACTACGCTTGGAGTGGCCCACGCATTGTTGTCAATGAAAACAGTCGCCGCCAGAGTGTTTTTTTGTTTATGAACTCTTCGATGTTGCCACTCGAAAATAAATAGCTGCGCGGTAACGAGCAATATGGGCCTAACAAGCTGTAACGATGTTTTGTCTTTACAATCGATTCGCGATTGTTTGTTATTGTTCCATCTCGCCTCGACAACAACTGAGTTTCGCGTTGAATCGCGAGCCAATTGGAAAACAACGGGGTTATTGGGTCGTTAATGAATAAAGAGATGATTTTGCCTGTGTGTTAACTTGTTGTGTTGGGATAAGTGGGTAGTTTGGTGATATCCGAGCTATATATGAAAGTGCTGTAAGCTTTTCTGTTGTGGTAGTACCTATACCCAAATTCCTTTGTTTGACAATGGAATTAACTAGGTGCCTACCTAAATTAGTAGAGACCTGGAAATTTTTTGTATAATTTGAGCCTTCTGTAGGTAAAAGTAGACACTGGGACAACACAACCAATCACGCTGTAGTAACAATTCATAATTGAACACCTAATAATATCCACCCCGAGAGTAGACTTAATAAATTAACAATTGGACTATTTCAGTCATTTAATTAAAGGGTGGCCGCGCACACCCAGGTTGTTCGGGTCGGGAATATTAACCGCAATTCTCGGTCAACATTCACAAAATTGACACGTCAAATATTTGTAACTTCGTCCTGGGACCACGTTAGACGGCAAACAGAATCGTGTCTGGTCCTCCCTTAATTTCCGATGTTTCTACACCATCGTGCTATTGTCCTAAAATGATTCTAAGTGATCTGTTCTTACGGTTAAGTTTGGAGTGTGCCACATTCGTCGAGATAGCCGCTTGTGAAAACAAAATGGCGCTGACTGTGTTTGAATTGGGCCGTATCAGTCGCTAGCGGAGATTCATTTTGTCGCGTTGCTTAAGATCGGAGTAGAGTCTCCTACATATTGTCTCAGTACACAAGGTGAGTGTGTGCCCGCGTGTTAGGCTTGCATTTAAAGCTAGCTACAAATTTGTTGTTTCAGTACAAATACTACGATGATATTGTTTGCAGTTTGACTTTGCGTTCGATCGAGGAGTTTGTTTGGCAGGCTAGTGCCGACGTCGTAATAAGTCAACACTTGTATATTGATTATGATGATCGCTGTGCTACTGTCTGCTTTTGACACTAGTAGCTACTCAATTGTGTTTGAGAGATACAGAAGCTGGAGTGGTTTTGAAATTATTTCAGTTAAGTACTTAATTATTTATATTTTTAACCTGTTCTGTCCCACTGCAGTTCACAGGCTTCTGTCCAGGTTTTGAAATAGGACCTAGGTCTACCTAATAAAAATCACACTGGATTCTAATTAAAATGGAAAGTTGGTAGACTTTACTGATAGGAGGTCTCATAAGATTCATGTCTACAGAATTTGCAGCTTATACACACTTCTGACAAAGGATTAACTTATAAAAACTGGGTTAAATATAAATAAATACAACAAGTGTGCCTACTGTTTAAAATCCACTAAGCGAATGGGAATAACCAATTAAATCTCACCCATGTTTAGTCTTCAAATTTACCTATGATTAAAAACCACATGTAAGGAGTAAACACTAACTTTCAAAAGAGGAGCATACTTAACAAATATTATATTGTAAACTTTACATTGGCATGGTAAATATTAAATAATATGTGTAAGTACAGGTAAATAATATTGTCGCTAGCCGAGTCTACCTGCTCTCGGTGTTGCCATTATCATAAACCAAACACGTCAATATTTACCCACACAAACAAGGGCGTAATTTTTAAATAAATTGTGGCATTTCGCGAAATTGCTTCCGCAAATAGAATTGTGGACAAGAGCCGGCGCGAATGTGTGCGAAACTTTTTTCGGCCCGTTATTCGACCATGAGCTTTGTCGCTTTAATGGGACGACCAACGTGATTTTGGAGGCTGTAAAACATCATTATCCTTCTGCAAGGCTTGGCTCATGAATAGATAGGATCCCCGGCGACACACCGGTGTGTCGCGAATTAATCGCGAATTTAATGTTTATTTACCTATTACATAAGATTTTTTTTTTTGGAATTTTCACATGTCGGGGCCGCAGCGGTTAAATAAAGATATTGTGATACAGTTTTGTTCTTGATGATCCTTCAGTCAATATTGTTGAGTACTTCAAGATAGATGGCGCTACTTGTATTGTTTTTGTCGAGACATTTATACCATACATACCTTAAGGGAGAGTTATAGATTATTTCTTTTTTATACCTTTATAACTGCTTGTCTGATGTTGAAAGACACGTATTGTGAGCTACTTCTAATTAGGAATTAAAAGATTTGCCTAATGGCAGACGAATGTAATTTATTTGAAAATCCCAAACTATTCTTTAAAACGTACATTTACTTAGTAACGCTCAACATGCTGCTCTACTTATCCACCGTTTATTCCTCCACCGTTTTAAGATAATTAAAGACCATTAAAGCAGAGGGCTAAGTGTATTAATTAAAGCAATAATTATCTTAAACGAGCGGGCTTGGCGGCCATCTTGTGTCGTATTTCCCGTCATTACTCTGGGGTAGCGTTCGGCGCTCAAAGCAAGAAAGATAATCCTTGGATTGGTCAGACTAAACGCGGACCAACGTGGGGTGGAGATGGAAGATCCAATTTCGTACGGCCACTTACGAACAGGACCTAAATTGAACAATATTCAGTTGTTGGATGGAAATATGGAAGGTTGTAAATTGTTTGGCGCCAAGCTTCGGACATGTAGGTACCTAGGAACCGGGTTACAATTAAAAAAATAAATGACGATAAAAGTGGAGATCGGAGTTTAAGATGCTGTTTCACCGTTTACTTTATTATAAAAGTAGATTATAAATTACCTACAATTTGATACTTCCTACCTAGATAGGAAGTTAAATACTCACTGCTATATTGACTGATTTTCACAAAAATTATCTACCAATCTGAAGCACACTCGGAAGTAAATAAGAAGTACCTAATCTCATGGGAACAGAGAATACCTACCTTTAGTGGCTTGTACCTAAATAATAACTACCTAACAGAGAAACCGCCAATGTTATAGATACTTCGCTGTCCGTCCGTCTGTCACCAGGCTGTATCTCATGAAACGTGATAGTTAGACAGTTGAAATTTTCACAGATGATGTATTTCTGTTGCCGTTATAACAGCCAAAGCGTGGAACTCTCTGCCAGCGTCTGTGTTCCCTTCCACATATAACCCGTCTGCCATCAAAGCAAGAGTGAACGGGCATCTTCTAGGCACGCTCGCTCCATCATAGACCTCATCTATCGCTCTCCATCAGGCGTGATCGAGGTCAAGAGCAAGCCCATTACGTAATAAAAAATAAAATGAAAAAAAGATTAGGTACCTTTAGAAACACGTTGTGTGCTCCTATAGGGACGTGTCTACTCCTTAAGTTTCTATCTGACCTAGGCCAGTCAAATTAGCTCTGAACTTTGCAAAAAATCCTAACTCTGTTTTTTTTCTTGAATAGGTAGGTTGTGTATATGATCTTAACTCTTCTAATATTCAATATAAAAAAAAATCCATAACCGGGTCATTCATAAAAAACCAAAACGTGTTTATTTCAATAAAAACTAGGAAAAGCAAGTTGCTTCTATTTTTTGGGGTTCCGTACCGAAAGGGTAAAACGGGACCCTTTTACTAAGACTTCGCTGTCCGTCTGTCCCTCTATCTGTCACCAGGCTGTATCTTATGAACCGTGATAGTTAGACAGTTGAAATTTTCACAGATGATGTATTTCTGTTGCCGCTATAACAACAAATAGGTACTAAAAACAGAATAAAATAAATATTAAGTACTTACTTACGGAATTTTAGAAAATTGATCAAATGTGTTTAATTTTTTTATTAAGTCAGACATGGTCTATAAATTAAAATTAAACCCAATTTCATTCAGTGACATTTTCGCCTAAATCGCTATAGCAAAAGAATTGATGACTTGAATAAAATTTTATGAAAAGAAAGTAACTTCAACTTAAACTTGAATTACAAAAAAAAAAAAAATCTTTGATAAAATAGGATAGTTCCACGGATTTAAAATGCTTAATTTACTGAGCTACTTGTAAAAGTCGATCTCTTCTACAAATGCTCCAAACAATTATTTCAGTTAATATTTTTTCCCATCGAGTTATTATTGAAATTAAAGGTTTTACTAAAACAAGCGAACATTCGGGGGTTACCTTTTCACGGGATACATATCAACATACTTCTCAGCTTAAACTCTACACGTTAACGGAGCAATGCTAAGTAATGCTCAGTAATAATTTAACTTTAATGATATTTTTTATAAATTTAATGCATTAAAAATATATACCTATTATTAATTGACTTAGATTTATGTACCTATCCAAAATTTGTATACCTAATAGGTTAAACATAGCGATCCTGACATTAAAATTACACCATATTATATTGTACCTATGTTATACAAATAAATGATTTGAATTTGCCTTATTTTCGGCGTAGGTAATTTGACTGGACTAATCTGTGTTAGTCCGACGGAAAACTAAGCAGACTCAAAAACAAAAGAATGCGCGATTACTGAAATCAACTTAGCTCGAAACTTCCCAATTACCTATCGTGTAATAACAACCTAATTTAGCAATTATGTGGCTATGAATTTATAACACCAAAGCAATAATTCATGTTATATTATTATTATTATGTTGGCATGTACTCCAGGTCTTTACTTAAAAATTTGCCATCATCAATTCAGTTCCTAAGAATCTAGATATCGTCTGGATTTTCCCTAATCAATGCAATTATATCTTGTAGGTACATAAGTAAACAGGAGGGCATTCCAGTAGGTGATTCCTCGAATCGATATGAAAACAAACTTCTATACTAGATACTAGAAAATCCTTAGGAAGTAAGTAGGTAGTACATAGGTATTACTTCAAATAGGTACCTAACTAAACAGAGCTTTTATTACCTACTTACGTAGGTACTTTATAAAACATCAAGCGTGGGTACTGTAAACCTTAGAAAGAAATTCTAAGAATCAACGGAAATATTAAAATATCAGATTCTTGGTATTTCTAATAGCTTTACGAAAACAACCTTATTATATTTTTTCTTTTTTTTAAGGAGGGGAAATCATCAAATGACTTCTTCCTCTGGGTGGAGCGCCCATCCGTGTTCCTTCTATTGCCCTTTGCGTTCCAGGGCCGCGGTGACTCGTTCGAACAAATTCCGCAACCCTGAACCTTATTATCTACCACAGGGTTCGCTCTATAATTCAATTTCGCCTAATGGAAAGCGATAGATTTGGTGTTCAGGAAAAATAGCGCACTCAGAAGATGATGTCTGAAAAAGTTTTTAAAAAGACACAAAGGCCCAGAAATCATTTATTATGCACTTAGCTCTAGGTACCTACAGCTTCTTAAAATCATTTGAAGGCACATTTGGAGAATGATGTTTCAATAACATTTAACGATGAAAGTATTTAGTTATTTACGGTGCAAATGACTCTAAAAAACTGCAATCTTGAATTAAAAATGGTACAGCAAAGCAATTTCTATCAAGAATCATCCTGCCGTAGCAACAGCCAACTTCGTTCGATAGATTATGTAGGGGCCGCATAGAGGCAGATGCGTTCAAGTTTCTATATTTACTTAGGCTGCGTGGCCCGCTTTATCAGGGCTATGCATGTCTGGGGGCCCTCGTTTGATCGTACACGCCTGACAGAATAATTGAAAGCTCGATGCGCACCTAAATATATTGATGGGACGTCATAAATAACGGAATTTAAGGATTATAGTTCGTTGGCTTGTTAGTGGAATTTTCGTAGTTGTAATTTTTGGTGTTAGTCTTTGATAACACCGACAGAAAAAAAAAAAATTGTGCAAAAAATTCTGATCTGAACTAATCAAAAACATGAATTCAAATTAGGCGGAGAGTCATGATTTTTTGAACGACAGTTTTACATATACCTAGACAGTCTTCTAAAACGCCCACCCTTCGCCACTTCCTAATGTTTTAGCTGGGAAGAAGTGGCGCAACAGACTTCCCAATAGGTATGTGGCAAAGTTTTCTATCTGGTACATTTTAAAAGGTATGAAAGCATCGTATAATTTCTTAGGTAACCAAACTAAGAAGGCCAGGTACTTATCTACATTTTCCACTCGAAAAACGAGCAGCTTCTTAGTCCCCCTATTTATTCTTGATTTATCAACAAGGCAACATAAATTCATAACAATACAAAACAAAATTCCAAGTGAACAAATTCTAATTTATTACAACGTTAAGTTCCGAGTACTACATCTGGGCCTGCGTTTTCATTAATTTTCGAAACTTAAGTAAGTCGCGGAGCCTTAAGCACCGAATCTACAATTTATGTAAAACGGCCCGCCGATGTGCAAACACACTACTCGGTAATACTTGCTAACTATACGCTGTACTAAGTAGATTAAGTATGTAAGTACTTACTCTGGTTGCCGACTTTGTAACACCTATTCATGCCTTGCAGTGAACTATTTAACAGCGACAGTTCCTGAATCTTAAGACGTCTTCTCTCTGCGATAGTCTTTGATCAGTCGTGTATTTGTGTAAGTATGCCTTTTTTTAAGGATGGGAAATCATCAAATGATTTCTTCCGCACTGGACGGAGCGGAAAGGAGTGTCTATTAAAACCCATCCGTGTTCCTCCACATGCCCTTTGCCGGTCTTTGCGTTCCAGGGCCACGGTGACTCTTTCGAACAAATTCCGCAAACTTTTGTAGGTAGGCAAGCCTGGAGTCTGGATTTATGCTCGGTTGATGCTAATAGGGTCGCCTCCTATACATGAGACTTAAACATACCTACCACGTTCTCTCCATCACCCTTGGATGATTGGTAGAGAATGCCAAAAGCATTATTTATCCGGCGAAAAGTACTTGTATCTTATCATTCGGCTTATCAAACGGATGTTATGTTAAATCGAATTATATCTAGTGCTCTTAATTTTCTCAATCTAAATGAGACCACTATCATAAACAAAACAGAAACAATCCTTAATCCCCAAACACCCCATAATTTCTAATCAACATCAAATACGGTTAAAAGAAAAATCGCAGCTAATACCTCGCCCGTACACCATCGAATTAATTCCCCAGCGTTCCCACCGGCCATAAATAAAGGCCTCGCTTCTGCAAACATACGGAAAGTGCGCAAACAACATAAAACACGAAATGATTGCAATTAAAAACGCATTGCGGGGTCACGTGACCCCGGCGGCCATCTTGTAACCGCGCGCCTACGACGCTTCGACCGTTCATTATGAATTAGGTATAGAAAGTGGACAGTTTATTGTTTGTTGATCAGGTGAGGGCTGTGTTAGTTGTTGGTTGTTGAGCAATTAATGGTGGATTAGGTGATATTCAAAGTTGAGAAAGGTAAAAAGGTATAAATTCTGTGTATAGGAAGAAATGGGTTTGGGTAGGTTAATCATTGCTGAATTTCGACGGCTTTCTTTGATGGATGGATGAAATTTGCTGACTTGTTCTGTTAACCTTATAGCTCATTGGAACTGAAGAATAAATGGTCTATAACATCTTCACTACAACCGCAAACATGTTGCAAAAGTTGCAATTACGAAGCAAAAACCTTTACCTACAGCAAAAGACAAATTGCAAATCAAAGACCCACCAAAAAAATTGGAAACTAGACCGGATATCTGGGATTTGCCTGCGAGCGGTGTTTGCGAATGAACTAGCGATTAAAGTAAATAGACATGGGATGCATCGTATGCATGTCGGCCTATCGAGGAGTGATGCCAATAGATTTCATATAGCCGATCTGCACGAGTAGGTCGAGCTGAAACTTTTTGACCCAGAATTCTGGCTTCAATCTGCTTTTTTTATTGGTTTAGATAGATTTTGATTTGGGAGGCTGTTTGTCGTAGATACGTTGGATTTTAATGGTTTACCCTTAAGCGATCTGTAGGCTAGCCTACCCACAGGTATTACCGATGCTTGTAGATTTCTGCAGAACTGACTGCTAACTACCTTAGGTCTATGTTCCGTTAGTCCAGCCTTTCCTTAACTACTTCGAAAATGGTGTCACCCATCCTTCAGGTTGATTGCCTATTTCGGTTGGTCTATCATCATTGCCAGCCCATCACTGAGTATAGACCCTCACCTTTTAGGGTAGGTAGTATTCGATTTCATCTAAGCAAACCTTGGATTTCAACGCATCTGGCTGATGTTGTAAAATAGATATTTAAAACTGCCAATAATGATATGTCTTCGACTGCCATTCACTGTTGAAACTCTCTTTGCGAATAATAGTAAAGACTCGCAAAAATATCTATTATATCATGTTTCTTTTATGCACGTTGTCTATGTAAAAAGGTACCAACAATAAATAGCAAAGCCCCTATGTATCTCAACCACCATTCATCAAAACATCCCTTCAAAATTGCAAAAGCAAAAATAAAAAATCTTGGAACGCATACGTATAAATACCGGAACCCACCCTACAGATTGTAATAAGTATTTTTTATTTATAGGCCCTTATTGCCCGCGGTGCTAATATCGCCAAGATCGCGGATCATCCCAAGGAAGGGAGCGACGCCGGGGGACTAAACAAGCGATTTCATGCACCACATCACTTATACGTATTTTATTGAGTAACGCTTTATATTAGAACAAACTGTTATCGTTGTTGCGTTTGCGTTTCTAATATATTTCGCTTGCATAGTTATGAAGACAAAAGCGATATTAAAATGAGATTTCTTTTATGTGTACCTTACTATATTTTTTGGTTTGAATATTGCAGCTATTGGATAGATATTGGCTCAAAAATGTTTCACGAGAAATATATAAGTAACGGTAAATAAAAACCTAGGCAATTTATACTTTGCACGCGTAAACTGAAAAAATACTTTATGAATTTTAAAATAAAACGTAAAACGGAATACAAAAAGATTTATGATAGAAATAAAAAAAATCAGCTTCGAACTTGTTTGTAATCCAACGCTTTTTTAATGACACTAGAGGCAGAACAACGAATAACTGTCGCCTAAAAAACGATTTCTCAAAATGGCCGCCAACGAACATTTCAAAATTCCTTTCCAAAGGTTGAAAATAATCTGTCGTGGGTAAGTTTCCCCGAGTTTTTTAATACTTATCTGAGTTCTAAGAATTTCTTGCGTTAGTCGAGGTGTATGGAAATATTTTAAGATACAGCGAGCGAAGTTTGTTCAGTGAGATAAGCGATGTAGCGGATGCCGGCTTGTTTGCATTCATGTATAGTTATATATATATACATACACGGGTACGGCTGTTGCGTGGAGTATGCTTTAGTTCATAATAGAATTATAATATATTACCCGGCACATAATTGAATTTGATGTTGAATTTCTTCATAAGGTCTTGCGCATTTTTGGGGTGGGTTACCTACTTACCTCAGCTCGTGCTTTTAAATGTAGGTATAGGCAGTTACACTTTGAAAACGAAGAGAAGACAGCTAACTCATTGTTAAGAATATACAACGTGTAACAGGATAAACGAAACGAAACCTGAAAAGGGGTAAAATGAACAACTTTTACTAGGGGTCAAACCCGAAAATGCGAAAAAAAAACCCACTGTACAGTACATTTTGTCGAGTTATGCGCACAAAACTGTATGAGGCAGTCATTTGTTTTCACGATATTGGCGTTGGTCCCATAGTAAAAGTTGTTCATAATGATGAGTACAATTACCCCTTTTTTAGGTATTGCGTTTATTCTGTTACACGTTGTAGTGATCCCTCTCTCTCGCACTCTTGCAGATTATGGATTTTCACAACTCATTGGATACTACGATCTTTAGTTGTTGTCTGTTTTACGTCTACGGTACACTGTTGTGTCTTGTTGTTGCTGTCTACGCTTATCAATTGACTCTTCCTTTAAATAGTACCTAGAACGAATAACCTCAAATCCACGAATTTCCAAATCTGGCTTCGGTCTCTAACGATAAAAAAATTTATCCAAATTCGTACATCATTTTGTATCAGAATTAACCGTAGAAGACTCTTCAATCACAAATGATCTTTGGGCTCGAGACACAGACATTCTGTGAACGGTAGCGTGGCGAAGGCGATTGTGCTATGCTATCGAAATGTCACGTGATCAAATTCCTACATTTTGGCATTTCGACAGTCGCATTCGTTAATTGAATGGCACATTGTCTAGGGCCTCTTGTCAATCCATCGAGCCGTCTATGCATCTATAAAATCAGTCTAACTCAAAACATCCCAACGTGTGACTACAGACTGCGACATATAACATGAATTATGTATGCCGATGTGTTTGTAAGCATACACTAAGTGCTACTGATGGCTTTTTTCTGTTCTCATATTTGTGGGCGTGGGGCAGGCTTCTACTGTTCCTACGTGCATACCAATTAGATTAGCTCGTTTGCCTTCAAATTTTTAGCCGTGTAGGATTTTGCAATTGAATTGTTTTTAAAATAAGTGTTAGTGACTTTTGACAACCAATGTACTCTACGCTTGAATCGTTCTTCTCCTTAAAGATTTACGCTTTGGAATGTGCAAATAGCTTCATCACTTTGACTGACCGACCTTGACAATTCAAAAGTGCCTGTAAACAGTTAAATCAAGTGCCTGCAGTGGCTTCCTATCCTGTCTTAAGCAAGATAGGACAGTCAATCTAGCATTATTACCAAATTACGAAATCCTGTGCGATCCACTATAGGTAGCTACTAGCTACGTACTAGATATGTACCCATATGTACAAAGTTTGATGTCTTTGGTCTCTTCATGCATGTAGATCAGTTACTAGATGTCCTAGTAGAACACTTAAATTGTTAGAGGATTCTGTAACGCCACAAAAGGTTGACTGTCATATAGTTACTTGTTATTGGAATATATTCTGCGCCAACTTCTTTACCGCAGACATCTATACGATACGAACAAAGAAATGTTTAGGAATAGAGACCGATTTCTTTATAAATAAAGGCGATATTGCCGTGAAACTGCTAAAGTTTATGAACGTTCTTGTTATTAGACGTATGATAAAACAGGGCTTAGCCAACGAGCTAATTAAATCTATTTAGTCTTAAGTTCTCAAAAGCAAAGTTAATCCTTTACGCCTCTTAATGATCCAAAGTCTCGTATTAAATTCAAAATAGTAGAGCACTAAATCTCAGGGTTTTTATACCCTGTCCTTCAACCCTTGATCAGTTGGAAACTTTAGTAAAAGACGTTTTGAGTTGATCGGCCGCAGCGAGCGACCAGACAAGCCAGAGTCAACATACAGGGAATTAGTCCAAATTATGTGCGCCTAGCCCCCTCACCCCTCCTGAAAACCCCGCGAACTCCCGCTCACACCCTCCTTCGAATCAATATTTGTTGTCCGTACTCTTCTGCCTTAATACACGCACAATGCTCACACACACCACCCCAGTGAAAAACAAACTATAACGCTGCTATATAAAGTTCCATTTTCGCCGTCGTCTTCTTGTGTACTTATGACTTGTTGAATCCCAATCCTGTGGACTCATCCCTAGTTGTTGCTTTCTCTTCGAACGTAATGTGGTCTCTTTCCAACGCAGTTTTCCAGTGGGTGCGTGGAGCACCGGTATGTGGATTTGGTTGTACAAATCATACATTATGTACCATTTTCTTATCGGAAAAATGGATTATGGTAACGAGACCTTAATGGGATGTGTTTAGTTCTGAGATAGGTGGCTGTGGAAGAATATGTAGGGACCTAGTGGAGTTAGGATATTTACTTGGGTTGTTCTATGATTTTGAGTTACTTTTGTTCTAAATTGAACATTGTGTTAACGTAGACCTTTAAAAGTGGCGGAATTGCTAACTTGAAATGTGGGATTGGATGTTTCTCGAGAAAATTCGCCTGAAAATGATAAAGTGGTTACAAAAGTGATATATTTACGTACAGATGAAAAATTACAGACATTAAAAACTTCAACGAAATATTAATTCACAATAAAACGCGGTAACGCGTCGAATGTTAACAGTAAACATACAAAAGTGGCCCACAAAAGCCGTTTTCGTGTAAGTTACACATCAATTAATATAAAAACTCGCATCTCGACTCTTGTTGAATATTCATAAAGAGCTGTTAATTGCACAAGTCGGCAAATACTAGGAGAGAGAGCGACTCCACGGTTCCTGGTAAGGTTCCCCCCTTCGTTACCCCCTCCCTCGTCGCAAAAGGCCAACCCTACGCACACATACACAACTCACTCACACACACACAAGGAGCGCGCGCAACCGGGAAAACTACGGCCTTTTACGTACGTATTGTGTACAAGAACGCGATTATAGTATATTTAAGGAAAATATGATTAATATACAAGGTTTTTCAGGTAATAATGTTCTTAGTAACAGCAGTTTTCCTTGGAAAATGGAAGCTTATAGAACAAAATCTGAATATAATGCTGTTTCTTCGTCTGAAAATCGTATGTTCTTATTATAGGTATTGTAAGCAGATAAGTTTCACTGCACAGAGCAGTCTGTTATAATATTTAATCATTCAAGGCCTTCTTCATCTTCCTGTTTCACTGAAGAGGTATTTAAACAGCTTTCGTTAAGACACACAGCTTGTAACCAAAAACAAATTAGCGTCGAAAAACTTTCATTTCCCGGCTTATATTTATCTGTTTTCCTAACATGTACTGCGCAGAAAACGCGTGTTGGGTGTGTGCGCATCTATTTACGCGACGAGTAAATATGTACCCTCACCGTTTGTGGAGGCAGCATTAATAATTCAATTGGTTGGCCCGTTCAGGTAGCATTTAAACGATTTTTAACTTCCCGTCAAACGGATTAATCGAAGACGGAACCTTCGGAAATGTTTGAATTTTATATTTAATTGACTCCGAATACTTTTTAATTATCGTAATTTGATTGTTTTTTTTTCTGAGTTTTTTACTTGTTCTTCATCTTTCGGATCATTATGGACTTTTAAGGGATTAACTGTTTAATGGCTGAGGTGAATAATTTGTAGGTTTTCTTTTGTTTTTCGTTCTTTATCGATCCCTCTTCGGTCGTCAGTCTGAGAGTCTAGGCAAAGCGTTATGCTATTAGCGATGGCGATTGTCGAAATGACAAAATATAAGGGATTAATTGGATTAATCACTGACATTTCGACAGCATTTGTCATTCCCACAAATTTTTAACATTATGACAGTCGCCTACGCCACGCTACCGATGCACGCGTTGGTAGAATGTCACTAGTCTTCAGCTTAAATGAAAACCTCTTTCTGTCTTGTTTGTTTCAACCATCAGCTTCTGACACCTCCTCACCTATTTTGCATAGCAGGATCAAACAAAAACGTGGTCGAGTCGAGTGTCAGGATAATATAGTTGGTCGTGCTAACAGCTCGATCGGGGTCGTGTCGTACAAACAGACGGACAAACGACCGGCCGGCCGCGGCTTGATTTCTTTGACAAACACTAATATTTGAAAACCAAGCTCGACGCGATTACAGTGTGATCTTCATGGGTGGATTGCGCATGTGCGATGGGAGGAAGTGCCTAGGTATAGATGTGGTGTCCGCAATCATGTTGGTCTTTGGTTGTGTTTTAAAATTTGTCCTGAAATGGGACTATCTACTTGTTGAATGATTAGGATTATAAATGCCTCTTTAGTGAAGAAATTCTTGGTAGGTGCTGTGTTAAAATGTCTGTTAATCTTAGAAAGAAATTAGTCGTAGGTGTATAAGTAAGTACCTATCTACTTACGAGGATCTGATTTTCTGTTAATCTTAGAAAGAAATTAGTCGTAGGTGTATAAGTACCTATCTACTTACGAAGATCTGATTTTCCTTGGTTTCCATGTTCATTTAGATAAGGTCTTGATTTTATAGTCCACCTTTTCGACAATAGCGAAACCATATTCCTTATACGAGTAGTTATATTCAAATGAATCTAGCCTTGGCTACTTTTGTTCAAAGACTTTGGAAACGATACAGTAAAGAAGAATTCGTAGAGAAAATCAATGCGACGGAGATGTTACTTGAATCTATGAGGTAGTTATATTGTACTGGTTTTCTTTCGGGCACCATTTCCTCATCGGGCGATTTTTGGGGTTCCGTACCAAAATGGTAAAAAGTACCTTATGGTGCGAATCAGTCTGTCTGTCTGTCCGTCTGTCACAGCTGGATATCTCAAGAACTAGTAATGCTATCAAATTGAAATTTGGAATAGTTTTACATGACGTTTGCTGAACTATTCTGCAAATGAGATTTTTTTTTTTTTTTAATTTTCTTTAAGTAGGGCTACTGGGGCATGTGGGGCATATGAAAGAGCGCTATTTGCACATTCTTAAACATTTTTTTAGGCCGCACAGTTTTCGAATTTTAAAAATAAATGTTAAAAAAAATATCGTTCCCCTCCTAGTTCCTCCGAAGTTTGCATAGACAGAAATCTGAAATTATTCTATGTGGTAGAACTTCATGTAAAGATGTCTGGAAGACGATGTCTCTAAATAGCACACTTTTTCAGAAATCATCATGGTGGTACGGAACCCTCGGTGCGCGAGTCCGATTCGCTCTTGTCCGGTTTTTTATAGATAGTTTCTTTTTTAACTACTATCTCATCTGATAGTAAGCGATGATGTGGTCGAAGATGGAGCACGCTTACCTAGAACTATTATCCTATTTCCTCATGACGTTAAGACTCTTCAATGCAGCACATTACTTCTGAAAAAAATTAACAAACAGCTAAAATGTTTAGGCAACTCAGAAACATATTGCTTCTAGAACTTTTCCGATATTAAAATAATGTTTTGTAGGTATCTACGTTATTTTACTTGCTCAAGATATATTATTATGCGATATTCCATCCGTAGACTCGAAAGCATATGTGCAAACATTGACGCTGCGCCGTTTGATGGTAGTGAATTGAAGCTATTGTGCATGGGATGAAATTTTTCAATTGCACGCATGATTATTAAGTAGTTATATTATAGAAATAGTTTTCTAAAGAATGTGATGAAAGATGAAACAATGGGGACATCTTGTTTATCATTTGTTTACCGATTCTACTTATTAATCTCCTGCTAACTAATTGATACCAACTACCTAACGTTTCGTATCTTCCATACGTCTCAATTCACCGGTATTTCAATCGTCAGCACCTTTCCATAACATCTTTTACCATCATCTGCCTAACCTTTTTCCCAACTACATATATTGGGGTCGGCTCCCAGTCAAACCGGATTCAGCTGAATACCGGTATTTTACGTGGAGCGGCTGCCTACCAGACCTCCAGAACGCATTAACTGGGTAACACAGTACCTACCTAGCTACTTCTTGGCAAGACTGGAATCAGATTTTTTGGCTTCTGACAATCCGTAACGATTGCCAAAGATCTACAAATGACAGCCGAGATCAACGACTTAACGTGCTTTCCAATCGAGGCACGGAGGAGTCTCGGTATGTTAATATGGTCACCCATCCACAGACCAACCTCGGCCAGCGTTGCTTAATCTTGAAGATTGGCCCGTGTGGCTGTTATAATTTAGCCACGAGCTCCTCACCAAAACCCATAAAATTTAAGACCAAAGAGGCAATGGATGGCTATTGCCTTTTCTTTGTATTGATAGGCACGCGTTTGTCCACTTTCTCGCCTGATGGTATGCGATGATGTGGTCGAAGATGGAGCACGCTTGCCTAGAAGTAACCTATTCACTCTTGACTCAAAGACTCCCTTCACTCCTTCCACTCGAAAGAGTGGAAGAAGATGCTTTTTTTAAAAACTAAATTTAAATCTCTCGGCACGAATTATTATCGTCGGTCTAGTTCTTCAAAAATCCAAAATATTTTAGTTTTAGTGTTTACCTTCTCACAGTCCATCATTCTGCAAATACAAAAAAAAAACCTTCATGATTAAAAAAAATTCGCAAAACCATGACGCTCCAAAGATTTCTAAGAAAACTTACCAGCACTGTTGCACTAAACTACTTGAGTCATTAGCGCAATTAAAACAATCGTATATAAATTATTATGACGCGGAGTTCTAAGCCGTGTATGCACTGGGATAGTCAAAGTTGAGTTGAGCGGCCCCTGTATCTTTGTTGAAATATTTGCAGTGTAAGCGGTGACTCGTTTAAGGGTGCGACTACATCGGCGGGTTTTCGAAGGAACGGGGGTGTTCTAGCGATCTGTCGTGGTATGTAAGGTCTAATTGTCGATGAACAAAGATAGACAAGAGTTGATGCATGATGAAATGAATGAGGCACTGATGGCTAAAAATCTACCAAATAACGTTTAAGGATCTAGTAGATGGAAAGGCTCAGTTGAATGTGCCAAGTCTTGTAAAATCTACAAAACTACAAGCATAAATGTGTTATGACTTTTAATTGGCTGGTCCAAAAAAGAGAAGGAAAACAGGATGACTTAGAGTCATTGTGATGTGATGTTCAATTTATTGCACGTAAATGTTTAGCGTACAGAAGAAGATTTAAAAAGATTTCCCAGATCTCACTAGGCCCAAACACACCGCCCTCAAATGTCGCAACTCGTCGCGAGATATGCCCTCACCCTTATTCATATGTACCGTTGCGATGTTAGGTGCCGGATGATTGTTGGCACAGTAAATTTGTTCTCGTCTCACCCCGCTAGGATTAGCCTGTTTTTATACTAAACACAACAGTTTTATCTTGGGGAATGTTAATTGTACGTGTTTGTCTTGCGAAACTGACGCACAAACGCATAGACGCGCGGTGCAGTGTTGATGCGTTTCTGTTTGCGTAGCTAATTTATTGTCGGTTGACTTGTGGCTGTGATGCATACAGAATGTCTTCGCGAATTAGATTCATAGATAGCGTATGAGTTGTAGGTAGTAACAATCGATAAATGCTAGGTTAGGACAGTGCAGAGATTTTCAGCAGCTCTCTCTAAAAGGAATGTTTTCAAATGGTGGTTATCTTTATTTGATATACGCTGATGGGTGGTAACAAGAATACTAACACGAGTTTAACAGATTCTCAGTAAAAAACTTTTATGGATGTGGTTAATTCATCTTCTACATCTTATTATCCTAGTTTATTTCTATCTCAGTTTACAACCAATAAAAACATAAACTTATACACCCAATAAAGCTTAACAAACTAAGCAAGTTAAAACGGTAGTAATAAAATAATAATTTAAAATTCCAGTGTGTGTAACCTCGATAAAACCAAGATGGCGTCGGTTTATCGCCGCCATATTGTTTGCAGAGCGGCCGCGCGCGCTGCGCAAGAGTTTGCTCTCCGGAGACCTGTTTTACAAAGACCTTTATTATAAATTATTCTAGAATATTAATGAGGACACTGGGAGTATTTTATTTGCGTGTTTTTTTGTGTATTTGTTTAAAGCTTCATGTTTGCAGGGTCAGCGCGGAGGTGACAGGCTGAAGGCGTTACGTTCCAAAACAAATATCTCGGATGGGTGGTGCCTACTTTGAATTTTGATTGCCTGTTGTTTTGTACCTACTTTTTTTAGAGGGAACTGATGGAAAGTTATCGAAAATGATGATTTTCAATAGTTTTCAACTCAACGTGAGTTTAACCCGTTTTAGGAAGGAAATGAAACATGTTACATGTTACGTTTGTAAATGACACAGGAAAATTAAAAAATAAACACTATAGTTGCAATGTTTCAGATGAAGCACAATCGACTTTTTATATATACTCGATTGATATTGATATTAACTCGTCGTTCGTTCGTCGTCGTAATTTATCATAAAGTTTAAGTATTTCAACAGGTGCCTAAATTACACAACTAGGTAAACCCCCTAACCAATTTAAAAATCATTTGCTCAAAAGTTACAAAGCAAACGAAGTTTTCTCTGTCGCATAAGGCCAAGGGGGCTTCGTATTGGGCCCAGCTAAATATGTGCTCTACACACAAACACACAAACACACACAATATGTACACAGCACACACAGCGCTTGCACGGAAAATATTTGGTAACACAGCCAATGTAATCCGAGGAGGTTTACCTTGATAAATTAAATATACCTAGAGATAATGCCTATTGTAGCGGTCCTATTAGATTTTGAATTTGTTTTCTTTGCAAATCTTTTAAATATTTGACTAGTAAGACGATCTAAGTCAGTGGGTACGTGACTGTGTATTTTCCTTCTGGGCGTATTTTTCGCGATTAATCGGTGTACCTATATCAATGATTGTAATCAACTTTTTCTTTTTTTATTCCTGGCTAACTGCTGCCAGCGCAGCGGCTTAGTCCGAAATTTTCTCAAGAGGACAATTTCCCTGGAGAAAAGTCGTCTCTCTCTGACACATAGTCTACCCGTGTGCCAAGTTTTATCGAAATCCCTTCAGCATATAAGAAGTAAAGATATAGTTAACAAACAGACAGCATAAATAAGCCCATCCTTGATCTCAATCTCGCCTGATGGTAAGCGATGAATGAGGATACTACGATGGAGCAAGCATGCCAAGAATAATATGAAGTTTACACTTTGAAGGTTGACAGGTTCTTTGTTCCGAATGAAAATGAAAGTACAACATATGTGGTTATTTTTATACATGGCATATCAGTATTATGTACTAGATATCAGAAAGGCAATCACTGAAGGCTCATTACTTCAAGTGTCCATATCAGAAAATGTGTAGTGGTGAAACATTTGGTAGACATGTAGTTTTCAATGATTGCCTATCAGAAGAATGTAGGAATTGTAGAACCTTCCTTGCATGGAAACTTGATGGACCAAGTACCTATTGAGACCTGGGGCCTAACCACCAACTCTTAAAGCAGTATTACTTTAATATTACTTCCAGTGGGAAAGAGACGGAGCTATACATCCTGTATAGCTCCGTCTCTGTTGGTGGTTTAGGCCAAGATGGGTCAGGCAAGCGATCTTGATAGACCAAGCTTTGAACCTTATGGAGCAACATACAAACCTATTAGACCAATATGAAAAACTAGTAGTGGACCAAGCAAGGAAACCTGATGGGCCGGGGATTGAACCTAATGAAGCAAATGGAAACCTGTTGAACCAACCAGAAAACCTGGTGGACCAAACAAGGAAATCCATTTTCTTTTTGTTTACTTCAAGCAAAAAGCACATTAGTCCCCAAAAGAAGCTTCTAACGAGCCTAATTGCCTGTACATCCCAAATAAACGCAACCAATTTTATTTCAGAGGTGTAAACTCGTAGAAAACACATCAAAATATTGACTGTGTAAATGTAAACCATTCGCCCTTGACCGTGACCTTGGGTTCACCCGCGGACGATAACTAGAGTTAATATTGGCAGCGTACACTGAACTGTTTGACAAACGCTCTACTCTATCAATATATAAACATAATATTTATATATGAAGCGCTTTTGGTTCGCTTACTACGAGCACTTGTGTAATTTGTCTCTGAAACTGATAATCTGTGTGTCTATGTGTACTTGTGAAGTCATAGTTTGTTTGTTGCTAGTTTTGAGGTTTTATTTGGGGAAAGGGTAATGAAAAGGTTTTCCTTTCACTTTGAAGTTCTGCGAACGAATTTTGTTGTAAGATGGAGCATATGGAAGACATTATTTTAAAAACTTTCCTTTCAGAAGCTCCCTGAACAGGCAGTGCTTAAAAAGTTAAGTGATCTGTCTACTAGCGTTTTCCCAACAATATTGGGGTCGGCTCCCAGTTAATCGGATTCAGCTGAATACCAATATTTTACCAGACCTCCACCGCCCATTAACTGGGAAACACGGTACTTCTTGTCAAGACTGGTGTCAGATTTTCTGGTTTCTGACAATCCGTAACGACTGCTAAAGATCTACAAATGACAGCCGGGACCAACGGGGAGGAATCTTGACATGTTAAAGATGGTCACCCATCCACAGACCAACCTCGGCAAGCGTTGCTTAACCTTGAAGATTGATCCGTGCGGATGTTATTATTTACCGACCAGCTTAAAAAGTTAAGTACCGGTTCAAAATTATTGTTAATGCGAACAAACTGAAATAGGTCTCATTTTACTAGAAGTGTGCCTATGTAATTAGATCAGACGTATAAGCCGGTGGTCCCGGCCGCCACATGGCGGTCGTCAAATAAACCATGTCAGAGGCCCTTGTGGCGGTTTAGAAACTCTGACACTAGGGTGTGTGGGGTCGTTAGACCTTAGTGCCCACACGATAAGAAGAGACGTGGTTGTGTCCAGTTAAAAAAAATATATTTTGTTTCGTTCAGCTGTTACGTCAATAAACAGAAACACAAGATCTCTAAAAAGTCTTCTCCATTAGCTTAGCTCTGCATACAAGATTAAGACGAGCATGTCCCACCTGCCTGATACTCGATTTCTCTTGGTCAAATAATGTATAAATACTCTTGTGATTTCAGAGCTATTCACGTATTCAAGTGTGTTGACATTTCATGACATTGCAGTGTAAAGTTCGACGAACGATTTCGTTGTCCTTTTGTCCGGGGTTTGCTTAATAGGTATATTGTTTTGGACTTGATTGCAGCTGGTGTTTTCGATTATTTACGTGCTATTGTTTTCGAGAGCTGTGATTCATAAGTGTATTTATTCATAACTGGGATGCATGCATGAGCCTCCTCGTGTAGCGCAATTTGTTCCATCAGGCAATCAATTAAAAGCTCATTCGTCAATAAAAAAAAAAATATAAATAACTATCTTCTGCCTGTGACTTCGTCTGCGTGGAGTTCAGAAGAAAAAAATAGAATCTAAAGCGTAATAAAAATAAGTAAAAATTCTAAACAGACTAATTCGTAGCACTTTGCTACGAGGCTACGAGCGTAGCACTGATCGAGTTTTGTAGCAGGCTGATCATGTTTTTATTTGTATAAGTTATTAGTAAACAGTTATAAGACCTGAGGGCCAATTCTACTATTTTTTAAACAATGTCCGCATTTGCATATCAATCGCAAACTGTCTAAAAAGCCTCAATTTCCATACATTTTTGACAGATTGCGACTGAGACGCGAATGCGAACGTTGCCTAAGAAATTGTAGAATTGGGACTCTGTTTTCATGAGGTTAGAGATCATTTATTCCCATAAGACTTACAATTCACTTCCATGGGAATTAAAACTAGACATTCACAAAAATAATCTTTGTTGAATGTATTGCAAAAACTGGGCATCGATTATAAAGTTTTGATGGTAGATTACAAAAATTGACAAGCAACAATTCATTAACACTTCAAACGTCTCGTAGACGTTTTTTACTAAAAGTGGTAAAGCATTGTATTATTTTTAGTAAGCAATGTTTATATTATTATTAAGGAGACGCCTATTATCTATATATAACAAAAGCGAAAGATCATTAACTGACTAACCACGAAATCTCGAAAATACTTAACCTACGAAGATGAAAATTGGCACGTAGATAGATTATGAGTAGAAGACGCTAAGGAAGGATTGTTAAACTCCCCCTGGAAAGGGGTAAAAAGGGGGATTTTGTCCGTACTAAACCTACGCAGACGAAGTCCGTCCGTGAATAAGGCGGAAATATTTGATGTGATTGATTAAAGATACAAGTTTTTCTATGGACATGTAACATCACGCCTAGGCAAAGATTATTCATTTAAGTCAAGTAACTTTGCATGAAAAAGCAAGGTGATAGATGTTCTCCAACAAGTGACTTAAGTGGAAGTGGGCTGTACACGTAGCAAGAATGACAGATGAAAGATGGACAAAATTGGTTACAAATTGGCCAGGTCCAAGTGGCAAGAGAGCCAGAGGACGTCCTAGGGAATGCTGGGTAGACAAAATTATAAAAAATGCTGGAGACGACTGGAAAAAGAAAGCAAAGACAAGGATAACCTGGAAACTGATGTAGGAGGCCTATACCCGCCAGGGCCCTTAACTGTATGTTAAAGAACTTCTTCTTTTTAAGTTTGCGTACTATGAGGGGAGGAAAGATTAGAGGAAGGCTTTTTTTATTTTTATTTATCAATGGGCTAACTCTTGACCTCGATCACGCCTGATGGAAAGCGATAGATGAGGTCCATGATGAAGCGAGCGTGCCCAGAAGATGCCTTAAGGCACTGGTACTCCCACGCGTCGACGAAACACAGCAGGCTGCTTGACGCCGAACTCCGGTAGGAACGTGGTCGCGAACCAGGCGGGCGTTAGCCCTACCACCGCAAGGAAAGGATTGACCAGTCTAATAAGGTGTTAGGTGAGACTGTCCAGGATGCGCCGAGCGCTTGGTTCTGCTGGTCGATTCTGTCGACATCTCACGGTGTTCACCTAGGCGGAGTGAACGACAATAGGGCTGTCATTCCATCTTATTTGTATGGTTTGACAACTCACCTGTCGTGCGCCCCGCCCGGGTGTTCACTTCGACATGTTTACAGAATCGCACTGCAGTTGAATGTCTGATGGAACAAATTGCGCTACACGAGGAGTCTCCCATGCACCCCAAGGCTTCTGCTAAGCAGTGGGACAGCAACGAAAAATTCAGAAAAATGTAATTATAACAAAGTGGTGTCCATCTTTAAGTTTCAGTCTTATCGGGAGCATAGTCATAGTGTCATTACACTGTGACTATGCTCCCCGGTTAAATAACAGAACTATCGTTGGCCTGAGGTCCGTTTCACAGTCGTTATAGCATCTTGTACGCAGGCAGGGTGTTAATGAGATGAGCGGCGGTCCAGACTGCACAAATTATCGGCCACACTGTAATGTGACCCTCTCGTACCCTTTTACGTGCTGTGCTTCGTTTAGTTGAGATAGTGTTTGAGAGAGTAGAGTAGAATAGTCGTGTGTTGATAAGCTATGCGGTTTTGAGAGCTTATGTTTTTTTACTTTATGTCAGTGAGTTGCTAGCCAAGTCTTTTTCATAGTAGTGGTCCTAAGATCTGCAGTGTCATTCATTAATTTTTCGAAGATTATTCGAAGAGTTGCCACGGCCATGCAATGCAAAGAGCATTTGAAGGAACACGGATGGGTATTCAATATTCAGTAAGAGTCTGACACTGCCTCCTTCTCCGACCAGAGCGGGAAGAGTCATTTGATGATTTCCCATCCGTAGAAAATGGGAACAAAGGCAGACTTGATGGTCATAGGTACTGGTATTTTGCTTAAAAAAAAATGCTGCTTAGCATCGATCTATGCACCTGCTAAAATCTTTAACAGCATGTTTCTAATATTGCTGCAAAATGTTGACGAACTAGTAGCATATCTAACTAAGACTTACTGCAGTCACTAGCTTAACAAAGGCATGTAAACGCAGCACCAGCACCAAAAGCGCAAGTCCAGTTGTTTGCTGTACCAATTCTGACTTGTACAGATTCGTATAGCTAACGCGTATTTGTTTAGCGATACACATGTAATTGATGGCTCCGGCAGAATGTCGTGCAACTGTGTTAATTTACTACTTCACCCATGTTACGTTGGACGAAAATATCCTGTTTTTGTGGTAGGTGTCACTCAACTTGAGGGGCTAATGTTGGTCATCATTGTATATATATATCAGGCGAAAGACGTCCACTGCTGGACATAGGCCTCCGTCAAGTGTCGCCACAACTGCCGGTCCTGTGCGTCTCGCATCCATCGGCTACCAGCGACCCTCACTAGGTTTTCGGTCCACCTTGTGGGAGGCCTTCCAACGCTTCGTCTTCCGGTATGCCGGTCGCCACTCCAGAACTTTTCGGCCCCATCGACCATTTGTTCCCTGTACAATGTGCCCTGCCCACTGCCACTTCAATTTGGTGACCCTTTGGGATATGTCTGTAACCTTGGTTCTCTTGCGGATAGCGTCATTCCTGATTCGATCACGAAAGGAAACTCCGAGCATTGCCCTCTCCATTGCCCTTTGGGTGACATTAAGCCTTCTGATGAGGACCATTGTGAGCGACTACGTTTCGAGTCCATAGGTAATCACTGGCAACTGTTGGTCATGGTTTACTGAAAAAGGTTTTCATTTAACTACATCATGTTAGAGTTGGCCAAGTGCCCCGACACCTGTACCTTGGAGGATTTAATTAATGCCACCGATACTGCAATTAACGAAGCCACCTACTGGGTCCAAATAAACTAAAGAATTAACCTTCGACTACTTACATCATAATTTGAATACTTGCTCGTAGGTAAATGTAGAGAACAATGGTTTTCAGGTACTAAGGCATTTTCAGTGTATCAGTACCATAATAATATAATCTAAATTGATACCATAAACAGGCGGTTTCAAGATAATTAGACTAACGAACAAAATGTCGCCTTGAGTGATCGCTCAAATACCTATCTACCAATATCAAGATATAACGCTTACACACAGACAAATTCTGAAAAAGATTAATGCAGCATCTACCACCAATATGTACACGAAAACTTCAAGCATTAACAAGAAAAATAAGAGATAAAGACTAAAATAAATATAAACACCTAGGTATGCAAGTACTAAGCGTTGAAAAACATTGAAAATCAATTCATTTTATACTAAATAGCTGGGACAATATGGAAATTGTAACCAAGAGTCGTGTTAGCCAATAAGCAAGACCAAATAGTGCCGTGAACGTGCGACTTTCAATAATTATGTTTGCTGAAGTCGTTAGAGCCGCCGACCGTCGCCATCTTGGACGATTCACGGACAAAACGCTCTATGGAAAATCACAGACGAATGAAATACCTACGTAATAAATAGAACTAGCTGTTGCCCGCGACATGCAGCCCTGTTTATAAAAAAAACTTTTTGCTCATTTGCTGGGTAATACTGATTTTCAGAGAATCTGCTAATCAATATTTTTAAACTATGATATACTTACAGATAAACTTGCAATAAAGTACATTGACCTTTCCCTAATATATCTTCGTAGATACCCGAACAATAAATTATGAACCGTTTTTCATCACTAGAGAACGTAAATGATCACGATAGAAGTCAGTTCAGCATAATATTTTTATTTTAGTATGTGTGTCAATGACCATTATTATACAATTATCAGGCGCCTACCATAAGCATAATGGTTACATTTTTTTCTATGAAAAAGCCTGTTTGACTACAACCGTGTTTGACCAGACTGCAATCTGTCAAGGACACCTATATTTCCGTACATTTTTGACAGATTGCGACTTCGGTTTCGAAGAGAATGCGAGCGTTGCTTAAAAAAATTAGAATTAACACTATGTTGGGGAATGGGGTTGTTCTATTGTTAAGTCAATAGGTTTTTTGATCAGTCTGATTAGACCCAATCCTGGGCAAAGTCCTCCCCCGTTCTTTGAATTTGTTGTGCTTCTTCGCGCCAATTCACTAGGAAGTTATTCAAGTCGTCCCGCCATCTTCTCCTCGGTCTGCCGTAAACTGTGGTAAACTGTGTTTGTCTGTAAATCACGCACCTACTCAAGAACAAACCAGTCAGTCACGGATAGTGTTATAACTAAGGTGAATAGGTACTCAGTTCTAACTTGTATGTAGGTACTAAAATGAAAACTACAAATAAATAACTGAAACACGGAATGTTTCAATGTTAACTGTGTGCTTGCCACTTTGCGACGTTTTTATCATTTGATGATTTTACTTATTGACGGATGACAAATAGTGGAAAGCAGATGTTGTTTAGTTATAGATGGTAAATAATATTATGAGTCAGTGAGTACTTAGTAAATCGTAGGTAGGACTTTCTGAGGAGGTTACCTAAATGTATAGTATTCCCAAATTAATAATGCGCATGCAAATCTTCGCTAATTGTCGTATTCCCAGAAACTTTTAGCACAAAACACATAATTCTACTAAATTATGCTTGAAGAAAATGCACTCTATACGGGGTTATTTTTTAATGACGGGCCCAATTTTCACTGGGTGTTCTACTCATGAATATGAACAATTTTCGCTATGGGACCGTATTCACACGCTCGGGGAATACGACCGTTGCCGAACAGTGACGAAGATTTCTATGCGCATTATCACTTTGGGAGACCATTAAATCTCTACGGGGTATAAATAAGGATAGTACTTGGATGCAAGTGGGAAAAATGTTATCACAACCGAGGCAGAATAGACGCAAAATATTTACTCTGTGATTTATGTCACATGGTGTTCGCACAATACACAACCACCGAAAAAAATGCAAACGTGGTCCATCTGGACTGAAATAGGACTCAGCCAAACAACGCGTCTTTCTCACTTAGGTACACATTGCACGTTTCAGGAGGCGTGTTTTGTACGATGAAAATAAAGCAATTAATTTCAAATAATTTGTGTAAATACAGTTTATTATACCTTGTAAACTACACAATCTGAGATAGGCAAGTATGACGCGTTAAATCAGAAAGACAAATCTATCAAAGCACGTAGTATTACTCACAGAATCGGGTTTTATACACTGGAAAGCTTGACTTGAGAACCCGTTTTAAGACTTGAGTCCGTTTAGACTCTAGATTTTTTTTACTCTAGACAGTCAGGATTACACAGGGCCTTAGTGCATTTTGAATAAGAATTCCATTTTTTTATACTTAAACAGCTTCAATATTTTGAAAACCAGTTCAATTACCAAAACATATCCTCTTTGTTTGATATCGCCAATCAAACTCATACTAAAGGTAGTCAACGATGACAATAGCACAGCAAACAGTAAATATTTGTATCAACTAATATTATCATACCGTTACTGTATATTCGCTTTAATTATCTGTGCTCAATTCTGGCAACATTATAAATTAATTTGTCTTCAGACTAAGGAATTATTTTGCCTGTAAACATTGAGTTCTCGTTTATTGGTGTAAATATTTAATATTTGATCCGTATAATGTCTCATTATAAGGAATATTTTGTTGTTGGGTTTTTAGAATTTGACCGATAAGTTTTGGACAAATATTTGCGGGACGAAAATAGTTTTGTCACGCTGTGGCCCTTGTAGGGTAGACAGATGTGGAGGTTGTTACTAATATATTCCAGAAGGTAGCAAAATAAAACCGTTCGTTACAGTTTGTGGCCTTAGAGCCGTTATTTTTCACACTTATGGTAATTCGTCTATTCCCAGTTGTTAGCGGGAACACACGTTTTTCATGAGTAGGTACCTAATTTTTTTTATTTATTTATTTAAACTTTATGTACAACAGGTGTACTTGGGTGGACTTAATACAACAAGGCATTCTCTACCAGTCAACCTTTGGGTTAAAAAGACTACACTGTGGTAACTTAACCTGAAGTTTACCAAACTCTGGATTATGAGTTCAGAAAGTCTGTTCTACTCAAAGCATTACTTTGTTTATTTCTTCTAGTAAGTAATTTAACTACTAAAACACAGTACAAATAAATTTGCGACTAAACAAGAAAAGAAAAATTAATCTGGTAAAATTTCTGGTTATCTGCAAGCTCTAAGGAGACCAGAGCATGGTCACGGAAACGAAAACTTGTATAGACCCTTTAAAAGTTTTTTTTGGTTCGTCTTATCTTAATTTTTTAACTTCATGTATCGACGGCGTCAGTGCAGGACCTTGTAACTGCAAAAACGTTTTTTCACAGGAGACTATTTGAAAAATTTCATGAGAGACTAAAACGGACACATATCATCGCTACTTGGGAAAAAACTTAAAAAAGTACGTATTGAATTTCTTTTAGAGTAAGTATTTTTTATTGTCTCGTGTGAAACAAAATGTTTCTGCATTGGAGGTCCTGCACTGACGCCAAAGATATTTATTTAAATAATATAAACAAAGATATTATTGTGAAACTCACACCGTTATCCACAGCATATAAGATATGTCGGATATAGAACGCATTTACATGTGCTCTTTAATTTCTTGCTTCCATTTACGCAGACAAAGGTTGGCGTGAAGTTGATAATTGTATATACCGTACTCGATGTCCATGATAACAACATTAAAAAAAACTTTAATCTTTTTGCTGGCCCTCCATTGCTTGGTACTTAAACATTTTATACTATCTCTGCCTAATCCTTTAAGGAATACAGGCTATGTTTTATTATAAATGGACATCAAAATCATAACCCTCCTTTTGGTTCGCCGTAGTCGGTTAAAGCTAATAACGCTCGAGACAGAAAATACGTTCTTTATTTTTGAGAAAGTCATTTTAATTCAATTATGCAAACAGACTCCGAGATTTATTTGATTTTATCATATTATATTTGTTTTCCTAAAGCTTTTATATTTAACTTATGAAAACACTCTAAAAACAGTTGGTATTAATTACATCATTGCCATGTTTCATCAAACTTTTCGACATGATTTCATCAGTATTTTATCAACAGTTTCCATGCATTCAGCCTCCATATTTGCTTAGGTTTTTGGACTTATCTAGATGCGACAGATGGTTCATTAGTTAAGGCCGTGGCAAGAGGTAAATGTCGATTGTCGGAATAAATAGAAAAGCTTGCAAATAGGTAACTAAATTCTTTCACAGAAAAGTTCTTAACTAAATTAGACGTACCTAGGAACAAGCGAGTTTTTACGAAATATTTTGAGGACTACAAAACTCTTCAGATATCATTCGTCCATCATATTTTTCTAAAACGTAATTCGGAAACTGCAAAGTTCTTAGAAATATAGTAAACTAGCTGCTGCCCGTGAAAATTATCTCAAGGGAACATACTCACGAGATAAAAAGTATCCTATGTATTATTCCAGACTATAATCTACCTCTGTGCCAAATTTCATCAAGATCCATTCAATAGTTTTTGCGTGAAAGAGTAACAAACATCCATACATACAAACTTTCGCGCTTATAATAGTAGTAAGAACTAGCTTTTGCCCGTAAAATAGTAGCCTATGTCCTTCTCCATACTCCAGGCTATATAACTTCCAAAATTGAGAAATTCATGACGATCCGTTCAGCCGTTTTAGCGTCAGAGCGTAACAGACATACAGACAAACTACTTTCGCATCTAAAATACTTGTAGGGACTAGTTTCTGCTAGCGACTTGTCCCTAGCAGCATGTTGTGCGTGTTATAGTTAGGGTCCAGAATAAATGATATGCAATTTAGGTTGTACTGAATATTATGAAGGTTTATTGAAGGGTCACAATTACTCGGTTATATTACTACAGTAAACATAGGACGTGGCTGGGCGAAGGTAAGTAAGCGACTAGCGTGCCCGGCTATGGCGTTTCCTTACAATATCAAAAATGCCATTCAGCAAATCGCATCGCTAGGGTCGCTACACACACAACACTTTTTGAGTTTTTGCCGAATGACATCCCCTTAACGAGTAATTAAAAGAAAATTTTCCACTAACATATCATCATCATGAGCTGATAAGGAATACCTGTCAGTCCTTATTTATCTTGATGACTGACGCCGGTGTAAATTCTTTGTTTCATATAAGTCCTGATAAGATCTGATTTCCTCTGTTTACCCAGAAAGAGTGGTAGAAGATTAAATAAATAACACTTTATAGTGTTTGGCTCATTGCTATTAATAGAACTTTTGTTTAAAGTTTGTTTAAAATTTAGATGGAAAAGGGTGTGCTCATCTCTATTTTTCTGTTTTGCGTCATGGTGATAAGAGGGCCTAGACAAAATGACTTTATAAATATCAGTGATTATCATTGTCAAAATGTCCGAAGTGGGACTGACAGCGCTACCAAAATGTCACGTGGTCACTCCCAAATAATTTGATTTTATGTAAATCGTTATCGCTTAAGGAATACCTTCTGCCAGGAGCTCTGTTATGTCTCCTGCTTGATAAGGAGGGAAGTGGAGATTATGTTTTATCCTACTCCTCAGCTGTTATTCACTGATTAATTTCGTTGCGTGTTCCAAGATAGTTGAATCGTTTCTCCGGGACTCGTCGAGCTTCATTGACTCGGCGTTTTTCTGGTGGTCGCCACTGTTGATTCTGGCTTTCAGCAGCTGCAGTGGTTAGGGAATGTGCGGCTTGCCAGGAGCTTTGCCCGTATGATAGTTGGAAATCATCCGAAGGGAACATGCTCCCAGAATAAAAATATCCTATCTCCTTATGCAGGAGATGGTCTACCCGTATGCCAAGTTTTATCCAAATCCGAACAAACGAACAGACAGACAGAGTTATTTTTGTTTTTAAAATATTAATATTAGTATTGAAGATGGATATGCACCTCTTAGTCTATTGCCCTCTTCTAGGAACAGTGTGCTCACAAAACAATAGGATTAAAAAGTTAAATTCAATACTAGGTACGTAATTGAAGAAATCAAAAGCTGGAAAAACAAATGAAAATCTATCAAAAAGATGTAATTACATCTAGAATTACAGTGCTTTCATGTAGGGCAACTATTGAAAAGCCATTTTTAAGCTGCAAAACCTCCAAAATTTTCCTCGGTTGTTAAGGTCGAGTTTTCGCCAAACCGCCACAAACTGTTTCTCCCAAGCTTCCCACCCACAGAGAGGTACAAATTCCACATTAGTACACACAAAATGCTAGTTTAAAGCCATAGAGGACATTATTTGATTAACACTAATTAGACGAACCGGCTTTGCCTCATCCGCCGGCGAACGCAAAGAAAGCGCCTCACTCTGACCAAGATAAAAAACCTCCTTCAAACACTCTTATTTGCCTGAAAATAGAACCCAAAATAAAATTTCAAAATCGTAAAATTAAGTTGGTTTTGTAAACCCAATTTGTGTGATGGTGAAAGTTACTTTCTACAAGTCCGTAGTTTGTCATAATTTTAATTTATTGCAGAAATATTGACTGCTTTCGATTTGTTTTTGTCTGAGATTGATTGTTTTAAGTATTTTTTACATAAATAGCCGATAATTCGTGTTGGTTTTACGATTACTTACGTTTGCTGTTACTGCCACACCCTGAGCCTCAAGACAAGTGATATTCTGTCAGCGGTAGTGGCGCAGGCGATGTCAAACCTCAAAAATGTTAGGTTAGGCTTCCATACATCTCAATTCACCGGTATCTCAATCGTCAGCTCCTTTTTACATCATCTTTTACCATCATCTGCCTAGCCTTTTCCCCAACTATTGGGGTCGGCTCCCAGTAAAACCGGATTCAGCTGAATACCAGTATTTTACGTGAAGCGGCTGCCTACCAGACCTCCACAACCCACACGGTAAAGGCAAGACTGGTGTTAGATTTTCTGGTTTGTGACAATCCGTAACGACTGCTAAAGATCTACAAATGACAGCCGGGACCAATGTTTTAACGTGGTCTCCGAGGCACGGAGGAATCTTGATATGTTAAGACCTATCCATCCACGGACCAACCTCGGCAAGCGTTGCTTAACCTTGAAGATCGACCCGCGCAGCTGTTAATATTCAGCCACGAGCTCCTCGAAATGACACGTGATCTATTCCCTCTAATTTCGAACTTTGTCTATGGACAGTCAATCTCATCGCGAACTTTATCGCGTGGTTTGTATTTTCACCACAGGTAAAGGTGCTCGAATGCAGCTATATACTCTTTATTACACTTATATTATGTTAACAGAAGTGGCCATTAAGTTAATTTTCATATAGTTTATATTTCATAAAGATCTATAGGGCACCGAGGTGTTACTAGCCCCTACTATCCCACTGTCGGTCAAAGGCATCCCGCCATTCCTGCTAATGCTCACGGTGTTGTGCCTCATCCTTCCAATTCGTAAGGAAGACATCCAGGGTCGTCTCGCCATTTCCTTCGCGGTCTGCCGCGGCCTCGTCTCACTGTTTCAGGGCATCAATCCTGTATTTTACGGGCCCACTGATTGTCCGTCATGGAGCAAACATGTCCTGCCCAGTCTCATTTCAGTTGGGCAGCCGTTCGAGCCAAATCAACGACCTAGTATGAGTGACTGACTAGTATGAGTGGTTAATCAAATGTTCCTTTATCTTCTTTCTACATAATTTGCAAATAAAAACTTACTACTGTACCTACTTTGTCTATCTATGTGCATTACTCCTATAATATTAACAACACCATTATCCTTAAACAGATGACAAATTTAATATAATCGAACAAAAACCCCACCCCTGTAATTAGTAAAATCATCAAACATTTAGCAAGACAGATTCCCACCGTTCACTGAATCCATACATCTCGACCGATTTCACGGACAATCCCACATAAAAGGTACAAGTCAAACGGACACAAAGCCCATTCATTTTAAACGGGACCCCTAACAACATTATACCGATGTAATACATATTTCATTATTAATTTCCACCTTTTATGGTGCTTAATTTTATTGCTGCGGCAACCCCGGACGTATTTTTTTATAAGGCCACGGTAACGATGCTACAATGCCAGTCCGTTTGACAATAGGGGGCGTTGTATTGTTGTACAATGTTTTTTTTTGTTGCTGATAGATAGTTTTATAATCATGTAGGTTGGTATGGTTGGACGAATCATTTTGCAAATTTTAAGCAGCGAACGGTACGTTCGATAATAATAATATAATAATACATAAAGCGTTAAATAAAAGGGTGGGTTTGTTTTCAGTGAGCCATAAGTTGTTAACTTTATTATTTTCACAAAAATTACAACATTTACAGTTTTCAATTTGAGACTTTTCTTTTTGCCATTACATGCCATCTGAAAAACTCCTAACTGAAACATTAAAAACTACAATCAGAAAAATCGTCACAGCGGTCACATTCAGCTCGACTCCAAAAGTTATCTAAAACTGTTCCATTCTTTTGCCGACTGTACGTGATCTGACGCACATCGTCCAACAGTTCCTGAACGATCAGCCTCGTCCCATTCATAAGGAGACACTGGCACTCGCTTCCGGTTGCCCTTTCATTGTACAAGTCGGCAGATCGCGCGCCGCCGGCCATGACAACAAAAGACCGATTCAAAAATCGAATTCGCGATTCAAAAGCGCATCGTTGAGGTTTATTGGCTTATCGCTTGATTGATTGTGCGAACGCCGACGCAACTTTTTTTTTCTTTCAGTGTTGCCAGTTTTTATTCCGGAATAACTCGATAATATATTTTGATTTGGGCGTGGCGAATTCGCGATTCCCTTTGTCGGTTGCAGGAAGTTTTAGCTGCGTCTATGTCCTGTAACAGGTATATTTGTATGGAATGTATGGAGTTTAGTACACTTGTGTTTGCGTTACGCCTATTAGGACTTCCATTTGAAGTAAAGGGGCGCGCATTGTGGACGTTAACTGTGCTGAAATGGTTAATATTTGTAAATAAATTATGTTCAATATCGATTCGCTTCTGTTGCTGGTTTCTTTGCAAATACTTATTACTACTCTTCAATGCTTGTGTAAGGAGAATAAAATTGTAAAGCAATAAAAGGTTTTTTGACAAGTTAAAGGTATAAATAATTTGACTATGAAATTATTAATTGCTCATAGAAATGTTTACTGTCTGGCGACTGAAACCAGTTGACAAAATCGTTGAATTTTTCAGATAAGTATATTTTTTAAGTGATGTTTAAGATATGAAATAAAAAAAAAATTATCTTTATTTAATTTGTGACGCGTCGACTTTTTAAACCCAGAAATCGGGTTCGTCGTCGACCTTCTGAAATACCATCCTCTTATTATTCCATAGTATTAAAACCTTTCAGGACGCACACTACTGACTGAATTATACAATGGTTGCCAAAACCGTCACATTTCATTGGTGCGAAAGAATCCGTGTTCTAGCGTAAATTAGCCACGTCTCATTAGTCACAAATTATACTCATTCATACACGGATATTTTCATCCTTGAAATAATGAAATAATGTCTCCAAGAAACTATCTTAGTCACCGGGGTTTTCCATAAAAAATAATATTTTATTATGACAAAGTGTATTAGCATAAGCGTCCAAAAGACAATACATTCGACTTCAAGTTTTCAACTCACGCGCAGGGTTCCTATTGGGCGACGGAGACTCCAGATCCGTGTACCGAGGACCACAACCTTTATATTGCGGTCCAAAGAATCGCTCAATGCACTTGTATGTATTAAAATAAGGTGCATAATCCAATGCAGATGTTGTTGGTGGTATGTATGGGTAACGTTGTCGGTCAAAGTACCGTGACGTATTTGTGCTACCGTGGATAAACGGACAGGCAGACAACACGTTGAATATGCACAGCGATAAAATACACAATCAGATGAAAACTACTTTTTTTCTCTTTTTCTGTTGCCCCACTTTATTGTGATCCTTAGCAGCGTGATGAATAATAACAAATTAAGAGAGGTTTGTTTTGATTGTAATAAACTATTCGTTTTATTGATATTGTTTTTTAAAAAGACTGCATCAATATGTCTGGAATAACCTTAAGAATAAGAACAAAATAATATTATAATGAATAACTTACTAAACGCTTAGTTGACACTTCGCGTGACCCAAGGGCTGGCATTTACCTCGGACAGAAGATATGCATTGCCATACAACGTGGTAATGTCGCCAGTCTTTTGGGTCCACTTCTAGGCGATAGCGATGATTTTAGTTAGAAGTTTTTATTTTAATTTTAAGTGTAAACAGTTAAATTAGTATTATATAAAATGTTCGTTACTTATCTATACTAATTCTATACTAATATTATAAAAATATTATAGTACCTGGGTATATGCAGTTATTTGAAATGACTTTTGCTGTTAGAGACAGGCAATAAAATGATTATACTTACACAAGACAATGCGTATCAAGTAAGTACCTAAGTCATTCTTAATTACTTGTAATTTACATTGTAGGTAATGTTTTATACAAGGTCTATTTTAAACAATAAAATAATCTATGTATTTAACCAACACACAGCCCACGAAAGTTCCACCGAGAAACTGTCCATTCATCAAAAAGACCATTAGATAACCATTATGAATGTTATTTTACGTCTGACAACACTCAACAATAGTATTTACATTCGATGTCAGTTTGTTTTACATCCGAAATACACATTGAATAAACGCGTAACATATTTCTTCCAACATTCTCAGTTCTTTTATGCTTTGAACATAATGTCACGCATTACAAGAGGGCCATAGTTCCGTGGACCGGGCTTTGTCCGCACAAAGAAAGGTGAATGAAGAACTGAATAATAATAACACATGTTGCCCGGTAGGAATTGAGAATAAAAAAAGTTTTGAGATATGACAACACCGCCACGTGTTTAGAACACAATAGGATTTCAAATTTCAAAAACGTATTCTTTTGACGTTTGTTTTTTTTCTAATGTCATTAATACTTGCCATGTATAAAAATTAAAAGTAAAGCCTATAAATAGTAGGTGCGCGTAATTCGCGTGTTATCGTAGACGATATATCAAAAGGGTGCTGTGTTTTTAAGCGCGCGTGACATGTGATAATTTACGTATAATATGTACGTATGTGCTCAGTGGGCTCATAAATTCGCAAGCCCATGATTTATATGGGGATTAGAGCGCGTTATCATTACATAACTGTGTGGTGGCTTAAAGTTACATATTACAGGTATCTAAGTATAATAATCATTCATTATGTGATATGGCCGTAAGCCTCGTATAGGTTTGGTTATGCTATAATTTACTTACAACATTAATAATGTTGAATGGCCGTCGGTACATGCAGATAAACTTGTACTATAGATAATAATTAAAACAGTTTTAGAACTGCTATTGAAATTCACACAAAATGATGTATTAAAATTGTCATTATTTTTATGTTATGTTCAGTTTTGCTACTATTGCAACGTAATTAATGACTATTAAGACCGCAATACCTACACATGCCTGTAATTTGCACAAAAGTATGCGAGTAGCATGCAGCCCATAGTGACATTGGCAAATCCGAACTTGTAATGGTAGAATTGCATACAAGCTAGTGGCATGCATTTACAGCCTTTATAAATGTGTATAAAGCATGAACAAATACTCACCCTGTGAATTTGTCAGCCAGTAACAAATCCTATAAAAATAAAAATACTTACAAAAACATACATTTCACATTCTCAGGCACAATCACTCGATGTCTTTGCCATGTCATGTGTTGCCAGCATTAAGGGCCCTTGAAAATGGCGCGCAAACTGTCAGCTCCTAGCTAAATTAACAAACAAAATGGCGGGGGACTATACCTTAACCACTTTTATTAAGTGTTCCCGCAATTTGAAGTAGGGATTTATGTTTGATTTGATTCTTATTATGTGACAATGTGATATTTTGCGAATAATAAGGATTAAGTGTTGGGTTTGTTTGGCACCAGTAAGATACTGTTTTCTGTTACAAAGCGCGCGAAATAGAGCTGTCATTTTCAAAGTCTCCCATATGATTTGACAGCAAGGATATTTTTAGGTCATTCTGAGAATTTTCCGCGGAAAACAACCAATTTACTTCTAAAACGAATTGCTTGGAAATCGCAAACACATGTTCAACTACATGAAGATTTCTTAGAAACCCAATTTGCGCAAAATACAGGGAAACCCACAAGCTAAGTATGCCACAAAGAAAATTAAGCAAAAAATATTTTAAACAAGTAAAGTAAAATACCTATTTAACTGAAATTTTGTACTCACGACGAAAATTATAAAAACTTTCCTCGTTTCTAACTTCTACTAAAATCCAAGCAATATTTCTACGAAGCAATTTAATTAATTAATGAACAAGAAAGTTCCGTCGGCCTTCGGAAAACGTTAATCTTGCTGGCAGTGTAAAATTCACAAAAACTTTAAGCCGGCTGCGCGAGCCAGTAGTTTGAGTAGAGAACTTGTAATAGGTTTAAACTTTGAATATTTAAATTGTCTACAGTGTAATTTTGAAATCACAATCGGTCCAACGGTTATTAATGTTTGTGTTCCTTTTGTTTTAATTGAACGGCTACAGACGTTTGCTTTGTGCGCGTGGGAGTATCTAATCGGGATATTAATTTTATTGGGTATTAATGTTGTAATATTGAACAGTTTTATGTAACTAAATTGTTGGTTAGCGTTAAATAACGAGAACTTTCAGTGTTGGCGACGGTGTCTTGAATGGTGATTAAAAAATGAAATTCTTCTCGAAAAATAACCATGTTTCAGGTTCAATCATCATCAGGTTTCTGCAAACCAATATCACTCGCTTCCTTTCCACTCCGCCCAGAGCGGAAGGAGTCATTTGATGATTTCCCATCCATAAATAAAAAAGGCATAGATCGTGGCAATTGCCGAATTACAAGCCAATACCTACCAATTTATTATTCACCCATCAGCTGCATATTAAAACACTAACCCAGTCTAAACCAGTACTTCCCCAAGCACCTATTTGTAAACTCACCGTTGTTTTCCTAAACATTCTTCTCGAGTAGTAAGACAGCGTGGGGAGGGGAGATAAATATTTACAGTATTTTCCGTGTGGCAACACCGGAGCGGCTGTAAACAATATTTTTAATCGACTCGGCAAACTGTGTCGCTTACACTTAGCGAAACTCGACGCGAAAATAAAAACAAACTAAGACAACCTGTAGCGAATAAGTCGATATTTTCGCTGGAAATGTTCGCAAATATTTTCTTCTACTTCTATCTAAATTATCAAGCTGCCGCCCGCGGCTCCGCCCGCGTTAATGTCGAAAATTATCCCAAGGGAACATAGGTACTCCCGAGATAAAAATGTATCCTATGTGTTATTCCAGACTATAATCTACCTCTGTGCCAAATTTGATCAAGATCCATTCAGTAGTTTTTGCGTGGAAGAGTAACAAACATCCATACATACCAACTGTCGCGTTTATAATATTAGTAAGGATGAAGTCTATAATGTTACCACTGCCACCTCCTGACTCCTCTCTGTCAGAGTAAGCGTGCTGTAAATAACCATACTTGTTTTGAAATACTGTTCTTTAATTAGCTCACTCCACATCTGGGCAAAGACCTCGCCAATAGCTTACCAGCTCTCTTTTTTGTCTTCTTCGTCTGCCAAGAATGAGTCCAGACTGTCACTCCAGTTTTTTTAAGGTCAGCTTCGGTGACTTCGCCCTTCTTCAGCCACTATATGACGATCTTGACCCACCTGTTCTCATAAAGTCTGAAAGTGTTCCTTTTTCAGCCTCGCAGATTTGTCTGCAACATCAGCGATTCCCGTGTGGGTTTTTGTATTGCGGTTTATTTATTTAGTTAAACTTTATGTACAATAGTGGTACATAGGCAGGCTTAATGCAACAAGGCATTCTCTCTCAGTCAACCTTTGGGTTAAAAAGACTACACTGTGGTAGGTGGTAACAAAAATAAAAAATTACGTAGTATTTCGGAAAGAATATTCTTACAAATAATAATAAATTAATAAATATGATGCTTTATAACACTCTTTCTGATTAAGAGAACTCGTAATAATCATGACGAAGAACAAAAAACTACGGTTTCGGTCAGTTGACCATCGCTCCATGCTCCATCGCTCCTCACTTACATAAATATAAACATAATGGGCTACCGGACTCAAGGAAAAACTGCTAAACACCTCATTTAGAACACAAACTGGTGGTGTACCCACCCTAGAGAAGCAAGCTTTTCTTTTTCATCTCTTTGAAGCCTTTAACGTCATTAAATATCGCGAATTATCTCTTCAAAAAAAATTCTTGTTCATAAACACGACATGAAGTAATTAAACTTTTACGAAATATTGACAACGCTTATTAAAAACGTCTCTTTACTGCCTCTATTGACTGAGCACCAAAGGACCAGTACTAAGGTACATGAGACTAAATCCCAGTAATATAACATTTCATTTAATAATTCCCCAAAGCAATGCCCGTACTTAGACGTTTGCACAGTGTTTTAATTAAAATAATTTAAAATATAATCGCTTTAGAGCCGGAGTTCGTAACAAGGGAAGTTGGGAGTTTCCGAAACGGAGTAACAAGACAAAATAATAAAATATTAATAAACGCCCGTAGACGGTGGAAAAGTTTCATCGGCGGCAAATATTTGTGTTTTAAATAAGGCGCGCTCGCGATACGATGGGGTTACCCGCCCGGACTCGAATCCACTACCCCTGTAGTAGGCACATTCAGTTTTGCTTATAGCACTTTTATGTTGGATTTTATGAGTAGGTCCTGATCGTTATTTTGTAGCTTATGGGGGTTGCAAAATGGCGTCCTTGCACATTTGAAAGGTATTTTCGAACGTTTCGTTTTACACGAAAAATAAAAAAGTTTAAAATAAACCTATCCCACGGTAGTTCTAACTGTAATAAACTAAATTGAAAACGAAACAATAGATGCTATACATATATCAAACAAAGTCAATATTAATTTCTGGATACAACAAATACAGTTGGAATTTGATAAAACGTGGGCGCAGACCGAACGAACGATTCAATATTTCAGCGGCTGGAACAAAAGCATTTAGCAGAATTGAACTGTTCAAAAACTCAAAAGTCAAATTGTGAGTGTTGGAAGCTAACTACAATAAAAACCTTACATTGAAAGCTATTAGAGCGAGTACCTAGTTGTAATGAAATATTAAAATAGTTGGGCGCAAGCCCCGGGCGGGCGCTGGGAAAATAAATCAAATAGAACTATGATTCTATGACTAACTAGTTAAAACGCTGTCTATATAGTCTGTGGTCGATTGTGGAACGTCATTTGATATGCAGCTGGATGTGTTTCTGCGTATTGCTCGCCGATTGCCTGTGGTTTTGTTGTAGAATTGAATTGACTGTTTGAAATATTGTATTTGGGAAAGGTCAATTGACTTTGGGTTAGGTAGAAAGGACAGAATTTAATGCAATATGGTTTTAAGGATTCCGTACCTGCCGGTTAATCAACGGAACCTCATTACTAAGCCTACGCTGTCTGTCCGTCCGTCTGTCTGTCAACGGGCTGTCTTGTTACGTGATCGGTAGAAAGTTGTGATTTTTAGCATATAATACCTATTTCTATTACCGCTATAGCAATTAGGCTTAAAGTCACCCAAAGGGCAATAGAGAGGGCAATGCTCGGAGTTTCCTTGCGAGATCGAATCAGGAATTATGAAATCCGCAAGAGAACCAAGGTAACCGACATAACCCGAAGGATCGCCAAGTTGAAGTGGCAGTGGGCAGGGCACATTGCTTGCAGAACAGATGGTCGATGGGGCCGAAAAGTTCTGAAGTGGCGACGGCGTACCGGAAGACGCAGCGTTGGAAGGCCTCCCACAAGGTGGACCGATGACCTGGTGAAGGTCGCTGGTAGCCGATGGATGCGAGACGCACAGGACCGGTTGTGGCGACACTTGGGGGAGTCCTATGTCCAGCAGTGGACGTCTTTCGGCTGATATGATGATGATGATGATGATGATAGCAATAAATTCAAGGAACATACAAGAAACGTGTTTTTTCAGTTTATGCTACGTGTGCACGTCCGATTCGTACTTGACTGATTTTTGTTGTCATTGAGTGTGTATCAGTTATGATCTTATACTTTGCCCCTCTTTTTTTTCTGGGGTGGATAATCATCAAAGTGCCCCTTCCGCTCTGGGTGGAGCGGGAGGGAGTGTCAGACTCTTACTGACTAAAACCCACTCGTGTTCCTCCTTATGCCATTTACGTTCCAGGGCGCCGTGGCATCGCTGTGTCGTCGGTGGCAGCGCAATTTCGTGGGCTGAATTTAAAGAATATAATAAAACTACCTACCTTTTAGAATTTTAGAGGAATTTTTCGACGCCACGTTTTAGATTAGTTTTAGTTGAGTCTTTTTTTAAGTGTGTGTATATAGTTATAGTTGCAATAAACTTTTTCCACCTTTTAGATACTCATCAGTTTTTCTTACCTGAAAGCGTATAAAATGTTATGTGTCTGATTTCAATGCATTCATGTCGTTTTGCCGCATAATATTATGTTGTAAAACAGAACGACATCAAAATGCGTTTTCTTTTTTAAATATTTAGTTTTGGTACTTATTACGGGATTGTTTGTGGAAATGCAAAGGTTTTGTAAGGAGATATGTGACAATCAGTGAACAGAGTGATTGACGCGATGGCGCGGGTTGGCTCGGATGGTACGTGTGGTACCATGGATATAAGGGACGTTACGGATATGACAATGAACTTGAACCATAGGTTTTAAGAGCCTCATTCATGTCGACAATACCTATACAAAACGATTTGTTTTTCATTAAGTGGAAAAGCTCCACCAAACGGTATCCCCAGATATAACCTACAACTGCACAGTCAGGGTTGCGGAATTTGTTCGAAAGAGTCACCGCATACCTGGGACGCAAAGGGTTTTAGTAAGTAAGAGTCTGACACTGCCTTCCGTCATTTGATGATTTCTCATCCATTAAAAAAAAACTGCAACTCAGTTCTGCAGAGTAAATAAAATTCTTCAGAAAACAGTTTTACAAAATTTTCTATCTACATGTTTATTTTCTTTTTTTTTTGGTTCCGTACCATTACCGTCCGTACCATCTATAAAAAACGGCAAAAAATCACGTTTTTTGTATGGGAGCCCTACTTAAATATTTATTTTATTCTGTTTTTAGTATTAATTGTTGTAATATCGGCAACATGGAACACATCATCTGTAAAAATGTCAACTGTCTAGCTATCACGGTTCATGACATAAAGCCTGGTGACAGCCGGACAGACAGAAAGACAGATAGACGGACAGCTGAGTCTTAGACAGCGGAGTGATAGGGTCCCGTATTTACTCTTTGGGTACGGAACCCTAAAAAATAGGTGACACCACTTTAGTGTGTCCCGTGTGTGACAATGATTTTTTTGTAGGTTATTAGTACGTGAGAACAAATCAGGTTAAAACTATTTCCGAATAACCAACACCTTAAAATAAATTTAAGCTGCCCCATTTCCGGACCATGAGACCAAAAGATGTCGCTAAATCCGGACCATTCGGACCACGATCACGGGCGTCATTATTGCAAGTCTATATCCATGTGTATTGGAGGCGAGGCGGGGTGTGTAATTGAATGTAAACAGCCCATTGTAGTTGCCCGTATCAATCAGGGGATGAAGCCCGATAGTTTTCTGCGAATCAAACATTAGGGGATGGTTGTGGAGCTTTTTTTGTTTTTCGTGTGATGTTTACTGTTTGGATTACCTGGATTTTGTGACAGGAATAGATAGGATACTTTGACTGAAACTGAGAAAACAGGATCAGTCTAATACATTTCATCATCTGCCTAGCCTGTAAGATGGACAGTTGGACCTGTCTGACATTCACTACCTCATTGTTAAGCAAAGCTCGTTCAGACCACATATAAAGCTGGGTACTAACCGGTGTAACATTCGCAGCGAGCATTTTATATTACGCTGTGTCCTAAAATCCGTGTAAAACAAAACACATGCGCATGTTTCCAAGCACTGACCGCACGAATGCTCGCTTTGTAACATGTTACATTACACCCTGTAACACCGGCCGGCGGTCAGTAGCAGTACCCACCTTTAGATATTGATCATAATGACGAACGTGTCATATTAATTCGATTGATATAAACGCTATGGTGGTTCAGCTTAACATCCCTTCAAACTACACAGATACTCGTATATACAAAACTAATTTCTTACCTAAAGTATTACATAAATCAATTTTGTTTTGCCAGTCCTTTGGGCACACTTCCAGCCAACAGAGATGAGGACGAATTTTTGACGTCATATTTAGGGTTTACTCAGTTAGAAGTTTATATTTTAATTTTAAGTGTATGTATATAGATAAGTATTTCAAATAAAATATACTAGCTTTTGCCCGCGGCTCTGCCCGCGTGGATGTCGGTTATCGCGTAAAAATTAGCCTTGTATCCTTTTCCATATCCCAGGCTATATAACTGCCAAATTTCATGACGATCGGTTTAGCGATTTAGGCGTAAAAGCGTAAAAAATTGAAAAAAAACTCACATTCTTCACATTTATCGTTTCATTTCTCATTCATTTTTCATTTTTCACTTCGTATTTATAATATTAGTTACTGTCACTGTCATGGTTTTTTTTAATTTTACCTATCCACGAAAAAAAGGTACGTGTTTTTGTTTTTGAATTCATATGTGGAACATAACGTTCTGAGTGTAGATAAAACACAACATTCAAAACTCGAATTCCAATTTTATTTACCAATAACCCGCGTACTAATGAACTCATCAGACCAAAAACCGTAACAAAATGAGCAAACGATTTCCACAATACAATAGTGTGACATCCACCCTCATTGCCGGGGTTAGTTGAAATTAGTGTTGGTCGTAACCCTCGACGGGACGCGTGCAGACCGCGTGTGGACCGCGTGGCGACCGCGTGTCGCAAACACCAGCGCGTGCGCACGCAACGCGGAGCGATATTAAAAGGAATATGTTATAAAGAGTGTTTCGGAAAAGATAGTAAGGTGAAATTATTGAATCAGGGGTTAATAATTAATGCTTTGTTTTTAACTAATTATCAATTTTGTATGAGTTCTACATCCGGTCTTGTACGGTCGGTGCTTCACTAAAACACGGTACCAAAATTCTGTGTAATCATCATCATCATCATCATCATTATTATCAGCCAATTGCCGTCCACCGCTGAACGTAAGCCTCTTCTAAAGAAAGAAAGAAAGAAAAAGACTGCCAACCATCCCAGTCTGGAGCAGTCCGCATCCATCCGCTGCCAGCCACCTTCTTCAAATCATCAATCTGTGTAATAATTAAACATATTTCTTTTAACAGTTCTTTTTTCAGATTCCGTTTTTGTAAGAAAATTAGATTTTGTTGCACGTTTTATCTCATATTTTATCCTTTAAATAAAAACAGAAACATGATAATCTACTCGTATTGTTTTCGACTTCAGAATCACTCACAATCAACTCAGAACTCCGAAATGTTCAACTAATTTGCTGTTATTCGAGAGGTCGCAGTTAAATTAACTTCAATGAAAATCATCGACACGACGTAGAAATATCAATTTAATTATTTGGAATGTCCGAATGAACCGTTGATTATGGCAGCATCACTACTGTCGAGGTCCACAGATAAAATCTTATCTAACAGTTACATTTTTGCTCCACCCTGTACAAAAATCCTTGAGTCCTCATCCCCGACTGCCTTCACCAGATCTACTCCGCATTGTTATTCGTGTTACATTGAAGCACTTAATGTCATTCCAGGGTCGTCACCACTTCAATAGTGTGAAACTGTCGCTACGACCATTCAAAAACAAATCAGTTGCAATTATTTATTTTTTGTCCAAAAGAAGTAGAAGCGGCCCAGTTTTTTGTTTAGTTTGATCGGTTAAATGAATTTTTTACAGCCAATGCGTTTAATTTGTAACGCGTCAATAATCGGGTATTTCACTACTACCAAGAAATAATATGAATGGATACTTACTTCAAAGATGTTACTAAAATAGTACTTGCCACAGTGTGGTCTCAGTCTATCATAAATCTGAAAATGCTCACAACTCCGTCAATTTTTAGGGTTCCGAACGGTAACCAACAGAACCCTATTACTAAGCCTCCGCAGTCCGTCCGTCCGTCCGACCGTCTGTCAGCGGACTGTATCTCAAGAACTGTAATAGGTAGACAGTTGAAATTTTCAGTGTGTATTTCTATCTACTGCCACTTTATCAACAAATTATAAAAATTAAATTAAAAATTAACGCGAAGCGTGTGAGAGTCCAACTTGCACTTGACCGGTTTTGAGATATTTTTTACTGCGTCTTCTCTAAATTTTGTGCAATGTAATTATGAAATCCAGTTGAATACCCTATTTCTTCTCAAGGTAGGCAAGTTTCGTAAGGAAAGTTTCAAAGTAGTCAAGAGTAGCGACTCAAAAGCCAGATAAGATGGAGTGTAGAAAAAGAAGAGTATAAGTTTTATGAAAAGAGCGTGGTTGCTGAAAGGTTTTATCAGATGTTTTAACGGAGAATTTGAAAAATATGGCTGTATTAGTGAAGTTGTTTATATTAAATATTTGGACAGGTGCTTTATAACGTCTATAGACTTCCACGAGTCTGCTGCAAGGTTGATAGCTCATCTCTTGAGACATTGTTAAGTAAAGTAGGTTTTTCAATACTCGTTTTGTTCTGTAAAAACCTCAACGAGAAAATTAAAGTGTAGCTGCTAAATCATTTGATGATTGGGAGTTTCATCATTAGATTTTTCCATAATAGGATAGCTGAAAATAAAATATTTTTTTTTTTTTAAGTGTAAACTTTTAAGTGAATACTTAGACGTTTAAAGGAGGGTACTGACCCTTGGGTATAATGTAACATTTTACAAAGCGCGCATTCATGCAGTCAGTACGGGGAAACGAGCACGAACAAGATGCGTATTTGTTTCGTTATACACGGATTTTAGGACACTGCGCTTATCATGTTCGCTGTGAATGTTACATTACGTAACATCGGTCAGTACCTAGCTTTGTAATTCTTTTTTTAACTATAATTACAGACATGAATTTTACCTATAAGTTCAGAAGTTTCAGAAGGGCAACTTAATAAAAAGAACTTTCGTAGTCACTTCTCGATTTTGATAAGAGAAAAACACCTTATAGTTTCCAAAATTTGGCCAAAAAATTTGCCATGCTTTGTCGCTGAGTTAACAGTACCTTGAATTCGATTTTTTTAAATTACGAGAATTGGCCTTCTGGTCTTTCAACAGAATTCTAAAACGCCCTCCCTCATACCTACCAAAATTCCCAAGTACCTACCTACCTACAGCCATTATAAATGAGAGATGTCCCGATATCTTGGGAACGTCACGCTCGCTCTTATAAAGTTGGGTTCTTGTGCTGGGGTCCGGAGACCCGGGTCTAATCCGGTCGCTGAACGGGCCGGCACGACTGCGCTATCGCCGGCACGCAGCCGCATCTTACCGGATAGATCCAAAATTATAATATCTTAACACTTCCAAAATTATAATATCTTAACACTTCCCAGTATATATATATTAGAAACCTGCAAATTTGTTCGTAAGTATCAAGAATTTTATACAAAGCGCGAGGACATACAATCACGTTACACACTCCGACACAAATCAAGACTAAACATACCACATTCTCGACTAAAATTACATTCAACAAGTCCCTATGCAATGTCAATAAAAATATACAACAAACTACCTGAATTAATAAAAAAAGAAGATAAAATAAACATATTTATAAAAAAGTTAAAACAATTTTTAATAAAAAGATGCTATTATAGTTTAAACGAATTTTTCAACGATAAAATATAAAGAATCATATGTAGGTAATTAATCCATACTGAAAATGACAGTAGTGGATCTAGTTCAGATATAAATTTGGCTGATTAAAGCTTCCTCTCTCCTACTATATTTTTAATTCTTTTGCTGTGCCCGACAGGGTCCATAATGATCACATTTTTTTTTTAACTTACCACCTAAGTACACATTGTGGAATGCAAATAAAGTATTGAGTATTGAGTATTGAGTATTGAGTAGATATAATGTGCCCACTTATACGTGTATTTGGTTATGTATGAGAGAATTGGGGAAGAGTTTTCGTAGCAAGTTTTGAGTCGTGCTACGCGGTAGGGTGTGCTACGCCGTAGGCGCTGAATGTGTTGAAGGAAAAAAAAACTTTATTGAAAAAAAAAAAAAAATTGTACTTTGTAGTGGTTTTTATTTGAAGTTCGTTTGTATTTTTTTGTAAAAAAAGATTTTTATTTTTCACTTTTTAATGCTACCCCCAAAAATACCAACTTTACGAAATTTAAATGTGACGATTTCGGAATAACCTCTTTCGATTTAAAAAAAGATATTTTTCAAATCCGTTTCAATTATGACGGAGTCAGGCACGAACATACATAAAAAAATAGTTATATCTATCACGAAATAATCTATCTACACATTTAACAATGAATCCCTGTTTCCCTTGGGCACATCATAACATGGGAACGTCTTTACCGATTTCATTCATCTTTTTTACAGTTTTCTATTACTTTGTAGAAGGTTCATATGAAGAAAAGAATTGGAAAATTACACAAAATAAAAATGCATCAGAAAACGTAAAGCTACAGGGATACAACTAAGATGTATTTGAATTCTGAACTCCACGCAGACGAAGCCGCGGGGAGAAGCTAGTCTTTCTATAATGAATGGCTAAATATGTTGCTAAACGCAAATGTTGAAAACCGCAATTTTTTTTTAAATTTAGTTTGAAGTCCGAGGAATGTTGGAAAATTTTATTGCACGTTAAAATATAAAAACCTATTTTTTTTTTCCGATTCAAACTGTTCCTAGCTGTCACTGCCACAGTCCAATAGCTGTTGACAGAACGACGTCTGTCGAGTCAGTAGTATAAAATAAAGTCGTTATTTTTGTCTGTCTGCATGTGCGTTTATTTCTTCCATACAACCGATTTTGATTCGGGTTTCTAATAAACTACTAATTAGATAACTTCTTTGTGAAGGTATTATGTAGGTATGTGTTATTTTTGTATTCCACGAGAAAGAATCCGCGGGCAAAAGCAAAAGCTAGTTTATTATTGAGCAGTACTTTGATAGTTTTATAATAAAAAACCAACGACATTAAATTGAATACTATTGAGCACTGTTGAAATTTAACAATGTAAAACTCATCAAATTATAGCAAAAGAAAAACATTACTGTCATACTTATTGCTTGTGAAAAAACTTTATTTTTCAAATACATTTTTGTAGTATAGCTTACATAAGCTGTTTACCTATCTGCAGAGTGTACGTTGAAAATAAATAGTTGCAAAAGTTGCAAAATATTTGTGTCATTTGACCGCCATATCCACGGGCCATCTTTTTATATAACCATTAATAATTGCAACCATATTTTTTCCGTGTACATATTGACATTTTTTAAAACAAATATGTTACTTTCAGACGCTGTAGGCAACTGTACCAATAGGAAATTGTATGTGGGACAATGGATGCAATTTAAAAACGATAATTTATTTTAATTTTATCATTTCCGGGTAGTTATGCAGTTTACTTAAATTAAGGTTTCGGTAAGTAGGACGATAAACTTGAGAATTAAGACCTAGTAACCGACTTATGACGACTTAACGTGGACACTAACCATATGTCTGGTTTACAAATTCAAGGTTGCTCCGCGTGCAATGGAGAGAGCAATGCTCGGGATTTCTCTGGTGGATAAAATTCGAAACAAAGTCATTCTCCAGAGAAGTAAAGTCACCGACATTGCGCGAAGAATCAGCATGTTGTAGTGGAAGTGGGCCGGCCATGTCTGTAGACGGACAGACGGTCGATGGAGCAGACATGTGTTAGAGTCGGGACCGCATATGGGCAAACGTAGTGTGGGACGCCCTGCGGCACGATGGATCGATGATTTGAAGAAGGTGGCTGGCAGCGGATGGATGCGGACTGCTTAAGACCGGGATGGTTGGCGCTTTTTGGGGGAGGGTTACGTTCAGCAGTGGATGGCAATTGACTGATATGATGATGATGATCCGACTTATTGAATGGTGATAGAATATTGAGTATGGTTTTACAAGTACAGGTAATGTGCGCCAACGAAGCTGGTAGTTACATCAATTTAAATTTACTACGACGAGCTCGTGGGTGAATAATAATAGCCGTACATTTCCATCTGCGAGATTATTCAGCGCTTGCCATGGTCCAGATCCAGACTTCGGGAGAAATTAGATGGTTGGGCCATGTTTGTAATTGTTAAGTCTGACCTTTTTGCAATAAATTAAAAACGATTTAGGTAAGCAAAAACTTGACAAATCGTCGCCATGACCTGCTGCCTAGGTATTTTTTTTCTTAAACCGGACCCTTTTTTTAAGGATTGGAAATCATCAAATGACTTCTTCCGCTCTGGGTAGAGCGGGAGTGAGTGGCAGACTCTTACTGACTAAAACCCATCCGTGTTCCTCCTAATGCCCTTTGCTTTCCAGGGCCGCGGTGACTCTTTTGAACAAATTCCGCAACCCTGGTGATATGTTACGTGTTCTATACGACAATGTTACTCTCACAAGAACATCCAAAAACAATTATTTCAACATTCCAGATCCACTACCCAACACACAATTCCTTTAATAAATCATTTATTTGTTTGCCCTCCTTTAGAAAGAGGGTAATAAAAAATATAATTACAGTCCAAGTATTTGCAAAGAGCGAGTGGTAATTATGAAGAGGACTCTTAGCTAACAGCGACATCTACCGGCGAGAGATAGCGTTTATTTTCCTTCTGTTTTATTGGTGAAAATTAACCCGTTTTTAGTAGGGGTGGTATATTTATTATAATAAGGGGTGGTAGTGACGCGATGTCTATGTAACGCTGAGATTAGTAAGGAAATGGGGATGTTAATATTTTACGTGTTATTTGGAGGGTGGTGATAAAAATCTAACGGCTCAACGTATAAAAGAAACTCAAATAAGGTATATTTTTCGAATTCCTATTTATTCCTAGTACTTATAAGGACTACTCACAAGAACTTATGAAAGTGTATATTTTTTTCGTTATCAAATTTTTCTATTAACTAGACCTCGTGTGAATTTAATAATAATAATAATAATAATAAAGCCTGCTTATTTCCTTTTTTTTTTGTTTAAAATTCAATTTACAATGAAATACAAATAAAAGAATAAGTTTAACAAGTTACAATTTACAATTATAATATAATTTACGATATTGATTTTATAATGATAAATTAATAATTAAGCATGCAAATTATATAAGTCCAATAATCATGAAACATTTTTTATTTTTTCATTGATATAATATTCTGAATTAATGTTAATTTTACTTATACATATACATTTATTACACATTTAATTACATTCTTCTTGACATATTTGTTAAGGACCTCTTCATAGAGTAAAGACCTCGTGTGAATATCTAACCTTTTTTCAGCTTCCTTAAATGTCAGAAAAAAACGTCAGGAGACGTAGGTACAGACTAACTTGTACAGTCACAAACATCAGAGGGTACGTCAGGAGACGTAGGTACAGACTGACTTGTACAGTCACAAACATCAGAGGGTACGTCAGGAGACGTAGGTACAGACTGACTTGTACAGTCACAAACATCAGAGGGTACGTCAGGAGACGTAGGTACAGACTAACTTATACAGTCAAAAACATCAGAGGGTACGTCAGGAGACGTAGGTACAGACTGACTTGTACAGTCACAAACATCAGAGGGTCAATTCTACTAATTTTCAAGCAACGTTCGCATTCACATGTCAGTCGCAAACTGTCAAAAAAGCTTTAATTTTCATAAATTTTTGACAGATTGCGATTGAGAATCGGATTGTTTGATAATTAGTAGAATTGACCCTCTAGTCTGTGAACATTTCCTAGAGACACTTCTCTATGAAAAGGTTATTTCACAGCCAACCAGCTTAACCAGCCGTTTCATTAACAGCCTAGCCTTTTCATTAAACGGCGCTGTTTAATCAGCGACATAAGTGACATGGGCAAGTCATCAAACGATATTGAACAAAAGATAGAAAGATAGGTCACTGAAAAATCGGCGCATTTAAATTAAAAGGCTAGGCCACCAATTAAACAGCTGATTAAGCTAATAGGCTGCGACAGTTAAATCACAAAATACAATAGTAGTACACATAAACCGTAACAATAATTATAATTCGGTCGGCTGTGGGTGCGGGCGGGCGGTTTCCGCCCAGCGTCAGTAATTGCAGCCGCATCAAGGCTGGAGCCACCGCATACACACACATACACACATACATGTTTGTTTACTGACGTGGCCCAATGAAAATACACCAGTTAGCATCATAATTAATTTTGTTAAAATAATTTATTGTTGGCTTTTTATTATTTTATAGCTGCAGGTACCTAACGGTATTTTTTGTATGATAAGACAGCTTGTCTATTAATTTCTTAAACATAGAGGGGTGTGCTTTTTTAGTTGATTTTTCTTCATTTTTGAAACCTATTTTAATCTTTCTTTGTTCAAAATTTTTCATCTGCTAACGTCCGTCGCATTTTATGATCAGTCACCTATACATTTGTAATACATATCACCTATAATATGTATATTTTTTGGTCTAAATGAACACTATTTCGAGTGACTTTATGGCCTCGTGTTTTTGATGAAATCTTTGCTTTTCGGACTACCACGACATGAGCTTTTGAAGAAAAAGTTAATAAGCGTATTTTTAAACATTAGTGAAAGCCTGAGATTAGTTAATAATTCATAAAGCAGCAACCATTTGGTACAATAGCGCAACTCGTAAATACCCGTGTAACTACATACATATATACGTTTGTATGTATATGGAGTGAATGCCAGTTGGACAGGTTAAGCGTAGTTGAAAATACACGGATTTCATGTGAGCACCTGTGTATGTTTAGTTCAGAAGGCAATAGGGATCATGCAATATTTTCATCTTGTTTTCATTTTGAAGAATTCCATGTAAAATAGACTATATATCATCATCTGCCTAGCCTTTTCCGAACTATATTGGTGTCGGCTTTTGGTCAAGCCCACCACACCACATTCCCAAGCCACTGCAACTTTTGAAAGCCAGAATCAACTTTGGCGACCACCAGAAAAAACGCCGAGTCAATGAAGCTCGACGAGTCCCAGATAAATGATTCAACTGTCTTGGATCCCGCAACGAAAATTGATGAGAAAATAATAGCGGAGGAGTAGGTTGGTCAAACCAGATTCAGCTAAAGACCAGTATTTTACGTGAAGCGGCTGCCTACCAGACCTACACAACCCATTAACTGGGTAACACGGTACCTACTTCTTGGCAAGACTGGAGTCAGATTTTCTGTCTTCTGACAATCCGTAACGACTGCCAAAGATCTGCAAATGATAGCCGGGTTCAACGGCTTAACGTGCTTTCCGAGGCACGGAGCAATCTCGATACGTTAAGATGGTCGATGGTCGGACGGAAGTGGCGAGGTCGGTCTGTGGACCCATCCACAGCCCGACCTCGGCAAGCGCTGCTTAACCTTGAAGATCGACCCGTACGGCTGTTATTGGTTGTAAGAGCTCCTCAGAATGTAGTGTTATTCTGTAAAAATCTCCCCTCTGGAAAAGGTGAAGTGAACTGTCATTCCAGCTAGATGCAAAGGATTGATGGGAAGGAAGTTCACTTCAAGCTCATTTCGTAAGTTTTTCGTCGATTCCAGGGTCGGAAAAGTGTTTTTGGGTTTTTCATCTGGCAGCGAGGTGTCTGGCTTTGTGGCCGGTTGGTGGCCATAGGTTTGCCCCCTATCACACAAGACTAAAAGTCTTGTTAAATGTATGTAAATCGGGCTGGTTTCCGCAACTCCACGACTAGGTGCGTATTTTGCGTGCAGGTGGGACAAATGTTTTTCGATCAAACCCAGCTCCCCAAGAAAGTCCAGCGACGACGCCTTGGTGTTCATATCACATAGAGGGTACCTGGGTATACAAGACCTATACATTACTGAACAAATGTGGGAATCCTATTAGTATACCTCCTTCGGGAAATACTAGCTTGAAGTTATATACTTAGAAATAGAAAAGAAAAATCCACTTTTCACAATTAAACAATAATCCGACGCTGTGTGAATCAGCTGTAATACGTATCACAGCTGATTCACACTCCTACACTGCAATAAATTAAAATGACCCAGTGATTAACACCCCAACTATTTGTAACTTTAAATCGACACATTAGGATTAAACAGCTTGTCAAAAGAACGCAACATGGGTACTTTTGTCCGCCATCACAATTAATGTTGTAAATTTTTCTGTTTTACACTGTCGGGGGAGAAAAGGGCAATGTTGGAGGCACGTGCTAGGTTTTTATGACGTTTTGGTTTTGCGCTCATCGTGGGCTATTTAGTAGGGTCACCATTTTAAATGAAATTTTTAGGATAAATTCCGAGCTAGATAATTTAAGAGACTTCTCCTATCAAATCGACACAAACTATGTAAATCTAGTTCAAGACAAGCCAGGCATCAGTCAATCAATTACTTTTACGGGATGTGTCTCAAGTTCTTGACAGCTGTCATCACTATTAATTGATATGCTGATTTGTCTTTTGTTTCACTCGATAAAAGCGATTATGACACTATCACTCAAGACTTGAAGACTCCAGAAAAGCCGAATTTCCCAAACCAACAATCAGGAAACACAGACTCCTAACCGAGGTCTTTCCGACGAGCTACACTGCGAGAGCTACAAAATTCAGCTATGTCTCACAGAATCCCGTCCTCATATCCATCCTACTCGCACCCCGCCTGTTAATCTTTATTAAGGGGTATTATATGCGCATTCGTCGATCCTCTACGATTCTCCTCGGTGTTGGTACCGAGATTTATGTTCGTACCATACCGTTCGGATCGCTTCGTGATACCGATTTATTGACCAGTTATCGTTATGGTGATAACGGCCGTGATTGTTAGTTTTAAATTTTATTGATGTTTCGGCAAAAGGTTTGGTGTTAAACGTGTTATTTGGTTAATTAGGAAAATTATATTTAATTGACGTTACAGGGATGCTTGGGGCAATACGATGCATTCTTTGCAGTTGACGCATTTCAGCTGACATGATTATATTTATGGTCTAATAAATCACTAAAAAAACTAGGTAATTAAGTAGGAATTTTTTTTTGAGTAAACGCCTCTTTTCTATAAATAAATCTAATTTGACGACACGGTTAGCGCAGTTGAGCGATTGGCTGCTGCGCTGCGTGTCGCGGGTTCGATTCCCGCTCGGAAAAACGAGTATATTTGTATGGCCTACAGATAGTTGTTCCGGGTCTGGTTGTTTGTGTATGTGAGTTTATATATGTTTGTAAACGCACCCACGATATAGGAGAAATTCCTAGTGTGGGGCAACGTTTAAAAAAATCTCCCATAACTATGTTCTGAATGTCTTGTCTATACTTTCATAGTGCGAACAGCTAAGGAGTGGAATTCCCTGTCAGTATCTGTGTTTCCTGTTAGCTACAACCTTCCTTAGGTAGTAGCTTGAAACACACTCTTTAAGTGAAGAGTGAATTAGATTAGGTAATACTCCATCGCCGACCATCGAAGAATAATAAGTTCTATTTATGAAAACTTCAACTGAAAATCCCACATGACCAAGTTTCCTTGAGTCAAAATATCTTTCCTTTTCTAAAAATCGACCACAAATCTTGTTCCATTCAAAGACATTTACTTTTATTTTTTTTTTTGTTACTGTACTGTACTTAGACTTCCTACAAAAACCCCAATCAAAATTCTTTTATAAACTCAGAAACCTAAATCACAAATTCCTTTACACATATTTCCTAATGCGAAAATCTTTAAAGTATCAACATTTTGTTCCTGTATTAAACTTTGATTCCGTTTCGAATACCCTACAAATACAACCCCGATCAAAATTCTTTCTTATTTCTAGATAACTACGAGTCAAATTCCTTTACACAATTATCCTATGCATTGCTATGCGAAAATCGTAAAATTCAAATGCATAGTTAAGGGCTATGGGTTTATTTATTTTTTATGGTCGAACAAATTCGCGGGTACTCTCAGCTTAGGGGAGAGTGGGCGTAGGCGGCGTCTTAATGAGATGCGGCGTAAACATTACCTACTATTCCTTAGGGTAAACCGGGGAACACACCCTCTTTTTGTATCTGTTATTTACTCACTATCTAATAATTGTTATTTGTTTAGAGGATTGTGAAAAAAGATTTCAAAATTGAGAAAAGGGTTTGTTTTTCTCTTTCGACGTTTTAAAAAGTTTTAGAATTCTAATTTAAAAAAAATCTAATCATCAAATTACTCCTTCTGCTCTGGGCGGAGCGGAAGGGACTATCAAACTCTTACTGACCAAAACCCATCCGGCCTTGGAACGCAAAGGGCATTTGGAGGAACACCTCCAAATGCCCTTTGCGTTCCAAGGCCGCGGTGACTCTTTCGAACAAATTCCGCTATTCTGGCATTTCTCTAATACTTAAAATTCCACTTCGGTCCCGTGGTCGCTAGCGAATATTTTCTCCTAAGTCCATGACTTGCGCTGGCATATCTTGGGTTGGATTACCAGAAATTCATCAGTATTTTTTAGTAATGGTCTCTGAACTTGTATTATGTATTTGGCGGAAGACTAGTTACCTAACGAAATGTAGCTAACTTACCTACCAATACATCTCCCAGAGAAGTACTCGTATATAATGATAATGATAGCCTTGATATTTCGATATTTTATTACTTGATATTTTATTTCTACTTAGTAGTACAATTTTATTGATACAGTTTAATACACATTTTTTTTCTCATATTAGACACCATTTTCTAGATTTTCTTGCTTTAGGAAATAGGGCTCCCGAAGTTCTCCATTAAGATACCTATACTCTTCCTCTTTTTCTCGCCCATCTCGTTCCCGCCACTTTTTTAGGCTTTTTCTCATATTTAAAAAGCGTTCTAATTTAAGACGCAATATCACCTCAGGGACACTCAATGTGCGGACGTGCTCACCAAGGCGAAGGAGGCGGTGAACCTTGGTGAGCTAGGCATCGTGGGGGGCCTTCGGCTCCGGGTCACCATGACTGGGGCCCGGATGCTGGAGATCCCCGGGGCAGCCAGCGGCCCAACCGCGGACGCTCTAGCCGAAAGGCTTAGGGCGTCCCTAAGCGCGGACGATGCCCGAGTGTCCAGGCCCACCAAGCGCATCGACATGCGCATCTTGGGCCTGGACGACTCCGTCACGGAGGCGGAGGTGGTGGCCGCCGTCGTTAGGACGGGGGGGTGCTCAGCAGAGGAGGTGAAGGCGGGCACCCTACGTCCTGACAACACGGGCACGCGCACCATTGTGGTGAGCTGCCCCGTGTCGGCGGCCAAAACCATCACGGAGGGCCGAAGGTTTTTGGTGGGTTGGGTTTCCGCGCAGGTCAAACTGCTGGAACCCCGACCTCTGAGGTGCTTCCGGTGCCAAGTGGGCCACCATGTGGGAGCACAATGCACCTCGGAGGTGGACCGCAGCGGTCTTTGTTTCCGCTGCGGTCAGCCCGGTCACAGGGCCGGCTCTTGCGTCGCCGCGCCGCACTGCGTAGTCTGTGCGGCAGCTGGCAAGCCGGCCGACCACTGGGCTGGGGGTAGGGCCTGCGCCCCACCCACCAAAGCCGGAAACAGGAGGAAGCCCTCCGCCACCGCCGTCTCTGCCGCGACCGCCGCCGCTGCCGCCGCTTCTTCTACCGCCATTGCCGGTTCCACTGCGGCTGCTGCTACTGCAGCAGCCGCAGTAGAGCCCCTACAAAGGGCTCCGGAGGGGGCTGAAATGGAGTGCCAGTAATGGCCCCATTTCACCCCCTCCTGTTGAACGTCAGCCACTGCGCCGCCCAGGAACTGATGCTCCTGAGCATGGCGCAGTGACTGATGCCTGTGGACGGCGAGCAATGGGTAGCTCGCCGTCCGATCAGAACAGGCCCGGGTTGACGGCGCGCTGTGTTCTACGCGCGCCAAACCAGCAGACGTCAGCATGGGTCGGAGCCCAATAGGGCCAGAGCCTACCAGGGTTGCGGATTTGTTCGAAAGAGTTACCGCGGCCCTGGGAAGAAAGGCACTAGGAGGACTAAAGGGTGGGTTTTAGTCAGTAAAAGTCTGACACTCCCTGCCGCTCCACCCAGAGCGGGAGGGGTCATTTGATGATTTCCCATCCTAGAAAAAAAAAAAAAAAAAAAAAAAAAAAAAAAAAAGGGACACTCAATGTCAGAATGTAGGGAAACTAGACGTGTTTTTGACAGTTTGCGATGCGAATTCCAATCTTTTTCTGACTAACTTAAGCACTTCTTATAAACAAAGAAATAAACAGAGAAGTATAAGTAACTCTCTATTATCGCCTTAACCCTGGGTGGGTTGATGTTTTGTCGTTTTCAAGATCATTTCAGCTTAAATAAGTTAGAGCTCATTTACTTAATTATCTGTACATAAGCACCTCTTACTTTTATTTCCATGAATTTCAAGCGTAACTCATACTGCCCATGTTCCCGCACGCAACGTTGCGGCAAATTGTTTAATTATTCATTGAATATTTGTGCAGGTGCGCGTCAACCTAAATACCGACTGGCTGGAACTGAAGATGGGTACGTTTTTATTAAGTGTAGTTTTTTTTTGATATTTTGTTGTTTTGCAGTGTTAAAAGGCCTCCCACAAGGTGGAACGATGACATGGAGAAGGCTGCCGGGTCCGCTGGTTGCGAAAAGCACGGGGGCTCTAGAGAAAGTGACATTCTTTCAGCAAATTCGATTGTAGAAACGCCAAAATATAAGGAGAAATTTGAAATATGCCATTTTGACAGCGTTTGTCAATTCCATACATTTTTGACGTTTTGATCATCGCCTTTGCCACGCTACCATCGTCGACAGAATGTCACCTGCAGTGCGATTCTGTAAGCATGTCGAAGTGAAAACTTAGGCGAAGTGAGCTGTCACACCATACAAATGTAGCGGCATTCATTCAAGATGGAATGACAGTTCACTTGTCGTTCACTCCACCTAAGTGTACACGGTGAGATGTCGACAGAATAGACCGGCTGTCTAGAGACTCAGGACCGGTCGATGTAGCGACGATTGTTTAGTACTATACTAGATGAAGAATAAGTCGAAAAATGTAAACGTTGTCCCTGAATAAAGAGATTATCATGCGAAGTGATTGTCGCGTTCATCTGTCACGTATTGCAAACCCGATGGCGACGTGGCGCCGGCAGAGGGCGGCTTTTGGTTATGGCGAACAAATGAACACGAGGATCGTGATCTAAAAAGTTAACGTTAAAACGATACTCCCAAGATAAAGTTTATTTCAGTACCTACTGTTTGCGAAGCTGTGTGTTTTGCAGTGTGCAGGAGTCTCCACAAGCACCTACCTAACGGACTGGTTAATTCTTTTTGCAATTTAGTAGCTCGTGCTGCCATGACAGAAGAGTGTAAAGTGATGGAAAAATTTGTCCATTGCTCGACTGCGTAGATATGAATAATGAATTAGTTAACAAATAAAATAAATGCCAGATCTTTTCTATTTATCACCAGCCCGTCACACGCTCATGGTATTTATTCGCGAGGTCACAGTTTACTCGCTAGCTAGCTAACTTGCGCCAGTGTTTGCTCGCCACTCGCACTCGCATCTATTCGTTATCGCGCGACTCGGCAAACATCGGCGAACATCGCCCGTTCCATTAGTCCAGTTCTTTATTCAAATTCTGTTTGTTCATTGGTCGGCCGGCAGATAAAATCAACAGATAGGTACGGTACCGCGTGTTTGCTTATAAATTTTAATTGTGACCTAATGACATAGTTGTAGGACGGAATTGTTTTATAATGGATGGGTAGTATTTTCATAGAAATCTGGACTTGTTTTTGTTGGTACACGTCGAGGTAAATGATTGTAGTCTGTGAGTATATGGATGTTAATAAACTAAATTCCATTTTTCCTTTGTACATTTTTCAAGATAAAAATAATCAATCAAACATAATTTTATAACATCAGGCCTGTTTTCTCGTATCAGTTAGACAAAAAGCCCACATTTTGCGAGTTTTGTTTAAGGGCCATTTAATAGATAGCGAACGTATTTATTGCCAATAAACGGGCACACACTCAGACTCTTGGCTGTTACTGAGAGATTCCAAATACGTACAATACTTTTAGACGTCTTCGCCCGGAATCGAATCTAGGCTCAAAAATGCGTCCATTAGATCAACGAGGCAGTATTAATAATCACAAAACCTGCATTATACGGAAACTTTTCATAATCACCATCATTTCAGCCATTAGACGTCCACTGTAGGACATAGGCCTAGCATAAGTTGCACCATATCAACCGGTCCTGGGCGTTTCGCATCCAGCAGATTCACCAAATCATCTATCCAGCTTGCGGAAGGCCTTCCAGTGCTAAGTCTTCGAGTAGGTAGCATCATTCGATCCCATCGACTATCTGTTCTGCGAGCAATGTGCCCTCTTCTTTTCATCTTTTTTGCCAGTCATTGATAGGACGTTTTAAAGTTAGGCACCATTTATAACACTGTTATTTAATTCAAAGCTCTTAAAATCAGACCCCTTATAGATTTTCAGACTTACATACAATTTATTAGAGGAGGAGCTAGCACGGTTTTTGAGCAACCAAATTATGGGCAAGAACTCAATAGCTAAGCCAATGATGAAATTGGCATCATCTGCCAGGCAAAGCCTTTTCTCGACTATATTGGGGTCGGCTCCCAGTCAAACTGGATTCAGCTGAATACCAGTATTTTACGTAGAGCGGCTGTCTACCAGACCTCCACAACCCATTAACTGGGTAACACGGTACCTAGTGTGTGTGTGTGTCAGATTTTCTGGCTTCTGTATCCGTAACGACTGCCAAAGATCTACAAATGACAGCCGGGACCAACGGCTTAACGCTTTTCGAGGTGCGGAGGAATCTCGATATGTTAAGATGGTCACCCGTCAACGGACCAACTTCGGCAAGCGGTGCTTAACCTTAAAGATCGACCCGTGCGGCTGTTATAAGTTAGCCACGAGCTCCTCCAGATGAACACTGGCAAAGACTCACAAGACCGACTGAGTTACATCGTAAACTAACCACAGGTCTCCTATCTGAAACATTGTATAAATATTCTCAGGGTCCAGCAGGCCGCATCTGCTCAGCTATCTTTACACCTTGAATAAACCGTGCTCTTAAACCGTGCTTGCTCCACCTCTATACCTATGTATACAGGTGACAAGCAAAAGTATCTACATAGTTATAGATAGGTACAATCTTCGCTTAAGCTAAAACTTTTTATTACACGTCTTCCCCGCTTGAGACCAAGTCTCATCTCACGAAATTAAGTTTCAAATATTAAATTCTCTTCTTTATGAAAAAGACACACCCTTCCTTTCCTGGAAGACTTATCCGACGCTGTAAAAATGAACTGAACATTATACATGTACCTATATTTTAGTACGTATAATAGTATTTTATGTAAGGTACCCACCTTATTACTATTAATATTATATAATTTAACTTGATTAATAATTTAAATAACACAATACATAAAATAAAATATTTTTGAAATTAGTATTACCTACATATAACGTGTAATAGAATAAACGCAATACCTCTTATGGGATCAACACTGGAATCGCGAAAAAAAATCGACTGCCCCATACATTTCTGTGCTATGCGCACAGAAATGTATAGGACAGTTGCACTCGACAAAATGTACTGAACAGTTGATTTTTTTTCGCGATTTCGGGGTCGGTCCCATAGTAAAAGTTGTTCATAATGATGAGTACAATGACCCCTTAAGAGGTATTGCGTTTATTCTGTTACACGTTGTATAAGGACCCAAAATTTGTATGCATATTATACATAGCGATTTCGACATTAGAATTAGATCTTTTTATAATTATGAACCGATTTATAAAAAACATTTTAGGGTTAACTTAGTTAGGATTTTTTTATTTTTATTTTAGTGTATATACGAGTAGTTAGTTAAGTATTTCCTAATATTTTTTTTTACAAATAAATAATTTGAATGGAAAACTTATAGGTTGTTTAAGCCTAGTATTTGGTAACGTTAATTGCATCATTTTACCCCAAAGAGCAGGTGTATATATGGCACTTGGGGCACTCCAATGTAGCCCATGTCCTGAACAGAGGCAAGGCACTCACACTGGAAATCCGACGGGTCTATTAAACCCCATTTGGCCAAGTTGTGTTGTAGAATATTAACTGCCGCTGTGGTGGTCACAAGACGTCCTGGGATGATTGCCGGTTCAGGCAAAATATTAGATATTTTGCCTGTCCCGGCTTTTTTATATGAATTTCTTCCTGTAGATTTGGACCTGGTCGAAAAATAGAGTCACCCTGTGTTGCCTAGAACATGAAACATATCAACACTTATCTATACTTAATATTATAAAGCTGAAGAGTTTGTTTGTTTGTTTGAACACGCTAATCTCTTGAACTACTAGTTGGAATTGGACAATTATTTTTGTATATGCTAGCCACATTCATGAGAAAGGCTATAGGCTATACGGGAATGGGAAATTCCTACGGAAACGTAAAACAACGAGATGGGAACGTACGTAGTCGCGGGAAAAAACTAGTAGAATTTAACTGGCGAAATGTGGACGTACTATAGTTAAATAATTATGTGTTACCGTTCGCAAAAAGCAAGCGTAGTGTTATGTTAAGAAGAATCTTAGTTATTCATCAATGTCAATGTAACAACAACGTCCTACTTGATATGAAAGTGATTGTACCAGTTATAGCAATAGGACTTGCATTTTTATTCTCAGATATGCCTTGTCTCTCAAATTGCAAGTAGCTATGGAAATGGAGTCAGGAATAAGTCCCGTCTTTGTGTACAGGTTTCCCCAGAGTATCCTGCAAAGTCAGAAGTTTATGTACACCACTTAACTAGGTGATAATGTATCATGCAGATTACAGAGGTTTCATACAAGATACATCTTCATTTTTAATTTTTAAGAGCACCTAAAAAGTGGCTAAATTATAACAGCTGCACGGACCAATCTTCAAGGTTAAGTAACGCTTGCCGAGGTTGGTCTGTGGATGGGTGACCATATTAACATACCAAGACTCCTCCGTGCCTCGGAAATCACGTTAAGCCGTTGGTCCCGGCTGTCATTTGTAGATCTTTGGCAGTCGTTACGGATTGTCAGAAACCAGAAAATTTTGACACCAGTCTTGCCAAGAAGTACCGTGTTACCCAGTTAATGGGTTGTGGAGGTCTGGTAGGCAGCCGCTCCACGTAAAATACTGGTATTCAGCTTAATCCGGTTTGACTGGGAGACGACCCCAATTTGGTTGGGAAAAGGCTAGGCAGATGATGAAGAGCACCTAAAAAGGAACTAACGTATCTTCATTAACAACAATCGCAACGTTTATTTCCACACCCAAAACATTTCACACTCTAACCTTCCCGTCACAAAAGTCTAATTAAAACTGTAATCCACACCCCCGATTCATTTAATTGTAACGGCACGTTTATGCAATAAAAACACGGTGTTGTATACAACCCTTGTGCTGTCGGCGGCATGGCGGGATCACTGCTATAGAAATCACGCCGAGTCCGACTGGGGAGAATTGGGGAGACAAGGGACACCAAAGAGGATAGGGCAGAAGGTCGAGACATCGTGGCCATCAAGCGGATTGGTAGAATGCACAAAGAGTGAATAAAATTAGTGCATTGATCTTCTATAGAGCTTTAAAATTCTAGCTGGACATAAGAAGGATATCTCGGTGAAAATAAGCAATAGCATGTCTACCCACAAAAAAGTTCATTAACTTTTTGTCACCATGGCTTGTTACCAAATGTAGGAAAATTGGTCAATATTATGTTATGTGGAGAAGTTATGGTTCAACGAGAAAATCCTTTTCTTTTGTCGTGTTATCGCTTATTTACGTCCAATACAACAGTATTTTCGAAATGAGAACCTTTTCTTCTTTGGGTAAGTCAACTGAAAAAGAGAGCAAGAAAGGTAAAAGATAGTCTCCAATTATATTGACTCCTAACTTTAATAACTTACTATTACTTAGCTTCTGGGGTCTCCATTGACATGTCGATGAAGCTCGGATAGGAAAATGGCTGTTGTACCTAACCACATTTCATTCACTTGCTTTGTACAGACTGGACCTTCTGACCCTTCCAATAGTATGCAGGGAGGGAGTGCAACAGAAATCAAGGCTGAGTCTCGGGATTATCTCTCATTAGCAGGAGGAGAGCTCGTCCGTGCGTGACAACCCTGCAGTGATGGTGTGGCTCCGGCGTTGATTGTAGCTAATTTAGTTTTGTTTTGGACCTTGTTATTCTATTGTATAGGCGTTACAGTTGTACGATATATGTGTAAGAGTACAGCCGGTCTATTCTGCCAACATTTCACTGTGTAAACGTATGTGAAGTGATTATGAAGTGAACTGTCATTCCATACAGCTCATGTCACGTTAAGCCGTTGGTCCCGGCTGTGGTAAGGAGATCTTTGGCAGTCGTTACGGATTGTCGGAAGCCAGAAAATCTGACACCAGTCTTGCCAAGAAGTACCGTGTTACCTAATTAATGGGTTGTGGAGGTCTGGTAGGCAGCCGCTCCACGTAAAGTACTGGTTACCGGTTTGACTGGGAGCCGATCCCAATATAGTTGGGAAAAGGCTAGGCAGATGATGATGACAGCTCATTTCACGTTCACTTCACCTTAACTTACACAGTTAGATGTTTACAGAATCGCACTGCACTGCAGGCCAAATTACTGTGATGTAGAACCTGTCGAAAAAAATAGAACATTAATTGAGGGTTTCTTTAGAAATTGAAGATACATAATTTGCTTTCGTGTTAATGGTTATGGAAGACTTAGAAGCTGTCTAAAGTCTCCAAAGGAAGAGGTGGCAAGACGACCTAGACGCCTACAACAAGGGTTGGTTTAAGGTGGCTCCAGAAAAGAATAACTTCGAAGGATTGTGGAAAGACCTTCGCCCCACAGTGGGACAGCACAGGCTGAATAAAAAATAAAAAACTTACTCTACTAACTAAATTATAAAAAAAAAAAAAATAACTCAGTCTCGTACATCACGACACTCAACATCTCAACACACACCAAGACTTCGGCAATTACATTTAACCCCAGTATAAGCCTCTAAGTATCCCCCCGCACACTTGCGCACATTTGTCGCAACAATACGCTACTAATCGCACGACAAAGGCACGGTTTAGATATAAATACAAATCGTGTTGTTTTCGGTTGGAACCCCTGCGCGAACCCTCGCGAATTGAGGACGATTTTACACGTGACGAGTGACGACGGCTGCGATTTGCGATTGCGTTATTGCGTTTTAAAATTATATGATTCCTTTTTCTTTAGACTGTAACTAAATCACACATTAAAATTATAAAACACCTAGTAATACATTGGATCTAAAATATTAATAAATCTCGTCATATTGTAAATTATTTTTTTCTCGTTAAGACAGGTAAGTATATTACTTATAATTAGATTATTTGAAATAATCTACGCACAAATCACAATATCTAAAGAGTTTTTAAGCTATTTGTGTTTGTGAGTAAATGTTAAATGGTTGTAAACGCACCCACGATACAGGAGTAATTGTGAAGTGAGCGGAGAACGTTGAAAAAATAAAAAAAATGCAAGATTTAACACTATAGTTGGCGCCAAATAAGCTGGCAATATCGGCCATTGACCTTTCCCTTATATCTCTTCATAGGTATCCGAAAAATAAATTGTGAATGGTTTTTCATTACTAGAAAATGTAAAGGATCTCGATAGATGCAGATTCAGGACAGCTTTAAGTCTTTTTTTCTGATTTTGAAATTAAGAATGTAAAAAAATGTAGGTGGGTCAATGGCCGCTATTGCCAGCTTATTTGGCGCCAACTATGTCATAATTAGTCTGTGGAATAATTTGGTGACGAGTTCATCTATAAGTAACGTAAAAACATGAAAAAAAAAAAATCTATGCTACGAACAAGCTTACCTCGTAATTATTCCTAGATCCTTATGTTAGTTAAACATTATTTCTTAGAAATAATTTTTGCTCTGTTGTCAATTGAAAGCTGGTCTTACTTATGACTAGTTTTTGCCAACGACTTTGCCCGCGTGAAAGCCAAAAATTAATTCCAAGAAAACCTCCAATGTCCTAACTAAGGACATAATCTACCCCGGTGGCATCATGTTTGAATGCAAATCCGTTGAGACGACAAAACGTGAAGAAGTACGAAAGTAACTGTTACTCCTTCACTTCTTATATTATCAATAGAGGAGATGACTAAAAACTCTAATTAGTCCGTCAGATAGATTTTCAAAAAACATTAGATCCGTATTCTTACTTTTTTTACGTAAACAAAAAATGAAAACGATACAGTGATTTGAAAACTCATTTGACGTCACGTGTAAGTACACTTTTAACATACACGTGTCGTCACAAGCCCCCACACCTGAGTGCCAATTCTACTCAATTTTAAGCAACGTCCGCAATTGCATGTCAGTTGCAATTTGTCAAAAAAGCCTTAATTTCCAAAATTAGTACAATTGGCACCGTGATCTTTGATGCGTTTTCTCTTCGTCTTTTTTATTGATTTGATAAAGCAAAGCATACCATGTCCAATATTTTTCGATAATCTAAATGACGGACTAAATAGAATCATATATTTTTAAACCAGTATATTATTAGAATGAACGCATGTTTTTGTAATATGTGAGCTGCTTGAAAAAATAATTAAGCAGCAGATATTTATATCATTGTTGTTCACATTACTATTGCTCTTTTTTAAGCGATGCCTTGTAGAAAATATCACCCCAAATACACGATTATCCTAAACTATAGATTATCCTCTATTTCTCTATCCCTCCAAAGAGTGCAGAGGGCGGAGTGCCGAGATTTTTATTGTTCAGGGATTACCACGACAAAACAGAGTATTATTATCGCTGTTTCATTGAATAAATTTATTCGGATTTCATTGAATAAATGCTGCGTTTCGCTGAATAAATTTTATTTATTGGTGTTTTATTGGGGCGTTGGTAACTGTTGATGTGTAGGGAGGGTGGTTTCCTTGGGGGTTGGTTTGCAGGTGCCATATGTGACAGACACTGTTTATTTTTAATTTGATTGAGTTTTTACGTTTTTTGATTGCTGATCTGATTAGGTAGAGCTTAGTGTAATGAGTTTAGTTTTAAATGTGAAACAAATAATCAGAAATCATTTTAGCTTTGCCGTTGTCGGGATAAAAAGAAAAAACTAATTCAGGTACGGATAAATGTGGAATAACGGTCATTGACCCACCTACATTTATAGACACGCTTTATTTCAAAAACAGAAATAATGACTTAAAGCTGTCCTGAATCCGATATCTATCGTGATCCTTCCTTTATCCAGTAAGTAATGAAAATCGATTCATAATTTGTGGTCCAGTTAACCAACGAAGAGATATTAAGGAAAGGTCAATGTACTTTATTCCACATTTATGTGGCGGCCTACCATAGTTAGATAGTTTCACTGTTCATTTCAGTTTTGCTTATACTCTACTCGTGTTTAAGGTGTACGAGTATATATTTCTCCTGAATAAACTCACATTATTGTTCTCACCTTTTGTGCTTGTTAAAATCTCAGTACTACTTGCAATTCTCTGTCGTTCCGGTAACAATAATTATAATCTATCCACCAGTCAAGGGTAAATCTCTCTGAAATAGAAATCAACTTCTATTAAATAATAACAATAGCTGACATATTTATTATTATTTACCAACACACAATGAATATTTCACATACTCAACTCCACATCAGCGTATAAACATTTAGTTCAAAATTCATAAACAAACAAATATTCATGAATAAATAATAATGAATAACAGCTCTATTACCCGTGACGTCACTATTCACAAAATAACTTTATAATAATTAACCGAAGCGAATAAAATCAAAACAAACCGGGTACTATGGAATTTCACGCGCAACTAAATCAATTATTCGCGGGTAGACACAACATTTCGGGGTCGGTACTCGCATCGACTCCCGCGCATGCGGATAATAGTATGAACTGTTGGGGCGGGACAATGCATGTCAGCAGCTAAACGCCTGCGGTATTCCGGCTTATTGATGGTATACAGGGGGTGGCTTAAATGTAACGTATTTTAGCATAGTCGGTTAAAAACTAATTATCAGATTCTTGATTAATTTGTGACAAAATTAAGACCTCCATCAAGAATTGGGATGATTAAGACAAAATTGATATACCTAACTAACTCAAATGTGACTAGCTTTTGCACGCGGATTCCACAGAAACCATGCATTTTTTCGGCATAAGAAGTGGCCAACAGCATTTTTTTTCTGTGCTATTAATTTGCAATCAGTCGCCAGATTATAAACAGATGAGTTGAGTGGTTAATAGCATATAAACAGCAGTACGCCATTGCCTCACTGTCTTCTCAAAGCACGTGGTATCTTTTTAGCTTTTTGACCACATTGGCACTGTCTAGCAATCCTGAAGCAAGAGGATTGGGATTATGGGTAACGTGGATCGTTTCAACGTGTTGCTTATAGCGCTCTATTTCATACAGCCAATAGCATTAAGTGTAGCTTTTGAAAAGTAAGAAAGAGATTACCTGCTACAAACAACAATTAGTACAATTAATAGCTTAGATGAAATAATTGCAAAAAAGTTTTACTATGTAAACTTTAGCCTAAACGATCCTACCTATCCTATCCTTGTAATTTATAAGCTAGGAGCAAAACGTAGTACCTATTTGACTTAAGACACGAAACCTTAAATCTTGAGACGTCTACAGTTACTTGCAGAAAAACTTGCACACTCGCTTACAAAAACATAGACGTGTGAAAAACATTACCGGATTTCTCGGCAACCGAGGAGAAAGGGAAAAAAAGAACTAAAATTCTTAACATTTCTGAAGCTTTAGTCGTCGGCTTGGAGTGCGAAGTACTTTAATTTTGCTAACGAAGTGTTATCGACCTGTGATTAGCGGGAATACGGGCGCGTTAGTGGGCTTAGCGGGAATTAGCGGAAACTGTCTGACGAGGAGGCTGCCTGTTGGCGCTTTTTAGAAGATGATGTTGAATGGTAATTCTACTAAATACAATTCGGCTATTTTTTTTAAGTTTGTTACCTCATATCTCCGTCATTTTTATTGGGATTTCGAAAAGATTTGAACTGATAAAATGTACATACATTACACTACGATTTTATTTGAGTAAAAGAAAAAAAATGAGCAATAACATGATTTAAAATTGACCCTTTTTATTTTTAGGGATACATTTTATTTATAAGGTACACTAAGGGTAACTAACGATACCCTATTATTACGTTTCCGCTGTCCGTCCGACTGTCTGTCAGCGGGCTGTATCACATGAATCGTAATAGGTAGACAATTAAAATTGTCACTGAGTGCATTGCTATTCCCATTAAAAAAAGGACTAAGTATACAAGGAATATAGGTACGAATCTCTTCATGTGCAAGTCCGACTCGCATTTGGCCGTTTTATTTAAGTTTTAATCGACTCCAAAATCCAGGTGATCCTCTACAGTTTTTTTTTTATTTGTTAAGTTTTAAATATCAAAACATTTCAAACCTTGCTCCAAACACTAAAGTATAACCATATAACCACGACAACCATGATCCATACCAAAAACAATAAACTAATAATAACTCATCAAAGTGTTCTGCCTCACCCTGTATACATTTAAGCCGGCCCGCGGCGCGACACTGCTAATACTCCAAAATGAGTGACAGCCAAAGTTAATAAAAGCTGGCCATAATGTTAGCCATATGTCGGCACCCTTTGATTGAGGCACAACTGTTTAGTCTGATTTCTGATGGACATTAAGTAAGGAATAAAAAATCTGGGATCATAAGTATCGCGTAAATTAAAATGGAAGTAGAAAAAAATATTGTTCAGTGCGTACATTTATGTACCTAGTAAAGACTTTTCTCATTAATTTATATTTTGTACATTTTTTTTTTTTTTGTATTTTTTAATGGGTTCAAAAACTCGTTTATAATAATGATAACATATTTAAAAATCCAAAATAAGTTAAGAGTTTATACCGATGCACGTCACATCATCATCATCATATCAGCCGAAAGACGTCCACTGCTGGATATAGGCCTCCCCCAAGTGTTGCCACAACAACCAGTCTTGTGCGTCTCGCATCCATCGGCTACCACCAGCGACCCTCACCAGGTCATCGGTCCATCTTGTGGGAGAGGCCTTCCAACGCTGCGTCTTCCGGTACGCGGTCGTCACTCCAGAACTCTTCGGCCTCATAGACTATCGTCATGTAACAGCCATGTGGCAATTCTTTTTTTTTCCTTTTCTTTCATTATTTTTATTCTTTCTTTTGTTTTATTACATTGTAAGAAATGGCAATCCAAAACATTGATACTTATTGTTTTTATTTAATAGATTTATTCAGTATAGAAACAAAACCAAAACAAACAAAATAAGTAATATATGAAAATAAAATAAACTCAGGCGTCGAAGTATTCCTCCGCATCGCCGTCATCCGGAAACGTGCCCAGAAGGCTGGCAGCATTGCCACGTTGAATGGCAATGCTAATTCTTTGGGCAAAGAAAGAGCCAGCCCTCTGGTCACGCAAAGTGTCGATCAGTCGGCGAGATATTATATCCTTGAAAAGGAGACGTGCACTCGGACCCCATGACCCAAGCGTTTCGACCCCAAACGGCTCAAAACTGTAATTACCAATAAGGTTACAGTATTTGCGCCGCTTGAGGGCCTCAGCAGTCGCAGCGGCAGCGCCGGCACAGCCCGCCGTACTTGGAACATGTGATGGTGCAAGGGTGTCGACACATGTAGTGTCCCACACCAGAGGCCTACCCACCTTCCACGGCACCAACGTCATACCATCTGGTCTCTTCCCATCGTCACGTACCAAGCCACTTGGTTCTAATACCGCAGGTACGCCGGCGGTGACAAGAGCCCGACGAATAATATCATTGATGCTGGCGTGCCGTGCTATGCGACCAGCGCTCTTGCAGCAGGAAAGGCCATGGTGCCCGAGGCTGTCGACATCTACTCCGCAGTGACACCGATGCGGAGCAACACAAGGTGCACCTAAGCGAAGACAGATAGCGAGCCGAAACGATGCGTCATCCATCATAGTACCTATGGTGGATGACGGGAGTGCTTGAAGCCATAAACCCGACTTCCATTCCCCCACAGCCAGCAGACGCGCGCGCTCAACAGTATTTGATGACGTATGAATCAAATTATTCCGTAAAATACTGCAGAGCGGCACATCCCACTGTCTCTGGGAGGACAGATTGTCGGGCAAATCCGTGTTGGGACAAGCCATTTTACAAGCGTTCAACGCATCGGTCAAACACGGTACCTCAAAATCAACCAGTGAGGATGATAAAATATTCCTGGTTAATGTATCAGTACTGTGGACCGAGGAGAGGAAGGCCGGTAAACTTATACTTGAAATTTTGCGGACGCCGAGGCCACCCATGCGAATGGGAAGTGTGGCTTGCTGCCATGCTCGATCGTCCAAGGCCACATTTAGGATGGAAGAAAGTGTGTTTCTAATAATTTGGTCTACTTTTTCCAAAAGATGTGAATGTTTCCATACTTATTTAGATGTATTTTTTATTGTTTAAGTAGGTACAGGACTGCAACAAAGTCTAAGTTCTGCAGATTGAGTTTGAGAAATAAACATCAACTACGAAAGATCACTAATAAAAACATATTTTGGAAAAACATTGCTTGATACATACCTATAGGTAGGCTTGTGAATAAAACACACATTTGCATATAAAGCCGAAGTAATTTATTTCACTAAAGCTAATAAAAGATACTTCGCAACTTTCATGAAAATGAACTAAAACCTACCAATTTAAAATTAACAGACAATTCTGGGCAAGTTTAAATTAATAAAATATTCAATTTGAGGGTTGTACCCGCGGGCCTAGCAATAACCGGGGAATCCTCTGGGGTACAGAAATACCCCATAACCCACGCTACGGGGTACACGCAACCCCGTGGGGAACACTTGAGCCCCGGTTAACCAGTAGGGTTTAGTTCGTAAGTTGTGATTATTATGGCGATAAAAGTATTTTATGGGTACCTATGTTATCAACAGTATTTCTGGTTGGGTACACCCGAGGATAATGATGACATCAAAACAGTATGTTGCGTTGAATCGTTAGGGTTTCTCCTTGACTTCCCTAATAAAATAATTATGCGTGCAATTATCGTTCTTTTAACTTTACGTTGAAAACGGGAAACTGACAAAGAAGACAGAACGTACAAGGAAAACCGTTTCCTTAGGAATTTTAATTGCATGATAAGTATGTTTCCTTCCTTATATATTTTCCTTAAGAAAAACCGAAAATATTATGAAATGAATACTTACTAGATCACCGATCTTTTGAAGAAGGGCCTCCGTTCCACTCAATTATTACCAAAGAGTTCTTAAAATAGAAAATTATGGCCCTAGACAAAGTATCAGCGATAAGCGATTGCTGAAAAGCCAATATGTATAATGGGATTGACCACTTCATATTTCGAAGTTTGACATTTAGAGAAACGTTATCGCTAACAAGTCAGTTCAGTGAATCTTTATATACACTTTTGAATTGTCAAGGTCGGTCGGTCAAAAAGATGAAGCTATTTGTTTGATATGTAACTTATTATCAAACGATGCAACAAAATAAAATACTGCACCTCTACGCCTACACTTTTCAAACTTCAAAAAGAATAATTCAAACTAGCAATTAACACCACAACAGCAAAACGAACCCTATATATTCGCCACAAGTGTACACGGCCTATTGCTTGCACGGACAAGTGGTTTGACAGCAATAAAAATTCGCCATGTTTTTCCACCAGGCGCTCCTTGTGCCTGTCAATTACTTCTCCCTCTGAAGACAAGTATTGCACGCACTTGGTCATGTAGTGCGACGAGTTTGGTTTGAGCGCTTGGGGTTGGGTTGGTGGTTAATTTTTAATGTTTTTGTTTAGCAAATTAAGCAACAGTGAATTAGTCGTTGAATTTTAGAAGTTCTAATAAGGTTTTATTTTCACTTGCTATAGCTTCAATACACAAGACTGTGTTTTATATATTTTTTATTCTGTGAGAAGACTCTCACAGAATTCTGAAACAGATACAGAAATCCTTTCTTTGTGATACTCTACTTTATAAAAAAACCCGAACCCTTATGAGACAAAATGATCAGACCATCCGAATTCGACTATCAACTTTTTAAAACATTCAATTAAACTTTAGTAAAACTCCACTCGCCAAAACCGATGTAGTCACACTACACAGGGGACAAGACCCAACACTCCGACTCTCGAAGTACGCGACTCCGCGCGTACTGGGCAAAGCCGGCAGATGGCGTAGTGTTTACCCTCCCCTGTTTGATCACAACTTTGAATTTCCAACTATTAGCCGTACCCACACCTGTCGATGTTTGCTAGCCTCAATAACTTGCAGATAAACTTCTGTGCAGAACATGTTGACTCGGTGTGAATTTTGTTTGGTGTATACTTCCGGGGTGGTTAAGTTCAGGTGTGACAGTGGGAACGTGACCCACGTCGCAGCCAATTAGCTTATTCAGCCGTTTAATTGGTGGCCTATTTTATGGATGGGACTGATGATGTCCCATGACTCCTTCCGCTCTGGACGGAGCGGAAAGGAGTGTCAGAATCTTACTGACTAAAACCCATCCGTGCTCCTCCTAGTGCCCTTTGCTTTCCATCCGCGGTAACTCTTTCGAACAAAATCCACAATCTAATTGGTGGCCTAGCCCTTTCATTTTCATTTATCTGCGCTGATTTTTCAGCGATCTAAGTGACATCTTTTGTTCAATATCGTTTGACTGGCAAGTGTTTAAATGGATCAGTTCAATGAAAAGGCTAGGCTTTTAATGAAACGGCTGATTAAGCTAGTTGGCTGCGACATATATATAAGTTACAAGAGCAAATTCTGCAATCATAGGATCTTAAATTACTCGTGCTAATTTATAGTGACTTTTATCTTAAAGAACCTTTTGTGTATCAGCAGTGCGATTCTGTAAACATGTCGAAGTGAAGAGATCACGAAGTGAGCTGTCATACCATCTTGATTACGTGGATTAACAGCTCACTTTGTGATCACCTCACCCATTCACTTCGACATGTTTACACAATCGACCGGCTGTAAACATGTCGAAGTGCAGGCCTGGGTGAAGTGATCACGATGTAAGCTGTCAATCCATGTAATCAAGATGGAATGACAGTTCACTTCGCGCTCACTCCACCTGAGTTTTCACGGCGAGAGGTTTACAGAATGGACCGGCAGGTAGCGCAAGTTTTGAATGAGACATCCTGAAATTAGGGTATTTGGCTCGTCCAAGCACAGCAGCATTCTTAGCTTTGTAATGCGAAAATAACTCTGTCTGTATATCTGTCACCACTTCACGACTCAACGGCCATAAATATGACATGGAATACTTCTTATCCCATTGGGATGATATTAGATATTTCTCGTCTTCAATACATTTACTAGTCAACTATTCTTTACTAATATGGTACTTGCTGAGGCAAAAAATAAGAATCTTAAAATTATCCTGAGGACTCATGGTTATGATAATATCAACGAGTCCATGACAAAAATAGCAGCCAAGGTATCGCTAATTTGCTGCAAGGTCGACATATCTCAAAATTTATGATTTTTAGTTACAGAAAAAATACCTTTTTACTGTAAACAAAGCGCAAATTTTTCACTACAGCTGTATTGTAAAATCATCAATTTTGAGATATGTCGATCTTGCAGCAGATGAGCGATTTATGTAAAGATATATATATGTAGATATGTGCAGATATAATGTAAGAGATTGTACATGTAAAAAAGAAAGCTTGTATTAACGGATGATGAAATCAAAAGCAAAGCTAACGCTCTAGTTACCTTGCATTCAATTACATTCTGTATTCGTGGTGATTAATAGAGAATTCGTTTATAACCATGTCTCAAACAGCGCAGGGTAACGCCAAACCACCTCCGTTAAACTTTACATAACCCTTGCAGTTGACTTTGTTATATGGTGCCTGCTGTACTACTTATCATACGGTCCAAGGTACGAAAGATTACCAGGTACCGATTGTTATTTATCTTAACGATTTCCGTTTCTATTTTGCTATAAGTATTTCTAATTAGTCCTGGGGAATTTTGTGCTTCTTAGAATACTTTCAACTACCTATTGTACATATGAGGATTTCGAAGTTACAGAAGTAAAGTGGCATGCCCTCTACAGTTTCTTTAAAGCAGTAGTCCACAGCAGAGCTTTTGGAGTCTACTTACTTGACATCACACAACAATATTTAAATATTCACTGCACTTAGCTCGCTTTTGTACATAAGCTGTCCTATTATATTTGTGATTGAATATTTTGTGTGCCATCAAAATCAAATGATTAGAACGACAATTTCTGGTCCTAACTGCATTTCTCTATACTATTCTAGTAGTTCTCAATACTCTTTCACTCACAACTTGACCCTCACACTGCAGCACAGGACTGGCACGCGATGTCCAGTTGAGCTGATAAGAATCGGCTGCGCTCGGTAATTGTTCGGCCGAAGTATGGACATACAACTGCAGTGAGGTGCAGTGTCTTCATCCAGCGCTTTACCGCTTTACCAACAGCGATGCAGTGGTGATTTGTTACAAAAAATGAAGATGGCCTGATTTGCTTCAAAGACGGAAACGACTTGAATTAAGTCTGAAGAAATAACCAAACCCGAACCGAGACTTAGGCACCTCGCGCACTAGACGGCCACGATCACGACCAGATAAACGTTTAACGTTTCTAGTTAATCGTTGCGGCCACTGGCCGTCTAGTGCGCGAGGTACCTTAAGGTCTTCTTTTCGTTGTTACACAGCAGTGAAGTCGTTAGACGCTGATGGTTGTTCTTTAATACGTACCGTTTCATGTTATTTTAATTCATGTTTTTTGTTAAAAATCAATATTAACTAAAATAAAAACGTTGCAGTGCTTCTTTTATATTTTTATCATTTTATTCACAAATTTTTCATAAATCTATTTGCATCTTCCCTACTGGCGATAGCGATGGTCGATCTAACAAAGTGTTGGATGATATTGACCACGTGACATTTCGGTAAGGCCATGTCACCCCTAAGTATACATTTGTAACTTTTCCCACTATCGTCAAGGAGGCCACAATTGACAATAGGCAAAGGCGACGGTTAACTTCGTGCTTGATTTCACTGACATAAATGAAACACATTCAGCAAAACTGTAGATTTGGCAGTCAGCAGACATGTGATGTGACCAAGTTTGACAGTTGGATCAGTGTTTTGGACTAGTCATAAATGGTACCGCCTATTTCTTTACTAAGTCACTAGTGACTATAAAAATCGGCCACCCAAAAAAAACGAGTTTGTATTTCATGCTCAAGACAACCAATATTTTTTTCCACAAAAATTCATAAGTTACAAAAATATTCAGTTATCAGGAGAACCTATTTGATTAGATACTTATATGAAACAGAAATTCAAATCACAAATATCTACTCGAACACCCCATCTAAGCCAAACTCACTTCAAAACACAGCGCTATGTACCAAGCAACTTCGCAAATATAAGAACAAAGTTGAGAATTACATAAACAGTTATTGCAAGAGTACATATTTCAGCAGGAGTAGATATGATGAAGAGTCTGCCGTCTGAATCTCAATAATAGCTGTGGAGGGCCCTCGCCGGCCTCCCAGGGAAGCGTAGTACAGAGTAGTGCAGGACAGAGGAGGCGGTTGTGTTTTGTAATTTCATTAAAAACTGTCACTTGAATATTTCTTTGCGGTTATTAAATAAATGCACTCAAAAGTAACTTCATTTTGGCACAATGTTTATTTTGTCATTTGAATCTTTATCCCATGAATTTATGAGTACTGTGCAGTAGTCTAGGTACAGTCAACCGGGCAAACACTTGGACAATGACAGTCGTGTTGACAGCACTTTTATATCGTTGTAGCAACCTTTGCTACGAGATAAAAGCAGTAAATGCCATATTGTTTTCACTGCTGCGATTGTACGAAGAAAGTGCAATTTGTAGTTTTTTTATTACTTGTACCTATGTATTTTTTTGTAAATACTAAAATATAGCTACAAAAGTTATACTCATTTTTTGAAGTGCTACGAAAACTCGTGGTACCTACTTACTACATTTCTATGAGCTACAAATTGCAAATAACATACTACACACGAACTCATTGTGTACATTTTTCATTACCCAAACACTTCCTTTAACTGTTACCTACCTCTATCCCTCGCACTACTCTACCCTGACGAGCAGTAGCCGGGGGGTTTAATATTAAAAATAAAATAGAAAAGAGCGATCTCAGTGTAGTGGCCGGGTATTGTGTGCTTTTTAATAAATGCCTAAATCACCGGGAGAGGGCGTTGTTTGCCGTTATTGCAACCATGCTGCTGTTTCAACGTACCCTCGGTTTTTTAAAGAGCCTTAACAGATTATCCTGTGTAGGTATTTGCAGGGTATTTGCTAATGTTCTATTTTATTTTATTGCGGATCTAATGATTCTTGACGGTCCTGTTTTCTGTTTGTCAAAACATAAAAAAGTGTTTTTTTTTTAATTCGACCAGAAAAAATGACTTACATCTTCCGAAGAAATGACATTTCAAGCAGTCTGATGCAGTTGGTGACAACCAACTATAATCAAATTCCTTGAAAAATTATTTCTTCGTAACTTTTTTGTCGTTTTTTCTGGTCGAAATTTTTTAAAACATTCAAATTTTTTACATTTTTTCCACCGGTCAAGCGCCTCTGGTACACCGGTGTGCCACACGATTCACACGTTTTAAAACTCTATTATTACTATAGCTAGGTATTTTATAGGATGTTGACGTTGTTCGGTCCGGCATCGGTTAATGTATATACAGCTACACAACATCACTCTTAAATATGACCACATATTTCTGAAACACCCTGTATACCAACTGGTTTAGTATTTCACAAGTTACCATTGCGTTCCAGGGGACCTTCTACCTAAGCCTGAAATCCGTAGTTTCGGCCTTAGTGTCGGGCGCTTTCTACTCCGGAGATACCTACGGAAATACGATTAGTCCCAAACCCAAACTAAGAATGAATGACAACACAATTGGCAGTTGTTCTTAGTTCGGGTTTGGGACTACTCGTAAATCCGTAGGTAATACGGAGTTGAAAACGTCCGACGCTAAGGCTGAAACTACGGACTTCGGGATTAGAGAGTAGACCCCCTGGGCCGCGGTGAAGATAACGAACAAATTCCGCAACTTCCTGTACCCTAGACAACAACTTCACTCACAACAAATCAGAAATTACCTAATCTAAATTCCCATAACAGTCACGTATCTACAGTAGGTACTTACCTACTCCTTTCATACCAACAGAAAATGCAGTAGACAGTGAAAGTAAATACCTATTTTTCTTCAATTCCCCATCCAACTCTTTGTTTTACAAAACAAACAAAGGAAGATGAAACATCAGATAGATACCCTTACATAATATATTTGGAGTACCAGCTCCCCCGCAAGCCTCACATTATAATCACAAAGCTGCAGCCAGGAACAAAGATGGCGCCGAGTGGCGTATCAAAAACTGCATTACTGTGGACATTTCCCATCAAAGCAGGCCATACGTAGCACTTTGTTGGGGCCGCATGAGACAACGGTGACTTTGGAGAGGTGGCCAGAAGTTTCAGTGGGAAACAACCATGCGTTGGCGATAGGGTTTTGCCCACAGATAGACATAGATAACACAAGAGCAACTACTTCCCGTGCACGTTTCGGTTCCCAGCTTACGATTAAAAATCGTAAGCCGCCACTTTCGCGCTCAATTTGCATCGGTGTACATACGCTAGTCGGATGTCAGTTAGGTGTCAGTTATGTGGTTAGGTCAGTTAGGTGCTACACGTGGCGGCGCCTTTGAATAATTTTGATTTTTCCATCTCCTAATAGTGCTTGTGTTGACGTCATAGTAGGTAGTCAATAAATGGCACGCTTGGTTTTCATGCAGATCGTGATACTTGCGTTATCTACGAGTATGTCTATCTATAATTTTTGCCTCTTCTTTCCAAGATTTTATTGTTTCAGACCAGACTTAGCGGCCTGATTCGGAAGTTAGTATTATCTTTGTGGTAATCGAAATTGATATCATAAGTCATTCTTGATCTCGCGGCAGACCAAATTCCATTCGTGCTCCTCCTAGTACCCTTTGCGTTACAGGGTCGCGGATACTCTTTCGAACAAAATCCGCAATAGGTACGGATGGGGTTGTGTGTATATTGAGGTATGGGCTTGCTCTCGACCTCGATCACGCCTGATGGAAAGCGATGGGCCGGAGCGAGCTTTACTATTCAGCGACTCGAACTTTTTTTTTTTTTTTTTTTTTTTTTTTTCGGTATGACCACTAGCAAGTTAACACGCAAGGGCTAGCAACTGCTTAACCGGACTAACCTGTGGTGGCCTCAAAAGAATTTAAGGCCCCCAGCCAAGGCAACAAATCTAGCTACAAGCTAAAACTACTGACCGCTCGCTAAGGGCATTCCCTATGGAATACGACCTCGGCTTAGCGGCGTCAGTTTGGGACAGCAAGGGACAATCAGGCTGGGTCGTTTTATTATTTAGGGGTTATTAAAGCTAAAGGCTCAGCGGCGCGGGCTGGCTCGTTTGCAAAAGTCGGGGAGGGTTTTGAATGGGGCGTCGCGACGGACCTCGGCGGCGAGGTCGGAATACGGAACGCGGTCTGTGTTTATTTTTTCTAAGAGTGCTGGTTTCCCTACAGCTTTCCTGAATCGTTGTGATCTCGTCATCTGACTCGACGAGTGTATGCCGAGGACGGCGAATCTTGCTAATACGAGAGGGAGTGTATTGTGAGGCCTTTGAAATCAAAGGGTTGCTGTGTTTCTCAGCTGATTCAATAAAACGCTTTGTAAGACGTTTCATGAATTGTTTTACTGTCGGGATTTTGAGGTCGACATGAAGTCGTTCATTCCTAATCGGGGCGACCGTGGCTTTTCGGAGAAACCGGTTTTGAGCGACTCGAACAAACCTAGACTTACTTTTATCAAACCTTCTGCCATCCCATACCTACTGGCATCGTAACAAGTGGCGCACGGACGGGTCGCCATGATCAAAGGGCGCCGCTCCAGCAACCGCGTTGTTTGTCTCCGACGGCATATTGATCAATATGGCTCCTTGTGCAGTTCGCTATGTATGTCGAGCTTGTCGTAGATAATTAGGTTAATTGCTATAGCGAAATTGTTGCTTTTGGACGCTATGTTTGGTGACTTTCTGAAGAATTGAGTTGCTTTGTAATGTAATTGACGTTATGACCACATTTTCTTTGTCCCGATACGTCTTTATTTTTTTCCTAAAACATATCGTGGGTGCGTTTACAAACATACAATCTCACTTACACAAACAGCCAGACCCGGAACAACTATATCTGTAGACCTTACAAATATTTGTTCCGTGCGGGAATCGAACCCGCAACACGCAGGGCAGCAGCCAATCGCTCAACCACTGCGCCAACCGTGGTGGAATAAACTTGACTAGAAGTAACATTTTCACTGTTGACTTAAAAACTAGACAGACAGCTATCAGAGGGCCAATTCTACTATTTTTTAAGCAACATTTGCATTAAAAAATGTATGGAAATACATTAAGGCTTTTTTGACAGTTGCAACTGACATGCGAATGCCAGCGTTGCTTAAAAATTAGTAGAATTTGCCCTCAGTATGTGACTACTTGTACTGCTCTGTCATTAGCCACATTCAGGTCCTAGTTGTGATTGCTTAAACAGCAGGAAACTTATGTTAGACAAAATATTAGCTAAAAAAATCCTAATTATGCAAATGACCCATTATAGCCATCCTTTGAACCTCTCATCATCTGACGACCTCTAGGCTCTAACAAGCAATATCGAATGCAAAGTGTCCCATGGCAAGTGCGCCACTCACGCGCACTTACTTTGTCGACGATTAGCGTCGTCTCATTAGTGGGCCGCTTTAGCACCTCGTTGTGCTCACTTAGCCTCTCGAAGACTCGACATCGTGAGCAACTGATAAAGTTGCAAGGATATTTAGTTGTCGACTAATTTAACGCAGATTTTTGCTTGTCTGTATTTGAGATGTAATCTGTTATGTAAAAAAATATCACTGTCTAGGGAATGCTTTGCAGAGCATTGTAATCTAAAGCAGTCGTTGGTCCTCTGATACAAAAATGTTTACGGTATAAGTACCTTACTATTATTTCTTGTAGTTTACTGATCAATATACAATAACTTATTAGTTTACAGATTACCGTAAATATTTTTGAGAGGGAGAGTTTTCTTAAAGGCGAAGTTATAACTACAACGTTTCAGTATTAGTAAAGAAAATGTCCCAAAACTATTTGAACATTTTAAAAAACGTTCAAATAATCGCCTGAAAAAATATACGATGTAATTGGGGAACCACTTTGCCACTTCCAAAACGACATGCGACTGAGGGCGAAGTCCTTCTTCAAAATGAAGACAGCATCATCACATTTCCGATTTTTTTTTTCACCTACGTACATAAAAAGTACCTACACCCGACAGTAAAAATTACCAGCCCAACAAAACACCATCAAAACCCATCACCACGAAAACTCACGCACGAAAAAGCACGTTACATAACGAACAGCGAGGGAGACAATACCAATAGTGCGGTATTATACTGCACGGTATACCCGGACAGCGGACAACGCGACCTGTCCGGACAAATAGCGAGATTACACGATACCGTCGACCGGACAAACACACAAACACAACACGGACAGACCTTCATTGGAAATTCTCAAAAACCTCGCCGTTGTCTCGCTTTCGTCAATATTTATTTTAGTCAGTTATTGGCGGGTACGTAAGTACATCCGAGCTCGGTTAGTGCAGTCGTGTAATATTGTCGGCTTTTTGGGTATCATATTTATAGTAACCCAATACAAATTCTGGTCTCTGGTCAGGTCTTAAAATTAAGTTGAGAACTTTTTCGATAGAATTTACTTCGCCTCCTCCTTCTCCTCCGTGGTTTGTCCACCATAATCATGGTGGTCTTGGGACGTCATAGCAAGGCTGGTTATTTACTTAATTTTTTTCGTAAACTATAATGTTGGTAATATGTTAATCAATCAATAAGTATACAACGTGTAACAGAATAAACGCAACACCTAATAAAAAGGGGTCATTTTACTGATAATAATTTAATGAACCACTTTTACAATGAGAACAACACCGAAATCGCAAAAAAAAGGTACCTATTGCGTTTAAACCCTGCGATAAAACTCTTGCGTTACTGATTTGGCATGTAGGTTCCTTGGGGTGTGTAGGGGAGCACTAAGAGCGGATATCCCGAAACGGGAACGGAAAATACGGGATATGCGCGTATGAACCCGCGGGCAAAAGCTAGTTGTTTTTTTTTTTAAATTGATAACAATTCTTTTGAAAATTGTCGGCACGAAATGTAAAAAGACAATGAACAAAGAATTAGTGATAGGTACTTGTGTAGACGACTATACTTACCTACCTACGGACGGATTTCTTTCCCTACGTGAGAGACTTCGCGAACGGTCATGTGATATCTGAGATATCGACCGTCTACAACCATACCTAGCTTCCAAATCTAGTATTTAGTACCTACACATATTATGTTGATTTATTCCTATGGCGTAGCATGCTCAGGGTAGCCTAACCTACCTAGAAACTATACCTACCCAGAGAGAAAGACTTTCCTTGTAACAATCATAGACACATTCTATTTCTACAAAGAAGCTAAATAATACTATTTCCACAAAATTACGCAGTTAGTCGACTCTTCAAGTGACCAGGAGTGCTGGCCTTTTTTTAACCGACTTCAAAAAAGGAGGAGGTTTTCAATTCGATTGTATTTTTTTTATATGTGACCTCATAACTCCGTCATTTGTGAACTGATTTACAAAATTCTTATTTAATGTAACTATTTTATCTTCCTGTGACTTTTTAGTCGTGTTATGTGGGGATTTACTTTAAAAAAAAACTTTTTCACAAAGAAAAATACAAGTGGCTTCCAAATAAAAAAACTCAACGAAGTACAAAAAGCTTGTGAAAAAGTTTTTTTTTTTAGTAATCCCCAAAATAGCTTTAATTTCGGTTTTTAAGTGTTTTTGGTTGTTTTTTCTGACTTCCGAAATTAAAGTACTTTGTAGTGTTTTTTTATTTGGAAGTCGGTTGTATTTTTTTTTCTTTTAAATTTTTCGGGCAAAGAATTATTTTTGATAGCTTGTTTATGTCACCGGATAATTTTATTGCAAACTCTGTAAGATTGTAATATAATAATAATGTCATTATATCATTTTGAATGCAACAAATCCCATCCAAATTCAATAGTTTTCAAAATATCCGTGCCTTGTTGAGAAAAATGAGTTTTCAATTTTCACACGATATCTTAAAATCTTACGGCGCGTCTGCAATTTGCCGGTGACATATACACAATTACTGAGACACCTACGATAAAATAAACAGTTATAGGACTTGAGTGACTAATATGTTGTTTCCTTTGTTTTAAACATGAACTAATATGTGCTTTTTCTGCTTATAAAATAAATGCTTCTGCCAGCGACTGTCCCGCGTGGAAGTCGGAAATCACTCCAAGCGAAAGTTTTTCCGGGTTGTCCTAATCCAGAACAGAGTTTACTTATGTGCTAGTTTTATCCAAATCTGTTCAGCTGTTAAAATGTTACAAACCGACTGACATACAGACAGAGTTAATTTCGTATCAATAAAATATAAAAGTGAGAGTAGTATGCAGTGCAGTAGATAAGTATGAGTGTTTATCAAAATGCAATGAAGTGCTCAGTACAATCTAGTATTTTCGTTGTGTTTGTATCAAGTAAGGCTCATGAGTCATGAACTCATGACGCATAATTATCCTATAATTAGTTCTACATAAAGATCAAAAGAACAATTTCAGACCACCATATCAGATTTAAAACACCTACGTATCAAAATCATGACCAAGTGAGAAATTCCTAAGTTTCCGTGCTAAGGTAAAATACGTCTCCATTCTCAGTATATGGGGTATGTAAATATATGGTGTATGTATATTATGTACATGGTGTTCAAACAGACCCATCACGTAGCTTCCCCGAAGAGCTGGCGCGTCGTTAGCGAGTATGTGTTACTCAGAGGACAATTTTACTTAAAAATTATACAACTATGCTTGGAAGGGGAATATGTGTGGCTGGAAGTGGTAGGAAATAGAAGTTTTACCGACATGGGTAATGCCATAAAACACTTTAAAGATAACATACAGTTACCGGCACGTAAATTGGCAAAGATTTTCGTAGTGGGGGAAGTTCGCGCACGCACTATTTCATACATTTTTACATGCGCGAACTTCCCCCACTGCGAAAATCTTTGCCAACTTACTTGCCGGTAACTGTATCAGAGTACCAATTCCCGTAAGGAACGTTCGCATTCGCATTGCTTTCGAGATCCTCTAAGTAATCTAATCTAAGTTAGGAAAATTAGGTGTGTTTTTGTTTTTGTGAACGTTCTGTTAAAGTACGAGAACTGCATCTCTGATTTAAACTGAGCGCAACAACAAAATAATTAAAAAAAAAAACGGCCAAGTGCGAGTCGGACTCGCGCACGGAAGGTTCCGTACCATTATCTATAAAAAAATCACGTTTGTTGTATTGAAGCCCCACTTAAATATTAAATTTTATTCTGTTTTTGGTATTTTTTGTTATAGCGGCAACAGAAATACATCATCTGTGGAAGTTTCAACTGTCTAGCACGGTTCATGAGATACAGCCTGGTGACAGACAGATAGACGGACAGACAGACAGCGGAGTCTTAGTAATAGGGTCCCGTTTTTACCCTTTGGGTACGGAACCCTACAAACTCTGGTTTTGTTTAATCATACTGACTTCTTTCTGGTCTGCTTCATCGTTATACATCGAATATGTCAAGCTGTGTGACTGGGTCTCTATTCAAAGAGACACTTCTAGTTTTTAGAAATCTGTGTAGATGCAGTTTGTAAGTTGTGCGTAGATTCGTTCTAAACGAGGAGGACGCAAGGAAAACACGCCTCAAAAATTATGACGCAAATGTTACAAAGTGGGGATTGCACTTTTTATGTCCCACGTTATCTAGTCTCGTTACCAACAAATATATGCATTCAGGCGAACTATTAAAGTACTTGTACTTTAAAATTATGTTTTGGATCAGCAAATACCAGAAATAACTATTCATTCTAATGGCCATTTAATCAGTAGATACCTTAAAAGGATATATCTAATTTGAGGAAAACTGCAGTTTAAATAACCACGATAGATATTACTGTAGTCACAGTAAGTATACCTACTTATTGTATATTCCTGTTCGTAACATAATATACTCTTAAAAAAATATATCACATCAAGTTCCGAACGGTTACATTTTTTAGCACTTTTATTTTTGTTATATAAGACATATTTGTACAAGTTCACATCCCAAAAAGAACCACGAATGAAATGATTTGATGTTTGTTACATTTATTTTGTAACAATGAACCAATAAATCATTCCTATTCCTTTTATAATAATCTGTCATCCAATTAGATTCATATTAAACTCAAAAATAAAACACAGCTTAATTTCTTATATTCTTAACAGAAAATTAACAGGATATTCAAATCTCAAAACCACTCAACAATCAGCCAGGTACACACAGGTCCCCAGCTCCCCAGGTCCAGTCCATCATTAGCTATTCCAAAACTAGTCGGCATCAAAGCCATGGTTGTAATCTCAGCGTGGCCTGCTCTTGGCTTAGAATTGAGCCATCTAATATTCCCTGTGTCTGAACTGAACCCCACCGTCTTGGGGGAGTATTCTGGAGTCGGCAGGTTATTTTTGGAGTTGGGTCATTTAATGTTACGTGTAGTGTGTTCAAACGTATGTTTTTGGCATAGGTTTCAGTAGTTAAGATGGGGGCCTTCCGAACATTTGCTTTTCGTCGTTCACCGCACAAGAAACACGCCATTTTTATGTATCGTGCTCACGATAGCTCCCGAAGATTTCCGACCGTGCGGCAAGTCCGCTTTGGTCTAGATGGGCCAAATTGTAAATTAAGAATAAGGTGGCTAGAATAATAGAACCCATGATTCAAAAAAATGTTATTAGAGCAGTTCCGCAGCCTGCACTAAATTCGCATTATGATTCGCTCTGCTAGATCAGTTCCATGTTCCTCCTAGTGCCCTTTGCGCTCCAGGGCCGCGTTGATTCTTTCGAACAAATTCCCCAACCCTGGCTATGTAGGTACCTATGGGCAAAACATTCGTCATGTTATGTAAAGCCTTTTTGTCCAGCTTATAAGCGTGCTTTCTACAGTATTGCATGACGATCAAAACTCAGAACCATGACAAATGGAGCTCGAAAATTTAAATCAATATACATAGCGTACAATTTAAATATCCCGCAATGGAGATCCTCGTAAGGCCATATTAACAACAAAACATATGGAAGGCTTTTTTACACTTAAGTAGTTGAATTACATAACTGAATCAAGCTGCCATAATCTGGCACCACCCACAGCCAAAAAAAATGTATATACATACCTAGTTCATCAACATAACAAAATCACATAGGAAAACCTGACCATAAAACCATTAAAGTTTTTACATGTGGAACTTAGATAATAGTCTCCTATTACGGCGGTCAGTCGGTTCCTTTGATCCGCCCCCGCTAGCCGCGCCGCGCGGCTCCGCCCGCACCCACTTAGCGGAAATTAAAATTACATGTCTACAGACCGACTATTAATGGTTTTTTCGTATGTAAATACTATTATTGTGGTATCTAATAAGTTGATTGTATCTCGTCCAGAAGTCTAGGTGGCCTTTTCAACCTTTGCATTTACTTCATTTAACCAGTGTGGCAATGAAAGCTGAAGAAAAAATGCATGGATTCAAATCAAGTCATTTATTCAATTCAAATTAGGCTGAGACGCAGCACTTTTTGAATGTCAAAGTTTTTCTTATAGACCCGTCCGTCACCATTTCTTTTAGCTGAGAGAAGAATGAATGAACTTGAATTTACAGTACCTATGCAGAGTTTAAGATAGTTGTTGAACAGCGAATGGTTATATGAAATATTACCAAAATCCTTTAGTGATAGATTCTTGCTGGAGCAGCTTCAAGTTCCATATCTGTTTATAGTTTCGAAGAGTGAAGCATGAGTACTACTTACCTAAGTAAACGTGGTCAACATTTGACACCTTTAATTAAAGTCCTAAATTAAGTTTTAATAGGATTTTTTTTTATTTAAAAATAGGCTAGCTCTTGACCTCGATCACGCTTGATGGAAAGCGATGGATGAGGCCTATGATGGAGCGAGCGTGCCCAGAAGATGATGATGCCCAGAGCAGGTGGCTTGACTCCGGTGGGGGGTGGTCGCGAACCAGGTGGGTGTTAGCCCTACCACCGCAAGGGAAGGATTGGTCAGTCTTATATGGTGTTAGGTGAGACTATCCAAGATGTAACGAGCGCTCGGTTCAGTTGTGCACTACACGAGGGGGATCCTTCATGCATCCCAAAAAGGATCCTCCCACGAAGCATCATATTTTAAGTGGGTGTTTCTATCAGCTAATTTATATCATTATTTATGTAAAAACAAGACAAAAGAAATATATAACTTTATAAATAATGTGTACAAAGGGACTGAATTTCTAGAGAAATTACAAGTACCTACGTGAATGTAAGTGTAGGTTACTTGGAGTTAATGAATGACGTATATCTCTGTACATCATCATTATTTTAAAAGTAGTTTATCAGACATTGAAGCAAACATACATCCATGGTTCTCAATTCGATTGTATTTTTTTGTATTTGTTACCTCATATCTCCGTCATGTACGAGTATGAAACGACTTGAAAAATTCTTGTTTCATGTGAAAGGATATTATTATACTTCTCGATTGGTTTCATTGAAATTTTATCAAAATCGGTTCAGTACTTTGGTTTTTAAATCCAAATAGCTGGAAAGAAATGTGGAGAAATCATCCATGATACGAAATTGCGCATTTTTGCTTTCCTGTGACTTTCCAGTTTATTTTGTACTTTGTAGTGTTTTTTTTGGAAGTAGTTTTTTATGATTTTTTTTTTATTAATGAAATGTTATAAAAACTATGCTCATCACATTTCTGATTGAGTCAGTTACGTTTTGCATTAAGTATTTATTTATTCACTCCAATATAAAGCTTATCAACATCAATAACTTGTACTGCAACCCCAAACTAATGCGACCAATTTCGTCACAAATCGAGAGATAATTTCATAATTAAACATCTCTGTAATGTCGGTCACATCAATCGGAAACGACGTACTCTCTCCATTAATTTAAAAGCCCAAACACGTGAACCGATAATTCGTAAAAATACACAATCCGATAATATCAAAAATAACCTGATAGAACTGTGATATGGGTTTAAATTAGAAACGTAATTCACAATTCAGTGTCAGTGGTATCATTGTGCAACGCGACTGTATCGGGCATCGAACCTGCGATATCAACGAAGTTTACTACCAAGGCGTCTACTGCACTTGAGTGATTATATCTTATCCTTCACTTATCTGTTGGTTAGTAACGTATTTACGTTGCACTTTGGGGACAAATGTGGCGAATTGTGCGTGTTACAGGAGGATGGAACTTTCGGGATTTTACGAGAAATTCTCGAATTGGCATAATCTCATTCCGTGCCCCGGTTTTTGGAAGAAATTAACTACCCGTCACAATTTAATGTCAGTCAAGAGATGCGATATACTATTGAAAACGCATATTTGACAGTTTGTCACAATCATTTTAGTTCGAGAACGTGGGCCTCTTGTTCTATAGGTCTTAAATAATCCTTTGCACGATATATTGCATTAGCCAAAAGAAAAGACCGAGTTTGAAATTTTAAGAGCTTAATTTAATAATACAGTTTTAATAATTTTCAGGATTGATTTAATCGCGATCACCAGGGCAGCATGAAACAACTTGGTTTTAATGGCAGTGCTACGGCATCAATTGTACCTACTGGTCCTAAGTAACCTTAGGCTGATTTTATTTTCCTTGTTTCTAAAAATTATGCTTCATTTAGTGTTAAAATTGGTTTTCTCCTGTATATGCCTTCTCATACTACTCGTACATGCCTTAGGCAAAGAGAGATTTTAGATTGCCTTATAATAATATACAAACTGGCAAGATAAGTACCAAAAAGTTAATTAGTTGAGTCCCCAGACAGCCTTTGGTCTTTCGACACGCAAGAAACGAATCCCGTTTATCAACACTTTTAATATAAAAGAAACTCATAAATCTTTCGTAAATTGACTTCGAAATATGAGTCAACTGCTTCCACCCATTTCATAACGATTCAAAAATACCATTTAAATTAAACATACGTTTCGCATTTCGAAATTAACTCATGCCAAACCTTGTAATATGGTTGACGGCATGAAAACTCATAAAAAACAGACAATTTTGAACTTTATACCTGGACAGATAATGGTGATTTTAAATGAATGTTTTATATGGGTAAGTTGGTATTGCTTTGTACAGAAAAAGGCCATTTTCTGTATCGGTGCGTGGCTCGAAGCGTACGCTTGGTTTGTTTGCTCAACTGAGATGGCGAGCGGAGACGAAAAAACGCCGAAACCGGCTCGACAGACGATTTCGAAAATATTTCTTATGATATATGAAGTACTGGGGGCAAAAAAATCTATTTATAAAGTTTTAAAGACTATTTTTCTAAAGTTTCAGATATTTTTTTTTGCAAAGGCTTCCTTCATCCAAATCTCTTTGTCTTGGGCGACCTCTGATACATTAATTGATCGAATTCTCCAATCACCATCATCATCGATTTTGATTTGGGCTGATTTTACAATATTCAAATAACTTTTACCTGAGGAATAAAAATGGCGGTTTGACAGCTTTTATATAGAAAATATGTCAACCAGTCACATTTTATTCTTCAGACGATTGAAAAATCAGCGCTTCGTCGAACAAAACATGCTTTTATCTACTTTCTGACCTGAAAGAACGTTGTGACTGCACTAAGAATCATTTGCAATACTACTATAGTATTGGACTAGTGCTAAAATAGTAACAAATAAAGAAAAATGTTAGGCAGATTATTTGTTTATCTCATATTTTTCCAACTACATAATAAGTTGGGTCTGGCCGAAAGGACTGGCCTGACAGAGCAAATGTCAGAGTGGTGTGGAAAAGGGAGATACAGGCTTTGCCCAGCAGTGGGACAAAATAGTTAGATATGTTGGGTCGACTTCTAGCCTAACCAAACGCAACTGTGTACCAGTATTTTACAATCAGTCGCTCGTCGCTCTATCAAACCTCCTTTAAACAAACAAAGAAAAACTTAGTAGAATTTTCATTAAATTATTTCCATTTCAAGGCAATTTCTTTATCACCCCTAAAAGCTGCAACAGAAAAAAAAATAACATAATAAAATTTTCCTCCCTCAACTGAGCTGCTATCGGTACCTATATATCCAAGATGGCGGCGATGCATCGGCGCGTAACCGCCGCTGCCTGGCTACAGACAGACATTCCCATTTGTTATATACCTACGAAAATCTGTGTACATATATAAAGGGGAAACTGACTGACTAACATATCAATGCACAGCCGAAATGACTAGAACATTAAATTGTGTACAAGGCTTAATTTTATGATGGAGGTGAGCACTAAGAAGCAGTTTTTGGAAATTCATCATTTATGGTGGTGAAAAACGAGAATGAATAAAGAGAATGGATAAAGTGAAAAAAGAATACATTAGTCGATGAGTACGATAGTTTAAAAGTGGCGCCAGTGACGGAATTGTTGAAAGGGAACCGCTTGTATTAGTATGGTCTTGCAAAGAGGAGGGATAAGACGCATTAACTAAAATAATTATGAATATAAATGTGGATGGATGTAGAGGGAGGCCAAAGAAAAGATGGTTGGATAGTGTGAGGAGCGATACGAAAGCAAAGGGAGTTAGTGATAGCGTGACGGCTGATAGGACAGAATGGGAGAAAAAAACGTGTTGCGCCGACCCCAAATAACATGGGATAAGGGCAAGAAGATGATGATAAAGGCGCAGACGAAGTCACAGGCGAAGTACTATTTGCATTATACCTACGGTACGAACATGTATGTACCTCGAAATGTGTTTCACTTGGTTATGAGGATATCGTATGTGACATTTGCACGTCCACATAAGTGCTAAATAATAAAATGTTGATGGGTTTTCAAAGTAAAACATCTTATTTAAGCATCTAATGTATTTACTTGCTGTGGTTAACGGTGGGTAGATTGTAATACAAAATATCCAGATTTATTTATTTTTGACGAGAACCCTTACGTACTTACATGAAACGAGACGCACGAGTTAATTCTAGAATTAAATAATTTCAGTCACACAGTCACAATCACAGCGAATCCAAAGCACAACAGGGCCTCTTCTATGACGTGCCATGATTCATCATGATTCCGTTGTGAAAATGGGATAGTCATGCTATATTGAGCGTCTTATATAACTCTGTCTCCGTTCCACATCGGAATCATGACTCGTCCTCTTAGTCAGCTTCGAACAATTTCATACAAACTGTACTATTCACTACCCTTGAAGTTGAAATTTCCAAAAATCATTTCTTCGCGGATGCATACGTTTTAAAATACTTAGGGCCAATTTCACCAATGAAACTGAACGCGATCAGCGAATAAACCACGTTCATGAGCTGTCAGTGTCATTATTTTTCGATGGAATGTTTACACTGACAGCTCTTGAACGTAGTTTAGATGTACTGATCGCGTTCAGTTTCATTGATGAAATCCGCTCTTAATCTATTTCAGATTTCAGCTGTCATGAAAGTGTTAGCTGTGCATTGAAAGTCAGTCAGGATAAAAGATTTTTTTAAAACGAGATTACACGCCTGCGAGGAGCTCGTGGCCAAAGAATAACAGCCTCCCGGGTACTATAAGGTTAAGCAACGCTTGCCAAGGTTGGTCTATGGATGGGGTGACCATCTTAACATACCGAGTTTCCTCCGTGCCTCGGAAAGCACGTTAACCCGTTGGTCCCGGCTATTATTTGTAGATTTCCAGCAGTCGATACGGATTGTTAGAAGCCAGTAATCTGACTCCAGTCTTGTCAAGAACAACCAGTTATTGGGTTGTGGAGGTCTGGTAGCCGCTTTGCGTAAAATACTGGTTGGTGCCTATTCAGCTGAATCCGGTTTGACTGGAAGCCGACCCCAATACGGGGTTGTTTTTTAATGACCGGCCAAATTTTCACTGGGTGTTCTACCCATGAATATGAACAACTTTCACTATGCGACTCTGAAATCACGAAAAAAAAAACAGCTGTTTCATACATTTTAGTCGAGTAGGTATTGAACTTGTGTATGAAACAGCTGATTTTTTCGTGATTTCAGAGTTGGTCCCATAGTGAAAGTTGTTCATATTCATGGGTAGAACACCCTGTGAAAAATTGGCCGGTCATTAAAAAATAACCCTGTATAGTTGGCAAAGGCTAGACATGAGATAACACACCTGCATAATTTCTTTAATACCTACGACACAGAAAACTAACGTATCCCCTTGTTACCGAGCTGCGTCCGTCCTTTTCCAGATAAGCGTGTTTGCGCCTCGTTCCGGGATAGCGCCGGCCTTATCTAATGAGAACTGATAACAGGACTCGCCAGCTCCAATGCACCGAGATATTGCTGCGGTTTCCTTGTAAATTTCGTTATAGCGGGCTTGTTATAAAACTTTAAGGAATTTGATGCATTTGCGTGGTTGATTTTTTACCTAGTACACCTTCTATTTTAAGTTCTTTCAAAGCATTCAAAGGTGTCCAGTAGAAGTCGCTGTTGGCGATAAGACCGCCGTTGTACCCTTAAAATGAGATTTCGAAAGTAACTATTTTTTGGTGTACAATAAATAATATTCTACTCTACTGTACTGTACAGAACCTACTTTCTAGTAAAATTGTACTTTATATCTGCTATTGGTGAAATATTTTGTAGTGAACAATGGAACGAAGTATCCTCGGAGTAAGAGCGGGGGCACACGATGCATTGCGGCGGCGGTGCGGCGCCGGAGCGGTGTCGCTGCGTCGTCTTTCATAGAAATATCTGTGGCATGTCACACGATGCGCTCCGACGCCGCACCGGACTTGCAACCACCAAGACGAGGCGGGGAGGGGTGAATGCGTTGCGACGTCGGAGCGGCACCGCTCAGTTGTTTTGCGTCACAAGGAAGGACACATGCTCGCTTTTTTCAATAAACATTCGAAATTTGACACACTCATTCGAAAGAAATTGTAAAACCTCTTTTCGTCTAACAGCAATTCTTTATATTCTTGGAGAAAAAACTGTACCTGCATCACTGTTCCTTAGTGCAATAAAGGGTCTAATCCAGTATTGTCGTACGCTTCTACGTCGATTTCGGCGGTGGCGTAATAGTAGGGCCAGAAACAGACGTCTTTTACGGTCCACTTTTATTAACAGACTCCAACGCTGCTGGGGTGCCAGCGGCGCCGCTGCGACATAATAACGTTGCGGTGCCGCACCGCTCGTGTGCCCACCGATACGGTGAAATCTTTGCGGTGCGACGCCGCAACGCATCGTGTGCCCCCGCTCTAAGGGTTACAGACCGCATAAGGAGCAATATGTATACTTCGTTCCAAAACTCAAATCGCAAATGTAGTCAACACAGCTGCCAAATTCAAATGGAAATGGGCGGGCCATATCTGCCGCATGCCGCCATATGAGAACTGGGCAAAAGTAACCACGGATTGGGTCCCGAACATCAGGAACCAGCAATGCGGTAGACACAAAAGGAGATGACGACTTGACGAGACGAGCTGGACTCCTACCTAAAGGATTGGGCTCAGATTGCTCAAGACAGATTGAGGTGGAAAGAAGTAAGGGAGGCCTTTCCCCTGCAGTGAGACACTACGGGCTTATAATAATCCTACTAATCCTACTAATATTATAAATGTGAATGTTTGTATGTTTGTATGTTTGAATGTTTGTATGTTTGTATGTTTGTATGTAGTATGTTTGTATGTTTGTATGTTTGTATGTTTGTATGTTTGTGTGTTTGTGTAGGGTAAGTGTAGGTAGGTGTAGAGTAGGTGTAGTTACAATACAAATCAAGAAACCTCCCTATTTCCGATTTTCACGCGGGCGAAGCCGCTGGTAGCTAGTAATGATATAAAAGTGCCTCTGACGACGCCGTAAAAGTGGCGAAGTTTTGGATCAAAATTGCAAGCACGGTCAAGCCACCGACATGAAGATTAAGGTTTCAGAATTTTATTTGCAAGAAAGTCTTTCGAGTTCATAATTCAGCCAAAAACACGAGGTTTAAAAAATTATAATTTGGTATTTCCATGGAAAATTACCATTTAGTTTTTCAAAGTCTTTAAAAGCTTATTGATTGTTGTCACATTCCCGTACCAAAACGAACTCTTTTTCCTTTCTCTCTCGAATTAAACACTTACACTTGTTAAAGTAGCCTATTTTTAGACCAAGATAGAAATATACTACCTTACTCAATAATTCGACTTCCGGGAAAATCATAAAAAAAAATATAAAAATCAACGCCAAACTTTATTCGTAAAGTAATTAAGAAAACAAAATTAAGGCTTAATCTAATCATGTAACTCTTAACAATTCAATTGATTCCAAAGTTAGAATAAACATAAGCCCAAGGTACTCCATTAAACGGACATCGGGAAAAATTTTAAGAAAAAATTTGAACAAATTACCGATCTGAAGGCGTTCTTAAATAAAGGAGATTTTTTAAATTCAACCTTAATTGTTAGCTGAAGAGTTTTCTGCGAAAGTGAGGCAGGAAAAGAATGTGGAGAATATTTTTTAAGTTGAGATACAGTTCGAAAAATGTCATAAAACGTGGAAAGAAGAACATGTCGCTTCTCACAATGCATTCCCATTGTCAGAAGCGACATGTTCTTCTTTTTATTTGTTTACCCTTTATTGCCCCACTACTGGACAAAGGTCTCCCAATATTTTCCCAACCATGTTCATGTTCTACAGACAAATATTCGAAGTCATGTGACATACGTCACCACCGCGACTTAGTTCACGAGATTACGGCTAACGTTCCATCCCCTCTGATAAAGGGTATGTTTCCCAGCAGTGGGAAATTCATACGCTGGTTATATGAGAGCTTTTCAAAATAGATGGCTGAAAGGTGAAATAATTCAAAGAGAATTTCCGTAAAGTTAAAAATAATGCACTGCAAAGTGCTTATTCAGGAATCTTAACTAGGTAGGTACCACGTTACAGGCGTTGTGTACCACGCGCGCCTCAAAAAGCTGATGTCTGCATAGAAGATGAGGCCCGCTAGGGCTAGTGTCTACCAGGGCGAAATTTGTTAGAAAGAATCACCGCGGCCCTGAAACGCAAATGGCATTAGGAGGAATAAGGATGGGTTTTAGTTAGTTAGTCTGACACCCTCTTCCACACCGCCCAGAGCGGAAGGAGCCATTTGCCGATTTCCCATCCATAAAAAAGGTACTTATTACTATATAAATAGATGATAGACACAAATGTGCAAAATAAATACAACGCAATCAAACACGGGCAACAATATTTTACTTCTTAGAAATATAATTTAACCTTATTGTCATTTACTCAAAAATAGGTGTAGGACGAACGTTTGTGTTTACTTGCAAATATTTGTGCCCCTAAGGTTAGTGTATTTTTCTATTGAATTTAGAAATGGGACTATCCTCTTGCGTGAACAGATTTTATTTTATTTTGATTCACGACTCACCAACAATTTTGATTTGCGATTACAACGTAAATCAAAATTGTTGATGAGTCGATCTGTGTCGTAACACACAACTAATTTGCACGAGTCAGCAGAATATACTTGTAACATAAAATATAGGTTGCGGAGGTTGTTCAAAAGAGTCACCGCGGCCCTGGAACGCAAAGGGCAAGGAGGAACACGGATGGATTTTAGTCAGTAAGAGTCTGACATTCCCTCCTGCTCCACGCAGAGCAGGAGGAGTCACATGATGATGATGATTCAAATCCAGCCAGCATTATTTTTCTGCCAGCTTGCTCTTAGATTCCGTATGCAGGCAACCTGAGAACCTATATCTACATACTTTCAAGGTTTTTGATCTTTCAAAACTATCTGAATAAAAGTTATAACATTTTCTTCAATATCTTCAAGTTACATATTGAATTTAAAATTTCACTCTGCCATTGTCCGGTCCAAGTACCGTTGTGATTAGTCTCCGGCGATTTCTTCCAATCAATTGAACTTATGAAAAGTGCCGGGCGTCGCGTCGCTCGCCGTGTCGTGTCGCCGCGCCGTGTCGTGTCGCAGTCGTCGTCTGGTAGGGGCTTAATCATTGTTTGATCTCATTATTGCGACGAATTTGTCGCTCGTCTGTGCACTGGGCTAATCAAGTGGACAATGGACGGTGTTTTTGTAAGAAAGTGTGTTTTTTGAAGATTTTTTTAATGAGTTAGAAAAGGTAAGTAAGTACAGTTAATGGAAGTGGTTTTAATTATTCATTTGAGCTTAAACTGAGAACATATCCTAGGTAATTGCTTGTCTTTGAAAACCACGAAATAAAAACTACTGAACCGATTTCGATGAAATGGGACAATCGGGAAGTATAATCCTTGAAAATAAAAGAAAAAAACATCAAATCGGTTCATAAATGGCGGAGTTATTAAGTAACAAACATAAAAAATACAACCGAATTGAGAACCTCCTCTTTTTTTAAGTCGGATAGTAAGCTAGAATAGTCAGAAATAGTGTAGTCTAGACTGTGACTACTTAGATCATAATTGTAGCTAAGTCCACCTAAATATAAAAAAATCTCTCTTCAGTACTTATTCAACAAAAAAAAAGTAGCAGAAAAATCAAAAATAAAATACGAAAACGAATTTAAAAGTGGAAAAACACGATACTTTGCAAAAAACAGCTAATATTAAAGGCGAGTTAAGCTCGGACGGTCTTAAACAATAATGAGCCAACAAGCGCTGTTGGCTTTGCGACGTCTACGGGAGGGGAGGACTTACATGGCGACGGAATTAGGAGAGATGAGGAAAAAAACAATCTTTTGACATTATCTGGGATTGTAGAATAATATTCTGGTGTAATTTAGTATCTAATTTAGTATTACATATAACACGTCATGAACTTGAGTGTTTTTATAAATTTATCAGACTAAGAAAGTGCTACGGACTTGTGTAAAAGTGCAAATGGACACTATTCTTAGTTTTAAAATAATCTATCACGTAACATATTAAGTTAGAGTTACATTGCTTATTAGTCTTTTAGGCTAGATCGTAATTAATTATTAAGAATTTTGTTCTTACTAATAAAACACAAAAAAAAAATAGTATATACCTGATGTATATACCAGATCGGTTTTCTGAGGAATTGTTTTCAGTGATAAGCATCATTCACAAGCTTGCAAATGCATATTGGCCTTTCGAACGTCTACGAGCGAGTAGGACCAACATGGCGACGGAATTAGGAGAGATGAGGAAAAAAAATAGAAAAAATATCTTGTTGTCTTGATTCTGTGTCATTTTCTAGTACAACGACTTGTTTTATGAAGAACTGGTTTAAGTAGATCGTATCCTTTATTCATAAGCTTGCATAATCTTATTTGAGACACTTAAAGAAGTGAGATAGATACTCTCCTGTAATACTGAACTGCTTTAAAAACCGATTCGACAGACTGCATATCTCCAAGCTATTTTAAACACACGCATCAGCTAATATCATATCTGCTACAAAATTAGATGTCAATCGAGGCTGCTCTTGCCACTTACTGAAATTAGACTGACAGTATTATGGAAATGCTGTATGTAGTTGCAGAATAATATGGTCATATTTATTGCAAGGGGGAAAAACGTCGTTTAAAACACGTGGGCATTTGTCATTGCGGTTTCTCGGCTCCAAAACAGTGTCATCTTCGGCTTGTGCGACTTTTCCGTATCGGCTTCAATGACAAAGTATGTACAACTTCATCAAATTGTACCTCTTAGGTGTACGTAATAAATAGATACACATCATGGCATAGAAGCATACTCTATAGCAAGCTAAGTCAACTCTGTAAAAGTTGCTCCATGTAATCTCAGCTTAACACCCGTACCTACCCATCTCTAGGTAATTATAGTGCTAAGTTATATAGACCATACGATTTCAATGCTTTGAAATATTATCCCGATAATTCTTATCTATCATGGAAAGATTTTTCAGAAATGAAATGCTTGGAGGTTTCATTTGCAATGCATCAAATCCAAATTATGCCAAACTGATTTTTACAGCGCTACAAATATAGTTTAATTGAATACATAATAAGTGTGAACTTTGCTCTTTCAAATACGAGTCAACGTCCAATACGACGTTGCAGATGATGTGTTCATATCAAAGTAAATAAGGATTACAATTTTTGTTTTGGAATTATTTGGATTTACACTTTTGCGGGAAACACAAAGAAAGACTTTCACTTTTCCTTTAGGTACTTTTACGTAAATAAGGTCTATTTACGTTATCTTCCAGCACAAAGACAACACCTCTACCCACATTCGCATAAAACCAACTTATCCGCACAATATACCCTAATGATGAAACAATAGAGCGGGGAAAGCGTTCATTATACCTACCGTCCATCGGATATGTCCGCTGGGCAAATAAACAGCGCAGTATTGCGTTCCGTCGGTAGATGGCGACACCATCACGTTTTCCGTGATAAAAATAAAATATAAGGCCGCATACGTGACGGTCATACGCGTTGGGATTTGGGTATCTGATGCGTAGTGTAGGGATGTCTGGAAAGTTTCAGTTGGAATGGAAAGATAGACAGTCTTTAAATGGAGTATTTGTCAATAATTGTTCTGATTGTAACAGTTATCGCGTTGGCATAAGCTTTTATAATAGATAATTATTGTTGTTTACTGTTATCTATGTATCTTCAAAATATTTTACAATAACAAAGATTTCGATACTTATGATGTAAAAGATTTGTGAAATGAATGTTTATGGTATCTAAGTAAGAGACTCCAGTTTCTCCTCATTGCCATTGCGATCTTTGAAGCTGCAATAGTTTTAGTTAGGCTTCTGCTACAAAAAAGGTTAGTTTCTGTTTTTTTAACCAGTCTTGCCAAGAAGTACCGTGTTACCCAATTAACAGGGTGTGGAGGTCTGGTAGGCAGCCGCTCCACGTAAAACACTGGTATTCAGCTGAATCCGGTTTGACTGGGAGCCGACCCCAATATAGTTGGGAAAAGGCTAGGCAGATCTACAACTCTTTGGGAGTGGGTATTATAAACTCAAACCTGTGAATAGTGCACACCATAGTGTAGCTGGAACTCGATGCAGTTTTCAAGTAACAAATGATGGCTGTTTTAGAATCTACTGCGTCATGATGAGAGAAGAATGATTGTCTATTATTTCTATCTTACTTTGTTGGGTCAACGGAAATGGCGCAACTGAGAGCAGAGCACGAAAGTTTTAGCGCATAGGATACTATATTCATATTTTTGTATGATACAAATTGTGTATGTCACATAAAATTAAACCAAAATAATATTGGGTTGTAGCTTTTTTTAATATATTCAAAATTTACTTATGTTAACAATATTGTAACGTTACTGTAGGTACGTCAAAAGATTCGTGCTAGGCCCTCAGAACACTGTAATTCTCAACATGTACCTAGTATTCTTCAGGAAGTATGTATTTCCTTTCACTTTTTTTTCTGTGTTTCATGCACGGTCGAAACGTCAATAAATACAGATTTAGTACCAACACCAATTCTAATCTACATTCAACCTACTATCAAAATTCACCGTACCCTTTATCCCTGAAATCAAAGTACGTACCTACGACGTGGACTAGCGAGTGAACGAGGCAACCCGTCACGAGGGAGGCCAGGCAGCACGCGTTGTATTGACTGAGCCGAATGCGCATGCCTACCCAGCGACGGGTTTAGAACAGATCTTCGTGGACTGGATGTGGTAAGGGACGTGGTATTTTTAGGTAGATACTTTTTAATGCGGAGGTCTTTCTATTCTTCCAAAAGGCAAGGCCTATTTTTGCTACCTATTAACATATTTCTTATTTTGACTTCCAGTTAGAAGTTAGAAAAAATGTCGGTTGATAGCATCTGATAATTATTTGTTATCGTACTATGGATGAAACCAGTAAAAGACGTGGCGACGCTTGTGGGCAGATCTGCATGTCTAACAGTGGCTGAAAAGATCAGAAGATCTAAAAGGTAAAGTAAACCACTCTCAAGTAGCATCAGGAACGCTAAGATTTTGCTTGACAATTAAATAGGTACTGGAATACTCAGAGTACTTACTATAGCCTTGTTTCCTAGGGCGAATGGTTCAAAAATGCATTTTCCAGCGGCGACACTGGCGTTACAACATTAATAGTGACTCTTCCAGTTTCTTCACATCGTTGTTTGAACTCAGCATTCGGCACGGTATAACGAGACTAAACTGGGTTAAAATATAAACGTAAGTAAACTGAAAATAACAACATCGATTTTACTACATATTTTCAACAGTCCAGTTGTCTTTGTGAAGCCAAAGTCCTAGTACCTACTTCTACCAGGTTACCAAACCAACTGAAGTTAAAATGGTAACTTGTAGACAAATTCATGATTCCAGTTTGTTTTCATTAGGCACTAGCATTTTCCTGCGCCTTCCCTTCCGTAGACCATCTCACATGAACCTAGCAATCCGTTGTAAAAATTACAGTGAAATATTTTTTGCAATCGTATCAATTGATAAATCGTCATCATCATCTGCCTAGCCTTTTCCCAACTATATTAGGGTCGGGTTCCACTCAAACCGGATTCAGCTGACTACCAGAAAATGATAAATTTTGTCGTTTTTAGCGGTCTGGTTTTTTGACTAATCACTTTTTTTTATTGCTCGTCATAACAACAGCCACTGGGGTCGAACTACCCCGGGCGTCGGGAGTCGCAGGACGATTCCTGGCCACCGTAGGCGCAAGGCTGCGAACGGCGAGCGTTGGGTGTGTCGTCGTCCAATCACAACCAGCCGGTCTATTCTGTCGACATCTCACCGTGTACACCTAGGCGGAGTGAACGACAAGTGAGCTGTCATTCGATCTTAGTTGTATCGTTTGACAACTCACCCGTTGCACCCCGCCCATGTGCTCACTTGTCGTTAACTTCGCCTAAGTTTTCACTTCGACGTGTTTACAGAATCGCACTCTAGGCCCAGGTCGACCCCCACCAACCGTGTCTCCACGTTGCCGTCGTGGTGGGGCTTGCGTGTCTCAGTGATCTTGGGGGCTTTGCCGGTAGAGCCACTCATGCCGGAAGGTCCCAAGTGAGAGACCAGACCAAGAGAGACACAAGAGGGGCACACCGTTCGGAGACTTGAGCAGTGTTCGGGTTCTCGGACGGTGTGCGTCTCATTGACTTGCTCGCTGCTCTCTGGTACGCGTCTGATCATCAGACGTGACTGTGAGGGCAGCGAGCAAGCACTGAGAGAGAGGGGGAGAGGAGGGGAGATAGGGACGGCACCCTCAAAAAGGAAACCATGGACAGGCCTGCAAAAGAGATATTACCCCAGGGCGGTCCGGACTGCACAGCAGTTCGGGAATCCGCCACGCCTCGTGCGTCAAGCCCCTCGTATTCTGGGGGGGCAACAGGGCTGTCCGCACTCCGCTTGCCAAGGGCAACAGTGGCCGAGGAGGCCCTCGATTCGAGCCGTCCTTTGAGGAATTAATCGGGTTTAATTCTAGCTCACCCGACAAAGTGTCGGTCGGGCAGAGCGCGGGAAGTGGCGCGCTATATTGGGAAGAGGGCTCGCTTGAGCGTCGCGCGGGTGCAGGGTCGGAGTCCGAGTTGGACTCCGACGACCAAGCGACCTTTAGCTCGGCGAGCTCTGAACCCGTGAGAGCGGGGGCTGCTGCGGAGGACTCTAGGTCCTTCCGCAAGCGGCCCAGAACGGAGGAAGACCGGGGGTCGTCTGGCAGCGAGGAGGTGGCCTCGGCTCGCAAGATCCCCACCAGTAGGCGGGGTAAGGGCCGAGAGGGAGGCAAGGGGAGATTGCCCGCCTCCAAGGTGGCTGGCCAGCGAGCCGAGGAGCTCGTCGCTGACGGACGACCCCCCGGAGAGGGCGGTCGCAGGGCTCCTGGTTCGGAGTCCTCCGGCGGTGAGCCGGATGACTCCGGACAGGAGCGGGTTCGGAGGGCCGGGTTTGCGGAGATGGTGGAGGCCGCGCTTCGCGATGTGGCCTTGAAGAGGAAACTTTCCTCAAAGAACAAGGCCATAAGCGAGGCGATGGCCTCCATTCTGGCGGCAGCGGAGGCTAACCCAGGGGGGCCTCCGCGGGACGAGATGTCCAAGCTGTGGGCGGAGGTCGCCCGCTTGGCTGCCGCCACGGAGCGTCTCCAGAAGGAAAACGAGGGGCTCCGCGCAGAGCTGGCCAGGCTCCGGGGAGCCGGCCCACAGGGGGCGCCTCAAAGGGGGCGCAGAGAGGACAGCCGTCCCGTGCCGCAGGAGAGCCAGGTTCTGGACCTGGTGCGGCAAGAGATGGCTGCCTTCCAGGCGAGGTTCTCCATCCTGGAGGGCATCGTCCTGCGCCCCCCGCTAGCGAGTGCGGCGAGTGGGAAGGCCCCCCCAGGCCGGAAAAAGGCGGCGTCTTATGCGGCCGCCGCGGCTGCCACACCGGGGTCGTCCGGCCTGGACAAAGGGTCCGGGCCGGCACCCGCGAAGCCGGTGCCGGGAAAACCGGACCCGGCCCCGGGAAGGAAGAGGAGGGGTTGCTGCGCGGACGGCAAAGGCTCCTGCGCCGTCCTAGCAGCAGCTCCCCCCGGCTTCCTCGCCTTCAGCTCCTCCCCCGGCTCAAGCCGAATGGCAAGTGGCCGGGGAGAAGAAGAAGGCGGGAAAGGCAGCCAGGGCGGCCAAGAGGCGGGAGAGGAAGCGGCGGCAGAAGGCGCGAAGCGTCGCGGCTGCGCTCCGCCCCCCGAAAACCGCGGCTGTAGTGCTTACACTACAGCCGGACGCGGCGAAGAGGGGCGTGACGTACGCGGACGTGCTCACCAAGGCGAAGGAGGCGGTGAACCTTGGTGAGCTAGGCATCGTAGGGGGCCTCCGGCTCAGGGTCACCATGACTGGGGCCCGGATGCTGGAGATCCCCGGGGCAGCCAGCGGCCCAACCGCGGACGCTCTAGCCGAAAGGCTCAGGGCGTCCCTAAGCGCGGACGATGCCCGAGTGTCCAGGCCCACCAAGCGCATCGACATGCGCATCTTGGGCCTGGACGACTCCGTCACGGAGACGGAGGTGGTGGCCGCCGTCGTCAGGACGGGGGGGTGCTCAGCAGAGGAGGTGAAGGCGGGCACCCTACGTCCTGACAACACGGGCATGCGCATCCATTGTGGTGAGCTGCCCCGTGTCGGCGGCCAAGACCATCTCGGAGGGCCGAAGATTTTTGGTGGGTTGGGTTTCCGCGCAGGTCAAACTGCTGGAACCCCGACCTCTGAGGTGCTTCCGGTGCCAGGTGGGCCACCATGTAGGAGCTCAATGCACCTCGGAGGTGGACCGCAGCGGTCTATGTTTCCGCTGCGGTCAGCCCGGTCACAGGGCCGGCTCCTGCGACGCCGCGCCGCACTGCGTAGTCTGTGCGGCAGCTGGCAAGCCAGCCGACCACTGGGCTGGGGGTAGGGCCTGCGCCCCACCCGCCAAAGCCGGAAATAGGAAAAAGCCCTCCGCCACCGCCGTCTCTGCCGCGACCGCCGCGACCGCCGCCACCGCCGCCGCTTCCTCCGCCGCCATAGCCGGTTCCACTGCGGCTGCTGCTACTGCAACAGCCGCAGTAGAGCCCCTACAACGGGCTCCGGAGGGGGCTGAAATGGAGTGCCAGTAATGGCCCCATTTCACCCCCTCCTGTTGAACGTCAGCCACTGCGCCGCCCAGGAACTCATGCTCCTGAGCATGGCGCAATGACTGATGCCTGTGGACGGCGAGCAATGGGTAGCTCGCCGTCCGATCAGAACAGGCCCGGGTTGACGGCGCGCTGTGTTCTACGCGCGCCAAACCAGCAGACGTCAGCATGACGAGACGTCAGAGCCAGAGCCTACCAGGGTTGCGGATTTGTTCGAAAGAGTTACCGCGGCCCTGGAACGTAAAAGGCACTAAGAGGAGCATGGGTGGGTTTTAGTCAGTAGAAGTCTGACACTCGCGGGAGGGGTCATTTGATGATTTACCATCCAAAAAAAAAAAAAAACAAAAAAAAAACACAAAAAAAAAAGGCATAGGTCGACGACGGCGCGTTGTGTTCCACGCGCGTCTCAAAGAGATGTCATCATAATAATCGGGGCCTCGGGGCCTGCTAGGGCCAGAACCCGCCAGGGTTGCGGAAATTGTTCGAAAGAGTCACTTGGCCTGGAACGCAAAGGGCATTTGCAGGAACAAGGATGGGTTTTAGTCAGTAAGAGTCTGACACTCCCTTCCACTCCAAACAGAGCAGAAAGAGTCATTAGATGATTTCCCATCCTTAAGATCTTTAACAGTTGTTACGGATTGGCAGTCACCCTTAAAATAATGATATTCAGCTAACTCCGTTTTACTGGAAGCTGGCCCCAATGTACCGTCTCGTAGTTGGAAAACGGCTAGGCAGAGTGATTGAATTGAGTTTAGCAAGCAGAAAGATTTCCAAACCACTGAATGCCAATCTTTTTCTTATTAGGTAGGTACTTCTTTAGTTGTATCCATGTGAATAGGATGGATTAAACGCATGTAACTAAGAGTACCTAACGAATATAAATGTGGATGGATGGAGAGGGAGAGGGAGGCCAAAGAAAAGATGGATGGATTGTGTGAGGAGCAATATGAAAGAAAAATGCTAACTCCCTTTTCTTCCATGATAGCGTAACGGCTGATAGGAGTACAGATAGAAGAAAAAATGTGATGTGCCGACCCCAAGTAACAGCCCTGATAAAGGTACCTACGCGTACGAAGGTGATGAGTTGTATAATGCTAAATAGATATCTGATCTACTTAGGTATTAGGAAGTTAGTCACTTAGTTATAGGTACTTACTTACTTCTTGTGTAGTACTGCACACTCTTCTAGAAAAGTTTTCCATCAAGTAGAATGCTTATATGTCAGGTCCCTTTAACTTTACTTCATGAATACTATGTTTCTGTCAAACTTTCAGGATGTATTAAAACCGACGGGTCAGACCTGTCATGCAGTAGGTGCCCGAGGACGGGTGTCGTAACTCATTCCTTACGGATTGGTCGGAGAAGGCAAAATACAAATAACTTTGGAAAACTATGGGCCTTTGCCCAGCAGTGAGACAATAATATACTTAGATTCACTGTATTTTTGCAGGCAATTAGGTGGGAGATACTTTGAAAAAAAAACTGAGTTAAATTATAAATAAAAGTCCCGTCTGATAGTTCACAGTCCAATTTATTCCTATTGCTTAATATTTCACAAACAACAAAGACAAAAGTTTATCAGTAAGTACCTAAATAAGACTCACTTAGCCATAGTTTACTTAGACAAAGAAACCACACCACATTTACACTTTTCACATCGAAAAAAGCTTAGTCATTATATAACAAACACAAAACCGTAACGGCAGCAGTTAAAAACAACACGGCGCCAAAAAAAGAAACAATACATAAATCAAAATGAAGAACAATCCATTAACTGGATCTACAATAAAAAAGAAAACAACTCGCGTTCTGATTGGCTGGCGGGTTGGCGGGAGACTGTTATTGGCCGGCGCGCAGCCGCGTTGCGTTCCGAAACTCGATACTTTTTAATAATGGCTCCTTTGGATAATGCGATCGCCTTTTATATTACATGGAGGTATTTTATTACCAAAATGCGGTCTTGAGTGGCCGGGCCGCCTGTGGGAAAGGGGCCGGCCACCACTTCTTGTTGCTGCCCGATTAGGATGGATAATGTGTGGAGATTTAGGCCTGTTTTATTGTTCCATTCGTTTTTGGTTTAGGATAATTTGGTTATCGAATAAATGTGCTGCTTTGGTCTGACAGCTAATGTATGATTTTTATTTAATTGATGATAAAGTCTAGCTCACACAAAACTTTTCCTAAAATGCTACCAACTACTTTCTGTCTGCAGTCACCAGAAATGAATGTAGACATCAGAGATGAATCACAAATGATAGGAGAACGTGTTAAACATTTTTATAGTTAAATCATCGCCGATAACAGAGAACAAACATTACAAATCGCCCGCAATCAAGCTCTAATAGATAGAACAAAAAAATCATAAACACAATCTAGAGGGCCGAGACTAATCACAGTGCAAGCACTGTAAAGCGTTATCAAACAAGTTATTGCTCAAATACGCAAGATACACTCGAACCTCTCTCATTGATGGGCCTGTGCAAACAAATATATCGACTATTCGATAAGGGCCCACGACGCGAATCGATACTGACCCGATATCGCGACGATCGGCAAATAACGTGTGTGATAAAAACTGAACGCACCTCTCGCGGAGACGATCATGTTCTTATTTTTAATTTTCAATGACCTTTGGGGCATCGAGGGCGCTATAACTTTGGTGTGTGACTTGTGTGTCCTTATTTCTTATTGGTTCTTGCTTATTTGCTCATACAAACTTAAAAGCTAAAGGTATAGAATTGAGGACCATATTAAATTCGAAGTTTGAGACTTTGAATTTTAAAATACTGATAATAAAATAGTGTAAAAACCGTAAGTACTAGAAAATTCATCTCATTATGTCAGCGTAGTTTGCCGCCATTTTATACAGAAAAAGGCGCGAAACTTTCTGAATGAGCGTTCGAATTCCGAATTCGTACGCACTAACAGTCTTTATCAGTCTGTTTGCGATTGTTATCGATTTAAATGTTGTCTAACCGTCGATGAGACTGTTTTGATGATTCGCGATATTTTGTAAGTATATGATCGACACTAATCGGTAAATCAAATATTGGTGTAGAAGCATTGAGTTGTTTGAAGCCGAATTGATCGTCTTTTGATAATAGAACTACGAGTATTACTTATTCTTGGAAAATCATGAGACGTAGTTACTTAGGTACTTACATAGTATTTTTTTTTAGAAATATCTGATATAATTTTTTTTTTTTTGTTTTCGTTTCAGGGCAGACTGGGTGGGTTCCATGCAACAGGAACCAGCGTCGTGGTAGGATCGGTAAAGATAGCGTTATGAGATAGAATCCTAACTAAAGGACTGGCCACAGACCGCGGAAAATTAAAAGGCGAATATTCTTTAGTCTTTAATTTTTTTTCTATGGGAAACAGCAGTCAAATAATACTATTTCCATAATACTTTTTGGAAAACCTGAGACATTACTTTCACTCTACGTTAGGTACCTACTTATTGTATTGCTACTTCCATGACACTATGTACTTGCACTATGGTTGCTCGTTAGCTCCAGTTGTCTTTGCCCAGAGATATAAATAAACAAACTAACCATAGCGTATCATACATAGATTCTGGCTTAGTAAATAAGTAGGTAGGTACCTTCTTACTCATAAAACTTTTCGATGTGCGAAGCGATCACCCTTGAAACGTGCTAATCTAATCTACTTAAGCCAACAGACTGCAGACAACTTTAACTTGAAGATATCTAGCCTTCAACAGCAATCAGGACCTTAGCTTGAAGAATGTCACAGTTCGGACAGTTAACGGAAACTGTTTATTTCATTCTTAACAGAATTGATAGACATCAACACTGGAAGTGCTGATGTCTATCAATTCTGTTAAGAATGAAATAATAGGTAAGTAAACTTATTGTGAAGTTACCTTATGCACCAAATACTTACTTTTTAAAATATCTACTTACTTTTGAAGAAGCTCGAAGCTTAGAAATAACTGCCACACGGTTCGACCTTAGAGGTAAAGCAGCCCTTCCCGAGGTCGTTCAGGGGTGGATGTCCATCCTATAAGACCGATTAAGCAGACGACAACCTCCTAGGTTGAACAGCGTGAGGCCACTCATAAAAAAAAGGTGCGTCGGCAAAACACGCTATATAGGTAAGCCGCAAGTCCCGACTGTCATTTGTAGATATTTGATAGTTGTTACGGATAGTCAGAACCCAGAAAAGCTTGAAGCGTATCCATATCATCCATACTTACGATGCCAAATCATCCCAGCGATGACCACAGCCAGATTTCTTCTCTGGAAAGCGTCTCTCAATCTGTTTAAATGTCATAGGAACGGTCGTTACAGACCAAGAAGCAATCTGCATCCCGACTATTTGATTTTACATATAATATTATTGCTTTGTCACTGCAGAGGATCACTGAATCCTAAGTCACAGAAAAATACAGCTGTAGCCACCACTCATCACAGCACGTTTTATGACTATCGTCAAGAAACCAAGAAACAAACAGTTCTCAAAAGAACTCTTTTTCACAGACTTTCTCAAAAGAACTAGACTTCTGTTAAAGGAATAGGAAACGCTGAAGACACGCCGCCGTCGCATTCTTCGGTCTTCGCTCGCCGCGCACGCGAACAACAGCAGACGTCTTCTCTCTTCAAATGCCGCGCAGAAAAGGATCGCGAACTACGCGGAACCCTTATTTATACACACCTGCGGCGCGCGTGCATTCCGCGCACCGCGGTCCGTGACACGAGCGTCTGTAGCGACACCACACGGATTAAATAGGCAACAAGTGCTGTGACGTGATTGGTTGGGAGTTCTTTGTTATTTAGTTAGTAATTTCTTATTGGTTAAGCTCATAATTGTTAATATTCCTAAACTGTATATAAGTGACACATTTTTAATCAATAAATATTCTTTTTACAACCTTCGTGAAACCTTCAACTAGGAGTTTTATTAGTAATCTACCGTAACCCAAACATTACTAAAGTGGTGACCCCGAACAAAACACACGAAGAAAAACAAGTTAACTGCCGAAGAATCATCAAATTGCAAGATGTCGAATCCAGTCGAAGAGCAGTCCAGTTCATCAGCATCGCATACCGTGACGAAGGCTGAAGCTGCCGGTATCTCTCTCACCATGCGCATTCCACCATTCTGGCGCGACCGACCGCGACTCTGGTTCATTAGTTTCGAAGCTGCAACCAACGATCTCAAGAAAGGCCAAGCACAGCTCGCCCAAATGGTCATAGCACAGCTGGAGCGACAACACATCGAGCAGATCATGGATCTACTGTACAACCCACCGGAGACGGACCAGTACAAAGCCATCAAGGAAAGGCTCATATCCGCCTACGAAGAATCTGACAGCCGCCAGTTCCAGAAACTACTATCAGAGATGGAACTCGGAGATCAGAAGCCGACCCAACTACTGCGACGAATGCGAAACCTTGCCAGAGACAAAGTTCCCGACTCCACTCTGCGTCTCATGTGGACAAATCACCTTCCGTCACACGTCCGATCAGTCCTCGCAGTCAGCGAATCATTCAGCACGAAGACTGCACTTGAAGAACTTGCTCTACTCGCCGACAAAATGATGGAGCAGACTGCTTCAACCGAAGTCGCAGCCGTGCAATCACCATCCCCACCTACATCATCAGCTCCGCAAGCAGATACGCAGTACCTTATCAACGAGATAAGAAAACTATCACTGGAAATTGCCGAGTTGAAAGCAAGACCACCGTACAATGCAGACCACCGCCGCAACCGCTACCCGTCCCGTCACCGTAGCGCATCACGATCACGCAATCGAGAAACATCGCCATCACCATTCTGCTATTATCACCGACGTTTCAAAGGTCAAGCTAGACGCTGCACGTCGCCTTGCTCATTCAAGAAGCAAAACACGGAAAACTAGACAGAACGTTGGCAGAGGCGGACACCGGCGTTCAAGAAATATCACACCGCCTATATATCACTGATAAAAACTCGAAGTTATCATTCTTAGTCGACACTGGAGCCAACATATCCGTGCTACCGAGAAGAAAGGGACAAATAGCAACGCCACTACCATTTCAACTGTACGCAGCGAACAACACTACAATAGCTACGTACGGCGAGAAAACATTATCTCTTGATTTCAATCTACGACGTCCGTACAAATGGAAATTCATCGTAGCTGACGTTTCGAAGCCAATACTAGGAGCCGACTTCCTCAAGCATCATCAACTCATCGTTGATTTGAAAAACCGAAAACTAATCGACGGTGTCACGAGTTTAAAGGTCAACGCCCCGATACGTGTATCGAACGTGCCCACCGTACGCAGTATCGATATGTCACAATCATACCACGACATACTAGCGCAATATCCAGGCATAACGAGACTAACATCGATGCAATTAAACTGCAACATTAACGTGCAACATTTCATCGAAACTCGAGGACCACCGTTACACTGCCGCGCAAGACCAATTCCACCGCATCGCCACGAAATAGTCAAGAAAGAGTTTGAAAACATGATCGAACAAGGATTATGCCGACCTAGTAAAAGTCCATGGTCATCACCTCTACATATCGTACCCAAGAAGAATGGCGATATTAGGGTTTGTGGTGATTATCGTCGACTCAACTCCATCACCATACCTGATCGTTACCCCGTGCCACGCATCAAAGATTTTACTCATCATTTATCCGGAAAAACTATATTCTCTACAATAGACCTCAACCGAGCATACCAACAACTGAGCGTTAGAGATGAAGACATTGAGAAGACAGCTATCATCACCCCGATGGGATTATTCGAATTTCCACGTATGTGCCCCGGTTTAAAAAACGCGGGACAAACGTTTCAACGCTACATCCATGAAGTATTACGAGGATTAGATTTCGTCTTCCCATTCATCGACGATTTACTACTGGCATCGGAAAGTGAAACACAACACCGAGAACACCTACACACCGTACTTAAGAGGTTAGAAGAAAACGGTATCACTATCAACCCCGCCAAATGCAACCTAGGTCAATCAGAAGTTCAGTTCCTAGGATACACCGTATCGTCAGAAGGCATCAAACCTCCAACACATAAAATCGAAGCTATCACCAACTATCCCAAGCCGACTACCATCGAAGAGTTAAGAAGATTCCTTGGTATGATCAATTTCTACCGTGACCATATACCTAACGCCGCATCTCTACAAGCACCATTGAACGCATACTTACACAACGTAAAGAAGAGAGACAAAACTCAAATCACGTGGACCGACGAAGCAACTCAAGCATTCGAGCAATGTAAAGCTAGCATCATAAACGCAGCTCTACTCGCTCATCCGTCGCACCACGCAACACTCGCCTTATTCTGCGACGCATCCGATAACTCAGCAGGAGCAGTATTACAACAATATCTTAACGAAGCATGGCAACCGCTTGGTTATTATTCCAAGAAATTTACCGACGCGCAAAAGAAGTATTCTACATTCGATCGTGAATTACTCGCTATTTACATGGCAGTCAAACACTTTCGCAAGACATTCGAAGGACGGAATCTTATCATATTTACCGATCACAAGCCACTAACATTTATAATGTCGAAGATTAATTCTAACTCAGAAACTCAGAGGCGTGCGAGACAACTCTTGTTTATCAGCGAATTTACCACGGACATACGACACGTGAGCGGTAAACAAAACATCGTCGCCGACGCACTCAGCCGCATAGAAAAAATTTCATGCCCATCTACAATAAACTACAGCGACATAGCCAGCGCGCAAGACAAAGACAGCAACATTGAACAACTATTATCCCAGAATAACATCACTCTCAAGAAAATATCGATACCTAACAGTGACGTCAAGTTATACTGCGAAGCATCTACTGCTTATGTACGCCCGTACATACCCGAGCAATATAGAAAAGAAGTTTTTAACAGCGTGCACAACATCAGTCATCCTGGTACGCGCACAACTCGAAAACTGATCTCTCAAAAATACTTCTGGCCGTCAATGAACGCAGACATCAGCTGTTGGACACGAACATGCCTACTTTGCCAAAAAAGCAAGGTACATCGACACACATTCTCTAACATCGGATTTTTCCCGCCAAGTGAGCGTTTTCAAAACCTTCACGTCGATTTGGTCGGTCCCTTGTGTACAACATCTCAAGGTCATAGGTACTTAGTAACAATGATCGACCGATCAACGAAATGGCCCGAAGCAATACCTACTAACGAAATATCAGCTGTTCGAATAGCAGAAATCGTCTATCAACATTGGATCGCAAGATTTGGATGCCCGACCACACTAACAAGCGACCAAGGTCGCCAGTTCGAGAGTCAGCTGTTTCAAAATTTAATGAAGCTTATGGGAATACAGAAAAATCGCACAACACCATATCACCCGCAAAGCAACGGTATCGTCGAGCGATGGCATCGCACACTCAAGACCGCATTGCGCGCGAAACTCATCAACACAAGTACATGGATTGACGAGTTACCTATCGTGCTACTGGGATTGCGAGCCGCTCTAGACTCAGACACCGGTGTGAGCGCCGCCGAACTTACCTACGGTCACAACTTACGTTTGCCTGGCGAATTTTTCACTGCAAGTACCTGTACACCTGCTATGGATTATACCTACGTTGATAAACTGCGTGCTAGCATTCAAGATAACAAGCCGCAAGTCGCTACCAAACATCATAGCAGCAATAAAAGTGTGTTCGTGCACCAAGATTTACTCACGTGCAGCCACGTATTCATCAGAACAGATGCAGTAAAAAAACCACTTCAGACTCCATATGAAGGCCCCTATCGAGTTATAAGCCGAACAGATAAAGTGTACTCCGTACAGCTACCTAATCGGCAAGCGAACATATCGATCGATCGATTGAAGCCTGCATATGTCATCACAGAAGACAGCAATACCTTACCACCAACCAGTACCTTACCATCAACCAGTACCTTACCACCAAGCAAGATTACCTCATCCAGTACCATTACCACGCCAAGAACACCGATTACCGTTACCAGTACCAAGAAAACCAGGAGCAGTACCACTCCAACCGTTACCAAGCAACAAACCCAAGTACCTCCCGGCAGCGTGACGTCACATCCCGCCCAGAGCAAGTCAACACGCATGGGTCGTGTCATCAAACTGCCGGTACGCTTCGCTTGAAGGGGAGTACTGTAGCCACCACTCATCACAGCACGTTTTATGACTATCGTCAAGAAACCAAGAAACAAACAGTTCTCAAAAGAACTCTTTTTCACAGACTTTCTCAAAAGAACTAGACTTCTGTTAAAGGAATAGGAAACGCTGAAGACACGCCGCCGTCGCATTCTTCGGTCTTCGCTCGCCGCGCACGCGAACAACAGCAGACGTCTTCTCTCTTCAAATGCCGCGCAGAAAAGGATCGCGAACTACGCGGAACCCTTATTTATACACACCTGCGGCGCGCGTGCATTCCGCGCACCGCGGTCCGTGACACGAGCGTCTGTAGCGACACCACACGGATTAAATAGGCAACAAGTGCTGTGACGTGATTGGTTGGGAGTTCTTTGTTATTTAGTTAGTAATTTCTTATTGGTTAAGCTCATAATTGTTAATATTCCTAAACTGTATATAAGTGACACATTTTTAATCAATAAATATTCTTTTTACAACCTTCGTGAAACCTTCAACTAGGAGTTTTATTAGTAATCTACCGTAACCCAAACATTACTAAACAGCTATTTTAGGAACCAGAGAGGTTTCTGAATAATCAGCTAATAGGTAGGCTATATAGAAATACACACTGTGAAAACACCTGTCTACCCTACGGTTCATAAGAGACAGCTCGCTGACGACTACATCTAATTTAGTGTACCTACCTACCTAAAATTATCTTAGTGTACAAGGGTTTTACAATTATAGTGTAGGTACCTATTATATATCTAAGTACTTATTCCAGGTCTTGTACCAGTGCATTCAGAATAAGCAATTCTGTCTATAAAAAAAATCGGCCAAGTGCGAGTCGGATTTGCGCACAAAGGTATTTGTTGTTATAGCGGCAACAGAAATACATAATCTGTGAAAATTTCAACTGTCTAGCAATCACGGTTCATGAGATACAGCCTGGTGACAGACACACGGACAGACAGACAGACGGATAGACGGACAGCGGAGTCTTAGTAATAGGGTCCCGTTTTTACCCCTTGGGTACGGAACCCTGAAAACAACAATAACAAAATCAAATCTACTTATAAATCAATCACAGCGCATCGCTACTACCAAATACTTGGCATATCATACACGTAGGCATTAATAACAGGCTTTATTAACAGGCATCCATTAAAACGGTTAGCTTGCCGCCATGATGCAATAATTAGAGATAACACAAAATGGCCGCCGGGTCGTTGCTCCGCCGTTTGCGATCAAGCTTAAAGTGTTACTGTACTGAGAACAATATAAGTAATTTGCTGGATTTATATAGGATTAAGTTAGATCTAGATAAAAACATGGGTTTTATTATTTGCAGGCTTAAAGATATCAGATGGCATCTTGGCTAAAACAGTATTCGTAAAAAGTCTCTTCTCCTCAACGGTCTAGCAGCAGAACAATAACCTCTACTCTCTTTCCTCTGCACTCTATTTAAAGCTGCTACAGACAAGTGCTTAAAGGAGAAAGAATCAAACATAGACTCTATTTATCTATGTATGTTTAATAGGTAGGTCATACCCTTTGCGTAATTTGTTCGAAAGAGTCACCGCTGTGGCCCTGGAACGCAAAGGGCATTTGGAGGAACATGAATGGATTGGTCAGTAAGAGTCTGACACTCCCTTCTGCTCAGTCCCCAGCGAAAGGAGTCATTTGATGATTTCCAATCTTTAAAAAAAGGTTATGTCACCTACAAAGTGATGACGAGCGGGCGTTTAGGTAAATTGTTTTCATGAAAAAAAAATGCTGGCACTCAGGTTAATTTAAATAAATGGCTTTTATTTTTATTTTAGAGTGAATCAACACATTATAATGTAGACGCTTGTGACCTAACACTATGCTACTGGTATCCAAATGAAGCATGAGATTTAAGTTTTTGTGTAACAGCTTAAACTCCTCTCGTCTGTAACTAATTTAGCTTACACATAGGTACACACTTTATAAATAAAATAAAAAAACATGATAGAAATCAGAGATTTCATAGGTAGGCCTATCCCATGACAGATGACCCTGAACAAAGCAATGTGGGTGTAACTATGACTCAAAAGTAACGCTACATGCCTTGTTATCAATGTTCGGTTTTGACTGCGAAATACTACGTTATTACCACAAACTTTTGTAACGGCAAATTGTTTACCGTGAAACGGGGTGAATAGAAACGGAGGGGTCAATAGAAACAAAACTTTATTTAAGTTTTTCGTATCATAATATGTGTTGGTTTTCTAAGAAAGCAACTTTATTTTATTTATATCAATAAAATTGGCGACCGCAAATTTTAATGCTGTAAACAAGATTTAAATAACGTAAAAATCCCCTTCAAAGTTTTGTGCCGATTTACCCCTGCATTCCTATTCACCCGGTTTGTAGGTAAATGCTGTTAGAAATAGCATGAAGGAAAAGTCTTTCAAACACAAAAATACTTTTTCCAAATCTTACTTTTACTATATAAATGCGAAAGTTTGGATGTAAGTTTGTTACTCAAACACGCCAGAACGGTTGCACGGCTTGTGTCCAATTACATCCAGATGTAATTGGACACAAGGATAGATTATAGTCTGGAATGGCACATAGGCTATTTAAAGGCTGCTGGCAGAAGGTAGTATTTTCTGAAATGTTTTTTTGGTTACCTCAAACTTAGAAATACCACCAATAAAAATAAACGGCTTCACTCTCATGGTACAGTCAACAGAGACAGTAAAACAACAACTTATCAGACAGTAAAAATACATAGAACTTTAAACGTTTTTGACGACACGGTTGGCGCAGTGGTTGAGCGATTGACTGCTGCGCTGCGTGTCGCAAGTTCGATTCCCGCGCGGGACAAATATTTGTATGGGCTACTGATAGTTGTTCCGGGTCTGGCTGTTTGTGTATGTGAGTTTGTATGTTTGTAAACGCACCCACGATACAGGAGAAATTCCTAGTGTGGGGCATCGTTTTTTAAAAAGAAGGAAAGAAACAAAATTGGCCTAATGTACTGCTGCTACCCCTTCAGTTTTCCATACACAGGCGTATATTCTGCATGACTCTGTTTCTGAATGTCCAAAGAATACATAAAAATGTTAACAAAACGAACCAATCTTTTACCTCATCTAACTTTCAAAAAGAAATTGTTCAATCCTATTTTTTTTCGACCCTCATAGAGGTAAAGTTTTTCCAAAGCTATTCATCTTGTGGACGCCGGCCGGTCAACTTGGTATCTGGCGAAAGCTATAAATCATGGTTGACCATGTCCCGCCATGATTGAACTTGTAAAGGGTTGAGGTAGGGAAAAGTTCTTTATTGGATTATTGGAATTTGTGGAGAGAAAGGCGGCCAAGTTTAGTTTTTTAAAAGAAATACTTTTTGAAGTCTAAGGGCCAATTTCACCAATGAAACTGAACGCGATCAGCGAATAAACCACGTTCATGAGCTGTCAGTGTCATTATTTTTCTTTGGAATATTGACGCTGACAGCTCTTGAACGCAGTTTAGATATTGTACTGATCGCGTTCAGTTTCAGTGGTGAAATCCGCTCTCTTTAACGGGTATTTTCATTTCGTCGTCGGATTTCCACAATTTCGTCAAGTCGGAACGGTTTAGTGGAACGGGCTTCGTTCCATCATCTGACTACACGACGCGAGTACGCAACGTACGGCGATGCGCCACCGGTACATGGTGCAGGACTCTGCACCTATACACAAAATATTATATTTGGGAATATTTTCACTATGCGTGAAAATAAATACGTGATATATCTACGTGTAAATTACATTGACAAGGAGTTGAATTCCCTGCCGGAATCTGTGTTTCCTGGTACTTAGAGCAAAAAGGTAATTTCATCGTTGAGCACATAATCGCTAACCATTAGGTGAGACAGTGATCAGACGCAAGCCCATGAATAGTAAAAATTCTTATAGGATTAGGTACAGAACAATCATACCAGTTTCAGTTGGCACCAAGTTCCTCCAACTTAAAATCCCTACTAATACTATAAATGCGAAAGTAACTCTGTATGTCTGCGGCTACTTTTTTACGCGATAACCAACATCCACGCGGGCGGAGCCGCGGGCAAAAACTAGTTATAGGTACATATAATGTAATGCGGTAATCTCTCTTTTAATCAAACAAACACTTTCGCTTCTCCACTTACTTGACAACATACTACCCGAAATTATACTCAAAATCCATTACCAAAATTACTACACGAAGGTACAGTGCAACGGAACGTCCACTATAGTTGTTACGTTTTAGCATGGCAATAGCGGTCATTGCCCTTTCACTATTTCTCTTCGTAGTATCCCGATCTATGTCTGCATCGTTTTTATTAGTAAAAAATTTGAGAATCACGTTATTTACGATATTTGTATTATGTCGATTCAGAGTGCTTTATGCAATTTTTCCTTTTTCTATCGCGTTAGCGTAAATGTTTAATAACCTCAAACTTTATGGCATAATAGTGTCTCGAATTGGATCCAGACTGCGTGATGCTTGATGTGATTTAGTCAAAACTGAAATCATTTGAAAGATACGTTAATGCGATTTTCGATGTTCGTATTAAATTTAACTCATACTAAGGCCACAGGACCTGCTAGGGTTGCGCCTTTTGTTCGAAAGAATTACCGCGACCCTAGAAAGCAAAGGGCACTACGGTTTTAGTCAGTAAGAGTCTGACACTCCCTCCCGCTCCACCCAGAGCGGCAGGAGTAATTTGATGATTTCCCATCCATAAAAAGGGCCACAGGACGGCATTACATCTTCTTTATTTGGCTTTTTTTTTAAATGTCCAATGACCGCTATGACTATGCTTAAACGCACTGACTGTACCCATTTTCCTAGCCATAGTCCGTGCAGGTTATCCGGCAATGCGACCAAGTGGCGTCCCATGATGGATGGTGTTTGTTCAGCAAATAGTTTTCAATTTTACGAAGGCGTGCCGCGCCCGGCTCGTCTTCGGACCGGACCGACCGGCTGGATTTCGCTTATGATAGGGTTCTCTTAATATATTCTGTTTTATGTTGAATTTTGTAGGCCTTGGAAAGTATATGTTGGTTATGGATAGGTCAATATGATGCAGTAAAGTTTCCTGCTCGTTCTTCTTCATCGGAACCGAATTAGTAGTTGCCCTGCCCTATATATAATAAGACATATTGTGAATCTAAACCATCCAGGAGCCCAGTCAAACACATGCTTTGCAATTCAGGCAGTTTTAGTAGAAGTGTTGGAAAGGGAAATTATTATTATTTTAGAATTTGAATTTATAATCTTCCAATGAGTATTTAAAATAAATATCTGCAGCCTGATTTATATTATAAACAAATCAAACATCAATCAACATTATAATTAATTTGTATACTGGCTAGCAGATTTTTTTTTTTCATTTTTTCTATACTTAGAACGTACAAATTAAGAATGAATGAGCCAACCAATATTTATAAATAATGCCCTTTATCTTTGCAGTGAAAAATCGGTTCTGTAGTTTGGTTTTTAAATCCAAATAGATGAAAAAAAAAATTGTTATCCATGTAAACCAAATCGCGTATTTTGCTTTCCTGTGACTTTCCAGTGGTGTTTACAAATTACGAAAAAATAAAAAGTACTTACCTACCTACTAAAACGCATAAAATAAAAAAAACTTTTTACTAAAAGTACAAATCGACTTCCAAATAAAAATCCAGTACAAAATAACTTTAATTTCGGAAGTCGGTTGTATTTTTTTTAAAAGGTTTTTTTTAAATTTTCCAATCTGAACATGATGCCTGAAGGCGTTTTCTTAAAAACTTTCAATTACTTGGTGGCACACTTGTTTAACTCATCAAAATAGACTTTTATGTACCGCCAATAATATACTTGCTAGACAAAACCGGCCCTGGGGTTTTTATGAAGTTCCCCAGTCAATCCTTCATTAGGTACTTACCGTAATTCTCTGGTGGTGATCGATACTCTCTTCGAAGACCTCTTTCACAGATCACCAACATGCTACCTGGTGACGGAAGAAAAATTTTGGCCACAGCGGCCCCACCATGACGAGTTAAAACGTCAGTCGTTCGAGCGAGAAAGAGGGACGGAGCTATATAGGGTGTATAGCTCCATCCCTCTTCCTCGCTCTAACGACTGACGCTTTAACACACCATGGTACGGCCCCGGTTGTGGTATTCTGCCGCTTTTGCGGACAAGTGCCACCGAAACGCAACTAACACAATTGTTATTATTATTATGTATACTTAGGTTAACGTGGTCTATGGGGCTTTGTAACGAGAAAATAAATGGTTTATCTCTACTAATATTATAAATGCAAAAGTAACTCTGTCTGTCTGTAACGCTTTCACGCTAAAACGACTGAACGGATCGTCATGAAATTTGGCAGATATATAGCCTGGGATATGGAGAAGGACATAGGGTACTTTTTTTCCGAGCCGCGGAAAAGTCTAGTTATTATTTTAAATCGATCTTTTTTTTCTTTAGGGATGACCACTAGCAAGTGTTAACTTGCTAGTGGTCATCCCTAAAGAAAAAAAAGATATATTTATGATAAATATATCTTCTTCTTACTTATATCTTCATATTCGGAAAAAAAAATAAAGTTCTTCATATCTTGATCGTAGGATCCAATCAAATAAAATTTAAGTCTTGAAAAATTTTGATGTAAGTATGTGACTGTCACAATGTTTATACATACCTATTATAGTTTCAAACTACGTACCTTGCATTGTTAATGTTACTTTATATAATGATTGCTTTTACCCACATTTATTCTTATAAATACGAGCAGAGAAACAATCAGCTGACCGTACGCACATAGCAACCCACAAAAGATATTCCAACGTCCGCTAAGGAACGTGGCTGTGTTTGTTCAACTGCAATATTACTTCTAAATGCATTGCATCCAGCTGTACGTACCTACCAATAGGAAGGTAGGTAGGTATAGTACAAACATACGTGGCCCAGGAAATATGGCTTTAATCAATTTATTGTGTTCTAACTTCACTTGGGTCGCGTCGAGGTAGTAGAAATTTTATTAGCGGGAAAATATTTTATCTACCGTAGTAAAAAGTAGTTTTTTATAAATGTCTACTTGTCAGAAAACAGACTTTTCTTCTGATAAGTAGACATGCGTAGGTAACTATGGTTGTCGCCAAATAAACTTGCCATAGCGGCCATTGACCCACTTACATTTTTAGACATTTTTAATCCCAAATTTGGAAAAAAGACAAAGCTGTCCTGAATCTACATCTATCTAGATCCATTAGATTTTCAAATAATGAACAACCAATCATAATTTATTTTACGGGTGCCTATGAAGAGATTTAGGGGAAAGGTCAATGTCCTTTATTGCAAATTCATCTGGCGCCAACCATATAAATTGTTAACCTACATTTCATAATGTACAAAGTTGTTATTATGATCATGATCACCATTCATTTATATTTAGTGAAACCACCAACACTGCAAGCAACTATGATATTTCACAAAATAGTCAAAACATTTTCAATGGTGTTACCTACGTTGTAAAGAAAGTTTTCTCTAATTCGCGTCTTTTAGTCAGGCATATTTAATAGGTAGATATTGATATAAGTAGTACAAAGCTTATCGATAAGAAAAGACTCACCGGAAGAAGCCAATACACAATATCATTTATCTCACCGGATATACCTACTTATCAGGCACCTGTTATACTAAAGTTTTCGAAAATATGTTTTTCTTGGTACTGATTGCAATTTTTAATCAATGCCATTCAATAAAAGCTGGCTGTCATAATCATATTTATTGAGCATTTCATTACAAAAAACGATTATGAAACCCAATACCAATGAAATAGACCCATTGAGCCAATGCGATGATGATGACAATCCGCGATAATTTAGGCTCTCTACACACGAGCCATTTGCGATCGCCACTATTCTTTGGCAACAGCAACTTTTCGTAGAAGGCCGCTTTAACACTAATCTAATAATGCTTAACCCAAACAGGTAGTCGCTCTATTTAATAAAAACTGGTAGGATATAAGCTACCTTCAGTTAGACTAGAACTCGACCCCAACATAAGTTGGTAAGCTAAGCAGATTGATTTAACGCCAAACCTATTTACAAAATCATTCTGTCCCTTTCATCGTCAAACGATTTTCAAAAAAAGAATGATGATTAAAATTTGTTAAACGTTAAATGAACTTAGTTGGCCTAAGCTGCGGTGGTGGTTAATGAGAGAATGAGAAGAGAGATGGTTGTTTGCGAGTCGCGTCCGCGGACTGGATGAAGAAGTGACAGTCGTCCGGTGGCGAGATGGGCAGATGACATACTTGTCATCGTGGATAAAACTGGATGAGGCTGGCACAAAAACGTGGCAGTTGGCACTAGAAAAGAGAAGCCTATGGCCATGGCCATGGCCTAAATGAATCGCCCACAGCAGTAGACGATTCGGGCTATAATCATGATGATGATGAAGGGAGATAGTTGCCGCTGTCGCTAACCACTAATAGTTGCCGCAAGTGGCTCGTGTAGATTCCCTTAAAGTCACAGGTGGCACTATTACGAAATTTCACGCATACGTCAAAGTGTCTAAGACAAATGACGTAACTGTAGGTACTTGTGAGAGATTCGACCGTAGCTAAGCAAACAACTTTGAGATGATCATGATGATATTAAATCAGTATCGCTGTTATTGAAACGAGGGACGCGTCTGCCTGTTGGGTCATGTCTGACTTACCTATATTTAAAAACTGCTGACTGAATCTTATTAATACCTATTCTTAGTGTCAGTTTTGCCAGAAATAGTTCTATGGGCGATTAAAAATCAATTACGCCTCTAGCTCATCCCATCATCAGACTACAAGACGAGTACGGCGATACACCACGGGTACCTATCTTTTTCTCATTCATTCATTCATTCTTTCATTTTTTTCATTCTTTCATTTTTTTTTTGTTGTGACATCATCAAAACACTGACTAAAACGCGGTGACTCTTTGAACAAATTCCGCAACCCTGGACAAATTCCGCAACCTTGGACAAATTCCGCAACCTTGTACAAATTCCGCAACCCTGTACAAATTCCGCAACCTTGTACAAATTCCGCAACCCTGTACAAATTTTGCAACCCTGAACACCAGTACGCACAAATATTTTTGAGGATTCTTTCATTATGCATACAGTATAGGTTATAACCTGGATAAGCACATAGAATACTTTGTATCCCTTGAAATGATTGACCAGCATTCACGTGGGCGCAGTCGCAGGCGGCTGCTAGTAAACTATAATGGTGATTAAGTACCTAATTTACATCCAAGTAAGTATAGCCGTATCGACATACCAAACATGTATCTACCACGAGTTATCTCCTTGAAGGCGTTAACCGACAAACGAGCTTTTTATCATTATCAGAGACAAATTAATGCGATGACGTCACGCCCTCGTGATACCGAGATAAAACCTCAGAATAGAGGTTATGTAAAATAGTGGAAATATTTCAGAGGAAAATTAAGATTTGTACCCTGAAACCATGAAAAAGGGCCTGAGCTTCTTCTTGTCGATTAGTCGAAAATATATAATTATAAGCGTTTGCCCGGGCTCCGCCCGCGTGGAAGCTCCTTATCCCAGGCTATATTTCTGCCAATTTTCATGACGATCTGTTCAGCCGTTTTAGCATGAAAGCGTAACAGACAGACAGAGTTACTTTCGCATTTATAATTTATAGTAGGTAAGGATTAACATTCGCTACCGAAATGGCACGTGGTCAATTGCAAAAATGTTGACTTTTCACTTTGTCTAGAGCCCCAGACCAAGAAGGAGATGGCGGGACTACTTGGGACTTACTTATATCTATCCTTTGGAATTTCAAAAACATAGCGCTGAATCGAGAACGACGGAAAGTATACACGGAGGACTTTACCCAGCAATGTGACAGTACAGGCTAGATAATAATAGTAATTTAATTATAGTAGGTACCTACCAAGGACAAAGGTCTATGAACTAAGTTCGAAACTAGCAGAACAAAATAGAATAGCTGTAGAGTATTATAGAAAGTACAGCAGGCCTAGACAAAAAAGTTTTCTGCAGCGTTAACGTCAGATGCTCACGACAAAATGTATGGGAATGACATTAGGTGATGACGTTTCCTTTCCACACCTAATGTCATTCCCATACATTTTGTCGAAAATGACGCTTAACGCTACAGATAAGTTTTTTGTCTAGGCCCACAGAACAGCAAAACACCTCAGTGGTCTTTGCATACGCATTGTCAAAACTTTTCACACAAACTAAGAATATCAGAGAATGTCAAAGGCGACAGGTGGTGTCGTGGTGTGGTGAGGTTTGTTCAAGGAACTTCTATTACAACCTGGAATGTGCACAGGCTGTCGATACGCGGTCCGAGGGAGATAGCTTCGCGAGAGCCCTCTGTCCCTTTCATTAGTGTGACCAACCAATATAATGTAGGTTGAGACTAATATAATAGGATATAATATATTAACCAATAATTTGAATTCATAAGTTAATAATAATTATGCTATAAGGATGGATTAAAGTAAAACGCATTAAACTATGTTTTATTATATCCTGGGGCCTGAAATGAAGACTGCAAATAACGGAATAATTTTTGATATTTGAATGACTTGGAATGACATCAAGCCATTTTTTCTCTCTGATTCTTCTCCAGGCAGTCTGAAATTATATTTTTTAAATTTATTTAAAATATACGAAGTGACACACCTAAATCAGCGATTAATATGGGAAGTTGAAACATTTTTGCCATTTCCGTACAATGTTCCTCGGGAAATGTGAAATTTCATGATCACGTTTTTTAAGTATTCGGTACCTACACCATTCCATATAAAGTTTTATTATGCTTACGTTGAAGACTACCTCCTATTTATATGCTGCATTGTGTAAATAATCTTATAATTTCGTTCATTATGGGCACCCTACTTCAAGAATTGCAATATACTTACTTGAAGAAAGAAACACCGCATCCTGCATAGGATTCGATTTTGCAACCGAACAGCTTTTGAATCGCACACTTTTTAACCATCTTTATTACATCCGAATAAAGAAATTGATTGTTTTACAACAAATAAATATGGCTGGTGGGTTACCAGTCTAACTTATATAATTATATATTCTACTAATAATCTTTTCTTTTTTAATTACATTTCAATATAGTATCAAAATTATTGCTAAAAAAATGTTCTCATTCTAACAGATAATTTAAAAATATTAAAAATATATCAGAACGAAAGTTAATGTTTTTTTAATAAGACACGACAAAATTAATTAATTAAATTTAATTTTTTCCTAACATTCCTACTAAATTCGGGAATAATCCTCCTGGCAACACTTTAGAAAGGGACACAGGGCTCTCCAAGCGCTTTCTCCCTCGGACCGGATTTCTCTTTGACCAAGTGATTGTCTGTTATAGAACTTAGCTTCATAAACATAAGGTTTATTTTTATATTGGTGTCAAATTGACAGTGCTCATTCCAGGTTGTAATAGAAGTTCCTTGGGTTTGTTATAACCAGTCAGAATTGTCACGGACCGTCATGTCTATACCGTCTATAATTAAAGGTAATATTATGCTCATATCATAAGCGAAAATTAAAATTGTGCTCAGCGCACATTGCATAAATATAGCAAAAATACAATACCTAAGTCTATTAGCGGCCAGCTCAGTGATTCCGTGGTATATGACCCCAAAGAAGAAGCAAAATCGTGGCCATGTTTGGTTAGCCTGCAAACTAAATACTAACCTGCCACGTAACCTATCATCTAGGTAACGTAACAAGTACCTACTGTAATAATTTGACATTATTACAAAATTACAAGTAGCTTATGTTATGAATGACACAGTTAAGAAGCTCTCACGATTTAAAAATGAAAGTTGAATAAAGAATACTTGACGAGTTGATTTAATCGATTGGCTTCTTTCATTCAAGTTAATATTGTTAAAATGTATTGTAATATTCCCAGTATTGGTTACATTGATTGGTAAAAATACTGCACACGCCGTGCCTATAGGAAATGTGAATAAAATGTTACAATTGACTTGAAATAAACAAACAAACCTAGTTCAGCAGAGAAGAATTTGAATCTGAAGTGAAGAATTTGAATTATTTGATTCACGAAAATGATATAAAACAGTCCAATCATGTCATAATCCATTGAGGCTAAAAAAAATCTACCTAGAATATTAGGTTCGTAATAAAGACCTGTTCATTCGACCTCCTTGCATAGGTAAAAAGTTTATAAGCATCACAAAGATAAACACTGGTTAAAAACAGACAGACGGCTCGTGCGTTGGCTGCCAGTGACAAGTGACTTTTATAAAATGTACGAGTAGGTATATATTGACAAGAGGCTCTAGACAATGTACCATTCAATTAGCGAATGCGACTGGCGAAATGTCAAAATGTAGGAATTTCATCACGTGACATTTCGATAGCTTCTGTCAATCCCATACATTTTTGACGTATTGGCAATCGCCTTCGCCATGCTACCGTTTACAGAATCTCACATGTCTTGAGCCCAAGGTCACCTGACAATGCGCGGTGATGATAGATGGACTAAGGCGATGACCGAGTGGCGTCTGGATGCGTGGACTTGAAGAAGTTTTGGTCGCTCGGCGGCACAATGGCCAAACGACATTGTTGCTATCGCAGGTAGAAACTATATGAGACTGACATAGGAACGTGAGGATTGGCACCAGAAAAGAGAGGTCTATGCTCAACAGCGAACGAAGTCATGATGATGACAAGTATGTCTATATTTATTTAAAACAAAGTCGGGTTTGTTCGAACACTTATAACTCGAGAACGGCTGGACCGATTTTCATGGTTTTTGATTTGTTGTATTTGTCTCCGTCCCGAATAGCAGAGTAACTATTAAAAACATTGGAAAATTGACGTAAAAAAAAATAAAAGAAAAAACATTTTCCGATACAAAATGTTCATGGGTTTCGTAGGGTAGGGTAGGTAGGTAGCCAGTTAACAGGAGCGAAGCCGCGGGGGACAACTAGTATTTATATAAAAATCTCATTCTAGCGCTAATACGCCAGTTATTTAAAGAGTTTGTTCCCAGTTAGGAACACCACAGCACTTAGCACTATTCCTAGCAGAAATTCCTGACCACAAGATCTAGGAACAATGCAGTGAGTTAGCTCTTAGCACCTGTCTAGGTTCCACGTAAAGACTTTTTGCTAAATACCCAAGTACAAGTAAAAAGAACAAGTCTCGCTAAGTGCTTGTTCATAATTCTCGGAAGAAGCTAGCGGAAACATGTTTTGAATTAACACTTTCATTCAGCCTTTAGTAAAATGAATATAATATTCATTTTTAGTTGACTATGTTAATCAACAGACAATGCAATGGTATTAGTTGTAAAAACTTGGAGTAACTATAGCTTCCATCTTGGATTCGAAGTAGTTATATTTTTTGACAGATGCTTTTGGCTATTTCGAACGCTTACAAAACCTAATAATTTACATAGAAAGAAGAAAGAAAGAAAGAAAAAGTGTTTATTTACGTGAAAGTGACGCAGATACACAAAATTGTTAAGCATAGGCCTAAAAACAAAACAAAATCAGGTGTAAACTTATTTAGAAAACAATTATATAATGCATCACCACGCAAAACGGCTAACGCTCAGCATAATGCCGAGGCCCGTGCACGAAGACACGAATCCATGGCGCTGGTTTTCAGCGTAAGCCGGAGTGTCGCTGCCTCAGAACAATAAACAAAAATAAAGACAAATATCATAAACGTTTGGATATTTGGTATAAACAATCCCGCTTCAACAGCACAACGAATTTTCATAAAACTTGGCACATGGGACCTGGAAATAGAATACTTTCATCCTTGTAATAGTCTCATGGGATGATTCCGATTTCCATACACGGGCGAAGCCCAGCAAAAGCTAGAAACAAACATAACTCTTGATCTATGGATTTTGATAATGCAAAGTTCAATAATGGTATTTCTTTTATTTAAAACCACAAACCAGTTTTCCAATACGTAGCTTTCCCTTTTGAAGAACTTGTAATTCTATTTGATGACCATTATACAGGTTATAATAACTTTTGTCAATTCAAAAAGCCCGCTACACTATCATCACACAGTGAAACTTCAGTATGACGGAAACGAAAAACTCAAGAAAATATCGCCAGAGAATCGATTCGACCGTCATGGAACCCAATGAAATAACCTAACAAGAAAAGAGCAGTAGCATAAGAGCAAAACCATATCGCAGACCTCTAAGCAAAGTCTCAAAAAGATGACAATATCAAGATATTACTCAATCACGAATTATAAAACCCATACCGACCCGACTCCTCGATACACCTCACAATTCAAAACACACCGTTACCCGGACAATGGAGCTGTTTATTATCACTAAGACCACTGACATAATATCACACGTATCCAAATAAAAGTTACAACAAAACTAAAACGACGACACACGCAAAAAAAAACTTAAAAAACTCAAGTGATTCACTATAAAACTTACAAATCGACCAAGTTGTTGGGACACATAAACAGGCTCAACTCCCAATAAGATTTAGACTGTATCTCCTTTAAATAAAGTTGTGATTCGTAATTAGGAAAATGTGGTTGGTCTTCTAAATTAAGTTGGTTTTAAATGATGACTTTAAAGATGTTGACTTGTGAAGCCTTGGGAGGTGGGTAGCCCAGTAGCTTGGCTGTAACAAGATGAATGGAATGACAGACAAAATCAAAAGGTGGATAAATAAAAATATATCGCCCACACATTGAGGGACGCGTGTCCATTCTGGATGCTCTTTTTGTGTATTTTTTTATTTTAAAATGAGTATAAAATAGTAATAAAGGCCACAGTAAGTCACATCAAAGACAAATATTTTTTAGGCCCATTAGGGACCTACCGCGAATTTTAGTCAACCCGACGGCGGCAACTTGACTATCGAACTTGTAACGTGATGTTTATGTTTAGTAACTTAATATAGATAGGAATTTCAACTTTTACTTTCGATCCACCTTTGGGAGGGCTTTGCACTAACCATAGATAGGTATCAATATCTCTTAGGTAAAGTAAGCTGTAGTCATTATAAAACGGCTTGATTTAAAGCTCATTTAATTTGGATATTTTCATAAACAAAGATAGCAATTCACAGTAAAATTAAATGTATTTTTTTTTTTTAATTTTCTTTCTTTTTCATCATTTTAGGAGTATAGTACTTTTCCTAGAAAACTCGAGCAGTAGGTATGTGGATTAAATGATTAAGTAAAATGAAATCAATAAAAAGGACTACTACAACCATACTAAAAGCCTCCAATACAAAAGTAAGGTATCAAAAAGGTGTAACAATCGTATCGTGGTACAATGGACCCTGTCCCTCACGCTTTGTCCACTCAGTAGGTCAGCAGTGCTGTGGTTAACTTTATGACGGGCTGTATACCACCCGCAGCGTCCCACCTTCGAGTCCCGGGCGCTAAATAGTTGGGAAATATGAATGAAATGAATGGATTCACTAATTGAGTATGAAATTGAGATTGTTTTCTTGTAAGATGAATGAACTGCTTCAAAAAAGAAGTGGCGAAAGAAAAAATTGTATAGTTTGATTTTAGTTTTCATTTGAAACATCTAATTTTGCATGTCTAAACTGGTAGATTTTCATTCACCTACCAACTGGAAATGTATTTGTATGTACTGTGTTCAGCAATAAAGACTTGATTTATTGAAACATAATTTGTTTTTCATTAAATAAACGTCTTTCTTCATACTAATAAATTATGTACAAATTTAATGCGAAAATGAGTCTAAAGCAGTAAGTTTGATACTTGATTGAATTTTACACAAAGGCAACGCCTCGGGCACACTTTTAATTAATATTCAATGTCTAAGTTCCTTGGATTATTTGTACGAATAATTAACAGCTTTATTAGTGTGTCACTTTAGTCCTTTAGTACTGTCCGGTGTGCCGCGAGATTTTCCCCATTTTAATGTTTATTATTACTATTACGTAAGATTTATTATTTATTTTGGAATTTTCACATGTCAGTGCTCGAGCGGTTGGTAGTTGAAAGAATTGACTAATCTATAAACAAATTGATTGCTATAATTTCAACATGTAACCATACTTTTGTAACTATACCTACAGGGTTATTTGTAAAACACTAACAACCTTTCAGTGGGTGAAAGTACCAATTACTAGAAACAACTTTTACTGTGGGACCAACTCTGAAATGTCAAAAAATAAAGCGGCTGTGTCATACAAAATGCAATATTCACCCGACGAAAATGTATGAAACAGCAGATTATTTTTTCGATTTTCAGGGTGTACCAGAACAAAATTTGTATTTAATCATGAGTACTTTCACACACTGAAAGGTTGATAGTGCTTTACAAATAACCCAGTAAACTGAATTATGAGTAGTCGTGAAGTTCCTTGCACGTTCGTCTCCATAGAGATATCTTCACTTTAGTACGACCAACTAGTTCATATTTTTGACAGACCGATCTTGACAATTCAAAAGTCTGTAAAGTGTGTTTGAGTACCAAAAAAGGTTCATCTGCATTATGACATAATCATAAGTAAACAAATACAATAGTACTGCTAAAAGCTATTTCAACTCATCATTATTTTGCTAATCACCAACTTAAAAATTAGCACAAAATAATTCAAATATACAGAATTACAATGTCATAAGGACTGTACCTACCTACAAATTGACAAGCAAAATCATATTGCACAATCTCAAGTGCGAAATAAACACAAAGTAAATCGATACTTTGTTTCATTGACAATTTTGTTCAACAAAAAGTTTTTTCTCAATACATTTTTGCCGATTTCTTAAACAAATTAACACCAGCGTCCACGTGTTGGCCCTTTTGTAGGCTTTTATGATTTTATTGTTGGTCTTTGTCGTCAGTAAGAGATAGCAAGTCAACTCTTGCGCAAGCCGACAAAAGTGAAAATGTCCAGCAGTAAAAGTTGCTCGATAAGTACTCGTTTTTTTAACAGTTTTATTGCGTTTTGTGCCTTTGTTTGTAAAGAAAGAGTTAATGTTTTTTTGTTGATATCCTTGAGTCGGCGATATGAATTTTATTGAAGAATGACAGTTGGTGGGAATTTTTTCTACACAAAATGATTACATATATATGCTTTTTTAAGTAGATCATGTGTTTAATCAATCAGCAAAACCTGAATTAAAGAAAGTATATATTTGTTAATGCAATAATGTATGCGTGTACGTAAAACTGTAATGTAGGTAGACTCACATTAATTAGTTTGTAAATATGTCGGTAGTTTTAAGTTGTACATTCAGTCAGTCAAATTATAGCTCTGCTTTGGAACGCTTGCCTTTTATTGGTACCTAGCCCTCAAACATTACAAAAACAATCCGTGTTATTATACTTGGCATGCCACTCCTAAACAGTTGAGATTAGGCCTGTAGGTATACTGTAGCAACAATACTGTTGCTTAATGATTAAAACCATTTACAAAAAAGTAACGCATTTCAAATGAATTGCAATTTGTTCATTTCAGTTTTGTCAGATAAATAATTGGTTATTATTACTAATGTTATGTTTTTATATGTAAAGGTGACGATATATTGAAATATATTCCGCATAGGAATCATCCAACGAGCTCTCAAAGTACCTTGGATTATTGTAAATGAAAAAAAGAAAAACAAATGAGGTTTGTAAATACTTAATTTTATTAATTCTGAAACTAACAGATGATATATAAGTATCCTATCTAGATTCGAGTAGTACGACATAAATATTTATTTATAGCTACAAGAATGAATTTAGCACAACTATCAAAAAAGTGTTTAAAATCTCCAGGCTTTTGGTAAGCGTGTGAAGTTCAGAAACCAATGTGTACATTTCCAAAATATTCATGAACCTAACTATTAATATAAACTTAAGTTGAGCAATGCATATAAATGATAAAGTAACATAATTCGAAAAAGTAAAAATATATTTTATACAAAAATAGATCAAGGTGATAAATAAAAATATAATTTATATAAAACTTCTGTGACATTCCTTTGTTTTATTATTTTATTATATGAATAAATTTTTTCAGTTAGGCAGGTTAGATTATTTACAGACCAAGTATTTATGCAATTTTTGTTTCTTTGTATCTAACAAAGTAATCAAAATCTTTATCTTAAACGATACTATCATTCAATACTTTTTGTTTTGAATAATATCGTTATAAACGATCGTCAAAACTTTTTGTAAAACGAATCCAACATAATTCAAAAATTGACAAATATAATTTCAACAAAATATCATGTCACAATTTTCAACTTTCGACAAATGCAATGCGTATTTTAAAATGAACGAAAAATATATTTCTAATTTAAAATGTCAATATAAAAGCTGACCATTGGTTAAATATTACGGCTATTTACATATAAGGTAGGTAATATACCTCACATAATGCGCAAGACCTCTGTTTGTCATTAAAGGTTGTTTTCAAGGTGTTTCATCTAAATCGGTTCGTCAAGGCAAACATCATTATGTCAATTTCGGCAGCCTCCGACCACTTTGAGTTATTTCACTATCGACAAAATCCTTGTCACGTTAAGTGTTAAAAGAGAGGATTAATTTCTGGGTCGACTTAAATTTTTGATTGAATTGAACATAATTTTTTTTTGTATTAAATTAGCTGCTGGTATAAGTTTAACAATGGCAGCACAAGCTTTTAAGAAGCCACATAAACTGATTGTTAAGCAAAATTACAAAGTAGAAAAACATGTATACCTAGTTAGTTTATCAATTCTGATATTTGAATACATGTCACATATAAAATGAGCAGGTAATAATGTCAGCAAACAATTAAAAAAAAAATCAATCAGAACACCCTACCTAACCCTGTAACCGCGATAATCCTACAATTATAATTATCAAATTGTATCGCGGTTTCAACAAATTATCGTCTTAAGATCAGGAAAACATACAAATCAGGAATATATTCTAAAGGAACAACATTAAAATATATTCCTGATTGATTAATTCTTGATTAAATCAGTTAGTAAAAAAAGAAAGAACTCACCTCACGCGCTTGCCAATATTCTTCGATGACATAAATGCTAAATTGACGCTTGCATATAAATATATATTCAAATGGAATGTGCAGAAGCCGAGATAGGTACCTACCTATCTTACACCGAACACCGTTATTTAGAGTCATACAATTAACTTACGAGTATATATACAAAACTTATCTACACTCCTACCGATGGTCGATGACAGAACTCAGATTCCATTTTCGCCTAGCTAAGTTTTTTATTTTAATATATTTATATTGTATTTTTAAATTTTATACACGATTTGTTACACAGACATTGCACAGTTGAACCGTCCACGATATGACGTCACTTCTCGTTCCGTCGTATACCAACTCTTAACCATTGTTTTTTGTTGTTTTAACCTCTGTTATTCGCGGTTGGGTTCAGACATAATCGTTTTTGTTGTGTTCTGATAACAGTAGCTATGTTACATTTGATTTGAAGTTATGTTTATGAATCATTTTCGAATATTTTATACACATTTAAATAGTGGTTATTTTCACTGGGCTTCCATCACTCGATGTGAAGCTTAGATATGGAAATAAATTCTCATTTTTGCTTCAAATTGAATTAAGTGATTGAGTTTTTATTGTATAGTGTTTAAATTGAATCAATCACGCTATTTAGTTAAGTAAAAGACATCAACGCGTGACACAAACAATTTATCTAAACAACAATAGATAAACAAGGCGATAACGTATTGATCGCGATATGTTCACGGTTTTATCTAACTGGAGTACGCTGACTTAGGCGGGCAAAGCTTCCACTTAGCTTTCCGTCAGTTTCACACAAAACCGTTCGTCTAAGAGTTGGTATACAAGGGGAAACCGATTGTAATGACTATAAAGGACACTTTCTCAGAAGTTCCACGAAACAATTTTAGGCCTAACTTCGCGCAGCCGCCGCCCGCCCCGACGCGACCACATCGTCCCATCGCCCATATCGTCCACCGTGCACTAAACATCTATGACCTACTAATAAAACGCACACAAAATGGACTTGTTTAAAATAATCGCAAATATGTACACAATATACACCGGGGTCGGGGCGAGCAGCGGGCGCGGTAATATCACCAGAACACGACACGCTCACTGAGAGTCCGTCAATATCAGGGGTTGAGATGAGCCAGCTGAGGGCTCGGCGCGGGCGGCTGGCACCAGGGGCGCCGGGCCGCCTACGCCAGCGGGTACTGTCACAAGGGCGGCTGCGCGTGCGCGTGGTGGTGGTGGTACAGCGGCGACTGGTAGTAGTTTTCGGCGGCGTGCCCGTAGCCGTAATTGACGTCGTACATCTTCAGGTCGGCCTTGGTGTCAGCGCCGGGCAGCAGGCGCGTGATGCTGAAGGGATGCTGCGCCGGCGCGTAGCCCGTGGGCTCCTGCTTCAGCTGCGCGTAGTGCTCCAGCGCCAGCGGCGTGTGCTCGGGCAGGCACAGCTCGGGTGCCGCGTGCAGCTGCGCCAGCAACTCGTCGCGCATCTCCTTGTCCTCCGGTGGGGCTCCTCCGCCGCCAGCGCCCTTTTCGTGCGTGTGCTCACGCTTGTCGTGCGCGTGGTGCCCGTGCCCCGTGTGCGCCTTCTGCGCCTGTCGGATAGACTCCTTCTTCTCGTCCTTGAAGCGCTTCTGGCGGCGCAGGAAGCAGCCGTTCTCGAACATGTTGCCGCTGTCGGGGTGCAGCGTCCAGAACGAGCCCTTGCCGGGCTTGTCGGGCGTGCGCGGCACCTTCACGAAGCAGTCGTTGAACGATAGCGAGTGCCGGATGGAGTTCTGCCAGCGCTGCTGATTCTGGCGGTAGAACGGGAACAGGTCCATGATGAACTGGTAGATCTCGGAGAGCGTGAGCATGCGCGACGGGTTGTTCTGGATAGCCATGGTGATGAGCGAGATGTAGGAGTAGGGTGGCTTGGCGTGCGTGTACGAGCGGCGGTAGGTCTTGTCGTTGCGCGCGCGCTGCAGCGCCGACGTGGGCGAGGCGGCCTCCTGCTCGCGGGGCAGCGCGCCGTACGGCACGGCGCCGCCGCCGCCCATGCACGACGCCATGGTGCTGGGCGGGCTGTAGCCCACGCCGGGCGAACCCATGCACGAGCTGCCGGCCACCATGTTGTTGGAGTACAGGTTCGGGTAGGGCTGCGCCGGCATGCAGCCCATGCCGTTGACGTACGGGGGCGCCAGGCCCGGCGACAGCGAGGACAGCGACGCGGACGTCGGCACGTCGCCGTACGACAGCTTCTGCGAGATCATGGCTAGCGCATCACCCGCGCGTGCACGCCGGCCAGGGGCAAACACTCGCACTGATTGAAAGAGTAAATAGAGGCCGGGGGCCCGCGCGCCCCTCCACCGAGCGGGGATTGGCGCGCGGCGGGGCGGGGCTTGCGGGTCCGCCCAGCGCGCCACCGCCCGCGCCCCGCGCCCTCACCCCGCGCCCCCGCGCCCCTGCGCCCCCGCGCTCCGTGCGCGCTCCGAGCGCTCCGCCGCTAATAATACCGCAGCTCAGCTCCTACGATAAAACCATGGAATTATCATAAGTGTTCGGCAGGAATGTGTGCTGGTGACGGGGACGCCGCACATTCGAACAAGGCTCGAAAAGTAACTCACGGTGCGCTCATATCCGATTCTTAGAAAATGTTTTTCAGAGATAAGTGATGCTCGTGAATCGTTAGCTGATATTTTCAGGACGCGTACTTGACTGTCCTTTGTTGTGGTTCTACGAGATTCTAGATTAAATTAAATGTGCGTCATTTTGTTGAGTTTCTGCCGTTAATATGGGCCTAATGTTTGCAGTAAACAGTTTGCTATCTACGAATCACGCAATGTGCTTCTCTACATTTTAAGGTACTTTTTCCACAAGCTCTCTCTTGCTCTATAATAATGAATAAGTTCTAACCGAAGAGTACAAATACACCTGATAAGGGTTTCTTAATCATTTAATTAATCACTTTACAAATCAATTAAAGTCGGCGTAGCGCTACGCTACGGCTACGCGTCGCTACGAAACGATAAGACAACGTAGCAATAATATTCTTTTGAAAAAATAATACCTAGTTACTCGTAGGTTTTAACCAGTTTAATATTATTTTATTTATTATACTTAATTATGGTGTATAGTGCAATTCGTTTAAAGTAGTTAGGTTGGTTATTCAGCATACCAATTAATTTAAATGAATAAAATATGAACAAATTCATTATGAATAATATTATCGTATGTTCATTTGATAATAAAATGTATATTTAAATGAGAAGAGCATTTGTTGAAACATTAATATACCTACCAACTTTCCTAACGACATCGCTTTGTTAGCAGTCATTGTCTCAGTACTTTGGGCATGCCACCTGGTGCATTAAATGCTTACCTTTGTATTTCAGGAGATATGATCATAATGACAAATTAAATTAACCTAAGGATCAAAATCCACGCCACAATATAAGGTAGCTACTGCGCTATAAGGGTATCATAGGTAGACCTTTTTTATGAAAAGCATAATTATCATCAAATTACTCTTGACTCTTAGTGACTAAAACCCATCCGTGTTCCTCCATATGCCCTTTTTTTACCCCTCCCGCTCTGGGTGGAGCGGCAGGGAGTGTCAGACTTTTACTGACTAAAACCCACCCTTAGTCCTCCTAGTGCCTTTCTTCCCAGGGCCGCGGTAACTCTTTCGAACATATTCCGCAATCCTGGCAGGCTCCATATGCCCTTTGAGTCCCAGGGCCGCGGTGACTCATGTAGGCCTAAGAAATGTATCTTGAACTTCTGTGAATGTGGATGTGTGGATAGCTGATTCGATTAAAAAATTACCTAAATGATTAGATGGATTGCTTTCTATTATTTTATATTACAGCTTCTTCATTTTCTTTTCGTGTCAATTGAATCATATTGTATTTTTTCCGACCAGTATTGAGCAAACTGCAACTTACAGCTTAAAGGTGCATCTAGAGTAGTTTAGAGGTCTTGTAAATATTTTGCTCATGATTAAAATAACTGTTGTTAATCGGCTTTTGTTCTGAGGGCCAATTCTACAAATTTTTAAGCAACATTATTTTAACTACCATCAGTGTTGACGGTGTTATATTATATATTGCAATCACGATTCTGATAGTCTAGTGTAGGGATTAAATCAGTTAGAATTTCCTTTGGTATTTTATTATTGAAAGCGATAGTATGGACAGCCGATGCATAAAGATAAAATCCAAAATGACACATGTTTAAAGCAAATATTATGATTATTATCTACAATTAGTCTAGCTTTTCATTTGTTAGGCTAGTTTTTGTTTATCTTATATCGCACTATAAGTAGAGTAGGTACTTCATCGAAGAGTCACCGCGGCCCTGGAACGCAAAGGAAAAACACGGATTGATTTTAGTGAGTAAGAGCCTGGCATTGATTCTCGCTCCGCTCAGAGTGGAAGTTATTTGATGATTTCCCATCCTTAAAAACTTTTTCACAAAAAAAAAGAAACCGACTTTTTAGTGGTACCCCGCACCTAACAACACCACTGAAAAGTCACAGGAAAGCAAAAATACGCAATTTGGTATACATGGATGATTTTTGCACATATTTTTTCCAGCTATTTGGATTTAAAAACCAAACTCCTGAACCGATTTTAATAAAATTTCAATGGGACCATTTTTTCCAACAAAAAAAGAATTTTTCAAATCGGTTGGCAAGCGGCGGAGTTATGTGCGAACAAACATAAATAAAAAAAAAAAATAATTGAGAACCTCCTCCTTTTTTAGAAGTCGGTTAAAAAAGGTACTTCAATGAAATTTAAAATAAACTACATTCAGTAGGTTAGATTTGAAACAAGCCGCAAGAATTTACTTTTATTTTGCTCAGCTGTCAGATTGTCGACTTGAAGGGCATTGCGTGCGTCTTTTCGGGGAGAATGAAAGTGTTTTCTTTCTTTTCTTTCTTTCTTTTTCTTTCAATTCACGGAATGTTTAAGGAACGTTCGCATTCCCATCGCAATTGCAAACAGTCAAAAACACCTTGAACCAACATTTTTTACTTAGTTACTTTTTTAAATGATTTTTAATCTGCCTAGCCTTTTACCAACTATATTGGGGTCAGCTTCCAGTCAACCCGGATTCAGCTGAATACCAGTGTTTTACGTGGAGCGTCTGACTCTGACTGTTAACCGAAAAAAAGGAGGCAATTCGGATGTTGGATATATAAACATCCGAATCGATAACCTCCTATGTTCGAGCATAACTTTATGTACCTACCTAGATGTGAATGATGTGGTCGCCTGTAATTGGAAGCGCACTCTTGTATCTGTCCCTATCTATATTATAAAGCATGTGATTGTGTAGTCTCTGTTGGCGATCCTATAAATAAATAAATAAATAAATAAATAATAACTCCGTCATCCATAGACGGATTTGAAAAGTTTTTTTTTTTTCAAAAGAAGTTTATTTCGGAATGGTTCCATAAAGGAGACGGAAACTAATGGGCCCAAACGTTAAGAGTTGAGATATGGTTTAAAAAAATAGTTATTATTATCTATTTCATAATACAAAAAAATTGCACAATTCACAGTCTAGAAGACGAGTTATCTAAAAAAACAGTTTAGGTCACGAATAACCTGCAACAATGTTGCTTTCTTAGCAGTTTAATGACGTATTCTTTAGAAAGGTTGATTGTTTTTATGTCAAACAGCAGTTTGGTTGACAGAATATTAGTTGTTGTTGATGAACACTGACAAATCATAATGACAGAACTTATTTATGACACGACATGACAATGATATTTAAAAAAGATAGGTTGATGAAAACTTTTTTTCGAGCATTGTTCCGTATCATGTTGTAATGTAGACGCAATATTATACTAAATCTCTTCTATCTCTGCTCTCAGATTGCCAAAATCCGCAGAATTTCCAGAGATTGGTTGATAATATACAGGGTTATTTGTAAAACACCAGCAACCTTTCAGGGGGTGAAATTACTCATCATTATAAACAACTTTTACTATGGGACCAACTCTGAAATATCCAAAATTAAATCAGCTGTTTCATACAAAATGCAATAGTCACCCGATGAAAATGTATGAAATAGCAGATTTTTTTTTCGATTTTTCAGGGTTGGTCTCATAGCAAAAGTTGTTTATAATCATGAGTACTTTCACCCCCGAAAGGTTGTTGGTGTTTTACAAATAACCCTGTATATAATCTATTGATTGACACAACTCTCATCCTTGTACATCTAGGCCCAAGATTATATGACAGCGGTTCCGTCTCCTTTCGTAAAGATCTGATAAAGAACTACGGAGACCGCCAGCTTAAAAGATATGTAGGTACTGGTTGGATGTTTTGGGGGTAGTATTAAAAAAGAGAATGCACACTTAATGATTTAATTACATGATATTTTAAAGTGCATCCATCTGAAGCCATTATATAAACATACCATCTCCCACTTAAAACTGCGCCTACAGACAGACGTAACCATTAATAACTAATACATTATAGTGCATTGTTTGTATAAAGCGGGACAAACATAATTAGCATGCAATTATTACATAGTTCGTCGACTTTCATTTGTTTTTTACCTGACCACGGCTAAGCAAGAATAGGGTTTTGATTTTGACCAGTATGTATTTCGCAATAAAACGTGTGATGGTCGCCATATTGAATTTTAGCTACTCTCAGGTCTTTAGCGACACTTGCAAGATTAAGGCAAATCGATTGATGTTCATTAAAATCGTTTTTTTCTCTAGAGCGCCACAAAGGAACAAACATACTAGGCTCCTAAAACATTTTGTTTTCTCTGGATGGGTGCCACCCGTGTTCCTTCAAATGCCCTATACGTTTTAGGACCGCGGAAACTCAATCGAACAATTCCGCAAACCTGGTGATCGACACATTACCCTCCTTTACGTTTCGCAGTCGGGTAAAATTGTAAGCACATCTTCCACTTAAAACCGTGACAATAGACAGACATAATCATTAATAACTAATACGTCTATTGTGATCCCGCGACATTGTTTGTGTAAATGCGAGACAAACATATTAGCAAGCGATAGTTGTTAGCTAAGTGCGCTTGATGATGTTTATTCTTTAATTACGACTAAGTAGTTATATTTTAAGTAGGAACTGTTAATGTTACTACTTAATTAATGCGGAGTGGATAATGCTGGATGGCTTTACTGATTAGCTATTAGATATTTATACTTATCTATAACTTTTCTAGCAGTGCCAGCGGCTTTGCTATTCGTAAAGAAATTATTCACTAGCTGTTGATTCTGTTAACTTAAACTAAAAATCAAACGTTATAGGAAATCATTGCAAAGACAATAAAATATGCAAACACACAATAATCTATGGTCCGGAGCGAAGAGGTGACGGCTAGTGGAGGAGGATGCGAGCCGCGTGAGTGAGAGACAATCCTCACGCCCCAGCCGCAACAGAAGAAGAATTGCCCTGCGACTCCCGGGCGTCGGGAGTCGCAGGGCAATTCCCGGCCACTATAGGCGCTGGCCTGCAGACGGTGAGTGTTGGGTGGCTCGCTATCCGATCAGAATTAGGCCCGGATCGATCGCGCGTTTTTTTCCACGCGCACCTCAAAGAGATGACAGCAAAGTAGACGGGGCCCGTTAGGGCCAGAGCCTGCCAGGGCTGAGGAATTTGTTCGTAAGAGTTACCGCGACCCTGGGACGTAAAGAGCTTTAGGAGGAACACGGATGGATTTTAGTCAGTAAGAGTCTGACACTCCCTTCGTTCCACCCAGAACGGAGGATATGTATACCATACCAAATTCCAACTTTCTAGTGCTAAGCATCTCTGAGCTTAACCACGAACAAACAGACAGACGGATAATTATGGCGAAACTGTACGGGTTTCTTGTTGACTACGGAACCCTAAAACGACAATCTACACAAAAAGAAGTAACCGATTTTCGACCTTAGGTTATTTTCTAATGTCGGTAATCGCGGTTACTTCGTTTTGTGTAGATGCTTTTTAGGGTTCCGTAGTCAACAAGGTACCCTTATAGTTTCTCCTTGTCCGTTTATCTGAACTGAAAAGCCTAATCGTATTAGGTTATTTCTATACCTTTTAAATCGGATACCGAAACCTTCTTAAAGTCCATTTTTTTTGGCCTATACTGTCCTTCTGCTGGGCAAAAGGCCTCGGGACCAAGTCCATTCAGACATTTTTGTTCAGAGCCACCTCGAACCAACCCCGGCAGTAGGCGTCTATAGTAGGCGCCAGATAAATGAAGAATAACGGTCATTGACCTTTCCTTAATATCTCTTCGTAGGTATTATTTCTGTTTTTGAAATTAAGTGTGTCAATAAATGTAGGTGGGTCAATGACCGTTATTCTTTGTTTATCTGGCGCATACTATAGGTCGTCTCGCCACCTCTTCCTAGACCAACCTCGGCGGTGCCACGCATCCTCAGGCGCCCACTTTGTGGAGACTATTGCCCAGCGGCCACTGTGCATGCGGCGTGACTCGCTTAAACCCATTTATGTTTGTGCATCAAATATGTTTTATTAAAATGTATTTTCTTTTACCTCAGAATTGTTCGAGGTTGGTAGGTAAATCCGCCATTAAATAAAAATACAATTTACGTCTTCATTTGACGTCGAATTACCCATTTGCCTCACAACGTTCCAAGGTCTTGTACCTACCCATCAAACCTGCTGTGCTGATACCTCGTATGTTTGTCAGTGGACATACGCGGCGATGTTTGTCTGCTCGTAAAGCTGCAGGAAACGGCCATGGGCAGACCATGGGGTATTAAACGATAGTTTTTTGTTTTATGGCTTCGTTGTGACATGGTGTTGATTTACTTGGACTTGGTATATGTTTAATGTGCGTTAGCCGTTGTTGTGTATTGAAAAAATAAGCCAGAGTAGGTAACTATTTAATTTGAATGCAAATTACTTAGAAACTATTATTAATGTAGGATTCAAACAATCTTTAATATAAAACAGCACTATTAAGAAAGAGTATTATGTCAATGGGGCCTACGATTTATAATAAAATTCCGCATTACTTAAAAGAACACCCCATTCGTATATTCAAAACTAAATTGACTACTTACTATTAGACAAATGTTATTATTCTGTTAACGACTTCCTGAATGATAAAGATTTATAACTGTATCTTAAATTTTATTGTAATTCATAAATCATAAATCATTTATTTCGCCTCATAATTGACATTCTGAATTCCTATAATAAGCTTATTGATTTGTAATCGTGTTATGTATATATGTGACTGAGTTATTTTTGTGAATTTGTATGCCATGTTATATAGTACTAAGTCACTTGTAACTGTAGCAAAAAAAAAAAAATTTGCATGCCGTAAGGCAGAATGTAGGAGAAACACCCAATTCTGTCCCATCTCAAACTTGTACCTACATTGCTGGTAAATAAATAATTCTAATTCTGATTCTGATTCTCAAATTCTGGTTTGTGTATAGGAGTACTACCGGACATAGTATTCAAAATTAGATAAAAAGTTATAATATTAGGCTATTTTGTAATTAGTAGAATTGGCACTTGTTCTAGTTTTTTTTCTAGGAAAACGACTGTCGGGGCCGATAGTTTTACGGCCTTCTACTTTTATGTACTTCAACTCAATTCCTTAGCTACTTTACTCCAGCAAACAAAAATAAGATATTATTGTAACTGAAACAAATACCCCATCACTATACATACATAACATACCCCATCTTATGTGAATATAAATGTAATGTAAATGGAAAGAGATAATGTTACGGCGACCGCGCAGGCGGCTGATGGAGGCAATAGACTGGCGGGTTCCTTATGGGGCCGGGAATATACACCTGTGTTATTACATGATGTATTATATTCAGAAAATGTTTTGATTCGCCAATCGTTTTTTTTTTATTTTTAGTAAAAAAAAAAGAAACGTGTGACTACCTTATGTAAGGGCCAATGAAAAAAGTTGGAGTGGACCGGCAAGTTTTGCTTTTCGGAAAGGCCTCAGTGGAAGAGAAAAATTGGTAGGTATATGGAAATGTTTCTCCAGATGATCGCGGATGAATAAGTTTTAAGTACATCAATAAACGGTTAACCGACTTTTAACATGACTAGAGGCCTGGCCTTTTTCTTCGGTCAAAGAATCAGCATTGTCATTCAACGTGGCAATGGTGCCAGTGTTCTGGACACTTTTCTAATTGACACTAATGTTGCCGAATTTTTGATGCCCAATGAACTCAATTGCCCTTTTCCTGTCCCTTTTTTATACGCACTTGTACATAATTCATTATTATTACTATGTGTTAGTTAAACCTGTACATAAATTTTAAATGAATTAATTACCTATACAGGTTGCTTCAGAAAGGCTTGGTCATTATTGTAAGGGAAAACGACAAAAAAGTTACAAATAAAACTTTCCACCTATTTTTTTTCTGTGTACAGAAAACCACCCTGAAATATGACTACGCAGTTCTGAAACTCCCTGCCGAAATAAAAAAAAACAAGTACCTTCGAACTAAACGGGCATAGCAGCATCATTCGAGTTACAAAAGGAACCCACCAAATGTGTGCAACTCGACACCGGATCCGAGTTAATGGTGGATGCGTGTCGCGCCCTCGCGGCAACTCTAGTCGCTACGTGTGTCGCCGGCCTTATAACTTATAACCGTATAGTATTAACTGTTTATGTATTTAACATTAGGTATATTGTGTTTCTCATGTCTGTTCCAGCAAGGGGGGATGCAGATGAGAGGCGACCCCGGTGTTTTTTGTTAATCATTTAAGTTATATAATGTTATTAAAAATGGTCACATGAGTTTGTCAATCAATCAATCCAGGGAATATGCGTGTAATTTTTTTATTTGCCAAATGAAATACTTGTTAGCTCTAGAAAGCACTTTTGAAATATTTTTTTAAATACCTTTATCGGCGACGAAGTTATATAGCTAAAAGTTGACAGTTAGAAAGAGAAGTCCGATACGAACTCTGACGTCAAATACCATGACACCTACACAGCTGCCGTAGAAAACAGCGTTATCGCGAGAGGGACAGATATATTCGTCTCAAATAGTTATATCACGTTTGTTTTTCGGTCAATTTTGATTCTATTTTCACTGTTCACAGTATTTTCGTATATTTTTAGATAAACTGTGTAGATAATAAATATATTTTTTTCATGCATATTCCCTATTAAGTTATTGCCAATTTCCAGACTAACTCAATACTGGTAATTTACACGCAGCGACTGCCAATCCGGTATATACCTGGATATTACAATAACCCTCTGCAAGACCCAGTTTATATTACGTGATATTAGGAGGTAAATTGCCGACTTGTTTATCTGCTTAGTGTCTGCCCACTACACAATAAAATCTGTCTGAATTTTAATCTAGTTCAGACTGGTTTTTCCTGCAAGATTTAAGAGGATAGATCAGGTCTGTGTGAGAAGAGTCATCATCTGCCTAGCCCTTTCCCAACTATATTGGGGCCGGCTCCCAGTTAAACTGGATTCAGCTGAATACCGCTATTTTACGTGGAGCGGCTGCCTACCAGACCTCCACAACCCATTAACTGGGTAACACGGTACTTCTTGGCAAGACTGTTGTCAGAGTTTCTGGCTTCTGGCAATCCGTAACGACTGCCAAAGATCTACAAATGACAGCCGTGACCAATGGCTTAACATGTTCTCCGAGGCACGGAGGAATCTCGTTATGTTAAGATTATCACCCATCCATAGACCAACCTCGGCAAGTGTTGCTTAACCTTGAAGATCGATCCGTGCGGCTGTTATTATTTTGTCACTAGTTCCTCCCAAAGAAAAGTCTTGTAACTACTTACTTACAAGACTTCTTCGGGAGGAACCAAATACATAGGTACGATCAATCTTGTAAACCAATGCAAAGTTTGTCTGTCTGGAAATCTTAAATTATATAGTTAGATAAAATGTACATTTACCTAAACTTACCTAAATAATATGTACATTTACCTAAAAATAAAGTCAGTTTTTCTTTCATCTTTTTCATTTTTCTTCTTTTATTCAGTAAACAGTGTCCCACAACTGGGCAAAAGCCTCCCCAAAATCCTTTCAGGTATTTGTTTCATCTCGCCACCATTTCCTAGGTGGGCCTTGGCGATGCCGTCCATCCTCAGGGACGTAATTGCGCATGCAGCTGACGTGACCCTACCCAATTCCATTTTAGCCTGGCAGCCTTTATTCTTTCGACTAATAATGGTCCAGTTTTTCTTCATTAATTTCTCAACTAGCTGCCGCACGCGGCTCCACCCGTGTGAGTGTCGAAAATTATCCCAAAGAAACATACTCCCGGGATAAAAAGTATCTTATGTGTAATTTCAGACTTTAATCTACGTCTGTGCAAAATTTCATCAAGATCCATTCAGTAGTTTTTGCGTAAAATAGTAACAAACATCCATACATACAAACTTTCGCGTCGGTTCAGATTGATCATAAATATCAATGTAATAGCCACATTCCACACATATCTTGTCCACTGAATCTGCTAATTGCCGAGCAGTCAAGCGACCGGCACTCGATCTTTGTACCCCGCGTTAGATTGTACGCAGTTCATAACACGGGTACCTCTGCTTGGTGTTAATTGGCTAGTACGCCGCGCCACAATGAGCACAACACTATAATATTATATCGTTAAAACGTTGCAACTGGTGGAGTGATGGCTTAATTAGGTAGGCATACTTAGGTACCTACCTCGCTATAGTGTATTACTTGGCTTTGTGCTTGAGGTACTTACTACTCGTAGGTTGGCCGTTAATGGATATGTTTGATGTACGTAATGTTCAAGGAGATTTTTTGGTTCTCCAGAACTTTGAAAATTCAAAAGTACCTGTGAATGGTTTATTTGAAATAAATGCTTTGACTTTTGAGTTTTGGAACTAGGAGCTCGTCTGAGAAAGTAGGTATGTGGGTATTCTGCCAGGGTTGCGGTAGTTGTTCGAAAGAGTCACCGCAGCCCTAACTCGAACTAAGAACAGCTGTCAAATCGTGTTGTCATTCATTCTTATTTCGGGTTCGGGACTAATCGTAAGTCCGTAGGTGAAACGGAGTAGAAATAAATTTCCCGACACTTAGGCCGAAATTACGGACTTCAGGCTTACAAAGTAGACCCCCTGGAACGCAAAGGGCAGTTAGAGGAACACGGATGGGTTTTAGTCAGTAAGAGTCTGAAGCTCCGGAAGAAGTTATTTAATGATTTCCCATCCTAAAAAAGTAAGTACATTTTGCCAAAAAACAGCTTTGCTGTGTTCATCAGAAGTCATTCAAGGGTGTGGATGGTATCGTGTTTGTAAAGAAAGGCACACGAGACATTTTGTGTGCAGGCATACATCTATGGATAGATGTTTGACAAACTTTTTTTTTCTTTTATGCAAAAGACCTTCGTTGCGTTTTGTGTATGTGCGTCACTTTCACGTCATTTTTTTCTTTCTTTCAAAACCTACTGAACGGATTTTGATGAAACTTTACAATAACTTCGCGTATACAAGAACAAAAGCACATAGACTAAATTTATTTATTTATTTATTAAGGGGGATGTACAGATTGAACGCGGAACGGTGAAGTCGAAGGCGGCAGCTAATTAAGCATACTAAGTTTTGTCCACGGCTATGCTCGCGGTAATATAGATATTCGCTAAAGTAGCTTATAACCGTCTCCAGGGCCCCATCTATCTCTGTACCAAAATTCATCAAAATCGGTTTGGCAACGATCATTGCCAAAAGCAAAGTTCGAGTTTTGGTTTTGGAAACGATGACAGAAGCAAGCGAGCGGTTAAAAAAAAAGGTAGCAATTATCGTATTTTATGAAGCTTTCGAGTTCACATCGCAGTCACAAACTGCTAATAATTATAGTTTTACCCTTTTTTGAAAATTGACCAATTTGATTACGATGCAAACAATTATATAATCGCGTTAGCATCACTGTTACCGTTGCATTTGAATATTATATTCATCGAAATCGAATTGTTCAATTTAAATAAAACGTCAAAGCGTCATTCGAGAGACAGGTGTCAAGTAAACTCGCACGAGTACCTGCAAACGGGATGATAGGAATGCAGGGGTGAATAGGCACAAAACTTTGAAGGGCACTTTTCATCATCATCATCATCATCATATCAGCCGAAAGACGACCACTGTTGGACATAGACCTCCCCCAAGTGTCGCCACAACAACCGGTCCTGTGCGTCTCGCATCCATTGGCTACCCGCGACCCTCACCAGGTCATCGGTCCACTTTTTGGGAGGCCTTCCAACGCTGCGTCTTTCAGTATTGCGGACTTTTACGTTATTTAAATCTTGTTTACAGCATTTGCGGTCTCCAATCTTATTGAATTGATGTAAATAAAGTTTATATTATGATATTAAAGTGTAAAACCTTATCAAAGTTTTGTTTCTATTTACCCCGTTTGACGGTAGTACCTAAGTACTAAGTAGGTAGTAACATCAACATAAACTGAAGAACAAAATCCTTTCTTCTGAAATCAAACAATTGAAGATATAAATAAGAATGTTGAACTAGCCAGCAGTAACAGCATCGTTATTCGTGGTATCATTGTAGCTGTGAACTTTGTTGTTTGTTCACGATTACTGCAGGCGGCTAATTAGCACTGTTTGTTAAGCCTGTTTACTTTATAAATGTTTTGTTTATTACTGATAAATCAGCAATGGCGAAGAGCTACTTTGTTGAGTTAATTACTTCCCTGGATCTTCTTGAATTTGGTTTGTATATGAAGAAGGACGCGATCTTATATCCGTGTATGATAAATATTGTAATAATAAAATATTTACTATCAGCCCGTACATTGTACCTATTGGTAATAATTTCACACTTAAATATCAGATGTGGCTCCTTCTTAATCCATATGGACATAGTTGCAAAGGCATTCTAGACTGATATGAACCTTAGATATAGGTACCTTACCTAAGTAGAAATAAATACCTATCGACTTTACATACATACTGTAGGTACACCAATAAACATGTTGGAATTTGTTCGAAAGAGTCACCGTGGCCCTGGAACGCGAAGGGCATTTGGAGGAACGCGAATGATTTGTCAGTAAGAATGTGACATTTCCGCCCAAAGCGAAAGGAGTCAATTGATGATTGCCCATCCTTAAAAAAAGGTACAAGTAGGAGTTAAGCACCGTAAACCATAAAAGAAACAGTTATAATCAAAAGCAGACGGAGTATTCCAAACTAATTCTCATTCACAAATCTTCTAAAATCGACACGCAATTTGCCAAAAAAAAAACACCTTTTACAAAATCCTGACCAACGCCAACCCTTCCAAAAAACCACAGATAATCTCACAAAAGCATAGATAATAGACAAAAGCGATGATTGCATTAACACTGTCTCTGATAACGGCAGGTATTTAAGCCATGGCCATAGAAAACCATCACGTATTAAAAAAACTAGTTTAACTTGAGCCGTGGCGAAATAAGGAACTAAACACTATGTATCAAATCTGACGTTCGTTGTAATAAGTGGCGCCATTTTGACAGGTCAAGGTAAAATGGCAGGAACTAAAGGTATCCTTTCTTTTAGTAATATGTCACAAATGTTGTCTATTGTCGTTATGATCGAACTAAAATTGACGTGAGAATTTGGAGTGTAAGATGCTGAGTGAGGGAATCCTTTTCGGGTTATGAATGGTGGTCGACCTCCCGTGGTTTTGGACGTGGCGTTTGTTAGATAGTTGATAGTAGGTTTTGTGCTGATTCTAGTTATTAATTTCGAAGAAAGTCTGTACTGTCTCAATATTGTTAGTCTTCGTCGTAATTAATAATCGTTACAAGCTTTCAGAGCTTATGCTTCTTCTATAACCAACTACAGCGCTGCACCATTTTTACATTTTGTTAAAGGCCCTGCTCGAGCAGTTGAAGTGGATTCAGGAGCACGAAGGGCTATATGTGGATGCCGCTGACGGAATCCTCTTAGCCAATCATATCCAGTTTTTTCTCTGTGGAAAGGGTGGGTGACATTTTGTCGCGTTAATCCATGCATCCTCGTCTCCATATCTTGAATGTGCTACACTAGCTCAATTTCCTGTTTTGTCGTAAAAACTGGTTTTTTTTTACACCTAAGTATTTTATTGCACCAATAGCCATTTATGTTTGCCTTTAGCCCTCCTTTTTAGTGACATAACAGGCACGCCATTTTTAACCGAATCCAGCGCTTTGATCATGGAGTCTTCCGACCTCTCACCACGATTAATTTTTCTTTTATAATTACGAGGCATAGTCTAAAACAAGATTTAAAAGTATTTTTTGTTAAGAAATCGATTAAATGAACGACTGAAAGTCTACTACTATTTTGAGCATAATGCAGGCTATTTAACTAAATCATATTTACTAAAAAATAAAATAAAACACAATCTGTTAACATACAAATGGTTAAAAATGGTGCATAAATTGAACCTCTGGGATCAAATTGTACACCAGTATCATAATCATCTCGCCCCAACATAAACTTTTTTATTCAATGTTCGATAACACAACCTATATCTTTCCAATTGTTACCACGCTATTAACAAAAAGAGCAATAAACAAAGGTAAAAAAACTAATACATAGACTACCTAGATCACATTTGACATAAACAAGTCAACCTTAGCTTAGATCAATACCTATCACGTAATTTTTGTTTATTTTCACAAAAAATTTGGCTGTCAATCACGACGCCGTTACGATTGACTGTGGCTTGAGAATATCTGGGACTATGTTTTACCAATGAAAATAGCTAGATGTCGCTAATAGTTTTGTTGCAATAAAAAAGGATCTACAAACCGGTCGATTCTGTAAAACTTACCGTGTAAGTTTAGGTGACAGGAACATGAAGTGAGCTGAGAATCCGTACAAACTAGATGGAATGATACTTCACTTCATTCTCACTTAGTTACACAACAAGTTTACATGGTGATACGTTGACAGAATAGGCCGGCTGTAAAATCTCAACGTGAAAATTTAAGTGAAGTGAGCGGTAATTCCTACATTGATGCTCAAGATTGTAAGCTCACTTCTAATAATTCAATTCAAACATTTTATTTCAGACCAAGGGATCCATATAGTGTTAATATGAACTTGGCCTATTTTAGTAAACTCAACAACTTAAAAATACAATAATTTAAAAAAAATTGGTTACATGAACATGTGCACGCTAATGTCTGCCAGCCCAGAGCCTGATAAATGATTCATCAACCACAGTGCCAATTCTACTAATTCTCAATCAACAGTTCGCATTCGCATTTCAATCGCAAACTGTCAATAATGTATGAAAATTAAGGCTTTTTTGACAGTTTGCGATTGACATGCAAAATCAATGAATCGCCGCAACATCGATGCACACCGTTTGCGCATGATCACATGAAAGTCTATTCGCGCTTTTACCAACATGCCCAATGCACTGCAAAACCAAGGCAACCTCAACAATGTCCTCAGCGGCCTATACAGCTCCATCCCTCCTTCTCGCTCGAACTACTCACGCTTTAACACGTCATGGTAGGGCCCCAGCGCATTATTAGGAGTGAGCTTGCACTGGCAAAGTGGCAAACTTACCTACTCCACATTAGTAAGTTTTCACGGCATGACGTTTTTCAGAATAGTTCATTCAGCTGCGCGTTCGTCTAGTCTTATTTATACATTATTAAAATACACAAATATTTCGTCATACAGTCGCGAAATGGAGCTATTCCAACTATACCACGATACCACTAATGGCCCCATGGGTATACCGTGTTAATATACCATGTTACTAACGCAACCTTTTTGGGAAATTTCACCTCCATGTTGTTATAAAACGGATAGCCACTAATTATTGTGTGTGTTCGGAAAAGGTGGGATAATCCTGTATAAGTTTTTAGGAGTGCGAGATTTTAAAGTGGTGGTCCGTGGTGTATTTTGCTTAGGTTGGGTGACTTCCAGGCAAGTGCGCTCCATCTTTGACCACATACCTAATCGCTTTCCATCTGGTGAGATTGTGATTAAGATTTTGTTTTTCAGGCTTATGCTAAATAGCAATTTTGTGTATGTGCGTGATCACTTTCAAGTGAATAAACGGTTTTTCTTTCTTTCATTAACTGCGAGCCTATCAATAATAAAAAGGTGTATTATGCTCTCTAGTGCCATCGTTTTTGTCTATGAACACGATCATCATGTGCCTAGCCTTTTCCCAACTATATTGGGGTCGGCTTCCAGTCAAACTGGATTCAGCTGAATACCAGTATTTTACGTGGAGCGGCTACCTACCAGACCTCCACAACCCATTTGAGTTTAGAGTTATAAGACATGCCGCTTTCCTAACGATGTATTCCTTCACCGTTTTGGGAGCAATGATGACGATATAATATCACTTACTCAAAGTAAAGCGCCTGGTTTTGTTCGAACCATTATCTCAATCGTAAGTCGCCTCCAATTCAAATTTATTTCGTCTGAAGATATGGCAAAATAGTTATAGGTAACTAAAAGGAAACAAAAGAAGTTCAAAAACTAAAAAACGACTTCAGAAAATTCACGTTCTGAAAAGTATGAAACAAGAAAACATAGCCGTGCTCGTACGCCACTTTGCCATAAGCTTTAGTGCTAAAGTTTGATGTTCCATTACTATAAACATACTGTTTTATTAGAATAGGTAGCATACATACATACCAGTCAAAGTCATAACCCTCCTTTCTGCTTTGCCGTAGTCGGGTAAAAATTAAAGGTCAAAGTCAAACGAACCATTGACCTAGCCTAATGACTTCAAATTGACACCAACAAGTGGTAGCATGAATAAATTTAAACATACTTATTAGAAAAAAAAATCAACAAGCAAAAACAAATTTAACTTTGTCGGTGTTTAGTTTTATTTTATTTTTTTTGACAATGTTTTGTCGGCAGCTGTCAGTTGTCAGTGTCATTGTCATCACTGTCTGTCAACGTTCTAATGTGGTCGCGTTCCGTTTCATTTTACGTAAGGTTCGATATGAAAATTTTTCTTTTACAATATTGTGTTGCTTTTTATTTCTGTTTTTCTTTTTTTGTATTTAACTTTCTTTAGTGTTTCTTTTCAGTTATATTGTACAATTTCTGCCAATATACCATGCGAGTTGGGGTGGTTTCATATTTTTATATTTTGAAAGAAAACTTATAATTAATTTAAATTTGAGTTGTATTGTTTTATATTTGTATTATTATCTATATTTATTTTTATAATATGAACGATGTAGCTGATCTTAACGACAGCTTTTTCTCGTGCTCTTCTTCCGATAGTTTTGCTAGTGCGGATAGTGACTCTTCCGCTCTGCTTACTTTACATGATAAAATTTCTGCTCTTTTCACTAATAATCTCAAAAATCTGCATATAGCGCACATAAACGCCCAGAGTGTTCCTGGCCATTATTCTGATCTTCTGGCATCCTTTAGCAGTGCTCACCTTGATGCCCTGTTGATATCGGAATCTTTTCTGAAGCCTCCTCTTCTCTCCACTCAATATTCACTCCCTGGCTTCGTCTTGATTCGCAACGATAGAACCGGCAAAGGTGGAGGAGGTGTGGCCATGTATCTACGCGCTGACCTTCCCTATAAGGTAGTCAGCTCATCCCCCTCCATGTATTCTGAGTCGGCTGAATATTTGTTTGTTGAAATTACTGTTCATCACTCTAAAGTCTTGCTTGCAGTGCTTTACAGCCCTAATCTTCGTATTGACTACTTCGACTCTCTTGACTGCACTCTCAGTAATCTTTGCCCCATGTATGAGCACGTTATTATAATGGGCGATTTTAATACCTGCCTGATTAAAAATGACTCTCGCTCACTTAGGCTCCTTTCACTCTTGTCTTCCTTCAATCTTCAAGTCTTGCCTCTTTCTGCAACTCACTATTCTCCTAATTGTACGCCCTCTTTATTAGACCTTATGATTGTTTCCTCTCCCAATAATGTATCTAACCATGGTCAACTTTCTGCTACCTTTTCTTACCACGACCTCATTTATCTTTCGTACCGTATTCGTGTTCCCAAGCGTAAGTCTCAGCTCTTATATCTCCGTAACTACAAAGGCATTAACCTGGAGGCGTTGCAGCGTGATGCCGGTGATCTCGACTGGACCCCTCTGGCTGAGATCGATGACATCGATGGAAAGGTGAAGTGCTTTAACACGACCGTCCTCGCTTTGTATGACCAGCATGCCCCTATCCGACGTGTTAAAGTAAAATATAACCCTGCACCATGGATAACGCTTCAAATAAAATAGTTTATGGCTCGCAGGGATAAAGCTAAGAGTAGGTACAAGCGCAGACCTTCCGAGGGAAATCTCTCTTATTACAAATCACTACGTAATCGCTGCAGGCGTCTGTGTCAAGATGCTAAGAGACGCTACTTTCATGAACAACTCGATAACCGCAGTTCTTCCGATGTATGGAAATTTCTCAAGTCCGTTGGAATAGGCAAGTCTTCTACCTGCCAGTGTAAGGGTGTGAACCTCAATGATCTTAATAAGCATTTCTCTCACCTTCCCTTTTCCCTTGATCCTTGTGTTAAAGCTGCGACACTTGAGAGTATTTCTAATTTTCCGTTGCCACAATGCTCCCACTTTGAATTTAGCGATGTTACCGAGGATGACGTTAAGAAATCTGTTCTCGCAATTACTTCTTCTGCAGTTGGTAACGATAAGTTATGCTCCAGAATGATTACTCTTATCCTTCCCTCATTACTTCCTGTTCTCACTCACATTTTCAATCACTCTTTTACCTCTTGCTCCTTTCCGTCAGTCTGGAAACAGGCTCACATCATACCTTTACCCAAAACTAACAATCCATCATTACTAACTCACTTCAGACCTATTTCTATTCTTCCTTTTCTGGCTAAAGTTTTTGAGCACTTGGTTCACAGACAACTATCTTTTTTCCTAGCGTCAAACTCGATAATATCCCCTTTTCAATCCGGCTTTCGCGCGGGTCACAGTACTGTTACTGCGCTTTTAAAAGTAACTGATGATATTCGCTGGGCTATGGAGAACAAGTCACTTACTGTCCTTGTTTTGCTTGATTTTAGTAGCGCCTTCAACTCAGTGGATTTCGACATCTTGCTTGGTTTACTTAAATCTATAAATTTCTCTTCTTCGGCTATATCCTGGTTCAACTCATATCTTCGGGGACGCTCTCAGTGTGTTCACCTTGATGAGTCCTTCTCTGACTGGTGTAATCTCACTGAGGGTGTTCCTCAGGGTAGCGTTCTCTCTCCTCTTCTTTTTTCGATTTTCATAAACTTTGTTACCAAAATAATCTCTTCTAGATTCCATCTTTACGCAGATGACTTGCAGCTTTACCGACATTTTACCCTAGCCGAGGCCGATTCTGCTATTGCTGCTATGAATCATGACCTGGTTTGTATCAGCGCTTGGGCTAAGTCATTCGGTTTGCAGATCAACCCAACTAAATCTCAGGCCATGATCATAGGCAGCCGATTCGTTCGGAATGCGGCTGTTGTCTCATCTTTGTCGCCTTTATATCTCGATGGCGTTCGTATTGACTATGCCGAAACTGCCAAAGATCTGGGTGTTATTATTGACTCCAATCTTTCATGGCGTACGCATGTCAACGAGGTCAGTCGGAAGGTTTATTTCTCTTTTCATTCTCTGAAACGCCTCCAGGGTCTCTTGCCGTTGAGAACTAAAATTTCCTTGGCTCAAACAATTATTCAGCCGATTATAGATTATGCCGACGCCTGCTACCTGGATGCTACTGAGGAGCTATTAAACAAGCTTGAGCGTCTGCAAAACCTTTGCATCCGGTTCGTCTTTGGTCTGCGTAAGTATGATCATGTCTCTCATCTTCGCAAGGAGCTCAAGTGGCTCCCGATCCGTTTTCGTAGGAACACTCGGATTCTATGTCTCCTTTTTAATATTTTACACAACCCGTCTTACCCTTCCTACCTACGTGAGCGAATTACTTACGATCGCCCTAGTAACGCACCCTGCAGATCACACCTTAGATCCCTCCTTAAATCCCATCCACACAAAACCAGCTACTATTCCCACTCTTTCTCTGTCCATGCAGTAAGACTGTGGAACTCACTTCCGCCTAGCATTCGAGATTTGAAAACTATTTCTCTTTTTAAAACTCGTCTTAAAGAGCACTACCTTTCCTCTGTACTGTGATATGTATGTATATAATATATTTATTTATTAAACATTTATTTGTATATATTATAGTATATTATAATTACAATGTTTATGTAGGTTTATTTATATTTTAGTTTAAGGCTTCACATACCCTTTTCTCTTGCTCTTTCTTACACACTATTGTCTACATTTCTTCTATATTTCTCCTTTCGCAGGTCTGCTGGAAGAAATTTCTTAAGAAATAAGCAGTACCTTTGTACTATTAGTTTTTATGTTATTTCTGCAACTGTTTTTCTGTGTGTACATAAATTATAAAATAAATAAATAAATAAATAAATAAACAAATTGCTAAAACAGTACTGACTTATAGGACTTTTAGTTTACTCAAAAAGCTTCAATAGAGAAGAGCTTTGGCTAGACACTTACCTAAACATGTAATTAATAAACAAATGAATTATCAAATGAATCACTAAAGAGTAAAGCCTGGGCCAGCCCCACCCAGTAGCCATCTCAATATATTTACATACCTCTACGTCTACACAGTGGCCCACTCGACTCGGTACATACTCCATTCAAGGACCATTCGAATGAGAGAATCATTAAAAAAATCTTAAAACTACATCGTTGCGATATCAGTGTTGTAATCATTCAAAAATATGTCTACTTACTCGTTAATATTCTTGCGATATCAACTAACATACGTACAGCCTTACCTATCCGCTGGAGTAGGAGCATAATATTTCGCAAAATTCTTCCTTATACTTCTAACAAAGTGAACTAAGGAAGGATTTGATAATTTATCGAATGAATTTTTGAAAATTTTGTGAAGATTTGAAAACTCTTGAATGCCTTTTTTAAAAATCTTCATTTTTTACCGATGAGATATCTCATCAGGAACACAACTTGTAAAAGTATCACTCAGCAATAAATGGAAGTTAAATACCAAGAAAACGTGACCGAGATTTATGAACATAGGCAAGTTATTTATTTATTATAAACCCCGAAGACAACTAACGAGTTCTATGAGGCTTTAGACAAAGTGCCATTTTTAGCGAATCCGACTCTCGAAATGCAATCTGTATGGGATTTATCACGTGACATTTTGACAGCGTTTGTCTGTCCCATACATTTTTGATGTTTCGACAATCGCCTTCGTCACGCTTCCGCCGACAGAATGTCACTTTTCTAGAGCATCCAAGGGCTAGAAACAAGTGAGATTCTGTCAACGGTAGCGTGGCGAAGGCGATTGTCAATACGTCAAAAATGTATTGAATTGACAGATGCTATCGAAATGTCACGTGTTCAAATTCCTACATTTTGGCATTTCAACAGTCGCATTCGCTAATTGAATGGCACATTGTCTAGGGCCTTAGTAAATTGCAGCGAAAGTAGGAGGGATTTACACCTCTGCCAACCAATGCCTTATGGGAATACAGGTGTAAAGTATAGTAGGTAAGAAGTCATTTGATGATTTCCTATCCAAAAAAAAAAAAAAAAAAAGGTAAGTATAGTAGGTATGTTATTATAACCGGACTAGGCTACGGAGTTTGGTAAGTACTATAGCGATAAGTTTTAGTGAGGGGCCCATCCCAAATGACGTACTTTGGAGTTTGGACGTCTACAAGTACCTAGTTTACAAGAAATGTACCTATGTAGGTACATACCAAAAAACTTGCAACAACAGTCGATACTAAATTCTATATAAGCTCTCGAGTCTAGGCTAAATGTTACGCACGAACTTTTTACAAACAACGCTATAAAAAGGCTAGGAAGGAAAGAAAAACAAATACAATATTGATTGCGTCTATAACACGGGTCTAAACAGACAAATAACATTCCAATCGTATTAAGTAAGTAGTCAAACATTATAAAAATTATAGTATTTTTTACTAATACCTTAGATATCAACAATCTTTGTTTATATAAATATTAATTTATTCTTATAGTACCATTTGTAAAAAAATCAATAAAATCGATAGAAATAATAAAAAAATTGCACAATTTTGAAGTTATTCTTCTGTTCTAGTCACTCAAAACGTCATTGTTACCGAATGGCGTAAATTCACTACAGCGTGGCGTTACCTGAAAGTAACGTCACACGCAATTAGTGTTGTCTCCATTCATCATACAAATTAACGCTCACACCTTCGTAATTTTCAAAGCTGTTTTATATCTTATTTTCTTACTATACTGGATAACTTTTTTTCTGAATGAACAACTTTCCCCAAGAAAGCCATAGTCAATTCCTAAAAAAAAATTGAGTCTCCCATACAAAATTGTCATCAACTGACCACAATTTGTATGGGAGACTCAATTTTTTTTTTAGGAATTGACTATGGCTTTCTTGGGGAAAGTTGTTCATTTACATGGGCAGAAGTGGTTCTCAAAGTTTGCGCACTGGAAAAAAAATTACCCAGTATAGTCAAACAATTCTGAACATCAGGATTTTTTAAAGCTTAAAAATTACTAGTGGTGCAACTGTCATGGCAGCATTTCTCGCATTTTCAGAGAATAGAGGTTGCCTTCATCGACCTCTAAATTCTTAACCAATACCTACTAAACATTTTATGATAGCGCTGAAGGTTCCCCTGGTTTTCTGGTCACCGTGGGTGGTCTATATCATGGCACTTAGCGCGTCACACAAAAAAATACATAGAAAAAATATGAAAATATCACACTCATAACAGGTAGGGAATAAGGAGGATGTGCCGAAAGGATCATACTGGCCATGACTCGGGGCCTTCTTGGGCCACTTAAATGGGTCTTTCTCGTCAAAAATGCATCTTATCTTATTTAACTTTGTTAGCCTAGTTGTTAACTGCGCATGATTTGGTATCCTATAAGTGAAGGAGTACACCTACTCGATATTTATTGTAATTTTCATTTATATGACATGTGTTGTGTACATTCTTTGTTGGAGATCGTTAGTAAATAAATAAATAAATCTTATTCCTCTTTAAATAAATCACCGAACACGCCGAACACTCGAACACGACTTGTGGCTGAAACCTCCAAAAATGGATTATTACATTGATATTTATCCTGGTTGCAGTTGAACTTCATCTACGTATGCCTCAGTTTTTGTAATAGCTATTTCCTAAGCTAGGCCTTCAAGTTTATGTGTAACGACCAACCTAATTAAACTTTATTTAAAACTTAAATAAACATTAACAATAGGTAACAGTTTTCAAACCACCACAGATAATGTCCACACTAATCCTCCAGTCCGCCATGTTTGTTTTCCTAGGTCAGGTACGACGCAGGCACAGGTATGCCCCGTCGCGGCTCAAGAGCTCGTTTCCTTTGCCTTTTCACACGATAATGAAACAACAACTGCACCAAACTTGGCTAATACGTGATTTGACGTGAAGTTAGAGGTTTTTGAACGAAATCCCCTTTTGACAGATACGTGTTGTGAGTAGTTACGGGATGAGTATGAAAGTAAATAATAATATACTTGAGGTGTAGTTAAAGTTAAATATTTGGAATTTCCAGTTTGGATTTGCAAGGTTTTTTGCTAGTCGTAGTGTAGGAATCCTTACTTTGATTTGTTGGGGTTACATTTTTTACTTGAATGATGTTAATCCTTGCAAAAACCTTGGGGAATTTCTTTTGCCAGGGACTAGTTATTCGCCTAGCCTTTTCCCAACTATATTGGGGTCGGCTCCCAGTCAAACCGGATTCAGCTGAATACCCGTATTTTACGTGGAACGGTTGCCTACCAGACCTCCACACCACAACCCACTAACTGGGTAACACAGTACTTCTTGGCAAGACTGGTGTCAGAATTACGACTGCCAAAGATCTACAAATGACAGCCAGGACCAACGGCTTAACGTGCTCTCCGAGGCACGGATGATAATAAGATGATCACCCATCCACAGACCAACCTCGGCAAGCGTTGCTTAACCTTGAAGATCGATCTGTGCGGCTGTTATTATTTTCACTAGACTGAAACTAAATAATCTTCCTCGCTCGATTATGACTTATACCTATGCTTTGTTATGGCCAGCGTTCGATTCTACCTTTAGAAAATACTCTAGAAAAGTGGTGAAGGTGAAGTGAGCTGTCATGACTATAAAATTGGGGTGTGTAACGATTGACATTATTACAAAATATCTAACGTTCACTTGACATAATTTCAGTTAACATAATTTTGTTTAACATAACGATCAGTTGACATAATGAATTGTTGATATAATTGCATTTTACCTAATTTCATATGACATAATGAACATTTCCTATAATGCACATTTCACATAATATTCATTTAGCATATTATTCATTTACTATAATATTCATAATTTCTAAGTAACTTTTAATATAATTTAGAAAATCTGATACGATTTTAAACGCCTGCTAGTATGGTGCTAGCAAAAGCCACCCTCAACTATTGTTACCAGGAGAAACTGGATGCAATCTGGACTTTAATAGGGCACCCCGACTCGGATAGGTTAGGTTAGAAGGGGATGGTGGGGTCGTGTGAGCGAGCGAAGCGAGCGAATAGACCCCGCCATCCCCTTCGTGGTTATGTTTTTATAAACCACCCAGAAGTAGGAGCCCCGCGAAGCGGGGCTCCGTCGACCAAACCCACCCTCGACCATGCATAGAATATTTTAAGGTTTGGTTAAGTGCCATTTGAGTTAGGCTAGAACTGTGCCCATTAAACATGAATTTTAGGTCAAAAGAATATTAGGTCAAATGAACTTTATATTAAAATAATATTATACATATTGAAAATTATATAAAATGAACGTTATACTAAATGTAAATGTATTATGTTAAATGAATATTATATGATATGTAACATTAGGTCATATGAATTTATGTCATTTGATATTATGTCATATAAAAATTATGTCATATGAACGTTAGTTCAAGTGAAATTAGAGCATTTGTTATTATGCCAAACATTACACACCCATAAAATTTTTACATACGGCATTGACAGCTCACTTCACCAAAGCTATCACGGTGAAATTGTTACAGAATAGCCCCCTACAGCCGTGATTGTGGTCTGTCAGCATCTCACCGTGTAAACTTAGGCTCACTCCGAGCATGAAGTGAACTGTCATTCCACTATCTTGTTTGTATGTACTGACAGCTCATAGCATGTTCACTTAACCTAAGCTTATCAGATGAGATGATTACAAAATCGCATTGCAGAATCAGAATCAGAGGGTCTTCTCTATAAGCCCGAAGTCCGTAGTTTCGGCCTTAGCGTCAAACGTCTTCTACTCCGTATCACCGATGGACTTACGATAAGTCCCGAACCCGAACTAAGAATGAATGACAACACAATTTGACAGTTGTTCTTAGCTCGGTTTTTTGTCGGTTCTTAGTCCCGAACCCGAACTAAGAATGAATGACAACACGATTTGACAGTTTTTCTTAGTTCGGGTTCGGGACTAATAGTAAGTCCGTAGGTGATACGTAGTTGAAAACGCCCGACACTAAGGCCGAAACTACGGACTGGGGCTTAGAGAGTAGACCCCCAGAATCGTAACTGTCTCACGGTATAGTAGTCAGGCGGGAGAACGGTGGTAGTAAGTTCGAAGCGCGGTAAAAAACTAATCTTACCCACCCACAGTTGAACACTTTGACAACAGCCCAGCATCTTCACTGTTTGCAAAAAACCACTTTTATACATATAACCACAGCACAGATATTAAAGATTCCTCTTATCAAAACATGTCGTCTGTCTGTCGAAACTCCTCAAGGTTAGCAGTGTTGTGATATACACGTCTCCTCGCAAAAAACTAGTGGCGGACCACTTGTAAGCAAATATTAAGAAGTTATGTAACGCAAAAACCTAATGACAAGTTGTTTTGATGTTTTTTCAGATGGTAATTGAGTTGATGTAGTTGATATTATGAAAACAGTACCTAGTATAAGGACTTGACTTCTTTTTTGGCCCATTGAAACGTGCCTTGTTATTTTCATCATATTAGAAATGTAAAAAAATTAATGCAGAAAGCACAAAAGGCAGTGTAATTTTGGGCCTTTGTGGAGCAATCAGCAAAATGAAAGAAATAAGCATTTATTGCCAACACTGTTTAATCATAATATGAACAAACAAAGTGATTATTCCCCACAACTTCTTCTTTCCTTGAAACGTTTCTTCACATAATACAAGCACATAATAGGTCTCATACAAGCTTAAGCTACATTGGGGTCGGCTCCTAGTCAAACCGGATTCAGCTGAATACCAGTATTTTACGTGGAGCGGCTGCCTACCAGATCACCACAACCCATTAACTGGGTAACACAGAACTCCTTGGAAAGACTGGTGGCTTCTGACTATCTGTTACGACTGCCAAAGACATAGAAATGACAGCAGTGACCAACGGCGTAACGTTATTTTAATAATTAACATTAGTAGGATGCAATTAAATCACACCATCCCCAATGCCCCATATACAGTGAGTTAAGGGAACTATTTAAAATTAAGTCAAACGTTTAATCATTATTCAAGAACATTGCTCCCCATAAAAACTACCAATATTTTTCTCTACCATAAACTTGATATTCACAACATGAGCACCTCTTTAGCACCGTTTACTAGAGGACCATAGAGCACAGTCTTAGGTTCTCAATGCGTCCCACGCTCCCCCTGCCTAAGCGGCGTATGCGCACTTAAAAAACAATTAAAGTTATGCCACAAACTAGACGGTGAGGGGGGCTTACATGGTGTAGGGTAGAATGAAGGGTTCATGTTTTATGAGTAAAGGAAGAGTGGTCTCTGACGATATATCTTTAATTTAATGCTTTTGATTGTTCTAAGCTTACTTTCTTAGCATAGTACTAGGATCATAAGATCAGTTCAGAGTGCCAATTCTACTATTTTATAAGCAGCATTCGCATTTCAGTCGCAATGTCAAAAATGTATGGAAATTTAGTTTTTTGACAGATTGCGAATTCGAACGTGGCTTAAAAATTTGTAGAATTGCCCTCTGTTGCGATTCTAGGACAAAATACTTTTGGATTGCTTCTACATTCAATTACTTTTGAAACTAAGTCTTCCTAACTAGTATTTACCTACGTGTTTTTATGAAGTCACATTAACATTAGTCAGTGTCTGTCTGTTCTCTGGTTCTACATTTATACTAATTTTTTTCAGATGTATACTAGTATTAACTTAAGTTTTTGTTTACGAGCTAGCTGTTGCTATGCCAACAAACTACATATAAACCAACCACATCTCGATACAACTCGATATCGCGAATCCCGGGCATCGCTCGCGGCCTAATCCCGGCCCGTAATCCCGGACAAGTGGCCGCCTCAGGGGATCTCTGGGAACTTTATTACGGGACTTATGCATGTCCCCGCGGTTGGGCGGCCCTGCTTCTCTCGAATATTTAACAGTCGTTATAAGGAATTAATTTGACCGCCCCCGAAGCAAGATTATCTGCAGCATATTAAAACTTCTAGTGGGAAGTACCCTTTCATTGTTTGTCCTTTGTCGTGGGATTCGGAATTGTTTCTGTGGCTTTCTACTTGTTGTGGGCGAATTTATTAATAAGCGGCGCGGTAGGAACGGAAAATTTTAAGTGGAGATTTTTCGTGTGCTTACGATCTTGTTACGTCCATGCTTCGGGAAGTCTTGGAAGCCCTTGCTTTTTCTTGCGTCTATGCATTAACCTGAGAATGACTTGAAAATAATAGGATATTTTCCTGAAAAATTTATTTGAGTACCAAAAAAAGATATACGTGTCCGTTTTCTTTTGTCACGGAAACAAAAAATGTAGACGATAGGCTGTATGTACCTACCAGTGCATTGGAAATTCGCTTGATGTTACGCGTTGCACTTTTACCAACTCTGACGTCATAAGCCTCCAATCCTGAACTTTGATGCACTTTATCTTTGTCGATTTTTATTTAATTTGAAAAGGCAAAAAATCTAACTGACGGACCAATAGAATTAATATTTTTGTATCCACGAAATATCCCTATTGCGCCACGAAAGTTATCACCAGAATTGATACCCTAATCTTACGTGCAGTCAATAAGTGTCATGTCATGACCGTCAGCTGTCAACATGGCCCCTATTCTCAGCCCATTACCATCACTTACTGCTCGAACTTAATAGGGCTTGTGGTCTTGCGGTTCACCTCAACGCCCTTCCAATATAGATACAATAAATCGTTGGTCAAGCTACCTAAAAAACTTAGGTGCTTAGTAATAAATGTAAAGTATTTTTAGGGTCATCTGCCGCACTATTTCCTATTACTGCAACTCGTGAGAACCAGAGTCAACAGTGGTAGCCACCAGAAAAACGCCGAGTTAATGAAGCTTGACGAGCCCAGGAGAAACTTCAATAGTTTTGGATCCCGCAACGGAATGAATCAATCAATGATAGCTACAACCTGGGAGTCTTTAAGTCTCTAAGAGTGAATAGGTTACTTCTAGGCAAGCGTGCTCCATCTTCGGCCACATCGTCGCTTACCATCAGGTGAGATAGTGGTCAAGCGCGTGCCTATCAATAATAGTAATAAAAAAAAAAACAGAATAAAACAGCGGTGGAGGACGAAAATCGACAGTTTGCAAAGAGCTGTTGATGATTAGGCTTTCGCCCACGGCTAGATCTCCGAATGATTGCACAGTTTTATGGAAAACTAGCAATAGGTATCTGTCACCGAATATCCTTTTGCAATAACAAAAAACATCATCTTATACACCTCTCTGTTGTAGATGTTACAAACAGCCCATTCTGCAAAGCCTGCATGGAGGAGGATGAAACCGTCTGCAGCTCATTTGCTCCGAAGCTGTTCAGTGGTCGTTGATGAAAAATACCTACTTCCGAAACCCGGTACCCTTTGCGAGATAGTAAGTAACACCAGGACGTTGCCGGCCTTTCTTGGGGAGCTGTGGTGGATGGAATGACACATTTGCCCCACCCGTACGTAAAATACGGGCTTGGACGTTAAGTTGCGGACACCAGACCGATTTAAATACAAAAATCAGCAGCAAAGATTGTTCGTCAAGAAATATTATCAAAGATGTACCTATTTATTTTTCATCAGACCGTTACGAGCACCTGTTTATTATTTACAAATCTCCAAACCCACAAACAATCATCAAAAAATGCCCAAATAATTTTCCCTTATCAATCATCAGCACCCTACACTATACACTTCCTAGTTCCAACTAATTGATACAAACCCACACGAATTCACACTGTCCCACGCGTCCTACCTTGTTAGACTCTGAAATAAAAACATCGTCGAGGTGGTGCATCTAATTAAAGTGAGGGGGGGGGTGGGGCATGAGGCTATGCTGCCAGGGAGGCGGGGGTCGGTTGGTACACGGTAGCTATGGCGGCGCTAAGTGGCTCTCGCAGTAAAACCATCATAAACTTGTGTCTTCGCTATAACCAGTACAGGGGAAGGGGATTCTGGATGTTCGTTGGGTGGAGCGGAAGACTAGAAGGCTTTACAAAGAAATAAAAGAAAATCAATTTTCAGGATAGTATGTTTTCGCAGCGTTGGAAGGCCTCCCACAAGGTATTAGACCGATGACCTGGTGAGGGTCGCGGGTAGCCGATGGATGCGAGACGCACAGGACCGGTTGTTGTGCGACACTTGGGGGAGGCCTCTGTATATCCAGCAGTGGACGTCTTTCGGCTGATATGATGATGATGATGTTTTCATTTGGGCACAAGTTTATAGCGAGATCAAGCCTAGTCTAGAGTTAACGTTAATGAACTGAGGGCCAATTTTTAATTATGTTAAAAAAAAATCATGCATAAGAGACATAACTTAAGATCCCAGAGCACCCAGTCAGACCTTACTTATTTTCTGTTAGTATGTATTTTGAACGTAGGCCATACCTGCTTGGATCGAAGGCTTCCTTATCTGTAATGCAATGACAGCTAGAGTCAGCATTTGCTTATGATAAACGGCATTAAAAAATCTATTCTACAAGATCTTAAAACGGAATCTTTGACCATCATAATGAAGTTTTAGCAGGCACTTTCCTATTCGACTTACAAATTTTACTATAATTTTATACAAACTTTCCGAAAAAAATAGCTCTCACGTCTACATCCAATCTATCGTTCGGGTGTACAAGACCACCCGTGTTCGAGCACTCTCAAGCGACTAGTTGTATCTCCGGGATTCACCCGCGCCTCCCAAGCCGTCCTTCCTACACAGGACCTCTGATAGACAGCCTGTGATCCTGGCTACAATACCTAGAATTTCTATCTGTTTTTTTAGCTGTATCGACGGCGACGTTTAAGACAGGATATTAAAACGATATTGTATTGTGCGAAGATTGTTGGTAAATATTTGTGTGTGTTTAATGTGTTAGCTCGTCTTGTAAGTATCTATTGATAGTTTATTGGCAAAGTTTTGTAGGTATTTGTTAAGGGGTAAGAAGATTATGCTGTTTTCATGCAACATGATGCAAAAGGATAGCTCGGTACCAGTTTGAGTAGAATTGGCATCTCATTCTCAATAGCTGTGTTTAACCCTACTGTTATTATTACTGAATTTAGCATTTGAATTTGTGTAGTTCTCAGTGTATTTTAGCCATCAGGCTAAAATACACTGAGAACTACACAAATTCCCAAAATCCTCAAAATCGCCAAATCCTCACGAGTATCAACTCGTGAGGATTTGGCCTCAGAGTAGGTTAGTTTGACATGTTCATAATTAACTCAAAATCCTCAGTTAAAATACTCGCCCTAAGTCTCAAATCACTATATAAAAAAAACAGAGAATTCCTAACCAGAAAAACTACTTTGAGTTATAAGAAGTTGCGTACATTCATGATCAAAATATAGCATTCAGATAACCTAGCTGCTGGTAAATGCCTAAAATGCAGTAGGAAGTCTGAGGAAGAGGCCCAACATAATTATCTCAAAAAGACGACACTGTACCTACGCACTATTACGCACTATTTCTAAACTTAGTACTAACTCAAAACCCAGTCCTTTCGCCCACCTTATCAGCATCCGCAAGTGGTACAACCGACCTGCCCCAACAGCATCCTAATAAATGTTTGTCCAGACAATTAAACAGGGGCTAAAACAAACAGACCGTGGGTGGCCGAGGATGCCCGCTCAAAATCAAATGACGTAGCGTATTCTTATGAACGTGCTATAGTTTTTTTTTCTTCTAGCTGTTGAAAATAGTGAGTTGTGTAAATATTGTGGTTTTGGGTACAGGGTTTTTTGGTTACGATGTTTTGGGGTTATTTTTATAGGTATTAGGTACATCTTAGTTTGCTTTTGAATGGTTAGGTATATTCCAGGAACGAGATAAAACGCACTCTCTGTATATCATTAATATCTCTGTATATTATTATCACAGTACACACAGTAAATGCTACCTATATAAGGCCGTATAAGGCTGCTACATTAAATCATTTAGATATCTGCCTACATAATGTTTATGTTTTAAATAACCGACTTCAGAGGTTATGCCATAATTGATTGACCTTTTTCTTGGAAAACCTACTAGTCAAAGCGAGCTTTAAAGTAAGAAAAAGTATGTTAAAAGATATTCTCATGGACCCAATTAAAGTGAGTGCAATATAAATTAACTGCCGCACTTCAGAACATAAACAATAATTTCCTATCTCTCTACCCCTAAGATTCGTCACAAGTATTATTAATTTAATTAAATATAAATAAAGAAAAAAACAACGCGTGTCGGACACTACGCACCCACTTCAACCGATTCGGATGACCGATTTCTGAACGAAAAACACGCGCAATGTTCCCGCGCAAAATATTTTTTAACAAAATCTATAAAATAATATACTGGGTCATTTTGTACTCTATTCACGATAACAAGGGTTGAAAATCCCATGTTTAGTAATATATTCACACGCTTAAGTAATTGTGGTCAGAATAAAGCACGATGCTTTAAAAAAATAACCTCAAAAGGGTCACACACTCCAAGTAATTGAACAACCGTTTTGTTTATATTGGGGTTTGGTATAGATAATGATCTTTTGAACAATGTAAAGTATCAGAGATTGAGTAATACAGTTTTAGAAATAAGTGTTTTAGTAATTAAAATATATTTTATTTTTTCGAGCGAAGCGAGCGAACACAGACCCCGCCATCCCCTTCGTGGTTATTTTTTTTTAAATCTCACAGAAATAGGAACTTTAAAGTGTTTTGAGGTTTAGGTTAGAACTAGTTGTAGCCGGGTTGCAACTAGTTGTAGCCGGCTAAAACTAGGTGTAGCCGCACTTCGGCTATTAGCCGTAACATATCTACATCATCATCTGCCTAGCCTTTTCCCAACTATATTGGGGTCGGCTCCCAGTCAAACCGAATTCAGCTGCATACCAGTATTGGAGTGGCTGCCTACCAGACCTCCACAACCCATTAACTGGGCAAGACTGGTTGTCAGATTTACTGGCTTCTGACAATCCGTAACGCCTGCCTACGATTCACAAATGACAGCCGGGACCAACGGCTTAGCGTGCTTTCCGACGCACGTAGGAGTCTCGGTATTTTAATATGGTCACCCATCCACAGACCAACCTCGGCAAGCGTTGCTTAACCTCATTCATATATATCTACATACCTACCTAACAATATTATTGAGCATAGAAAGATCAGATAAAGACACGACGGGATTTATAAAAAGCTTAATTGAAATCCAGAACAGAAGCTAAAACTCACAAAGAGAACGAAATAAAATCCCCAAAACAGTTGACAAGATAACGACCCTGACTTAACAACAGCTAAATAAACGTATCAAATACCATTAGTCACAGCTTTTATCATCCGAATCCTCTCAATGGCCACCTGGTGTGGCCCTGTGTTCACGCATCAAACTGCCTCTAAGCCCATTATGAAATCATCCCTCTAAAAACACCCCTTTTCTACCTGGAGTGAAACCCTCTTCCCTCGGGTCTCACGGTACCCTCCCTATAAAATAATGCTTGTAAAAATATCATTATAATCATATGCGTATGTTCGGGCTTCCGCTTTGTGATTGGAACATCACTAGGTTTTTGGAGTTCTATAGGGTGTCGAAAAAGACGCCAAAAATTTTGGTTTAGTCACAAAAAAAAAAAACTAAATGAAGCAATGCCGCTACCGAATAAAACTTACGAATATGACTTATGAATTCGCCTGTGTAAGAGGCTTCCTATCTCACTAGAGGACATATTAGAAGTAGGTAAAGTACCTTATATAAACATAATTTCATACCAAATATCTACAGGCGAAGTCCCTACCTATGTAAATATGAAGATTCAATTATTCTACACTAGCCAAAAATTGTTTTAACCTTTAGCATAAATTTGTTTTTAAGTAGTAGGTAAGTGTTACTAAACAATGCAGAAACCATAGAATAAAAAATATTCCACTTACCTACAAATGTTTAGTCATACAGAACCAGCACGAACACCTTCAACCCCAAATCAACCGGCAATATTTTTCTAAACCAGAGAGGGTTAGAAACAATAACTGTCAGTTTGACAGCGCGCGCTTTTTTAGTGTTGCCAACGTACTTAATATGTAATTTGTAGGGATGGGACGCATGATAAGCATTAGGGGTGGCTGATTGATTAAATACGCGTGCAGCAGCGTGATAGCCACCAGTTAGACGTGTTTAAATGATAAGGGAGGAAATTATGCGTGTAGACGTGTATAGATCGTAACACCGATAACATGGAACGATTAAACAGAAGTAGTAGGAGATTTTGGTATGTATGTTGAGATAGGCAGCTATGGGTAAATATTGGTTCTACTTGTGAATTATACAGATAGACCAGGTTATCTCAAAATACAATTAGGTAGATTTTTATTCCAAAAAGGGATCTATTAAGTATAACTAAAGTAGATATCTACTTAATGTTCTTGAACTCAATTAAAAAGATATTGAGCGCTAGTTAATTATGCACTGAAACACTTGCAACAGATCCACATTTCTAAGGTAGGGCATTAGCCTCGCTAGTGTTGATTTCCACCAAACATCTAGTAATAACACAAAATTGATATAAAACTGCACATTGCCCATGCAATTACCTAATTCGACGCAAAGTTTTGGCCAATATTATAACAGCTTTCGAACATCGATCTACTCACTAAAAGCGGGCAGGTGTGATAATAGCAGTGCGCACACGCCTTGTTGCACAAAGTGCACTCTCACGTCCAACACACAGTAATTTAATTACTATAATAATATAGGTACGACTCAATCTACAAGCATTGTAGTCTGAAAGGTGCGTGCATATTCATTCCTTATTATTAATTGATCAATTATTTATTTAATGAGTAAGTAACCATTAATTTCCACTAGGTACCTACCAAGCGTTGCTGCATTTAGGTAAGTTTAAAGGGTAAAAAATCCTTCTTCTTCGTCGTTCCCTCATTGCTGAGGATCATAATCGAGATCCGCTAGGTAGATAAATGCTGCCTCCAACAGCCTTAATATCGTGTCTATCTTGCTATCTTGCCGGGTCGTTGTATGAGCGCGAATTCCCGAACGAATCAGCAGTGCGATTCTGCCGGTCGATTCTGTCGACATCTCACGGTGTTCACCTAGGCGTAGTGAACGACAAGTGAGCTGTCATTCCACCTTATTTGTATGGTTTGACAACTCACCCGTCGTGCGTCCCGCCCAAGTGTTCACATAGTCATGTTTACAGAATCGCACTATTGTAAACATGTTGGACCGGCAGTATCATGAGACTTTCCAGACTACGCTTAATGAAATAGGGTGAATAAGTAGATAGATATTTAAGTCTGTGAGATGTCAGCACACGTGCGAATCAACGGTCTCTTTTAGCAGAGGTTTCCTTAATCTTCGTAGATACCCTAAGTAGGTACCTAAGTAGAATAAGAAACTACTCAGAAATCTTAACTAAGTACCTAACACAGCTATTTCTCTCAGCAACAGAACTGGTAATACAAAAATATTTCCAACTAAAGTAAAATTAAATAACGTTACCTACATAAACGGGGACCGTTTCGAAACTCCGAGCACAGGTGGGGCTTAATCAAATTATACAAATTGCAACATACAATATTCATTGCAATAGGGACGGGCCGCTCGCTGTACGGTGACGGCGACGTCTCACAATTTGTGGAGTTCTATTACCTAAATGTAAACGTTTGTGTAGGTAGGTACCTAGTTATACGTAGCTATCAGTTGAATTTAATGGAGACAGTATGTTTTGACTAGAATAGATAAACTACCTACTATTATTCTTTATTATGTACACCATACAATTTACAGAAAATATATATGAAGAAAACAATACATGGGTGTATACTTAGTTCCTCGTTCCGTATGGTGTCGGACATAAAAGAATAGCACCATCCCATCACTTGCCGTGTGTGTAGTAAGAGGCGACTAAGGGGCTCACCAGAGAATGGGCAGCAGCATACTCTGTAGGTACATTGCTACAGCTACAATGCGATCGTCAACCCGCCTGCCAAGCGTGGCGATTATGGCAAACCCCCCATTTGAGGAAGGCCTATGTCCAGCAGTGGACGTCTTTCGACTGATATGATGATGATGATGATAGTTTCTCGAACGAAAATTATTGTGACTAATAATTTGTCAAACGCGCGTTGTCTTACTGTTGTGGTTGGCATGAATGAGTTTCCAACATCAAAGACTTGGTGTAAACCCGTTTTAAAAAGGCAGCTTATCGATATTCGGCCCATCACTACAAACAATCGACAAGGTGTAATTAATTCATGATCAATAATGATGTGGAGGTTACATGCGCTGCGGCGACATGGCGGCAATTGATTTGTACCCAATTTGTTGCCTCCACGTCGTCGCTGCGGTCCGACTGTTCGACCGCCATGTCTGCCCACACCGCAACTCAAATATTCATTGTCATAATAGCGGACAATCATGCGTACATTTATTATTTGTTTAAGAATTTATTCATGTAGGTACCTATGTACATTTTGGCTGAAGAGCTAAATGTAAAATGTACTTTTGAAAGGGCTTTTTTACTTACTTTTGCATTTTTTTTTCGAAAGTTACAACTAGGAAGTAGGTCCCTCTAATCATTTATAATGTGTAGTTTTCCCTACTTCCTTCCCTTTCAAGTTGATAGGAATTCATCAAAGAACAGATACTATTTCCTATACACATCTAATCTGACCGAGTACTTCTTGACTGATCTCCATGTGGGTGTTCCATTTTAGCTTAACAGTTCTTATATGACTTGGGTCTGTCAGACTTTTCCTTGAAAAACCTTGATAACAAAAAAAGCTTTCCCACAGCCTGTCACAAACTTCCCAATCCATTTGATTACAATTACTGATACAAAACCACCACTCCAGTACGACAAATACTTCGAAGCATATAATTAGAGTAACGACTAACGAGCATCGCACCTCTGATAAGTTTTCCCACAACAATGCATTCGATGACGCGTTCCTGCGGAAGTTCCCACCCATCGCGCAAGATGGCGCCGGCACGCGGCGGTCACGTGGTCTGCGCGTGCGCTCCCCGCACGCTTGCACTGTTTTTATTGGAAACGATCAAAAATAATAGAAACAATACTGTGTTGGTTCACTCTCGAATAAATTAGTTCCGGAAGGCTGGGGTTAAACCGTAATTGAACTGCTCATTATTAACGCATAAAGACATGAATGGCAGTGATTTATGTGAAGAGAATTTTGACGTATTGTGCGACGGATAAAGTAGTTACCTTTCTGTGGCACTTTTCAGTCAATAGACTGACTGTTCTGTCTTGGGCCGATTTCGTACATTCTTTTGTTTTGTTGTAAGATTTAATTGAGAGGCTCTGCACTCGAAGTGGTTGATGAGTACGTCTACCTGGGACAAACGATCCAGTTAGGTAGGGCCAACTTCGAGAAAGAGGTCAACCGTCGAATCCGACTCGGCATAGGGTGTATAGATCCATCCCTCGTCGCTCGAACTACTCACGCTCTAACTCGTCATGGTAGGGCCGCTGATCGTGCCAAATTGAGTTTTTCCCAAATTTAGTCGGAATCAGTCGCCAAATATCAGAATCTATCGGCCACTGGATCAAAAGTTATAAGCGTTTCTAGGTGGCCGACCTGGGGAGAATCTCCCCAGCTTGACCACATTAGTGATTAATTAAATGTAATGTAACCTTGATAACTTTTGAACCAGTGACCGACAAATTCTGATACCTGGCGTCTTATTTCGACAATTTTTTTGGGTTATCGAAATTGAAATCCCTGATGGCAATGCCAGTGTCTGAATTACCAAGACGCTTTGTATTGAGGACACCTTTTAAAGGTAGGTACTGTTGTAGTAAATGATCTCCCAGTTTTTGAATTGAGTATTTGAAGTTGAATATTTGAATTTTGACAAGAGGCCCTAGACAATGTGCCATTCAATTAGCGAATGCGACTGTCGAAATGCCAAAATGTAGGAATTTGATCACGTGACATTTCGATAGCATCTGTCAATCCCATACATTTTTGACGTATTGACAATCACCTTCGCCACGCTACCGCTGACAGAATCACACTTGTCTAGAGCCCAAGGTCTTTGACAAGTACCAAAATCCAAATTCTCAATTCAGAAACGGGCGTGAGTCAACCACATTAATACAGCGCGAAAGCGTGACACCTTTGCAGCCACATAAATACTTACCACTTCGCACAGTCCCACTTTCAAGTCGCAAAAACATTTTGGCCATTGGAGAAAAGATATTCAAGTAAAAAAAAAACAAATATTTTGTTATATAGTTTATTATAACCCCCATCATAATCAATAACTATTATAAACATAGGCAATGTGTATGAAACAAAAAACAAGTCGAGTTCTATACTTATAGCACACGAGTATTTCAGAGTATCACAACTGGCAGTTAGGTTATGTCTAGGTACACTTGGGTGCAAAATAATAACATTTCGACAACTTTTAAAAATTGTTTGAATATTTAAAACAATTCTGTATTGTCATAGTGTAAGAAATTATTTTAAAATGTGTAAAATTACAGTTATTTGGTTAAGTAATTTCAGTTAAGTAATTGATTATTCATATTTTCTTTCATTATAATATATCTATTTAATTGGATGCACCTACGCAATAAGATAATACAATTCTCATTTTGCTGAACGTCTAATAGCACATAGATTTTATACAATATACAATATTTTAGCCGGAAAACATGAATCTGTAAACTATAGCTCTACTGAAAATAGTCGATAATATTCACAACACTATGGGAGTCGATAAGAAGCGGTGCACCGTAGTGATGGCACTGTACAGCGAATAACAGTAATACAACAATATGCTTACATGGGCGGACGAAGTTACACTTTTAAGGCACCATTTTATTTATTATGGCTCGTTTTGTAGTTTTTCTAGCATTTTCTCGCTCTCGTATATTTTTATCGGCAAAAAAAGAGGCTTCATTTTGATATGCTGTCAATCGTCCAGGGGGTAAAGTGCTCATTAAGGAGTATGTAAACTTTGCACTACCTTTGGTATCAAATGTTCATTTACCGTCCTATGCTACGTTCCAATTATCGTTATATGAAATAGCATCCCTTTAAGATTTCTAAGTAAAAATGCCAATACTCCAAAACGAGCCATTTACAATACAATATGTTACTGAATAGTATGATTAAATATTTTACATTTAATGAGCTTACATACTGACTTATTCAAGCATCCCTATTCGAAATTCTGCACTATAAATATAATTTTACATCAATTTGGAATAAGTAAGTAATATATTGTCCGAATTATTACGTAAGTATGTGTTATTATTAAATTCTTTTTATTTATTGTTCGCTTTGATATTGATTTCTACATAGGTACAGTTTTAGTTTTTCTTGTGTAACATAATATTTGCATAATCTTGATAAGAATAAACTGTGGTTGGTGGAATGTGCAGTCAACAACCACAGCTGTCAACGAGCACTTAACAATTTGTCACATTAATATTTTGCGTTAATTATCATTCAAGAAACTGTGGTTAAAAAAATCAATATTTAACATTATGTTTACACTGAAATGTGAATGAAATTACCACAGAAATGTTTTCATTTTACACAAATCATACATTTTTTTAAGTCCTATAAAAGATTTCAAAATATTTGACGCAAAAAAAACGACATGGTCGTTCACTACAAAGCCTAAGTTTAAATAAATTAACCGTTCTACTACTTAATCTCCAATTTGGTATGTGTCTTACGCGTAGTTAATAAATTAGTTAAAATCAGTCTAATGTGATGATGTCGGTGGTTAGTGGGGTTGTTACAAGGGGTACAATACGGTATTTTACTGAAAACATCGAATTAGTTCGTCAGATAGATTTCCAAAAAATATTGTAAATAAAAACACGCATGACGTCACTTCACTGGTAAAAATTGTACAATCGTAGTGACGTCGGACGTGTTTTCAACGCACTGTATCGTCTTCATTTTGTATTTGGGAAATCGTAGTTTTCAATGATGAGGCTGTGTTTTTTGATAGCGGTGAGGGAGCGATACACCATCCAACATTACAAAACCGCCATTGTAAACAATATAATATAAAGAAAAATCTACTCAAATCTAGTTTGAAGCATGTCGGAGACGCATTGAATAAGAAAGCCATGTGTCGAGGCGCGGCAAAGTTCGACACGTCGTGTCGAGGTTTTTGGTCTTCCCTATGACCCCTTCCGAGACCCTTGGTTTCGAGTGCGTTAATAGGATTACGAAGATATTAACCAGCTCAAACATAAAAAAAATAAGGTAAGTATCTTCTTCTGTGACCGGTATATAGCCCGTCCCTTTCCTACTCATAATTCGGGTTTTTTTTTTCATTCACCATAGGGTTTTATAGTAGGCTTTTTAAGTGCAATTTATAGCAAATTCAGAATTAACAGAAATATTGAGTTATCAGTTCCCGTCAAATAACTTTGCCCCTCTGAAGTTAGCCATTTGCAAAGATCGCGCAGGTGCATGCTTGCGTTCCGCTTGCTCCCGTCTACGTGACGGGAGCAAGCAGAACGCAAGCATGCATCGAACTTAAACGAGCGACTGAGAAATAAAATCGCGCCGCCATAATCCCCGCCCCCATGTCTCTTGCGCATGCGCAGTTGCAGTTTGTTCGTAATTTTGACTACTACGCAGCCACTCGTAGCCAACTTCAGAGGGGCACAGTTATTTGACGAGAACTGTAAGTAGGTTACTTTCATTCTAAGGGTGTGCGCATGCCGCAAAAAAAACACATCCTCATTTACATTATTTTAAGAGTATTTAAAAAATGATAAAAGCCATTAACTTATTATATGTGAAGTATAGTTTCGTTTTTGTGACACATCAGAAACTACATTTTTAGTAATTTTTAGTTTCATCTAGCTAATTCTCTAACCTAATATTTTCGAATACAATTCCATGTTTGCGATTTTAAAACCTAGTTTCTATATTTAAACAGTGTAGGTATATATCGTCGGTCGAATCACGAAGGGGCCTATCTGAGTTTTACCAAATTTTTCAGGAGAGCGATTTTTAATAAAATGTACAACTATTAACCGTCGTAACATTTTACCTAATTTTTATATAAGGTTTATAGAATACTCGTTTTGATTAATGGTTAATACGGTTTATATATTTAATTTACTTTTTGGTGTAAAATAGTTGGCTGTGGAGATATTCGATTTTTTTTAAAAAAAGTTTCACTTACGCCCCTTTATGATGTTCAATTAATATCATTTATTTCATTTACGCCCGGTATCTTGGATTTAAATTAAATAAAAAACAGGTAAGTATACTGAAGTTTAATCTTATTTTGTAATATAATAATCTGAAAAATACTCGTACATGAAGTAATAAAAAAGTTTCGAAAAACCAATCAAAATAAGTAGTAATTCTTATACTCATTCATTTAAGTTAAATTATTTTGTACTTAAATAATCTTCAATCGTGGGGTAAGTTTTCGTAGTAAAAAACATGTTCTCGATTCCTTATTATCGGTGTATCTCCGCTGCACATTTTCATAAGGTCATTATACTTCTCTTTGGAATATTTTTTTAAAGAGTGGTTTAACTGTTCGACGTTTGTCCTCAACCAATGTACATTACTTCGTTTCAGTGCTGTGACTATTAACTTACCTTGTGATTTGTGCAAAGAACACTTGCAAGTAACTATTTATCCGCGGTTTTATTCGCTTTAAACAAAGAAATTAATTATTTTACGTCATAAAAACAAACTTTGCTGCTAACAAATTGCACAGTGAATGAATGACAATGAACAAGTTTTGACAGGTCCTAGTTTCATTCGCGCCAAATTACGTTACGCCTCTTCGTGAAAAAATATAACTATACATGTACAGGCGTATCTGATGCTACGCCTATTCGTGATGTTTTAAATTAAAGGAATAGTAGATAGGGCCCTTCGCGACTACTCATAAGTCATTAAATACTGCGATTTTGGTTACGCCTTTTCGTGACATGACAAAACTTGACATCTAGAATTCAATGGTGTAAATAACTCAACATCCGAAATTTTGTGGGTTGCGCCCTTTCGTGATTCGACCGACGATATAACATACTAATATTTTTATTATATGGTTCTATTATTATAATATGTATAAGTAGAGGTTTATATTTATTTTAACTACAAATATACAACTCCAGTTTGAAGAACTACTGCCCGGGCTGTGAAGTCCTTGAATAAATCCTTCTCTTCTCTTTTCAACTGTTTGTTTCAGCAGCGAAATTCTTTCTGGGAGCGCATAACACCAATGAAACTGAATGCGTTCGGCTCATCTATAGACACAGAGATTGGACTGAACAATACCTCAAAAAAAATTACCCCGCTGTAGAAAGAAACGAAACGACTGTGCAACCAATTTTATGTATATGTCGCAGCCAATTAGCTTAATCAGCCGTTTAATTGGTGGCCTAGTCTTTTCATTTAAATTAGCCAATTTTTCAGCGACCTAAGTGACATCTTTTGTTCAATATCGTTTAAGGACTTATGTGACATGGTCACTTATGTCGCTGATTAAACGGTGCAGTTCAATGAAAAGGCTAGGCTCTAATGAAACGGCTGATTAAGCTAATTGGCGTCGACATTCATATTATTTATGTCTATGTCGCAGCCAACTAGCTTAATCAACCATTTCTTTAAAAGCGTAGCATTTTCATTGAACTACGCCGTCTAATCAGCGACATAAGTGACACGGGCAAGTCCTTAAACGATATTGAACAAAAGATGTCACTTAGGTCGCTGAAAAATCGGCTAATTTAAAATGAAAAGACTAGGCCACCAATTAAACGGCTATTTAAGCAAATTGGCTGCGATATCTATACCCCGATTTATGAATTAAGACTTTAAAGTTGAGTAAGTAAACTTTTCTCTGAAAACCTGTCAAAGTTTGGCATTACTGCAGGGTTTGAAACACGTAAACTTAACTCTAAATATTCAATTGCGTTCAAGAACAGAGACAAGTCTTGCACGCAGTTTATATTTGCTGATCGCGTTCAGTTTCATAGGTGGATTGTGCCTAAAATGTTACGCCATTATTTCGAACCAATAGTACTATTGAAAACCTCAGAAACCGGGCATAAAGTATACTGACAGTTATTAATATTACATTTTAATCATAATTTCACTCGTGTTACATTTTAACATAGCTAAGTAAACATATGTAATGTTAGAGAGCAAACAAGTACAATCACACACAAAACACTTAACTACAGAATTAAATTCGATAAATAAAATATTTAAACACAAACATCACAATCACAATGAGCCACTTGTTAATTTTTAAGACAAAACATATATAGATAACAATAATGTGAGCCTTTTAAATAAATATAATTTATAAAAATGGGATACTACTCCACCGATTCTTTCTATATATCATACAGTATACTTTTCTATTGCCGGCTATGTTAAATATTGTCAAATAATACGTATTCATCCTTAATCGTTTGAGCAAAAGCGTTTTGATCTAAATTATTGAAATATAAATTGACCTAGTAGCCAAGCCCAATTTCAGCTTCGCAACAATTAATCAAACTGATCGCCATATCGAAAATGGTAGTTAGTTCGTTTAGTTAAACAGATAAAACAAACTTCACTGATTGATATAGACACAAAATATTCACAGAATACTGTAATCGATCAATTAATTAACAAACAAACAACATAAATTAAGGAAACAAGGATATTTAAGAGCAAGTTTTAATTGCATGAGCTAAACTAAGACTTGACGGTCTTCAAAAACTAATTAAAAATGTTGTAAATATCATGATGTTTACTGAATGGGACTAATGACTGTTGCTATGCCTACTAAAATATCACTGCTGGCTACTACTCCCCCTATGGCTTCAGTCTACAGCAATTTATATATTTATGAGTCAAAATAATTTAAAAAATAAAAAAGGTTGTGTTAGTTAAGTACTCTTACTTAAGTACCTATAAACCATAACCTAAAAATGTTAAAATGATTACGATTTTAATTTCCCTACACTGTAACAATTGCGTAGAAGAAAATAATTAGCACACAAATATCGCTGGTATCTAGTAAACATCATATCGCTTTAATGCGAAGGTGTGAAAAGGCAATTGGTCGAAAATTGCAAACATCAACAGGCGTGCATCAAGTTAGTAAATAAGAACTGATTGCTAGGTAAACGATAATGTAATCACTTTATTGTGTTTGTAATCATTAAATGAGCCCGACAATATTGTTCGGTAATCGGTTGGGCAAATTGACAAAGTGACACAATGAAATCGGAATTTCAAATATAAAGAACGAATAATGTAAGTAATGGATACTGTTCAACAAACCAGACGACGCAATGCGAATTAAAAAAAAACCATATGGCAGTATTTGCCTAGGAGTGGGATAAAACGAGCTTATTACATCGATACATACATTAATTTTAAAGAACATGATTTAAGTAAATAAATTGGACTTAAAAACTCTTAGAATTTTATGTCAAACCGTTTTGTACGCAACTGTACTTTAATTTCGACAATTTGCACAACCAAATACTGCAGGTTGATATCAATCAGTAATATAAACTAATCACTAAAATTGTTTAGACAACCATGATAATTAATATTAATTTTGAGACCAAAATCACATAGGTAACATATTGTGAGCAAATATATTTTCACATAATAATTATTATTTAGAACTTGTTTGTGATGTAATATTAATACAATGTGATAATATTGTGAGCACCAGTGTTAGTAAAAACATAAAAACAATGACATAAAAAGTATTGCAAGACTAAAGGTTTTTTTCTCATTAAAAGTTTTTGGAACTATGCTATTTCAAACTAAACTGTTAAAATATTTAGTTTCTAAACCCTCATAACCTGCAGCCAAACAGCTAAATGGAAAACACTAATCGACAGCTGAAGATGTTCTATTTTTGTTCAATATTCGGCATAAAAACTAAGTAAAATTAATCAATTCCAGTGACTGAGATTCAACTCAAACAAACGCAGGTGCAGCAAAACACACTTATTCTAAAAACCGAAACACTTTTCCCCAGAACTCTATTTTAAAAACGACACAAAAACTACAGTTTTTTGAAGTCTGTTCAGGAAAACTTATATAATATAGACCAGAATAGATCTGCGGCTATACCAACGGCCGCATTCGCGAGTTCCATTCGCTACAAGTCAGTAACCGGGCCAAAGACCACAGTGGAATTGTTCGCCGAATTGAGGCTCGTACGGCGCGCGCGTACGTTCGTGTCGTGTTCGGCATCGCTCGGCAACGAATCGGGCCCGTTCGTCAGTTGTAGTCCGTTGAATTTGGAACGTAGCTGTGTTACTAGACGTTCGAGTCTGCAACACGAGTTCAGTTTAGACTAGGTACCTGGAGGTGCAATGCTAATTATTATCTACATAGCGTGAGATCCTACCTACTGAAACCTAACTAATAGGAAATAAAATAAATGATAAGCGTTCATGCTATAGTTCAAACCAGCCACCACACTAAAACCTAGTTTCTGGAACGAATAATATCGCAAAAAATTAGTACAGCACATTGTCAAACACGCATCAGCTGCTTTGATTGGTTGAATGAATATTCAACAGCCAATCACATTACTTGCGTTTAATTTGCGATGAGTCGATAAGTTCTTTCCAGAAACCGGTAAAGTAAATCTTTTATAAATCCAAACCAAACATGAAAGCTATAATATGTACACAATATTTTACAAAATATTATATTCAGCAAAATAAACACATCTTTCTTTTTATTTTATACTACCACCACGACCAACATACCCACCCAGGCAACCTAAAATGTATGTATTTAGTGGATAAATAAAATAAATAGTCCTAACTAATAAACATTTTAACTTCTGTCTCATTGCAAAATGAGTTCTAACTGCAAGCTCAAACCACCGAGTTAGCTGTTGAATTTTGAAGCCAAAAACGGCAAAGTTCTTCATTCAACTGTCTATTTAGACATTAGAGTTTTAGATTGTTTTGAAATTCAAAAAATGTGGTATGTACATAGTTAAAGTCAGTTTTTGTACTTATTAAAAACTTTGCCTTTATCGAAATAAAGTTCAAAATACAAAAAACATTTAGATGGTTGATAAGATAGATCTCGTTTTGTAATCAGGCGGGAGTGACCCCACAAACTTACTTATAAGAGTGATCCTCAGCATTTTGCTTAGCTTTGCGCATGTCGGCGAGTTCCTTGCGCAGGCGCATGCGCTCAGCGTCGGCGTCCTCGACGTTACCGTTCGATATTTTATTCTCGTTCGACTCCAAACTGTTGAAAGTGGAAATGAGTTTAATATTTAAAATAAGAACAAATGTATTCGTGTAGTAGATTTAAATTAAAACTAACGGGACACAACAGCATCTTCGTATTTATTTCAGTCGTTCATCATCATTGGTATTCAGCCGAAAGAAGTCCACCACTAGCCAATTGACGTAGGCCACCCGCTTGATCGCCACAACGACGTATTCCGTGCTTTATGCATTCAGCAAATTGCGTTCCAGGGCCGCGGTGACTCTTTTGAACGAATTCCGCAACCCTGGCAGGCACTGCTGGCTCAAGCGGGCGCCGTCTTCTATGCTGACATCTCTTTGAAGCGCTCGCGAAACAAAACACGCCGTCGACCCGGGCCTGGTTCTGATCGGACGGCGAGCCACCGAACGCTCGCTTTACGCAGGCCCGTGCCTACGGTGACCGGGAATCGCCCTGCGACTCCCGACGCCCGGGGCATCTTCTTCTGTTGCGGCGGATAGGGTGTGAGGTTTGCTTCTCCACGCCTCCTCCTTCGCTAGCATTACTGCTTCGTAGGAGTTGACTGCTTCCCATGCCTCCTCGCTCCGGCCCATGGATTGAACCAGGGCCGGACGCTAATCGGCACCTACATCCTTTAAACTCGAATTCAGCAACAATGATTGCTTTAAAGACTTTTGACAGGACATACGTGTGTAGATACATGCTCGACGTTTTTACGTTCATTCGAGCAATATCGCACGTAAAGCTTTGGACTTATTGCTCGAAATTGAACTAAAATGTTTGAAGAACAAGATTCACGTGGCAACATACGTGTAGCAACGCCATTAGTGAACACAGAAATACTGGCAGAATACTTTCTTTCCTTTTATCTTTTATCTCTAAAACAAAGTTCACTTACCCGTTAGTGAGTCTAAGAACGCGCAATTCGTCTTCCAGTTTGACGATGCGATCCATCATACGACGCTTGTCTGCTTCCGAAGCACGCAGAGAACTCTGTAACAACACGGTACACACTTCATTAGGAGATCAATTACTTGGATTGGTCACTTTACTGTGTTTACACAGTAACAGTGGTCTAAGATAAGGGATAATTATTGTATACCACAACACGAATCCAAGGGCAGTTTTTATCCTTTAGGTAAGACATGTCAGCCAGCCCCATCATAACTTAAAATATTTCTTTACGCTTCAAGGAGTTTTTTCGTCGACGTAAATTGAATAGAAGTCATTCGACTCCCAAATGGAAAATATAATGCTGTGTTTCAACCCGACAAACGCCTATACCAGCTGTAAACTTCGTGCTTAATCTCAAGTGGTCAAACGTGCGCTTATCCATAGTATAAAAAAGACAACCAGAATCTGGGTGGGGTTACCAGCTGATCAGGATAGCTTTCACAACAATTCGAAAATCCCGAAACGAATGCTCGTGGTTCTATAAGGTTCCTGTAAGGAGAATCCCATTCGTTTTCCATGCAGTTCTACTCAAGCTTACACAGCGATTTACAAACACATCCAACATTTAACATTCGCGTTATGTTGAAATCAATCTGGATTTCCAAAAACGTCTATTCTTACCCTGTTACTTGTCCTCCACAACCATCATAGACGTTAAAAAACAACCGAAATCCAAAACATTTCCCAAAATCTTCCCAGTCTGTACCGAGAGGCTGTATTTCACTTGTTACGAACAAGTGCAGTGGCGTCGTTTGGCTACGGGTAATATATTCGTGGACACGACGCGCTGACCACGCGGCTTTCAAAGGGACGGTAAAATGCTGCTTTTTAGTTTCGATAGTAAGAAGAAAATAAAATGACAGTCGTAGAAGTCTGTAGCCGCATCAAAGCCGCCACAAGATAAACTCACGAGGCGAAACTTGTTCGGCAACAAAAATAACCACAACGCGATCTATCCCGCCAGCAGCGAACTATACGGTTGCCCACCAGACACAACAACCTCTGGTCGGAGGATCCACTCTTTTCAATGGAGGTTTGCGGGACTTTACACCCTGTACCGCATACCTCTATAAGTCTATTTAACGGTAAAAACTAAGAAAATTCAAGTGTGCATTTAAGCGAAACGGATACAAAATGCTTGTTGATCGTGTGATGTTGCTGAACCTGAAAAGTTATCATTTAGCTTTCCAAGCACAGGCACGTTAGCTTTGATTTTTGTCGCAGACACAGAAAATATTAAGTATACTTAATCGGTTCGTTCTTCATATTAATTTATTTATTTTTATTTGAAATTGGCAATAATATTTGTACGCTTCATGGCAAAATATAAAGAACAAAGCAACCTAATGTTGTAACATCTCACACTGATGTTTAACTCCAAAAATGTTTATAAAAAAGATTCTGATTCACAAAACAAGTCCAGATATACGAAACAACATTTTAGCGCTGCAACTTTCTCACCCCGCCCGCTATTCCGTGGGTCCGTTAACGCCGAAATTGCCTCTATCTCTTACACCGGAACCCGCCGTCCTAAGCTACATAGTGGCATTAATAAGTGGCCGACATGAAGATAAAATGGCACCTCGTAATAAAACTCTTTTAAGTGTTTCAAAAAGAGCTGACGATTTTTAATTACTTTTAAAAATGTCTAAAACACTATCTACAACCCACTCATTGATGGAATCTCGCTATCAAGTTATTTAGAAAAAAATTAAGCGAAAAACTAATTAAGGAACTGAACTTTTCTTTGTTTCAAATATATAAATCGCCTGAAAATATTTCTGGTAAAGAAATATTTTTATTGACATGACAGGCCAGCGGCTTTGCTCGCGTGAATTTTTAAAATTATCCCAAAGGAGCATATTATAGGGATAAAAAATCCATTGTCATCCAGGACATGAACTACCCGTGTGGCAAGTTTCATCTATAAGGTGTTTAAAATTAACTGCAAGAAACTTAAGGGGTCATTGTCACTCATCATTATGAACAACTTTTACTACGGAACCAACAAATAATAAATTATGTAATAAAAACTACTGAACAGCTGATTTTTCTCGCGATTTTGTTGTTTTTCCCCCTCCTTGTCCACAATGACCCCTTTAATTTCTTGCAGTTAATTTTTTAACGCCTTATTATATTCTTTCAGTCGTTAAGATGTGAAAAGAAGGCAGACAGACAGTTTCTTACATTTGACATTTGACATTAAAATGGTCTTTGCAGGCGAAATACTCGCTGACACTAAAAATGTCAGTTCCATGAAGCTCAATTGACGATTCTACCGCACAATTAACAATGACGTACGAATGAAATACCCTGCGAGGTCTGGACACAGCATGAGATATTATCCTGCGATGGCCAGCGGTGATGAAGCTATTTCATTGTGGTGCAAGTTATGAACTTCAAGACGGCTCTGACTAACCAGACCTAAACGAGGGGTAGGCGAAGGGCAAAAGCTCGAGGTTATAATATTTTCCTAAAACAGTGGAGCTTAAAAGAATCCTTTTTTTATACAGGTGGCTTCGGGCTGGAATCCAGAATGAAGATAGGACTTTATTCATAATGAAGAAGAACACGCTGGCTTTGATGAGATTGCTCATTAGGTTGCTCTCCATCGTCTACCAAATCACCGCTTTCCATCAGGTGAGATTATTGTCAAATGCCAATCTATCAATAATTTAAAATAGCAAGGCAACTGACCAGGGTAACACCAAGACTACAAAGGAAAGGCACCATCAAATATAAGCAATTAATATGGTCCACTATCAAAATTGAGCTCCTTAAAGTTCTAAGTTTGAGCTACACGATAACTGACAAAAGCTTGTACTGTCTGGACAAGTCCACTCCAATCTGAGCGGTACTTTCCTCAAAAGACCACCTCAGACATCAACCTACATGATTCTCATATGATTTGACCAGTACAATTAATTGTATGGACTTCAAAAGAAACTTTGACTCTGAGTTTGTTTCGGTGTTATTTATAACCTACCTACAAAATAAATATCTATACTAATATTATAAAGAGGAAAGATTTGTATTTTTGTGTGTGTGTATGTTTGTAATGAATAAACTCAAAAACTACTGTGCCGATTTCAAAAATTCTTTCACCAATGGAAAGCTACATTATTAGGAATTAACAAAGGCTATATTTTATCCACGTATTCCCACGGGAACGGGAACTACGCGGGTGAAACTGCGGCGTGCTGCTAGTCATTTATAAAAAGCGATATCTTCCACTCTTATCCCGCCATCGCCTACCACTTTCGGCCATAGGCGTTAAGTAAGATTACACTACTAAGTCTATATGCGCGCACAAACAGACAGACAGCCGGCGGACGGCTAATTTTGTTTGTTCCGACAGTTGTACTGATACACTGTCATCGTAGTTACATTGATAGGTGGCTTCATAAAAAAGCTAAACAATTACTAGACCTGGCTAAGTTCTTATTTGGGACTCGTCGTGTATTCTCAAAAACTTTGATAACGAGCTGTTCGGACTAGCTAGTTCTTGATTTCATTTTCCTCAGGACCAGTCGCAATTTACGATATTGATTTTGCACCAATCTCAGGATTGGTTTGGGTTCTTCACAATTTTATTTTGCATTATCTTCAACAGAAGACAATGGCTGAAGAAATAGTTGTGTGGAACAGGGAGAGGGAGGACTTTGCCCTGCAGTGGGACAAAGTATCGATAGGTACCTAGAATATCGTCAAGATGTAGATGCGTCATACGTCTGCTAGATGATAAACGATTAGCCATTAGCATCATATAAAATGGATTAAGTACCTAACTAAGTATCGGTATGCTTTTGAGAATAGGGTTTACTGAGATTTCCAAAAAATATTGGACACGTATTTTTTATTTTTTCGCGTATACAAAAAATAAAGAGATATAGTGCGTTGAAAACACGCGTGACGTCTTTTCGCTTGTAAAAATGTACTTAACATCATAAAAAGAAAAAATACGTGACCAACATTTTTTGGAAATCTATCTGACGGACTAGGTAATTAGATTGTTTCAGTAAAATACCCTATTCGACAGTCAGGCGGCTGGGTGATTGTGTCACCCTATGTAATGTTCTCGTCATGTATCTTTTCTCTAAATGATATGGTGTACCATTAAAAAAAGCCCATATATAAACTCGAACTCAACTCCATCGGAGCTTGTCATAAATTGAAGATTTGCATTTGTTTGCTCATCTCTCGGGTACGAAAACGTCAATTAGACAAGCTTTCATTGACATTTTTATGCTCATGTTGGAGTTAGAGTTATAATAATAATAATAAAAAATAATAATAATTGAGTTGGAGTTTACGTTTTGGAATATGGGCCAAAGAGTACCTATTCTCTACTATTCTCATCTGGTTTGGGGCCTATCCCCAACCAACCAGGAAAGGAAAAGAAAACCCACCTTTTTCTGAGCTTAACCCACATAAATAACGAAGTATTTTTCAGTAAAACCAGAAGTAACCAATGGTTATTTAGCAGTTCCCAGTGACGCATTAACCCGGGCATGTTAATCTGGTGTTGCCATACGTTTTTGCACTTCAATCAACTTATTACGAGGTGAGTGCTAGTGCTAATGAGACGGACAAACGTACAGACACCCACGCGTACAATGTGTTATGTATGTATAGTGGGTAGGTACTTGTAACAGTAGGTGGATGTGGCCGGGCCCCTTGGTAAGAAGTGAGGAAGAAAAATTTTGAAGTCATGTGACAGTCACAAAATCGTACTGAGTTGGTGTGGTGGATTACTGGCTACAGCACACCTCCTCTGGTATCTGGTAGGAAGCTTCTGTGTCCAAGCAGACATTTGAAAACATAAGGATGGAGGGAGTAGATAAGGTTGATGATTTCATTTGGCCTTTGAGTGTTTTTTTAACAAAAGAAAAAACAAATCATCAGGGTTTTTTGTTTTCTGCTGTGATGTAGCTGAAATAATTTTGTACAGCACGGCTTGGTTAAAATAATAATTTAATAATAATATATTACCAACTAGATACCCAAAAAAAAAATACAAATATCCGAATTGAGAACCTCCTCCTTTTTTAGAAGTCGGTTAATAAAATAACAAGCACCCAGTAACAGCATAATTATAACAATTACTATCAAAAAACCGTCGCGGCCGTGTCTGATGACGTCACGCACGTAACGTTACGGCGCGCGAAGGGTGGCGCGGCGCCTCGCTGCACCGCCATCCACTTACATCTGCCAATATTTGCTCACCAGACCCCCTTTGCACCCCTTACCCCACCCCGAGACCCCTCGCACGCACCACCCGTTCATATTTCAAATGCTATGATGTGGGGTGACACTAAACACTACAAAATACAAAGTTACAGGGGCTGTTGTTACACCGAAGTGTAATTCGAGGGTTGTGGACGAATATGTGATGCAACGGAGGTGTAATATTTTTTTCGTGTCGTTATTTTGCAGCATGAATTAGACATCATTGCTTACCGTCAGTTGAACTAGTATTTAAATGCAAACCATCCAATAGTAATAAAGGAAATACCGTAAAAAATAACGGAGCGAAGGACCAATAGGGATGTTTCCTTAGTAAAAAAAATATGATTCTATTTAGTCTGTCAGTTAGATAATCGAAAATATTGAATCCGTATTTTTTGTTTCATTAATTCAATAAAAAAAATACGAAGATAAAACGCATCAAAGATCAGGAGTGGGGGCTTGTGACGTCACTTTTCGGTAAAAAGTGTATCGACCTGTGACGTCACACGAGATTGCAACGCACTGTATCATTTATTTTTATGTTGACGTGAAAAAAGACCCACTTTTTTTGGAAATCTATCAGACGAACTAATAAGATTTTTTCAGGAAACATCCCCTATTTCAATTTTGACATTTAAAAAATATTGATTTGTCTTAATATTGCAAGACTGTGTGTGTTGTTTGCTGGAACTACGTATTTTAATAACACTAGTGCTAAACAGATGTTGGAAAAGGCTTACAACAGTGAATTGACAGCCATGTTAATAGTCATAATTAGTATAAGGATAAATATCTAAAATACTTGGGTATTTTTGTCTGTCAATAATCAATTTTACATTAGTATGCTAATACAAGTTAGAAGGACGTTAGAAAACTCCGCCACAATTATCATGTCTAAAAAATAATAGTCATACTGAATGGAAATAATGTAAATGACATATTATTTACTTAACTTAACACACGACTAATTATCACGATAATTGTCGAGTTTGTTATCAATCTAATCAAACTTAAATTAAAATTAAAATAATAATAAAAAACATTCGAAATTTATTAGAAAAGTATTTTATTGAAATCTCAATTCAAAGGTGCTGTTTATTTATAAAAAAAAACCATGAATGGCTTTATTTCGAAACTGGAGCACCTTTCTGTTTACAGTACGATCTGACAGCCGGTCGCGTCAAACCGTCGAATGCGCGACATCCAAACTTTGAGTGAAAACAATGCGTTTCGTTTTATTTATTCGTGCCGATTTTATAATCAAACGTGTGTTTTAACAAGGACAAGGGCAGAACGGTGATGGTAAGAAACCATCATAAGAAAGAAAAATAGGGCAAAAAGATCACTTCTAGCACTTGACTAGTACTATTCTGTTTGCCAATTAAAACAATGTTACGCTACGGTGTGACAGTCGGCCACGTCAAACCGTCAAATGTGTAAAGTCGCCACGTTTGAGTTAAATCGATGCGTTTCGTGTTATTCACTCGCGCTGATTTTATAACGTGTACAGCCACATAGGACAAGGGTAGTAAAATGATGGTTAGGGATCATCAACAGAAAGAAAATTTGGTTATAAAAATTGAGGAGGAAAGATCACTTCCTCGTTCTGTGTTTGCCAGTTAAAACGCGTCAAACCGTCGAATGTGCGAATTCGCCACGTTTCATTCAAATCGATGCGTTCTGTTTTATTCACTCGCGCTGATTTTTTAATCCAACGTGTGCTTTAACATGGAACAAGATCATCAATAGAAAGAAACTTACGATATAAAATTGAGGCGAAAATATCACTTCTGACACTTGACTAGAACAATTCTCAGGATTATTCATAAAAAAATCAAACCTTATGATTAGTTTTTTTAATTTTTTATTAAGTAGGTACTAAAAACATTTTACAAGCATTTGTTGAACGTTTATACATACCAACACAAACCAGTGTCCAGTTATATTTTGATTAGCGAATTCTAAATTTAAATTCTATAATTATAGCAAAATTTTAAAGAATCTGCTAATTTGTATTTAAAAATTAAGCATGTGTTTAGTTTGTTTTTAATATTCGTCTGAGTTCGCCAGTTAAACTAATGTTACAGTACGGTGTAATAGCCAGCTACGTCAAACCGTCGAATGTGCGAATTCGCCACGTTTGAGTTAAATCGATGCGTTTCGTTTTATTCACTCGCGCTGATTTTATAATCCAACGTGTGCATACGGGTATGAAAATCAACTATGTGGATTCGCTCCCTTTTCACATTTGTAACTCGGTATAAGTTATTCCGGTTTGCGTTTCGTTTTTGTGCGTTTGAATTTTACGATGGAGACAGAAAGAGAGGAAAGACCCTATCATTTGAATAATAAAAGACCGTCATTTGAATTAATACTTACCTACTTTTTCACAAGTTGAATTATAAAAATCGGAGCTCGTGGCTCAAACGAGGGGGTCGTTTGATCTTCAAGGATAAGCAACGCTTGCCGAGGTCGGTCAGTGGATGGGTGAGCAGGTTTGGGTAGTATTTGAATTACTTGTAGGTAAATAAAATACGTAATTGAAACACAAATACGTATTTGGCATTTTGTAGTTAGTAGGTATTTCAAATAAGTACATTACAAAAAACATTCAAAATACATTTGAACATATTATATTATAAATACAATTTAGCAAACTTATTTTGTATTTTAGATTTTAAATACACGACTTAAAAGTATTTGTATTTCGTATTTTAAATGCATGCGAGATACTTTTTTGTTATTTGTTTTTTTTTATTAAAACAAATTAAGTAAGTAAAATGTTTTTGTCCAGCTCTGTGCGTGAGTCTCCATTACACCATTACCGAGACTCCTCCGAGCCTCATGACTTTTTATTATTTTCGTCAGCCGAAAGACGTCCACTGCTGGACATAGGCCTCCCTCAAGTGTCGCCACAACAACGGTCTTGTGCGTCTCGCATTCATCGGCTATAATGCCCGGCAAGTAAGTTGGCCAGATATTTTGTGGTGGGAGAAATACGCGCACGCACAATTTCATACATTATTACATGCGCGAACTTCCCCCACTACAAAATATCTTGCTAACTTACGTGCCGGTAACTGTACCAGCGACTCTCACCAGGTTCATCGATGCATCTTATGGGAGGCCTTCCAACGCTACGTCTTCCAGTATGCGGTCGCCACTCCAGAACTTTTCGGCCCCATTGACCATCTGTTCTGCGAGCAATGTGCCCCTGCCCACTGCCACTTTAGTTTAGCGATTCTTCGGGCTATGTCGGAAACCTTGGTTCTATTGCGGATATCATCATTCCTGATTCGATCACGCAAAGAAACTCCGAGCATTGCCCTCTCCATTCCCCTTTCGATGACCGGGCAGGTATATAAATTATAAAAATCCTATAAACCACAAAAGCAATTTTTGTACAGATATTTAAAATTCAAAAAGTCCTGTGCGTGAAAAAATCTGGAACGTCTGGAAGAGAAATCATCGTCCGGGGTGTCATTATCGTTTAAGGCAAACACTGAAAATCTTGTCATGCACAGATAGAATACCTATAGTTTTATCTGGAGCACTGTGTGTTGGATGGTCTGATAATCCCCCATTTCGTGAAGTAATGTTTATTATCATAACAGTTGACAAGTGCAAAGTAAGTAGTAAGAAATGTCATGATGCTTTACAATTATTATCTGTGTTCCAACTATTATTCTAAACACAACAGATACGAAAATAAGAAATAATTCGCCAGTCATCGGGCACCAGCACGCTCCGTAGGCGTTGGCGTTTCGCATCAAAAATAACGCAAGTGTACGATGCTAGCACTAAGTGATGCCACAGTAAAGATAGTGGTGGAAGGACCAAATAATGAGGAAGCAGCAAACATACATTTTTTTTTCTAGATAAGTATTGTATGACGTTGAGGTGGGAGAAACGAAACTCTTGATATTACTGGTTCTTCTTACATCCAAATCATTATTTGTCTTCCTGACAAAGGAGGAAACGCCAGATGGACTGAGAATATTACATTTATTATTCTAAAATTGTGAACAAAAACTTGCTGTCACAATACTTCAAGACTTACTAAATTAATGTTCGACCCCACGACTTCTGAATTACTTAAGTACTTAATTGAGAATTTTGGCATAAAAAACCGATAATACCGATAATTTTAAATTATTAAATTTCTTCCAAGCTGTAGATATACAGCTTGGAAGAAATTTAATAATTTAAAATTCAATAGGTAAGTACTTTAAATGCTCCTTCTGCATTTCTCTATGCTGTGTGCCTACGTTAGTGCGTCAAGGCGTGAAGAGCCCTCCACGGGACCACCCAGCTCGCTCCGCAAATAATGCTTAATAGCACCGAATTGAGGTGAAAAACGAAAAAACACAAACTCAAGGAAAAAAAACTTGTGAAATATGAAAAAATCATGTTGGTTTTACGATTCCTTGAGGTTTTATGCAAAGAGTAGATAAACAGTGCTAGGTTTATGTTGTTTGCTAATGTCATTCTAACTGGCTTGGCATTGCATTTTTTTTAACTTACGTTTTAAAATCGAATGCCTATTTTTGTTAGTGCGCTAATTTGCTAAACTCAAGGACGAAAAGCTTATCATATGCAAACAACGCTGAACTAAGATTATGTCCACAGTTCAAATTAATATTATTTAAAAACGGTAAACATTGTAATTATTTTGTTTTATTTGTACGGTTTTATAAAGCGCCATCTTTGCAATGAACAATGAACTCTTTTGTCCATCAGTCTTCTTTGGGTTTAGCGCCGTCTAGTGGCATACGTCGTAACTGTTTCACGTACTCAGTAACAAGCTCGTCACATAGATGGCACTACTCACAATCTCAGCATTCGTTCTGTATCTAATAATACCAAAATACAGATAAGATAACCTACCTTGATCTCTTCAAGAGCTTTTTCCGTGAACTTAGCCTCCGAAGACGTCAAACCGTTCTGTGAAAGAGACAAAACCGTTAGTTTTAATTAAGAAAATATGTTTTGTGCTCACTTATGGGCTAAATACCTTGCACGCGTCGAGGCCGTATGAAGCGACCCAGATTCATTGATCGATGAACAATGCTGTTAGATTAATAATGCGTACTATAAAGTATAACGTGGCCAATCAGAACATTGTAGACTAGTATCTGACCGCGGCTTCGCTACCGTGGAGCAAGCATTTTTCCGAAAAAAAAAATTAAAACTAAATAGCATAGGTACCTACGTCACTGAACGACATTATAGCAGTGAAATAGTAAAGACTTAATTTTCTAATCGGATCAGTTTTTCCAGACATTATCGCACACAAACAGACAAACAATTTTACCATCACCACCAACTTCACATCCATAGGAATATTTTACGTAAGACACGTTTTGTCACCAATGGGAGATGTTATTTTCAGCTGGGGCGAAGGGTGAAAGTTTGTTCAAGGGAAGCCATTAAAAAAATGTACCTTTTTTCTTCGACAAACCGATTTCTCTTGTAGTACAATTTTGAATTGGAATGTTTAGGAAGGAAAGCTGAGAAAAATTAGTGAAATATGTCGACTTTTCGCTGTAAATAAGTCAATGCCGAATGACTAACTAAAATAATAACTTAACGATCAAAGAGTCTTATTAACTAATCATTTCAGTATAGAAAGGAAGGGATCGCGAAGTTTTACCAAAGGAAATATTAGGTCAGTTAACGGAACAAGTAGCAATTAATATTGCCGTTCGCACTTTAATGCTGCACAGTAGTGGACCAGACAAGATCGGCACAATTTCAGCAATATTGAAGGTCCTTCTGTTATTTTAAGAACAGAGAAAAGTTCAAGTGCTAGCTTGGAAAACCAATACGGTATTTGATACCTATCAAAATCTTTTTGAATAAATAGTAAAATTTGTGACGCAGGAGTTACTTAAACCACGGTGAAGATATCTGCTTGCACGCTTTTGAAGTTATTCTTCTATCCCTATCACGCAAAACATCGTTTGCTATTGTGTATACAATAGAATACTCTTTATTATGTACACCATATAAGTTACAGAAAATATAGATGAAGAAGACATTGCATAGGGTGACACAATGGGCGGCCTTAACCTTACCTCGCTGAAAGCGACGTTTGATGTTGATTGTATCAAAGGCTGCTGAAAGGTCTACGAATACAACACCTGTGACACTGATCGTCTCAAAGCCGTCTACGATAACTTGCGTCAGTTTGAGGGTCTGGTTGGTACATGACTTTCCTGGCCTGAAGCCAGCTTGCAGCTTGCTTTCTGCATTAATATTATTTGGTAATTTTATTTCGCTTTTACTGTGCCTACGTTCAAGAGTTAGGTACCTACCAAGGTAAGTACTAGCTTATTTTCTGGTACCAAAAATAATATTTGCATTCTTGTTGTGTTACCTATATCTAGTGCAACAGTTCTAGAAAGCCGCATTTGGAGACATTTTAAAATCCACTGTGTTATGACAACTTATCAACGTTGGTATTTTGGATTTTTGGTACATCAATCTTAACGGCTGACAGCAGATTTTTACTGATAACACTTTCAGAAACCTTGAGTTAGTAAAAGTGCACTTTAGCCAGGCTCAATTTGTAAATATTAAGGTATTTTTAAATATTAATATCCATATTTACCCAATTTTCTCAACGTGAAATAGATTCTAATTTTACTAACGTGATAAAAATCCCTATCCATCTGATAAGTTTATCAGCAATACAAACATATACCTTATCACTAACTACATAGGTAACTTCAAAGTGTAAATATCTATAATCTATTACATATGGCTAACTTATTTGGTTATCGGGAGATAGTCTTCATACCTACATCTATGTATACATGTGTTCATAGTCGCACTTTTCTCTTCTGAATGACTGATGATGTTCTTGAGTAGGTAATACTTTTCATTAGATATCTAATTTTGTTCGAAAGAGTCACCGCGGCCCTGGAACGCAAAGGGCACTAGGAGGAGCACGGATAAGTTTTAGACAGTAAGAGTCTGACACTCCCTGGATGATTTCCCATCCATAAAAAAAGTGGGCCACATTGCTCGCAACAGATGGTCTATGGGGCCGAAAAGTTTTGGAGTGGCGACCGCGTAGGTACCGGAAGAGGCAGCGTTGGAAGAGCTCCCACAAGGTGGACCGATGACCTGGTGAGGGTCGCGAGTAGCCGATGGATGCGAGACGCACAGGATCGGTTGTTGTGGCGACACTTGGGGGAGGCCTATGTCCAGCAGTGGACGTCTTTCGGCGGATATGTTGATGATGAGTAGATGTGTAGGTACAGAGCAGTAACTAGGTAACACGAAACTGCAAGATTATTGCCAGATCGTATGGCTTCTGGTTACCATAACGGCAGAAAAAGGTCTTTAAGTGACTTTCAGAACCACACGGAGGAGTTTCGGTATGCTATGGATGGTCCCCATCCGCAGAACGAACCCGGCAAGTATTGCTTAAATATCAAATTGTACGGCTGTTTTATTTTTGCCACGACCTATCGAGGAGCTCGCTTTGAAGTCAACAAAGTTTGACTCAGTATTCCTAGACCGAAGTGTTCGACAGTTTGGTTCAAAATAACAGACCTATTGCAGTGTATTGTGTTTCCGACCATGCATGGATGTTCAAAACTGTTGCCTATTCAATAGGTGATTAGATTTTGTAACTGAAGCTTAGCATAGGATCTTATTTATCATTTAAAGCAGAGAAACCATAATACTTTGTTAGTGGTTCCATTTCTAGGAACCAAATACTTCCAGTACCTAATTAAATGGTTCTGTCAGGCCGCTAACAGACAGACGGACCAACAGCAAAGGCTTAGTAACTACGGTTCCATTGATAACGGTTTCGGTACAATTGCCGACCTTCGGTATCGCCGACCTCAAATAAATTGAGAAAAAGGCATGAGAATGATGATCATAATGTACCGGATCTGATGACCTTGCAGTTTAGTGGTATAAATGGATGCTCAAGTTTCTCAACGGATGAGGACGATGACTCACTAGGTTAGATCAAACCTTTTCATCTGATCTATGCATCTTAGAAATACAGTTCTAAAAAATTACTGTATTATTTTAACCTCAATGATAATAATTGATGACATGCCGAAGATGATTCACTATTAGATCTATCCACTTCATCTATCTTAGAAATACCATTCTAAAAAAACCGGCCAAGTGCGAGTCGGACTCGCGCCCGAAGTGTTCCGTACCATTATCTATAAAAACAAATCACGTTTGCTGTGTGGGAGCCCCACTTAAATATTTCGTTTATTCTGTTGTTAGTACCTACTTATTTGTGTTTATAGCGGCAACAGAAATACATCATCTGTGAAAATTTCAACTGTCTAGCTATCACGGTTCATGAGATACAGCCTGGTGTCAGACAGACGGACAGCGGAGTCTTAGTAAGGGTCCCGTTTCTATCCTTTGGGTACGGAACCCTAAAAATATTGTATTTTTTAATCAATGATATCAAGGCATTAAATCTACCAATAAGTACCTATCTTTATTGCTCCCATTTCGATTTATATTTTTTATCCACCGATTTAATAAAGACCACAAATGCCATAATGACCAACATAAATCATTATGTAAGGTTATTGAACTGAAAGACGACACCGCCCCGATTCTAACATTATTTGGAGAGCAGCCAAGACGTTTTGGAAATGGCAAGTCCAGTCTGGACAGACGTTTTCACCTCTACTGTGAGCTGAAGTCTAATTTTGTTATTGAGGGAGTTTCTTACACGTTCTTCTCTACTTATCTACCTTTCTGGAACGTGCAACTAGCATCATCTTTCTGTTTGAATCCTTGACAGTTCAAAAGTACCTGTAGAGTACATGGTTTAATTTAAATACTTAAATGAGTTGAGGTGCAACTCGTAACGAGGTAATTACGTACCTATGGTGTTTTTTTTTCCTTTTTTTATTAGCCATTTTTTACTTCTATGTAGGTTGATAGAAAACGCGGAGAATTGAACTAGCGAGACAAGAAGGTGCCTGTTCACTCTAGCTTTGAAGTCAGGATTCTGGGTGAGTGGTCCACACTTTGCCTGGTTGAGTGTGTTTCACTGGCGAGATTTTTATTGGTGCCTTTTGGGTGCAAGACCCTAATTAACCCTAATTTAGGTACCAGGAATGTTGAAGGAATACATCTGCGAATAATATTGCATGCATTGATTGTTTGCTTTGCGGATGTCGTTCGAAAGCGTCACCGCGGCCCTGGAGCGCAAAGGGCATTAGAGCACGGGATGGGTTTTAGTCAGTAAGAGTCTGACACTCCCTCCCGCTCCACCCAGAGCGGAAGGAGTCATTTGATGATTTCCCATTTATAAAAAAAATGTGATAAAAAGATTCACATCATGCCCTAGTTATTCATTCCATAAGCGCCAGAGGGCGAGTATAATGTCACCAAATGGGCATTTTTATTTTACGAATTATAAAATAATGGATTTCTAAACATCAAGATTCCGGACTAGGGACTACCTACTACATAAATAAACAGACCTTAACCCAGTTACTGATATGAACATTGTAGCAAAATTAATGTGACAAATTGTCAAGCGTAGATTAGCGGCTGTGATTGGTTGAATGAATTTTCATCAGTCACTCGCATTGTTGGCCTAGCCTTTAATTTGCGACGCATCGATAAATTCTTGAAAGAAACCGCTTGGTAAAGAATTCGTATTACCCATTGAAAATGTGAGTAGCACTATATCTCATTCCACAATAATATATCAACGAACACGGCTAACATTTTATTGCGTGCACACTGACCGACATAGAAGAAATTGTTGGCAGTCCGAGAGCATTTTCCAACAATGTTGCACCAACTAAATACATTTTTCAAAGCTATATATTTAATTTTAGAAACGGTAGCGACCTTGAATTGCTTTAACTACACACTTTTCCCGCGTCTAAGCGCCCAGAGCATACCTATCATACAGAAATCGTTAATTTTCTTGGGTTGGAAGTGCCCCATGAGTTTCAGCGATTTTCTATCAGTGAAAGAATTTTCTTAAACAGATTATTTTTTCAAAGAAGTTGATGTTTTTGTTTAAGTAGGTACCTATATTTTTATGAAGGGTGTACAAAAAAATATGAACACAAAATCCACTACAACGAAACTCCAACGTACCTCGGAAAGCAAAAGCTGGGACTAACGGTTAGTCAAATAGCAAGAGTACTTGCTATTTGAATCCTTTTTATTGTTTAGGTTTACTTCAATATGTAGGTATTATCAAAATATTCATCTCACTCATCCTCAATTGTAGAATCCAACCTCTGAAAACCTCCTCAAAATATTACTCTATTTTTAAGTAGAACCTAGAGACCTCATCATCATCATATTAGCCGAAAGACGTCTACTGCTGGACATAGTTCTCCCCCAAGTGTCGCCTCAAGAACCGATACTGGTCCTGTTCCTGGACCTAGAGGGCTAGGCACCTTGCAAAATGTCAATCTTGCCCACATCAATTTTAGTCTTGACCCGCCACTGCATCTGGTTAGACTCGAGTCTGATACCTACATAGTTGAGAAAAGGCTACCTACGCAGATGAACAAAATCTCAATTTTACTTCTATATAATATTTGCTTAGATTCCATTTACTTAAATTCTAAGATAATATCTGCAACGATACAGTTAAGGGATTTGTTTAACGTAGTGGAACTTAATGAAATGTGTTCCGGATCGATTCCGGCGGTTCCGTGGCTAATCTAGTATTTGTCATGGTTCTCATAGAACCCGGTAGCAACTAAGAAGACCGTTATTAATCTATCTTAGAGGCTTTATGACAGCTTAAATTAGGAAACGAAAACTGTATAATTCCTGAGTTTTTTATGACCAGCCTTAGATTTAACCAATTGTTTTTCATAGGAGATACGCAAAGGCACCACGTTAAGAGCGTTTACACCGTCCAACCACGTACACACAACCAGTACATTATAACCCGGTCTAATATGAAAGTGTCAAGTTTTAAGGGAGATACAGAGAGAAAGCAATTTTAAGTTTTCTGTAGAAAGTGAAAAATTACTCTATCTTTCCTCCTGAACTCCTTTCGAAAATGTTCTCTGCTAACTATTTAGACCTGGATATCTTGCGTATGCATACCAAGTTTCATTAAAATCGATTCGTTCATTTCGAAAAATAAGGACTTGAAAGTTTGTATGAAATGCCGTACGGCGTAAACGCTCGTCTTGATTGTTGTTTGAAAATCTTACTTCAGTCTTGACCAGGGGTAACGTGTTACCCAGTAGCCACTTTGTAGAGGTGGGATAGGTACTTGATACATGTAAAATATCTACTACTGGTATTTAGATGCATCCGGTCTGACTGAAGGCAACCCCAACATAGATGAAAAAACTGTCTATGCCAGTCCCAGGCAAAGACAGTTCCTTACATAAAGGCAATACATGAAAACACCAGGTAAAACCTACTAGGTACCTACTTACTCTTTTTTTTTACCTTTTGAGACAAGAGATACCTTGAGCAGCTCGAAACTATAAGCTAGGGAAAAGGCTATGCTAGGCGCCAGATAAACTTGCAATAAAGTACTTTGTCCTTTTTCTAACATCCCTTCGTAGATACCCGAACTAAATTATAAACCGTTTTTCATTACTAGAGAACGTAAAGGATAACGATTTAAGTCGATTCAGGACAGCTTTATGTTAATGTTTTTGATAAGTATTAAGAATGTCAATAAATGTGTGTGAGTCAATGACCATTATTGCACATTTATAAGAACATTGATCTTGAGAGAATGACTGAATGAGGTATTTATCTATACATCACTATTGCAAAATCAGATGAAGATAATTTGAGAATCCTGAGCTATACTCAGGCTTTAGCATGCATACTAAAGCCTCAAGTAAATGCTGACTAATGCTGTTTCATATATGCGACGAGTCGACGACACACAAAAGGATTTATTCCCACATTTCTTTCAATATTATTTAGCTGCATGCCTGAAGGTCAAAAGCTAAACCATCTTGCCTTATATTGACGTTCTGTCATACAGTCATACCATCGAGCCGGCAGTATCGATTTTGGTGAATAATTGAAGAAAAAGTAATTGTATGCGGTTAACGACATGACTCGATGCCATGGCATTCATGGTCAAAGTAAACACCTACCTACTTTAAGGTTTTGGACAACGTTTAAGGAAATTAAAATTATGCTCCTTGCCCATTTTCCATCAGATCTTTTTTAAGAATTCCTATGGAAGCTATCCAAGTCGTTGTCCGTCTTGGATGTCTTCCATAGGAATTGGCAAGAATGACACAGAATCGGGAACAACGAGAGAAATGGAGAGAGGCGTTTGCCTAGCAGTGGGACGTCTCAGGCTAAATCTTCTTTGAACGCGCTAATTTATTTATTTGTTTATTATATCTTATTATTATTATTTATTTATTACGGCTAGTTAACACTTCCCGTGACCCAAGAGCTGGCTTTTACTTTGGGCAGAGACTAAGCATTGCCATTCAACGTGGCAATGCCGCCAGTCTCTTGGGAACATTACCAGCTGACAGCGTTGAGGACGAATTTTTTGATGCTATATTTTAGTTTGTTGTAAGTTTCGTGTATTTTTAATTTAAGTTATTTTCATATTGCGAATAAATTACATTTAATTTTAAATAAAATAAACTATCTTTATTGTTCACCTCATATCAATCACAGGAAAAACGTTTATATAAACAAGTGTACAATGGGCGGTCTTGCCGCACATGGCAATCTCTTACAGACAACCCACCCAGACCCAGAAGTAACCTACTTCTAGGCGACCGTGGTTCATCGTCACTGAACTGTTACAACAACTATAACACGTCACCATGCCTGGGTAGCAGGCTCGAATGACAGCGATGTCTCTCGTGCCAGTAATGAATTTATTGACTATGAAGTCTCATAATTCTACCTCTCCATCAATCTATCCGCCTAGCAATTTCCCAACTATGCTGGGCTCGGTTTCCAGTCGAACCGGTTGCAGATCTACCAGCATTTTACAAGGAGCGACTACATCTGACCACCGCACTCATTCAATGGGAAACACGATGCTCCTTCTCAAGAACGGTTGATAGACTTTCTAATTCTTCTTCTCAAAGAGCCTGAACATTCGAGCAACATCCGAAAGGGCACGTACAATCAGATCAGGTGTTCCACATGCCTCATTGCAATAAGCGTTTGCTTTAATTCAAGAGTGAATAAGTTACTTCTAGGCAAGTGTGTCTCTCCATCAGGTGAGATTGTGGTCAGACGCGAGCCTGTCAATGCAGACATGATGTTATGTTCGAGATCATACATGCTAGTTTGCCATTGTCCTTAAAGCTGTAAAGCTAAAAGGTGTGTTAAGTTTTAACACCCTTTTCTATCGGGCAGGTCACCGCAAAAATGAACACGCTGTGTGTTATTAAATTGCTCGACACAAGATTTTAAAACGTACCTACTTAATAAATTCCATACTCGTTCAGAAACCGGCAGATTGTAGCTAAGCGGTCTATTACTAGTCGGCAGACTAAACGACATTCAATACTTTAAATGTCAAAGTTTAACAGAGCTATTGAACTCGAGAGAAAGGACGGGTTGCAATCCACATAAATATTGAGAAAACGGACTGAACGAGAGGTTAGGAAATTGCCAGTGTTTGTAAATGGAATTTTATGGCAGCTTATAGACATTTACAACCTTATTTATAGACACTTTTTAACCATATTATGCTTAACTAGCGATTAGCAGTTCTCTAATGACTAGTTGACACAGTGCGGGTTAGCGTGCGAGTCAGCCTACCTAAATAGTTAGTAGAGAACATTTTCGAAAAAGATTTTAGAGGGTGAGAGAGATTATCTTTTCCCCTGAACTCTTTTTCGAAAATTTTCTCTACTAACTATTTAGACCTTAATATTTAGGGTACCTATGAATACCAAGTTTCATTAAAATCGGTTCATTCATTTCGAAAAATAAGGACTTGAAAGTTTGTATGAAATGCCGTACGGCGTAAACGCTCTTAAGTATAAACGCTTTCCTAATGCTGGTTATGGTGTGTACGTACAATAAAGTATATCCTAACTATCCTATCCTAATATTATAAGCGTAATCCACGCCGGCGGAGCCGCGGGTAAATGCTAGTCGGTAATAAATAAATTATCCGTACTGGTCAAATGACCAGACCACATGACTTTTGACGTCATAAAGGGGTCGGACGTGAACCTAAGGTAGGTGATGAATACTTACGACGTCAAGCAGTTTCACGGAAACTGCTTTCTTGAAAGCATCTTCTTTCTTGCATTCGATGAAAAACCAAGGTTAGAACTTAAAGCTCTTTCATCGAATAAGATTTCTACTCGGATGGACCTTAAGAAAGATTTGGGTAGGTAGGTACGTACTTGCTCCAGGTTTTCCTTTATAACGATGGCAAAGTCTATGATTTAGCAAAAAGATGGGAATTCCGCGTCCTCTTCCAAATTGAACACTTTCTTCCTCAAAAGGTAACGGTAAAGAAAGCTGGCAATACTTACATCATTCCTCTCGATGACCATGGCCCGCACTCGCGAGTACATGGCATCCTCGCGCATGCGCGCTGCGTCCCTGATCTCGCGCACCAAGTCGGTCAGGAAGCCGGGAGCGTACTGCCCTGCCAGGTACACTGTAAGGAGAAAGAGTTGTTGAGAATCTTCTGCTTCGTGGCAGTGTCATTTTTGTCCAAGACTAGGAGATCGGCCGGTACTACGAGTTCCTTTTTTAGGGTTCCGTACCCAAAGGGTGAAACATGACCCTATTACTAAGACTCCGCTGTCTGTCTGTCTTTCTGTCACCAGGCTGTATCTCATGAACCGTGATAGCTAGACAGATGAAATTTTCACAGATGATATACTTCTGTTGCCGCTATAACAACAAATACTAAAAATAGAATAAAATAAATATATAAGTGGGGCTCCCATACAACAAACGTGATTTTTTTGACGTTTTTTTATAGATAATGGTACGGAACCCTTCGTGCGCTAGTCTGACTCGCACTTGGCTGGTTTTTTTTTAACGACGGGAAATCATCAAATATGACTCCTTCCGCTATGAGCGGAGCGAAAGGGAGTGTCAGGCTTTTACTGACTAAAACCCATTCGCGTTTCTCCAAATGCCCTTTGCGTTCACGGTTCAGGGTCACGGTGACTCTTTCGAACAAATTCCGCAACCCTGGCAGACTACGAGTTACTAAGAGAGCTAAAATGGAGTGTTCAGCTCTCCTTTTCTGTCAAAAGCGTTGTCTACAACTAGGACACGTTTTTGTATTGGCCATGGTCATGGGTAAGTTCTTAATTCCAAGTGGCGTTCCTAAGTCCATTTGATAGTTTTTGTACTGGAACGACTATGGTAGACCAATGACCTGAACTGACCTGGAACAATAATTCTCCTTTTTATAGGAGCAATTTTATAGAACATTCGCATCGCAGTCGTCCCACCGCTAATTTCTATCCAATATGAAAAGTTTTTCACATTGATTGTCACTGATATGATACTACAACTTGAATTTTAATGGTTTGTTGACCTTCTGGTCTACGTAGCAAGGAAGGGTTTGCCGTTAAATGGGTGTTGGTCAGGACCGGGTAAAGAAGCATACTCCATTGCACGTCTACGCGAAACTTTCACTCGGCATTGAGATGGATGCGGGTTGAAGATGAGATATAAATTTTTAGAACCCCTTTATTGAGGATCTCTGGATTTATCACCCCAAGCAATAATCAAATTAATTCCTGTAGGTACATTACATAAGTACCTACGTACAAAAAAAATATTATTTTCCTGAATTCCTTATCTAGCCCAAATTGGTAAGCTAACTGCAGTAATAAAAAAAACTAGCTTTCTATTTTAGTACCGATGACCGAAATTCTTTCAGTCTATGTTAAGGGGTTTCAGTACTTTTACAAGGACATTAGAGCTAGCTCACAGACGGGGTGAGTAATGTCAATGTTAGTGTGGCACGCAATGGTTGCCTCAGTGCGCGAAAAACGCGGTTACAATATACAACATATTACGAAATTGGCGAAAAACAAATAAAAGTTTAATTTGAATAGGTGAACATGTGGTGGAGGAGCGATTCGTGGCTGAACAGCAACAGCTTGCTGAGGTCGGCCCGAGGATGGGTGATTACATATTAGGGACATATCGAGACTGCTCCTTGCCTTGGAAAACAAGTTAAGCCGTTGGTTCCGGCTGTCATTTGGAGAGAATAACTATTTTCACCACAATTTCAGTAGGTAACATCCCCTTAAATACTTTTTTAGGCCTTTTTTGATATCAACAAGGTCAACTTCAAATAAACAACGAAGTCTTTATTAGATCTTCTTGAGTTAGTAGTGATGTACTTAAGTATTCAAATCATCTCGAATTATAAATTCAAGTGTAAGAAAGTAGGTAAGTACTTATTGTTGCATTAATTGTCACAGAAACGATAACTACACGGCAAGTAAACGGAAAACATCACAGTCTCATAACTAAAATGTACCGGTTTGTGAATGTGACTGACATAATAATATTATTATGACCCGACTCTTACATCCCATAACCGTATGAGCTTGGGAGTAGGTAGGAACTTATATCATGTAACATCACTCAGGTTCAGCGGAAATCTTCCAAAGGTTGATCCACACTTATCAACGCCGTGCCGGAACGTGGACGGATCTTAGTCCTAATAAATTCGTTTACGTGACACGAGTTTATGTACAATGTGCGCACTGATCCATTATTTTTTTAAATTCCTGCAGGGCCATAATCCGTCCACATCCCGGGCGCGGCCCTGATATGTGTGGGCCAACCTTAAAGAAGAATCTTATGCATATTTTTGTAAAACATAACCAATCATAAACAGTAAACCGTTTGGATTCCACGAAAGGATTAGTAGACTCCCGTATAGACCCAAATCATCCAAATATACAGACATACCTAACCAAAATTACAAAGAATCAATTCCCAAAATAAATAAAGTAACCGCATTAAATCTAAATTACAGGTATACGTATCTCGTAATGCGAAAGAAGTTATAACAAAACAGCGAGCTATCTTGGGTCACGTAACGCACGCGATTTCGCCGCACTACGCCGGTGGCACAGTCAAATGTAAAACAGTATCTCAACTAGACTGACATAGACTTCTGCAATGCCTGAGGCATGCTGCGACAGAGCTCAAACTCTGAGACAAAGCTGCCGTATGTTCTGTGAACACCGCACCGTGAACAGAGGTGGTGTGAGCTTGAAGTGGACTGTCACATTCCACGGTGACTGGATGGATTGACAGCACACTTTATCTAAGTTTTCACGGGGTGATTTTAACAGAATAACACGATGGAAGCATCACATGTGCCCGTTACTACACTGGCCGACATGGTCTTCAATCCGGAACTCTTAAAGCTTTAGCTCAAAATACCGGCAAGCACTGCTTGGCGGCAGAATTTAGTACGATACTGTAGTATTAATGCCCAGGATTAGCACTTTCACACAGAGCCTTAACAACTGATGATTCAGGCCTTTTTAAACGACTTCAAAAAAAGGAGGTGGTTTACACGGTTGTATTTTTTTATATTTTTGTTCCTATCTATTAAGGACTTGTAATTTAACCATTTAGGAGCTATTTCACCAAATTCTGACATTCGGGCTTAGTTGTTATACTGTTTACTACATGGACTGTGCCACCAGTTCGTTTCTACCGCTGTCTCATCTACGTCAGACACGAACGGGTTGAATACTTCGCTGATTGACGTTTAATATTCAACGCGAGCTATCGAAGTGTGTGAAGAAAATACAGTTGATGGCCAATGTCCAATATTGGCATTGGATTCCTAGATACTTTGGTGAATCGAGCAATGAAAGTTGGCCGTTGATGTGTGGCCAATGCTAAGTAGGAAATAGAGCTATTTACGTATTTATTTGCATATATTCCAACGTTTTCCAACTTTCACGATTTGTAGATCTGCACTTTGAAGGAAAATACTACGGCTGTGAACGGATCGAAATCATCTGTTGTGCCTTTTATACTTTACATGGCTTCTTGTATATTACATGGAGTAATAACCTAACTGCCATAAACAACCCAGTTACTGGGTAAGACAATTCTCTTTTGTTACTAGCTGTTGTTCGACTTTTTGACAACCCGTATCGACTGTCTCATCTCCGAGTGAGACGTATGTCACCCCATGGACAGACCCCAAATGACATGAATAAAAGATACTCGAACTATGTATAGTGAAGCGAAATAGACCTAAGTTCACCTGTATAACAAAAATGCTTCGTCCGTCGCCCGTCTACTACGCCCAGGTGACTCATAGCAGCAACACCCTAACGTTCATAAGAATACCGATAACATCAAAGATTATAAAGATAAATAGCCTATGCAAATATGGAGCACGACTCCATGGGAGCGGACACAACTCAACATTTACCAGTGGATCCGCCACACCCGTCGTGTCTAAGGGGCTCAAGATATCTTTGGTAGTCTACAAGCTAACGAAGTCATTGAGGAATTTACGAAAAGTAATCCAAGCAGGTTTGTTATTAAATGCGTCAAGCAAAATAAATGTTTTGTGCTTTTTAGTGTTTTATTTTGCCAAAATCAGCAGGGTCAAGCCCCTTCAAACGACGATCCTGGATCCGCCACTGCAACTCACACTGTTAGGTCAAGAGGGTCGTCGAGAAAAAATATTTCACACGCCACGTATAATGTGTCCCAGCTGTCATGTGAATATTTACATAAGGTGCCTTTCGCAAGCAGACTCTCGTACCTATATGATAAATAAACCTTGATACATCGTTAAATCGACACACGTGTCCAGCTTAATGATTGTCTACTTTCTGATGCAAACGACGGTTTTAAGCCCTTATCAATGTATTGACTTGAGACTTAACAGTTTTAGAGTCATTGGACCACATCGCATATTATTTTTTTGCCGTATATTCTTTATACTACGTACGTACCTAATTACCGAATTGGACCTTTCCTTTCGCAATTTAACATAGCCTGTAGTTTCCCGAATCTAAAGCAAGCGGCATATAAGCCCATGTTCGGCTATTTCAGATGAAATTTTAGCTTTTAGTCGGTCTACGACGAAAACTCCGCCAATTTTGGGGCTGATTTTTTAGACGGCTATAGGAGATCCATGTTTAAATAAACGCACAACTAAACGGCAACTTTATAATCCTAGTCTGACGATTTACGATGCTTCCAAAGCAGAGTTTATGACCGTAGAAAACGCACAGCTATTTAATTTGGACATGAGTTGAATCCTTGTTGGGCTACCGATGTAGTCACGGCTTAAGTTTTTTTGCACACACAATGCCAAATAAAATGAAGCACATTCTTAATTTTGCAATTTTGGCCGAGTGACAATAAAGCGACCGTACCGGTTGTTCTTGACGCTAAAATAAAAATTACATGCGCCAAAACGTGTAGGAAAATAATTTGTTTAGTTTATACGTAGTTATCCAAGTACAAAAAAATCGAAAACATGTGACAGCTACCAATCCGTAGTGTACCGCGTAGGCCTCTTAAGGAGAGGCCTGTGTCTAAGCAGTGGTAATAATGTACAGTTGATAGGCTAGTTAAATTGAAAATGAATGACAGATATTGACAAAACAAAGTAATCTGTGCAACATAACTAACTAGACTAGACGTATTATATGAGTGTATGGTTTCTTCAGTTAAACCAACAACATAATCTCCTGCGTAACAAAATTACACAATGCCAACAGGTTTTATTTTGATAGTTTATCAATATTTATTGCGTTAATCTATTGGTCCTCAATTTTTGAAGAATTAATTTTAGATACATGCAAAATGGACATTAAAACATCATATTTATCATTACAGTCTAAGGTCGTCCCAGGACATAGCCACCCGTAAGCGTAGTGCCATTGACCGGTCCCCTGTGGCTTCTCGCGACCTAAAACAGGGCATCGGACCACCTTGTGGGATGCCTAATAAATAACGTTGCGCATTCCGTTACCACCGCCACTCCAGAATTCTTCAAATTAGCAAATCTGTCCTCATTATAGGTGCTTAGTTTAAATGATCCCGCGGTGATCGTTAGCCGCGTATTGTAACTGTAACTCTGTAACTGTGAAAGTTTAATTTGTCGCGAGGGCAAAGTTTATCAACATGTTCGAATAACAAACGGTACGAAGTCACAATAACTTCTTTATATTTAATTAATTCAATTGAATATTGAACAGCAGACAAAACTGCGGGTATTTGGCACTCCTGGTTTATTTTACACTTTAGAAATATGGAGTTGAGTGATGAGTTGAGCCCTCAAACATGAGTGAGTCCAGCCCTCTGGAATCACGGTAGCCGGGGTTGCACCGCAAGGATATTGAATCCATCCACCCAAAGGAATCGAGAAACCGAGTACATCAATAAAGACCAAATTCAGGGGGGGCATAAAAGATGAACCTCCAAAGACACCAGTCAAAACCACATCGAAAACTTGTTTATTACTTACTGTTTCAATCCTAAACTACGCATCGATTTCTGATCAACGACGTAGGCAGCAATATCTTAACAGACCTATGCATAATTCATGAACTATGCAACACTGTCCCCTGCTTCGTCTGGGCAAGGTCGGCTGATGACGTGCATAGCTTTATCTGCTTTGACACGACGTATAAAGCCGCTGATACACTTGAGCATTCACTTATAATGAGTATTCTAGCGAACGTTTTAGCGAACATTGTAGCGAGTGTTCTAGCGAACATTCTAGCGAGCGATGTAGCGAGAATTCTAGCGAAACGACACTAAATTTGCTTCGAGATTTTTTGCCAAACCGAGCAATATCGTCAATGTTTTCTGACATCCTCGCAAAGAATACATTTTTTGACGAGCATTTACTAGAGCGTTCGCTAGAATTATCGCGAAGCGTGAGCGATAGTTGGCTCTATGCTTGGCTCTGTTCAGTTCGAAAAACGGTGAATGCTCGATGTTCTGTTACAAGTGCTCAATTCTATCAGCACCTTTATGCTAACATTTAGATTATTGGATCGGAGGCGCGATATGAGTGTAAGTGGGACGATCTATCTACACTATCGGCCTATCATCATCTGATTATCACCAATACCTGTGTATGACATGTAAGAGTATTGGAATAAAGAAGCCGATGAGTTGGAGGTGATCGAAATTTCGAGACATGTCTCGAAGTTATGGCCAAAAAAAACACCAAAATTGTCAACTTTTCTTTTAGGCAGTTTGCGGGATCTTAATATCCATTAGTCCCTAGGGGATATGGACCCCAAATTGCGTTCCTTAACTGCCAAACAGGCGAGACTGTTTGTTATTTTCATGCTATGGTACTGATGTTCTTAATTCATTGAATTCTAGTCAAGTAGAGCTGCAAGTAGACTACTGTCTGATAGTGAACACGGCACTCAACTGATTGAGTTGATTTAGAAAGAGATTTCAACAAATAAAAACAGGTCTAATAATTTCACGTGTTTAAAATATGAGTTGAAGGTACAAGAAAGAGGAAGCATAATCCAAGTTATTGCAACAAGAAACACTCTTAGAAAGCCAGCTACGTGATTGCGTATAAATTATGTTTGTGTTGTTAGCACAGCAAAGACCCATTTATCTTATTGCGAAATCAACGTAGCCTGTTCTTCTAATTAACAGAAAATATGTTTGGAGACCAGTCAATATGGCGACTTTTTGGAGAAGCTATGTCCAGCAGTGGACGTCTTTCGGCTGAAATAATAAAGATGTTTGGATATCGGAATGTTTATTTAAAGGATAATATTAATACTAGCTTCTATCAGCGGTTTCGCCAGACCCAAAGGAATATACTCCCTGGATAAAAAAAAACTATCGTTATGTTCTATTCCAGGGCCTGGTCTACCAGTGTGGCAAATTTAAAGCAGATTCGTTCAGTCCTAAGTCGTGAAAAGGTAACAAAGACACTTTCGCATTTATAATATTGAGCATGTATGATTGAGTGAAAGAGGAGCGAGAATTTATTACTATCAATGAAATACCAGATCAGAATAACCAGTTGATGCATTTTATACGGCTTTTATTCATTCTATTAGGTATATTGAAATGTATGAGGCCAAGTATAAATTATAAAGTTGTAGACTCCACAATCTTGAATGAACAGCTTAGTCATTATTTCTGAGTCAGAACCGTAGAAAAACATCACTCAATTACAGCTGTTAACTTTGACCTACATTTTTGTGACTGTCAAGGTCATGATGTGAGTGTTTTAGGGCTGAGCCCAAACATGAGGATGGCATCGCGTGTTTGAAGACGAGACACGTAAAACATTGTAAGTAATCTTTTTGTTTGAAATAAATTATGATCCCCACTTTTGTGTAAAATTAAAAATACCTTTATTATTGGCTAAATGACATGAAATCTTTTCATGACAGTAAATGTCGAGGCCCATGCGAGCTAGTGGTCACTGCAATCAATGAGACATCTACAGCACCAGCCAGATGTGTTTATCGCCCTTGAGAAAAGTTAAGGTAATGTTTTTGCTATTAAACAGGCAACAAAGAATCTTACTGGCTCCCGCAGACATGTGCATTTATTTTTATTAGGAATGGGCTAGCTCTTGACCTCGATCACGCCTGATGGAAAGCGATGGATGACGTATATGATGGAGCGAGCGTGCCCACAAGCAAGCCAAGCAAGCCTTAAAGCACTGGTACTCCCATGCGTCGACGAAATCCAGCAGGCTGTTTGACGTCGGACTCCGGAAGGAGGGAGGTTGCGAACCAGGCAGGCGTTCCCTTGCGGTGGTAGGGTTAACGCCCGCCTGGTTCGTGACCACTGGAGTCCGGCCGGTGTCAAGCAGTTTCGTCGACGCGTTGAAGTACCAGTGCTGGCATCTCCTGGGCACGCTCGCTCAATCAGGAGCTAGCCCATTCCTTAATTTAAATTGCAATGGTGTCCATCTGTGGGAGTTTTTATTAAAAACATGTCCATCCCTAAGTTGATTAGTAACTTAATTAACTACATACCATTATCATTAAGCGAGTGATTAGGCGTAGCACCCATACTCGAGCTTGACCCCTTCAGTATGGCGTTGTGTTGTCGCAAATTTTCCAGTTCCACTGCAAACGAGATATAATTGCAATAAAGGAAAACATAAATGAATATTAATGAGCACATTGTAATTGCTAATTACTGTAAAAACAGCCTGCTAACTGTTCTTGATAAGTATGTTGAGGCAAAACTGTATGGATTTTAATGAAGTCCGTTTATGATATTTACCTATGACAAATAATAATGTGGATTGATAACCTCCTCCTTTATTAAGGTGCGTAAAAAAATTATAGATCTATCTTTATAGACACTCATTATGATAAAATGTGAACAATTAAGGTCATTGTTATTTTATCTTTCCTACTAGTGTGTGAAAGAACGCAGAAAATACTTAAAGCCTAGGTACCTACTTTAAAATAAATAATATTCACTGTTATGAGGAAAAACAATAACATTTTACCTAGTAGAGCATTGTTCTGTATTCAATTCATGTGTTGCAACAAAAGTCATAGTACTTACTATTAAAATGTTACTTACATAGTACATTTGGCATTAAAATCACAAAAACAAGGTTTTAGTCTTTAGTTAACTCATTGGGTCATATAGTAAATGACCCTACCATAACTGACTCTATTACCATTGTTTGGAATTGCCATCTATGAAAACTTTTCCCTCTTCATAACCAACTAGCTTTTGCCTACGCCTCTGTATGCGTGAATGTCGGTTATTGCGTAAAAAACCGACTTCCAAAAAAACTACAAAGTTCAAAATAACTTTAATTTCGGAAGTCGGTGTTTTCGGTTGCTTCTTCGTTATTTGACACCGACTTCCGAAATTAAAGTTATTTTGAACTTTGTAGTTTTTTTGGAAGTCGGTTTCTTTTTTTTTTGAAAAAGTTTTTTATTTTTCACTTTTTAGTGGTACCCCACACCTAACAACACCACTGGAAAGTCACAGGAAAGCAAAAATATGCAATTTCGTATACATGGATAATTTTTTCACATATTTTTTCCAGCTATTTGGATTTAATAACCAAACTACTGATCCGATTTTGATAAAATTTCAATGGGACCATTTGGGAAATATACCCTTTCCAACAAAAAAAGAATTTTTCAATTCGGTTGGCAAGCGACAGAGTTATGCCCGAACAAACATAAAAAAAAAAAAAAAAAAAAAAAAAAATACAAACATCCGAATTGAGAACCTCCTCCTTTTTTAGAAGTCGGTTAAAAAGTAGCCTATGTCATTCTCCATATCCCAGGCTATATATCAGTCACATTTCAAGACGATCCGTTCAGCCGTTTTCTGTTTTAGCGTGAAAGCATAATTATTAAATTAATTTATTAGTAGAGATTAGTATCAGTCAAGCTATACTTTTTGCTCATGGCATTGAATCCAAACATACTCTCCTCTGAGAATATAGCCCAGTTCAGACAATAGTCTTTGAAACTGTTAATATAACAATAGACCTAGACTATATGTAACACACTTATTATAATAATAATCAAGACTGGGCCATGGTACCTAATTAAGAAAATTAAAATAATCTAATTATTGTATCGAATCGGACATTGTTTAACCTCTTAACTGTAACAACGACTCCTGGAGTCGATGCGCCATTGTTTTACTATTGTGTCTGCTATTATGGCGGCTGAAGATTTAACTAAATAGAGAGAGATGTGCTCCATTTACTAATCACTTTTTCTAACTAAAATAAGCACTGGAAATTGGTGAAGAGAATGGCATTTAAAGGACAGTCTTTTCAAACTTTACACATTCAAAAAATTGGATTAGTACTTCTTGAGCTGTGACTCATGATGCTTTAAGATCGCTTTTAGCGATAAGGCCGCCTATTGTGTCACCCTATGTAATGTTTTCTTCATATATATTTTCTGTAACTTATATGGTGTACATAATAAAGAGTATTCTATTCTATTCTATTCTATTCTATTCTTCCTTTCTAGCCGGGTAAAAAGTGCTGATTCGTAATTTGAATAAATTACATTTGATTTATTACTATAATAAGTCTCTGAAAGGCGTATTATCTTCATAATAGTATAATCGGATTAAGTTAAACAGTGACATTTATGAAATACATGTTTTAAGCATGTCTCATGTCCTTGAAACATTATGCATGGAGTGTGGGTGATTAAATGTAGGTGTACTTGTTTGAAAGGATGACCTTATGCCAAGTCAGCCTGTGTTGTGGGCTGGTTTACCAAAAAGTTTGGGAAGGTTGCACATTAAGCAAATTTATTGCTCAAGGCTGTTGGATTGAGGAACTTATTTGTATGTGACTATGTGGTTCTGATGGAACTAAATGTAGAGGTTCAATATTTATTTTTTGTTTATCGCTTCTAGGGGGTATCCTTAGGGGCTGTAGGAAAGGGCCTTTTTGTAAAATTTAAAAAAATATTTTAAGGGCCATATCTCAGGAACGGAGCCTTCTAGTACCATTCTTCTCAGGACCTAAATTGTTGCCAGGACCAAGGTTAGTCCAACAGTTGAAATAATAAAAAATAAAAAATTCTAAGTCCTAAAGACTCCAACTGCTAATTCTTAATTCAGAAATAGGGGTAAAGCTTTACATAAACTTACAACTGCAGCATGCAAAAAGTTCCTGTTTTTATCAAAGGTTTAAACAATATTTAAAAGCCTTACCTTTGGTATCCATAAAGTCTTTATTCAGTCTTTCATTTGCCATTTTCAGGGAAGTTATTTGGTCAAGCAGACATGTCAGGAGTCTGCTTCCTACCTGACTTCCAGACATATCTGAGCTGTCTTCTGATCCTGACTCCACATCTCCATTGGCAGGCCTGGCTACATCCGGTAGCCCTCTCACACAGGGGTCACTGAACCTCCTAGCATTACTCCCTTCATCCTTGTCATTCAGGTTCATGTCACTGTTGGAGTTAGTGTCACCAACTGAGGTCACTATAGGAGGTAAGCTAGCAAAGTCCTGGCTATCAGTCAAATTCTTTGGTTGCAAATAATTGATGTTATGCGAGTGGGTCGGCGTCCCGTGTCGCGGGGTGGTTGTCACGTCCTCAGCCTTGTTCTCACTCCTGCGGCGCAGTCGCGGCCTTTGCACCTGAATGCTTTTGTTTACACTCTGCACATAACGATACTCAGGACCGTAGAATGGCATCATAGGTGGGTTGCAGTAACTAGGCAGCGTGGGCAGGGACATCGGCTCAGGTGCACAGCCGTACATGTGTCTATAAGGATCAAAGCCCGGCGCGAACTGAGAACTACCCATCGCATAGTTCACATTAGGATTCACGTATGTATCATACGTATCCATGCTAGGCGTCGACTCCTGGATGTGGTGCATTGTCTTGTCCAACCATTTCGACAGGTACGAACCTCTGCTCCCACGAGATTTCTTCCGCTTTCCCAGGGAGCCGTTACTATTCGACGGTTTGCCGTTGCCGTTCACTTGTTTTGGTGTAGAAGCCATGAATGTCACTTTATTACACTCGAACACAAATAAGAAACACTAGACACTTCAGCTCCTTCTTCCGAAGATCAAGATCCTATTATTTTCCATTTACGCTGAATTATTAAAATCGCGCACAAAAATAACTTAATCAATTCGACCGACTTAGGCAATGAATTACAAATGACGTTTACTGTCATTTTGCTTTTTGCAAATTTCTAATAGGTACCTACAGATAACGAAAAACTTGAGAATCTCAGTTACACACAGAAAAAAAAAATATCCATATATTTTTTTTTCTTACTAAAGTTATTTTTAAAATCTGGATCTAATTAAAAATGTTTTTTCCTGTTGCTTTATTCTAATAAGTTTGAAATAGAGTAATTTTGGAAATACGACAGCGACATCTCTTATTTTAATTTATGACTACAACACTTATTAGAGTTGTATTAGTTCCAACCTAAAGAAGTAGATGGCGCTATATGCGTATCCTCATTACCGCACGAACAACTTATTAACAAGCAACAGCCTGGGTATTTTTAAAATTTAGAGTCGCTGCTTATTGAAATTAAAATGGCCTTATTCTTTAGTAGTGAAGGTATCGATTGCCTTATATGTATAGATAAGGATCAATAAGTACGGGCTTTGTGGCTCATGTTTTGTAGACTCGACGCTGAGAATTGAGGGCAAACAATGCATACCTACCTATCTACTGATTATAGAAACATGTCTTACAGCGCAGTTTTCTGGCCCGTTGCCATGGTCTGCTTTGCTTAATTAACCCAACTGATTAGTTTCCCTCATTTGGTTCTAGTGACTTTTCACGTCAGTTTTGGCGTTTACCCTGGGTTTATGGTTTACCCGGACTTGTAACTCAAAAACTTCAGTGTTGACCTAAATACCTACATACCTACGTATTAAGATACATAAGTAGGTAGGTACCTACAAAACAGGCTGTTTTTTTTTGACGTGGCCACTAGCAGTTCAACACGCTAAGATTGGTTACCTACTGCTAAACCGGACTATCCTGTGGTGACCTCAAATGAATTTAAGGCCCCCAGCCAGGGCTAAAAACTACTTATAGCAGACTCAGAGTAGAGTGAGCCTATTACTTAAATATAAGTACAAGTATAGATCTACTTACGAATAAATTTCCCTCATTTGATATCCATAGGCAGCGACAGCTATTCTTGAATTCACAGCTTTACGTACTTTAAATCGTAAGTTGTGTGGTGTTTAAGGAAAATTATTTTTGGGCAATGCTTAGATGGAAAACAATATTTGGACGGTAGCAATAATATAGAGTAGTAAAAGTACAAACATCGTTTTCTCACAAACATTAATATGGTCATAAGATTACGCCTTTTCTGACTTACTACTCTCATGATTTCTTCTCAGAATGATGGGCCAGGAGTTGTATGGTTGATGCTTCGAAAGAAGGGTTCTATTAGCGACTACTTACCCTTATCTGCAAAGTTTGATGTGGTTACAATAAAACTGATGCCCCCTTTATGGCGTAGGGCGCCCAAGGCTAACATTGATAGATATCGCCAATTTGGTGTTTGGTCCGTTTCTGTGACCCTTTGTGGTACACACAGCGTCATCCTTTGGGTACCCCGTACTCACATTAAAATAACATTGACTTCAGCGGCCCTAATAGCAGACAGCGTAGTAATACAATAGCGTCGCAGCTTATTCAGGTGTCGCAGCCGTCGAGAGGAGGGGTAACTGTGTCCTTGACGCCCGGCATGGGGCCACCTCAAGGATTTTAATTTGGATAACACAAACAATATCAGAATTAGTCGATCACTGGTTCAAAGTTATAAGGGTTTATAAGTGGCTGATCTGGAGAATCTCCCCCAGCTTGGCCCAATTTGAATCTCAAATGCAAGGGTAAAGTTATAAGCGATTCTAGGGTGGTCGACCTAGGGAGAATCTCTCAACTTGGCCACATTTAAATTATCACAAATGTGGTCCAGCTGGGGAGATTCTACCCAGATTGGCCATTTAGAAACACTTATAACTTTTGAACCAGTGACCGACAGGTTTTGATATTTGGCGACTGATTCCGACTAATTAGCGACAATTTTTTTGTGTCAATCAATATAATAAAATAAAATACATAAACAAAAAGCCTTTTATTTCTTGCTTATTCGACTTATAGTTTCAATAACAATGTGCATGCAAAATTATTCACAAATTCAAATATTTAAAATACTTAAAAATATTAACATATAAATAAAGATTTAAAATAAAAATATTAATATATATTGATTTAATTAATCTGTTAGCAAGAACCCTCTCAATGAAAGGTAAAGGCCTCCTCCAGAGACTCCATGCATGTCAGTTTCAGAGACGTCCGGCCCCGGCGACACACCGGTGTGTCGCGAATTAATCGCGAATTTAATGTTTATTTACATATACATAAGATTTACTTTATATTAGGGAATTTTCACATGTTGGGCCCGAGTGGAAGGTAACTAATTAATGACGCTATCCCTAAAAATGGTGGGTGTCTCCAGTAGGTACGATAATGGAACTCTGAACTATATCATGGGGAACTTAGGAAAGAATTGTATATTAAATACCCAGGTTTAACTAATTGAAACAAGTATTAAATGACAGAAATTTATTCTCTAAATATATAAAACAATTTGATTTATATTTACATTTTTTTATATCATTTATAAATTTTTGTGAATGGTTTACGAGATGAGTTGGACGTATATAATAATATGTATGAAGAAAACAGCTAAAGAACCTGTAAATATTTTACAAATTCTATGGCACATTGATTGAAAGGGATTTTTTTTTACATAAACAACACAAAAAAATGTGCAAACATATCATGAAAATTGGCAGTAGGTATGTTCTTACAACTGATTACTCTTACAAACAAAATCGTTCTAACAATATAAGCCTACTTAATTACTGAAACTAAAATACGGTTAAAACAATACAGTAATATTGGGTTTAACAATTTACAAAATAATCATTATTTTCTACATTTTATAAACTTAGTTATTTTGTAGAAATTTTACATTTCTTTATGATAATAAAAATCAAATGTAATTGATCAAGAATCGATCTTTAACAATCCCGTCCTAATGTTACTTTTAACTAAATAATGTGTAAATAATCTATCGAGATTTAATTATAAAGAAAATAATTGCATTAATTCATATAATGATAGAGGGTTTACTGATTGTACTTAGTATGTACCTACGGCATGTATTGCAAACAAGAAGTTTGCTACAAACGTTTTACACAAGCCTGTCTACCTAACATTAGGTAAATTATTTACTTCATAAATGGGAAACTGTTCATGTATCAGCCTCACTATTCTTCGTCAGTTAAAACATAACGTAAAACCAGCAGTCCTGTCAATTCAATTAATTTTAGTTCGGAATTCATAAAACTAATATTGTAAAACGCTGTTTTTTTAAGAATGTTTTGCTGACGAAAAATAGACACTGTAAATGATTGTCTCATAGTATAATTGTCATAGAACAAACATAAAAATACAATTATTCGAGTGTGCGTGGAGCACAAAGCACCTATCGAACAACATCGACACATGACGCGCCTCACAACTGTGACACACGACACATGACGCGCCTCAGAACTGTGAAACATGACCCATGACGCGCCTCACAACTGTGACACACGACACATGACGCGCCTCACAACTGTGACATACGACACATGACGCGCCTCACAACTGTGACACATGACCCATGACGCGCCTCACAACTGTGACACATACAGGCAGTGATAGCGAATAAATAAATAGTACATTTGTTAAATGATGAAGGGGAAACGGAAAACGAAAGTTTACAAGATTATGATCCCTTAATTTCTAAATGAGTATACGATTTGATCATAAAATATAAATTAAAACTTACATAGCATCTTCACTTAACTTTATCGTCGATACTCGTTTGAGAATTGTTTATTTTAAATGATTTATTAATGAATACCATGCCGATTAATACAAAATTATGTGAAACTATATCGAATACCGTTATCCAATTTGATTTTACAGATACATAAATCTACGTACCATCTAATATGCAACCAAGACAGAAATAAAGTAAAACAAAGAAGTGTTAATGAAATTTTGAGACTTTTTCATAATATTTAATACAAAATGTTCATATCAAACACTTAAAATCATTTCTGTCTAAAATTATCAACATCAATCACATACAAGTCACATTTAATTCTGCCTTGATTTTCATTGCAAATCGTTTCATAGATGTAGTTAGACTAAAACTATGATACAGTCACACAATACTTTCAACAAGAGACATACAAAATACATAGTAGGCATCTAAATGTCGTACACAATATAGAATATCTGTTAATCTAAGTCACATCGTTGCATTACCAAAGATTCCACGCATACTAAATAAAATTTACAAAGTTTATAAAACTCGATCAACTCTGTAAATGAAAACTAAGGGTTTTATGAACTAAAATGTTTTACAAATGGCGGAAGCGTTCTGTGACGGGTAAAACAAAATATCGCATGGAATCCCTTTGGCTTATATTGTTTCTCACCCTTTGCGACCCTGCATTCATTCGAGTGATTTCTAAAAGAATAATCGTTAACTGAAGCATTTCTATAGGAATGTTTGTGCGAAAAACTGAATTCTAAAATGTATATTTGAATAGCTTGGCGATTTTCGATCACCACTTGAATGTCAGTATTCAATAAATCCACAACTGTTCCAAGGGAAATATAGAAATCACTCCTGACCACAATCACGTCTTGACACGCGAGAGTTTGCTAAAATATTAAACTAACTTAACATCGTCTAATGCTGTCAGCAGGTCGCTGGTGTTCTGTAGCATGTCAGCTTCGGACCAGAAGTCTGTCGTGGTCATCTGGCCGTTGGGCTCGAGCATGATCTCCGGGGTCTGGAGGAAACCGGGGCTGGGCTGCATCTTGTTGGACAGGTATGGGTCGCAGCCCTTCATCATGCCGACTGGTGATATCAATCTGCTGCCTGGGCTGTACTGTTGGAACTTACCAACTGGTGACAGGGATTGTGGGGTGGAGTACGGGCTCATGACGCGTTCGCGTTGAGCTGGGCTCATTGCCGGGCTGTGGGTGTAGCTGCTCGGGCTGGACGGTAAGGAATACATGGGGCTGACGTTAAGGCTCAAAGGAGACATAGGGCTGCTAATATTTGTGCGCATAGCAGTCATATTGGTGTTGTTACGTATTATTTGTTGCTGGGTCGGCATGCCCTGTAATAAGTTGATTACAGGCAACGGGATGTTGTTAATATTTGTGTTCTGTGGGATTTGCTGTGGGTTCCTGACCAGATGGTAGCTGGGGCGAATTTGGGGGTTTGGCTGTTGTAGCTGTTGCGGCAGGTCCTGAAAACACATAAAGGAATATATTAGTATTTTGAAGAGTTTCTCGAGCAAGTTACACTTGGGCGGACTTTTCCTACTAGTACAATAAAAACTCTGGTCGGTTAATGCCGAAAAAAAAAGCAAAAAAGTTCTAACTAAAAAGGTGCACGTATAAAACAGTAACAAGGATCGAGTACTAGCTTTAAATTTTAGCCTTGACATTGAAGCATTCTCAGCCGTTATAAATGTTCCACTTAACATTTACATAATCTAGAAGCTGAGCACAATTTGGACAATCCACTATTGTTGTGCAAACAGTAAACACCGAGAGTAATTTGTGTTTTCTGACCACGTGAACATGACGTGTTTAAAGATCTTGCACCAACGCGAGATAATTTATGAGCTAGAATGGAGCTAGATCATAATGCAGCGAGGAACCAAGTGCTTGTTAAACAGAAATGTGCTTTGTGCACGTTTTGGGTAATACGAATTATTTGAGGCTATAGAGGCTGTAACGCAGTTCTTTTGATTTGATGAGGAATTCTAGCATTTGTATGAAGTTTCTGTACTTATACGAATTTATAGTTATCTCTGTTAACATGATTATTGATATAAAGAGTACCCTACCCTGCAGGGTTATATTTCAATGACCAGTCAATGTTTTACAGGCAGCAGGTAGGTTTCAAACGAAGACACAATTTAAGTGTGCAAAAATACACTCCCAAAATAGCCATCATTTTTGGTCATATTCGCTGTCGCTGAAATCTCTTATACCTTGTCGTTATCGCGTACTTCAATCAATAAAGCCTCCACCTTCTTCTAGTCAGCTTACTACTTTCACATTTCATGTAGGCCTAATTTAAAAGTGCTTTAATATATAATTTCATGTTGACAAGCCTTTGTATGTTGGTGCATTGCAGTCGAGGTAGCGTCGACGGTTGAATGTTGATCGATAGTCATAAAAATGCAACCATTATGACCATTATAATACTACATGCTACTGACTTCTATGTGATTTTAATAAACGTATTGAATGCGGGCTTCTGATTGGCTGATTGATTGTATTGTTGTGCAGCCCCCTTACTCTGATCTAATGACGATAAGGGAATTTATTGCTGTGTCATTGATTTGTAAGAAAATGATGACGCGCAGGTTTATCTACAGAGGGGAAAACTTGCTAATCTTCATGAAATCTGTATTTATATTTGTCACGTAGGTAGTTGTTTATTAAAAAAATCCTGTTTTCTTTCCTGGTTAACAACAGTACCTAGGTAGATCATACTTTTGTGGTTGTAGATATCTACATCCTCTTTCGGTGTGTTATATATTTTTACACCTATTTACTAGCCCACTAGTACTGTATTTTTAAGTAGTCTAGCCCAGTTACTAGTTTTTCTACAAACCATATTTCAGATGTCTGGATGGATATCAGATTGTTCGCGTGTATTTTGGCTTTGCCTTTTCACTTTAGTCCGTGTACTAAAATACTGACGTCATTAAAATGTTCCATTAGTTTTTATTTCGCGTTTTGATGCTAGATTTAACACCACGAAACAGCGCAGCTATTAAAATCTACTTTTATTATTACTGAGCACTCAACGTTGAAAAAAATGGAACGTGAAAAAAAATAATGGAGAAATTTTCCCCGTAGCAAGTTTTTTATGTTTACCAACTTTTCAGATTTATCATAAATCATAAACAATTAAGTTGGAGCGTAGTTTCATATAATTTCATAAAAAATATCAGTCAACAAATTGTTCTTATTTTTTTTATGGCCACTAGCCATTGTTTAACAAAAATGCATGACGACCACGGGCATAAGTACTTTAACTAATCTAACATTCTAAAGTGAACAACTAAGTAGCATCATTTGTTTCAATCAGGCTCAATATCATAGTATGTACCTATGAGGGTAAATCAGGAATTTGAATCTCACTAGCCATCATTGCGGCATCCGTTACATTGTCGGGCCTATCTCTTGGGATCTTCTTACTATCCCTGCCAGAGGTCGAACATGAGATCAATTATTAACTACCTAGTTTCTAACCGCATCATAAATTATACTCTTAGATAATTCAGGGTTAATCTCCAGTTATCTGTAGTATAAACTTTGGATCATAGCATTCATGAGCATTCAACTTATCTATCATGCGGAGACCCAAGCAAAAAGTTTCTAACACTTATCTGCAGTTTGTACCTATCTATGACGCTGTAGTGGCCAAAGTCCTTGATCTTAGGGAAAGCTTCAGATGCGAATAGGCAAAAAAGAAAATAACGAGATACCCAGCCGAAGTCAACCGCCGTTTTATAGTAGAATGCTATCTACGGACGCTCATAAGACTCGAAGGGACGGCTCAGAAGGGATTTTTCCTTTTAGTTATTGCCCTGAAGATTTCCACAAACAATTCCGTCTGGCGAAAAAAGTTTTCAAGTAACAATTTAACTTGAAAGTTATACGAATTTGCTAGTATTAAATTCCTGAAAGCCTGCGGGGAAATGAGGCCTCTATTAATAATTCTGTTAGGCTGATATTGTGTACCTACTTAACTAGTTTTTTGGTAGCGATGCATGGTGATGAAAAAAAAACTTGGTTGTTTGATATAGCGTAAAAACTGTGTTGGAATATCACATGTTACATGACTACCTCTACAATACTACTTATCTTTGCCTAGCAAAACATTGTCTACAAGATTTTCCTTTATCTCCCAATACGGCCTTTGGCTAGACATAATTAAGTTTTAAAGAACCGGTTACTCAGACATTACAGAGACATACATATAATTATGATATAATATTCGAAGACTGGATTTGTAACGTCAAGCTGGTGTTCAAAACATGACCGTATCGTGTTTTTCGTACTACGTTTGCTCAAATATTTAGTAGGTTACATGCGTAATTTTCTTTTTATATGCTTTTATTTTGGCTAATTACCATAGTTTGCTCTTTAATTATTTTTAATTTTGTGTATGTTTGACTTTGTGCTCCAAAATTTGTTCTGAAATATGTAGGTTTCTAATTTGGTATAGGTACCTAGAGCTTACTACACTTCGCGTGTTTGTCTTATGTCTGGGCATATGCCATGCCGTGTTGTAGATGGTATCAAAACAAGCAGTCGCCTGTACTAAATTGTGCCTGAACAAATATATATTTTACTTCTCATAGCATAGAATATTATGATCAAAAATGTTTCACATGGCCAGAAAGCTCAGAACTGCTGAAAAATTCGAATAAGTAGCTGATAAAAAGTCTGAGAATAGCTGTTGGTTGTACTAACATCATAGTTCTTTTCGATATCTATTTGTACAAAAGCAAATATCTCGATGTTTACAAAAATTGTCTTGTTGTGGTCATGAACAGTAAATTTAAAATTCACCTTGTTTAATAGTTTGCTAAAGCCAGTACTCGGTAAGGAAGTCAAGGATAGGAAAGAGGGTAAGTAATAAAATCAACGTGCACCTTTTTAACCAGAACTATTTTTTGCCTCTTTTATTTTTAGGTAATTTCTTTCGTCACAATATTTATTTCTCTCCAGAAAAATAAATAATTATATTTCCTCTAGTTACACATCATTTATATACACACTATAAATATATTAAAAACAACGACGATTATTTATGATAACTATGTTTACGTCTTTTCAAATTTCGAATAATATATACTGCGATGACAACTGCCAAGCACATAATAATCTAAATTTCGAGTATCTCAAGATTGCTTAAAGTATTTAGTTCATCGTTGAATGACTCGTTTCATAAATACATGCTCACTATAAATGTAAAGGCATCCAAACGTTCCGAAACACAGAACATAAACCGTAATACAACAAAACTACACATTGTTCTAAGTTGTACTTTGTATCATTTGGCAGTGGAAACTGTTGGGACATCGACCGTCGCATCGCAAACTGCCTGGGACTACAACGCATTGTAATAAACTCTGAATAAAATATAACGATCGAAACAATACTTCTAAAACATGATCTGACTAAAGTCGAACAACTCGAAATCGATGTGAAATAAGATTTGATGTCGATTAACATAACTTACAGTAACGAATAAATAGCGATAACCTCTGAGTACAGGGTTGATATTAAAACTATTAATATTGACTCGGTTCCAGCTACGGCTACGAACATAAGACGGAGTGCGCGGCGGGCTCTCGCGGTAACTAAGTAACCTAGGAACGATACCGATACTTCACATAACCAACACGATATGCACGATCAACTTAACCACTAAACTCAACCAACGATTGCTCAAATATACACCATTAAAACTAAAGCGTAGGTACTCTATACCTAGACATCTAAAACTAATTCTGGTACGCCATGAGGCGCAAGCACGAGATTGCAAGACCGTGGAAGATTAACTAAACTAACCAGCCCTAGTACTAAGTCCCCTCGACTGGTCGTTTCGCGTTAAATAGCCCTGCCTTAGACTTTAATCCGGCTCGTACCGACGCTTATTGTCTCGTAGGACTCCCACTACAATGCGACTTTCAGTCAGATACTGGTACATGTACACGGTAATATCACAAGTATCGACGGCACTGTATTAACATTAATTCGTATTAAACCGACCAGAGTCAAGTTCTGTGAGATAGCACTGGTTTACGGGCGTATAGTTTGAACACTGGACGCGCGTTATCACAGTTTATTTATAGTAGTCGAGGTGATGGCCTCAGGCTTTTGCTTTGTGTCTTGGCCGGCATGTCACCATGCAGATGTAGCCGGCGTCGACGTCGCAGCCGCTCACCAAGAGGTTCATGAGGACGCTCGAGGACTGTGATGGCGTCGAGGACTGCACCGGGGACGGGCTACGCTTTACACGTTTCGCACACGGCTCCTGTTCCTGCTTCATTACTCTTTTGACGCCCGTGTCCCATGATGCGACACTCCTGCTTGGTATTAGACCTGTTGACAATGAATCTGTTTTAGTAAAATCCTGAAAACAAAATGTAAAATAAAGTACCTAACTATTGTTTCGTGTAATACCTTGGTTCGAGTATATGTTGGTTATGAGATCCTGTGGCGGTGGTCCAGTGGTAGTGGTCGTCAATAGGCGCTGCAGTGCGGGTGCCGGTGATGTGGTCTGCATCTCCGTGGGCTGTGGCCTTGCCATGCTGACGCTGTCTGGCAAGGCCCCCCACATCACCGCCGGCTCCAGCACCGGCAGTTCATCACTAGCCGGGATGAAGGGAGAGTTGCCATCGTCAATGTCATTATCTGACCTGTTGCTGTCAAACGCGTCCAATGACAGTTCTGTTAACAACGAGGACTGTTCGCATGAAGAGTCGTTTTCCTAAAAACATACTTATTGTTAGAACTGCGAAGGAGATCCAAGCAATAAGAAAAGCGAAGTTATTAACAGTTTAGATGTTTACCTGAGGTTCAGGCGAAGACAACAACAACGAGTCCGGCGTCAAGGCGTCGACTGGTGACCCGTTAGCCAAATCATCTCCCAGTAGACTGCAGTAGTTGTCGCTCAGAATGAATTCGTCGAACATGTCGAAAGGACTGTTCTCTAGAGGTATACAAGCATCACCAGCAGTGGGTGCCAAGTGTGTCAGATCTTCCGGCTCGTCTTTAAGCACTGTAAACAACAGCGACATTAAATTAAGGGAACCCTTGTCACAGGATAGAATTCCAACTAAAGCAAATAAAGCAACAACTAATACCTAAGCTGTGGAAGTTGGAGTGCCACTCACTTGTAAGCCCCTCGTCTTGGGAGAACATGAGAAAGCCTTTGTTCATTTCTTTCTTTCGCGGAGCGAATATAAGCTCTGTGACGGGAATTGGGCGTTTCTCTTCGGGTGGCGCTATGATTTGGACTATGGCGCCGTTGGCTGAGGGGTGAGCCGAGAGTGCCGGAGCGGGCACTGATGCGGGCGCGGGCGGCGCCGGGGCCAGCACGGGCTTCAGATCGGCGTACTGCACCTGGTGTGCGGCGAACACCTCATCTTTGCACTCGATGCCACTGCGAAAACAACAAACATGATAACACAATGCCCCATAGGGCGGATGGCTTATGCCATCATGTCAGGTGTCATGGTCTACCGCCAACACGTCAACACATAAATCAGATGTACGTCATACAAGTGCCTCCGTATAATAGACTATAATGTAAACTGCACGGTCATTAGACAAGAGAGAATCAAACATTCCAGTGTTAAATGGTTTTGCGTATGTTGTGTGTGAAGACGCGGGAAGTGTGAATAGCGAGCCACGTTAGAAGATTAGTTAGAAAATATTGGCGTCTCGGTGTAAAGATATACAATAGCGCGTAATCAGTCAACAATATTCAAGGTTGATGTAGGTCTACAAGTCTACATCTACACTGTATGCAAGCTCGTTGTCACATGTTATGGTAAAGATGGATAAACACTCATTTGTTTCACGTCCAGACTAGTCTATTCCAATTGACATAAATACTGTATGGCTACGTTAATAAGTTTCTGCTCAGACACATGATGCAGAACCGCAAATAAGGAAAGAGTTAGTAGGATAAAATTTAATTAATTAAAACGTTAAAATTGCATATGGCGGGGAAAATCAATTATTTAATTTGCAAAAAAAATAATACTGAAATAAACAACACGGAAAAAGTTAGTACATAATAATTAGGCAAAATGTTTTAATTACTTAAAAACGACTGAAGATATCAGTGATATGATATTGTATAAAAGTTTAAAATTCGTACCTGACAAAGTAATGAGAGACTGTTCACACAATTTACATGTTCTATTAGAGTAAAGAATGGAACGTTAGGAAAATGTCGAAGTTATTTTTACTAGCACAATAAACTGCACAGCGATTGGAAACTGAGAGGAGAGTCATGAAAGAACGCGTGCGCACTGTCCTACAGCTGACTCCCGTCTGACGATACTGAAGCGATACCTGATAACGACAGTCCACCAAAACAATTTATGTGATGGACTGAGATTATCTGTTGGCTTCGCCTTCAAAACAAATGAGATGTTAATTGGTAGGTGTTACCTAAATGCAGCAATAGCAAACGGTTTTTTTTTCAACGATTGAACTAAAAAAAATGTATGAAACTTGTATACTTGGTTAGACGTTCTGAAAAAAGATTTCTATTGCTTTTTTTCTTCAGATATCATGTTTTTGTATGAATCAAATCAAAATCTTCTTTTGTGACCTAAACCGGAAAGTATACCAGGTAGACGAATTTTTATAGTTTGCATTACAGAAAAATATTCAAGAACTCGTATGGTACTTAAATTTATTGCAACTTTCAGATTTTTCAAATTGATATTAATATTTTACAACCATGTAACATAAATGCATACCTAAGAGAAAAAAAAATATAAAACTAGAATTTGATGTTCTCATCATTCTTACATGGCATAAAGGAAACGTCGAAGTTTTTCAGAAAATGAAGGCCCAGATGAGCTTACAATAACATTAGCTTTAAGTGCTTGAAGTGAAATGTGCATGACCCATGAAGCAAGTCTACCGAACTTTTTGTATTTAATAAACCCTTTTTTTAATCGCTGACCCTGGGTCTCGTTAACTAGCACTTCATTACGCCAGTGATTAGAACATTATTAGGATTAATTAATGAAGATCCCATCATCAGATAACCTAAGGATTGGCCCTGTGGGACCCATTTGCGTCAATGATATCAAAATCAACACTGATACTGATACGCAAATACATAGGAGATAAAATGTTGTTGACAATCGTTACGGTTCAAGTTTTCATTGACACTATATATAAATAACGCTAGCGATGGAAAATTACACATACCTAGATATAATGTGCACGTAGAAGAAGATCAGCCTAACACCTTTTAAGGCGACACAGTTTATTTTGTGTTACACAACTTTTGGTTGTCTATCTTGTCTTTACTTAGAAAACAGTTACGTATAGGTACTGCATTATCAAGACACATTATCGAGTGGCGTCTGAAACCAGACGATATACCTACCTAACGCAGGCCAGACAGAAAGTGCTAGGAGGGTGTTTTTATTTGGTCCTTGCATTTACGCAATGTTTTCGAAAGTGAATTTTGTGCGAGAGAGACGGGTAGATAGGCTGTGCTAGAGATAGAAAGGGATATGATGGTGGTAGTAAGTGCGGCCTTGCAAACGACCTTGCTCCTCGCACCCCTCACCCAGACCCCTCGTTTTCTCCAGACCGGCCATTCACCAGAAGCGCGAGAAGGGAAAGGTGCGCGCGCACTGGAGCCACGAAGTATCCCTATCGATTTAGGGCTTTGGATTCGGATCCACCGTCTTATGGCAATCAGACAGCGACGAAATACCACCTCTTTTATGTGTCTGGGGGGTTCTAGCTATGGAGGTGGTGTTAGATCATAGTATACACAGCAAACATTAAGGGAGGTTCTGGCTTTGCTTTTGTTTTGTAACAGCAGCGTGTAGGAAATCCCCAATAACACTAAACATTGAAAACACAAATGTATGTATATAAATTTAGAAATGGTAGGTAGTAAAAGTTGCAGACTTATGTTTTGGATCAATTTAAAGTTAAGCGGGCAAAGTGTTGGACACGCAAAATTTTATTGTAACTAATGAACCTGTCGCTATATTAAACTGGACATAAAAACACAAGCTGTAACCTCTTGTGCCTCACTGAAAAAATGTCAACGCAAAGAAGAAGGCACTATTTAGAAGAGTTTTCAAACAAGTAACTATACTGGATATAACTATAACTATACTGGAGATGTAAGGAACACCACACCTAATAATTTCCCGGACAAGGAATTCTACAAAACCAAGCAATCAACTGATAACAAGATAACACACTGTTAGCGTCGCACAAAACACCAAAATAAAACTAGATTGAAGGAAGTTAGCGATAACACTCACGATGCGCAACTAAAATATTTGGACATGAAAGAAATAGAGAACAGCTGTTCGGCAGGTAACCTTGGCCGTGATACCGTTCAATGGGCAACGCAATTCAACAATTACATGCTCCACGGTCGAGGTCAAGTCGTGAGCGTGACGCTATACACATCAGCCTCATTGAACATCAATTGTCTTAAATACGATACACTACTGGAATATTATGCAGATGACACTGGAAAATTCTAAGCTAAAATATTATGGAGCCGGGTAATTTTTTCCTCTAACTTCCGACAGTCAGACACGTGATGATAAATCAGTCATTTTGCAGAAACTGGCTGACAGGAATTAATTTTTTAAGCTTACGCATGCCAGACGCAGTCGACGCGACAATTGATAAATATTTGGTCATAATTTCAAGGCTGATGAAGATAAGATTAATTCCCAATTTTATAATAACGGCAGCCAACTTTCTAAGAGAGGGGAAGCATATAAGCGGTGAAAATTTTGAATGAAAAATAGATAAGGCCGGCTCATATAATATTGTATCGAGCGACTGTGTCGTGAAGGGTCATAAAATTACCATAGCCCTATGCGCTCAACCGGCGTGCTTCGAACAATGTGAAGTAAAACCGCAAGTCATCAGCCGGCTGACCACTTTAGTATGTTAAGTAAACAGAGAGCAAACAGAATTCCAAGCAAGCTACACGAGATCTGAAGGAGGTCCGCAATGAATAAATTGCAGCAAGCGGTTATGATTTAACAATGCAAGTTATCAATTTTGTAATTCATAGATCTCGGTCGTTCAAATTAAATCAAGTAGAAGAATCAGCACATCATCGGTCTGCCAATCGAGCAGCGAGAAGTGCGGCGCGGGAGTCAAGGCCGGCTCGGTGGCGCGCTTATGTAACCGAGCTGTCGGCTGCGGGGGACGGGGCCGCTAAAATTAGCGGGTCTCACACAAACAACACACTGACACCGCAGCGCATCAGCGCAAGCGCATTCGCCATACGTTCCGGGAATGCATTGACACAAAAATACAAAACGACACGATGCTTTAACTGAGCTTTTCACTAAAACGACCACCGCAAATAAACACTGGACTATGTAGACCTACATGCTTTTCTTCGAAACAATCGATTTTCAGAAAATGAAGGTAGGAATCAATATTATATAATATTCAGTAGAATGTTTAGTGAGCACTGAATGAAAGAATATAAAGACGTCTTTGTAGTTAATGGAAAAGTTTTGTATTAAATCAAATCGATCGAAGATTCCGATATTACTTATTTATCGTCCTGACACCGTTTAAACCGTAATCATTTCAATCAGCATAAAGATTTCTGCTACAATAATCGCATTAGATCACAAAATAGTATACAGGCACTAATATGAGAGCACATCCACTATGTATGCACAATTCACAGTCACTTAACCGCACTGATCCTTACCATGATGCGATTGGTGTAACGATGTGTTGTCAAACAAGTTTGTCTATGTCGAGAGACGCCGCCGGCGTGTTACTCAATGTACAGTGAACAGCTGATCGGGAGCGCGAGTTCGTCGGGGGCGGTAGGGTGGCCGCGTGGGGTGTACGTTTGCGTCGAAGTCTGTAGCACGAATGATACGCGCGGCGGCGGCGGCGGCGCACTCGTGACGCGGCCCACCTAAACACATACATTACACAGTCGCGCGATACCAACTGATGATAAATTTTTGAGGATAGCCGGTACGCTCATTCGACAGCCACGCGACTTATAATCGAGTTCACGAACCACCGGGGAATCTAGCGGCGTCGATCACGAACAGGTTAACGCGATATCACCTTACTTACGAGTGATATCCACATGGCCGGGATGTTTAGAGCCCTGATAGCTGATCCCATTCATAAAACAACTGATAAGAAGCGCGAAAAGATAACTGCATAACAACAAGAATCCACGACAGTCAGAGACAAGACTGTTTTCAAAATGTCCAATATTCCATAAGGAAACGTGCCCTATATTCCGAACCAAAATTATATAGGACCCTTAATATTGCCGATCGAATTTGAGAAATTGATGAAGTTCAGCAGAACTTATTTTAAGAACAATAGCTCCCGGAGAGGCCAACGAACCTCGACACATTTAAACCCTGTTTGTTTCAATACTGAGTAATATTTTCAATGACTTAATCCTGAATATCATTGCATTGTGAAGTGTTCTCGTTAGTTTCATTATCGCTTTAATTACACAACCTTATCTATATGCTACGAATGTGTCGGAAGAATTACACTGTGGTTAACCAAGACTATTCAACTGAATTTTTACGCATTTTCAGTTTGCATCAAAACCCATGTATGCTTATTGATTTAGCAATTTGCACATGCCGTTAGCATGTTCTTTTGAATTAGACAACAATGTTTAGTCATTTCTACACCAGTGAGTTCCATTAAAAGTCTTCCAAATTATGCGCATAAATAGAAGACATTAAAATGCTTTTTCCAATGATCTTCTGTATGAAAAACATTTTCTCCAAAAAGCATTTCAGGCATGTCACGTAAATTGAACAACAACATTTCACGACAATTCATTTGTATACCACAATGTTATCATGTTATACAATCAGAGACAAGCTGAATTGCTTAACAAAGACTAATTTTTCCCGCAAACATTTATTGAAAAACATAATGAAATTGAATAAGAAATTGAAAAGGTCGAACATAATGCACTATTAAAAAATAATTTTCAAGTATGTGAATCACAGAAAGTGAACAATGGTTTTGATAAAACACGTGAAGTGAAACTTGCCTTAATCAAGGTATTTGTTGAAAATGAATAGGTTCAGTTTGCCAATCCATCAAGCGGTGCAGACGTGACACTGGATACGTTTGGACGATGAAGCCGCGTTGTTCCACAATTTAGCCGTGAAACTCAACACCGTGCTCTAATGGACCCTGACGTTGCCAGCCACTGGGACCAGTCTCGTGTGCAACTATGATATTATGATTTATTGAGTTGTAAAATCGCGTTTTATTGAGCTTTTAATACTGTTGATGGTCTTGAATTGATTCGTCTTCATTGCCAAAGTTCTTATTAACGTATGATCACTTTAATTGAGTTGTTATTTTATTACAAACTTGAGTAATTGTTGCGAATATGTAAGCTCTTCTGCACTCTACGAAGGTTTTGTGAGTTATGAGACCATTCCTCGTCGTCCCTCCGTGAATTTGAATGGAAGAGCATGCGCGGCGATGACTGTAACATTTTGCAACTGCTCGCAATCATCTGATGTAATATACGGAAACTACTTTATGGAAAAAAATAATATTAAATTCATGAAAGGGATGCTTCTATTATTTGAGCGACCTGTAATATATATTATTCGGCACAATCCGTAGACTGCAGCATTGCGCTTTTTGATTATAATTTACCTCAGCAACGTCTATAAATAAAACAATGAATAACCGGTATTTTCCTGATACTTAGCACCTTCTACTAAAATAGTAGTAGTAAAACAACCATGGCGTAGCATTCGTCACATGTTTTGCGAAACTAGTTGCCTACGTGCTACGAGAAACGTTTGTCGTATTGATTCAGAGACTCCTAACTTTTTTGGAGTGACTAGTCAACTTCCAAGAGTTTGTGTTACGTGACAGAACGCGATCCTATCCCAGTTTGGGAGTCCCACTTTTTGTAAGTTTGTTCATGCAAACACACTCAGGATACGACAACATGGAAAACTTGTTTTAAACATTAAAGTATTAATTGGAGAAGTATAATGGCTGACAATTATGGTGGTTAGCGTATTGTATTCAACATGGCGGTGCTAATTGGTTGGTCTCAACTTAGCAACTTAGCTGCATTTCGTGAAATAAACTGTACGTTTCGCGAGCTGCAAGCTATTGTGAAATTAGGACCAAAGGAGACCGCTCGTTGGCCGTCGACCCGGCCCCACCCCCGGGCTTCGGCTGGTTCTGACGGGCTACGTGACTCGGACGCCATTGCACACACCTTGCATCATCGTCTTTACGAGACATAACTGTCGCCGACGATTATGACAAGATTGAACCAAATGATTAGTATGGAGCTCGATAAAAAATTAAAAGTAAAACTATAGATTGCAACATATTAAACAGGAAAGAGTTATTACACGCACTGATTACGGATACATACAAGGTAAGTACAGCATAAAATATTATTTAAAATCATAAATCTCTTTGAACAAACACTTCAAAGCAAATGCGTATAATTATAACTTACATTTATAAGAGTACCTGTATAATAACGGAACGTGTGATTGTTGTAATAATCACGATGCAAATGAAAAACACATGTCAAGAAAAGATTGACTCAAAACAGAGTGATAATTAATAAAGAAGATATCATAATTGTCATATGAGCAGAAAGTTTCTGAAGTAAACAACGGTGCACCGACCGTAAATCACGAATTTTAAAACGGTACGGAATAAGAACAACCACAATCAGTACAGTACAGAGACGAATTCCAATACGTAGAAGGGAGTGATATTAATAATACAACAATAACTACTCAAATCCTATTGGGAATTCATCTCCAATACTATCTTATCTATTCACGAACCCAACAGGAAGCGATATCCTCCCCTTCTGGGAATGTACAATAGAGTAAAAAAAAAACCCCGGACACAACAAATATTTGTTAAATTAAATCAAAAGTTTTCAAACAAAACCTAGCAATCTATTCATAGGATAAGATAGGAGCTGAAGAACATAAAATGAAGTGATTGGCTAGATTCTGCTGATAGAGCATCTTTGGGGGCGCACGAAAAATACTGCTTACAAAATAACAATACGAATTGTCTAGAAGAGGTAGAAGATAGCATCACATAAGTCTGTGAATCATATCGTCATAAAAACTGAAACTATAGATAGACTTGAGTTGTACTAAACTTGTAAGTAATTACGTGAACACATATAATTGTGAAGCAATGTTCACAATTTATATTAAAAGTTAGGCCACATGTGAATTATGTTGTTTGGAACTTATCTGTAAAATGAATTCATGAACTTTTTTTTTGAACATGTTCTAAATGGCTTGGATTTGAGCATTAACTTTTGACTCTGAAGTATCATTTCAGTACAACGAGGATATTAATCGACCCAGTCCTGAACAATGGTTTAACAGAAGCCAATGATCCGACTCATCAATATTGATAGCTTTATTAGTAGTAGCCTGGTGTTATAGTTATTGGAAATCAAAATATATATCAATATTAGGCTCAATGACACGTGCACGGCTTGCGGAAGTCTATAATACTCGTGATTAATAAAACATCAAGATCGCCCAGGGCAACCACTTTTACTAAAGCAAGCAATCAAACATTTTTGAGGTTAGGTACGTAGGTACTTCTGTTTTGGGTCTTGGACAGGTGCTTACTCAAACAAGTTCCAGTCGTGAAGCATGACGCTCGTCACGTGCCATAGTAGTGGATGAGTACAACTTTTGGCTGTCCTTATGTGTGTGTGTTTTTATGATTCTGACTCGAAATAATATTCAAAGTATTGACAACTATCAAAACCGTAATAAAAGTTTGATACGATTTGATTGATACTGGGTGCCCCCAGTATTGTCACGACTGAGGATTAAGCTAAAGGTGATCAACATGTACCTGATACAAGTAGTAAATTAATATTCTCAAATTAGAATGACACGACTGTTACGTTTAACAAAAAGCACTAACGGATTTCATCACGTAAGATTTAAGTTGTTAGTCATTATTGTAAATTATGCTGACCGTTAGCGCACATGCCTGTACTATAATCAATATATATGCAGTATTTTTGAATTAGGCCAGGCAATCTGGATACGGTCCTGCAAACAATATGTGTATGTATTATGAATGCTCATTAATGCTGATGGAAATTTTGTTTTATTGCACTATGCAGAAGATTGAGGATGCAACGACGCAAGACTGAAATGATAGCACGAAACGATTAAGTGAATTTGCCGCAGCTGACATGAATAAAATAAAATGAGTTTTCGCGAAACTGCTGGTGGGGTTACAAAAGTTGCCACGAAAGGTGAAGCTACACCTTTTGTGTCCTAAATAAATATAGGTCGGTTTGACAAGTCGGGCTACAAAGGGCGAAGATGACGTCAAGACGGGTGACCCTCTTACGACTCCACTTTCACTTTTCTAGCAATTTTCTTTTCTAGGATCACTAACAGTCATAGGACTGTTATAAAATTGAAGCGAAAATGCGAAAGCAAGAATTCGATACCAAAACTCATTAAGAAGTAGGCGAAGTAACAAAAAGCAATAAGAAAAGAGACTAGAAAACTGAAAATGTTCACGAAACAGATGCTAAAAATACACGGCAAAGAAAAGGTTTTGAGAGGTTTCAGCTAATGTCAGAAGCTGGGGAACAAACGGCGGGAGCGGGACACCCACGCGCCTCATTCAAGCTTAACTAAAATTGCTATGTACCTACTCGGTAGTAGGAAGGTGAGGTTAATGACCTGGGATGGGAGGAGGCGGTGCACTCGCCCGGAGTTGCATAAACCGTCCGACGACCGCAGAGCTGTGCTCAGTATCCAGGCAATATTAGTACAACGTGAAATTTACATGGAGAACGAAAACAACCCTAATAGATGGACTCTTCCTCTTATATTTTTGCACCATCTCCGTTAATGAAATGAGAAAGAATAATAAAAATAAAGTTAAATCTCAGGATTGTTTTTTCTTTATAACCGCAGAGAATAAACACCATTGTGGAAAAAAAAGTAATTGAAATTTTGCTTTAACGTGCCACAGCTGCAAATATATAAATAACTATAAAAATCTTAGAACTGAAGATAAGATTCGATCGTTAAAATGACTAAGTATACCATTATACTAAACAATGATGTAATGTTTGATATTGTATTGTGATTTAAGCAAATGCGTGTATAAATATGTTAAAACGCGTGCAAAACTGTCGACGAAATGCACACGATCTGTTTTGTTCTAATAGATAGATCACAAAACCAACAGATTTGTCCAAATCTATGTCAAAATTAACACTTAGGAAAAAGTATGAAGTATAAATAAAACATATCAAGTTTCTTGGAAGTTTCTACATACTCATGAGGTTAGATTGAATCGTAAAGACAGAAGACACTTACCCGATGTATCTGCGATGAAGAGTTTTAATAAAGATTTTTTTTTTGCCATATACGTCTATTTTGACAATCAGCTCATCGATCGTCCAAGACACAATTAAGTTCTAATTATAGAAAAATCTAGGTGTGTCCCTTCATATGCAATGGATACAGTTACGTGCTCTCGCATTGACCTACATGCGGTGTGAAAATAAATTGCGGTGCAATGCAACACACGACAAAGACATTAAGTCATGTGAATGTCCAGGTGTTGCCATGTACTCGATCTCAATGATAAGGTCCTGTTTAAAGGCTAATCTTGATCGTATTAACAACATTGCATTTTAAAACGTACCTACATTCACCAGGCAATTAGTTTTGTTGTAAAGAGCACTTTAATGCCGATACATTTTTAAGTTGAAGATATTGGAAAGCTTAGTAATGATAATGACAAAATAATGAATTAAGGAACTGCAAAGGTTGGAAAAAATACTAAGATATAATTAACATTAATAAAAGAACTTGCTTGTAACGTATATGATCTAGTGTTCACAAACGTAAGCACATGCAGTAAATCCTTAGACCCTGTATGAGTTAACGACTTAGCATAACATATTAGATCATGTCTAGCCAACAGGTGGACCCTTCACTTCACCTCTAAGTCCAACTTGACACAATTTAACACATTGAATAATCCCTCCAAATGTATAGCAAGATCATATTATCTATTAAAGGCTAATTCACTTACATTAGCCGGATTAGCACAGCCTAAATAAACAAAGGACGAAAATGCTGATCTAAGCAACATGGATATTTTTTGAACTCACTTCTAGGGTCTCTTGATAATGAGTTTCTATTGGGTGTTAATAACGTTGTAACTGTGATAAAACTTTCATTAAATAGAAAATTAAATATGGTGGATAGTGTGGCATAGCAACCAACACCCGAGATAACCCCAAGCGCATCTGATGTTGATGCTACAACTGTCGGTCCACTATCATCTGCAGTCAACACAGATAAGATAAATTTTCCATCGAAGTTGTTTTACATACTTAATAATAAGGCCGCCAATTTAATTGAATAGTCAATAAATTGTATAAATATGCAATTAATGATCACGAATTAATTGACTCTTATATAATAAACGTGACTAAATAGATGTCAGTACCTCCGTAGATAATAGAGCAAGAAATAGAAAATATTACGATAGCAATTTCTAATCAGAACCGTAGGTCAAGTATGTTTAGAAAACTTGGGATGGTAAGGAAACGTGATTTGAGTGTGACATAAAATGTTACGGCCTAGCAGACACTGAAGCACAATTCACATGCATAGTAAAACCCATGTTCATTATGTGTTTGATTGTCCAATTGATAGGGCTGTAGATGACATGATTGTGCCGAACATATAGCTGATCGAAGTCCTGTTCTACTTAAATATCAATTGAAATCATGATATTCGCGTGTATCTATCGCGTGTAATTATAATGAGACTTTGCTGTTGTCATGCATAATGATTCTAATTCTTTGAAAAATATTCTCAATGACACAACAGTTACTAACTGAATCATTATTTTAGTTAATTTAATTAATCATGAATGTGTTTTTGCAATCGACAAAGCTGAAGAGGTATGAATATGCTAAAAAAATAAAGGAAAACGCCTTACCAAAACAAATTATCGAATGATTATGTATGAGTTCATCAAAATGTTACAACGTTGATTTTGTTGTTGTACAAACGCTATAATGATTGTGTGAGAATCAACATAGGAAGAATGATACAACAGAAATCAGCCATTACGCATGCATCCATCTTGTACGTTGTTTTGCATCTGACAGAGCTAAGGAATGATCATGTTAATATACTCTCAAGGAAAATGTTTGATGGCAAAACAAATAATTACAATTTATTCAAGGATGGTAGAGATATTGGTAAGAAAGGGCAAAGTTTACGAATTAAGGAATCTTGTCTTCCTTAATTCGTAAACTTTGCCCTTTCTTCACGAATACTTGACGACTTATGTGGGATCAGCACTTGATACAATATTAATGAGATATTTGCCTTAGTAGACTACCTTAGTTGCTAATGGCTCATCAATGTGGAGACAAAAGGAATATGATACAAGGTTATATTAGTTTACGAACGAGCATCAACTATGAAGACTGAGCTAGGTTAGGTTGGAGTTTCCAATTAATCAATGTGATGTTGCTTAAAGATATATTGTTAATTAAAACTGTTAATTGCATTCCCAAGAAGACTTTGTTAGTTTTAATTGAAATAGTGTTGAGAATTAAAATGCTTTCACACAAAGACCACAATTAAGAAAATGTTAGGAATATCATTGTGGCGCGTTTGGTATTTGTTGGTTTTCTTTTTTATTTTACTCCTTTGCGGTGTAAAGTAACATCATGTTTTAGTTAATTGGTGTTTTTTGGTTAAATTACTATGAATGTTTGGTTTATTTCTGGATATTAATTATTTCAGTTGTGACACGCCTACAAAAGCACACAAATATGAAAACAAACGTGATAAACACGGTTCGGAAGAGATAAGACCATTTATAACTGAATGTTTTTCACGGTCTCCATTTTATAGAACACGCCATCATCTTGGAAATGGAATGATAAAAACTGCTGACCTCTTAACATATTGAGCAAAGTGGAATATTTTGAACAATCGTAATATTTCCAGCTACTTCCTACACTATTTTAGTTAAATTGTCTTTTCCTTTTGGATACTAAAATAACAAAGTTAGTCGAGTTGGTTTATCTAGTCGTAAAGGTTCTTGGACGTGGTTTCTTCGTTCTCAGTGAATAATTTATCACCACAATGAAGAGCTAACAGAAGATTTACGAATTTCCGAAGACGTTCCGAGTGAAGACACTTTACCATGAACGTAAAAGAACCAGTATCTAATGTTAATTTTATCACTAACATAATGATGAAGATAATATTATTATACCAACAATAGAATTTTGTCAAAGTCAAGTTAATAATTGATCGTAATAAACATTGTGTAGCAAATTCTTCAGCAGAATCTACAGAAATTTTGAAACAAAAAAGCCGTTGTTAACGCGACGTGAAAAGCGGAAAACCCATTGCAATCTGCGTGACCTCAAAATGTTAACAGCTTTCAAGCGGCCGGGGAATGTGGCCCATAAACGCGACGAGATTCACTGAAGTAATGGAGAAAATCAATTTAAAAAGATGCTAAATTGAAGCAGTAAAAAATGAAATAGAATTATGTAACAAATGACCGTTGAGAAAAGGAAAATTAAGCAATACTCTGAACTTCAGACAAAGAAATGCCATTAACAATAGCGGTAACATTTGGTGAAAATATTTTCTTGTTAGATATGGGACCGAGTTGAGTGACAAAGTTATAGCTAAGAGAAACGACATCGTAAAACCCGAATGAAATGTTCTCATCATTTATGATGACAGACGTTCGTAAATATAGGTAATTGTTTTTTGTATTTTAAAAGAACTTGAACAAGACATTAAAAGTAACTTGATTTAGATGAAGATGTCGAGTCCCCCAGAACAAATATCAGTCAACGACTGGACTAGATATCGGAAAATACTTTTTCACGGACAATTGATCAGCCCTGAAATACTTTCAAGATGGCTTTTACAAGATTAAAGATGGGACAAAAATAGAATGAGAAAATTAGGAACATTTGTAACTGTCCATTGATGAAATCATGCTACCAAAAGTACCAGCAGAAAAATACTATAATGTAGGATTTTAAATAAAACCGTTTGAATACCAAAGGTAAAGTCGCAAAGAAAAATAAAATTTGTAAATTCAAAGAGCTATTAGAAGTGAATTACTTCGAAGACTACATCTGGCTTCATACTATAAAAATAGCACTGTTATACATTTGTAAACAAGTACAAATGTATTTTTGGAGAATCCTTGTTTTACTTTGCATTTATAAAGTGGAAAAACAGGGCAACAATAATTATATTTGTACTTCCTCAACCAGTTGTATAACCATCGTATCAACGGTGAACAAATAAACTGTTCACAGGAATACAAACAACATTAAACGTCTATCGAGAATTTTTACGAGTCACAGATCAAGGGAAGCTAGTACAAAGTAAGGCATATTGATCATCGATAACATATTGTTTAATTAGCTATTTTTAGTGGTAATAAACAATAGAGCAGATGAAATGTAGTCAACAAAAGCTGAATATAGATCACCACTTAGAATTATCTTTCCGTATTTATTTACAGATGTAGAAGAGAGAAGCGTTGATACGTAATCAGTTAGTGGTGTGCCAAGTATCGTATGGGTGCGATGATGCGATGTGGACGCCAAACGATTGTCCCTGACACGCGGTAGAACAGCCAGGTGCTAGTCAAATGTATATTATGAACATCTTCAAAACATTGACAAGTCTACGTGACAAAATTGGGTTACGAAAGCAAATTACATTTTATTGTTTGGCACAGACTTGTTAAGAGAGTTATGAAAGAAGAACAAAACAATTTCATTATTTTCAAAGCAGAATACATTTAACTACATAGTCCACCATGGTTCTAAATTGATTACCATATATGTATTCATCATCTCGAAGATTCAGGCGCATTATCATAGCTAGACCATAACAATTCCGTCACCCAATAACATATTCAATCGGTTTTAGATTTAAGAGACGTTGAGGTTCGAAAGATACGTGTATCTTACGCCAATTTGTCTCCATAAAAGGATTTATAAGTAACCGTATTTCTTACGAATATAACGCAATAGGACCTGGATAAGTTAAATCAATATCTGAATATAAAAGTATCTAATATTGAGCTCAATTGCTTTATAGCTAGAGTCGGTCAGGGAAATGGTATGGAAAATACCGCAGAGTGCGATCAAAGGATTTGTTCCTTGTGTATTTGGCTGGTGTTGTTGTGAAGATTTTGCATTTATCCATGAAAAAGTATACGATGACAAGGATATTGGTTTTCGCGGAAATTCTTGTTGGATAGGAGAAAAGTTTTCGTGAAATATAAAGAAAGGTTAGTGGAATGTTTGCAATTTGCTATACTTAATATTAATGTTCTATATACAAACCTAGATATTCAAATATTTTCATTTAAGGTTAAACAGTAAACAGGAATGTAAATACGTTTTACGATGTTTTCTAGGAAAATAATAGTCCATTTCATCGCGTCTGTTTTTATAGTCCAGACTCTAATTAACTTAGTTAATTCGCAAATTGATAGTTATTAAATTAACGAAAGTGCTCTAAACGAGGGTGAGCCGGCGCGATAAGGCTTTTACGTGAAGATATAGTCGCCTACGGATATTACACCCACAATAACGTACGTAACAGGACGTAACTTATGCGGTAATACGTATGACGATAGACCAACCTCTAAATAATTCCTTTCAAGATAAAATAGTAATATCAAAAATGTTACTTACCTTTAGAATATTTTTGAAGAATCTTAAGTTGTTTTTTGAATGGTTATACATAAAATGTAGTAAGCAAGTACTCCTGAAAACGTTGTTGAAGATCCAACAAAAACACAAAGACAGAATGATACAGTAGACGAATATATCTTATATCTAGTCCTACCTGATGACGTAGTTGACGCAGACGACGCTGATCGGCTTCTGTTGCTTGTCGTTGATGACGGTGGCTTGGGTCTGGACCCAGGCGTAGCCGCCAGTCTTGGCGAGGAAGCGGTATCGACCTGTCTCGCATTGTCCCTTCGAGAATACTGTAACAAAAATATTCATGTTACTAAAAGGTAAAACTAAAGATTCACACTTATGACGATACTGCCGAGTAAGCAAGGGAGATAAATTCTCGATTCATCACTGACTGATATTGCACTTAAATCCAACAAACAATTAATTTAAAATGTCATCGCATTTATGGTTAAAAAACGTAGTCTCATTATATTTTCTAATTGTTTTATATTAACTAGTTGAATACGCAATATGGCACTCAGTCAAGTACAAACATGAGAGTCACAGATTATCACTTTACGACTTATCAAATGATAAAATAATTATTATCTAATTGCATTACAAACTTGACGAATATCTACAATTAATAGTTCAATCAATTTCAAGTACACTTGTCACAGAAACGGGAATTTAAGATATCGCGTTGTTGAGAATAGTTAGGACCTATATCCGATATAGATCCGTGTTTGGGATAGCATGGGAAATCTATTTTAAAATAATGTCGTTCCAGGAAAATACTAAACGAGTGATACTTCAAAATGCTGCTACTGAAACTATTTATAATGGAGAACTAGATGTTTAAGAGGAATTTGAGAAAAATAATATACGAATGGGTCGCGGTTAAAGACCAAATATTTCAAAAACTGGATTTAAAAAACTTTAAACCACACAAAATATCTCAGAGTTACACATGCGATACGAAAATAATAATGTTGCAGAACGTAATAGGGACGCCTGAAGACGCCATTAAATGCCGCGAGGTAAATCATGTGATTGTGCCAATTACGTTTTAAATTGAATAAAATCAGTCTTCGCACAGCTAGGCAGCTATTGGGCATTGATAACTGGCCATTAATCGAAATACAATTAAAGGATTCCAATATAAATAAAACATGGAATCAAGTAATAAATCTAAAGATTTACAAGCGGGGTCCCAAAGGACAGCTACTTCACGACTAGAGCAGACAGTCCTATACTTGTGCGTATATGTATATACATAGGACATCGTTTAAAAGTAGGGATAACTTATGTAACGTTAGTTTCCACAAATATTCTACAAATTGAAACACAAATTCTAGCAAGGCAACGTAAATAACTCACGTCCAAAGAAAACAACGTTCGTTCAGCGATTCTGTTTCAATTCAACACCAAATAGTACAGTACAGTAAATTGGTTTGAACGATAGTAAGATGAACAGTCAATTGGTAACCGATATTCAAGTGACAAAATTACGATGTTACGTCAGCTGTTATATATCTTATGGCCTCGATATCAAGCTTTGCTTTCGCATACGGCACGAACGAAGCCCTCTCAAGACAATTTTACCTTCGATTTACGTCAGCGCTCCTTCTTGTGTACGGGATCAATATAACGGAACAAATTATTTCGATCAACATACAATATTCGGCTGTTGCTCCCTTTCAGTGTAACTAATAAAGATTAATAGTGTCGACACCAGGCACAAGGATTGTAATAAAACCGTTCTTGGGTCCAGTTAATACTCGCTTTGTGATATTAAGCCGAAAAATGTTTCGTGGATGTAGCTATTACCAGAGAGCACAGATTAATAGTTCATTTAATACCCCGTAGCGCGCATTAAAATTATTGATGGTAAGCTTTCTAAACACAGGAAATGCTGGGCCACTGGTTTATAATAATATTTCGAGATGCCAGAGATTCTATAAGAGCGGATGAATATTGACCCACAGATAGTAATATGGTTCATAGAACTGTTCCTGTCGAATCAGTGGCTCTAGTCTCAAATAGCATTTTCAAGTCCACACAAATTCCTCTGATGTAATTTTCCCGGGCTATCGTCCTCCAATTTAACAGAGCTTTCACATTTTACAGAAACGAAGCGTCTACACTGTTACGTATGCAAACTTCTGTCTACACGTCTGCTAAAATTTTATTTATGCAACCACAAACGGCTGGTACTCGGCGAATATATGGCATTCCATACTCGATGTAATGTACCACAAAAAAGAAAGAGAATATTTTTGAGACAGAAATAGTTTTATGGACATTTAAAGTTGTTTTGATTATAATGCAGAGTGTGTTTTGTTTTGTACAAATGGAAAAACCCCGTCTTTAAAAGAGTAGGATGTAAAGCCGAAATATTTGGCGGAAGATGATGCTTTGGGTTTCCAGATCCTATGTTGTAACGTAATTCGAGTGTTGTCTTTTGATAACTCAGTATAACTACAAGATATTCATCTTTATCTTTAAGCACCTACTTGTGAGTTAACATCAATAATACACTATTGTTCTAGATAAGATTTTGTTCAGAACTTTGCCGAAATAGTTCTGTAACTTAATGGAACAAATCTTACTTGTACTATAAATATTGTAATATCCTCTAGTTTCATTTTTGCACATATAAACAAGGTAAAACCTGAGCATATACAATTTCACAATATGAATCCGAAATAATCTCGACAAAACAAAAAGTTTTCCTGGTATGTAGACAAAATAGTATCGTTCGAATCGTATGTTATCGAATGCAAAAACTCTAGTTAGCAAAAACCAATGTTATGTAAAAACTGCTGTTCTACTGTAATTTAATTCAAAAAGTTGCTAAATAATGTAAGAAAGGATTCAGAGAAAGTCCAATTTCCAATAAACATATAGTGGAGTCCATAACCGGACTAAAAGAAAACCATTTCGGTCAAGAATGTGTTACTGGGAACGGATATAGCGTGCGGTGCCAACGTAACCCCAAAAGAAAAAGGAGTCACGCGAAATATCGAGACAGATAAAAGAGCAACGGCTGATTGCCTTATCGTAAAAGAAATTTTGTAATACTTAATCCACTCCGTAGTTCACATGCGCCTTGACTGAAGATAAGATAATTAAGTCAGTGAATCGATTTTCGTGCCATTAAGTAAAACGTAAAATGTTCCTGTTGTAAGTATCGCGCATTATGTTTAAGATAAGATTGGACTAAAATGAGATGGCGGCGTAGAATCAGCCAAATTCACAGTAAAAGGAAATCTGACTTGCAGACAGGTTGAAACTACAAATCCAAGCAAAATGTGTACAAGTAATTAAGAACTTAAGCCGAAGCTAGCCAATATTCACATGTTCAGTTAAATACAGAATAGTTGGATGAACGCCAGTGGACCAGCTAGCAACAGCTCTTGTAAAAACAAAAAAATAAATCGAAAAGCGTAAGCGCAAGACATAATTAACAATAGCAAATTGTTGCAATGCCCTCTATCAAATGCATTCCAATGGAACCCCGACCCCTTACGCATGATGCCAAGCGGTTCGGAGAAAACGGTACTGCAACGCGGCAACATTAAGCAAAACAGTTCCGAACAATTCTATTACGATGGAATGAAGCATTTTATTAAAAGGAACATGAAAGTTAAGTCGATGTACCGACAAAACGGAGACGTAAATCCTTTGTAATAAACATGGCAATGCACTCTAGACTTAGCTTAAATAACAATCCTCTTACTTAGCCTAATTCAAGTCTGGGCTAAATAAGACCTGGGATAATAAATACTTGGGCACGCAAGTATATGGCCTGAGTTCTGAACATATAATTAAGTCTGTATGAAAAATGTCGTCGAAACTAGTATAAATGTTTACTAGGTCAGCATGTTTTATTTATTATAAGTTCCGGGTAGTAAATTAGGCGGTGTTCCAACAAAAGCTCATTGTAGATTTTTCATCGTTTTAAAACCATTAAATCTAGAATATTCAAAACTAAAAAGCGCTTCTAAAACCGTTCATAGAAGCAGTGAAACTTTTAATACGAAAAAAAAAACAAAATCGGCAAATCAGAAAATACGATCCGAAAAAAAAGCAGATTCTCTATTCGCTGAAATAAGTACAATGTTTAACTGCTATTTTATTGCCCCAATAACAAGCGATTCGCGAAAAGGGAGGAGTTGTTACAAAGACTAGTGCGACGAACTCTGATGGAGCTATAAATTGCGAATACCAGACCAGGGTCGTCGAACTTAGGGCCGAGTAATGCGAGCTTGCCTGATAGTGACTCCGTTGACTAGAGGCTTTGCTGTTGCTACCTATATCGTATAGCTGAGTATATCGAAGGACCCACAGTGTAGATGCTTAAGTTTTATGTTCTAGTCGCCGTTAGTCGCAGATTCGCTAGAGTGCTATTATTTTACGACCCAGTTATTTTCTCTTTTTTTTTTGGTCTCACATTTGGTATTACTGCGTGCAAGAAAATTTTTTGGATCTATTGAGTATGTAGTGATTGGGAAAGTATTACTGAAGTAGGGAGCTGATAGCATTGATAGATTAATACTGCTTTTACTTCTATCAAAATTTTCACACTCAGCGAGGATGGACTCAGGCTGTGTAAATATAAAAATAAAGTTGATGCAGTCTTTTTGTTAACACTCCAATTCCACTTAAACAATTTACTGCCTTAAACTTAAACCTACATCAATTTGTGTTAACATCAACAGCGTACTAATAAATCACCATAAATATATTTCCTGGCAAAACATGTTCAATCAGTTTAAACGTATTTTTTCAATGCTTTGTCAGATTTAGTTCCAAGTCAAATCTAGATCAGCTCTTTATCTAGATCCAAGCAAATGGGGAAGTAAAGCAAAGGGCTTATTAGCATAAGTGCCAGCCCCAGGTGATTTAAAGGGTTTAGCAATACGTGCTTATCTGTCGTCAGTAAACGATTAGATAATGAAATACGCACCCGTAGAATGCTTCCATTGTAACATTACACCAGAAGCATGATTCAACGACACAGATAGTATTTTGCAGTATTTGATGACTGTTATTGATAATATACTATCCTGTTACTAAGTTAACGCAGTCGTGGAAATGTCTTTTGAGTCCATTATTACTGTCAGAATCAATGTTAATGGAAGTAATGATATAGAAGTTACCAAGTCTGTGTTCGTTTTAAAAAGGTAACACGTAGCTGCTAATGGATCTGGAACTTCAAGGGCGTGTTACCATATCATAGTCTGATAGTTTAATCTCAAAAGCAAACATACATCAACGTAGGAAAACAAAAATGTTTATGAGATCATAATTAAAAGATTAGCTATCGATTTTGCATGACCTGAGCATGGTAGCAGCGACACTTCCGTGTGAGATTACTTCAGATCTAGTGATAGAGTCAGCTTGTTTATAGAACCTTCTTCAGGTTTTCTAAACATGGGTAATTAAAGTCTACAGATAACCTCTTCAAGACTGACTTAATAATTCAACATAAAATGAGTTGAAATTTTTATTTTAGAATTAGGGTTACTAAAATTGACTTCAAGTAAAAATACAACACACAACACAACACCGTACAACATAAAACATTGTGAAGGACATATTAAAGCGCAAATTAAACCCATGATTAACCTTCCAATTAAAAAGCACTTAAATGTGTACAGAGAAATGAGGTTGAATATGCTGTAAAAATGTTTTTGCCCTCAGAGTGAATTATACGTCTTAATAATATGAGCACATTGAGAACTCTCGTCAGTTCTTAAGTGGAACAGGAAAATAAACCTGAGAGTCAACGCTCGGAGAATGAGAGGAGTAATGAAACTTTCAGTGAGTACCTCTGCATTATATTATTCATGAGTTAAGCTAGTCCATATCTGATTTCGTTTAATGTTGTCTTTACCGACGTATGTAGACGGTTTCCATTATGGTTTGAACAATTTGCATGATCATAATGGTGGAGCAGATTGGAGAACAGTATTGTCGCTAAAGTGGTACTTACGTTGACGGAGTAGATTGTAGAGCAAGAAATTCGTACCACAGCAAAGCAGAAGAGGAAGACAATAATGCCATTAATAAAATTAATACAACTTCTTACGCAATGATCCAATAGCCCCTGTCGATTCTGTAAAGGATCTCAGCGTTATTTTCGACACTAGACTAACTTTTCACAATCATTTTCATGATGATATGCGTGAGTTTAATAATCAACATGCTATTAAACAAGTTGACATGGCCAGTTGGGAGTAAGTTGGAATCAGCTGCAGTAATTTGGAATCCTTACGATAGTATTACGCTTTACTTCTTGAAAAAGTCCAAAAAGCTTTTTTTAGAATTCTTTACAAAAAAAAATGTCTTCGGATACCATCCCTTTCTACACCCTACAACATTCTTACAACAAGTAAGAATTTTATAGGGTTTAAGATGGGTCTTAAATTTAATTCTCTTGAAGTAAGGCGTAAATGATTCTGGCAAAATCCGACTGCCAGGGACTGGTTGCGCAGTTAGTGAGGCTTTTTGTTCCTATTGTGCCCAAACAACAGCTGAGATCGCGAAGTCACCGGCCGTACCTTCGGCACACAGTGTCTCGAGACAGCTTGGCGCTAGTACGGGCAAAAACTATATTAATGCTCTTTTGACATCAGGGGGTCCCAACACTAAGGACTTCGGGCTTAGACCTCCAGCCCCGGAATGTGACCTCTTTGGTGGTGGTTTGATTGATGGATAGATGTGTGTCGTGAATGTTCAAGATTCTGTGAGATGATGGATGTATGATAAAAATATTTGTTCTTCCATTTTTGTTACTTCATGGAATTGATTGTTTCATTTATATCTAATGGTCATATTGTGTGTTATCTTGTTGTTTTCTAGTGTTTTCATTTTTTTTTATGTTATCCTCAAATTAGTACTAATGTAACATTTCTTAATTTACGATAAATAAGTATGTATGCTATAGTAGGTATTTTTTTTACTGTATAACGCCTTAGGTGTATATCATAATAATTATACATCTATGGCGTTATAGAGTCAAAATGACATCCATAACATTACAGGATATTATCCTGTTATGTCATGAATGTCTTTTATATGGAAAGAGAATTAAGTGGACATGAAGATAACTGGATAAATCGTAATAAGCAAAGCGCTGGCAGGAAAACATTCAAACATGAGTAACTGAATATACCTGATACATGCAAAGCCTAGCCCAACTGTCTGATAGATAAGCTCAAGCAAATAACATAAAACTAAGACATAATGTTTGCGACAAACTCTGCGTTGATATGTTGAAGTAAGACGTAGCCAGGAGCAAATAAACAATGTTTACAGAACGACATGGTGCCAGGTCATAACATCGCGCAACCTTTACGACCAACAATACTGATGATTGCGTAGCGATAGCGATACACATAAATTCACCCCAGACGTCGGGGAATACCTACCTAAAGATTATTGATTAGCATATTCGTAATTTTAAAAGAACATTGAATTTTAAAAGGTGATCCATAATATGTAATATAAGTAGGTATCTCAATTCCCTGGCAACTTTGCACAGAAAACACCAGATGGAAAGAAGTATGCAAAGAAAAATACTTTGTCAGTCTTTGGGGACTGCCGATAGAAATGAAAACTAAGTGATATTGTCTGTGCATGGGAAGCGTGCGGTGACGATGACGCGAGTTTCACGCTTTCTGTTCAACCAAAAGTACACATATATACATATAGCTCATGGAAAGCGTTCGGTGACGATGACGTGAGTTCTATGATTTTTGTTCACCCAAAAAGTGCTCAAGGTGCCTAAAGCAGTTTTCACTTCAAAAATATTTTCGCGGAATTCAAAGGTTTCACGACCATTATTGAAATGAATTTTAAAAGCCACTTGTGGTAAAATTAATATATGCCAATTAATAAAACTGGAGCGTTTATAAGCCCATTACATTAATCAACGGTAAGTGAGTTATCTACAGCGAAAATAAGGTAATTGAGAACAATGTTATAATTTTTGTAATGGACAGCAGGAAATTAAATTAAGTAAGCTTACATTCACATCATTTAAGAACCTTAATAACTTTATCGTTTCAAGAATAAAGAAAAACAATGAAGTTTAGGAGGAAGGTAAACGAGCAGACGATAGCAGTAATGGCAAGCAAGAAAATAATAAAATCCAATGAGTTCCAGAGAACAGTAATTGTCGCCATGTAATGGCTGACCGCAATACTCGTAACTATAAACGTTCAGAAACAATACTGATTAAGATTAGAGTTGTTTTATTATAACCAACGAGCTGTTAGCTAGAAATTTCAATAAGAAAAATATTATTCCGATTTTATCTCAGTTTAATTTATAGCACGTAAATTCTGGAAGGTTAATGCCCCTTGGCAATAAAACGGCAAAGGACGCAGTCAAATCGTAATATCTAGATCACAGAAATATAAATTTTATAAATAGACAGTCATCTGGTGTTTGTTTATTCCGCAATAAACTAGCAAGAACTCGACGAAGTCAGTCGTAAACTATCCAAGCTGTAGAAAAATCCCGGGGCGACAACACACGACAATTCTGGACACTCGTAAAATTTGCTGCCGCTTGTTATCTCGCACTGGACAGAAATGAGAAACTGCCAAATAGTCGCCAGCGGCTAGATAAAGGATAGCAACAAAGATAAAAATAAAATGAAAATAATATGGTATTGACTTGCCTAACTTGGAATTAATTAACATTTCAGAGATACTAGATCACAATATTGACGAAGCCTTGCTAAATAGACCATTCGATAATAAGCTTTTGCTCCCGTTTATTAAATGGAATATGTTAGGAATCTGCAGTGCATGTCGTGTAACGTAATACACTCAATTCCATCTGAAACCTTTTCAATGTGCCCGACAATTTCATGGGTCGATGATTCAATTGTAAAGGTTGGTAGGACTGCAATTTACATTGTCCTCTAGGTTCCCAGTGCCAAACGAGATTTGAAAACGATATGATCTACCATTATAGAAGAGCCAAGATACCTATTATTATTAACGTCTGCTCTTCGAGTGTAAGTGAATTTACATTAATTCAGGTTTGTACGTGATCGTCGTTTCTATTTATTGATTCATTAATTTCGCTTGACGACATGATTATCATACACGAAAATATTTTTTAAATCTTATCTTGCAATCTAGATAAAACCAGATTTTATTTTTCAACCTAAATGATCCGATTTTTTTTTTGATAATTACTCTAGGTACTTAATTATAAAAAAAATCGAATCATTTCGATTGAAATAATAGTAGAGTAGTAAAAATTAATCAAAACCCTTGAATATATATTATAAATAACCTATGATAAATATTGAAAACACTTTATATTTTATGGTGAGGGTCAGGAAACCGCTGATTTGAATAATCCTGGCGTAACAAGAACGGGGATAATGCGCTATTTGTACGTCTGGACACGTAATGCTAGAATATTAAAACCCTATGGTCGAAATAATAGGGACAAATGGTAATAGAATGTACCTTAAGAAAACGTATTGTATAATCAGGCACATTCTAGCATTGAACATTAAAAGTAATTTGTAGGAATGAATTATGGAAAAGAAAACGGATGAAGTAGTGTTAAATGGAATATTAATGGTTAATCAAATATTTACAACTCAAAATGTACCAACTAGAATAGTAATGACAATAATGTAAAATGCAAAACAATTAATGTTATCAACACCTTATTACATTAAAGGAATACTAACTATATTAAAACAGGCCTTAATTAATATTCTAATTTAATGTAATCAAACCAACGTTACCTAATACCTGACGTTAAAAGTTAATTAATTTTAGTCTTTCTTTGCAAATTCTTTCCTTATCACGTTATTGTTTAGTGGCACGTCTTTGTGACGTATACGTTACGTCTGAACGGTATTTTTATCGATGCCTCGACCTCTCACAGATGCCCGAAGGTCTGGTGGTTTCATTCTAAAGATGTTTTTGTCTGACATCAGCTGAATGCCAACTCGTTTTGTGAAGTGGAGGAAAAAAGTTGAAAGATGCGAAATTAATCAGTTTCCTGGATTGTTTTTCAATTTTTTTTGCGTGCTGCTGATTGGGGCAGCATTAAATTAGGTAGTGGAAAAATCGCCCGTGAAGCGATTTTCTTGCTGTTATTTACGCAGTCCTATAGCGATATATAGATATTTTGGAATACTTGTGGTGTATATACTTTTTTTTAAGGGTGTGAAATCATCAAATCAATTAGTCCTTCCGCTCTGGGCGGAGCGGGAGGGCACACACTCTTACCTACCGACTACAACCCATCCGTGTTCCTCCTAATTCCCTTTGCGTTCCAGAGCCGCGGTGACTCTTTCGAACAAATTCCGCAACCCTAGCAGGATGTCGTATCCTGCAAGTATATTGCTGTTCAGATCTGTGCTAGCACTTACATGTGCAATAGTATCAATTGATCCATCACCTTCCTCTACGATCTCGTGAAAATACTCTTACAATTTAACACTGAAAAGCACGTGTTACTATGAATAGAAGCGTTACATAAAAGTTGAAAGGAGAAAGTTGGCTGATGTGCCAATAAGTATTAAAAATGTTTCTCAAATGATTAATTTCCAAGTTCAAGGCTGTCTTATGTCGAGTCGTGATCGACACGTGAACCAGTCGCTACTGCATCATTATCGGCCTATTGTTGTACGGTTATCATTATCACTATATTACTTGATAGTAACAACTGTACTCCAGATAAAACTAGAATTTGCAATGATTTATGATGCTTGTTTGTAAGTAAAAATACACGCAAGATGTAACGTGAGGTGATTTCGGTTCGGCTTTTTGCATCTTGTAATAAACAAACGTTGGTGGCGGTCCAGATATTCAGATGTGTGTCGTCATAACGCGTTTATTTCAACTACATCATGTGACTGGGTTCAACCGGAGGGGGAGTTATCTAGGATCATTTTGTTATTGTCCACTTAAAGGATAGGATAAGATTTATATGCGTTCAATTGGATAAGATCCTCAGTTTTATTAAGGCAATTACTGTTGCAAGTTTTTTCGTTGCTTGTGACTAAGTGTTTACACGACTGTGTGTGGTTGTAGGTGGGTTATTATCACGCGCTGAACATGTGCTGGGTTCGTGTTAGCTTCTGCTTTATTTTAATCGTCGGTATTGATCAGCTGTTACCGCGGTGCGAATGTTTGACGAACGGCCGTGAACTGGCGGCATCGTGGCGCGCAGTAATTTGCGCTAATTGTCATTTAAGACTCTTGGAAATACTATCGTTTCATCAACGTCAAAGGCAGCGATTTAAGGACTATATACAACTCTATAAACATTGGAGGCTTTTAAAACTTGGCGTTATATTCTTAACTAGCTGTGCCCGCGACTTCGTTCGCGCTTGCTTTTCGTATTTAGGAAGATATTAAGTACACAAACTCACTAAATGTATATAGGTAGTAGGTACTCATCGTGATTATGACATGACTTACAAAATTACGAAGAACGAACGAATATTAACACTTAAAACATTTCTTCGTAAACAATATTACTTGTTATGTGATATTCATCAGTACGTATACACAGGCTTTGCGCGCTGCTTACTTGCGACAAAGCGACATACAGCTTGACCGTGCGAGATACAGGACTACCGCAGATCCACACCTACACGACTAATAGTTTGTCCCTGAGCTTGATTAATGGTCATGCCGAAACTATCAGAAGATAAGTCTCCGCAGAGGACATGGTGGAGTATACGGTGGAGGTCTGCCCTGCTTGGGCGGAGCATCACCGTGTCCTCGTCGAGGCGATCGACTGCGGCGTCCTGGTTTACTCCATGGTCCGGAGAAGAATATAAGAATGAATGACAGCACGATTTGATAGTTATTCCTAGTTCGGGACCAATCGTAAGTCCGTAGGTGATACGGAGTAGAAAACGCCAAACACTAAGGTCGAAACTACAGACTTCGGGCTTTTATAAGAGAGTAGACCCCCTCAGCCGCCGCAACAGAAAAAGACAACCCGGGCGTTGCGTCGGGAGTCGCAAGGCAATTTCCAGCCACCCTAAGCGCGGGCCCGCAGATGGCGAGCGTAGGTTGGCTCACTGTCCGAACACTAACTACTGTTGCGGAATTTGTTCGAAAAGTCACCACGGCCCTGGAACGTTAAAGGCATAAGGAGGAATACGGACGTGTTTTAGTCAGTAAGAGTTTGACACTCTCTTCCGCTCCACGCAGAGCAGAAGAAGTCATTTCATGTTTTCCTATCCATAAAAAAACCCACAACGGATAGAGTAGAGTAAAGACTCCGTTGTCCTGGCTAAGTTTGCAAGCCTAGCTCCGCCCAAATGTACAAAAGCCACCAGTGTGCTTCACAGGTTGAGCGGAGAGACGACCGATAATACTCAACCCGCAAGGGAGTGATAATCTGAGATAAAAGTCAGCTCAAACACTTAGCACTCACAAACCTATATTTACCACCTGTATATGTACATTATGGATTGCAATAAACGATTTGATTTGAAAACTGCACCTCACCGTTCCGAGGATTTTTTCACGTCGGAAAGTCATGGCCAGGATGACGTAGCCGGCGTCGAAACAACCTCCGCAAATTGGGGTGTCTGTAGTGCATAAGTTAAAAAAATTTAAGGGCAATGATCCGTAATAATAATCCCTATTATTACGGAGGTCATTTTTACTTAAGCTGAGAAGTCAATTAGTTAGTCACGTTTATAGACTTGTCATTGCCATTTTTCACTTTTTTCACCATTTGTTGTCATGAAGTTCAGTTGTTCTCTGGCAAATTCATGCACGAAACTGTGTGAAAGAAAGAAAGAAGGAGGAGCGGGTACGGGTCCAGCACTACCATCTCGAAACTTATCTTCGCGAGTTCTTCTGTGGCGTCATTGCCCAGGGATCCACAGTTCCCCTTGAAGCTCTGGAGTGTGAAACCCGCTACTGGTAATTTCTGGCCCTAGGCTGGTCACGACGAATCACCAGCTGACTGGGAATTGAACAGTTTTGTTTCAAAATTAACAGAATATAATTAGGAATGAGGGAGATCCTGGGAAAGAAATTCAAGAGGTGAAAGTCTTGAGCATCGAAGCCGAGTTTTTAGCCTTTCGGTTTTCTATCGGTTGCATTTTGGGGAATGTGCGACGGAATTGCATAGTTTAATCCCGCCAAGCTCGTTCCATCATCGGACCACAAGACGTACGGTGGTACGCCACCGGTACACGGTGGACATCACACCCACATGAACAAAACGTTTTGGAAACACATGGCGTGGAATTCCCTGACTGAGTCCGTGTTTCCGGATAGTTACAGCCTGGGAGTCTTATCAAGAGTGAATAGGTTACTTATAGGCAAGCGTGCTCCATCTTCGATCACATCATCGTTTGCCATCAGGTGAGATAGTGGTCTAACGCGTTCCTATCAAAAGTAAAAAAAAATGAAAACAAAGTCAGTGGAGCAATTTTATTTTTGCATCAAATGCGTAACGTAATATCAAAAGAATCTTTAACTAAAAAATACTTTTTGGTGTAATTCTCGTGCTGTTGATGGTAAGTACAGTTTCGCTCAACAGATGGCATTGCAAGTGTCATTAAAGATACTTACCCCTACTTACTATGCATGTAGATAATAAGTTTATTTCTTCTAGATTGCCATAATCCTATCAGGTTTATGTGAATGTTTTCTACATTAGTTTTGTATTTTTTATCGCGATGCAAACGAAACAGAATACATATAAACAAAAAATAGGTTCTGCTTGTCTTTCTAAAGAGATATGCAAAATACAGCAATAACATATTATTAATATTTGAAAATATTAGGTTTGGTAGGAATAAAAAAATAAGGAAATAAATAAGATAAAAATAACTCAAAAATATTTACAAAATTTGTGGGATTTGAACCCAAACCTAGTCTTTCGAGAAGCAGGCTTTAAACCAAACGGACTATGAGATCTGTTGACAATTTATTAAAGTAGCCGATAGCTTAGCTCCCTGAAAGGGTTCCACATCAGATGCTCTAGACCTTCATTTTTTTTATGTCGACAGACAGTACTCATCATGTTGACCAACTATTCCTAAAGCGGTATATTAATATCTCTTATAGATTAGCCGGGCTGCTAAGGTTCCACGTCTTGTATTCAGATCTTCAAAATAAATTATAGCCTATATGTTGGCGAGGACTAATAGCTATACAACAAAAAAAGTTTCATTAAAATCCGTCCAGTGGTTTTTGCGTGAAAGACGAACAACAGACAGACAGACAGACAGACAGACAGACAGACAGACAGACAGACAAGAAAAGAAAAAAAAATATTTTTGGCTTCTACTGTTTGTATAAAGCACCCCTGGCGTATTTTTTTTAGTTTATATTCAATGTACAGAATTGACCTCTTCTACAGTTTTATTATATGTATAGATTGAGGTCAAGCACATTTAAAAAGGGGAGTTTCAGTTCCATATTTAAATCATCTTTGGTCTTGCCCTTATTCTTGTTTTTCCTTCCGCTCATCTCTAAGCAGTCAACCCTGAGTTCACCATCTTTCTAACCATATCGTCTTTTACAATCGATCCATCATTTCTTTGACCTACTACTTTTCTTATATAACATCAAAATTAACAGGCGATGTAATAAAATCTACCAACTACCTACTATCCGGTTCTTACATCCAAGATACCTACAGCAGTAATTGCATTAAAAGCTTCATTTAATAACGCCTGGATAAGATAACATAAAAACGTATGAGGTCTATTTAAAGATTTTGTTTCTAGAACAAGCGTAGAATTTACGTTTAGGTAGTATTTATAAAGATTTGAGAAGTAATTTCTTAATTTTAATAAAACTATTGGTAAACCATAAGCACTATGTCTCTCACTCTTCTCTAACCCGTTCGTCATCCTACGAGTAATTCATTTAAAGTCGGCATAGCTTGCTTTCTTTCTTCCGCTGAATGTACATCTCTATTAGCAATCATCATCACTAGCATCTTGCTATTTACCTTGTCTCTAGGTACTCTTGTTATGTTTCCTACAGTCATCTGTCTTTGGCAGATTCTCGTATTCTCATTTTTTTTTTTAGTCCAGGCTGTCCCACTGCTGGGGACTGTCCCACTGCACCGTATTCTCAAAGCACACTATTATTTGAAGACTTAGCAAAAATGTGTACGATATTGTCAACATTAACACACATTTCTGGCCCACTCAAAACTTTATGAACTTCGCATATATCATAGGTATCTATAATAAATGACATAATCGCATTATTTCTGTCTAAACCCGGCTCCTAGGTCAGCTATTCGACCTTCGTCAGTGTCAGCCAATGAACGTGATGTGATGACTGCTGTCCCAAATAAAATGTGTATTTTTATTTCCTTTAGCACGTGCTTGCGATTCGACGCTTGTTTACGTAAAAAATAGATACTTAGGTAGTATGTTATATAACGTTAATAGGTACGGAATTAGAATAAATAACGAACAACAATTGTGGGTTATTTGCATAGTGTTATGAATAGAAAGGCGGTGATTTGCGATTCAAATAGGTACTTACCTACCTACTTCTGCAGTATTTTATTGTAAGTTTCAGGTATTTTCGTTCGTGTTTTAGGTGGAGGCTATGGAACACCAATTTCTTAGACAATATTATCGTTCGTTGTTACGAATTATGTAAGTACAGTAGAATATCAACAAAACAGTAAGTATAGAATTCCATTACAAAATTATAAGAGATTAATCGGACGCAGAAAAATTCAAATATGCGCAAAACGTTTACCGCACCCTAGGGTGAAATAAAGGTCTTACTCATGCAATTGAATTGTTTTTGGCAACAAAGTTCGGGCAACATTACAAAACAATATCCTACCCTGTCTGGCAACACGAACACTTATAAAAAACCGGCCAAGTGCGAGTCGGATTCGCGCACGAACGGTTCCGTTATCTATAAAAAAAAACGGCAAAAAAATCACGTTTGTTGTATGGGAGCCCCACTTAAATATTTATTTTATTGTTTTTTTTTGTTGTTATAGCGACAACAGAAATTCATCATCTGTGTGTCAATTTCAACTGTCTAGCTATAACGGTTCATAAGATATAGCCTGGTGAAAGACGGACGGACAGCGAAGTCTTAGTAATAGAGTCCCGTTTTTACCCTTTGGGTACGGAACCCTAAAAATGAATGAGTTCAACGTGCGGAGGGACGCATACATAATCCAGGTGGCAGATACTGATAAAACGATTCATTTTAATACATAAGGTAAAAATAAAACTCTAAGGAAAAAACAATATGGAGGAAAACTAGCTGTTTTGCAGTAGCTATATACCTAAGTAAGTACCTACAATACAGATATGATTTCATAATGTTTGTCATAAGTACATTTAAAAGAAATGTTTACTTTAATTGAAACGATTGCGTCAATAAAGAATGACACCTATAATTGGCTATAACTGAAAACGCAATTTGTTAGCGAGAAATTCCAACGATTCGATAACTTGCAAAAATAACTCGATTCTTTGAATTTTCAATATTTATTTCGTTTGCAATGAAATTCTAAGGATTGGAATCTATGTTAAGGTTTCTTTCCGATTAGTTTTAAATATTATTTAGTTTGGGAAATGATGATCTAGCTAATGTAATGAATGTGAAAGTCTGTATGTTTGGATATTTGGATGTTTCACGATAAATCAAGCCTTAACGGCTGAACATATTTGGATGAAACTAGGCACAAGGGTAGACCACGATATTTTTATTCCGGTAATTAGTTTCCCAGGGACGGTTTCCAACAGGAACGCGGGCGAAGCCGCTGGCAATGTATAAAATAGTTGAAATATTTTTTGAACCGATTGAAAATTGATAAACATAACATGCATTAATATTAATAGCTCATTAATTTCTCTAGTTACAGTTTGACGTTTAAAAATTGACGTTCCATTCCACGACTGGCCCTCCAAGATGGCTGATAGTCATAAATATTCAATGCACGGCACGCGATAAGCTCTGGTTTGAATGCATCTTTACAGGCTCCCGTTGTCGACCATAACAAATGGCTATTATTTCATCTCCGCAGGGCGATCAATGAGATTATCTACTTCAGATTTGAAAATAGTCGGACGCTGGTTAATAAGAAATGAGTATGCGCACATACATAATTATATGTTTAAAAGGAACTATGAAATGGGCGTTGTGTGGAAATCGGATGGCTTGTGATGCGAAGATAGGAAGAAAATGTCGTGAGGAATGTTTTGAGTATATGGTATAATAGGTAAGTTAGTAGACGTATGTGAGGTGTCAAAGATGACATGGTTAGAAAGAGGACGCCTGGTCTACAGAGCTAGAAAAGTATGGACGAAGAAATGTTGCGACGACCCCATATAAATTGGGATAATAACAATAAAACTATGATGCTGGTAAATGTTCTATGATTAATTAAATCAATAGCAGTGCGAAAAGATATGTGTGCCTAAGAATTGGCAACGCTTAGGTACGTGAAGTTTGATTTAAGACTGAAGGGATTATGTCTATGCCAATTAATCAATTTTGAAACATCAAAGACATTAGCTGAGCTAGGTTAGTAAACACATTGTCAAGTGTCTCAATCCATTCTCAGTTAATTAATGTGTTTTTTAACTGTTTTATAAGCATCATCTGGTTCTACAAAACAAATAGGACGTATGAAATTAATAAAGCATATTTTACATAAATAAGTTGTTGGTATTCAGGAGGCAGGACACCATTTATGTGGAAATCGGTTGATAGGTGATGCGCAGAAATGAGAAAAATGTCGTGAGGAATGTTTTGGCTATAAATGTGGTTGGTTTTAATTCATGAGAATCGGGGAAAACAGACTGTTGGCATGGAGAGAGCAATGCTCGGAGTTTCCTTGCGTGATCGAATCAGGAATGTGATATCCGTAAGAGAACCAAGGTTACCGATATAGCCCGAAGTATCGCCAAACTGAATTGGCAGTGGGCAGAGCATATTGCTCGCAGAACAGATGGTCGATGGAACCGAAAAGTTCTGGAGTGGCGACCACGTAACGGAAGACGCAGCGTTGGAAGGCCTCCCAGGTGTACCGATGACCACTAACCAACGCTGCGTCTCCATCGGCTACCAGCGACCTTCACCAGAGGGTCGCGGGTAGCCCACGGATGCAAGACGCACAGGACCGGTTGCTGTGGCGACACTTGGGAGAGGCCTATGTCCAGCAGTAGACGTCTTTCGGCTGATATGATGATGACTGAAGAAAGGACTAAGTATGTGAAATCTGGCCAGAAGATGGTGACTAGTAACTACAGACATGACGACTAACAGAGAAGTTTGGAAGAATAAGACATAGAATAGCACCGACGCCATATAAACTGGAAATAGGGCAAGAGAAAGATCAATGATAAGTCAAGAGCCAGCTAGAGGATATTCCTATCTAGAAAAAATAGAAAGAGAAAGCCTAAAAGGACTCTACGTCTCTCTCTCTTACTCGTCATATCAAAGGCCATAAAGGTGCCACACATAAAACAAACATGAAACAGCAAATTGTCGACCTACCTACGAACAGTTTACTCATCGTAAATAAGCGATCGGCATCGGCAGCCGCCTGCCATTTCCTCGTCTTTACGACTCAATGATTAACACGTGCGCGATATAGGTACGTCCTACGTACTTATACTACGAGTACGACGCACAATGCCAGCCTATATGAAGTCTGCCCAGGTTGGAGATTTTTTCGAAAGTGTTATCGCGGCCCTGGATCACCAAAGGCATTTTGAAAGAACAGGGTGGGTTTTATTTATTTTATACTTTATTGTACACCTCATTATAAAAACAGGACAAACATTTATAAAAATAAGTGTACAATGGGCGGTCTTATCGCTCAAGGCAATCTCTTACAGACAACCTTTGGATGGACTGAAACGAAAGGAGATAGATTTGATTGATAGGTCAGTAAGAGCCTGACACTCCCTCCCGCTACGCTAAGAGCAGGAGGTAATTCGATGATTTCCCGTAAAAAAAGGTGTAAGTATATGTTGCAGGTAATTAGCTTAATCAGCCGTTTAATTGGTGGCCTAGCCTTTTCATTCAAATGCGTCGACTTTTCAGCGACCTTATGTTCAATATTGTTTTATGACTTGCCCATGTCACTTATGTCGCTGATTAAACGGCGCAATTCAATGAAGAATAGGCTTTTTATGAAACGGCTGATTAAGCTAGTTGGCTGCGACATATTATGGAGTCGATACACAAAAATTCAAAGAGCGCTTATTGGTCTTAGCACGATTCAAAAATTCAGTCCAATCCCCATAGAATTTAAACACTTCCAAGCTTGGCCTAAACCTGTCATGTTTTAGATTTGAAAGAAATAGAAACAGAGTTCTGAATTTATCAAACAGATCAATAAAATATAAAACAATACAAAAAAAGAGGAAAACAATAACTTTGCAGAAGTCTCCTAGATTACTGATAACCTTTTTTAGCAAAGGTGTTTTCTTTTTTAAATCAAATCAAAAATACTTATTTCTTAGAATATGGTACTTACATAACAGGTGTTAGGTACCTACAGTAAATTTGTTTCAGCATATCCTGCTATAATTGGCGTGCAATGTATTCACAATCACAGACGACAATAATAATTAATCTAACTTGCAAATTACAGATTCTATTTACAATTACCTTCATGAGCCACATGTTGAGAGTGCCCCATACACCTGAACTTTGGAAGATTTAATTAATGCCACCGATGCTGAAGTTAACGTAGCCACCTACTGGGCCCAAACAAACTAAAGATTTAACCATCCACTCGGAAAGAAGAACTATCTTCAATTTAAATAACAAATCCGCCATCTTCGGTGTTCCGCCATGCTAACCATGCATTGTCGTCCAAACTAAACGTGTATACAAAATTTCAGCTCAATCGGTTGAAGATATCTGCTTCAAGATTGAGTTTTAAGAATCCAGACGAACGAACATAGTAACATACATATTGCAAGTTCAATAAAAGCTTGTAAAATGAGGTTTGGATTTCGATTCCATGTAGTCTGCCGCAGTGTGCGACAGTTCGTTCATTAAAAATCCTGTTCCGTTAAACAGGTTTGTTAGTATAATAAAAGTTGAATTAAGAAGGGGCTGAGTTACATCAGATCATGTATGCTAGGTCTCGAACTGGTTCGGCGGAGTCTACAGAATCAATTTGTCAATATGACTTCTTGAAATTAAGATGGACGATAAGTCGTGAGGAAAGTTATGAGTGGGAATGTGGATGAATATCAGATTAGGGCAGTGGTTCCCAACCTGTGGTCCGCAAAGGTCAAACCATGATCAGTGAAAGGTTTAAAATTTCAATCTTCTCATCTGAAAAATGCCACTGATCCAATCTGATTTTAAGTTTCTATCAGAAATGTCGGGTTTTCTTTGACACTGCTATTTACCTACTTTTGATTTCAAAGAAGAGTTACCTAAACTTAAACTAGCTACAAGTTTTTAATATCTAAGTATATGATAAAAAATATTTTTAAATTAACAGTTTTTCATCTTGACTTCTGATCCCTGCAAGCAAGTAAAAGGAACCACTGGAATGTGGGAAGTCGATAGTGAAGTATGGATGAAGAAGACGTGGTGCAACAACCCAATAATGGAATAAGGACAGAGGATTGGGATAAGGGCAGAGGGAGAAGGCCATTTGGGGGAGACCTATGTCAGCAGTGGACGTCTTTCGGCTGATATGATGGTGATGATGATTTAATCGACTATTCTGGTTATCCATCATTTTTTACCTGAGCTAATCTCCATATTCCTCCAAAGAAAGATTTTAAGTAAACACTTATTCACTTAGACAAATTGAACAGTTGGACATTTTAATTTCAGAATGTGCTAATGAGCTGGCTAAACTCCATTTATGTAAATAGATACCTAAGTGCTTACTTAGTATACAAAAAATAATCGCTTAGCAACAGAGCTCTTAGAGTCTAAGTAAACAATGTCTATAAGTAAACATGCAACTGCGAAGATTTGTATAGGTATGTCATAATCCTCTTGTCAGAAAAATACCTACGTCATTACAAGTTATGTATAAAAAAGCGATAAAAAGAACATGATTAGGTAAAATCTAATGAACAGCTGTGATCATTATCTTTCACAAAAATAACATGCTAGATAGTAAAAAAATCCACGTGTATGTAGGTACAGTACGTTTGTACTGTATGTGAGGTGAGAGACGAAGACGACCTCTTTCATCAGGACCTGTTTAGAAGTTTAGAAGCTTAATGGCACAGTGTGAATAAAAAGACATAACATATTTCGAATCTAACGATAGAAAGAAAAAAGAAAGGAGAGTGGAGGGTGGTGGGTTCAAGAATGATTTAAAGTCTTAAAGGGGTACTCATTTTACTTCTAACTCATTTTAAAGGGGTATGTCCTATTTAAAATCAATTAATCAAATGAATGTCACCTCGCCACGTCCCGACAATACGTTCTTGATCAATCATGGTTACAACACAATGATATGGACTTACGAGTATGTTATCGCCACATAACAACGTCACAGAAAACAGTCACAATGAAACACATCGAATAGGAGGTGTGTCTTTTTGAAAGAGTAACGTCATGCTGGCTGGTAGTTGTGGTTCCAGGAGTCATTAATTTTCATATCGATAATCAAGTTACCTACTAAGTTACTATACTAAGCCAAGAAAATATAGGTACAGTACCTACTAGGTACAGTACTGCTTATCTACAGTAGGTAGAAGTTCCAAATAGTGATAGAAATCAAAATATGAATTGATTAAAACCGGCTAAGTGCGAGTTGGACTCGCGCACGAAGGTTTTATCTATAAAATATTCTGAGAATATTTCAAGCGTCTGTCTGTCTACCCAAATTTATTAAAATAAAACAAATATTTAAGGGGGGCACTGAAATATTTGTTATATTTTAATTTGATTAAGTACTTATTTATTTTTAAATAGAATATAAATAACTAAATATTCTGTGAATATGTAGCAAGCGTCTACCTGTTGCCATTATAAATATTGAGCAAAAACGAGTAAAAAATCACGTTCATTGTATGGAAGCCCCCCTTAAATTTATATTTCATTCCGTTTTTTAGTAAGTACTTATTTGTTGTTATAGCGACAACAGAAGATACATCATCTGTGAAAAGTTCAACTGTCTAACTATCACGGTTCATGAGATAAAGCCTAGTGACAGACAGACGGACAGCGGAGTCTTAGTAATAGGTCGCTTTTTAGGGTTCCGTACCTAAAGGGTAAAACGGAACCCCGTTTTACCCTTTAGGTACGGAACCCTAAAAAGCGACTAGGTACGACTACTTCAAACCGGTTGGCATCTCTCAGTACCCAGCTATAACAAGTTCAAGGCAGAATCTTATTTTACATACAATCGGTGCTCCTGTACCTAATAAGAAAGACTGAAATAGTTTTTTTTTTCCAGACAGTACCTACGTTACGCAACGTATGTAGCAATGAGTATCTACCTAATTGAATCAAAGTAAAGTAAATTGCCGTTTAGAAGGTACCTACTTTCAAACTTGTGTAACGTTTCGTTTAAGGCACTGCGATCCCCTTGCCCAAGATTGACACTATGTAATTTGACACATTAGGTGCATAAAACAATTCGAAACACGTTATTTAAGCGAATCATAGGCAAAAGGATCGCAAAGCAGAGATGTTACGAACGTTCGACCGGGAGTTCGGAACTTCCGATTGATTTTGCACCTTCGATTCCGATATAGACCACTTCCGTAACATCCCCATCCCAAAGTAACCGCAGTGCCTTTGCCGAAACACGTTATTTAACTTGGCCGCCGCGCGCCTGTAGGTCCTTACTTTGGTATTATATTTAAGTATATAATGATATCATAATACTTTTTAATTAGCAAAGAAAAATCCTTTCCAGTAAAAAGTGCAAATTATCGCTTACGATGTTTTTCCTGACAATTCTCGATTTGGTTGGTTTTTAATACGTGTGCTGCCATCTATATTTCCAGGGCGAAACTACGTTACAATCAGATTGGAAGCAACGACATCTCCGTGCTGCCAAGAGAGGGCGCTGTTCACAACTTTACTTCTCCGTACACTACAAAGTATGTAGTCTTTTTTTTCCTATTAGCCGACTTCGAAAAAAGGAGGAAGTTCTCAAAAAAGTTGTTTTTTTTTTAAATTTAATTACTTACATGATTTGAACTGCTGGACTAAAGAGCCGGAGTCGGCAGCGTGATGATATTCGTACACGGAACGGCCAACTAGCTCGTCTGGCTCGAAACCGAGCGTGTTCATCAACCTGGAAAGATTACACATCGTTATTTTAATTTGTTTTTAAATTAACGGTTTTTATTTTTAGCCTACTGAAGTTTTACAGTACTCTAATTTTAAGCTGTAGGTGTATTTCTCAGTATTTTAATCAATGTTTTGCTGGACTGCTATCTTAACTTTTAACTTGTTTTATTTTCATGGAAATGTCCTGAAAGTTCCATGTCTCACAATTGCTGTACTTAAATCTTTTTAAATCTGAGCAGAAGACAGTTAAAAAAATAAGGTCAAACCAATTACCTAATTTAATAAATAATTTCTCCAAAATTTACTGATATTTCATCACTTTTCGTCTTCACCAAAATAAGCAAGCGATAATTTAGCGACTATTTGTCAAAAACCTTAAAAAATAAGGCACAGGAAACCATGAAGTTCCAAAGGTCACCTCCAATGTGACCTGCAATCCCCATGGTTAGGACATGCTTGCCGGTACACCTACATAGATAACCTTGAATGACCTACCGCCACTCCCATCGTTGCCCCTGCTCAAACCTAATATTTTATCAACAAATCCTGCTCTAAACAACAAATTCTAACATTTGTGTGTTTAAAATCAATGTGTTCTTCTAAAAAACGACTTACAGCTGTGCTATTTAAATATCCCGCCATAATCACTGAATCCAGAACGAGAAACACTTGAATTTCGAACTTTTAAATACACAAACACACTATTTGTTATCACAAGAACTAGCACACATCACCACACATAGAAACATCGAGTACTGAACTATTTCCACGTAAGTTTATCGCGGACTGTGTACAAAACCGCGAAATCGCATCATGTTTAACCTACAAAATACATTTGAAGGTGATATTTTTGTTGATATTACACGGCTGGATGAAGTTGTGCGCCGTAAATACTAGAATACAATAGGCGACGCGCAACTTAAATTCGGTCAGGTAATACGGCCTGTCTCAATGGTAACAGCGCCATCTTTCGAAGTTTGCCAAAATTATGACTAGTACATGGTTTGTACTTGGATACAATGTGGCCGTAACCCTAATTTTCTTGACCATGAGACTTATGAATATTTACTGGGTATAATAATAAAATTGTGTGGACATTATTAGCATTGGTACTGAAAAACTCAAGTTTTAAGTGGTGAAAAGTCTTTTGCACGACTCAAAAACTTGAAACTTATACATTCAAGCGTTTCTTAGCTACAGGACCACAGCCACTTGCAGAGTAGTTTAGATAGGATTCATTTGTTTGTTGTCATATACATTATGTATGACTACAAACAAATTTATACATATGCATATATTCTTAATCAGTATGATAATAACTCAGACAGATGAGCTGTAGCATAATAGAACCATTTGGGTCCCGTGAACGCTATGCAACTTTTCAAAGCGAAAATGTCAGGATATTCATGTTTCCCTCCGAAGAACTGATAGCGAACAAGATTATGCGTAAAAGGGAGATGCAGGCCTTAGCCTTTAGTAGGACAATATGAAAAATCAGCCGTATTCATAAAGCTCTGAATTTTTGGCACAATTTAAGCAGAACCCTCATTAAAAATTTTGTAAAGCAGTTGCTTGACAAGTGCTACACAGTACAGAGAATTTTACAGATGATAATACATAGATGATTATCACTACCTTTCTCCTAATTAATTTGGGGACAGCTCAGCACGTCTACTTATTCTATATACTCTATTCGCCTCAACTCTTGCCATATCATCTTTCACAATCTTCATCACAATGACATGTCCATATCTCGACAACCGATTACCACACTACTCTTTGACCACCGTTGCCACTTTCACGACTTCCTATTACTTAGGGTATTTTCTTCAATTCCTGTTACCGTAGGTCAGGGGTTTCCAACCAGTGGAGCACGGACCAGGGGCTCGAGTCTGCTATTGCAATCGTGTCTCAATGACCGGTCATTGATCGAATATTTGACAACTTTGACAGTTTTTGTATGGGAAATGTGTCATAAGTTTGACGTTATACGTCAAAAATCGATCATTGACCGGTCATTGAGACACGATTGCAATAGCAGACTCGACCCCCTGTTGGGAGGTGTATAGTACACCATAGGGGCAAGCGACTCTAAAAATGACTCGATGCTAACAATTTAGAGGTAGCAGTGATCTGAGTTTAACCGAATCAATTTACTAGACGGCTTTTTGAGTTTCCCCTTACAGGCAATTGAGACATGATGTTAGGTGAAAGTTAGAGGAGCATGCATTAATTGTAAAAGGGTAGAAGACCACTGCTGTAGATAGATAATCAAAATACTCACGCTTCATCCACAAAAGTGAACTTCATATCCAAACTGTGTTTAGACAGGAAGGTCTTGTGGTCCAACGGTATCTCGATGTTGGAGGGATGCGGGATAGGTCTGCCCACGGCCACCAGTGTGCCAGTTTTAGCAGCCTTCTTGTCCTCGGCATCTGGTTTTTTCTCATCGTTGTTGTTGCGTTCCGGTTTGTCTTCTGCTGGCATCAGCATGTGTCCTGTTATGTGGATCACCTGTGGAAGAATGAAGCGGTTTATTGTTTAAGTCATTGTAAGATTATGGGGTAGGGGTTATGTCTGGGATGGATATAGGAAACGTGCATGGCGAGTGGCAAATTCGAAACTTTTAACTTATAAATACTTGACATTCCCGTTTCATATGTCAATATTTTATTGCATTCCACATGTATTACATAGATGGTATAACAAAGTAAATGATCAATTTGGACCCTGTTGGGCACAGCAAAATTAGGAAAGAGGAAGCGGGCTAAGTAGCAATACAAGGATTTCAATATTATTATAAATTATTAGATGTGTTTGCCACCTATAAGTTCCTGTACGCCTATTATTGTGGATATCATACGGCAGCGTCCAAGGAAACAGTTGTTTTTCGTGAACCAAGTAAGACTAGTCAGAGCATCAATTCTTCACCTTTGTAGACTAACCGGCTTACCACGGCGGAAAAATAAGAGTTTTCCCATAAACTTTCAGACTAAACTCTGAATTTATTGATTTCTAAAGACTAACAAATATAAATACAAGAATCCGAGGTCATTGTCGAGACGTTTTTAAACTAACATTAATATTGCGGTGTTTGTACTTATATCCATCAATTTAGATAGTTTTAGATACGTTTGGAATAATTTATAGACAGTGTTAACGAGAGTTTTATGGTGCTGAATGTTTATTTGAAACTTACACACTTTGTTTTTACAGTAATGTTACTGGGTACACTTAACATTTTCTTGCCTTACTGAACTTTACTTGCATATACCTAAAATAGCAGTGTTTCGATGAGGTGTTAGCTATGTATGTCCACCTACTGTAGTCCACTAGAACTTGACTTGGATTCAGGATTGTTAGACAAAATAACTTTCTTGTTATCATTCACATTACGGTACTTATTGATTGTAGAAAATGAATTTGCCTGAAATCCAGTTTCAACCTATGACATTCCGAATTTATAGTGTAAGCAAAATATCTGTAAATAAATAGTTATGATAAAACTAAACTCCTACTACTGCCTGACGAATTCCAACTTAGCTCCAAAAAACACTGAATTAGCTAATCTTCACTAGCATTGGAGCCAAGCGTGGAGCTGCTTAAAATATTTGCAGATAAGGTCTATTTTACTCTGCAAACAATTTGATCCAGAGACAGCACGCTTCTATTTTTACCCATTATCAATATTTATTTCATGAGTAACCAACCCACTTCTAAAAAGACCAGGCTCCTACTACTGCCTGGCTAATTCCAACTTAGCTATAAAAAACACTGAATTAGCAAATCTTCACTAGCGCTGGAGCCAAGCCGATTTGCTTAAAATATATGCAGATAAGGTCTATTTTACTCTGCAAACAATTTGATCCAGAGACAGCACGTTTCCAATTTTACCCATTAGCAATATTTATTTCATGAGTAACCAACCCACTTCTAACAAGACCCAAGACTCATCAGCAGTTCTTAGTTTTGCGTCATTGCCAAATCTTACATGACAAACTTTGCCTATAAATGATTGATTACCTAACAGTCTATCTAGGTTGAACTAACATGGGTATTTACAGAATATGATAAGGCAATAAGACAGTAAGTGAAAGCTCTGTTACGGTATTTGTCATAATTTTATCGTGTGTTGTCGATTAGCCTTCTAAAAGCAGTGTTTGCCCCAAAATGTGGTCGTAATCTAAGAACAGCTCGATCTCTCGTTATAGGGGACTAGCAAGCAAGTTGGGTCTGGTTTCTGCGGGACCCGTCTAGCTTCATTGACTCGGCGTTTGAATGTGGTCGCCACTGGGTTCTGGCTCTCAAGACTTGCAGTGGCTGAACCGCGTGTAGCAGGTTTGATCCAAATAAAAAGTTGGGTATGTCAAGGGGACAGGCAGAAGCGTTATTCAATCTGTCTGCCCTGATAGGTGATAATGGCAACAAGTCTCAAACCGAGGCTTCTCTCATGTTAGACTCTTACAAGAATATAAATTCCTAAACTCTTCATGCATACGTAGTTATGAAGATTTTGTGAGTCGGTAAGGAGGTGACGCGGTAAATTACTATCTGCACGCTTTTCACTAATGTCCTACCTTAGTTGAGCTGGTGATAGATTTGGTAATTTTAGATTTCTCATAAGTAAACTATCTTGCATTGCATTGCAATAAGTAAATTTCTTAATTAACAACGTAATTGAATTTTGAATTAACCGCTGCTTGCCCTTGGTTTTAACAGTTGAATCTACAATCTGAAATCCGGGTTTTTTTATCGTGTCAAGAAGGCGTGGTTCAACAACAAATAATCCACTAATTAATTTAAATAATTAAATTGAATCGATCAATAAATAACTTAGTTGCTTACCTAGTAAGCAACTAAGTACCACCATATACACGCGTGAAACAATTAGGTAAGTACCTACCTTACTTTATTTGGGTGAACTTAGTGCTAAAAGTCTTGTCAGACTTCCAAGAAAATATATGTTTTTAATATAGAAAAATATTACTTAGTCATCTTTATTTACTTACTTAAAAACAAACAATTTTGAGTACCAATTTCACGCAAATTCGTAATACATTTGGAATGTATTTTGAATGTATTTTTCACATATTAGATACCTGTTCATAATTTTACCTAATGTGTTTAGTAAACAAATTTTACAAGAACATGCTATGTAGGTGCAGGCTGTTTTACATCGTACGATATTTTTCTGGGACATTAGTTAGAAACTGGTCATGATTTAATTGTTATGTCAACACCTTTTATTAATAAACAAGCTTTGCTATTTTTACCTGACGTTATTACGACATGTTTTGAAACCTTACTATAGCACATAAGTAATCTAAATGAATTAACGTCTCTTTATTTGATGCAATACACCTATACATGATGGTAGGAATTTCTTTAATGACACACTATATTCGACGTTTCAGTCGTGCAATTATTAAAAGTATGGAAGAACTAGCGTTTGCCCGCGGCTTCTCTCACTCAGGAATAATGTTGCTTTCGTGACAGAAATTACAAAATCGGTTTAAGAGTTCTAGAGATTACTTTCTACAAACAAACTCACAAACTATATCTCTTTATAGCATTAGTGTAGATGTCGCAGCCAACTATCAGCCGTTTCATTAAAAGTCTTGCCTTCTCATTTAATCCGTTTAATCAGCGACTTATGTGACATGAACAAGTCATTAAACGATATTGAACAAAAGATGTCACTTAGGTCGCTAAAAAATCCGCACATTTAAATGAAAAGGCTAGGCAACCAATTAAAAAAACGACTTATTAAGCTAATTGGCTATGACATAGATATAAATATTTTAATTAAAAGAAGAACCACGTTAGTAGAATTAGTGATTTCTGAGTTCAGAACAACAAACTGACAGACAGAATAACACGTGTTTAACGACACCTAAACTTAGTAGACTATATGAGCGGTCATGTGAATATGTTACGACTTTACAGGAAACATATCAACTAATATTATGATACCTACCTAAATAACGATAATCATTTAAAAAACATTAGATATCTACTATGTATTTGCACAAAGGGAATACCAAAAAAAAAAAAAAATTATAAGTATGTACCTATTTTACTGAATTTCCTTCATTAAGTATGGGTTAACCACAAAGTATTAAGACGCAATGAATATAGTTATTCAGTCTGCCTAGAATTTTTTCAACTAAGTTTGTTTAGCGTTGCCAGGCATCCGGATAAAGTCGGATAAAGTCAGGATTTTTGATTTTTGACTAAATTAGAGGGTGTGGGCTTTTGTTAGTGTTGTAGTAGTTTTGGTAGTGGGCTTTGTTGTTGTGTTGGTTAGATATGCACCTGTACTATGGAGGATCTGATGAATGCCACCAACGCCGCAATTGCCGAAGCCAGCTACTGGGCCCAAAAAATCTAAGGAGTTAACCATCGCCTCGAAAAGAAGAAGACCTGCGGTCCTACCATGACGTTTAAAGCGTGAGTAGGTAGTTCGAGCGAGGAGGGATGGAGCTATATAGGGTGTATAGCTCCATCCCTCCTTCTCGCTCGAACTACTTACGCTTTAAACGTCATGATAAGGCCGCTGGACGTAAGTCATTTTGACATAAAACGACTGCATATCTGACCAACACAACGGGATTGACTCTTTTGTAAGACTGGAGTCAGATTTTCTGACTTCTGAGTCTTCAGACTACCAGTTACGACCTCGGTTAGCGTTGCTTAAATTCGAAGCTCAACCCGTATGGCAGTTCAGCCACGAGCTTGTACCCCGGATATAATTTTTTTAAATACCTACCTACGCAAATTGTGAATGCAAAATGTTCTTATAATGATGAAAATCATCATAGACATCCTTGAAATCTTTCAGTATATTTTTATTCATAATTTTATGACGTAGAATAAGCTACTTATACCTCAGTGTACAACTAGGTAGGTACTTACTTTCTATAATTTTATAAATTACACAACAATTTGTAAATTATATTATATTTTTTCTTGAAGTAGGTAAATTAAATGCTTACCTATTTAGATAAGTATATTCCTATATTCTTTCTGTTGGTTTTGTAACCAGTTCATAGATCAAGGCTAATTAATAAATCTTAGTAATTAAATTCACATTAACAATTATTCTAGATGTGCCTTTATGACATTACACAATATATGTTTTAATATTCATGATATTTTTGTTCCGATTTCATCTGTTCCTTCAGAAGTCAATTAAATCTGCCTAGATTTTTTTAACAATGTTAGTCGGCTTCCAGTTGAAATCGAATGCAGCTGAATTTTCTATATTCTTTTAATTACTGTTACCGGTTTGTGGAGGTCAGATGGCGACCTCAACAAACCAGTAACTGGGTAACACGCTTCCCCCGCCCCGGCAAGATTGGTTGTCACTTTTAGGCTTCCGACTACTCTTAACGTGCTTCCCAAGGTACGGAGGGATCCTTCATATAATTTGATGTCAATCTTAGGCAATTATTTGGTTCGAAATGTTCTCTGACCAACGTTCTTAATTATATTTTTCCGTTAACCGTGGTTTATCTTAGTAATAAGCCCATTAACTAACAGAATAATTATATTGGATACTTTGACTAGACCTTATTAGTCCACTTTTCACGCCAATGTTGAATGGATGAATCATCAAAACGGACGAATTGACGTCTGTAGTCCAAGGTTCAGAATATCGTGAAAGGGAACGGTGTCTATTTGCAAAACATTTTTATTGTAATTGACACTTATTTGGTAGTCGTCCAACAGCCAGTTTGCGTGATAGGTGCTCGAAATGGATTCAATTTCGTTTTTCAATTCAGAGATTCGACCAGTGCGACTGTTCCATTATTACCACCGAGAATTCTGTTGAGATTCTACACTTATCTTAGCTTCACTATCTATCTATCTCTACTAATATTATAAATGCGAAAGACTCTGTCTGTCTGTGACGCTTTTACGCTAAAACGACTGAACGGATCGTCATGAAATTTGGCAGATATATAGCCTGGGATATGGAGAAGGACATACTTTTCTACGCGATAGCCGACATCCACGCGGGCGGAGCCGAGGGCAAAAGCTAGTTCACTATCTATCTTGACTATCTATCTTCACTATCTATCTTCACTACCTATCTATCTATCACTTAGCTACACTAACGGATACAATATGAGAAGGGTTTAGATTTTGATCATACCTTATAAGAAGCAGATTTGAGATGCACGTTCCTGCCTTTGCTGGTGAGGGTGCATTTGAGGCGGAGCAGCATATCTCTGCGACCGGAGCCGGTCGGGCGAAAAGCTTTACGAATATCGTCGTGGTCGCCAGGGTGGCTGAACTCGAATACACTCTGACCCATTATCTCCATCTGAAGATAGAAAAACAAAACAATTATTAAGTACCTATGTATGCATAAAGTTCCAGTTGTAGACAGAGAGGAAGGATATTAGAGGTCTTTGCCCTGTAGCACCTTTTTAAAAAGAAAGGAAAACATCAAATGACTTCTTCCGCTCTGGGTGGAGTGGGAGGGAGTGTACCTAAGACTCTTACTGACTAAAACCCATCCGTGTTCCTCCTAATGCCCTTTGTGTTCCAGGGCCGCAGTAACTCTTTCGAACATAATCCGCAATTCTGGCAGGCTCTGGCACTAACGGGCCCTTACTCCTATGCTGACATCTCTTAGAGGCGCGCGTGGAACACAACGCGCCGTCGTCGGCCCGGGCCTGGCTTTGATCGGTCACGTCATGAAGAAAAAATATTAGTCACAATTAGGAAAACTTTGATACCTAGTTTTGCAAGCCATGGCACCATATTTTACCACAGAGCCTTTACAACTTTTACAACTCAACAAAGTCAAATTCCTTATAAAATTATGGCTAAGCATAAATTGAAAACAATAAGTTCTAGGAACGATTGTCAATGTAGTCGGTAGTCGCCATGCGTACCTACCTACAAATCTAGGCGCCTCTGCGTCATCAAAAAAGTAATTGTATGCTAATGTGATGTATTATTAAATACGTGTTGATAGATACCTATCAATACCTAGTAGGTACACTTACATTGTTGAACATATGCATGAACATGTTAACTATTTTTCATAGCCTAATTTGTGTCCCACTGTTGGGCACAGGCCTCCCATTTGAAGGTGTTGCTCAGGATAGAAAGTAATATAAAACAAAAAAAAAACATCATTATATCAGCCGAAAGACGTCCACTGTTGGACATAGGCCTCCCCCAAAGCCAAGCGTGGCGCTTATGGCAAACCCCCCCAGGGTTTGCCATAATCGCCATGCTTGGCAGGCGGAATGGAGATGGAGAAAAAATGACCATTAAAAAAATCCCGACCGCTAAAAACGACTAAAAAGTTCCAAACAAGTCGCTTTTCAAGCAATCTGATGCAGTTCAATCACAGATCTGAGGCCACAAACTTATTTTTTATTCAGTCATTTTTTTTATTTCCTACATAGTGACTTTTTAAAATTTATATAGCTTATGTCACTACCACAATTCTGACGAATTCAACGACACCTCATGACAAAATCCGTCCACCCGTTTGGGCTGTAGGGCGTGCCCACGAAATGGACATACAAACATACATTACGCTCGAAAAACATTACCCACCTTCTGACGCAGTTGGGTAAAAAATAGGCAAAAATTACAAGAAAAGGAGGTTTTGCGTGTTTATGAGGATTTCTTAATTAAAATTAAAATACGGACAACTTTGATGATTTAGGTCAAGGTTAAATATCTTAACATTTAATGGAAAGTTTAAAATTGATATCATTCGTACATCTTTTGTTCTTTCATGAATCTCTCGCATCGATCGTTTCTTGGGTTTTCCTCAACCTCTACTCGGATATAATGCATAAGTAATCATAACTTTCTTGACGACATTTTCCTCATTTCGCCAGATCACACATACTATGAAACCGGTTTCCACAACAACTTTTCAGTAAGTACCGCAAATTGGCCCTTACAGGCCTTATCTTACGCTTGAATTCTTATTCCCTTACATTTATTCAATTTTATAAATTACAGTCACACGTTATGATTATGAAACAACAGAGATATTTTTTCTTTATTTCTTTTATATTAAAGGAAAACCGGGTTTAAAGGTTTGTACCACATATAAAATCTTCAATCCGCGCGCGATCGCAGCTAATGACGTAGCTCGTTCGACGACCTACATGTTAGCGACTATGAGCCTGCGAGTCTCTGAAGAAAACACATGCTACACCACGTGCTTCCAAACCAAAATGAATATAGCCTTTACGACTCTAATCTTAAGGATCAATTCAATGGCATCACTGTCTCCGATAACACTGATAAAACACCGCTATTGACGAACGTAAGTTTTCTATTGATAAAACAAGATAACCAGAAAATGAAGCATGCTTTAATCTGTTCAATTTTTTAGTCATTGTCGTATAAGGAATTCATAATTAAAAACAACGCCACACCTATGCAATACCACCCTCACTAATATTATAAATGTGAAAATTTGCATGTTTGTTATTTAATCATGCCAGAACGGCTGAACAGATCTGGATGAAATTTGGAACAGAGACTACAACTTTTCATCCCGGGAGTGTGTTCCCTAGTGTTATTTTGGAGTTACACGCGGGCGAAGCCGCTGGCAGAAGCTAGTTATTCATAATAGGGATGATTCCTGGTTAAAAAATATATGATTCTATTTAGTCCGTCAGTTAGATTAGAAAGAGTGTCCGTGGAGTTTCTTGCACGTTCTTCTCCATAGAGATCTACGCCTTGGAACGTGCAAATAGCTTCATCTTTTTGACCGACCGACCTTGACAATTCAAAAGTGCCTGTAAATGGTTTAATTGAAATAAATGCTTTGACTTTGACTTTGATTATCGAAAAATATTGGACGCGTATTTTTTGCTATACCAAATCAATAAAAAATGACGAAGATAAAACGCAACAAAGATCAGGAGTGGGGGCTGGTGACGTCACGTGTATGTACGTAAAAATTGTACACATGTATAAGTGACGTCATACGAGTTTTCAACGTAGGTACTGTAGCTTTTTCATTTTTTGTTTAATATTATAAAAAAAACGTGTCTAATATTTTTTGAAAATCTATCTGACGGACAGGGGCTCGAGTCTGCTATTGCAATCGTGTCTCAATGACCGGTCAGTGATCGAATATTTGACAACTTTGACAGTTTTTGTATGGGAAATGTGTCATAAGTTTGACGACATTGACCGGTCATTGAGACACGATTGCAATAGCAGACTCGACCCCCTGATTAGATTTTATTAGTCATCTACCCTATTGCATTTGCCCGACTACGTCGAACAAAAAGAGGGTTCATTTTTTTGTGCGCAACAAAACATCAGAGATAATCAGTTATGGTATTGTAGACGAACGGATTAAAATGCTTCTGAGACTAATACAAATGGAGGCTGTAACAAAACAGGTTCTACTAGTTTGAAAAGCAGGCACTTGAACCATGACATTGTTTGGTTGTCTTGTTGGGCTTTTGTTATGATTATTTGTAAAGAAATGGAATATAAAACCACCTGCTGCTGCTTTAGCAATTAATTTGGAAAATCCTTTTGCAAATGAACGATATACTATAACCGTTTTTTTTTGTTTGAAACACTGATAAAACGACGTTTTCTAAAAATGAAACCTAGCTATAGTATGCGCCAGATAAACAAAGAATAACGGTCATTGACCTACATTTATTGACACACTTAATTTCAAAAACAGAAATAATGACATAAAGCTGTCCTGAATCGACAGCTATCGTGATCCTTACTGTTCTAGTAATGAAAAACGATTCATAATTTACTGACCCCTTGTACCTACGAAGAGATATTAAGGAAAGCTCACTGACCGTTATTCTTCATTTATCTGGCTTCTACTATAGATCGATTTATCGCCCCCGAAACCCCCTTTTTTTTTTTTTTTTTTTTTTTTATAGGATGGGAAATCATCAAATGACCCCTCCCGCTCTGGGTGGAGCGGCAGGGAGTGTCAGACTTTTACTGACTAAAACCCACCCGTTAGTCCTCCTAGTGCCTTTCTTCCCAGGGCCGCGGTAACTCTTTCGAACATATTCCGCAACCCTGGCAGGCTCTGGCCCTGGCGGGCCCCGTCTCCGTTGCTGACTGCTCTTTCCGGCGCGTTCGGAGTGAAACGCGCCGTCGACTCTGGCCTGACCTGATCGGACAGCGAGCTACCCATTGCTCACTGTCCGCAGGCGTCAGTCACTGCGCCTTGCTCAGGAGCGTCAGTTCCTGAGAGGCGCAGCGACTAACGTTCGTCTGGAGGAGGCGAAATGGGGCCATTACTGGCACTCCATTTCGGCCCCCTCCCGAGCAGTGGCAGCGGCGGCGACGGTGGCGGCGGCTGCGGCGGAAGCGACGGCGGCGGCGGCGGCGGTGGAGGAGGGTTTTCTCCTCGACCCGGCCCTGGCGGGTGGACCGCAGGCTTTGCCCCCAGCCCAGTGATCGGCCGGCTTGCCAGCTGCCGCACATGCGAAGCAGTGCGGCGCGGCGTCGCACGAGCCGGCCCTGTGACCGGGCTGACCACAGCGGAAGCAGTGGTCACTGCGGTCCACCTCCGAGGTGCAGAGTGCTCCGACGTGGTTGCCAACCTGGCAACGGAAGCACCTCAGAGGTCTGGGCTCCAGCAGTTTCACCTGCGCGGAGACCCAGCCCACCAAGAGCCTTCGGCCCTCCGAAACTTTCTTGGCCGCCGACACGGGGCAGCTCACCACTACGGTTCGCATGCCCGTGTTGTCAGGACGGATGGTGCCCACCTTCACCTCCTCTGTAGAGCACCCCCCCGTCCTGACGACGGCAGCCAAGACCTCCTCCTCCGTGACGGAGTCGTCCAGGCCCAAAATGCGCATGTCTATGCACTTCGTGGGCCTGGACACTCGGACGTCATCCGCGCCCAAGGACGCCCTAAGCCTTTCGGCTAGAGCGTCCGCGGCCGGACCGCTGTCTGCTCCAGGGATCTCGAGCATCCTGGCCCCGGTCATGGTGACCCTGAGCCGGAGACCCCCGACGATGCCAAGCTCACCGAGGTTGATGGCCTCCTTGGCTTTGGTGAGCGTGTTGGCATACGTCACGCCCCTCTTCACCGCGTCCGGCTGCAGCGTTATCACTACAGCCGCGGTCTTCGGGGCGCGGAGCGCAGCCGCGACGCCTCGCGCTCTCTGCCGCCGCCTTCTCTCCCGCCTCTTTGCCGCCCTGGCTGCCTTTCCCGCCCTCTTCTTCTCCCCGGCCACTTGCCATTCGGCTTGAGCCGGGGGAGGTTCAGAAGGCGAGGAAGCCGGGGGGAGCTGCTGCACGGCTGGCGCAGGAGCCTTTGCCGTCCGTGCAGCCACCCCACCCTTCCTCTTCCTTCCCGGGGCCGGGTCCGGTTTTCCCGACACCGGCTTCGCGGGTGCCGGCCCGGACCCTTTGTCCTGGCCGGACGACCCCGGTGTGGCAGCCACGGCGGCCGCATATGTCCCCGCCTTTTTCCGGCCTGGGGGGGCCTTCCCACTCGCCGCACTCGCTAGCGGGGGGCGCAGGACGATGCCCTCCACCCGAAACCCCCTGCATCATAATTATATTTCATGAAAATCGTTGGAGCCGTTTCCGAGATTCAGATTATAGCTCGTTTAAAGGTATTAGATATACCTTCTTGAAAAGTGGAATAATATATGCTTGACAAAAAAAAAATTAAGACAAACTTACAAACAAAACCCATTTTTTTCTCCATAACATATAAGTAGGTTTTGTACGGATTAAAACAAAACTGATCTGTCACTGTGATACTGGGTTTTTCAAGTATTATCTAAGTATTTTCTTCAGTAAAACAAAAATAGAATTTGATAAGTCGAATCCAATAATTTTGAGCGATTCATCTACTTAGTTCAAAGAGATATTATACGCTTTCAAGACGAATCGATCCTCAGTTCCTCTCAAAAGAAATACTTTTCCGTACTTTAATCAACGACAAACCTCTGAGGATTTCAACTTTTACTAATACTTCAATTCAATCAATTTTGCAGTACCTAGTTCAATCCAATCCGGGTTCCCCGATTCCCATTCTAATTGCGTAGCGCACATTTACTTTCATTGCAGGTTCATTCTGGAACCGCAATATATTCATTGCTTTAAAAAGAGGGACTTTTATAATACACTTAAGCCTATAAAAAAATGTTGTTTGTCAAATGGACTGTAAGTACAAAACTATGACAGTGACCATTTCGATTGAAGACTACAACATTAGGGTGCCAGTGCGTTGATTGAAGCAGTTCCGTTTGATAAATGCCGAAAAATAAGGCATCATGATGAGTTTACTGTTATTAAAGACAACAACAATAAAGAACTAGCTGGATCACAATTACTAAGCACTAGGATAGGATTAGGCATAAATCGTACATTTCGAGGTAAAATGCGTCAAATTGTAGTAATTGTATGTGATTGCCAATACAAAGTATGCTGATACAACTAATAGGAAGTACTCGAGACTGTAGTAGCACTAGTAGCCACAAGTAGCCGTTACTTAGGGAGTCCTATATTTATCAGAAGTTATTTACGCACAATTAAGATTTCAAAACGCTGATATGAATGTTATGAGTAAATTATTACGAAATACAATCACTGTAGTAACACGTGGCAACTGAGTAAATAATAAATATCCGTCAGAGACTGAACTTGGCAAATATGTGCCTATAGTTGCGCCTAGACTGCAATGGATAACTCCTTATATGGGTCAATCGTCTTTGAAATTTGTTTACTACTAGCCGGAAAGCAGCTCGTTTAAAGGGATTTATGCCAAAATTTCGGATAGCAATGTGCGGTTGAAAAAGAAGCCAAACCTTTCAATTTTCGTGTTCCTATTGTTGTGGTGAACGACTAAGTAAGCTATAAATAACCAAAAATTATTAACCAGGCTATACGACCTACAAAGTTAGTTCGAGGAATGATGCAGGTTTGTACAATGTATAGTGCATCCCATATTAGCTTTGGTACTTTTAGTTACCAACAAAACAGCACCTCGAATAGCGCCATTTAATGTTATACCTAATTCAATTAAGCGGCAGACAGCACATTACGCTCTAAAAATAACGGTAATATCGGTTTCCTTGTGGGGTTTTCCTTTTGCAGATGATCAAATCATTATATCTATTCAATAACCCATTAGATTAGATACTAGAGCTAGACTATGGTGCTCTTAGCGACACGTGTTAACTTGTATGGTAATGATGATTCTTAATTCATTGGTTTCAACCATAGACAAATGGACTGAGCAATACTGAGCGACTGTGTGACCAATACCTGTATGATTCCGGTAGGTCGCAGTGGCACAAATGACAACTCTTTGCTAGTGGTCAAATCCAAATCATTCATTTTAATTTGACCATCAAAAGCACTTTTGAACGTCAACATTTAAGGATTCATTTTTATGTAGAAGAATGGACAAGAAACTCCATAGTTCCTCTTCGCACAATTTTCTGCCCTTTTTCACTTCAAACCTGTGTACTGAATGTTCACTTCATTCTCAAGTATGGTGTATGGTCTCAAGATGCGTTACTCGAGACACCTGGGGCGTTTTGCGATCTTTGATCAGTTACTGCATGAGTTTTATTCAATAACTTGATATTTTGCAGGTGAAATTCCGCTGTCTAGTTTTTCAGTCAGTCAGTTTCAAGGGCCGTCTATTTTAGCGTATTTAATCAGATACTCAGATAAACTTTTTAAGATCAAGATACCTTACCTAGACATTTTCCGACAGAAACCTCTTGAATTATGCATACGTTTGCAAACACGGGACATACGTTCTGTACCTAATGTCTCCGTCTGTTGTCCTCATGTATCTCGCAAAGAGTTTAATTGACATTTTTATCTGCCAATTTCTTATCTTAGTCTATATCGTGATGAAACAAGCCCTGTCTGGGAAATCTTCGTACGCTGAGAATTCCTACGTGCAGGAAAATAATTATGAGACTGGCGTGATCCATGATAAACTTCGCTTTGCTCGTTTAATATCAGCGTTGAGGGCACATAGCCACGTATTAAACCTTCATAGTATGTAGCATGGCAATACCTATTAAGAAAACTTCCGGTCCTGAAGGATATATTAATTGTTTTATGCTAGTCTATTCTTTCCTATTCCTGGGCAAAGACCACCAAATTTCGATCCAGCCAGTCTCTTGCTGACTCTTCCAGTATCGACCTAAGCCGAGGTCCGTAACCCACAGAGGTGCCTGCGTCAATCGTTGCGGATGTCGTCATCACCTCATAGATTGACCAGATTTTTACCACGGTATCAGTTATTCTTTAAAAAGCAGTTCGTACCATTCCGAGAGATAAAGAAGAGAAGGAATATTTCCAGTTTTACATAAATTAACTTCATACCTGTGAGACACCAAGATGATCGGCGATGTTCTCGCTGCAGTAGACGATGTCACCTTGCTGAGACAGCACCAGAACGAAGCCGTCGAGAGCCTTCATGTAAGACAGCTCTGTGGACACCTCCTCCATACCCTCTGGGTTCTGCATCTTGGGATGTTCTGATTCCGACTCGGGGACTGGAATAGTAGAATGAAATTAGTTTAATTTTGGCACAAATCAAGGATCAAAAATAAGATTTTTTGCCGTTTTTGTCAAAGCAAAATTAGGCTTTAGTAGTTTCAATGCACTATATATCTGACGTATTGGGTTCTACTGTTTGTGACTGCACAAACATCAACAGGGGGCAGGAGGTAATGTTGAAGTAAGGAAAATTATTGCAATGATAGTGGTCCACAATTTGATACCAGTGACACAGTGGCTTTCAACAAAAACGGAAGATATTCATGTCTCTGTCATTGATCCAAGACCTTTCTATAACTATTAGCACATTGCCTCCCCTGAACAACTACGAATCACATCCTTTGTGAATTTTGTGTGATGCTGATGATATGGGAAAGATAAACAATGAATAGGATATTGCCGTCAACAACGACAGAAGCATGAGAGGAATTACCTACGCCAGCATCACTATCACTGAAGCGGAAGATTCCCCTGCTTTAGGGATAACCATAAACCGACGCGTATGCTGTAAAGGCTTTAGACGCTCTACAAACTTTTCCATCAACGTCATTCAATCCTTATCAATTAAAGGACCAAATGGACGTTTGCATTACAGCTGTAGCAATCCCAACATTTATAAATCACGTTCATGTGTACGGCCGAGCTGCAATTTACTTAAATCCGCATATTCCGCACATGCTGGATGATGAATAAGCTATATTTGCATATTTAAATAGTATTGTTCGTTGCAACTAACAAACTGGCTTAATTTGAATGGCGGACGTTAATCCGAACGAAAATAGTAGCAGCGTTCACGCCCCGCTTATTTCTGGATAGAGTTCAGGGATAAGCAATAAAAAGGTTTCGAGAAAAATACTTCGTTTGAAAAAAATATGAATATCTAAGCAAAGCAGGGATGTATCGATTCTGTGGAAATGAGGATTCTTGTTTGATGATGTTAAAAAAACAGGATGTGACATGACTAATTTTATCCTTGGGTATAGTCCCTGGAATTAAAACAGGAGTGCCATGTTGTGTACTAGGGATAACCCATGGCGAAACCGATTACTTAAAACATGCTAATATGACTCAGTACTGATCAATATCAGCGAACGTGCATCGGTTTTCGATGTTTTCATGGTAACCTTGAACGAATATATTAAAATTCGGTAGTCACATGCAAAGGTGCAAAACCAAACTTAGCAATTCAAATTACTCAAGTAAAAATTAGTGTTGGAAAAATCAAGGATGTAGCTGAATTTGTATGAACGTATCCGTTGATGCTGACGTCAATGTGGTTTCATAGCGCGTGGCTTCGCCATGAAAAATTAAATTCGCGCGTGTCATAGTTGCTAACAAATCTCGTTGCGGTTTGCGCAAGCACATAACGATTTTATTATGTATCCTTTAAGGAAACTGGCACATAAACACTGTTTTAATATTAATAGGCGTGTCGTTATTAAGTTTCGATGAGCTGAAAATTGTTTGTTAAATACTTTATTTACGCAATGACGATGCATAATGTGTAGGTACTTAATTAGTGTTTAGTATTTTCCTTTTAACACTTAGTAGCTGAAAACTGATTTAAATGTTACAGCCATGTCATTATTCCACACCCACCACCCATTTTAGTTTTCAAACTGAGTTATATCTCGAGTTTAACTTCTAATCATTAACTCAAAAGCATATTCCTCAAGAATCCGGATTGTGGCGCGCCTTGGCCGTTGTCCAGCAATGTACCGCGATTGTTTAATTTGATTATCATCGCGTCTAAGCCAACAAAGTTCAACGCTCTAGAAAGGACTTCTATAGTATAAACAATAGTAAATGTTTCTTCAACACATCATGATTCTAACCTTTCGCAACTTTTGGGGACGTCTTTAGCCTTAATACAATCATCAGATAAGAGAGGAAAAAAAAGAGAGCTGGAAAGAGCAGAATTATATTGAACGATAAGTATTTGAACTAAATCGAACATTGAATGATGAGTGATGAACTGATGACTTAGAAGAAGCAGTAGGTACAAGAAATACAAACTAATGTTGACACCGTGTTTAATCTTACTAAACCTAACAAGGAAAATTGGTCACACTATCAAGTTAAACCAATTAGAATATCATCTGATGCTCAGGTCAAAGTACAGGTCCAAACTGATAATAAATCTTAGTCAATAAGCAATCATACTAGTAAGTGTTTATGAAACCTTGGCTCTAGCATCAATATGGATCGTTACGATATAGCAGAGTTTCTCCCTTGATAAATCATCAAAAATGGTTTAGCGGTTCACGAGTAAAAAGTTGAAAGGGAAACGCTTGTCTTGGTATGGTCATGTCCCTGCCAGGGTTCCGGATTTTGTTCGAAAGAGTCACTGCGACCCTGGAACGCAAAGGGCATTTGGAGGAAAACACAGGAAATGAGAACAATAGGAATGAGTTTTAGTTAGTAAGAGTTCGACAGTCCCTCCCGCTCCACCCACAGAGGAAGGAGGAGGAGGATAGTTTGTATGACTATGGGGTGGTTAATTATGATAACGATAACTATATCATTCTCAATCACATGACAATTCGCCGCTAAAAGTACCTACTGTTGCCAAAACAACCTGCTGTCTTACGGCCGCTTTCTATAATATATCTCAATCCCAATCTTGATCCCGATCCTTGTCTGTAACCAATCAACGGCCGAGTTTGTGTCCTTCACCACACAATCCTCACCTTTGATTGGTTACAGACAGGGATCGGGATCAAGATTGGGATTGAGATATATTATAGAAAGCGGCCGTCAGTCACCTGCAACAATGTTCATAATCTTACAGATATGGAATCAATGCATTATTTATTTCTGTTGTATCATTATCTGATAGCGAGATTTTGTATTAATATCAACTGCATTAAAAGGTAATTGATTGATTGCATGTGAGTATTGCATGGTGCGAGTTGTAAATTAATATTATGTTTATTATGTTTCTTATCTATTGATAGCAACACAGTTATACCAATAAAAAGTGGGTAAAAAAGGGAGTCTTGGGGCGTTTCGCACCACGAGTTATTCGAACCGCGGTCCGAATCGCCCAAGTACTATTTTTGAATAGGGCGATTCACACCACAGTGGTTGCAGCGGTGCGAATTATCCAAGGTATCTTTTGGAATGGGTCGATTCGGACCACTGAGCGAAAGTACTTAATAATCATATCGTGTATCTTGATTTCAACTCATAGAAATAATTAAAGATTTCTAATCATTTGGACAGACGATTAGAAAAGTGGTAAGTGTAAAAAAATATGCGATTTAGAAATCATGTTTAATATACAGTCAGTTTCATCAACATTTAACAGTTTCATGATTTACATTGTAATTTACTTATAACTACTTAGTTAAATATGTACAATCAAATGGTATAACAAGTGTATATTAATATTAGCTATATTTTTTTTTGTTAGACGGTAATGGTTTAAAATCACAGTTTGATCAACATCATACATTTAACTTAAAACTAACTCTCATTAATCAGAGATTTACATTACAATTTACTTATAATTAGTTAAATAAGGGCAATCACAGGTGTAACAAGTGCTAATTCACAAAAAAAGAATCGGCCAAAACTGACCTAATCCGTATGTATTAATACTGGTTACATTTTTGTAGTAAGACGGTAATGGTTTAAAATCACAGTTTAATCAACATTATAACTTAATTCTAACTCTTGCTAATCACAGATTATGATATTCATTATAATTTACTTATCAAAAATCAACAAAGATAAAGAAACTTGTAAAATCAATAAAAAGAAAAAAAAAGTATAACTACTTAAACTAAAATCTTAATTTTTCTAAGCAATGGCCCACAGTTATACTACCAGATAACAACTGTTGTATGATATTATGAATTCTTTGGGTCATTTCTATGGTGTCTATTTTTCTTTTTGAAATTTGTATGTCACCTGGTCTGTTTGATTTACTAAAGTAAAAGTTGGCGTCTTTTTTTATTCCATTAAGGAATTGTGCAATATTGGGTTTTTCTGGAATGATTTTCTTTATTTTTGCATTCCATGACTCCACCATATTATTGGTTCTGTCACATTGTTTATATATATTCCATGTCTTTGAGAGTACCTCATGTTCAAGCCATGTTTGAACAAAATAATCATTGAACTTAGTGACTTCCATATTGTTTGGACTTTCACTCATCACATATAGCCACCCTTCATCCAAAAAGTCTGGGGGTAGATGTGCCAATTGTGTGCATAGTTTCACATGGATTACCCCCAGTTTTGATTTGACTACTCCCAACTGCTTAGCTTTACGCCATAAACAGCGGTTAAAGTGAAAATAACAACCAAGTATTTTCACTTCTGGAAATAAATCTTTTATTGCCAATATATTTATAATAAAGAAAATCATTCCAGAAAAACCCAATATTGCACAATTCCTTAATGGAATAAAAAAAGACGCCAACTTTTACTTTAGTAAATCAAACAGACCAGGTGACATACAAATTTCAAAAAGAAAAATAGACACCATAGAAATGACCCAAAGAATTCATAATATCATACAACAGTTGTTATCTGGTAGTATAACTGTGGGCCATTGCTTAGAAAAATTAAGATATTAGTTTAAGTAGTTATACTTTTTTTTTCTTTTTATTGATTTTACAAGTTTCTTTATCTTTGTTGATTTTTGATAAGTAAATTATAATGAATATCATAATCTGTGATTAGCAAGAGTTAGAATTAAGTTATAATGTTGATTAAACTGTGATTTTAAACCATTACCGTCTTACTACAAAAATGTAACCAGTATTAATACATACGGATTAGGTCAGTTTTGGCCGATTCTTTTTTTGTGAATTAGCACTTGTTACACCTGTGATTGCCCTTATTTAACTAATTATAAGTAAATTGTAATGTAAATCTCTGATTAATGAGAGTTAGTTTTAAGTTAAATGTATGATGTTGATCAAACTGTGATTTTAAACCATTACCGTCTAACAAAAAAAAATATAGCTAATATTAATATACACTTGTTATACCATTTGATTGTACATATTTAACTAAGTAGTTATAAGTAAATTACAATGTAAATCATGAAACTGTTAAATGTTGATGAAACTGACTGTATATTAAACATGATTTCTAAATCGCATATTTTTTTACACTTACCACTTTTCTAATCGTCTGTCCAAATGATTAGAAATCTTTAATTATTTCTGTGAGTTGAAATCAAGATACACGATATGATTATTAAGTACTTTCGCTCAGTGGTCCGAATCGACCCATTCCAAAAGATACCTTGGGTTATTCGCACCGCTGCAACCACTGTGGTGTGAATCGCCCTATTCAAAAATAGTACTTGGGCGATTCGGACCGCGGTTCGAATAACTCGTGGTGCGAAACGCCCCAAGACTCAAAAAAGGAAGGTCCAATTCTGCGTTTTTATTGAATTTGAAGGCGGTAAATAGCTAATGAAGGAAAGGAAAGCCAAATTTAAGAATGGATTGTAGGAGGAATAATGTAATACTTTATTGAAAAGCGAGTCAGTGGCTGATAGAGCTCGACAACTGGCAGGACAGAATGGAATAAGAAAAACTTTTTTACAAAAAAATACAACCGACTTCCAAATAAAAACCACTACTTACAAAGAAGTCGGTGTTTCTGGTGTGGTTTCATCGTTTTTGACACCCACTTCCAAAATTAAAGTTATTGTGTTCTTCGTGTGTGTTACTCCCCAACATTCCAAATATTCCAAAATGTCCATTTCAATTTAATTTTCTATCTCTGAAGTTCTTCATCAGATCTTTACGAAATTAAAATGGGACCATTTCGGAATAGACCTCACTCAAACAAAAAAAAAGATATCATCCGAATTGCTAACCTCTTCCTTTTTTGAAGACGGTTAAAAACCTGTTGCGCCGACGCCAAGTAGGTAACATGGGGCAAAGGTAAGAACGGAGTTACTAGTTATCTGGTTCACCTGCAGATCGCGACACAGAAGCACAGCTTCTCCTGGGGTCGCTTTTAGCAAGGCGGTTGAACAAAACTGCTGTTGCTTATCCATGGTTAGTAACGAAACTTTGTTTTGTTTATTGTTTTTATCAAAGAAAACGAGAAGGTGCACATGAGAAGACAAAGGTTCCACGATTCAATCTACCTTTGCCACATCTACCTACAACCAAATGTAAAGAAACTACAAATTAGCGACGGAGCTTACTTCACACAAAACACAATTACATATCTTTACACTAAGGTCCATTATCCCTTAAACTTTAATTTACGTGTTACATCATTGGAACCTTCGGCTAACGTTGTACGTAAAAGTAATAATAATAAGCAAGAAACACTTACGCAAGGACACAACATCCCGAACTTTGAGGTAGGATATCGCCAGTCGCATGACAGAAGCCTTGTCAAGCTGTTCTACGTCTTCTTTCCTGGCGGGTAAGGCTGCTGTTAGCTCGGAGAATATCTGCATCTCTTTTGTGCGTCGACATCGTGCTGCCACACGCGACTTCTCCTTCCGTTTCTCATTATTCCTAGGGGAAAAGAAAAGAGTTGTTAGAACAATCTAAGTACCAACGGATTAATTTATTTAGCTACACAGTATTGGACCTTAAGATCTGTAAAAATAGTTGTAAGTAATAATAAAACAAATAAATGTATGTTACCATAGAAATCTAGGAGTGGTGATACAATATAATTAAAAGGCGTTATCATTGTAAAGACCTTTAGGTACCATTTACTTTTGCATGATTAGAACACTTGTCTTGTCTGTAAATAATTAACAATAGATACTCTGTCAGCTTGTCCCTAATTTTTCAAGTTTTATTTATTGATATGATATATTTCCACATATTAGACGATATATTTATTTGAATTACAATTTACAACAAATTACAGTTTGGTCAATTTAAGACCTATGACATAATCATGATGTAGTTTTTCTTTGTTAGATACTAAGTACCGTTTAACAACTGTAAAATGTTCAAGCAAAAATGTGTGACTGAAAAAAATAGAGCAAATCGGAAGCCATTGTTCTCAATCAAGGCAAAAACGTCACGCCATAGCAGAAGACTACACGCAACTATTTATCAAAGAAATTAATTACAAAATTATCTGCATGCATCTAAATGAATTGTATTTAATACTGAAGATTTTCTTCTGCGAATTCTCAAGATGGAGTCAATGAGGACTTTATTAAAATAAATAAATTATGTAGGTGATACTAAAAAAAATAAAAAAACATAGTTTTTTTATTGTTTTATGTCTGTACGATTGGTCGTAGAGGAGTTGCTTCGTCTAGAGCCAATCCTGGACGGAGAATCAGGTGAGTTTTAGTTATAAAAATTAATTATCATCAGAACGGAACCAACATGTAAAATTTCAACTCTGAAATAATAAGATGAAATCGTAGGATACCCTCTGACCATTGTTTTAATTCAGCTATGCATTTTTTTTAAATTAAACAAACAGTTATGTTAGTTTAATTAAAAACTTGCAAACTGCTTAATAAAAGCTTGTCAAAAATCACGGCTAATTAGACCAAATCGTCATAAGACATACCTCTTTTTTATAGCACACAATTTATGTTTATTTTCCGGAGTCTCTGGAGCATCGGGTATACACATTTCTTCTACCACACGTCACTCGTATTTAATTTCAATAATTTTAACAAAATTGCGGAGACAGTACAACACAAGACAGTGCTATAGCAACCGACTAACTAGTATGTTCGGTAATTTTTAATTTTATTCCATTAATTTGTCATTAGGCCCGACGACGGCCGGCCATATTATCGCTGTTCTAAATAGCGTATTTAAGAAATGCGTCACAAATGCATTTTTGTACTAATGTTCTGGTTGCTGTTTGTTATTCCTAACGAGCAATGCGGTTTGAGGTCTAGGTGTAGTTGTTTCAACATAATTTTCATTTTATTTTGGTAAACGTACACATACAGATACAGGGTGTTCAAGGAAAAAAAATGTATTTAAGTCGTTACACTATTTTTTGGGTATACGAGTAGGTACACTTTTATCCGTTTATCCTATCATTAAAAACGGATTAAGCAATACAAAACCATCAAGGGATCACAAAAACTCAGGTAGCCCAATTCCAAAAGCGTAGGTAGGTAAGTACCTACATGGATTTATTATTTGATACACACATAAACTGCTTTTGAACAGGTATAAAATCACGTGAGTAATCGTTGTTAATCATAGATTGCTGATTGATAAAGATGTTGACGACGTAATAAACAGTTTTATCTGCGTTACCAAGACGACTGCTACCGACAGATCAGATACAAATTATCCATATTTTTTCGTGCTAGATAAGACTTGAAAGAATTGCAAGTCAACAAGTATAACGGACAGTCCTCCATGCACAGCATGTATGGAGGAGGAGGAAACGGTATCGCACGTGCTCCTTGAGTGCACAGGCGTTACCGAAATATGGAAGCAAACCATAGGGACACCTAATTCACTCACAGATATCCTGAACACACAGAGGACTGCAGATCAGTCCTCTGTGTGTTCAGGAGGGAAGTCGGCTGGTTAGAATGACGGCCGACATGGCTCACGTACAATGGTCCACAGCGAAATTTTCTGTTAAATAGCGTCAATTGGCGCCAATATCATCAAAGAACCATAAGAAAACCGCTAATTACCTAATTACACTTTACTCGTAAACAATACTAAGAAAATAATCGCACGACATTAGTGGTGTCACATGTGGAATGTTTTTGAACAACGACGAACATAACAATATCAAATTACTCTGTTAGGAATTTAGAATCGTCACTTTTTGGTGAGAAATGCGTGAGTATTAAAATTGTTAGCTAAAGACTAATTTAGGTAAATTTAAATGTTATTGAAGATATCTGTAGAAAAAGGATTATTATTCGTTTGGTGGCAACCATCAACCACCAATCTCTGGGAATGTCTTCGCTACAGCAGTACTTACAAAGAGGGAAAAATAGTGAAATCGGATTGAATGATAGAATATAGTGTTTTTTTTTATGAATGGGAAATCATTCTATATTATTATATATTCAACTTCCAGCAACCGTTGTTGTCTACGCAAGAGAATGCCTGACTTGGTTGAAGAGAGTCATGGAAGTCGAGCAACTAATCACCGTCGCCGCAGATCCTGGAATTTGTTCTGCTGTAAACTTAAGGCATCACTTGCAGTTTGATTATGATTGTTGTTGATTATGATTTTAGTGCACAACGATAAGCTACGATACAGACACGATACGATCATACGTTTCATAGCATACGTCAAAAAATACAACAGCCCTGCTGAACTTCCTGATGTGTCATGGAAATAAAAGGCAAAGACAGAACGTCAAAACCACACGTTTTTCACAGAAATACTGCATCGTGGAGTGTTGGTATTTTCCTGAATTTCAAGCACACAGCTCTAGAATATGGTTTGACAATGCTCACACCTCTTAGATGGCGATACAAATTCTTATATTGAATTGAATACTCCATTGACGCAAGTCCCTGTACGTGCCCAGAATTGATGAAGACATTCGTTCGAAATGTACGACGTAAACTAGATACAATTTATTTATCAATTGAACTCGTGTGAAATTCTCTGGTCTTCATCTACACAATGGAGGTTTAAACGTAATATTCAGCGGCAACAATACTTTCTTATTCATGTTTGTTGTGTCTGCAACGTTGCATTGATAGTCTTTTATCATGCAATTTAGTGTGCTATCAATAGTGGTGTGGTAAATACGAGGTTTTATATAATACTTAAATATATCTTTGCAGTTTATCTAGTATGTGTCATATCAATATGTAGGAAAGTTTTGGCAATTGCAATAAATTTTATAAGGGCCAATATTGTTATATTGAAGTGCCGAATTGGGCGCCACATCTGTTAACGAATAATCCAAAAGACAATCCAAGGGCATAAGAGGGCATAAGGTCATAAGAGTTTCACAATCTTTAACAGACTTTAGCAGAACGATAAAATAAACGATGCACTTTTTTATGATAAAGCAGCTATTTCCTTGCATGCGGGTTGAACCAAATTGACATAGGTACGGTATGAAACAATGTCGTTTTAAGTTACTGGCTTCAAATGAAACCATAGAAAATTAGCAATCGCATACGTGTTCAACATAAAAACCAATATTATAATAGATTCAAAATTTTATGAGACGCAAATTATTCGTATAGGTATAAACCGTATTTTTAAGTATACAAGTGAAATGTTATTCATGTTTGACTTATTTTTAAATGCACAGCTTAAAACCTAACACAATATTATATTTTTTACCATAAGGCGCGTCAAAAAAAATGTACAATGTTCGAAAAATTATTTTCATATCAATACTGATTGCACATAAAATGAACCAGAGCCTGCAAACGTTATACAAAATTATGTTGTGGCCATATCATAGAATTGATCACTTCATGATCTGGTCGAACTTCAGGCACCCCGACACGAATAGGTTAGGCTTGAATGGGATGACGGGAGCTAGAGTGAGCGAGCGAACTTAGCTCCTAACCTACCATCCACGTATGCGGGCTCTGTCGCCAAGTTAAGTTTAAAAGTGTCAAATTGTTGCTGTTAAAAACTATTTTGCTGTGCAATCAGTATTTTTGATTAGGATTGGGACGTTTTTTTATAAAATTTTTATTTATTTATTTATAACAATCTTACCTACACAAATAAGGAAGATTACTTTGATTTACAGTTAAATACTAGCCTTTTTGTTTCATCTTTTTAAACGACTTTCAAAAAAGGAGGAGGTTCTCAATTCGATTGTATTCTCTTTTTTTTGTGTTTGTTACTCCGTCATTTATGAACCGATTTGAAAAATTCTTGTTTTAAGTGAAAGGATATATACTTCTCGATTGGTCCCATTTAAATTTTATCAAAATCGGTCAAGCAATTTGATTTTTAAATCCAAATAGCTGGAAAAATTATGAGGAAAAATCATCCATGTAGGTATACAAAATTGCGTATTTTTGCTTGCTACCACTAAAAAGTGAAAAATAAAAAACTTTCACAAAAAAAAAACTACAAAGTACAAAATAACTTTAAGTCGGTGTCAAATAACTAAGAAGCAACCAAACACCGACTACCTAAATTAAAGTTATTTTGTACTTTGTAGTGTTTTTTGTAAGAAACGGTCGGTTTTTTTTGTGACAAAGTTTTTTATAGTCAATATCAACTTAAAATTCAATATAAATATGTATTGTAATTTTTAAGCGTCTGCTTAGGTACTTGTGATGAGGTCTGATAACAACTAATGGCAGCCTATACATGTAACATAATAAGAATTGACGGTGATTCTTGTGAACAATATCTTGGAGCCAGTAATTTAAATAAATTTGTGGAACGCCCAAGGGGAGTTAAAGGTCCAATTTAAGATTCAGGTCGCACAAGCAGAAATGCAGAATATATTGTTATTGCCATTCAAGGAAAAACTAAATAAATTACCTAAGCGGTTTAAACATTAAACTCTGATGCACTCATGTTTAGTAGTAAACGAATATGGAATAACGATACACCAAGTTTGAGGCCCGTATTAATAAACGGCCCTCAACAACGTACTCAAGTGCGTTATCATTTGATACGCCATTATGACGTCATCAGCATCTCAAGATTATTGCTAATTAATAGACACATAAATACAGTATCTCAGTAACCAAGATCAGCATCTCAAGTAGTTGTACTTGCTGGCGTGATCTCGTGAACGATGACGTCACATTGACCGAAGTTTTGAAAATATAGCATCAAAAAATATGAAATTTAAAAAAATATAAGGCTGTAGTGGAAAATAAGGACTCCGATGGTGCGTCGCTAAATAATGAATGAATGAATCGATAAAAATGAGACCTGGAAAATAATAAGTACAGAATACACCGCTGGTCCGCACGCATCGACCCTGGTGAATAATTACATTATTTTACTCTTATTATTTTTACATTAGTACTCTTTATTTTACTCTGTTGACCACAAACAAGCTGGTTATTTAAAAAAAAAATATCCATGTAAATCAAAAGGATTTGAAGCATCCCTTATATAATCTTTTGGTAATCGAAAACGTAAAGGCCACAAAATATCGTCATAGTAGTCTATTTCATCGTAATAATTAATATTACTTAAAATATTTTCAAACTCCATGTTTCGCGCCACGCTAATCACACCTCAAGTCACGGACTGTCTGCACTCACGATATAGCATCTCAAGAACCCGCGCTCGTCGCATACTTAAGGGTCGAGTTTCGTTTATTAATCAGTCCATCACTCGGTTGGTGACGTAAACCTAATCCGCAACTTGAGAACGTCAATAATCACGTTTATTAATACGATCAGGATCTCAACATTCATCTCAAGTCCGATCTCGCGAGCTGAGTAACGTTTATTAATACGGGCCTTAGTGTTACGACCAATAACATAGCCACATGGTAGAGTGCAACAGACTGAGGAAAAATATGTGAAACACTAGAATTTAGGAGCAACAAGCCGTAAACAATTGCTAACAGGAGTATTAATAAACATGATTCTCAGAAAAACGATCGAAGAATAAATCACGGACAGTGGCAGTAAAAACGCCTCAGAAAAAAACTTGTTTGCTCTAATTGAGATATGATTGAGTGATGCTAATGAATTCACTCTTAATAATAACAACGAAGTTAAAACTAAAATGTTTATAGGAAATGATAATATGAAAAGTACTTACATTGAAGATTTAAATAATCCGTTACTAGGGATAATAACAATGCCACCTGACAGCGCACAGAGTTTGGAGTAAGAATTCGAAAAACATTATGGAATTTTTCGCAGATTCTATTGCCCGTAGAAAGCTTGTCTACGGATTGGGGCATTATCAGAGTGCGTCCTTTCAAAACGCGTATTTAATTTACTCTGTTAATTACATTTTATTGTTTACAAGAGAAAGCAAACTTTGAACGCGGAATTAAGTGGCGCTATGTAGGTACATGCTTTAATTAAAATTTCTTCCGGAACCGGTTTCGGAAAGACAAATCCTATATATATTTTATGTATGTAGGTAATTTGAAATATCAAGCAACAACAAAAACATGAAGTGCGATAATTAATTCTCACTTCACCAGATAGGTAGGTAATGTTACATTATATGAATCACCGTTTATCACATTCATTCATTCAGTGGTATTACGATAAATACGCCAAAATTTATGTAATAAGTAAGTAATTATCAACTGAAACAGACCTTAGCTGGTAATCAATCCATTGTGATTTTTATTTTCTCAAGACCCAAAATAGTTTTTAGGCCAATGTCAGTCACATAAACGTGAAACGAACCGTCCATTCGTCCGTTAGCAGCTAATGGAGGTGCTACGTACGTAAGAGCCATACAATTGGCGCTGATTGCAAAAATAATCGCGTTCCCGTCTACCAATTGAGGGTTCCTTGTTGTTATGACGTAGGTTCAGCAATAAACGGCAGAACCGATACGTTTCCAGTCACGCACGCAGGCTAGACATACTGATAAATATGGATGTAGTAATCGTGATTATTGAATGTCGTTAAGGATATTGTGGATACAAAGTACAATCTGAATAATTTTATCATAATAATGAATGAAACAATATGCGAGAATAAAGATATTTGATTCAATTAGATTCCCAAGTTTAATTGGGCAATGTAACTTGACAAAACAAATTGAACACCCATATTCTCTTGTTGAGAATTTTGGATGCTCGAGGAATCGACTTGCTTTGAGTGCTTTATGTGAATCGTTTGATCGGATAGTAACAATCTGTAAAGGCCCGCACACAATATTACCTAAATTATTTAACGATGGTAATATCAAACTTTATCAATTTCCAGTAGATGTAGCGACGCTCGGGGAAGGCAAATTGATGAAGAATTTTTCATGCAAAATAATGGCTCGGTATAAAAGTTCGCTCGGTAACCAAGGTAACCGACATAGCCCGAAGGATCGCCAAACTGAAGTGGCAGTGGGCACGACACATTGCTCGTAGAACAGATGGTCGATGGGGCCAAAAAGTTCTTGAGTGGCGAACGCGTACCGGAAGATGTACCGCAGCGTTGGAAAGACTCCCACAACATAGACGGATGACCTAGTGAGGGTCGCTGGTAGCCGATGTATGCGAGACGCACAGGACCGGTTGTTGAGGCCTATGTCCAGCAGTGGACGTTTTTCGGCTGATATGATGATGATGATGATGAAAGTTCAATGCAGTCCCTAATTTAGCGCCTAGTAGTTTAACTGAGTGGTAAATTATAAATGTTAAATTATCAAAGTGAAGTGTTATTGACCTCTGTTATGTAATTAAATACCCAGTTATATTCATAGGATGTAACGTGCAGTTAGGGAAAACAACATGTTTGCTTCGTGATTGCAACATTACGTTCTTTACTAATTACTTTATGACGTTCCCTATTTCTATAATCGACTTGTTACAAAAAAAAAAGTAATTACCAACATAAAATGATGCATAGCAGTTTCAGGTGTAAATTGTATGCACCTTATCTTTGCCAAAATATATCAGCAATACAGGATAAAGATAAAAGAAAAATATTGCAGATAACTAAAGTCGGAACTGACCCACACAATGTCAGTGTTGAACAAATTGAAATAATTTTACATAAACTGAAGTAGGTACATGTTGTTATTTAATCACAACAACAACAGTAGGTACGTTGATAATTTAAACAATAAATTAAGTCAATTCCTTAACAAACAAATAAACAGGTTATTAAAGGAAATATCGATTACTAATCAAACATATAGAATGAATCAAGTATTTCCGTCCCAGTTTAGTAACGAAAGCCAAACCAGACGCAGATATGTGTCCACATTTTGATATGGTAACAGATGCTCCTCATATCTTGAGAAAAATATGAGAATTGAGTATGAATGTGAATAAAGGAAGACCAAAAAAAATGTGGATGGTCTATCAGAAAGATTAAATGGCTAGAAAAGGTGTGACTGCTGATATGATAGCTAATAGAGAAGTAGAAGTTAGAAAAGACAAGTTACGCCCGCTCCAAAAAAAATGAGGTAGGAGTAGGTAATCAAATTGTTAAAATGACGAATAATTTAGAAGATAAGTACTTAATTCGTCTTCAAAAGGCTTAAAATAGGTAGTGGTGTTGGGAGCAATGGTGAAATAAAAGAGGAACGGAAGAAACATTAGATGGAATATGTGAAAGATGATAGTTAGAAAAGGGGTGAAGTGACTATTGAGATGACGTCGAAGAAGACATGTTACGCCGACTGCAAATAATTTGGAATAAGAGCGAGCAAATACTTTATGAGGCTACTTCGGATTTATGATGCAAGACATAGTCAACTTACTACAAGGTAAGTACTAAACATAAAGTAATAAAGCTCAGATTTTCAAATTGTTGGTGATGTGTTGAGTGAGGGGCAATCGTGAAGGTAATGGAAACCACATTAGATAAGTAACTAAAAACTCTTACACTGCTAACATACACAATGCTATTTTTAATTAATATGATGCCATAAACGAAGTAAATTATTCTTCCTAAGAAAAAAGATGAAGATAGAAGCCAACGTTAGGAAACTCACGCCATCATTGATCAATTCAATGTAATAAATCAAGTACCAAAATCATTTACGACTCAATTCAACCTCGTTTAAAATGACAATTCATTTGTCTAAAAACAGGTAACAATAAATCCCAAAATATTTTATTAAACATTTTCCTCAATCAGATTTTATTGTAGTGCTTGGAAAACTATTATAATGCGATTAAAAAGTAATTAATCTCATTGAAAATCGTGACGCGTCGGCCCATCGTGGGCGCCATTTTATGAGACGATCAAATCAACATGGCGGCGATAATTAGAAGACTATGCTATAGGTCATATTTATTTTATAACATCATAAAGATTAATTTAATTTATTATTGCTCATGATTGATTGTTAAGGCGTCCTCAAAGTCTGGAGATTATTAATTGAAGTCATCATCATCATATCCAGCAATAAGGGAGGGGTTTGCCATAATCGTCACGCTTGGCAGGCGGGTTGGCGATCGCAGTGTAGCTGTAGTACATTGCAGTACAGAGAATGCAGCTGCCCATTCTCTAGTGAGTCCCTTAGTCGCCTCTTAGGACACCCACGAGAAGTGATGGGATGGTGGTATTCTTTTACGTCCGTCACCATACGGAACAATTTGAAGTGCATGGTATCAATGCGATAAACGAAGCATTTGATGTTGCGGCTGCAGGTGAGTCTTTCATTTTGTTTCCGCATGAACGTAGATAGATTGATCGACAGGCGATTGTATCGAGTGACTGACAACGTTAATGCATTTAATTTGCACGACGCAGGGTTTCCCAGAACTTAGAGGTCAAGAACAAAACATTGATTATAAATTAAAATTTCAATTAAACTGTTTGTCACGCCGGTGTTTTGCCGTCGAAATATCATCAGCAATCGACGGTAAGTCTTGTTTATAATGTACGTGACAAAGTTTATCGTAAAGACGAGTTATCATATAAACACGCTGTTGATACCTTGCTGTAAGGGTCATTCGGAGAGAGGTTACGTTATCAACTATCGCACAACAGGCTCGTGTCTTCTCCACGTTTGAGTTTCAAGTTTTTATTCAGAAACGAGTTATTTTTATACCGAACGAAATGGCTAGACAATGATAACCACCTATCGACAATTTTAAAGCCCAATTGTAAAAAAGTTAGACAGAAAATTTTCTTTATCAGTGCCAATTGCCAATTGAAATAATATAACAATATAAATATTTTTATGATTCACTTGTCAAAGGTTATTTCTCTCAAAAATGGAGTGGGATTCACTGACACACCGTTTAACATCTTCATGTGACTTCCGAAAGCTATTCTTGCAGATATTTTTAGTTTACAATATCACGAGGTTTTGAATGTGAGGAAGTCGTGTACTAGGAAAGTAAAGGAGCAACACATCACGCGGTCAAATCAGCTGGTACGACGATGTTTGGCGTCCTTCCATAAATTTACTATAAAAATGTAACCTGCATGTGTCCCACGTGGGGATCACCATTATATGCTGCCACATAGTTATCTTGTCTAACCGTTGCATCATCAATTTCAACCATATTCCCAAGGCAATAAGATTAAATATTCAGTCCAAGATTAGATAACACTACAAACATTAAAAGTGGGCCATTAAAATTAAGTGGTTTAACTCTCTTTTTGTGCAAGTTTATACCAAGAATAGTGGTTCTGAGTTCTAAGCAAAGAAAAAGTAGAATTACCACTTTGCTAGCCGTCATCGGCTTTTGAATTTCTGAGAAACATTAATTTGTAAGACGATTAAATAGCCGTTTACGTCCATGGCGATAAATCAACTGAATCTAAACTAGTCAAAACAACGTTTGAAACATGTTTTGAACTATAAACAAGTTGAATGAACGCTGAAACCAACTTGGCAGTTGAAGCGTTCATGGGGTTCCAATCGAGTAGTTTTCTCACTAATTGGGGCTCTTTGAAATTCTATATGTCATGCTATTCGTGCTTCTTGATGAAACATCTGACTGCGAGTTGGGCAGAACGTAAAAAAAAAATCATGCGCACATAAAATAGTGCAAACACTTCAACGTTTATCTTGCAAATTAATCAACGACAACAAAAAACTAGAAATAACTGCACTAAACAGATAGATCTGTTTAATGCTGTTATTTCTAGTAGTAGGTACATTAAAATGTTATGAACTTACATAAAATCTTCCAAGTCTACCACATTCGTATATTGACACGGTTGTCCATCCACATTAAAGCACATGCTATTATAATCCCAAGCCGGTTGCTGGTGGCATGGCAAATTCTGGATCATTGGCCGATGAGGGCCATAACTCACTGGCTGCTGATACACTTCCTGAGCTGGATAATATGGAAGCACATTCTCATGTCCATAAGGCACAAAGGGCACATTTCTATAACACTGCACTGAGGGACTTTGATGGTTCGAATTATAATCACCATAACCACACTGAACGTCAACCGCCTGCCTAGACCACTGATCAATCATCGGACACTGCAAATTCCATCCTGGATCCTCGAAAGCCCCTACTACAGGACATTCCTGAGGATACTGTTTGCCAAAACCGTTTACGAGCATTTTGGAATCCGAAATCTCGCATTTGTTTTACAGGGAACAGCAAAACAGTCCATCGAGGTACAAAAACAGCGAGCAACTGATAGCAGCAAAGATGTTCTTATCTATACTGAGGATAAAAGCCATAGTAGCAAAAACTTGATAATAACAAAATTATTAGATAACATTGAATTATTCGACCCTGGCAAGTTTAGCTGGCTGTTGATATCGAATGTCTTATCGAGTTTTTTTTTGTGGATTTCAGAATTTAATATTTTAAATTGTTTCGAGACCTATGGGAAAATCGATTCAACGTCATTTATTGTTTTTTCCACGTTCATGACACCTTATCTCTATTGGACCAAAGGTGATGAAAGATTACAAATCCCACTTAACTGCAAAGTGTCTAGAAGTGATACAACAATGTTTCAAATAACTTTTTGACGTAGAATCCACCACAATGGTGTGATATGAAAATCAATTTCGTAATCTGTTTTTACACAATCACTGACAAACACAACCAATGTCCGATAAATGCGAGCAAAGTCACTTTTCCCAATCTAGCATGGAAACAAAATCTTTTTGTATCAAATGTAGATAAAATGACGAATAAACAATTTACTCAATTATAAATATTGGATAATTATTGTTAATTAAGCATGACAGCTGTAATTGGAGTCTCCAGTTGTTAATTAAGAGGGCTATATGCGACAAGTAAAGTAATGCAGACGAAGCATAAAAACGAGAAGAGTGGACACCGACAGGATGCGGTTCTTCGGTTAATGAGACGATCCTCTGGATTCCCTTCAAAAAACGACATAAATAAGCATTCCGTAACAGAGAAGACAGAATAATTTACTGACATGGATAATTAATTACTAATTGCCAGGCATAGTTTAAAAAGAATCACACACTCCTTGACTGTAAAACCAAAAGGTTGAATATTCAAACCTGAAGATGATGCAGGCCTCAATTTAAAGAGCAAAAGTCACGCAGAAGCCAAATGCAATAATTTAAACGAATTTAAATATGTCACACGTGGAACCGAAGCTGACCTAAATGTGCAAGTTGTTGAATGCATCGTAATTGTTCAACATGGTCAGACGTTCTGTTATGAAACTCCAAGGTTCTAAAAGAAATGATGTACTAAAATGTGTTTTTTTGAATGTATGGCTTAACCGCAGTAATATGACTAACGAACTTTCACTGATCGATTTGGGCTGTTGCTCCAATGAAGCTTTCAGTTACAATACTAATTCGACACCAAGTATTGTCATATAGGTACTGGAGGAAGCAAATCGGGAGCAATGTAGGTTATATGCGTGTAGTCGCTGCAACGCATGCATCCCACGCAAATTGGAGAGTTCAGTTGCGAGCGAGATGAGGAGTGAAAACATAATAGCTCCGTTAAATTGTTCTGGTTAGCTTTGTGAAGAGCGCTCTATAAATCTACACCGTCTGCATACTGATCTCAATTGGATACATTTCAACGCCCAATATTCACATGCAATTCTTGTTATGCTTAAACATCGAATCGATTCGCAAAACCACTATTGGAGGAAAAAAGGTCGAATGTTTATCCTCGACACACGAGTTTCCAATTTGTATTTCGTATGACTTTCTTAAAAGTTCCCCAGAAGGGCCCGCATAATCATAAATATGTATCGCAGCGTTTGGCTTATTGTGTCAGCCGTCAAAACTCATAGATATTCAACCCAACGCGTTTGTGGGCCGCCGGGCGCCTCATTTGAAACAAAGGTTTAATTTAAGCATGTTTATCTGTGTGCTCTCACAATATGTATTTTATAATATGTATATTCAGATAGCGGTCAGTCAGCATTCGTTGTTAACTATACAGAATTAACTGTACGAACCAAAGCAAATGTTGTGTTTCATTTTACAAGTTTGAGATCTTTATGTAAACCACAGTTAGTAGTAGCTTATTTTAACAAGCATGGAAATTCTATGTTTACTGAAGGAGCGATTACTTTTTATGACTCGAGCGGCTTTGATGTTTATCTGACAAAATTAAAACTGAGGAGATAAAACAAAATACAAGGAAAACAGGTAGACATTGAAACACAAGTTTGGAACATGTCAACATCTTAAGGTGTAGGTACGCGTAATTTTACCAATTGGATTCAGTCGCTGGTTCTATAAAATCCCTGTGCCTTATTAATGATAAACGTCGAAAACCAAGCAGAATCAATTTGTTATATCGATTCAAGTATCAAAATTATAAATCCGATAGCGAATAGAATTTTTCGAGCGCTTCAATCACAGATAGCCGACTATCTTTTACGTCAAAGCAAGCGATGCATTCTTATTTCTAATGCGTTGTGGCGAGGAACAAACTTTGGTGTAGCGGATAAAGTAGTATAATATATATATAGTCACAGTTATATTTGGAATCTTATCTCGCTATGATTTATCGATGATATATTTCTCAATATTGTCATAACATCAATGGCATACAAATTATTTGTATAGGTGCACCCGAAAGAATGATGCTTTTGCAATTTTTTGGTATACGCTCTTTTGCGCTGGCACTCTCCTTCCCACTCCGCCCAGATGGGGACATCTGGGCGGAGTGGGAGGGAGAGTGACAGATTCTTACTGACTAAAATTCGATTATCCTTTGCGTTCCAGGGACGCGGTAACTCTTTCGAACAATCCCGGCTTGGAGAAGAAAAGATTCAGGGAAAGAATCTTCAATACTACTTGTTGTCTTAAGTTGGTAGGTACCTAGGTTACATATTACCAAGATAATCGGGTACAACATAACTAGAAAGAACACAAGTATTTGGAATATTGGCCAGCTAGTACAGTAACGCTAATCCCGAATTCGCTTGCCAAGAATGGTTGATAACCAAAATGGTTTTCTAAGATGTGATGTTTTCATTCAAGCAAACCTTCGATTAAGAGTACCAGAGGACGGACAGCGTCACCGAGGACCACCTGGAAATCGGTGGCGATGAAGTGGAAGCGCACTACGACGGCTGTCGAGTCCAAAAAGGCCCAAGAAAAGAATGTAGCATGAAAAGATATAGGAGAGGCCTTTATCTGCCTTTACCCAAGAGTGGGACACAAAACTTGCTTTTTTAATGTTTTACAAAAACCTTGTAGTAGACCTTTCATAAAATTAATGTCTGTTTGCTGTTTAAGTCTGAATAAAGTCTATCATCACATTACTTATGTTAAAATTATACGCCCAAAGTAAACACGGAGAAATATGGTTCAGTCGTCTATGTAAGCTAGTTATTACTTTCAAGGTATAAAGATAAAATTAAAAAGTACCAGTTTATACACAATTGTGTCATACTTTTTTTTGCTCTAAACTCCATTAGATAGAGGCTCTTATCAGTCTTATCACTGACGTCACTCCGTATGATAAAGTGACAAATAAGTTTTTTACCTAAGCTGGGCTGGATAACGGAGCCTTCGTTTTTATTCCTGACATAAAAAATAACCATGCCATAAAGTAAGTACTTAACTAGAGGATCTGCATGTTTAGTTCTGTCTGACACTTCTTCAGATGAGGAAGAGCTCATGGCTCATTTAAATTATTTGTGATTTGTTGTTATAATTATAAGTTAATAGTATAGGTATCATATCAAGTATTTTTAGCCGACTACGACGAAGCAAAAAGGAGGGTTATGAATTTGACCGGTATGTATACAGTATGTTTGTATGTATGTATGCTCATCTGTTCCCTCATAACTTATTAACCAATTATTTGTTATATTTTTAATTTTAAGGTTTTTTTTGTTTAATTTATAAATTAATTTAGACATTATTTAATTCAGACATTTTAAATATTTTTTTTGTTTTTTATACTTACAAATTACAATAATGGTAAAATATTTGGAATAGTTCACGCTCTGCACGTGTTAGTAATAATAACAGTTAGTGCAAAGAGTAATTGAAATAAAATTAATAAATGGCTAAATAATAACAGCCACACGGTTCGATTTTCGAGGTTAAGCAATGCTTGCCCAGGTCGATTTGTGGATGGGTAACCATCTATTACACACCTAGACACCTTCGTGCCTCGGAAAGCACGATGAGCCGTTGGTCCCGACTGTGACGTACGAATGCCTACATATTTGACAGTCGTAACGGGCAGTCAAAGCCACAAAATCTGACACCGATCCTGCCAAAAACATCGTGTCACCCAGTTACTGGGTTGTGGAGGTAAGACAGGCTGTCGGTACTAAGCAGCATCTGACTGGAATGGAAACCGGCCCCAACAAAGTTAGGAAAAGGCTATGCAGATAGACTTCTTCAGATAACATCGTAACATTAAGAAAACAATGATGTCAGTGTCTGCAATCAGTGCTCCCGAAGAGACAAAATCTTCATTGTTATTTTGAGCTTTTAGAAGATCGGCAATTCTGATAAGAACAGATAAGTTTATCAGCGATATCACGTGCCCTAATAACTTCCAATTTGTTTTGGATGATAAGCAAGTGATTTCATTATCAATTTCTATTTCTTGGATAAAGGAACAGATTATTTTAACAAAAAGACCTTTTCAACACATTTTACTCAAAAAATGCATTTACAAAGACTATCTACATTGTTCGAAAGTAAAAAATTACGCACCACACAATGGAACGTGCGGTAAAATAGGTACCTAAGTACATATTTTACCGCATACTCTGTTGTATAGCGCCGTGCGTAATCGTATCCTTTACGTTTTTTTTTTTATTTTTTTCCATAAAATATTAAAGAATTCCACCAAGGAGTAGTATATTACGAGAATAACTAAGCTGAATGATCGAACCTCCTTGGAAGCGCTTTTGCACAAATACGTTTGTCTCACTTTAATACTAATTTTAAAATATTAATTTGCAAATGGTACTACATCTTTCGTCTCTACATCTTTCGTCATTTTCATAGAAGAAAGGTCAAAGATTATTGCGACTTTCCGCCGGATGTCAAAATTTCTTGACTCATTGTTGGTGCCTTCGTCGACATATCTCCCCGCAGACATTGGTTAATGGATGGTAGGTAATAGAAGCGGAACAGAACAGGTGGGAAAGTCCCAATTGCGACCACCAGACGGATGTTATGTCTGATGGGCAACTGCCTGATGCTGACTGAGGGTGCAGACCAGGTAGACATGCTAGTGCCTAGGATGCCCATTGATGCGTGGCTGTGACTCACTGCTCGAGAGCTTGTGGAAGTGATGATGACTGATAGAGGTACGACCATTTCTTTCGAAGACCCTAATGAATATTATCATCACCACATTCTTCCTGCCCTTGTGCAACGTTACTCAGTATAGGAAAATAACGTAAATGACAGTTAAATTTAGCTGGGACAAAATAAAATTATATGGGGCACATTGTAATTTAAGTTCCCTAGCCATTACACTTTATTATAATAGAAGAACTCACTTGATACCTCCACAATTCCGTTCGCGTGCAATAACATGTTATTAGAGTAAATTAGTGCTATAGGCCAGTAGGTAGTACGTAATCGACATCAGTTGGATAATTTGCTTCTACGTTCTTTAGAATAAAATGGCTAATAGCTTTTGTAAATTGTATAATAAAAGTTTTATTTCCACGTGTAATAATATTCTAATGAAAATTATTGAGGCTTTTTATTTTGCACGTTTTCTGGCTATATCTGCCCGAAGTAGTAACTTTAAAGATCCTAGAATCTTTAAACTTTCATCGATGCTAAGACACTGTATTAAGGAAGTTTCTGGCAATTCTGAACTGGTCAGTTAGAAACTCTAACGTCGTCGAAATCAACTCTATTTCTTATAGTCTCTTTTAAAATAGTTGTCGTTCAATTTTGTCAAATTATCAGTTCCCAATATAGCATTGGACTTCACAGCCAGAAAAACAAGTGCCGTCGTATATAGAGTTCATGGACACGCGCGCTTGCGCATCAAGTTAACCAAATAATAAATTGATCATTGTGATAAATTCGGCGCGAGTTACTCGTCTATCTTCTTTTATCATTTTTTTTACACAAATAAAACAGTACTGACAGACAGAAAATTCACAGTCTACTAAAAAAAAATTTGAACTTCCCATACAAAATTGTCATCAACTGACCACAATTTGTATGGGAGACTCATTTTTTTTTTTAGGAATTGACTATGGCTTTCTTGGGGAAAGTTGTTCATTTACATGGGCAGAAGTGGTTCTTAAAGTTTGCGCACTGGAAAAAAAATTACCCAGTATATATACAATTAATACAATGGTTTAGTAGACTTTGAATTTTCTGTATAATTAGAAATGCATTGGGTGAAAAATAATCACACAGACACTTATAGAGATTAATAAGACTGATTTTTTTATCTATCATGAATTGATGAGCTTGTATAATCAGGGCAAAGGCATCCCTTCCCTCTTATCCTGAACTTTCGCGATTTCGGTTCAATTGACGAGAGGGTTGGCGCAGTGGTTGAGCGATTGACTGCTGCGCTACGTGTCGCGGGTTCGATTCCCGCACGGAACAAATATTTGTTTGGCCTACAGATAGTTTTTCCGGGTCTGGCTGTATGTGAGTTTATATGTTAAACGCACCCACGATACAGGAGAAACTCCTAGTGTGGGGCAACGACAAAAAAAATAAATCTTTCAGAAGAAGTCAAGCTCATTCCAAAACATCTGGGTGTGCCGTGGTGTCGTTTCTCACAGTCTGCTTTAAAAACTATAAATAAGTACATACTTTGTTATAAAACACTAATCGCTGATGTTGGCTACACAGCTGTGTGTGTGTGTGGAACTGGGCGATTTATTTCGTAAATACACCCTGTATTTGCGAAATAAATCGCAAGAAAAGCTACTTATAATTTTAACTGCGATCAAAATAATGCAAGGAAATGGTTCTGGAGAAACGTCACGAGGAAAATGTAAAGAAAAACTATTTCTGCATATTGACCTGTTTTATCATTGGATGCCGTTGGCTGGAGAATGTATTGTGTAATAGAAAGGGTCGTTAAACAGTGTTTATGTTTACAGTGCTACGACCTAATTGGACGATTGGTTATTTCGTTTGATAAATGCCAGGATTTGTAATGGGTGTTAGGAAATTCTATGATTTTATTGTGACTGTTTCAAAAGAATTATTCCTGATCTTCTGTTACTAGAAAATCGGGCCGTAGTGTAATGTTTTATAATTTTTGTCTTATTTTTTTAAATTGTATCGATACCTCTCAGAAGTGTGAATGGGTAGGGGGGAGACCTTTTCCCCGCAGAGGAAAAATAAAGAAAAAAACCGGCCAAGTGCGAGTTGGACTCGCGCACGGAGGGTTCCGTACCATAATCTATAAAAAAAACAGCTGTATGGGAGCCCCACTACATATTTATTTTATTCTGTTTTTAGTATTTGTTGTTATAGCGGCAACAGAAATAGGTAAGTACATCATCTGTGAATATTTCAACTGTCTAGCTATCACGGTTCATGAGATACAGCCTGGTGACAGACGGACGGAGGGACGGACGGACAGCGGAGTCTTAGTACCTAATAAGGTCCCGTTTTACCCTTTGGGTACGGAACCCTAAAAAGTGCAAGGCGTAGTTACGGCGTTTTAAATAACCTACGAACCATGTACAGCAGTGCGATTCTGTAAACATGTCGAAGTGAACACTTGGGCAGGGCGCACGACAGGTGAGTTGTCAAACTAAACAAATAAGATGGAATGACAGCAGTGCGATTCTGTAAACATGTCGAAGTGAACACCCGGGCGGGGCGCACGACCGGTGAGTTGTCAAACCATACAAATAAGATGGAATGACAGCTCTATTGTCGTTCACTCCGCCTAGGTGAACACCGTGACATGTCGACAGAATCGACCGGCAGTACTAGTTACTTACCTACTACTTACTTACGTACTTTGTATGAGAATTACATTTTTAAAGTCTTAACATTTTCCATAGTACAATATTCAACACGTAATTTTCTAATAATAATTCGAGTAATATACCTATCGTTTGAAATGTTTTTAGTTGCATCCTTTAAAACTAAAGGTCAGCGTAAAACCACAAAATAAGAATAAGCTTTTAAATTATTATACCTATATTCCGAAGTTGGGAATTGCCATATGAACGGGATTTACCTGATCCATAAGACCATATCGTAATAATTACGTTTTGCAATTAAAATTTCCTCGAATATTAGTGACGATGCGTTTAAGTATTATTGACCTCGCAATTATCGATTTTCCAAGTACCTACTGGATGTTTGAACAAAGCACACCCATTTGTTTAAATAAGATAAATAAAACGGCACTTTGGATTTACCTCATTCAAATCTGCAAGACTTTTTCATCACTTTCTAGGAACTACAATAAAATTATCTTAAAAGATAAACCAAACCAGTACCAATAGCCTAGAAATTGAGTAATTCGCCCAAAAGATAATTTATCTCGCTTCGCGCAAATTACGTTGAAGAAATTGAATGGCAGCGTTTTCTAAAATCATGTTAACGATGAAATTGGAAATTGTTTGATCAGTAAATAAACAGTATGTCATGTCATCATAAGTACCTACTCGAATGATTTCAAGCTCCATCTGAGTAGGTAGTTAACTAAAGGTAAGTAAACAAAAAAACCACGTGATAGGGTTACCCGGCTAAACGTAATACCAGTCACTTCAGTTGCCATGCTACGTCACAGTTGTACTCTTCAATTTAGCAACGTTATTAACGAATAATAACGTAAATTGAAGAGTACAACTGTAACATATCATGACAACTGAATAGACTGGTATTACGTTTAGTCGGTTAACTAAGTCACGTGGTTTTTTTTGTTTACCTTTAGTTAACTACCTACTCGGATGAAGTATAGAAGACAAGTATACTGACTGACTTCAAAAAAAAGAGGAGGTTCTCAATTCAACTGTTTTTTTTTTGTTCAGCGATATTTTCGCTAATTGTCAATCAATTTTGATTCTTGTTATGTTTGGTAGAGTATTGTCTCGGACTGGTCCCATTTCAAATTTTTGTCTTTTAAAGAAGGAACTTCGGAGATGGGTAACAGAACTCTTCAATAAATGATAGCAAATCTCCTGGGATTGCTGAAATCGCATGTCATCTGTTTATCAAAAAACGAGGAAACAGCCAAAAGCACCGACTTTAAAGTAACTGTACAACTCATTGCCTGCGCCAAAATTAAGTAAGTAGGTATTGTACATTCCTACTAACAACCAACCTTATCTAATGTAATGAAATGTTCAAGATGTACGAGAGTACGAGTATTTCTGTAACATCACATTTTGGCCCTGGAAGTTAAAGGGCACTAAAGAGCACGGATGGGTTTTAGTCAGTAATAGTCTGACACTCCCTCCCGCTCCACCTAGAGCGGCAGGAGTCATTTGATGATTTCCCATCCATAAAAAAAGGTATTGTACATTCCTACTAACATCCAACCTTATCTAATGTAATGAAACGTTCAAGATGTACGAGAGTACGAGTATTTCTGTAACATCACATTTTGGCTAATTTACTAAGGTCGTATACTCCCTTGGAAACTATGCAGTGTGAATGGCAAATACTTAAAAAACTGTCACAGTTAACCTGTTGCCTCTGCATGACGTCAAGTTATTCAAGTGTTGTCTCGTTCAATAAATGTGTTGAAGTTTTGTTCTTTGTCGATATGCAAATTGTTTACATTATCAATATCCTTACAATGTCGGAAGCCGGAAGAGGACAGTTGGTAGGTATCTGTTAATGCCTTCTGGAAAAGTTAAAAGCTTTTTTATAACACTGATATCTTAATGGTTTGAGAGGGAAACCTTCAAGTTCAATATTCTCGAGGAAGAAGCTGTGAAATATATATTAGTCAGAAACCTTCAGACCAGCGGAAATTACTAAGGGAATTGCTCTCAAGGGATAGTAATGCCTCAGGGCACCAACTGGGACGAAAGGCGAGCTGTGTGGATTAAAAAAAAATATTATTCATAGGCTCGTTTGACCACTATCTCACCTGATGGAAAGCAATAATGAAGAGACACGCTTGCCTAGAAGTAACTTGTTCACTCTTGACTTAAAGCAAACGTTCACTGCAATGAGGCATGTGCAAACCCTGATCTGATTGTACGTGCCCTTCTGAATGTTGCTAGAATGTTCAGGCTCTTTGGGTAGAAAAATCAGAAATTCTATCAACCATTCTTGAGAAGGAGCATCGCGTTTCCCATTGGCTGGGTGCAGTGGTCAGATAGGCAGTCTTTCCTTGTAAAATGCTGGTATTCATCTGCAACCGGTTCGAATGGAAACAGACACCAGCATAGTTGGGAAATAGCTAGGCGGATAGATTGATGGAGAGGTAGAATTATGAGACTTCATAGTCAATAAATTAATTACTGGCACGAGAGGGATTCGTGCCTGCTACCCAGGCATGGTGACGTTTTATAGTTGTTGTTACAGTTCAGCGTTCCATCACTGAGAAGAGTAAGTACTAATATTATAATCCTGGTTGTATAGGTTGATAGGATTTATTGGAAACTCATTAACGTTTGTAGTGATGATGGTGATATGTGCTCCTGACCAGGTAGGCATTGTTAGGTCAGGACCTGTAGCCGCATCGCATCCATCTTTCGATTAAACCCCAATTTGCAAACTTCCAGGATCGGTATTGTGAATGAACCCCACGGCTTGTGATGAGTGATGGCCTAAGGGGGAAGAGGATTTCCAGTTAGTCACTGAGGAAATAAGTCAATTGTTTTTGTTGGCACCCGATAATATTCCTTACAGATAATGATAAACCTACATATAATAGGGCTAGAAGCCTATGAATTCCTCTTCGTGGTGTTTAGAACATCGGTAAAACCGCGGCAGGGTGTAGGGCGAAGCTGTATCGAAAACTATAATACAGCTTTTCTCCTGCCCTTTGTGCCCAAAAAAATGCAGCCTAACGGACATCTACACTGCTCACGACGACGCCATGGAAATAGTGAAGTTTTTGGGTCAACCAAAATAATGATCATGCTGTAGTGCCAGCGACGCGAAAAAAAATCCCAATAAATCTATAAGGGATAGATCCCTGCATGAGCTAACATTGCTTACCAGTAGATAAGGTCGCGGCTCGAACTGCCGAAGGTACACGGGACGGAGATTAAAGTTTTTTGATGGATTTCTGGGATGAAGCCGCTAATTTGCTTATTTGGACTGAATTAGGAACAACCATCCATATTCCATATAATCGGATTAATAATATTAAGTGGGTAGGTATTAATTCGTTTGGACTAGGCACTTATTTGCGAATTAGGTACCTACCTATTCTGATTGAAATATGTAGGTACTAAAGTGCCTGACTATTGGCGATAAAGGTTTCAGGTCGCAGGTTCATTGAACCTATAAAACCATTTGTTTCACAGGATAACAGTCTTACAAGGAACCAATTACTTAAGTCTCTGATTGGATCCTTAATTTGTAATTAAAACTTAAAGCTGCTGAATGAATATCAGAATGTAAGTAGGTAGGTACTAATAAACCGTTAATTACGCAGATCGCAAATTAAGTCGTAATTTGCGTTTTAATAAAATTTATTAGTGTTTAGTGCTTATCTGTAAAACCAAGTGTTACTTACTAAGAAAAAAATATTATGTCTTAATTGATATGCTGAAGTTATCAAAGAGCACATTATGTTGAATAAACAATAATCATAAATTGTTGTATACTGAGAAGCCATGATTTTGTTTATGAGTGAGTTAAAGATGAGGAAACTAAATAGAAAATTGTGCAGCATTTTTGATCCTCAGAATATTTGTTCAGTATACTTAGTTTCAACAATGAGGAAATCATCCTTTCAAGAGCCTATAAATTGATGATTTGAGCACTGAATGTGTCTGAGAAGTCTGTACCATTTGCGTAAGGCGCTGTGATCAGCAAAAACTGAAAAAAATCTGGTTTTGTAATGTAATTTTAACCAAATCTGTTTAGTTTCAAGCTGCAGAAAAAATATTGTTAACTTTGACTATATTTCAAAGAACACTGTTGTTTCCGAAACATGTTTGTATTGTATTGTAATTCCGGCTGGTGTCCGCAACTCCACGACTAAGCGCGTATTTTGCGGATAGAAATTATCGTCCTAAGTTACCTCTAATGAGTAAAATGACCTTAAAAAAAAACTCGTATTACTAGCCTACTTATTTAATTTATTATAAAATTATTATTATTTTTTTTTTTTTAATCTAAAACAACAAAGTTTGCTTGATGCTTCATATTTGGCAATAAATTGCAAGCATTGTGTCGTCGCCCTTCTCTTTCTTTTCTATAGAGTACGAGAGTGACCGAGATTTTACTGATCACAGCGCCTTAAATTAACTTGTAGGTTTTGCTCAATAACTTTATTATAGATGAAGTGTATTGAATGCAGAGGATGATGTACCTTAGTTCATAGTGTACTAATAAAAAGACCTTAATCATAGTTTCCTACTAGATGATAATGTAAATGCGAAAACCATATTTTTCATTTGTTTTAAAAACTTTACTAAAACTGTAAAAATAATACAACCAACTTCCAATTATAGAATCTACAAAGAAGATTTATTTAAGAAAACGCCAAACTTACAACAAACTGTTAGCTGGTAATGTACCTAAGAGACAGGCGGAATTGCAACGTTGAATGGCAATGCTTAGTCTCTGCCCAAAGTAAAAGGCCGCTCTTTGGTCACGGAAAGTGTCAACGAGCGGTTTCGAAATTTCTTTGAAAAGGCTAAAAAAAGTAATTAAAAAAAAATGACCAACTTCAAAACTGATCTCTCTCAATCTGCTCTGCCTGTTCCAAACCTCAGGCCAGGTACTACCCGGGCTGTAGGTAGAACCTGGCCTGATTGATTAAAGAACATATAGACTTTCACACATTAGTAGTAGTAGGTAATTTACAGTAAAATAAATTATTGTTTCACCCACATTGAACTTAGGATGTAACTAATAATGTCTAATTAGGTACCATTAGTAGATTTAAAGAAAAATATGTTTTACCTCAATATGGACAAAGCTTTGTTTGGAATGACTCTAGTTACCTATTTAAAATTCAAGTCAGATATACCTACCTATTGTACATTGGTATTAGTATATTAGGTACCATAACAACCAAACTAAGGAATATTGTATAAATGCACTAACACTAAATGTCTAAATAATGTTTAATTATTGATCTGTTAGATTTTCAACTCTCAACCACTGAGTCTAGAGTTGAAAGTTCAACAGTTTGCTTTTATTGAGGTGTCACAGACCTAACTATAGTGAAAACATGCATAATTAGTATGATGCTAGCTTCCCTAACCAGCAATAAAGAACTAATTTCCTGGCTGGCCAGCCATTCAGCCTCTATGGCAAAACTGAGTACCCTCAATAACACAATCACCTGCAAAGTACTAAAGTTATGCCTCAAGACCATCACTGTGATGCTTGAAAATTTCATCCATTTTTAACCAATTCCATCATGTAAAATAACTTCATCTTTAAATTTTTTTGGCAAGCCACGTAGCAGGTGCAATAATTATGTCACAGCTGAGATGCTTCACCGTAGACTAAGGGGTAGATATGGTTAGAAAAAAAAATAAAATGAAAAACTATTGCCACAGCTGCAGGTTGTTTACATAATAATTAATTAGTTATTTTATTAATATCTATTTTAATTTAAAATGATCTTATATTATATTTATGTCTAGTTAATGAGTCAGTGTACATTACGCAAACAAATTTACCAACTGAACAATAACAAAATACCTAGAGGTACCTTGAATGACTAAATTGCTTTTTGTTTCCATTGCCAATCTCACAGGAGCCATGCAAATTTCCAGATAAAACATAATCTTGGACTATTGTTGTGTCACTAAAATTGGAGACCAATATCTTCTACACATTAAAACAATTTGCTTCTAATATTATGTTACATCTATCTAGTCTAGAAGTTTAAATTGAACTGAACCATGAACCCTAACTTCAACGCACATAATACAAAATATTGGTATTTTGTCAATCTACTACAATTGCACTCCGCACTAATCATTTTTTATCGAAGACAATCTGTAATCTCAGCAGGACTAACATGATGATGCAATAAAAACGTCATAGTAAATTCCCAAAATCTTTCAATTTGGGAGAGTTTATAACCAGTTTCATCCAGTAATTTAATTAAATTAGTATTGTTAATCATGTTTTTTTTGCCTTATAATTAGCATAAAATTAGTTTTAAAGATTTCATTGTTGCTGTGTTATGCTATGCTATGTGTATGTGTTGTGGTATTGTGCTATGTTGCTAGAGCAAAATTTCGTGTCCTAAATTTAATTCTCCAACATGCAACAGGTATAATTAACTTGTTATCATGCCAACCAGAATCTTTGTTATGGTCACTCCTGAAACTGATAAAAATGAGGATGGGGAAATAACTGATAATCAGTGTTATCAGCCGAATTTGTTTACAACAGAGGCAATTTTTTTATCATTAACCTTCAAGTAATCACAGGAAACGTTCAACACAAACAATTTATTAGTAAAAGAAACCGAAGAATAGAATGACCCCGTGGGTCCCGTTACATTACCTGCGCTGCTGTTAAATGCCACAGGATTTGTTCCTAAATTTGATAATTGTTTTCACAAGGATAACTTACCTTCTGTGTATGATATAAGTTCGTCAAATAGCCAAATTTAAAGAGAAAGTTCAATGGTTATGGTGACACTTGGCAATCAAGCTAACAGGAAAAATTAGAAATCATACATTACGATCACGTTACTATAAACCACTGAACTGTACACTTAGGTTATGTTATCCAAAACACCAAAATAATTATAAACACATACCTCCTTTTCTGATTAGCTGGTTTTGAAGACATCTCGGTTTTTATCATAGGCGCTATTATGAAACTTCACGATACGAACACAATCTTAGAACACTGCCAAGGAGAGTATCATATCGCTTTCCACGTTATGCTTTTTGATTTGTTTGATCATTCACCACTAATAAGTTTCACTAATCACAATTTAGGTCATTTTACATTTACAATGCACTACACATAAAAATGCACTTTGTTATCGTGAACTTGCACAGTAGAAACACGAGATCGAAAACGAAGTTTGTACAGAAGTTGGTTCTATTCTTTGGACGATTTGATATATTTGTGACGACCGAATGAATTTACTAGACGTTTATTGGTTAAAAGTACGCACTATCTTGGTAAACACCAATCGTATTTCGGATTCGGACACAGACAAACAACCTTACGTGTCACAATTGTTTACAAGACTGCATCAAAAGATGGCGTTAGCTGATAACGAGTTATATTCTCCTAGTGACATCGTAAGATGTCACTAGTAAATCCGAGCCAATTAACCTATCTTCTCATAGTTTTTGTTTCATTTATTAATATTATAATTTGTAGAGATAATTTTTCTTGTTTGGCACATTTTCATATTATTTGAATGACGATCTGTTTTGCTCATGCAGTAGGTACTTTGTTATCAAAACAGATGGCAGCACTGCTCACAAAAGAATTAGAAGGTGGTACCTAGAGAATGGCCTGGCACGGGCGTAGCTTTATTATGGGGGGGATTCAGGGAACCAAAAATTGTAGGAATTTTGTGGTACAGACCTGTGTCGTTATTAGCGTTGCCAGATCCAGTGCGTAAAATTGCCTACAGGACGGTTAAGCTACAATACAATGGCCACAAAAAAACAGGTTTTTGTGAATCACCTGCAAGGTCAGTTTTTTTAATGGTAAGTAGGATTATAGGTTACTTCTAGGCAAGCGTGCTCCATCTTCTACCACATCGTCGCTTACCATCAGGTGAGATAGTGGTCAAGCGGGTGCCTATCAATAATAATATAAAATAAAAAAATAAAAAAAATATTACTTTTTTACTTGAATTTTTTTCAAAAATAAATCATTTTTGTAACAAATGGTCAGCTAATCTTTTGGGTTAGCCATCATCCACACATACCAAATAATTTGAAGAAAATTATGTAGAAGCACTTACCTACCCAGGTATTGAAAGAGCGAGCGAAGCGAGCTCGAAAAAATCAATACCTACCTACCTGCGAGGTGAATTCGAAAATGATTCCTACTTCATCTCGCAGATTTATGTTTAAGGTTTCTTGTTTTAGATTTATGTTTAAGGTTTCTTAATTGAACTACCTACCTACTATGAGTAATGTAGATTGGTACTTACTTAGTTGTAGTTTGAGAAATGTCAAAAGAAACGAGCTCAAAAATTTTAGCAACCAGCCTCGGATAGGACTAAAGTAAGATTTTCTTTTCAACATTGATACAGAAACAGCAGTTACTTTTTGAACTCCGGCAAAAAAATAAATAAAAACGGGAGTTAGGTAGGCATGTAGGTCGCCAAGGCGAGCGAAGCTAGCTCGAAAATTTAAGTGCCTACCTAGCTTCCAAAGACAAACTTAAAAAGTGGAGTTTTGCCTGGGTCTGACTTTGATGACAAAATATGAAAAAGAAAAATATTTTTAAACAAGCACGTAGGTAGTAGGTAAGAGTGTACCTACGAACCAACAGCTGTATTCGTTTTCAATGTTAAAATGTCGATCAAAGTACCTAGTGTCAGACTGAGACAGTTAGGTGCAGTTAGTGCAAAATCGGGATATATGGCGTCCCGATCAAGTCTGAATACGTATAATATTCGCTGAGTTTTATTTCCGTCATATAGGTACCTACCTACCTATAAGGGGGTGGCTCCGGGGTTCTAATGCAATTTACGCGTCTTGCTCTAACAGCGGAGCAAATACTATTTGATTAACCTACCTACTTGAAACTCAATAAGCACAATGCAAACATGACAAACGTCGTTCCCAGGATTTGAATCGGAGAGTGAAAACAAACAAACAGGGTTTTGAATTCTGGTTCTCAGCCACTTTTCAATGATAGGAAGGTAAGTGGGTTGGGCTAAATCTAACTAAAGGGAGGTAAAACAGAGGTATCAGTACTATGATTACGTTTACCTATGAGGGGAGATCAAAAATGTTTCGTCGTAATGAAAAGGGGGTGAAATTAAACATGAAATTATTGTTTTTTTAAATTCTCCGCTAGCTTTTACCCGCGACTTCGTACGCGCATAGATATCCCATTTTTCCTGTAAGTTCCCTTCGGGACGAATTATACGTATAAACCTTCCTCTTGAATCACTCTGTTCATTGATGAAGCTACTCTACCGTTAACTGAAGACGCTATCAATTCATTCAATAATCTTAAAACTGATATTCGCGAGGCTACCTTGGCTGGAATAGACAATAACGAGACATTTTCTGTTGAAACCGACGCTTTGGACTTCGCAATCGCAGCGACATTGTCACAGAAAGGACGTCCTGTTGCGTTCTTTTCACGATTTTTGAAAAATGACAACCTACAATAAAATTGAAAAGCAGGCAAGCGCAATTGTTGAAGCTTTACGCAAATTGAGACATTTCCTAATCGGAAGACACTTTCTACTGAACAACAGTCAGTTGGGTTTATGTTCAACCAAACGCATTCATATAAAATTAAAAATTTTAAAATTGAAAGATGGCGCCCAGAATTTAATCCGTCGCGTAGTTATACAAAACAAATAACAGTACAGTACGTACAGACGGCGAAAGGGACTTTGTTGTAACTAGGTAGGTATGTAAAGATTAGGTATACTTTAATACACTATCTCAGACCTTTGAAATAATTTGTTTATAGAAAAAAAATATTCAAGACCCGCAAAATTCGCAGAAATAGCCGTCTCTTCTTCGCGTCAACCGTGTTTTTTTTCCATGAAGCACTTTTTTCATGTTTAGGAACAAATAATAATCACAAGGACTTTCGTAGCCGCTCTTGTGTAAGGCAGCCATCCCAACATGACTCGTACGGGTGCGTTGTCTTGCAAAAGGAGCCACTTTCCCTTCTTTCTTCTTTAATTGTATACTTTATTTTTCTAGAGGTGTAGATGTAGTGTTCCGTGACAATGACACCGTTATCTTAATAACCGATCAAGAAAACCCCTCTGAATCACAAGGTGTTACAATCGGCCGGAAAGATGATGGAGCTTTCCGGCCAATAATGACACCTTGAACTTCTTAGGCGGTATTGCGCCTTTTTTGTGCCACTGCGCATGGACTCTTGTTTAGACTCAGGATCATAGTCATGATGAACCTAAGTTTCATCCCCAGTCACAATTCGGTTCATAAACTCAACCCTGTTTTATTGTTATTAGTTTATTAAACAGGTCTAAATACTCGCGAGAACACTCGACGCGCTGCTGTTTTTGAAACGGTGTGAGCATTAGGTATCGGCGTCCAATGATATTATAAGTAAAAAGGTGTAGATAGGTTACATAAACAACATTCGATCTTCAAGAACGGCACAATTAGTCCAGTAGGGATACAATATTTTTTCCACAAATCCTTCGATAATTCCAAAGTTTTTTATTTTCGCGGAGTGGATAGGTTTAGTGAATTCATTGCTATGTACAAAAATGTTAACAGTTTAGAGTTATGCAATAGGAGATAAGCAGGTATTTCCTATTATTTCGTGTTATAACAAAATTAGAATATTTAAATCAAAATACTATGCTGGTTCTTTGTAAGTACTATCTAAAGGATATATTAGTGAAAATGCTAACAGATAGGTACTGTGGAACAATAGAAATCTGAAAATGTCCCTTAATTCATTCAATAAAAAATTTAAGTTTTCAAATCATTTATTATACACATAAAAGGGATTAGTTATACCCTCAGACCAACAAAAAAAGGTAGACAGCGCACCGCGAACATCAAAAGTGAAGCCACAAAACCGTGCTCCTTCAAGTAAATACACAAGCTCACCCACACACCTACACTAAAACCATGCTCATCGCTCTTAGTACGTCACGAGCCGTCGTCTAGAAAACATTAATAGAAAAATATAATTATGCCTTCCTGTGTAGTAAAAATTTGTAAAAACAATAGCAAATCACATAAAAAGTCTCACGGAATCACTTTTCACTTGTAAGTACTTGAAATAACATCGTTTTTATTATAAATTAACTATGAATTTTAGGTTACTTGGAACAAAAAGTCAACAAACAGAAGCAGTGACATTAAGTGTGAGGGTTGCCATAAGGCCTAGCGCGCACTGCCTTGCGTTTTTTAAACGCACAATCTGTGAAGTATGGAGTGTCATAGAAGTGCGCGCACTGCGGTGAAAAAACGCTTGCGGTGGAGTCACCGTGGTCCTCTCGCTGCAAATTTGCGGTGAATCTACCGGAAATATTTTTGTATCGCATAGAGATCTATGAAGCGCCGCGCACTGCGGTGAACAAAACGCAGTGATGTCTACTTCATAGCTAGATCTGGCTATTTTTCGGTATCAGGCGCTACTATTTAACAAGACTTGTAGCTAAATTTTTTAGCTAAAATTTCTAGAAACTATTTAAATTACATTGAATGCTTTTGAAAAGTGATAAATGTTGCTATACTTAATTGCGGCATGCGGCATAGGCAAAACCTAAATAAATACTTAAGAAAATGGGTACCTACCTACTGTAGAAAAATACTCCAACTCAAAGATCGATAATGAACCTCAGCCATCGACATCTTCCTCTCATCAGTTACATTAATTGATTACCGGCATTGTTATTATTAGATTTATTTTAATTACCTACTACGTTTATCTTAAAAATAATTATAAGTACTGATTTTTTTTACACCTGTAAACGTGATTATAATTTGACCACATATTGTTACCTCCCTTTCTATTATGTAGTAAGTACTAAGTAGCGATCAGCTACTTTTAGACAGTTTTTTGGGTCAAAAAATTTGGTTATCCAGCAATTTTTTGCAAACTGTCTAGCTACTGACTAAAGGTAGCAGTTGGCGTAAACTATCTAGCTACTGACTTAAGGTAGCAGTTGGCAACATTGGCACTGAGATACACACTCATATACAGTTCTCATCAAATAACTTTGCCCCTCTGCAGTTGGCTACAAGTGGCTGCGTAGTAGTCAAAATTACGAACAAACTGCAACTGCGCATGCGCGGGGCCGGGATTATGGCGGCGCGATTTTATGTCTCTTATTTTTCCAAGTATTTGAATTTAAAAACCAAACTGCTGAACGATTTTGATAAAATTTCAATTATTGTATTAATCGAAAAGTGGGATATCCTTTCACATAAAACAATATTTTTTTAAATCGGTTCATATGTTATGACGGAGATATGAGGTAACAAACACAAAAAAAAAATATGCCTGAAATGAGAACCTCCTCCTTTTTGAAGTCGGTTAAAAATGTGCGTTTTTTTCACCGCAGTGCGCGGCCCCGGGAATGCGTTTATTCTACCGCACGGTAGAAAAAACGCACCGCGTTCCACCGCAAGGCAGTGCGCGCAAGGCCTAATACGATTTAATATTTCCCCATTCGATTAAACAAATATATTATATGATTTCTTTCTTCGAGTTATATTCCTATTTTCTTTTTTTTAATGTATAAAATATTTTAGATTTGAAGTTTTTCAACACATTTGCGAGAAAACAGTACAATAGGTTATGAAAAAAACTTTTTGTTTTTAGATAGTCGGAAAGTCGCAACAATCTTTGACGTTTGTAGTATGAAGATAGCGCGATTTTGCAAATGGAACTACATTTTTCGTCTCATTTTCACTTTAGTATTGAATTGAGAAAAACGTATTGTGCAAAAGCGCTTCCAAGTAGGTGCAATCATTCAGCTTATATTTTATTCTCGTACTTATTTATACTCCTATAAGTTATTTAAAAAAAACTGTAAAGAATACGTACGGCGCTATTCAACGGAGTATGCGGTACGGTTATACCGCACGTTCCATTGTGTGGTGCGTTATATTTAACTTTCGAATAATGTATACAGTCTTCGTAAATGCATTTTTTTGAGCAAATGTGTTGAAAAAGACTTTAATTTGTTCATGATAAATAATATTTATTTTGTAAGCATGTTAAACATAACATTTACACGTCATTGTTCTGTTGTTATGTTTTATCTTGATATTACCTACTTTTTCTTTAGTCAGTGATTTTGTTATGGTAGTCTTTTTTAATATATAAAAGTTTATTAAAAATATAATTACCTATTTTATTTTAAAACAATGTACATAATGACTTACGCTTGTTACGCTTCGACAACCTTTTATAACTTAACTTATATAATTGAATGTAGGTGTGTGTTATGTACAAAAATTTTTTTTAGGTATAGATCTTTCTAAAAAATTAAGTTACAATACCATATTCAACAATATCTTACTTGTGCTGACTTGCACAATATTAGCTTGCCCATAAAATATTATTTCCCAAGTTATAAGGAAAAAAAATAAAAACTGGCAACCCTTCGAGCCACACATAGATAAAAAGATGGCTTCATCTTTGATGTTCGCAGTGCGCCGTCTACCTTTTTTTGTTGGTCTGAGGTTATACCTTACAACAAAAGTTCTAACAACTAAGTATTACGGCTGCCCCATTTCAAAACCTAGTAAGGACTTGAAACTAAATTTTACAGGAGAGCGCATAAACGTAAAATAGGTCAGCCTATGAAAAGTATTTATGATAGGTAAAAAACATGATATTGGTTGTAAAAAATGATAAATGATGAACACATAGTACTACAAAATAAAATATACATGTGTATATTACATATTTTAAAACCCTTACTAACTTTGATAATTGACACGACATAGTTAGGTTCATGTAGCAATTAGTTTCATAACATAGTAAGAGCACTTGCTAGGTTTTGTAATGGTTTATGGGACATGGAACTTAGCATATTTCATTGACTTAATTCTAGTAACTGTAGGGTATATAAATAAAATAATGAGTTATTGAATGAATTCGTTTATTAATTAAAAAAAAGAAACAAAATAAATGTTACGGTAATGTCTGTATCAGCTGAATAGCTCTAGTCAGCTGGAGATATTTGCCCATCATTGGTCAAATCGACTGACGAGTCATTAATAGGTAAATTGTGCCAAAATGCCTTTCTTGATTCTGGCATCAGGGGTACTAATTTATTAATAATTTCTTCTTTTTTATTCTGTTTAACGCCCCTTGGATTGGCAATTGTCTTAGGGAGAGTATGACAATCAAATTTTTTAATTAAAAAGTCTAATTCCTGGAGAGGTTCATTAAATCTAAAAAAAAAAAAACAAAATTTAAATTCAAGTCAAAATTAAAAACAAACGTAATTTCAAAAATTAAGTTCAAATAAATAAGTTAAATGTACTTTGTTTTATAAAAAAGATTTCTTGAACCAGCATTAAATTGCAGTTGTACAAGAGAGTTTATATTAAAATCTTTAAGCGGGTCATTATGACGTGCCGCTGTCTTTTTTTTTGGCCATTCATATCTAGAAGTAACTTCTACAACTTTTATGTTTTTCCTTGACTGCATCACAATATCTTTAAAATCTTGATAATCGTAAACATTTTTTTGTCTCTTCATTTTCAATTCTATATTGCCGTGAACGACATCCGCGGACATGTGAGTATGTCCTTTTGTCAGGTAGCTAATCGTTACCGATTTAAGATCATTCGAGGAGTTGTTAACTATCATAATCATTGCTGTGTAAAGGGTCCAATTTTTATTTTGGGCTGTACAATTATCAGCCCATATATACAAGTGCTCCAAATCCCTATTAGCCTGTAAGAAAGCATATATGGCATTCACAATATCACTCGCCTCTCGTCCAGCTTGAGCTTCATGCCAAAGGACACATGTGGCAAAATCGCTTGACTTCTTTTCAATTGGAGCAAATGTTAAATTAAAAGTGAGCAAACGACTCATGAAAAACGCATCTTTAATGTCAGGCATTTCTGGTAAAATAATCACTTTCTGCAAATCCATTGATATATATTTAACTTTGTTTGAATTTTTATTTGTTCCATCTAATCTGTAACTTTTTAAAGCAGAGTCAACTTTAGACTTATGATTTTCATATTTCGTTCTAATTTCTTCAGGCATCAAGTTAACATCACTGTACTTCTTCAGTTCTTCAGTCCGGCGAGTTGTGACTTGCTGCAAACCCCCCGCCCATCCCCACTCTGCGTTCGTATATTCGGCCTTGATTTCCAAAACCTAGTAAGGTGCATCGCCCATTTTAAAACCTAGCAAGTCCAGAGAGTTACTAGGTTTTGAATTGGTTAAAATGACTTACTAGGTTTTAAAGTGGTCACGAGGGAGTGAATGGTACACTTACTAGGTTTCGATGTTTAAATATTTCTGTTTTTGTGTGATTTTAAACAGCTGGTGTTTTTGTATTTGGTAGGGACTTACTAGGTTAGCTAGATTACGCAATAAAACGATTTTTGTAAAAAGTGTCCCTTACTAGGTTTTGAAATGGGACAGCCGATTAGGGATCACAAGTAATTGTATTTTTACTTTGCGATTAGCGAAATATTGAATTTAAGTTTATAATTTTGCGCCTACATATTCGTATTAATAAACTCTGCCACCATACAAAAGTTTCAACATATACATGCTATGCCTTTTGTTTAATAAATAAAATACAATTTGAATATTGGGGCGCAGTGTAGGTACGCGGCAATTCGTGCAGCACGGGCCACGGCGCGGTAACACTTCGAACCAAACTCACTGCAAACGTACCTATTGAATGAGGCGCGAAATCATTTAATTATTGTCACATCTCACAAATTACTAGGTACGTACTTACTCTGTTCCAGTCCGTGACTTCGCCCACGTGTAATTATGAAAATCCCGTCACTGCTGTTTAAAAAATCTGTTTTGAAAATACGTTGTTGATAGTTTATTTCAAAGAATTTAATACCTACCTACCAAGATCGCAATATGTTGACTATAGTTTTATTATTATTATCTACTTGTTATATGGATAGAGGAACAGAGACAGAAAGTGGAGATTCCATTACCTACAACATATTTTTCCGGGATAGCTGTCCCGGGTTTTGGGACATCACTTAAGTAGGTACAAAAATAATTATAACAAAGCAATAAAATAATTGGATTCAATAAGTAGGCACCTGTTTTTGTTTCATTATTAATTTAATGTACACTTAGTGATACCTATCCCGATACTCGAAACAATTTCCTGAAAAAAAAGTTGTCGCATGGAAGTCACTAAGTATTTGTCTCTGATACTATAACAAATGCTGTCTACCTATTGTCAAACAGATGGTGCTTTTAAATTTTCAAGAGGCCGTGCATAAAATTCACTTGTTAGATTCGCTGAGGCTATGTTCGTGTGCATCGTTCATGCAGCTACATGCACACGGGCGCAAAAATCGAGCTCAGTGAGCGCTCAAATAATGTTGATCCTTTAGAAGATATTATTTTAAGTTACAAAATTATATAGTAGTAAGGTTTATAAATAAAAATCGCCCGTATGGTGCCGGGGCGCAAAAGAATAGCACCATCCCATCGCTTCCTGTGGGTGTCGTATGAGGCGACTAAGGGACTCACCAGAGAATGGGCAGCAGCATTCTTTCGGTACATTGCAACAGCTATACTGCGATCGCCAACCCGCCTGCCAAGCGTGGCGATTAGGGCAAACCCCCCTAAATGAAAAGCACAACAAAAAAATGGCCCCTAGTGCCCGGCAGCGCGTCTACCCTTGACTCCGGTAGCGGTCAAGGTTATGACGATGCAAGGGGTGCTAAGAATCCCCGGAGTGGATACGGCTACCGTAAAAAACACCGACGACTGGACCTGGCAACATTAAACACTAGAACACTCCGGATCGACGAGAAGATCACCGAACTTGAGGAGGAATTGAGCAGGTTGCGATGGAGTGTTGTGGGATTGTCTGAAGTCCGAAGAGAGGGCGAGGACACGACAATTCTCAAATCCGGCAACCTGTTCTATTTCCGGGAGGGTGACCAGAAGTCCCAGGGTGGTGTCGGGTTTTTCGTCCACAGGTCCCTCGTGCCCAATGTGGTGAAGATCGAGAGTGTGTCGACCAGGGTGGCGTACCTTATACTCAGAATATCGTCAAGATATTCGTTGAAGGTCGTACAGGTTTACGCCCCAACCTCAACACACCCCGACGACGAAATAGAGACCATGTATGAGGATATATCCAGAGCCATGCATGGTCATAAAACTCATTTCACCGTGGTCATGGGGGACTTCAACGCGAAACTGGGCAAACGTGACGGTGACGAGCTGCGAGTGGGGCAATTTGGATATGGACGTCGGAACCACCGGGGACACCTACTGGCCAGTTTTATAGAGAAGGAGGGCCTTTATATGATGAACTCCTTCTTCAGAAAACGTGAGCACAGGAAGTGGACCTGGCAGAGCCCCGACGGTGCAACTAAAAATGAGATTGACTTCATCATGTCGACGAAGAAGCAGATTTTCAATGATGTCTCTGTGATCAACGCGGTGAAAACCGGAAGTGATCACCGCATGGTAAGAGGCACATTGAATCTAAATATCAAGCTGGAAAGGTCTCGACTGATGAAGTCTACGCTCCGTCCAGCACAGATCCAGATCCAAAACTCCGAAAGCTTTCAGCTCGAACTTCAAAATCGTTTCGAGTGCCTAGGGAGCTCCGTGGACGAATACAACGATGGGTTCGTGGAAACTGTTCATACGGTCGGGTCTAAGTTCTTCAAGACTCGCCGTATAGATAAGACCAAGAGGCTCTCTGATCCGACTCTCAAGCTCATGAAGGAGAGGCGGGAGATGATTCTGCAGTCTTCAGACGATGCGTGCAAATACCGGCAGCTCAATAGACGGATCTCCAAGTCCTTGAAAAGCGACCTCCGCCGCTTTAATACTGAAAAAATTAAAGACGCGATAGAGCGGAATAAGGGCTCCAAGGTCTTTGCAAGAGATTTGTCTATTGGGCAGAGCCAGCTCACAAAACTGAAGACCGACGATGGCAGAACCATATCCGCCAAATCGGAGCTTCTGAGGGAGATCGAGACATTCTATGGACAGTTATACACGTCAATGACCAAACCCGCAGCAAATCTAGCGAACGACCCAAGAGCTAGATTGACCCGGCATTATACCGAAGACATCCCGGACGTCAGCCTTTATGAGATTAGGATGGCTCTGAAGCAGCTTAAGAACAACAAGGCGTCGGGTGAGGACGGAATTACGGCCGAACTCCTGAAGGCGGGTGGAAAACCAGTCCTTAAGGCCCTTCAGAAACTGTTCGATTAAGTCATACTCGAGGGGAAAACGCCACAAGCTTGGAGCAGAGGTGTGGTGGTACTCTTCTTTAAGAAGGGCGACAATGCCCTACTTAAGAATTACAGGCCCATCTCACTTCTGAGCCATGTCTACAAGCTGTTTTCCAGAGTCATCACAAACCGTCTCGCACGCAGGTTTGACGACTTCCAGCCTCCCGAACAAGCCGGATTCCGAAAAGGCTTCAGCACCGTAGACCACATACACACGCTGCGGCAGGTTATACAGAAGACCGAAGAGTATAATCTGCCCCTCTGCTTAGCGTTTGTGGACTACGAGAAAGCCTTCGATTCGATCGAGACTTGGGCTGTGCTGCAGTCTCTCCAACGGTGCCAGATCGACTATCGGTACATCGAGGTGCTGAAGTGTTTGTATGAAAACGCCACCATGTCAGTCCGACTTCAGGATCAAACATCAGAACCTATCCTCCTGCAGCGGGGTGTGAGGCAGGGAGACGTAATATCTCCGAAACTGTTCACGGCCGCAATGGAGGACGTCTTCAAGGTTTTGGACTGGAAAAGGCTAGGCATTAATGTCAATGGCGAGTACATCACTCATCTTCGATTTGCCGACGATATAGTCGTCATGGCTGAGACCACGGAGGACCTCAGTACAATGCTCGATGACCTCAGTAGAGCTTCCGAAAGAGTGGGTCTTAAAATGAACATGGACAAAACCAAGGTCATGGTAAATACCCATGTAGCACCCACTCCTATCAAGATTGGAGGCTCTGCACTCGAAGTTGTTGATGAGTACGTCTACCTGGGACAAACGATCCAGCGAGGTAGGGCTAACTTCGAGAAGGAAGTCAACCGTCGAATCCGACTCGGATGGGCGGCGTTCGGGAAGTTGCGCGGTATCTTCTCGTCTCACATACCACAGTGTCTCAAGACGAAAGTCTATGACCAGTGCGTGTTGCCAGTGATGACCTATGGACTCGAAACGTGGTCGCTCACAATGGGCCTCATCAGAAAGCTTAAAGTCACCCAAAGGGCAATGGAGAGGGCAATGCTCGGAGTTTCTTTGCGTGATCGAATTAGGAATGATGATATCCGCAAGAGAACCAAGGTTACCGACATAGCCCGAAGGATCGCCAAATTGAAGTGGCAGTGGGCAGGGCACATTGCTCGCAGAACAGATGGTCGATGGGGCCGAAAAGTTTTGGAGTGGCGACCGCGTACCGGAAGACGCAGCGTTGGAAGGCCTCCCACAAGGTGGACCGATGATCTGGTGAGGGTCGCGGGTAACCGATGGATGCGAGACGCACAGGACCGGTTGTTGTGGCGACACTTTGGGGAGGCCTATGTCCAGCAGTGGACGTCTTTCGGCTGATATGATGATGATGATGAACGTCTGTATATTTTATATTTATCACAATTCCCATTAAATTTATTCAATTTTGTGTTGCATGGATGTTGATACATAGAGATACATTGAGACATTTAACAAAATGATAAATAAAAAAACGATACAATACAATGATACTTGTTTTTTGTAAAATGGTTGTACAAAAAACACTTTCCATACGGACATATTTACGAGAATTCTCTTTTATTCTGATATATTGTAATCTTGGTATAAACTAGGGCTTATGTTTAACTTACTACCAGATATAGTAACATTTAGGAGACAAAAATAGTAAATGATCACCAAAATTAAACACGCATTTTAATTTAAAATTATAACCAAAATTTTAACGTCTCGCTATCCTATTTAAGCAAAATGACTCCAAATAAATCATTGTTAACCCAAAAGTAGTAAGTGATCACCAAAATCATACCAGCATTTTAATGTAAAATTAAATCAAAGTTTTTACATCTTGCTATCCTGTTTAAGCAAACTAATGTCAAACAAATAATTGTTAATCCAAAACTTTTAAGTAAATATAAAGCTTTATTTTAATTTATAAGCTTTCTTTCATTTTTATTGGCAGCTATTGTTTGGTGTTTGGAGTTAAAAAAGTGTGAAATAAATAACTTTTTCCAAAAAAAATATTCGAGAAGTAGCGCTCGCCGGCCGCTGCCGTGGCACCGCTCGCTTCGCTCGCTCGGCTCGTGCGCGGTTGGTCACAATTCTAACCTAACCTAACCTATTTTATCCAGTTTGTAACCCCAAGCTTACATTTTATGGCAATCACAGTAGTTTATTTAGGCGAAATAGCGCATTAATTTGCTCGCTAAGATTTGGTGATCATTTACTACATTTGGTGTTCGAATACAATTTGAGGTGCAGTCGTGACTAAAATAGCTAGTACTATTGTAATTTTAGACTTCATTTTTCTGGTGTCAAATATATATTTTTGGTAAAAGAACTAAGGGTATCAAAGCATTTTATGGTGGTCATTATATTTAATCCCATAAACTAGTGTCTAAGATGTTTTTTTGAGGATGGAATCATGCACATTAGAGTAGACCTGTTCAGTCAGTGCAACCATTTGTGAAAAATTACTTTGACAAAACAATACAAAGTTGAGGTTGTCGTTAAAAAAGGAAATAAAAAGACTTAAATATACAGGGTTATTTGTGAAAAAGCAACCTCACCTACAATACTAGCTATTTGGCATTGCCGAGTGTCGCAAACATTATTGAAAACAAAACTGGTTCAACTGTTATACATGACTATTAAAAATACGAATTGTGTCGTGTATGACCAAGCAAACTTCACATCGGATTTTCATCAAGCAAGGCGTCATAGTCGAAGGTTCAACTGGGAGGCAAAACGTGAAATCCGGCGAGTTGATAGCAGATGATGATGATGGCAAAGTCACGTATATAACGTTTAAAAAGATATTGGAAGCAGAAAATTAAAGTGAACAGGCCCTTTACCTACTACGACGGAAAAATTCGAAATGGCAATCACCAATCATAAAAGGCTTTACTCGATCGGCAAATGAGTAATAAGGTTTCTAAAAGCGCAGTATTTGTCTCCTACCGAGCAGATTATAAAAAATAAGTATCTTAAACAGTCCGGTGCATATCTTTGGTTACCACCACGCTTGTAAGAACTATCACTATGCTAAAAATAGGAAAGTAGAAGTTAATATCCTTATAAAACTGCACGGCTCAATTATTATTCATTAAGTAACAACAGAACTAAGCAATATAATCAATTGCGGCAAAATTAGTACGCGGAAATCGCATAATTAAAAAGAAAAAAAATCGTATCCAGCACGCTGTTATATCACAGTTATTTCATTTAATTCTACACGACCTCAGTACGCCATATTTTAAAAAACGAAAATGAACAAGAGTCCAGGTATTCACCATCTCTATATCAGGTTTATTGGCTACAATAGACCTGTCAGTGATGATGAGTTGACTGTAGTACAATGTGATATTATCATTTTGGAGAACTACATCGGGCAAATATCTATAATATGGCACTTCCAATCCCACACGGCTGTATCTAGAGCAAATTACTGGTATATAATCCTGGCTACAAGGTTGTGTCTATGCAAGTAATCTCCGGTAGTTAGTTATCATCATAAGGTCATCCATAATCCATAGAGTACATCAAAACCAGTATGATCCAACGGACAAAGGCACGTGGAGAACTAGATCGGGCACATACCTACAATATGGCACTTCCGATCTCACAAGGCTCTAATTTAGAGCAAATTGAGGGAAAATAGTCCTGGCTACAAGGTTGTGTCTATGCAAGTAATCTCCAGAAGTTAATCATCATCATTACTTCATCCACAATCCAAAGAGTACCTAAACCAAAACCTAAAAAAATCTTAATATGTTGTGTCCCTCAGTGGCATGGAGCGAGTTTTTCTCGGATCTACTATTTCTGGTAGAAGACAAGTATTGTGACGGACGGACGGACTCACACTACTTTTTTCCATAGCCATAGAAGCTTCTTCTTTACCGGCAGCAATCATACATGATTCAGCCGTAGTCTTCCACCAGTCATACAAGTTGTCGTGACATTTCTGGTAGGTCGATTTGCTAATAAGTGGCAAATTAATGGATGCTGCTAGCTCGTTCAAGTTGGCCCGACCACAACCGATACTAACAATACCCGAAACTACGCTATGGTTTACGTCCAATTCGTTTTCTTACTCTCACATGTGTTTATTTCGAATCGACTTCCATGAAAACGACACCCATGACGAAAATATTGATATAGAATACCTATTGCAGTCGCCATCTTGGATGTACTTATTTTTACCACTATCACTATTGCACTATCAGCTTAAAATACCCTCAAAACCGCCGCATTAATGATTTACAAGTAAGTTCACGAATTCATTATGATCGATCACACGGACTTATACGTAATTCGATAACAATTAAATAACAATAACTAGAAATCATTCTTACCTTTCATTATCAGCAGGAAGTTTAAAATACGATAGCTCCGGTTTTGATGAGGCCGAGTTCAAACAGCCGTATAGGTACTACGCAATACTTTCCTGGCATTTTCAAAACGATCGCGGAGATAAAGTTAAACGTGATCACTCGTCTTGATGCGGCACTCGCTACTGCTAGTCCCGCGAAGTCACCTTAGGAGTCTCGTCGGTGTGCATGTTTGTGTGAGTGTGCCGTTTCGAGCGTTTGTAGGCAGTTTCCCTACTGTCCATATTTATATTGTGGACTTGTGGTATAAGTAACCATAAAAAATGTCAACATTCTGTGGATGATAATATAGCTGCACTTAACCATTGTAGATGCCATTAGAGAAAGTATTATAATTTAATAGTAGTAGTAGAGTAATTCCGCAGATTTACTTTTACATACAAACATACAACCGTTACCTCTAATTATTATAAAGGTGAAAAAAATATAATCAGTCCTAATAAACAAACAAAATATAAAAAATAATACTTACTCAAAATGTGGTAGTCGGCGTACAATTTTGTAAATGTATTTACGTAAAACAATCGAGCGGCTGCGAAACAAAGTAGTGCTGACGCTGGGAGAGCCCGATCGGTAGTGACGCGATCGAGTTTGCGCGCTCACTAATATAGCTCAATTTGCTTGTAATTTACGAAATGATCATTGTTTATTTATTAAATAAATTTTAGATTCTATTAAAAGGTTAACTTAAGATTATTGTGCAATTTTTAAATTTTCTTAAAAGTGTTTCTAAGGTATAGAAAAAAATATTTATTTGTATAGATGTTTTCCAAGAATTCCGTTTTTTCAACACTTTTTTTCTGCCATATTTTCTATTCAAGTCAATAATGTTTTCAACGCATCTGATTGTTGGCAATACAATGATGGTAGTGATATTTTTTTAAATGTTATAAATCTGTCGTAGTTATGTGTAAAACGTAACCAAACATCACTCGCTCGTTACTTTTGCGAAAAAAGGGTTTTGAATATGGGTAATTACCATTAATACATACATTATTTTTGAAAAATTCTCAAGCCATCTGAGAGAATAAGAACTTGACTTTTATCATCTAAAACAAGTAGGTTCAAATTCTTCTCACCTTTGTCACAAACGATGTTCAAAAATGTTCAAAATGATTTAATTTCATGCACGGCCTCTTAATACCCTCAACATAATTAATTTACAGAAAGTTTACGTTCGAGACGTGCGGTGATGTAGATGGAGTACAGTTAGTAGGAATTTATAAATAGAACTAGAACTTACTCGTTGGCTCCAATCGTCGTTATGTATTTCTGCAGCCCTTAATATGGTCACTTGTGTATCTGATCTTCTAACTTGAGAAACCGTAATTCTTTTGTCAGCGGAGTATTTTTGTTGCGAGTTAATAAACTCTTGATCCGCAGTTTCATTGCAAAAAATGCAGTTTCCAGGTACGTATGTTCTACTGGTGGGGTCATTTGGTTCTCTCTGTATCTGTTGCACAGCTTTACGCTTCTTGTGGGCTATGATACATTTTTCATTGATGTAAGTACATCATTCGGCACTTTCTATGTAATTGCAGTTCTTCTTTTCCTTGGAAAATAACATGCTTCTAGTCTTCTCGCTTATGGCTAGCGGTAATTAGTGTGTGTAGTGCCCGTAGTTTTACAGTCACTACGTCGGAATTTAGAAAAAGGTCACAAACCGCATATTTTTCACTCATTTTAAAGTAAATCGCTCGTGCTCAATGCTTTATAAACATTTATAAACCAACACAACACACAGAATGATTAAAAACAATATTCAAACGTGACGTGCAATGCAAACGCCAGGGAGAAAATTAAACAAGAATGAACAAGAGCGGTCAGTATACGGAGCTAGGTACCTACATCCCCGATCGGAGCTGGAGTGTTGCGATCGCACGCGCCGTACCTACGCGGCTCGGTAGCGAAAATAGTTATTTGCAATTTAAACAAAAGCCATAATATGCATTTGTTGAAACTTTTGTATGGTAGTAGAGTTTATTATTACTAATATGTAGGCGCAAACTTATAAACTTAAATTCAATATTTCGTTAATCGCAAAGTAAAAATACAATTACTTGTGATCCATATTACTTAGTTGTTAGAACTTTTGTTGTAAGGTATAACTAATCCCTTTTATGTGTATAAGAAATGATTTGAAAACTTAAATTTTTTATTGAATGAGTTAAGGGACATTTTCAGATTTCCATTGTTCCACAGTACCTATCTGTTAGCATTTTCACTAATAAATTCTTTAGATAGTACTTACAAAGAACCAGCATAGAATTTTCATTTAAATATTCTAATATTGTTATAACACGAAATAATAGGAAATACCTGCTTATCTCCTATTGCATAACTCTAAACTGTTAGCATTTTTGTACATAGCAATGAATTCACTAAACCTATCCACTCCGCGAAAATAAAAAACTTTGGAATTATCGAAGGGCATATTCTTCTGGCTACTGGACTACAATGTCACACTGTTAGATGACACGTAGAAGTAGGATGGCATGTCGTAATTATCGCTTGCTGAGCGCTTATAACCTATCTACACCTTTTACTTAAAATATCATTGATCGGCGTCCATCATCTTCTCACCATCATCATCATCATCTTCATCTTTCACTGACCTTCGACATGCTAAGATGGTCATGAAGAACGCTCGAAATAGTCGTAGACGATACTCCAGTCATCTCTGGGGTCTGTTTTTTCTACAGACGAGTAGGTATTCGAGAACAAACTTCTCAACTTTTTCCACAATGTCAGAAGATGTTGCCTCAATCGGCGGATCTTCTTCAATCGAGTCTCTGCCTTGCTTGAAAAGACTATGCCACTTGTAAATCATCACATCACAAACAGATGACATTTCTTCCATAATTATTAACTTTTTTCCTTCCTTAGTAAGGAATTTTGTCACGGCACGAAACTCAATTTTATCCTTTTTCAGTGTTCTCTTCCCGATTTACTTATTCCAGCGATATCTCAATGATTAATGAACCGATCGGGCTGAAACTTATTATTTGTAAGTAGTTATATTGAGTCTCCAAGTAGTGACAGGTAAAAAAGTCCTCCCCTCTTCACTCTAACCGCTCTCAGTGAACTTTTTGACCAGGTGTACTTATATGCGAAAATCCTTTACATAAGAGGCGCGAGGTAGTAAGTACTAACCGTAGCAAATTAGTAACCCTTTGTTTTGTACCAAAATTCCCTGGCTCTGACTTGCCTTACTAAATTGTACTACACAGCTCCCTTGCGGTGGTAAAGCTATCGCCCGCCTAGTTCGCGACTACCCTCCCACCGGAGAGCGGCGTCAAGCAGCCTGCTGTGTTTCGTCGACGCGTGAGAGTACCAGTGCCTCAAGGCATCTTCTGGGCACGCTCGCTCCATCATAGACCTCATCTATCACTTTCCATAAGGCGTGATTGAGGTCGAGAGCTAGCCCATTCATCAATAAAAAAACAAATTAAAAAAAATGTATTTTGTAGCGCTGGCTGTATGTATCAAGTACCGGCAACACACCGGTGTGCGCCGAATTAATGTTTATTTACCAATTACCTACATAAGATTTAGTTTTTATTTGGGAATTTTCACATGTCAGGGCTGAGGTCGATTCGGGTTAGCCTCAAAATAGGTGAGCCTCCTTGAGCAGCCCCGGATCTAGGGGGGGGCAAGCCGGGGCCCATGCCCCGGGCGGCAAGTTCAAGGGGCGCCAAACTCACATGTTTGAAAAAAAACTTATTCGATGTGGGTGGTAAAATTATTGAGCTTTCTACATTCGCTCTTGAATTTCGCATTCTCTTGAATCTCTATTTTTCTGCATTTAAGTCGTAAAAGTGACTCCTAAGCAAACTTTGGAAACGTTTTCTTTTCCCCTTTCAAGGATCTAAAATCGACTGAATGTGAGAGTGATCAGAGTTATCTATATAGACCTACTTCAGTAATACAAAAGCAAAATCTTTGTACCTCTTTTTACGAAAAAAACGCAGGCACAGATAAAGTCTATGGAGAATGAGTCCAGAAAGCTAATATTTTTTTAATAATGCTTAAAAAATTGATAAATTATTAAAAACGTATGGTCGAATTTCGATCACTAGTTAAAATAGTTATCGAAAGTTTTATAATAATAATGTATAAATAAGTAGATGACCGGGTGAAGATCGATTACCTACATATATTTGTGTAAAATCTACTCTACACCTAACCTACTGAATATACACACAAAATTTCATAAGAATCGGTCAAGCCGTTTCGAAGGAGTTTTGTAACAAACACTGTGACATGACACGAGAATTTTATATATTAGAAGAAGTGTGGAAGAGAGGAGGGCGCCACTATCAAGTTTTTGCCCCGGTTTGGAAAAATCGTAGATCCGGGACTGTCCTTGAGTCATTAAAAATTCTGTTTCTTCCAAAGTACGAAACTATACCTAGGTACCTACAGAGTCTTCTCTCCATGTCATTTAGGTTGATTTTTATTTATCTCAAAAATAAAAACAAAAGTCCACTAAGATAGGATTATCCGACACAAATGCATCGTTTCGGGGCTCATTACTTATCCGATTGAGATCTCTATGGTCCATTTGTCGGACGGGACGCGCGATGGAACATTGATCAACCAACCGTCCGAAACTCCGAACTGACCAATGATAAATAGATGATTGTAATGGGAAGACTGTGCCCTTATTACTTTGTAGCAACACCTATCTACTATGACATATTACACGCATTATTAATTTATTATCTGGTATTCACCCACATTAATTTACAGTAGGTAGGTTAGGTACTATTTATATAATCACAATTACTCACACACTCATTTAAAAATTGGGTTACATCTATATTTCTACATTTTTTTTTGTAACCTATTCAGTGGGCGCCATCTTGGTTTGTATTGTCATTATTGAAAATCAATTAATCAATCATTAAGACTGCATTTGGGTTTTTCAGAAGTTAACGACGGCCAATCAAATATTTTTGGGCCATGGTGCCTACTTCCAATACCTACCTACCTACTTAACAAACTTTTATTTTATTTTTAAATTCTTCAGATAAAAACAGAAATTAGAAGTAAATAATTTAGGTAAGTCTACCTACTTATAATTTATTTAAATTAACAAATTGCACCAATGAGGGAGATAAATCACGGTATAATTGCATTGGTGCGAGAAACACTCGTTTCTAATGAACGCTATTAATTTTATCTTTGAAGGGGCTTGCATTGCGCCTGCCAGTACGGTGTGAATGGAAAAAATATTTTGAATAACATCGCATTTTCTGAAGCACGTTCTTCTATTTTAGATTTAACCAGTAAAGTCGAATAATTTTCCGCACCATGTGCATCTAGAAAGTAGAAACCGATGACAAAATATAACTCTAAATACTTTGTTATCATACCATTTCAATCTGTAAGAGGAACTAGTAAATAGAACAAACACTAAGAATTTGTGGGACTCATGGATCGAATACAGAATGCCGCATTAAGCAGTCATCTCATGCAACCACTACGCAAACCACCTAATAAATAAAGAAAGGGCGGAAATCAGGTAAGTAAAGTTATAAAGTAAATAATGGTTTCAATAAAATCCAGCGCCTATCTAAAACATGCAAGCAATCTATCATTCATTCACAACTGTGCTATGACAAGCATGTTACACGGTTTGCGGTTGACCATAACATCGTTTATTATAATAGAAACTTCCTATTCGTTCCTATTTTACAGGCCCTACATTTACAACTGAACGATTATTACGAAACATGTCAGTTTTGTTTTAAGTCCTGACGGTTTCGTGTTACTGCTAAAAGACCACTTTTTGTTGAGCCGCGGCTGAATATGGAACTAGGTTCAAATTTCTGAATTTGACGTTGGTCGGTTTGTCTTGACAGGCAGCGCTGTCATATTATTAAGGTAGACTGGACACAAGTCTAGACCGGTATAAATCTTCCATCTTACTAAACGAACGAACCGGCTCTTCGGTGCCTGTTAATAATTCAAATCCTACAATCTAAAGACCTACATACAGCAAATTACACTCCTGGTTAAAATTCTAGTGCAAAGTTCTTAATTGGAATAATATTCATGAAGACATGGCATGTGTGGTCCCGTATTTCTTCATTAGTAAGAAGCCAAATGGGCCGAGCAAGAATTTGTGGCAGCTTAATTGGCTCACCAGTAGGTACACCACATATTCCAGCTACAGTTTCCCTTCTATAAGTAAGAATTAGGGTGAAGAAATAAGCAATTACTTTGAGTTCATCCCAATCCCTGTAAATTGTGGCGATACCTACGTAAGAGCACAGCAGTAGCACAAGACTTTCTACGAAAAATGGCATGTATGGTAATCACTGGCCATATGTAGAAAAACAAATAATATGCCTTTTTCAAAAATTTCCACAAGAAAAAACTACTTAATTACTAAAAATTTCCGAAGAACTGACTTTTCAAGCAGTTTGTAACATATAGTTGGTGGCATTTACTTTGGTTCAATCACAGATTTGGTCACCAACTAATCAGACTGCTTGAAAAGTAATTTCTTCGGAACTTTTAGTCGTTTTGGGGTTGATTTTTTAAAAAGGCCCTTTTTTATGTTTTGGTATTTTTTCCTTAATGGTAAGTAAATATATCAGCTACGAAAGATCACCCTTAAATATGACCCCGGACTCCTGGAACACTCTATACGAGTATAGATAAGTAAATAGGAAAATACAAAAATTGTCTCTGATAAGATTTGTATTTTAAATGATAATCCAACTGATAAGTTATCAGATGGATTATCAATCATTTCATATCCTCCAGTCCATATTTCATTTCCTTTTTGTTTGTCAAATATATTCGCCAAACATTCGAATCGTTTCTTGCGAATACAAATGCGAATGCATATGTAGAAAAACATGCGAATATTCGTTATCTCACTAGTACCTACCATAGTTCAAAATCGGTTCAGCGAGGTAGGTGTGGAAGCGTCACAAACAAACAATCTCACAGTCGCATTTATAATAAATTGCCTAGGATTTTCATATACTTACCTGAGTACTTACTTACTTCTAGATCATTTTACTATGAAATCTTTCCTAAGAATAATGTAATCATGTGTAGGTAAGTACTCAATATTAGTGATATATCTAAATATGGATTTTTCAATAGTTAGCCTTAGAGCCCTGACAGGTAAAACAGGTTAGCAATAGGTGTATACGGAGTACCTATCAACAGGTGTCGGACAGGTACTTATGTACTATCTACCTACTTATTACCATAACTGCTCGTTAACTGACCCTTTAGTCAGCCTATCCATATCCAAGTCACCATGAATAAAGCCCATAAGTAAGTACAAAACGTTTTGGGAGTGCCTACTTTCATTATGCGTAGGTATATAGCCGTCGCAGCCAAGTAGCTTAATCAGCCGTTTCATTAAAAACCTAGCCTTTTCATTTAACTGCACCGTTTAATCAGCGACATAAGTGACATAATGGGCAAGTTATTAAACGATATTGAAACATAGATGTCACATAATGTCGCTGAAAAATCGGCGTAGGTTTTTTACGCGATAACTGACCTCCACGCGGGCAAAAGCTAGTAATAAATAAATAAGCCAGCAGGTAAACAATAGTGAGAATCTTTCCACAAGCTAACGTTTCACAAATCAATAAAAGGAAAATCAGACGAGTTTACGATACCAGGCAAACGTCCACACTTTCAAATTGTGTCCATACCTCCATACCAAAGTATTATCTATCAATCAACTCTGCCTATCGCAGCCGCCTTTCCACAGCCATCTCCCAAGTTGCGCCATATGTCTTTCGATGTAAAAAAACTGGTCAAGAACGATTGCAGTTCGTACAATAAGGGTTCCGAACGTTATTTAGTAAGAACTAATTCGTAATGTTGCCAACTTTTTTGGGGGTCTCCTTTCTGCCTAGCCTTTTCCCGACTTTATTGGGATCGGCTTCCAGTCGAACCGGACCTCCACAACCCATTAACTGTTTTACACGGTACTTCTTGGCAAGACTGGAGTCAGATTTTATGGCTTTGATAATCCGTAACGACGAAGATCTACAAATGACAGCCGGGACCAACGCGTTGGTCCCGGCTGTCATTTGTAGATCTTTGGCAGTCGTTTAAGCCGTTGCAACGGCTTAACGTGCTTTTCGAGGCACGGAGGAAACTAAATATGTTAAGATGGTCACCCATCCACAGACCGGCACCGGCAAGCGTTGCTTAACCTTGAAGATCGACCCGTGCGACTGTAATTATTTAGTCACGAGCTCCTCAGGGAGCTGGGGCCTGCAGCTGAGTAGGTACCAGTATTTTACATGTCCAGTATGTGGAGCTCAGGTAGGTAGTTCCTAGGAAATACGATACTGTCAGATTTTCTGGCTTATGACTTTGACTATCCGTAACAACTCTCAAGGATCTTCCGTGTTTACGTGCTTCGTTGGAGTCTCGCTATGTAGGTAGGTAATGGACCCTAAAAGAACTATCACCAACGTATCTGTGAGTAATTCAATTATCTACCTGCCACAATCGTGGCATCAGTACAAACTCGCTCTAATTACTTGTCCGACATATTTATGGCTGTATAACTCGATCAGATGCATATCTCCTAAGTTTTATTATTTCCGGTGCCACATTACTTTTTTAATAATCGTTTGTAATGAGGTTTAGAGGTGCAAGTGCAGGCATGTGTCAGTATTAGTTACGGTTGTCTGGATAAGTATATAGTAACGTAACGTGAAATTTTACTATGACTATAATACTCGTTTCGCACATCCTAATATCCTACTTCTTACTAATATTATAAGTAAGTTTGTTTGTTACGCTTTCATGCTAAAACGGTTGAACAGATTTGGATGAAATTTAGTACACCGGTAGATTATATCCTGGAAAAGGACACTTTTATTGACATACCACGCGGGCGCAAGTTAGTAGGTAATATTTGTTTGAATTGGATTATGTATTGATACCTATATAAATTGTACCTAAGACAAATTGTGTATGTCGCATAAAATTCAATCAAAATACGTATGAGATTGTAGTTTTTTTTTTATATTATTCAAAATTCACTTACGTTAACGATGCTAGTCCATGCTGTCGACATCTTACCGATGAGTTGAGTGGTTAATAGCATATAAAGAGCCATCCCTTCACTGTCTTCTCAAAGTGTGTGGTTTCTTTTCAGCCTTTTGACCACATTGGCATTGTCTAGCAATCCTGATGCAAGAGGATTAAGGTACTTACATAGTATTGATTTTGTTTACAACTGTGGTTTAATAAAATAGTAACGTCACGGTATCGTCCAACCCTCAGGCCTAAAAGGCCCCAAGCAAACCCTTTGAGGGTAAGACCCAAGGTTAACAAGGGTGAGCTAATTCATCAATGACAGTGGGTGTTTAATATTACCTACCAATAGTTTGGGAACCAATCCTGATTTTACAAACGAAACCGAATTGTAAGATGATGTGGAAAAGTTTCTTTGTAGTTACAATAAATCTGAAATTATGTTGAGTCTGGCTCCTCCGCTGTTCTTTTCTTTTAAATCCACGCGGGATCCATAAAAGTGTCCTTAGTTTTTATTTCAAGTTCTTTTACCACAGTTTTCTCTATTCCTACTCCTTAGAGATCGAGAGACACTCAAAATTCTCTTGTCCGTATATCAATTTATTGAAGTCGGTGCAAATGTCGTCCTTTTCCATACTTCTCTATACATTAGTGTCTTTTCACTGCCGAAAAGAGTCCGTTTCAGTTATCTCCTACTTTCCGAAGTGCGTCTGTACCTGTTACCGATCGCCTAGAGCTTTTGGGCATGGAGCTGACGTCTAATCTCAACCTCGGCTCAACCATCGAGTCAAGAGCACAGACTGCAGCCAAAAACCTGAGCATCCTAAATAGAGTTAGGCGATACTTCACATCTGGACAGCTTCTGAGTCTATACAAAGCACAAGCCCGTTCGTTCGTCCGTCCGTCCGTTTTCTTCATATATATTTTCTGTAACTTATATGGTGTACATAATAAAGAGTATTCTATTCTATTCTATTCTGTATGGAGTATTTCAGCCACTTATGGGATGGCTCAGCAAAATATCAGCTTGCTGCATTGGACTCGGTGGAACGCAGAGCAAAAAGGCTTATAGGCGACGAGTCGCTGGTGGCTAAGCTTCACAGCCTGGCTCTTTGGCTAGTGTTGCTTGCCTGTCGGTCTTCTACAGATTGTACTTCGGAGAGTGTGCGCAGGAACTTCACGACCTGATCCCACCATAGCCCTTTTACCACCGGAATACCAGACGTGCTGCTGGGTACCATCCTCACTTGGTCGATATCCCGACCAGTCGTACTCAGCGCTTCTCCTCCACATTAATTATGCGCACAGCCAAAGTGTGGAACTCTCTACCAGCGTGTGTGTTCCCTTCCACATATAACCCGTCTGCCTTCAAAGAAAGAGTGAACAGGCATCTTCTGGGCACGCTCGCTCCATCATAGACCTCATCTATCGCTTTCCATCAGGCGGGATCGAGGTAAAGAGCTAGCCCATTCCTCAATAAAAAAAAAAATAAAAAAAAGTAGGCACTCCCTGTGGAATGGAATGATTGAAAGATATAATATAATGTCTGATGAAAAATTGTGCACATCTTTCAATCATTCCATCCACCTTTTATTCAGTCTTCTCCCTACTCTTATCAGATATACAGACACTACCAATAATAAAACAACGATAACGTTTATAGATAAAACATGCAAACAAACTTGAAGACGGAAAACAACACGCGTTAAGGAACTTGTTCTATGCAAACCAATTCGTATTCATTCATAAATAAAGGGCCTGTGCTGATAGGCTAACATGCAGGCCAAGACTAAAAACTTTTCTGTAGCGTTAACGTCAGACACTCACGACAAAATGTATGGAATGACATAAGGTGATGACAATTCCATTCCACACCTAATGTCATTCCCATACATTTTGTCGTCAGCGTCTGACGTTAACGCTATAGAAAAGTCTTTTGTCTAGGCCCCCTGGGCGATTGGCGTTTTTGTGCCACTGCGACATTGTCATAGTGCATAGAGTTGAGGAGCTGGGGTCCTACTTCTACTATGACGTCTTAACACCACCATGATTTCGGAGTAAGCGACACCGAGCTACACAAGATGAATTGGCACTTCGTAGTGCTAATCTACGTTTTTAACCGACTTTAAAAAGGAGGCGGTTATCAATTCGTATGTTTATTAAATATATTAAGTACATATCTATATATTTTTTTATGTATGTTCGGGCTTCGTCATATATATAAGTAGAGAATTTGCAAAATTCGTTTTTTATTCGAAAGAGGTTTATTTCGAAATGGTCCTATTTAAAATTTCGTAAAGATCTGTTAAAGAACTTCGGAAATAGACCGCTAAATAGATCGATTATTGGAAAAATTAAAAAAAAAAAAAAATACAAAAATATTCAATTGACTTCCAAACTTTCTGGTTCTGGTGTGGTTTATTTGATGGTTTTTTGACACAGACTTCAAAAATTAAAGTTTTTGTAGTGGTTTTTATTTGGGAGTCGGTTGTCATTTTTTTGTAAAAAAGTTTTTTACACGCGCGAAGGCAAAATCCCGACCGAGACGACTGTGTTTATATTAAGCGTGTTTAGGTATCTGACGGGCATGAAAATTGCGATTTTTCTTTTTTCTAATGAAATCGGCGCAGTATCGAACAGAGAAAATACAAAAACGCAGCTATATGCAGCATGTCTGTTAGGACCCTAAGGAAGATATAGAAACCGCATACTTTGCAATGCGTATGGCAATTTTGCGGCGATGCAGGCATGTATTCATTGGTTTAATTGAAATGCAATGCTGATTGGTATCTTAACGCTCTGTTTATTATCCACATATATTATTGAAAGGAGCTATCTTAGATCTTGTTTCTAAGTTTGACATTTCATTTGAAGTTCAAGTTTGTGCGAAAATAGATTTTATTTTTAGTTTACTGTAAGTGCTATAGAGTGGGAGTATATTTAGTTGGAAGAGTAGAAATAGATATTTTCTAACAAAAGACTTCGCTACAAGTACAATACAAGTACAGAAAGTTATATAAAGCTTTTACTGGAACTTGCTCTTGATCTTTTCTACTTCTTTTTATCTGACTTGGACTGCTAATTACCTACATTTCTTACTGAAGATTTTTCAGACTCGTTTTAAGCATGACTTATGAAACTGGCAGGCACTCTCGACACCGTAATGATAAAGGTAGGTGCACATTTGTCAAAAAAAGAACTGAAACAATACCTATCTCCCTAATAATAAAATAGATAGGGCCCAATTCGAAACAAATGACCAATATTTTGATAAGAAAGGGACAGACGATCAATACTTGAGAGCAAATTGAACTGTTACGATGAAAAATAATAGAAACAATGACAAAGAATGGTTTCGCGTGTGGCGTGGTCGTCACGCGACAAACGGCGGCCATTTTGGGAACGTGTTCCCGCGTAAAGGGGGGACTCTTATTACGCAATAAATTACTGTCAGAATGTCACACACGTTATCGACGTGTCTAAATAAACTGTCGTACTGTCATGGCTGGTGATCTGTGCTCGCCATTAATGCTGAATATTTTTTATTTACTTATGACTTTTATGTTTATGAACCGATGTCAATGTCATGTGCCCTTGCAGGTCCAACTCGGATAAGCATACACTGATGAATTTGGTATGGTACTTGAATATGGACGATACATCACCCCCTATCCTGCTCTTTGTGCTGTAAAACCTGCTCTAGCACTAGGTATCTCCTTGCGAAGCCATGGAATGCTATCGATGTCACTTAGGTATTTTTTTTTAAAAACGTTGCCCCACATAAGGAATTTCTCCTGTATCATGGGTGCGTTTACAAACATACAAAGTCACATACACAAACAGCCAGACCCGGAACAACTATCTGTAGGCCATACAAATATTTGTTCCGTGCGGGAATCGAACTCGCGACACGCAGCGCAGCAGCTGATCACTCAACCACTGCGCCAACCATGTCGTCGTTTAGCGTTCAGGAGTACAGGAAAATGGTAGGTTTATATTGGTAGGTAGGTTTCGTTGCATACGCTACTGACCAAAAGGTGTTGGGTGGGTTTGATTCCTTGGTCAGAAAAAATATTGGAAATTTCCATAAAAAAATCTCAGTAGCAGCTCGCTTCGTATTAAATAGGGCTTAAATATGGCATATATAATATATTATAATATTACTGGCGGAATGGGTACTTTGTTGTTCTGCCTAACTCTTCGGGAAAAGAAACACCCAGATACAGTACTGGGATCTTCATCTTATCCTGTGGGTAGTAAGGTCTAACGACCCCACACACCCTAGTGTCAGAGTTTCTAAACCGCCTCAAGGGCCTCTGACATGGTTTATTTGACGACCGCCATTTGGCGGCCGGAACCACCGCGGCTTATACGTGCCTTCCGAAACACGGAATCATTTTTTAATCAGAAAATCAGGTGATTCAAGCCTGCAATGTCCTAGCCACACTGGAAACAACTTTACGAAGTATGCTTCCCGTGGGAATCGAACCCACGACCACCGGGTCACAACAGTACTGGGATACAACATGTGGAATGTTCTAATCAGGAATTGAAGACGGGTTTCGAAACTTCAACGATCTTGATCCAATCGGATTATCAAACATGTGCGTATTTTGGTTTTGTCTTTGACTGTGGATCTGGATCAGGTTCATTAATAGTAGAAAGCAAGCTTGCCCCTATTAAGTAGATACTCGTACAAACCCCCGGTTTCTAAATTAACCCCCGGATTCGAAGTTCTGAACTTGGCAAACGCTACTTTGGCATGACAAATTGTCAAATTGTTTGCTAAGTTAAAGTGAGAATTCTCAATGAGAAATGTTGATTTTAAGCTCAAAACCTATGTACTTTATTTTTGGCCTATGGATCTTCATCATCATCATCATCATATCAGTCGAAAGGCGTCCACTGCTGGACATAAGCCTCCCCCAATTGGGGGAATTTGCCATAATCGCCACGCTTGGCAGGCGGGTTGGCGATCGCAGTGTGGCTGTTGCAATGTACAGAGAATGCTGCTGCCCATTCGCTGGTGAGATATATGGGTCTTATTGCAGTCTTCTCTTACTATGAATAGAACCTTGATGACAGAAAAGCAAGTAGGTCTCAAGCTAGGTACGCATCATTAGCATTTGACCATTTGCATAGGTAAACAAGTCCACCTTTCGCTTACAAAGGACATTGGCCTTATTTAATATTATAATGCACCTGCAGAACGACGATAATCCTCTGTAATAATGATTCTGATTAATGAGTCACATCATTATCCATAAAGCAAGCTTTGCGCGTTAAAATATTTTAATATTAAGTGAACTCATTTGCTAAATATTTATTAATAAGCCTAATTAATAGTCCTCGTTCTTATTATCTTTTTAAGCGTGTCGTAAAAAGTTTTAATAATGTGATACTTGCACTTGAAACGAGAGGGTAAACTTTTTTTTTTACCTTTGAGTAAATAAAGAGTCCTAATCGACGCGATTAATTGAACTTTATTATGTCGAAAAGTGTTAATAAAGTATTCTCCACTTATTTTTTATTATTTATTTTATTAAATACTTTATTGTACACCTCACATCAATCACAAGTAAAAATTTTATAAAAACAAGTGTACAATGGGCGGTCTTATCGCACAGGGCAATCTCTAACAGACAACCTTAGGATGGACTGAACGAAAGAAGTTAGATTTAGGGCGGTCAGTGTACAAATATCATAAATAATATTAATTAGACATAATAATATAAAATAAATATATACAATACTAAAAAAAAAAAAATATACTAATAAATATCTATATAATTATAATTGGGAAAGGAGAAAAAAAGTTAAAGTGAGAGGTAATGCTCCTTCACCAATTTTTTAAACGTTGGTAGCGTTTGAGAACGCCTCACATCAATGGGTAATGCATTCCACAAACGAGCTGCCACACAAATCTTTCACTATTCAAGTGAAAGATTTGTCAAAGAAAGATGTGGAATGCATACGAATACTTAATTTAAGATTCTCCGATGATCTCAAGGACCTAGAATGTGTGTCACAAAGAAACTGAAAGCGTTCTTTAAGATAAAAAGGAGTAGAAGGATTAAATAGTACATTATAAAGCAGATAAAGGATGTGGGCATTCCGGCGAAGACGAATAGGAAGCCATTTGAGCTTAGTACGAAATTCGGAAACGTGGTCATACTTGCGTAAGCCAAATATGAACCTGATACAAAGATTTTGAAGTCGCTCAAGCTTGTCCAATTGGTCTTGGGTGAGGCAATATAGCTGGCGTCAGCATAGTCCAAGATTGGGAGAAGAAGACATTGTGCTATGGCAATTTTAGTGGTGATGGGAAGAAAATTACGAAGGCGTCTCAGGGAGCCCGCTGAAGTAAACAGTTTGCGGCTGACCTCCTGCAGTTGTTTAGTCCAGGAAAGAGTGTCGTCAATATAAATCCCCAAGTTCTTCACAATGTGAGTTAAAGGAATTATAGTGTCATTGAAAGAAACCTGGGGAAGTGACGACCAATCAATCCTAGAGACGGTCCGGGAACTACCAACAACAATCACTTGCGTCTTTGCTGGATTGATCTTCAGCCCAAACTCAGTGCTCCATTCACCTATTCGAGCCAGATCTCTATTAATAGTTTCAATCGCATCTGATAGCTCACCAAGAGGGGCTTGGGTGTAAATTTGGAGGTCATCAGCATACAGGTGGTAGAAAGAAGATAGTCGTTGAGTGATACCATTAATAAAAAGTGCGAAAAGTAGAGGAGATAACACGCCACCCTGCGGCACACCGGCAGAGGTGTCACACCAAGAAGAGAAAGATTCTTCAATGCAAATACGCTGCCGGCGGCCAAACAGGTAACTATGAAACCAGTCAATTACCGAAGGAGATATGTTAAAAGAGCAAAGAATTCCAAGCAAAATATCGAAGTCAACCATATTAAAAGCATTGCTAAAGTCAAGCAAAGCGAGTGCCGTTAACTTTCCCATTTCCATGCCTGACCTGATATCGTCAGTAATATGCACGAGGGCTGAGGTAGTGCTGTGTCCAGGACGAAAACCAGATTGAAAGGGATTCAGCAGATTTTGCTTGGAAAGGAATGTGCTAAGTTGCTGATGGACGAGTTTTTCAAGGACTTTGGATAGGAATGGGAGAATGGAAATGAGACGATAGTCAGAGAAAGATGCAGGATGTGATTTTTTAGGTAAAGGAATAACTTGGGCATCTTTCCAGGCTTGTGGGAAGACCCTACTGGAAACAGAGAAGTTGAGGATGTAAAGGATTACCGGAAGAATGTTATCGAGGATAGGAATAATCATCTTACGGCTGACACAGTCACTACCCACAGCGTTGGATGTAATTGATAAAATGCTCTTTTTAACATCACAAGCAGTGAATTGAGTTATGACAAAAGGGGAATAATCAGGTATCGGCCGTTTTGAAAGATGACTTAGTGTAGCAGCTTTGGTGGCCCTATCCAGTAAGGGCGAAGTAGAAAAATGACTATTGAGTAAGTTGAGGTCTAAGTCTTTAGGAATCCTTTCATGAGGCTTTTTTCCGATACCTATTGATTTGAGAAAATTCCAGACCTTAGCTGGATCACTGTTTTGAACAGAACTATGGATATATTGGCGGTTTGCGTTCCTACACACCTTGCTGCAGTGGTTTCTGATTGCGACGTATTTTTCCCTGTTGGTGTCGTTGGGCCGAATTTTAAATTTATACTTCGCGGCTGCTTTTTTGCTTAGCAAAAGTTTTATCTCGTCAGTAAGCCATGGCGCTGGTAGATGCTTTACTCTCACAGCCCGAATAGGCGCATGTGTGTCGTAAAGCCGTATCAGGGTAGAAGTTAAGATTTCAACTTGTTGGTCGACTGACGAGGATGTGACAAGAGACGTCCAGTCAATTTTGCTGGCATCCTCTCGAAGACGGTCAATATTCATCCCATCAAAATTGCGAAGCAAAAGAGTTTTGGACTTATGCTAAGGTGGGCGAATTTTAAAGGAGGTAAAAACTAGGTCATGATATGAAAAGGCGTCAGCAGAACATTGACCATGTTTAGCGACGTGCTCGAGAGATGAGACAAAAATAAGATCAAGAAGTGAGGGAACGGAGTTAGGAAAATGGTGAGTGGCACCTAGATCGAGAATAGAGATTGGAAGATTCAATAGTACGGCGAAGAGAATTAGATCGAGAGTCATTTTTAAGGAGGCATGTATTAAAGTCGCCCATAATGATGCTATGACTGTAAGAGGGGATTAAGGCTTCTAAAATACGTTCAAAAGAAGAGAAAAAATTAATTCGAAGAGAAGGACAGTAGTAGACCCCAAGGAGAATCTTAGAATGATGTAGTTCAACTTCCAGGAAAAGATGCTCGCCGGCGCTCGGCGGAGGCGGCTGAGTGGACATGCCAACAATAGAAAAGGAAATATAATTTCGAAGGTAAATGGCCACCCCACCACCACCACCGACCGCGCGATCGTTCCTGATGAGTTGGAAACCTGGAAGAGAGTAGGAAGAAGACGGAAGACAAGGCTTTAACCATGACTCAGAAACAAGAATCGCATGAATATTCTTAACTAAATATTCTTAACTAAATATTCTTAACTAAACAAGAATCGCATGAATATTCTTAACACTTAAGGCGCTAGGTAACGTGAATTAATTCCCAATAATTCCGGCAGAATTTAAAATTCATTCATTTCGAAAACTCAAAAGAAACACTGAACTGAACTGAAGAACTGAATGATATGGTTTTCTTATTCAGAACAAAATGAACTTGTAATCCAAAAGTCTTATTAGAACGAAATTTACAAAAACAAAAATATACAAAAATCGGACACAAACGCACAGAAAATACTGTAAAATAACGTTCCTTATCTGTTGCAGTTAGGTTTCATACGACATGTAAAGAAAGAACAATCGCAATGTCGCAAGTAGAGCTATTATTTTACATCGTTCTCACATGTCTATGAATAATTTCAACAAGAACAATGTAACCACAACTTCGTAATAATTAATTGATTCAAAAGAGTGTCCATGGAGTTTCTTGTACGTTCTTCTCCATAGAGATCTACGCTTTGGAACGTGCAAATAGCTTCACCTCTTTGACTGACCGACCTTGACAATTCAAAAGTGCCTGTAAATGGTTTAATTGAAATAAATGCTTTGACTTTGACTTTGACTTTGATTAAGCGCCTTAGCAAACGGTCGACAATTACTGAATGGGGTACTCAAAATAGACCAGTTTGCTCTGTCACCAGACACGCCGACCCCAAAGGTATAGTTAATTATTGCCCAATGCTTAGACAGGATTGCTCGAAACAATCGTTTTTACTAACTAAATGAAAATAGGTTTCCAAAGGGCCAGTTCACACCGAGACGCTATGCCGCCCGAATTTTTAGTCGCCTGCCCTGGAAGGTGGGTACCTAACCCTAATTTAGCCTAAATGGCTACAAACGAATTAGATTCAAGGCAAGTGTATTCGTATAAAGGGTGAATTGTTTAAGCGTGGGTGGATGGCAAAATCCGAAACTATGAGATATACCAAAAAACACTGAAATGAGTCTCGAACCCGATTTTGATGAAAACTAAAACTGCAACACTGGATTTTTGAAAAATTGTATAAAGAAAAATTCAAAAATCATACACTACTATTTACCGATATTATTTCAAAATAAACGGGAACCCGTTTATTATGAAATAATATAGGTGTATTATTAATTTATTACTGAAAGTGTTGCTTATAAGGATCAATTTCTGGAATTTCTTTATCTCGCTGTCTGCAGTGACTACCTCTCTGAGTGCATGCCAAGTCGATGTTATACTGGGTAATTTTTTTTCCAGTGCGCAAACTTTAAGAACCACTTCTGACCATGTAAATGAACAACTTTCCCCAAGAAAGCCATAGTCAATTCCTAAAAAAAAAATTGAGTCTCCCATACAAATTGTGGTCAGTTGATGACAATTTTGTATGGGAAGTTCAAATTTTTTTTTAGGAATTGACTATGGCTTTCTTGGGGAAAGTTGTTCATTTACATGGGCAGACGTGGTTCTCAAAGTTTGCGCACTGGAAAAAAAGTTATCGAGTATATACCGACTACAGTAAATGTTTCGATCGGATAGATCACGTGATCCTATTGCGTAAGCTTTTATCGGTGGGCATAAGGGGTGATCTTTACCGGTGGTTCAAGTCCTATGTGGAAAACAGATGTCAGACTGTAGTTCTGAATGGATACTGTTCTAAACCTATGAATATCCCATCGGGGGTTCCCCAAGGATCCTTGCTAGGGCCACTGTTTAAAAAGAACAAATTCTTTAATTGTGTATATATATTATAAGAACTAATTCTATAGGTGTGGAAAAGACTAGGCAGTAGTGGCAGAGGTTTAAAAGATTAAATAATAAGACGAGGGAAAACAAAATTAAGATCAAGATGGATTAAGACATGAAGTTCTGTCACCAAACTAACTAAGGTAATGTAAAATATTTAAAGGTCAATAGGATCAATAAACACTGAACGATGTAATTAACAGTAAATTGAATGTAATTAAATTTAATGAACAGTAGGTACGTAAACAATAAATAGCAAAATAAAAGCAAAATAAAAAATAGCTAGTAGTTTTTCATATTCATATTCATTTATTCATCAAATATAAGCTAACAGTTTACACCAAATCGCTTATATCTATGCTAATTCTACAAAATTACATTAAAATTTGTGAACAAAAAACAACCTTGAATACATAAAAATTCAAAATTAAACAATATTATTTCTTCATATTTAAATAAATATACACATATTTAGCTATTGTCCATTGAGAGTCAAAAAATAAATCTGCCTCAGGAATATATTTTAGAAAGTCATTTATTAACTTTATTGCTCTGGCAGTGGGAGTGTTGTTAGTTCCAGGAGCACGCCATGTAGGCGAATAGCAGAGAAGTCTATGTTGTCGTCTTGCAACGCCACGCATATACTGGTCAGGAACATAAAAATTTATTGACTCTCGTAGAACGGGACTATCTATCTTATCTACTAATATTAGATAATAATTAATTATATATGCGGATTCTCGCCTGAATTTGAGTGTGTCTAAACCCACCATTCCTGACACGAACAAAGAAGGATATAAAAAGGGGTAGCATCCATATTGACGTTTGTAAAGGTATCTACAGAATTTACGTTGAATTTTTTCTATCATAATCGTGTATAATGACTCTTGAGGACTCCAAACTATTGCATTATATTCTAGTTTACTACGGACATAGGCATTGTATATTTGTTTTATAACTTGAGTGTTCTTAAACTGAGATGACAATCTAATGATGAAACCAAGACATTTATTTTAATTTAGTGACTTATACGAATCTAACACAAAAAACACATTAATATCCGATTTACTTGATGAGACGGTAGTTGGAAATAGGCCTTAACAAACAAAGGATTATTAAAATTACAAAGAACTAAAGTAAATCAGCTGTTACTTACAGTGTAATTCTGTAAACATGACGAAGAAGAAACACTTGGGTGGGGTGAGCTGTCAAATCATACAAATAAAATGGAATGACAGCTCTATTGTCGTTCACTCCACCTAGGTGTACACCGTGAGATGTCGACAGAATCGACCGGCTGTAGTGTTGTCAGTTTGCTACAGGAAAAATCTAAGTTCGTAAAGTTCTATTAATTTTATCGCTTATAAAAAGTGAGCGTAGCAACGCTTCGTTTCTCGATGTGAGATGACCCTGATCTAGATGTAAACGAAAAATAACTCGATGGAAAAATATGGAGTATTTTCGTTTCATATAAATTTGTCTATTTTTTTGCTGTACTTAATTAAAAATAATGAGATGCGAAAAGGATTTAGACAAATGAGTATCCAACTGAGTTCAGTTTATTGAGGGTACAATAGGAATACTGTATTTAGCGTGGTCCCACGTTACCGTTAGGTATTGTCTATTTTGCACAATAGTTCCCTAAAATAAATTCTAAAAGTTTGTTTAATATATACCTACCTTCTTATTAAGAGGTTTATTTTAGGTACTTTTTGTGTTTGTTTGCAGTAGAGCGCGTCTGTCTCCTATTTACGGTCAAGAAGCATTCGATTTAGCTTCAAAATAGAAAATTATAAACTACGAAGAGAAAATTGACGACACGGTTGGCGCAGTGGTTTAGCGATTGACTGCTGCGCTGCGTGTCGCAAGTTCGATTCCCGCGCGGGACAAATATTTGTATGACCTACAGATAGTTGTTCCGGATCTGGCTGTTTGTGTATCTGAGTTTATATGTTTGTAAACGCACCCACGATACAAGAGAAATTCCTAGTGTGGGGCGCAACGTTTTTTTAAAAGAAAAAGAAATTAATGAGATTTTCTTGCAAAAGACTAAAAAGAGACCGTTCATCGTACTTTTTAGGACCGAGCTCCTAAAAAATACAAGAATATTTCAGTACTAAAACAACATTAAGTAAAGAGATCGTTCACTCCGCTCTGTGTCGAAACTTCGTCTAAAATCCGAAGCGTAATGTACCGAATAAATTACAAAATCTTTTTATCTGTAGATCTGGACTCGACAGCAATCCATCTGGGAGGGCTTAAGAAGTTAGAAGAATATTCAAGTCGTTTGTTCTATTAATGGTTTAAAATTGGAATGTTAATACTGGCCGTTGATCTTCAGAGTTCGAAGTTTGAATCAAAACGATGGCTGCAGGCCAGTTGTGGGCAGAAAGCGGACGATAACTGAAATTGCCTTTGCTTAAAAAAATAGGGTGATTGATAAATTGTAACTTCATTAAAATGACAATTGGAGCCCATTACCTATACTAAGGCATTCCAAAACATTATCAACTCGAACTCGTAACTTGTCATAAGTTGAAGTTTTTGCATTTGTTTGCTCATCTCTCGAGTACGAAAACGTCAATTAGACAAGTTTCATTGACATTTTCGTGCTCATGTTTGAGTTGGATTTCGAGTTGAGTTGGAGTTTACGTTTTGGAATATGGACCTAAGTCATTTCCTTCATTGGCCTCAACCTCGGTCAATCTAATTGATAGTTACCCACAGCTTGTTATTTATTGATATTAATTGAGGGTATTATAGGTACTCGTTGCCTAGACGACTGAGTCGAGTGAAGAAAATTCCCTCGATTTTCTCTATTTCACAATATGGATAAATTTTCATCAACCCAATTTCTGTTCTTGACACTATCATGTCAGTCATATCACCAGTCACTAGACCCCCTGCATTGTGTCGACCGCGTTCTGTGGAATGTGAGTCTAAACAAAGCATAAAGTTTTGGTTGAAAGGTTTACACAATATAGTGTTGCTGTACGGACCGACAAACAAAATTGAATCAACACTCAATAGAAAAGGGAAAGTTTATCCATCCCACGTCTTCGTTACACGAATTATGCGGCTTAGAGTAGTGAGAAGATATAGAGTGGATATCGTCGCTTAGCAAACGATACCGCTGAAGTCATCTTGACTTACAGTAGAGCGAAAAACTGATTTATTTATGGGGCACTATAACAGCCTATTTAAATAGCCTAGGTTTGGTTAAGTATAATTCTGTCAGTTCGATCCGCAACACAGAGTTTTATCCAATGACATTAAAAAAATAATAATCGCCAATTTTCGGCTTGAGCGGTGTTATTTGCTAAGCGACGATAGGTCTAGGATCTATTACCGTGCAAGCGGGAACTATTCCCATATTTTCTTTACGTTTGCATTCGTTCTTATCTCAATGTCATCATTTGTTAACACTAGAAATGGCCTTAAGGAATTTAAAACCACTTGTAAGTTGTAACGCGTTTAACATATTCAAAATATAATTAAAGGTCTTGACTTCGTCAAATTATTGTTACGAGTGATAAATATGTAGTTTAAATGCGCTTAAAACTAGAACTATTTTTTTTAAGGCATGTTTCAAGAAATTTAGCTCTTGTTGTCAATCTAATGGGTCACATCTTTTGCCAAATCGCTTTCGACCACCTCAATTTTATCAAATAACAGTATTTCATCAAGTAATATTTTCTACGCCTTGTTTTGTTAAAGCAATTCGAAAAAAGAAAAATACAGGCTTCATTTTCCGTGTTCTTTATTCAAATATCAGTGATACAGTAGTTTTTAAAAAGAAAACTTTTACTTATCTACTCTCTACCGTTTAACGTGGGAGTAGCGATAAAAGAATCGTCATACTATTTACATTTTACGCGCGAACGATTGTTAAAGACTCCATTAGCAGCACTCTATAGCTTATTCATACTCAAAAGCAATCTATTCTTCGTCTGTTTGTTAAACCAATGAGAGTTATGTCTCTATTTCAGGAATGTGGGCAATAAATTTAATTGTGTTAGTTTTATCATTTGCCCCTTGACGTATGATGATGAATGTACAGGAGGATTTGGGTCGAATTCAATAATAAATCATCGTGAAATAAACAACAGAGCAATATGGTGTAGTATATTCCTTTTGCCTTGGCTGAAACGATTAATAGGTTAAGTTATTAAAATGGCTTAGTACTTTTCCTCAACGTTTTGGTTTAGTTTTAATCTACTTATTTTAAAATATTTTGAAACTGCAAAAAAAATAACTGATTTTAGTAGAAACGAATTAATAAGGAAGGCATGTGTCCTGCAGTGGACGTATACCTTTCTAAGTTGTTGATGATACACTAAAAATACACTCCAAAAATGAAATCAGTGTTCCCTACATTTTGCCGATTTATGCCAGCAAAAATGCTGATTTTTGTGAGTGTATTTTTGTATCGTGTCTTTGATTGACTGATATACCGAGTTCCAACTCTACTAATTTTTAAACAACGTTCGAATTCGGATGACAGTTGAAATTAGTAAAAAAATATATGGAAATTCAGCCTTCTTTGACAGATTGCGACTGACATGCGAATGTAACGTTGCTTATAAATGAGTAGAATTAGCACTCTGATGCTTGGAAATAATCTGTCTGTTTTAAACATTGTAACATTGAAAAATAACCCAGAGTGAGAAGGCCTATTTCAGCAAAAAAAAAAACGTGGTAGGTTGCGGAATTTGTTCGAAAGAGTCACCGCGGCCCTGAAAAGCAAAGGGAATTTGAAGGAACATGGATGGGTTTTAGTCAGCACCTAAGAGTCTGAGCGGAAGGAGTCATTTGATGATTTCCCATTTGTACGGTGCAACCGTACATTATGCAATTTGGCAGCTTACGCCGCACATACACCACACACATGCACACACACATCACACACATGCACACACACATAACACACTCACACTCACAAGCACACACACAAATGCGCTCGCGCACTAATTGTATTTAAAAATAATAACTTGTAAACTGTAAAATAAAATTGTAGTAATACAATTGGAGGGGATCGGCACTGCTACTCCTTAATACAGGCTATTTCATAGCCTAGCAAGGAGAGCAGCACGTCACCCACTTGATTGCCAGAGATTTAATACTACCCACTTTGTTAAAACTGTTACATGTACTACATTCTGTTTTATATAAATAAAGATTATTATTATATTATTATATTATACATTGCAACTCATAATACAGTTCGCGTTGGGCTATCAAGTCAGCAAGGCGTTCTCGGTACAGCCAACAAGGGCCGCGTCACTCACTTCATTTGCCACACCATCAGTCCATTAAGCTCATTTTACCTTCAAGTACTTTTGGGACAATACAGTAGTGTTCTAGTACTTACCGTCTTTTGTTCCATTCATCTCCCATCTAAAAGTAATGTAGGGTCTAGCAAGGGATCATACACCATCCTTAAAAGGCTCATCAAGCTATGCTATGCTTTTCTATGTTTTGCTATACCAGTAACCACATAACATTACGCCTGTCTTCCTCGAAAGGTTTGCCAGTCACTCTTCAGAGGTTTACTTACAGCGAGGGCGAGACGATTGCCATTAACAGTGCGATTCTGCAGTGCGATTCTGCTGGTCGATTGTGTCCACATCTCACGATGTTCACCTAGGCGGAGTGAACGACAATAGAGCTGTCATTCCATTTTATTTGTATGGTTTGACAACTCACCCGTCGTGCGCCCCGCCCGGGTGTTCACTTCGACATGATTACAGAATCGCACTGCTGTAAACATGTCGAAGTGAACATTTGGGCGGGTTGTACGACGGGTGAGTTGTCAAACCATACAAATAAAATGGAATGACAGCTTAGTTGTCGTTCACTCCGCCTAGGCGAACACCGTGAGATGTCGACAGAATCGACCGGCTGTAAACATGACCAAGTGAAAAATTAGGCGAAGTGAACGACAAGTGAGCTGTCAAACCATACAAACAAGATGGAATGACAGCTCACTTGTCGTTCACTCCATCTAAGGGTTCATGGTTAGATGTCGGCAGAATAGATCAGCTGTTGGGTTTAAACACAGACTCCGGGCTGCTTCTGGGAATTTTTAACGCTAACCTTATCTATTTAGAAATCTTATATCAGTGGAGTTTCACTTGCCATTTACTACTTATAACATTTCTATAGAACACAAATTATCTTGAAATTCATTAAACCTGATATTGAGATTTAACTAAACAATTTTCTATTGAATATCTCTGTTTATATAGCTGTTATATGATATTTATTCAAAATTTTGTTAACATTTCAATTCAATAGATTCTATGGCATGAAAGTGTTCAGTGTTTCTTTGTAATGAATATTTTAACGTTATCAGATCGTTATTAAGCTTATTTAATCGAAGTATTTTAATTAAGTTTTGAAATATTAAATTTGCATAATGTCTGTATTCAGGTTTCGGTCGGTCTATTCTATACAAATCTTTTCAAATATAACACAAATCAATTAAAAGCAAAATTGGTTAAGTATCTTTGAATAATGAGCTGTCATTCCACCTGCTGTGCGGGAGGGAGCTTGATCTCCCTTCACCTGAGTTTTCTCATTGAGATTGACATTTTTCTCAATGATAGCCACTGCCCCAGAAGGAGGGTTTTTTTTACGGATGGGCAATCAGATATCATCAGACGATTCTTACTAACTAAAACCCATCTGTGTTCCTCCTAATGCTCTTTGTGGTCCAGGGCTGCGGTGACTCTTTAGAACAGACTCCTCAACAGAAGGTAATGTTTTTTTTCGAGTCTGTATGTCTGCTCCTATGTCTATTTCTTTGGCGAACCCTATAGCCTAAATGGCTGAATATACTTCACCAAATTCGTGTTCTAAAGATTCGTCTTAACTGCTGGAGGGACGTAGGACATATTCATTTTATAATTAAAAACAAGATGTCGGCCGCCGCCGCCGTTAGGTAAGATGTCGTATTTCCAATTTTTACTCGTATTTTCGAAAATTGTAACTATATGCATATGAAAACGTAGAAAAAAAAATAGTTCCAAACATTTATATTTTTCATGTAGTCTAATGCAGTTCATCATATCAGCCGAAAGACGTCCACTGTTGGACATAGGCCTCCCCCAAATGGATGATGATCCCCAGATCCCCAGCTGGTTTACCATAATCGCCACGCTTGGCAGGAGGGTTGGCGATCGCAGTGTAGCTGTAGCAATGTACACTACAGAGAATGCTACTGCCTATTCTCTGGTGAGTCGCCTCTTACGACACTCACGGGAAGTGATGGGATGGTGATATTCTTTTACGTCCTACACCATACGGAACAGACTGATGCAGTTAGTGGCATCAATTCTGTGATTGAAATAAATGCCATCTGCATCAGATTACATGCCGTGACATACAAAGTAGTTCCCCAGTGAAATGAACTGTCAATAATGACAGTTCATTTCACTCAAGTTGTCACAATATATTACAGAATAGCTCCGCAAGTTTCAGGCTTAGTAAAGTCAAACTCATTACAGTGGTTAAAAGTAAAAAAATAGTCGTTTACGCCAAAACCGCCAGAGGGCAGGTGTGCAAATGGTAAATGGTGCGCAATAAAATTAAATAATATTCGTTTATCACAAAGACCGCATTTCATCGCACGTAACAGTACGTGGATGATTTTTTTTAATGTTTTGACATCTTTAATTGCTTACGTGCTGTTATGTTTCAGTTTTGAATTTAAAATTATATAGGCAGACTTTAAATTCGTTGGGGAACCGGGAATTTTTATTACGAGATCGCAGTCCAGTACATTTTTTTTTGTCTAGTCTTTCTGTCCCTCTCCTGGGTAAAACCTCTACGCCTTCCTCTTTTCGCGAGAACTCACTCTACCAGTTCTTGCGAAATCTATCTAGCTCTACCCACCATCTCCTTCGTGGTCTGTTGCAAGACTACGCACTTTGTCCAATGATTACATACAATATGTTCTCAATATTGGCCAAATGTTGGGAACAGCTTTTATAAGAGACAAGGAAATTATATTTTTTCCTACTCCTCCGCTTTTATTTTCTGATTAATTTCGTTGCGGGATCCAAGACAGTTGAATCGTTTCTCCGGGACTCGTCGAGCTTCATTGACTCGGCGTTTTTCTGGTGGTCGCTACTGTTGATTTTGGCTTTCAGGAGTTACAGTTTGGAAACGTGTGGCGAGATTGCCCCAAAAAAAAGGTAGAAGGAAGAAGCGCAAAACCAAAACCAAGGCCGTTCGAAGGAAAAAGGAGAAGGGAAAGTAATAATGATAAAATCAAGATTTTTTGTTGTTTCTCAGGTTGGATTTATTTATGAGTAGAAACTTTTGCTTCATAAAATTGTTTACCAAAAATACTTGTAACGATTTTTATGGTAGGTACATAATTATTTACTTAGCTTGGTACAGTTTACAAGTGCATCGTGCATATTCATGTTTGCCCGATACCATCTTGCTGTTTCTATCCTCGGTTACAAAAGGACATATTTACTTCTTAATAAGGTAAGTACAACTTTTAAGATGTTCTAAATATGATAAAATTAAATGGCAGTGGGCTGGACATATTGCTCGTAGAACGCGTGACAAATGTGGTCCAAAGGTTCTGGAGGTACTTACTTGATGACGCATGGTGGAACCACTCTCACAAGGAGATGACTTGGTAAGGGCCGCAGGACTGCCAGGGTTACGGAATTTGCTCGAAAGAGTTACCACGGCCCTGGAACGCAAAGGGCATGAGGAGAAACACGGATGGATTTTAGTCAGTAACAGTCTGGCACTCTCTTCCGCCTCGCCCAGAGCAGATTGTTACATTTATACAATTTATTATTACATGTTAATGGTACTTACAAATAAAAATCTCCTCTCCTTAATATGAACCGCAGTTCAAAAGCACGAGCTACAGATAAAATTATAGTAACAGGTAGATAGTTAAATAAACTACAATGATTATCTAAGAACAGATCAGGAGCAACTATTCTCTTTTCTCACCTAACAAGTAATAACACTTCTTGCCCCTTAATCACCATTAAAGTGGTGATTCGAAACAATTTGAAGTTAACTGCATCATGATCATGAAATCCTATAGGCCAACTTTACACGGGGAGATTTTCTCGCCTCAAATAGGAGAAAGCTCGCTTTTGTATATGAACTTTATTTTTACCAAATTATAAGTTGTTTTGGTGTACAGTAAAGAATTAAGAAAGAACTGGCGATCTTTAAGTCAAGAGTGAATAGGTTACTTTTAGGCAAGCGAGCTCTATTGTCGACCACTTCATCGCTTACCATAGTGCGAAATCTACTAATTTTTAAGCAACGTTCCATTCGCATGTCAATTGCAATCTGTCAAAAAGCCTTAATTTTCATTCATTTTTGACAGATTGCAACTGACATGCCCATTGTCCATAAATAATAGTATGAATGAAAATGCATTTTTAAATGATTTATTATGGTAAGTATTTGTACCTAGTTTATTTACCGACTAACATAATGGTTTAAATTCAGAATACTGCTGTCTGAAATAAATTATATTGACATACTAACAACATGCCTGACCCTCGATACTAAAATTTAACACTTGACACTATAAAGATATATGTGAGGAGGTAAATAAGAATGTAGTCGTGCTGAGTACAGGGCTTAAACCACCAACTCTTAAAGCAGTATTACTTTAATATTACTTCCAGTGGGAAAGAGACGGAGCTATACGTCGTGTATAGCTCCGTCTCTATAGAGATATAGGTTAGGCTCCTGGTACGTTTAAGTTGTGCCACTTAAAAAAACATACAGCTCCCGTTTTACAACTTCCTAGCTTAAACTATCTCGCTCGCCGTTCGATGGTCGAGATATTCTCCCTGTGTAAATGAGCCTTAACTCGTGTCAAAATATTAACCTTTGTTACAATCGGAGGGGCTTATATTTAACCGGCCTTTACACCGAGACTCGTTACGATAAAATATCGTTATAATGAGCCCTCGCCGACAGGTTAACAAGCTCTTTCATCTGGCATCGCCCGTGAAATGCTGTCTTTTTAATTATATTGACAGGTGATGATGTTTTGTACACTTGGTTACAGAAAAACGTATGCACCCTGTTTAGTAACCTCTAGTTTCGACTTTCTGCCGTTTGTTTAAGGTTGACATTCTGTTTTTATTGGTTTATTTCAAGCTATCAACACACACTTTTCATTATAGCTATCTGTTAACGTGTTTTCTCTTTTTTATAGAATACCGCACAATAATAGAGACGTGTCATTACAAAATTGTGTATAAATATTTAGATATCTTGTTGCTACACGGGTTCGTGTAGTATTACGGTATAATATTTGAATTTAACTTTCTAGTTTCGGTTTGATTTCCGTCCAGACTGTCTAAAAACAGGCGGATGTCGTGTCACACAGCATGATAGGCGGCAAAAAACTGGCTTGATAGTTAGCTCGTATCAAGTGACAGCTAGATATAGCCCGAATGAAATATTTACGGGCTAAATTTAGTGCTCCAAATTCGGCCTGCATTGATTTCACGTTTGACCACTGGCGTGTTTGACTGTACCTGCCTGTTTTATGTTGAAAATAAAACAAAACGGCAGTATTTGCCGCCGTTATGGCCGGAGTAATTGAAATAATAACTGATCCTGTAGCCAGTAGAGGTTAACGATCTCCTACTAATGGGGGGTCCGAAGAAATTGACGGCTAGCGATAAGCTCGCCCTTTTAAAGGCAGTTGATCATTAACAGAGTGGGAACGTGGAATGAAAAGGTTTAAAATGAATACTGTTGTTATCCTGCGTTACCTATCTTTTTGGGGAGTTTAATTAATTTGCAGGTGAGAAGATGTGGGATAAAATAACCTTTAAAAGGTTTATGAAAGTTAAACGGTGGGAATTTGACTCGTATAACGTGATATTATATGTTGCATACTGCGAAATTGAATTCTGAGAAGTATAAAGACTTCAAAGGTAATTGAGTGAAGACAAGTGCATCTCTCATTCATCTCCTGATGACAATCAATAACATAAACAACATGAAACGAACAAGCCGCAAAGCTCTAGAATTAATGAACGCAGTACAAGTCATTAGGACATTTTTTTTTTTTTTCGGTATGACCACTAGCAAGTTAACACGCAGGGGCTATCAACTGCTTAACCGGACTATCCTGTGGTGGCCTCAAATGAATTTAAGGCCCCCAGCCAAGGCAACAAAGCTAGCTACAAGCTAAAACTACTGACCGCTCGCTAAGGGCATTCCCTGTGGAATACGACCTCGGCTTAGCAGCGTCAGTTTGGGACAGCAAGGGACAACAGGCTGGGTCGTTTTATTATTTAGGGGTTATTAAAGCTAAAGGCTCAGCGGCGCGGGCTGGCTCGTTTGCAAAAGTCGGGAGGGTTTTGAGTGGGGCGTCGCGACGGACCTCGGCGGCGAGGTCGGTATACGGAACGCGGTCTGTGTTTGTTTTTTCTAAGAGTGCTGGTTTCCCTACAGCTTTCCTGAATCTTTGTGATCTCGTCATCGGACTCGACGAGTGTATGCCGAGGACGGCGAATCTTACTAATACGAGAGGGAGTGTATTGTGAGGCCTTTGAAATCAAAGGATTGCTGTGTTTCTCAGCTGATTCAATAAAACGCTTTGTAAGACGTTTCATGAATTGTTTTACTGTCGGAATTTTAAGGTCGACATGAAGTCGTTCATTCCTAATAAACCACGGGACGCCCGTGGCTTTTCGGAGAAACCGGTTTTGGACTACTTGCATCCTGTGGATTTGCTTCGACTTTGTGTGTGCGAATGTGGCACACGCATAAGTCATTATCGGGCGAATGCACGTTGTGTAAATGCGCAGTTTACATTTAAGGGACAGTTTGCTGCGTGCATTTAGCATGGAGTGGAGTCTACCCAGAGCGAAAGCGGCGCGCGAACGTACCGTTTTTATGTGCTCAGCAAAAGTGAGTCTGTGGTCTACTATCACACCTAGATATTTGGCTTTTCTTTTCCCACGGGATCTGCTTACCAAACATGGTGATCGGACTCGGTGGTTTGGGAACGAGTCTAGCCCGCGGCTTGTAAAACATGACCGCCTGGCTTTTCTCGGCATTAACTTCAAATCTCCAGAATTTGAACCAATCGCCTAAGTCGATGGCCGCCTTCTGGAGTTTTTTGGCTATTGGCTTTTCACTACTGCCTGAGCAATAGATGGCCGTGTCATCGGCAAAAAGTCATTAGGACACAAATGGAATGGCCATTTAGTCTTAAGTTGCCATTTGTAACCTATCAAGTGAGTGATTGACCTATTTAGACAACTCTGGAAAATGAGGACGAATGCGACGATATCGGAAAGACAGTATTGGTTGCCTAAGCCGAGTTAGTTTAAACTTAGCTCGCATAGATGATGTAGTTCTTAAGGCTCCGAACGTCCATATGAAAAAACGGGACCCTTTAGGATCACTAGCTTTTGCCCGCGGCTCCACCCGCGTGGGTGTCGGTTATCGCGTAAAAAAGTAGCATATGTCCTTCTCCATATCCCAGGCTATATATTTGCCAAATCTACTAGACCTATTCAGTTGAAAATTGGTACACGTAGGTATGAACTTTTTTTCTCAGACGCGTAAAATAATAAAAAAAAGTTTTTCAATACTGGTAGAAATAAAACCGCCTTTAAACCGCTTCTGTCATTAAGTTCAAATAAATAAAAGATAATATCTAATAGTAGATATATCGTAATCGTTAAAGACGCACCATTTAACAGCAATATGAAAACTTTGCCTCGTTATAGTCTAAAAGTAATGTTTTCAATTGAAGAGCTTTGCTAAAGTTTCATTTATCGGAACAATAACGCTCACCCAAAACTTAGAACTTTGTTACAAGGCTCTAACTTCGATATTAGGAGCAGCCCCATAGTAAGAGAAGGCGAGAACTGATTGTTATAGATTCAATTATTTTCTTGATCATTTTCTTCAATGGTGGGTTTCTTGTTAGGAGTTTGTTTAGGGAAGTAGTTGAACAACATCGTATCTATTTCTGTTGCATTTTAATCGATACTTCTACACTATCTATACTAATATTATTAAGCTGCAGACTTTGTTTGTTTGGTTGAACGCGCAAATTTCAGGCACTACTGGCTCGAATTAAGAAATTCTTTTAGTGTTGGATAGCCCATTTATCAAGAAAGGCTATTGGCTATATTACATCACGCTATGACCAATAGGAGCATTAACAAAAAATGTGGCGCAGACAATTTGCACGGGTCAGCTAGTTAATCATTTAAGCAGCATCATTTTTCACCAGGACCTTCTGCTACCAAGGACGAGAACAAAATCTATGTGCTCCCTCAATTATAGGAGACCACATCGTGCAATAAATTTAGACGAGAGAACGCAGATATACGCAGAATGGTTTCGGAACGTCTTGTTCAAAAGAGTCACCGCGGCCCTGGGCGTTTTCTACTCCATATCACCTACGGGCTTACGATTAGTCCCGAACCCGAACTAAGAACAACTGTCAAATCGTGTTGTCATTCATCCTTAGTTCGGGTTCGGGACTAACGTAAGTCCGTAGGTGATGTGGAGTAGAAAACGCCCGACACTAAGGTTGAAAATTCGGACTTCGGGCTTGGAGAGTAGGCCCCTGGAATGCCTAGGGTATTTGGAGGAACACGGATGGGTTTTAGTCAGTGAGGGTATGATACTCCCTTCCGCTCCTCCTAAAGCGGAAGGAGTCATTTGATGATATCCTATCCTAAAAACAATATATAAACGCAGAATATTCTCGCTCGATGGGTAGAATTTCGTTCCCAGGTACCGTCGTTTGGTTGCGGAATTTGTTCCAAAGAGTCACCGCGGCACTGGAACGCAAAGGGCTTTTGGAGGAACTGAGAAACAAGGATGGGTTTTAGTCAGTAAGGGTCTGACATTTCCTCCCGCTCCACCCAGAGCGAAAGGAGTCATTTGATGATTTCACAACCAAAAAAAAAGATGCTGTCGTTTGAGCCACCGCCATTCTAAGAGCATATTACCATCGTTTTTTTATAGGCACAAATAGGTACAGGCTGCAGATGTGGTCTGTGGACTTATTTCGTAAAACTCTGACCTATCTATGTAACTATTGAACCAGTAAACCGCAATAAATTATCCAGTAGAGCTAGCATTTGTTTTGTAATTAATTTCAAAATATCTGATACTAATCGGCGCAGTAATTTAAGGGTCCATTTATTGATTTAAATGTCTGTTATTTAAACAAACTTTGTTATTTGGGTTTAATTATAACATTCGTTACTCGATCTGTGGTGGCACCCGTGTTAATCAAAATCAAACAAATAATTAGAGGTTTTTGTTAGGCCTGGCCAAAACATTTTTTAAATTAATTTAAAGGTAGAGCTTTTTTATATTTCACTGATCAGTTGGGTGATGGTTGGGTGCCTGCTTTCAAGGTTGACGGGTTACGTTACGAATTGATAATAGATTCTTTATGAGATTTTTAATGATTGTACATTTAATGTTTTTTTTTACTATTGACTAGCTTCTACCAGCGGCTTAGCCTGCGCTAAAACCTTTATTTATCCCAAAGGAAAATACTCCCAGGATAAAAGTAATCTATGTGCTGTTCCAGACCATGATTACTTTCTGTGACAAATTTTATGCAGATCCGTTCAGCCACCCTGGCGTGATTGAGGCACAAACATACAAACTTTTACATTTGTAATATAAGAATAGTAATTATATTAGAAGTAAGATAAACTCACGTTTGGTAAGTTATCTCACCTGATGGTAAGCGATGATGTGGTCGACGATGGAGCACGCTTGCCTAGAGGTAACCTATTCCCCCAGACTTATTTTCCCCAGGTTGTAGCTTATGCATCAAGTGATTAGGTGTATACAAACTTGCTTAAATAAGACATGTGTTACACAAAGCTATACGAGAAAATTTATCGTACGTTTCCAAGTAAATTACACGGAAGTTCAATTCAAAAGATCAAAAACGTCAGGGGAAATGTATTGGTATTGACAACGGTCAATCCCCCTGACAGTGGCGTTCTTTTTTATGTGTATGTCACTTACCTGGCAGATGTCCCAACTGTTGTTAAGCGAGATTACCTCTCCATTGGAACTGCAGTAACTCTTCGATCACGTCTATTTGGAATTTTTCATAAGCGTCGTTGCATACTGCATTACTTTGTATTCTTTTCAATTCAAAACGTTTATTTCGGACAATAATTATCCATATTTTGTTACAGGTACAATAACTGATGAATAATGATGATGTTGAATTAAATTATTTATTTGAGTTTAACAATAATACAACTGAAATTTTGATTTGATTATGGCAATGATATGATGATGAATCATCATATCAGCTCAAAAGATCGCTTTTAGCGATGAGCCCGCATATTGCTCATCATCATCAGATGATGAGCAATATGCGGGCTCATCGCTAATAGACAACTTTTGGGTGGATTATTTATTGCCTCTAGTCCACTTTTTGGAACATTACGAGCTGAATATTGGTGAACCGAGATAAATTAGGATAAATTATGGTAAAATTAGAAGCTTTGTAATATTAGTTATTCTACTTTAGCCTATATTTAGTGTCAATCAGCCCTAAGCTATGACTATTAGCGCTCGTCCTTCATGTCGAGCAATAAGAACAAATATAATGAGGTAGGCATATTTAATGAACGGTTTCTCAGTAAAAGATAATTGACAATATTTGCTCAAATCGTACATATGTAATGGAGGTATGCAATCATGAAATATTTGAACAACACATATTTGAACTAAATTAACAAATAATCGTATTGTTCAAATCAAAGAATCTTTGTAATGCCTACTGCAAAGATATTTTAAAAACCTTCAATAGATTTTAAATCTTGATGCTATAACAATAAGGTAGAAAACCAAATAAAACTTGATAAGACTAATTACTTATTGGTATGGCAATCAAAGTTTATTTTATTTGACATTTGATATTTCAGAATAAACAAAATTACATGCAACTTTGATGATAGTCGAAAATTCTGTTTGAATAAAATTGTGTCAAGAAATCGGTTTTGAATATAAAATAAGTGCTTGAGAATATAAAATAGGAAACCAATTAACGCCATATTGACCTGTCGATAGCCAAAGCGATATAAATATTGAATGTATGGGAACTTTAAAGCAGTAACGTAGACTTTGCATACATTTTGTCAAGCAATCGAAAACAGTTTCAACTGGTTCATAGACTAACATACGAGTATATATGCCAAGTTACAAAATGAATGAATTAAATTCGACGACACGGTTGGCGCAGTGGTTGAGCGATGGGCTGCCGCGCTGCGTGTCGCGGGTTCGATTCCCGCACACGGAATATGTGTATTGCCTACAGATAGTTGCTCCGGGTCTGGCTGTTTGTGTATGTGAGGTTGTATGTTTGTTAACACACCACGATACAGGAGAAAAGTTTTAGAAGTAGGTATTCCATGCAATGAGTTTCTGTAGACAGAAGGCGCGGTCCAGGAGATTTGGATGCGCACCATGAGGGATGATTCGTATAGGCCCGGAGTAGAATATCTGGAAGGACTTGGAGGAGTCCTTTGCCCAGCAATGGGACAGCAAAGTTAAGAAATACAAATATGAATAGAAACATTTTGATCCGACGTTGCAATAGAAAACCCATTTCTGTAGTTTTATACCGATTCCCAAGATTTTATCAATGGTTTAATGATAGGTAAATAAATGATATTTATTTTATAAAAAGGTTAAAAATAATAATACTTTGCACGTCAATCCGTTTTGGTTATTTTTAACTATGATGGATGACGCCGGTTTCAAAGTAACTATAGATTGGAAAGTGTCAGATTCAGATTTGTAGCTCAATTTATAACCCTAAGGGCATAAAACACCCATCGATTAATACATCCAAGAATAGAATTACTCTTCACACATCACACGCTTCCTCTATTTTCAACATCCCTATTACCTCGGCTCTTCTTAACATCCTCATTTCACAATCTTTGATAGTTAATTTGTTAGTGGCCAATGGCCATTCTTCATCATCTTCACAATGGCCCATAAATAAGGCTGAGTTTCTACTAGAGCTGAGCGAGGTAGCTAAGCGAGACTTATGAATCAAAAACCGAACAAGTGCGAGTCAGACTCGCGCACCCAGGTTTCCGATCGAGTCTTGTTTTTTTCCGAGTAGGTTTACATTACCTACGGAAGTTTATAAACTTTGAAATCACTTTCATTACTCTGACAAAAATATAGCAGATAAGATTGAAGCACAAACTTAACTTTGTTGTTAAAAAAAATGTTCTCCTATACATCCCATACGCCACGGTCAATTCTTCAACCGAAAATATAAGTTCGTATTCGCAAAAATGTATTTTATAGATATTATGATAAAACTACAAATTCCCAATTTTCATATTTTTTCCTGTACTTGTACTGTAAGATCTATCTTCTTGCCAAATTTCATGCGCACATAACATTCAACGGGAAGTACCCTATAAGTTTTGATTCCCTTGCGAGCGTCAAAACATATACCTACGCCACAAACGGAGCATAAACGGCCTTATCTTTAAATTGCGGTGACTTAGAAGTTTGATTTTTTCAGTGCTCCAAGGGGTAGCAGACTTAATTGATATTAATTTCGGCTTGATTCCTCCACGCGTGCTTAAGTAGAAAGGTCTTGACAGATGGACAGACTGATAGACAGACGGACAACAAAGTGATCCTATAAGGGTTCCGTTTTTTCCGACTGATGTACGGAACCCTAAAAACACCGATAGGATTGCTTCATTTTCTTAAGGCGTGTTATTTGATCCGTAGTTACCCATCGGTTACAAATTTCGCACGTTAAAATGCGGTTTTCGACACATTAACGGACGACGAAGTACGAATAAAAAAACTCGCCCTCAGTCTTCTCACCAAAGATAATAATATAACACTTAGCGTCTAGCTTAACACTTCAGACACTGATGAAAAGGGCTTAGCAGAGCTAAGTATTTGTGGAATTACAAAAAGAGCCGAAGTTGTGCTAGAACGGCTTGCGACAAAAATGCATGGCGGTGTAGCTAAGCGAATCGCCAGCCACTCAACACACGAGTCACTCTTACAAATACAATCGGGTGAGAGTTCTCCGATAGTAACGATATACAGTATTCATGCGGTGTCTTCCCTCAGACCAGGGCCCATCTTTCATCTTGCGTCGCATGCCCAGTCACCTGCACACGAGAATAACTGCATCTGCAAACGGTGCTAATGGAGATGAGTATATTTGTTACAATCCACACGCCGCCAGCCGCACAGACCAATCTTCAAGGTTAAGCAACGGTTGCCAAAGTTGATCTGTGGATGGGTGACCATAGTAACATACCGAGACTCATCCGTGCCTCAGAAAGCACGTTAAGCCGTTGGTCCCGGCTGTTATTTGTAGATCTTTGGCAGTCGTTACGGATTGTCAGAAGCCAGAAAATCTGACACCAGTCTTGCCAAGGAGTACCGACGTGTTACCCAGTAATGGGTTGTGGAGGTCTGGTAGGCAGCCGCTCCACGTATATATAGGGTCCAATTAAAATAGGTGGACAAATTTTACCACAGCGCTCAGTAGGTCTAACCAAAGATATCCAAGCAAAAAAAAAAACTGATTAAAATGATTTTATTTTGACCTAAAATAATAAATACCTGGCACTCTAGAATAAACACATCCATCCAATAGGGGTAGGTATGCGGTGACGTGGTCACGTGCGCCCGCACATTTGTAGTATCAAGGGATGTGTTTATGCATTGGGTAACCAACATTTATAAGTGTATTTTTGTTCACTGATTATTTTAATTGTAGGTATCTAATGCGATTTTCTTATATTTTTTTTTCACCATTGTCCTTATTTTGGTGGTCTGAATGATTCCTAAAAGTTTGTCTACCTATTTTAATGGGACCTTATATATGATATATATTCAGCTGAATCCGGTGTGACTGGGAGCCGACCCCAATATATAGTTAGGAAAAGGCTAGGCAGATGATGATGATTTACAGCACATCACCGCTCAGCTACCTCATACTCGCACTGCTCAGCTCCCACGTACAGTTTTGGTAGAAAGAGTCACAACATTTCACATATTTCGCTTCCTCGCACCGTTCAGCTTAACGTACACATTAACCCATAAACATGGTATAAATTGACCACTTTTTACGAGGCCCTACTAAATGGTATCAAACGATCTAATTGCTTTATTCTGCCCGACTCCTCGATTACTGCATACAATGGCTGTAAAATTTATTTTTCCTATTTTGTAATAAACTTTCATGCTTGCAACTTGCTGGGGTTTATTTGTTTTTTTACTGGCTGGTTTGTAATTTGTAATAATAAAAACTGGACTGGAGTTAGGTTTTTAATCAATTTTGTGAGTATAACTTTATTGGAAATAGTTTTTGATTCCATTTATTGATTCCGGTGTCGAATATTCCCACATGCAATTCAAAGGTATCGCTCGAAAAAATGTAAACGCTCCAGAGTAAGCCATTTCCGAATGCCCGGAACAAAACACTTATTTCTATTTCTTTCTAACCCAACTGCCATTAAAAGGTTAATAAAGATGGATAAGATTAGGCATTTAAACCTGTAGTGCCAATTCTACTATTTTTTATGCAACGTACGCATTCGTATCTCAAATTCAATCAAATTCAAATTCAAATAAAAAAAAAAAAACAACAATTTAAATAACAAATCATTAAAATAAACCGTGGCAGCCGAGAGATGACCAGTCCAAACTGACGACGTCCGTTCACGAACATGACGCACGCGCTAGCACCATTCGGCTCAACCATATTTAAGGGAGCCAAATGACCCAACACATGCGCCACCATCAGGTAGACTTTCGAGTGAGCATGACACTCCCAACCGCCAGGGCAGTCAAGTCAATAAAAAAAAATAAAAGTAGTATAAGATTCACAGTACTCACACATGTGCCGTTAATTAATGAATTTATACAATGCTAATTACATTGAGTCTATACAATGAAAATATAATTTTTTACAGTCCTTAACGGGTCCAACAATGTTTGTAAATGCCAAAAGATTAGTTTGTGCGACCTAGTAACTGTGGAGCTGGACCGGCATTGAATACGTAATCTGTCAAAAATGTAGGGAAATTGAAGCTTTTTTAACAGTTTGCGACTGCGATCGTTACTTAAAAATTAGTAGCATGGGCCCTCTGACCAATAGCTACGAGTACCAATGATTTTTGATTGGACATTGACAGTTTCATGGCTACATATTTATGTCAACTTTAAGTAGAGAATCATGACCGCGTATCTTTACGGTCCAAATATACGGCATAAAACCTTACATGTTTACAAGGTAATTTCTCAGGCGATCATCATTGCCGACCCAAATCATTTCAAGTAAGTAGACCTCTCGTGAACCACATTGCTCATCCTTTTACGACCTGTTCAAGAGTCAGGCTATAAATATTTCTTTTTCCTCTACTTTGAACACGATTTTGTCCCTCATCATAGTTTTTATGTATCATAATATCGCCACCGACATTTATGGGACAGGAACAATTTATGGTCTACCCGAAAAAAAATGTTGCATCTGCTCACAAAAAAAAAACAACATAAAATTCGAAAACAAGTTAATGATGAAACCGTTATTTGACACAAAGCCTAATCACCTATGAATTACCTAACAACGACAGACAAATTAAATTGAATCATGAAACTGGTCTACTGCAATCAGCAAGATCTTAAAAAACGCGAGACGAATCGCAATTGACTTTTTTATTGCAATCGCTATTACAAAGCACTCCACAAGTATCGGAAACTATAAGACTGAAAGAAAAATCTGGACAAAATTGCTTAGAAATATTTAATATGACCAGATTTTTCTTGTGTATAGAAAATCATCAAATGACTGCTTCCGCTCTGGTTGGAGTGGAAGGGAGTGTCAGACTCTTACTGACTAAAACCCATCCGTGTTACTCCTTATGCCCTTTGCGTTCTAGGGCCGCGGTGACTCATTCGAACAAATTTCGCAAAATTATGATAATGATATCTAGCTGATTTTGGCCAGAGCGAGCGCATCCTGGGTTTTTTATGGTGATTTGCGAGCTCAGATTAACTGCAAGTACTGATACTGTTCCTTCAAAGTCTCCTTGACGGATTTTCCTGGGAATGGCTTCTTTTTTGTTGGCATCCTGTGCTAGCGTCATGAAGGCTGGTCACATTATGTCATCAAAGACCCAATCCGTTAGTACCGTATTTTGTAAGTCTCAATGTTTCTCCAGTAGCTACGGTTGCGTTGTTGTAATGCTGTACCATAATTTTGAGCGAGAATCTGAGCTTATTCTTCTGATCTTCTCTCTCCGAGGTCTTATTGTTTGCACCTTGTCCTTACGCGGTGAGATTTTAGTCGTTAAACTGTGTCTAGCACTAGTCGCCTAGTGTGCAGCGGTACTTACCTAACTGTATCCATCAGAGCTCTGCAATAATAAAAAACACAATCAGAGTTGCATTCGTGTTGTCAATTAGTGGTTTTATATGATGCTCGATTGTAATTACAGTTATTATACGAATGACTTGATCTTGTGACCCGATTACAGTGTGATGTAATAACCTGTGAATTATGCTATGACTTAACAAAGAGTTTGTGACTGTTATAAAGGCACACGGGTAGTGTTAGTAGCATGGTGGCAACTTAGGTATGTATAACGCCACTAAGCTGAGAATTGCTGCTGCTGTACAATAATCATTATCTATGAAATCATCGTTTATAAAACAAGTAGTGATTGAGTTAGATGATGGTGGTGATGATGATGAATGCTATCTAGCTGATTTCGACCACAGCGAGTGCATTTCTGGGCTTTTCTTCATGGTGGATGTGTGCACAGATTAACTGCATTGTTACGTGCTCTTGGCAAATTCTACAAATGTTTAAGCAATGTTCACATTCGCATGTCAGTCGCAATCTGACAAAAAAGCTTCAATTTCCTTACATTTTTGACAGATTGCAAAGTAACTGACATGCAAATGTGAACGTTGAATTGACACTCTCAATTGCATATATCCAACTTTACGTGTGTAACTGTGACGTCAGTTCTCTTTGCTGGTCGTTTAATGTAGCGGTATAGATGCCAATCAAGTGATCACACAAATGCCAATAAGGAGTCTCTGTTGAGTAGAACAGTAAGAAATCAATATATGTGAAACTCTTCCGTTATTCCTATTACTGGAATCAAAAGTAGCTCACAATTTAGGACCCATTATTATTGGTGTTAATGTATAATCCGTGGTGCTTGGCAACTAGGCTTAACCCAGTTGTATATGTCCCTTGGTGCCTATTTGGCCTAGCTCTGTTCTGTCTCCTGCTTAATAAGGAGGGAAGTGGAAACTATATAATTTTTTTTCCTACTCCTCCGCTGTTATTTTCTGATTAATTTCGTTGCGGGATCCAAGACAGTTGAATCATTTCTCTGGGACTCGTCGAGCTTCATTGACTCGGCGTTTTTTCTGGTGATCGCCAATGTTGATACTGGCTTTCAGAAGTTGCAGTGGCTTGGGAATGTGGTGTGGTGGGCTTGTCCCAATAAAAAAAAAAACTCTTCCGTTAACTAAGTCAAAGAAAACGGTTGTAGAAATCTGAAGTTTTTATGTAGTTTTTGGGGAGTGTAGGAGTGCACAAGCTCTCTTGTGCACTCCTACACTCCCCGAAATTCCAGAGGGGACGGGAAAAAACGTTATATGCGCGTACGAAGTTGCGGGCAAAAGCTAGTTCAAATATATTTCACGAGAGTGGAGCCGAGTGCACGGCTGGCTAGGCATCTCGTCAAAGCAAGGTGTCAGATTAAATTCTCTCTTTCCAGACTTAATGGCGATAATAAGGATTAGTGTTACATTCATAAATCTTCATATTTAATTCATTAAACTCACTCACTTTTTAGTATCTTATAAATAAATAAGTAAGGATCAAAATAAATAAATTTTGCTGATGTAAATTACGCTGGGCTATAAGTTATGGGATAAATAAATTGAGTTCACAAATAGGAGTAATATTATATTGCACGTAGTGAATTTATGGGTTTGGCTGTAAACCATATCAGCTGTCTGGTGAAATATTATGTAAAGCTTGTAATAGTTTTCAGACTGTATTTGGATACTGCAATTCTGCAGACTGCAGTTTCAGATTCTGGAAAAGATGCTCCAAAGAAAAAATCATCTAAACTAATACTGATGCTGAAAATGTTAGTTTATCCTTACTACTAAGCCTCCGCTGTCTATCCGTCTGTCTGTCAGCGGGCTGTACCTCATGAACCTAATAGGTAGGCAGTTCATTGATTGGTTGAATTAACACAAATTGTGAATTTCTATTGCCGCAATAACAAAAAATAATCAAAATGAAAGGAGGTCTCACAAAAGAAACGTATTTTTTTCGGTTTAAGGTACCTTCGGAATCCTTTGTGTGTGAGTCCGGTTCGCACTTGACCAGTTTTAGTGGAAAAGTAAATCTTTACAGGAACAACCTCGTATGGTAGCAGTTATCGATTAGAACTTAAGTATTTGACATCGGAAAGCGTCAGCCTCATAGTATTTAAGTTTGTTTTTTATTTGGAATAGGTACTATCACTGGGCAGTCAAGTAGAAGAAACTTTTTCAAGTTAGTAAAATACCCACAAAAACTTCACACTAACTCTTACAAATCCCCTGAAAAGATATTCAGAAACAAGTGAGATAGTTTGCTCACATTAGCATAAGTTATAAAACTGAAGGAACAAAAGTGGCAAGTATCACATAAGTTACCGATCGCTCAAGAAAGTGCGAAGTTTATGACAATTTCCTCATTGCCCTTTTGTCATTGAGAGCCGAAACTATAACGTTCATATAACCAAAATTTCAACTGTTTACTATGAGATACAGATACGGAACCCTATAACCGACTATCAGCCAACGGGGCAGTCTAAAGTTTTACTCTTTTTAATACCAGAAAAGTTTTTTTTTTAAGAAAACGTTTCCCCAGTTGACTTGGAACTTCTCCTGCCGGTCGATTCTGTCGACATCTCACGGTGTTCACCTTGGCGGAGTGAACGACAATAGAGCTGTCATTCCATCTTATTTGTATGGTTTGACAACTCACCCGTCGTGCGTCCCGCCCGGGTGTTCACTTCGACATGTTTACAGAATCGCACTGCTGTATCGTGGGTGCGTTTACAAACATACAATCTCACATACACAAAGAGCCAGACCCGGAACAACTATCTGTAGGTTATACAAATATTTGTTCCGTGCGGGAATCGAACCCGCGACATGCAGCGCAGCAGCCAATCGCTCAACCAGTGCGCCAACCGTGTTTCGTAATCGTGTGTGTTTAACGTAAGGTGGGACGCCCTCAGCGAGCAACGATCTTCGCAGTGTGGCTGGTAACAGCTGGATGAGAGTTGCCAGAAATCACTAAGATAGGCCTAAAATGCACTAGGATAGGCCTATGTTCAGCAGTGGACTGCTATAGGCTGATGATAAATATTTATCTTCTTAATAGCCCTTTTTAAATTCTCAAAGAAGTTTGGCTAACTCCACTACTATACTATAGGTAGGTACTTACCAAAAGTAGAGGTACCGATTTATAAAAAATGCTTGTTTCCTTTTATGGATAATAAATTAACTAGCAATAACCGAACCTACTATTAAGCAGTCTACTTATACAAGTTAATGATAGCAAAGCATAAGTATTTCTGCAAAACCATTCATTATTATAACAAAACAGGCACGACGCAGAATTCGTTTTATTTTCGGAAGGCGGCTTCAAAATATCTCATTAAAAACTCGTATTATTTCGCGTTAAAATAATATTACAAGGACAAAATTAAATACTTCATAATTAAATAAAATTAAACGGCTCTCCTTTTATCGGAATTTCGCTTAAAAGTAGCCAATACCAATATCGAAATATTTTATTTAATAGCACAAAAGTTTAATCAATTTTATAGACCGAACCTTCTCGACCTAGTTACCTTTTCCAATGACCGAAACCTAATTGATAATAAAAACATTCATTTGTGACATCGGCCTATACGAGTATTCCCGGGAGAAATGAATCAGAATGTCAGATGTTGACTGTCAGCCACCGATATAGACCGTCGATGACAGAGGTTTATATTAATTGGCCCCATGGGGCTTGCCCGCTCAAACGACCAGACGCAATCCCAAACTTTGACTGCTATAGACATTTTTTTGTTGAAAAAAAAACTGGTACAATAGGGTAGATGACTAAAAAAGTCTAATATCACGTTTTTTTTCTTTTTTCACGCAAACAAAAAATGAAAACGATACCGTGCGTTGAAAACTCATGTGACGTCACTTGTAAGTACACTTTTTACTTACACTTGACGTCACGAGCCCTCACTGATCTTTGATGCGTTTTGCTCTTCGTAATTTTTTATTGATTTGAAAAAGCAAAAAATACGTGTCCAATATTTATCGATAATCTAACTGACGGACTAAACAGAATCATATATTTTTTAACCAGGAATCATTCCTATTATATTTTGTTGTGGTTTTCCTGCTCAGCAGATTTTAACTTGCGTTTTTTTTAAATATAGCACCAAAATAACAAGAAGTTATTCTAACCAAATGTTTACTAATTTTTAAACAACGTTCACATTTGCATCTCAAACGCAATCTGTCAAAATGCCTCAATTTTCATACTCTTTTGACAGATTGCGATTGATTGTTGCTTCATAATTAGTAGAATTATTGGCACTCAGAAAGACTGTCGCATGCACTCAGATAGACTGCCCAGTAAGCTATTACGTCAGAGGCAAAAAACTAGAAAAGGTATAAACTGGCCTCGAAAACTGTTGAAACTTCGTGAAAGTACTAAAACAATATCTTCTGTTTCAGTGAGGAAACCCGGAGTTGATGATCTGATTACGATATCAGACCTAAACATACAGTGTATATTGGACATGCGTGGTTTATGATGATCAACGTTTATTTTCCGTTGAGGAAAAGGCCACATTCTGCCAGAGAAACTATGAGAGGTTAGGTTCTAAGGCTCTTCAGCTATTGAAAAATCGGCCAAGTGCATGTTGGGCCACGTGCAGTGTAGTTCGTAGTTACAACTATTACTTGTCTTGTGAAGCTTACTTCCTGTGATAATCAAACCTTTTAAATCCGTTATACAATGTGTAACAGAATAAACGCAATACCTCTTAAGGGGTCATTGTACTCATAATTATGACCAATTTTGACTTTGAGACCAATCTCAAATCGCAAAAAAAAATTGACTTCCCCATACATTTCTGTGCGCATAACTTGACAAAATGTACTAAACAGCTGATTTTTTTGTTGGCCCCATAGTAAAAGTTGTTCATAATGATGACTACAATTACCCCTTAAGAGATATTACTTTTATTATGTTACACGTTGTATATGCTACTACCATGAATTTTTGCAATGCCTTGAGGATAAGGTTGAGTTTGACAAATCCTCAACTACATAAATACTTAGACTTACTTACTTAGTAGGTACTGTAAATCACCTATAAAACAGCCAATACACACTTAACCTTTTAATAAAAAAAGATCAACATCAAACAGGTAGGTAGGTACTCAAGTATTATGAATACACACCTGCTTCACCCTTTTTGTGGAGCATAAAAAGGGCATTTCGTAATGTAGATCTCTCAGCAGCCATTACGATCGACTGTTTACCTGTATTTCTTGTTTACGAGTTACGAGTTGAACGTAAACGTACACGTAGAATGTGGCACACATTTTGATCTAAAACTGGAGAAGCTTTTGAAATATTTGAATAGCTATTTGTGAAGTTTCAATATCAGTTCGGAGAAAAAGTAGAAAATTGCCGATGGCCCGGGGCGGTCCAAACGTCGGAAATTAAAAGGTAAGTTTTGTTTTAATTACTTGATAGATCAAATAAATACTCCATTATTTAGATACGTAAGGTATTTTTAGAGCACACACATTACGCCACATATATTTAATATCTAAAACAGAAATATTGACATAAATCTGTCCTGAATCGACTTCTATATCATGATCCTTTACGTTCTCCTTTTTTTTTCAAGGATGGGAAATCATCAAATGACCCCTTCCGCTCTGGGTGGAGCGGCAGGGAGTGTCAGACTTATACTGACTAAAACCCACCCATGCTCCTCCTAGTGCCTTTTGCGTTCCAGGGCCGCGGTAACTCTTTCGAACAAAATCCGCGACCCTGGCGGGCACTGGACCTAACGGGCCCCTACTCCTATGCGGACATCTCTTTGAACACAACGCGCCGTCGGCCTGGGCCTGGTTTTGATCGGACGGCGAGACACCCAACGCTCGCCGTCCGCAGACCCGCACCTACGGTGGCCGGGAATCGCCCAGCGACTCCCGACGCCCGGTGCGTCTCCCTATGCCGCGGCGGCTGGAGCGTGAGGGCTGTCTCTCCCTCACGCGGCCCGCCTCCTCCTTCACTAGTATTACTGCTTCGCAGATGGAGGTCACGGCTTCCCATGCCTCCTCGCTCCGGACCATGGATTGAACCAGGGCCGGACGCGAGAGGTCGCCGCCGCCGATCGCCTCGACGAAGACACGGCGGTGCTCCGCCCAAGCGGGGCAGACCTCCACCGTATGCTCCACCGTGTCCTCCGAGCGATCCTCGCAATGAAAACACCCGGGCGTTTCCTCCCGCCGAATCAGAAACAGGTACCTCCCGAAACAACCGTGTCCGGTGAGTACCTGCGTCAGGCGGAAGGTGAGGACACCGTGGCGCCTCTCCAGCCACTCCGCAAAGAGGGGCACTATCGCCGCTATTGTGGCGTGCCCAGCACTGGGTTGCGACAGTCGCTAACTCCATACCGTTATGGTATCTTGACGGAGCTCCGTCCGCCACGCTGCAATTTGCCGCGGCAGCGGAGTTTCGCCCCGGCTTAGCGCCTCTACGCACCACGCGTAGACGTGCGCGAGGGCTCTCGCCTCCAGATCCCATGGCGGCAATCCGGCAAGGAGGCTGGCCGCCTCGCGGGAGACCGTGCGGTATCCCCGGGTCAGCCGGATAGCCATGACCCTTTGGGACGCGTTCAGTTGTCGGGCTGGATGCTTCTTTAGGTCCAGTGCCCACACTGGGGCCCCATAAAGGGCCATGGATCGCACGATCCCCGCATAAAGCCTCAGGCAGGAGGCGTTTGGACCCCCCAGATAGGGCAGAAGCCGCTTGAAGGCAGCCCCGGCCCGCTCCAGTCTGGGAGCCAAACGTCGGAAGTGCTCGACGAAGTTCCACCGGCTATCGAGAACGAGTCCCAGATACTTGATCGTTGACCCGACGCCGATGTGAACTCCTCCTACCGTGATTTGGGATTCCGGTGGTGGCCTGTTCCGTGGACCATGAAAATGAAAATGTTCTCTAGTAATGAAAAACGGTACATAATTTACTGTTCGGGTATCTACGAAAGGATATTATGGAAAGCTCAATGTACTTTGTTGCAAGTACCATAGTTACTGAATAATATCCAAAGGTACTAGACAAGTGTAATAAGGTATAGGTGCCATTGGGTGGCCAACAGCTTTATATGCTTTCAGAGGCACGGCAGACCCTTGGTATGTAACGGCTGGTGTCTCCACGGACAGTTCAGTAAGAACTGCTTAATCTCGAGGATCATACCTTTTTTTGTTAAGTATGGAAAATCATGAAACGACTCCTTCCACTCTGGGAGGAGCAGAAGGGAGTGCCAGACTCTTACTGACTGAAACCCACCCGTGTCCGTCCAAATGCCTTTTGCGATCATCCGCAACCCTGGATACCATGCGACTGTTATTATTTACTCACGAGCGCCTCCGATATGAGTGAAATAAACTAGACAAAAATCCAAGACATTACCTTCCTCTTGAAGCAATTGGGTAAAAAAAAATTAAGGCACGGCATTTCCGATACTGTTAAAAAAAGTGTGAAAGTTTCAAAGCATGTAAAATCGGGCTTTTATGTTTTAATTTTCGTGTAAAACCTGCCAAATTTGGCCATTGCCAGGAAAACCATGAAAGTTCACCGCATCCGTCCGTTGTTTCTTTAGGCCCGTAATGAAAATGGTTTGTATAATTAAAAGTCGTAGAAAAATAAGGGATCGTGACCTTGTAGGACGTACAGCGATGTTTTTACTTGTTTTATGATAATTGAATTTGTTTCCTGGAATGTTTGTAATGATATGATAGTCGAAATTTATTCGTTTTTAACCGACTTAAAAAACGAGAAGGTTATCAATTCGGATGTTTATATTCTATTTTGAAATGAAAACTTCTTTAACGGCGTTGTGCACTTTTTGGGATGTATAAAATATGTTAAACTCGCGTCAGGACACGTGACCTGATCGAAAATTCGTAAGACGTATAATGTAATCAGTATGCAATATAAATTGTCATGTTTGTGTACGATTGCGCAATAAATGAATATTGTATTTAACCACATAAATGATAGTACTTTTATACTGATTAATAAAGCAATTCGTGCGAAATTATTCCTTAACCATTCCAAAAATATTCAAAAATCCACAACGTTAATGTTCAAGTTTTCAGTTCTGCTGGCACTCCCGGCCGGTGCAACCCGTTGTTTTTTTTATGTAAGTAGGTATGTTCGTTCGTATTTAATAACTCATAATCATAATTATATAGACAGATTTGCAACATTCTTTTTTTACTCGAAAGAGGTTTTTCCGAAATGGTCCATCCATGATCATTTTATCGGTTCCATAGTAAGGTACAAGTTATTCATAATGATGACTAGGTACAATGACCTCTTAAGAGGTTTTGCGTTTATTCTGTTACTCGTTGTATAATCATTACTCAGTTTCTGGTTATTTTTATCTACATGGTTCTCATGTGATCTGAGCAGTACGAGGGTATGGACCTTTAGAGAGACAGTTTTCTTCTTCACACCCTCTGAGTTTGTCTCAGTGTTTCTTAGGGCAGTCAGCTAGGAAACACCTGCCTCATCTAGTTTTAATTGACCAAAAAAGCATGATGATTAAAAGTGTTATTTACGGGCTACGGCCCTTTGATGACTGATTATTCGTTTTCTCATATACAAATTAATTTATCGTCTCAACTGGTAGAAAATGCCTTAGGGATTAAGGTTACACTCTTCGATATTTTGTCCATACAAATTTCGGAGGGGTATTACTCCACTGTTTGACATTATACATTCAAAGTTAAGCATGATATCCTTTTATCTCATTATTAATTTTGTCTGTACGGAAACAGAATAGTAAAATAAAAAGCCATTAAAAAGTTATAAGCCAACAAAGATTCGTTTTTTTTGCCAATTTTAACGCAACTTCGGGCGTAAATAAGTAATAAAAGAAGTGTAACATCTCAAAAACAAAGTCGGCACCGACAAACCTCAATTGTAGAAGAGTTCAATAAACTTTACATGTAGGTAATGGATTTATTCAGTGGTTTTTTCAGAAAACTCAACCTTCCAATAGGCTTTTCGTGCATCGTTTAACTTTGTTTTCGTTCGGAACGGTGTTTTGAGCGTGTAAACTGGACATTATGTGTTTAGACTAGCATCTAAATGCTCATCACTGATATTGTCTGTGACTGGTATTGTATTGTCGGTGAGACAGCGTGCTTTTTGGTCACGCTTACTAGCGAGTTCGAGCCCGCGACTAGTTCAACCTTAAGTGATTTTACGACTTAGTGCATAACATTTTAATAAATAAATTATGTATATTTCTGAATATTGCAAAGCAAACATGAATCGTCGCGTGTATGCTATCAATTTTATATCATAATGTAAAAACATCGACAGCCATATAGACAGCCAAAATCATAAATAAAATTTATTCAGAATATTAATTCAAAAATAACTAATTTCCCCTTATTAATATTCCACAATCAAATTTTATTTTATTTTCCAAACTTTAACAGCTGGTCTCGAATGCGTTCGCTCGGGCGGCCATAAATTTACTCGGACAAAGTACCAAAAATATGTTTATTACTATGCATGAGTCCGTTGGCGTTATCCACACACATGAGCTGAAATGATTTGTCGTCCCATAAAACGCCTTTACTTACCGCAAGATGGGAAGTCGCGGCTACTGCACAGGAACAATCTACCCCACCAAGTTTTTATGGACCTAGTTCTTTGAAATGCAAGTGCGCTCGTTCAGAATGGAACTTTGTGATTTTCAAAACCGTACAGCGTTATTTTCATACAATAATACACAGTTTACGTTCGACAAATGGACGTTTTGATTTACTGCTAACGCCTGTGCTTGCACTCAATAAATAACAACTTATTTTGTTCGCAACGAGGTTGTATTGACTGGCAAATTGTATTCAGGTATTTTAGCACGTACACTGGCTAAGATATTAGTATTGCGGCTCCGTGTTTAAGTATAGAGGAAGGCAATGATTATAGCTTAGGTACCTCCTCCCATTATCGTACAATTTTACGGTTTCGGGCCAGAAGGTTTTTCCTTATTAACGGTGGAGATGTTATTATATGCGTATATAGGCCCGTACAATTATGTCTGTTAGGAATAAAAGCTATAGTTATCTCTCATTTGGGTAGCTGCTATAAAAGTATCGTTAAAGTTAATATGTAGTATACTTGAGCTCGTGAATCAACTTGATGGCGGTAACTGGAATATTATGAACTAGTGTTTGCCAAGTTGTGTATTGTTTGTAACTTTATACTGTAAAGAAAAATGCTGCACTTATTTAAATTGCTGTTTACTAAGAAACGAGTCAATGTGTTTAACACCTATTGATACATAATCTTCCTATTGATACATCATCTTCCTAATAATAATCATTACTTTTCCAACTTTTTTCTGCTTTTTCTGTCTGTTACAAAACAAAAAAAAAATTGTAAAATAAAATAAATAAATACGTATGTCATTATTAAAACAAACAATATTGCTTGAAAAACGTTTGTTAATATTTACAAAAACTTTTACAACATTATTTTATCGAGTAGGCACTTACTACTTACATTACTAGATATTTACCATAGATGGTATATAAACATACTATTATATTTAACATCATGGACGAAATGAATTATAACAAGAGTACTTGGGTTCATGTCCAACAAGATGTCAAACAATTTGCTATATCAAACAAACAACATCAGACTTTATTCTTTGGAGTATTTATCGGTACCCCTTGGTATCTCTCGTGTTTGTTTTGAACAGTACATACCTAAGTGGCATATAAATGATCTGCTCAGCTATATTATAGCACTGTTGAATTTTCAATACTCTGCACTGAGTCGAGTGTTGCAAATTGAACGCTGCGTTTTTACCTAGGCATTCATTTAGGTGTCACCATTGTAAACATGCATCGGTGTACATCGCGGTGCGCGTGCGCAGGTCAAGTGCGTCGGCCATGTTTGTCGTCACAGCTGACTGGTCGCGGAGAATTTGACGCCCCACACACGGGAAATAGCGGCTGTTCACACGATGTATTGGTTTTTAAATGATGCTAATGACGTGTGTTTAAATACGTAATTAATATGAAAGAGAAAATAGGGACGTCTCTTAGTTTGTATAATAAGATGGTGACATACAAGTTTTGGCAAATATAACAAGGTAGGTACTTTTGTTTCTACTGCGAACAAAATCACTAAGTATTTGAGTCTTCCAACTTACTTCGAGTGTCCTATTTTCTATAAAAAGAATACAAAAATTTATCGGGTTATGTAAGTAAGGAAGATATGCGTCACATCCGCGCAAAAAACCCATCGCTCAGCATAATGCTCCCAGCATTATGTTGAGCGATGTGCGAGACAGAGCCACAGCGCTGGCTTTCAGCGACAGCCGGCGTTGACAGAAAGGACGTCTCTCTAAGCATAAAAGTACATAATTACAACTAAAATACATAAACAAAAAAGTACATGAATAGATGAGAGAGATGTTAAAAGTGATGTTTGAAGAATCGATAGCATTCCATTTTAAGTGCAACCTATCCATCAAAGACTTGATTGATACATCAGATCTGGAAAACACACAGTACATGAATAATAAAGTGATTGAATTTAACTGAAATTATGATGATGTCATCATCATAATTTTGCTGGACATAAGCCTCACCACGTCTCGCGGTCTTGTGCGTCTTGCAACCAGCGGTTTCCCACCTTCCAGCGTCTTCACCAGTATGAAGTGTCACTAAACAACAAATGACCAATTCTGAACAGTCCCATATCTTTGCAAAACCCTCCGTCTTTCGGGCTAAACTTTAATATTATTTAGTCGGCTAACCAATTGCCAACTTTTTACGACACTTCTTACTTCTCAGACATCTCAGGCATTTGTACAGATCGCCTCATTTTACTGCCCACAATCTCTAAAACTATAAATCCTGAGGATTTTGTGTTAATTTCATTTTATCACACGCAGACGTTTTAATTACAACGAAAAGCCTGTAATCTTCATGCTTTACGAGTTGAGTTATTTTCGAAGCATTGTTGGCAAGTAGTTAAGTATGAAATATGTTTGTAGTAAATATGAGAACTATATAAATATAATTATAAACTTACTAAGAGCGGATTTCACCAATGAAACTGAACGCGATCAGTACATCTAAACTGCGTTCAAGAGCTGTCAGCGTCAATATTGCATAGAAAAATAGTGACACTGACAGCTCATAAACGTGGTTTATACGCTGATCGCGATCAGTTTGGCTTGGTGAAAATGGCCCTTAGTACTCTTTACAAAAACAAAATTATGTGGCTTTATATATGTTACGGGTAATGCTAAAAGATGGAGTAAACCTAGGTTTACCCGGGTTGACTTAGTATTACCCAAGCTTTTTGGGTAAAGTCCGAATAATAAGTAAAATTAATTTTAATTCGGGGTTTACCCATACTTACATACATACACATTACCCAGCCAGAGTTGGGTAGACATAGGTGAGTATGGGCATGAGGAGGAGCACGGATGGGTTTTAGTCAGTAGGAGTCTGACACTCCCTACCACTCCACCCAGAGCTGAAGAAGTCATTTGATGATTTCCCATCCATTAAAAAACAATCCTGATGTATCCAGTACAAAATCGATTAGTACCTACCTACTTAGACACTATTTTAGGAACCCTATTCTAAAGATATTTCTGTAACCAATGAACAAAGTCGTGTTGTTCGGCTTCGACACAGAACTGTAAACAAATTCCTTTGCGGAATATTTTTAGGCTTCAATGACTGCGTAAGCGGAGGGAACTGGTACTGTAGCAGCATAAATGTATGAAAGAAACAGTTGTTCTTTCAAGCTTTACTGACACTTAAGTATGCGTTTCTCAATAAATTGTACACAGAAGCACGGAAACAAGAAGCCTTGAAGTGTTGCGCGAAGTTAAGTTTCAGTAGCCTAACATTGATGTTTACAATTGATTGTTTGATTTTTGCTGTACAAAAATTGATTTGTTACAGTTTTAACCCTATCCTTACTACCCTATTATTACTTAGTATGTAAATGTTTGTTATGATGAGTGGATGTTTTTTTTGCTTTCTTTTTTTTAAATTTGAAATGGGTTTTGTTTGCTCTTGACTCTTGTCTAGGCTAGAGATGACAGATACAGAGTCGACGATGGAGTGAGCTTACCCAGAAGAAGCTTGTTCATGTTCACTCTAACTTTGAAGAGATTAGGGTGTATGTAATCAAAATCATCAGCCTAGCCTTTTTTTTCTCAACTTTATTGGGGTCGGCTCCCAGTCAAACCGGATTCAGCTGAATACCAGTATTTTACGTGGAGCTGCTGCCTATCAAAGTCACAAGTAATTTTCAAACTAGGCTGAAATCAGCACTTTTTGACGTCAAAATTAACATGAAGACAGTCCCCCAAATCTCCCAACCCGTCACCACTTCCTAGTATTTGAGCTGGGAAGAAGAAGTGGCGCAACAAACTCCCTAGCAACACATCTTGAAGAACTTGAATCTATACAACGATATCGGAAACGCACTGCAAATGCGCACAGCAAAGGAGTGGAACTCTCTGCCTGTGCCTGTACAGGCAGAGAGTTCCACTCCTTTGCTGTGCGCATTATAAAAGACGTTTGGAAACGCTTAGTGCGTATTAGTACAATAGTAAGATTGGTGGATGCTTGCTGATACTGTGTCACGAAAAAACTAATGGACGGATTTGGATAACATTTTGCTCATTGCAATTTGGAAAGGTTTTATGACCTGGATAAACACATAGAATACTTTTTACTTTGTATCCCAGCAGTCAGTTAATGCGGGTGGCAGCTAGTATTACCTACTACATATAAATGTAGTCGGGATGTCTGAATGTTAGTTAATCTATCGCACGATTCGCACGTCAAGTGATAAACGAATTTGGATAAGACTTGGCACACAGGTAAACCAAAGCCCGAACATAAGACATTTACCTATGCGACTTTCACGCAGGTGAAGCTGCTTGCCTTATCATGTACATATAAGTACCCAATTAGGAAATTAGGTGGTAGATCCACCATAAATGGTAATTAAATTGGGATTACTAAATATAATCTGATGAATGCCCATGCCTACAGCATGTTTCACCCCAAAATTCCTCACCCAATAAAAGTACTTAACGAAAATGTTTATACCCAGATAAAATCGAACAGCACACTCACATACAATATAATCATGTACATTACCGTAAACTGCAGACTAAAAGGATAACCCAATCAAATTACGTACTCACTACACGTTAATTAATTTTGATAAGGATTGGCACTAGTTAAGTGCTATTCTGCAAAGTTTATTTTGAAATGCACTTAAATGACCACACACAATTCGAAAACGCACTAAAATTGACGTGAATGAACAACACACACATTTGTCAAACATAGTTTTAACGTCGAGTTTGACAAGATCTTAACTTCAATTTCTCAGTACAGAGACAGGCCTTATTAGGGGAGACCAGCGGCCTTATTGTGTATATCATGTTACGGCAAAGGCACTGCGATTCCTTTGCCTACAGGTAGATGACTAAAAAAATCTAATAAGTCCGTCAGATAGATTTCCAAAAAATATTAGACACGTATTTTTTCTTTTTCCACGTAAACAAAACATGAAAACGAAACAGTGCATTGAAAACTCTTGTGACGTCACTCGTAAGAACACTTTTTACATACACGTGACGTCACAGCCCCCCACTCCTGATCTTTGATGCGTTTTATCTTCGTCTTTTTTATTGATTTGATAAAACAAAAAATACTTGTCCAATATTTTTCGACAATCCAACTGACGGACTTAATAGAATTACATATTTTTTAACGAAGAATTATCCCTATTCACTTAAAATAACGACTTCCGAATGGGAAATTATAAAACGATCGAATAAAATAATAACGTAGCGACTGATGATGAGATACTGTTTTAATAACTTGAGCGGTATGAATTTGAGTAAGCGAAAAATTAACTAAACTGACGACGAATATTGATTAATAATAAAATCCAGAACGAGCTTACAAAAAGTGGGTTGTGATTAATCCATTTCAGATATTAAAATTCTACCCGTGCGACTAAATTACTAAGTGAGCGACTAGAAATACAGAAAGGGCAACTTCAATATTAAGATAGAGACGATTTTTCCAATTGAGGTTTTAACATTTTGCTCGCATCACTCGCTCTTGCGCACCAAATATGTTATTTGGTGCGCAAGAGCGAGTAATGCGAGCTCGGGATTTGGGGCCCCCGACTTGGACAGGTTAGGTTAGAAGGAGATGGCGGGGTCAAATGAGCGAGCGAAGCGAGCGAACAGACCCCGCCATCCCTTTCGTGGTTATTTTTTTTTAAACCACCCAGAAATATCATTTGCCAAATATTTAAATAAATGCAGGACGTAACGTTGACACTCAAACAAATATTAGGTCGCTCAAATATTATAAAGCTTCTCATTTATTAATGTTTGTAAGTTGCTGTTCTGTTGATTTCTCGTCACTCGCTGTCAGTCGCTCACTTAGTAATACTATAACGTAAATTAATTATTTTTGTCACTTAAAACATTAATTTACAGTCACTCGTTTAAATACTACCCCTTCTGAATTGTGTAATAGTGCATAATTCATCAAATCACATGCAATGAGTCATAAAACTGTGAATGTAAAGCCGCGTATCCACTAGGCAACATTTGACGCGCGTCATGATGCACAACATGTTGCTCATCATGTTGAAGGGCAACGAGGAACTTTTTTTTTAGTAACATTGTCACTGTTGCGCGCCTGCTGGCAACGTCGCGCGCTGTCGTGCAACGTTGCTGAACATGTTGGGCGTCACGCTTGTGCGTCAAATGTTACCTAGTGGAAACACGGTGTTTTTTTTTGAGACAATGACAAAGTCGACTGTCATTACTAACCCCGTCATTGGAGCTATTGTCATGTTAAAATGACACAACAAAAATGATTCTACGGTAATCGTTGCAAATCATTATTCAATTTATAAATGGTCAGCAGCAAACCCGCTATAATTTACTTTTAAAACAAATTCAAGTTCGCACAACAAGAAATTACCTACAGCCGCTTTTAGGTCCATAACGCTACTAGAATGGAGTACCTAAGTGAAGAGGTTTGTTCAATTACTATGAGCACCTACTTGCTATGAGAGCTTTAAATGAGTACCATTCCAACTTGTTTTCTTAATTGATTTTTACACGTCGGACCGTGGGAATATAGGCAGCTGCTGCATTCTTTTGTCTCTCATTTTCTATGAACACTAGAATTGCTAAAAATCTATCTAGCCTACGGGTTTGCTCGCGTTATAATAGCCTTTTTTATTGTTTTTAAGGATGGGAAATCATCAAATGACTCCTTCCACTCTGGGCGGGGTGGAAGGGATTGTCAGACTCTTACTAACTAAAACCCATCCGTGTTCTTCCAAATGCCTTTTGCGTTCTAGGGCCACGGTGACTCCTTCGAACAAACGCAACCCTGGCAAGCGTTAAAATAGCCTACAACTCCAGGGACTAGTCTATTTCTGTACCCTTCACCAAAATTCGTTTAGCGACTTAGAAGTGAGAGCGTTACAAACATACTCACTTTAGCGTTATAATATAAGTATTAATTGCCTAGGAAGTTTGAATTAATGGTGCTTTTTCAGTTTTTCATGGGAGTTTTAAGGGTTTCTTTGCTTTGTGCAAACTGCAAACAACGATAATACAACCAACCCTTGTCAGTGTCATCCACTGTTGAGCCCGTCATCTGCTTTTATATTTTCCCCCATAAATGTAAACAATAAAAATATGGTTAAACACTTATAGGTAGCCAGATATAAACCGGGTCACACACTAATTTGCACCACCGTAAGGTCGACTGGTAGAAAATGCTTGGGGGCCATACACGTTCAAGTAATTTGATCAAACAGGCTGGTCCAAACAGTTTTATCAAATTGGCATGAAGGAAAGTTTGATCAAAAATGAGTTGTCAAATGGCATGAAGTAATAAGAAATTTAGTATTTGTTCAAACAGTTTGAACCAGCCTGTTTTATCAAATTACTTGAATTAACGTATGGCCCGCATTAAGTTTAAGTCCGCCTTTGTTCAGTGTTTTTCCGACTGAGGCTGCTTTTACTAAAATAATACGGTAGGACAAAAATATAAAAAAACAATTATAACGCGGCAAAAAGGCAGGGAGAATATATAAACATTTTGGTAAATTCGTCTGCTTGACAACGTAAAGCTTGCAAGGAATTTTGTTGAATTGTTAAAAGAAAAGAATGCATTATTTAAATTAAATTTAGTTTTTTCTTTTATTCTCCCCGTCCCATATCTCCAAATTGTACTAATCTAGTTTATTTTTAATTTATAAAGTGCACATTACCTGTTCAACCTATTTATTCATTTCATGGACGGATTTTTTTTTTTGAGGATGGGAAATCATCACTCCCCCCACACCCCTCCCGCTCTGGGTGGAGCGGCAGGGATTGTCAGACTTTATTACTGACTAAAACCCACCCATGCTCCTCCTAAAAAAAGAGAAAGAGATAAGATAAGAGATAAAAGAAGATAAAGAGATAAGAAAGAGTTACCGCGGCCCTGGAACGCAAAAGGCACTTTGCGTTCCAGGCCGCGGTAACTCTTTCGAACAAAATCCGCGACTTCATGGACGGATGGATGACTCCTGTAACACAGGTTTTCCTAGCATGGGGGTCATTGATCATGTTTTTGTACCTCGTCATTTTGTTTCCTAAATTATGTGTCACCAGTAATTGTGTACTATTTGTCAAATTTTCATTTATTATTTGTTATACAATAATTCGGACAAAGAATTAGCAACGCATTCTAAACTCAAACCTAAACCAGTATAAGAACATTTTTATTATTAGAAAAACGTGACGAAGCCACCCATAAAAACCCTCTAACCGCGGCCTATGGTCATTAAGACCCATGAGCCGACAACATAATAAAACAAACTAGGGTCTTTGGACCCCATGGTGTCCTACACCCATTAGTTCCACTCTGAACATGAACTGATAAGACCTGTCTCTATCAGTTCTATCACCTTGTTAACTTTACTTATCGATGGCTTTCCAGTAATTAGGATTAAATTAACCTAACGCCACCTTATTGTGACAGCAATAAGGTTGAAATTTCTGGAGTAAAAGTGTTGTGTTATGAGCCAGTAAGTGCGTATGGCAGTTGCGTGTCATGGCGATAAGTGGTGGACGTTAGCTTCCCGTTCTTGTTGTTGATAATTTGACTGTGGGAATAGCGGGAAATTCTAGAGGAATAATCTAATAGATATGGGTTAGTATGTAGGTTAGTTACTATGTAGGTTAGTATAGGCTAGGCCTGGCCTGTGTTAAACTTTTTGAGATGAAAATGAAAAATATTTACCGTCTTAAATAAAACTTACTCTATTGGTTGAGGCCCTAGATCCCACACTAGGATTCCCTGTGTTGTGGGATCTAGGCTCTGCGTTCCGTTCCGTCCGAGATGCAAATACATAATTATAAAAATTACAACTCTTTTTCTTCTCGAGTTAATTAATGTCCAGTGAGCACTTCAAAAGTGAAAATGTATGGGCACTTTGGGCAACAACATGTGGCCCGTGTGATTCTGCTCAGAATAAGACCCGCACGGGCCACACGTTGTTGCCCACCTCTGCCAATCTATAAATTAGAAAGATTCTGTTGGTGTATGTATGATCTGATCATCACTTGAGAATGGTTCGACAAAGCGTAATTTTTGTAGTGTTCGTAATTGTCAGACAAGGTTAGAATGGAAGATTTTTTTTTTGATTCACTAGTTTAATTGCACCCACGCACAGCCGGGCAGGGTTATAGTAAAAAAAAACTCGTCACTCAACTGAGAGATCTTTTCTCTAATTAAAACAAAACTTTTACTAACTTGTCTATCCATATCTTCATCGGTAACAGTAAAAAACTTAAGTAAACAGCTGCTTACAAGTTTTCATGCTAATCTTTTCAACTAATTCTGTTTCCCACACTTTAAATTCGGTGTCAAAAGCACTTCCTCTTGGCTACTGTCTACCACATACCTCGCTGTTTTCATGGCCCAACCTATCGTTTTCCATGGGCTAATAAAGCTCTTTAACAGTATCTTATCATTTGAACATAAAGATCAAATTCCGGAAAACCAGTAGATTATCTGTTAGGGCGAGAACACATGTGGAGGACTTGCACAGTGAAATGTATGTATGTGTGTCAGTGTGTGCAGATGCCAGTTAAAATCAAACTCTAAAGTCATTTAATAAAAGTATACAAATTAGACCAAGTTCCAGCACTTTTCGAACGTAAGTTTTAAATGATAAATGAACACACCCACCCACCCATCACCACTTCATATTGTTTTGGTTGGGAAGAAGAAGTGGCGCAACAAACTCCCCAGCAACACATCTGTTTAAGTTGCAAGAACTTGAATTAATATAAGGTTTCCTCCTTACCAAATCCCCTTATAATCGGGTTAATGTATAATATAATATGTAGTTTAAATTATACTTACCATACATTATAAAATAAGACGTTATCGTTAACAAGTTAACGTTTGTTAAAAAAATTGTTCTACGGATAGTATACCCATCTCGACTTTCTACTACGAGACTTTAAAAAATAAAATTACCGTTCTCCCAGAACCTAGAGTATATAGGTTTTAAAATGACATATTAATAAATCCGATAATATATTTCCAGGTTATATCTTGCATGAGTGGTACAAGAATTTATTTTCTTGCATTAGTGGTACCTACGTGTGTTGTTACCTTTAGGCCGTTTAATCCCTCTCTACTCGGCCCTTAGCAGACGCGGCTTCGGACCCGATAATGAATTGCTCATCATATCACTGGAAATCATCCGTATATCATAAAGTAGCTTAATTTCAGCAGTAATTGGATAGCCCATCGTTAATTATATTATTAACATACCGATTTGAGTATTCGTATATATGATGCTTAATGGTAGTAATAAAACAAATCTGACTGACTCCCTCCTCCTTCTCTCTCTCTCTCTCTCTCTCTCTGTCTCTCTTCTATCGTAACGATATCCATACTGTCTAAACTTATATCATAAACGCGAAAGCAACACTGTCTATCTGTGTTAACTGTTCACATCTTAACAGCTGAGTGGATGCACATGAAAGGACATTGTTCGGCGTCCATACATCGTTCGCCTAAGAACCAACAGAGACGTGAATTTACTTTCTGTGTTCTAATTAATGCTTATACTCGATTGAAACTAAATGAAAATCACGGACACTTCTGAGAATTGTAAAAATCCAAAACGCTTTCGGATTTTGAGGTTAAAATTAGGCCAATAGAATGACATACCAAAGTGTCATCTGTCAATTTATCGACTGTCAGTGTCGAGGTTGCTCGTTTCACACAGCACTTACAATCGGTTTATTTTGTTTGTAACTAAAAACCTTACTCATAGGCCAAGGAGTGTTGAGTTGGCTGTATGAGCTACAATACCTTTTGCATATTAAAAACGTGAAGTTGAAACAAAAAACAATGGCGCCGAGGAATAAGACCGAAGTGAATTACTTTTAACATGAAGTGTCAGTTCTATCGTAATAATTAAAATGTAAATTAAAAAAAAAACTAGTAACCATGGTAAAGGTTTCATATGTGTTGATCCATAGGCCATTTTTAACAATGTCTTTTGTCATACGGGTAACCATGTATCTATAAGAAAATTCAGTACATACGGAGACTCCTTAGTGTCACGGAAAGCACGCGGAAATTTTAGACAGTTGCTGGTACTCAGAAGTCAGGAATTCATACACCCGACGTGCTACAGAGAATGTGTGTTAGTTTTATTCTCAGTAACTGGGTTGTGGAGATCACCCTATATCTGGTTAGACTGGAAGCCTATCCCACCATAGTTGGGAAAAGGCTAGGAAGTCTCCGCTGCCATTCAGAAAGATGAGAAGAGAGTATAGCTTGTTTATTTGCGATTATGGTGTATTTTAAACTAGCTTTTGTTTCACCTTCGCTTCCAGGCTCCCATCTATCTCTGTACCAAAATTAATCAACATCATCATCATATCAGCCGAAAGACGTCCACTGCTGGACATAAGCCTCCTCGAAGTGTCGCCACGACAACCAGTTCTGTGCGTCTCGCATCCATCGGCTACCAGCGACCCTCATCAGGTCATCGGTACAACTTGTGCGAGGCCTTCCAACGCTGCGTCTTCCGGCACGCGGTCGCCACTCCAGAACTTTTCGGCTCCATCGACCATCTGTTCTGCGAGTAATGTGCCCTGCCCACTGCCACTTCAGTTTGGCGATCGTTCGGGCTATGTCGGTTACCTTGGTTCTCTTGCGGATATCATCATTCAATCAACATCGGTTTAGCGATATAGGCGTGACAGAGCGTTATAAACAAACTCACTTTTCATCATCATCATCATCATCATCATATCAGCCGATAGACGTTCACCGCTGGACATAGGCCTTTCGGAAATGGGGGAGGGTTTGCCATAATCGCCACGGCGGGTGGCGATCACAGTGTAGCTGTAGCAATGTAGTACCTACAGAGAATGCTGCTGCTCATTCTCTGGTGAGTCCCTTAGTCGCCTCTTACGACACCCACGGCAAGTGATGGGATGGTGCTATTCTTTTACGTCCGATAGATACAGAACACTGAACTGACTTTTACGTTTCTAATATTAGTTGGGTTAGGTTAAAAGATAACACAGGCGGCGTTTTTACTATAAAATCTTTGCCAAAATAGAATATTCCATTTTGTTTCGTGAGTAAGTTTTGATAGTCATCAAAGGGGTGACATTTTTTGACACTGCTAGCCATAGATATTAATAGGATTACTGCGGAAAAATATTTCGCCATTATTTTCAACCGAGGATGCATTTTAAATGGATTTTTTTTTAAGCCGCTTTCGTGACTGCATTGTATTTTGTTTGTGTGTCGTTTTGTATCACGTTTTTTTTAAAACTTATTATATGATTTACTAGCTTCCTGTGGCTTTGCTCTCTTTACATACCTTACCGTGTGCTTTTCAGGATGACACTAAGCCTATGGCACTTAGCAACCGTTCATCTTTCTATCAATGAAGAAATATTGTAATCACAGGGTATTGTTGTTTTAGTATAATTTTACGTTACGTTACTAGTTTATACGTCAAAAACATTCGTGCTAGGCCCTCAGGTCTAGGGATTACCGTATTAGACAAACATGTAAACAAAAATTATTTTATTCATTGATGATATAATATTTTACCTCTTTAAATTAAAATACTTAGTAGGTACAGATTTTATCTTCGCGGTGCAGGGTAAAAAGCCTCAGTACTGTTTCATCATAAGACTAAAGAGGGGTGGTCAGCAGGTAAAACCAGTAATTAATGTCCACTTAAACATTATTATGACATAAATAAGCAGCAATTTATTAAGGCGCATGGTTACGACGTTAAGTAAAGTGTAAGGCCAGGAAACCTGTTGCGCGCACGGATCATACGAAGGGTCAGCTCACACAGAAAAGCAACGGGACACGAAGGTGCGCGCACTTATGTTTTTATGTCCCTAGTGATACATTATAGAACTTTTCACACCACCTGATCAAAAACGTCATATTATATGTCATGAAAACCTAACCTAAAGTGAGTCATTATTGGCCGGGGGCACAGCCGGGCAAAAATGTTGTAAGCACTGGATTTCATTAGAACCCGTCGGTCAATAATGTGATTTAAATTGAGAACCTCACCTGTCATCTAAATTGGCGGTATAGTACTTACAACGCAGAGTGCGTTGTAAGTACTATACCGCCAATTTAGATGACAATTTAGGTGCCAGAAAGAGGAAATATAATATTATATTCTCGATACTCTTACTACATATGGAAGATATTTCTACATAATCATAAGCTGCTGCTTCTTCATATCGTTGTTGTATTTTCGGAGACTTGTAAGAATAATAATTGGATAAGTAGGTAGGGATTATTGTATAACTGTAGCAGTCAAAACTCTTAACCAGTCAAAAGTACTATTGACAAAAAGTACTATTAGCAAAATCAGTCAAAAGTACTTTTGACTGATTTTGCTAGTAGAGTTAAAAAGGAAGGTGGATAACACCCCGACTCGGGGAAAAGGGAATTTCCCGCGAAGCGGGGCTCCGTCGACCTATCTTAGCACAGGTGTTAATCAGTCAAAAGTACTTTTGACTGGTTAAGAGTTTTGACTGCAACATATACTTATATATAAGGATTAACCATGTGAGTGAGAGAACTCGTCTACAGGTGATGGGTATTTGAGTGAGTTCCTCGAAATGGGATGTTCTACTTGGGGGACAAATTGATCATTTCGAGTAATTAGAAGTTTCAAGTTGTTCATAGCATTTAAACAAATATTTCAGGAGCTGGACTCATTAGCGATCTTACTAATGAAATGAAATCCTCACTGAAATGCGTACGTTATTGTGAAGTCAAATTAAGTTCTCGCAATTTGGTACAAGCTGACCCTTGACGAGCATATCATTTTGTACTCAATAAGTTCTCCACTTATGAACCGACACTTCATATTTCTTAAGAAGAAAATAATTCTAATGATAAATGCACTTGCATTTGTTTTGTAATTAAAAGTAGATCACTTAAGCATGGTTTCTTTATTACAACCTTTCAGAGTTATAATGAAGAAACTTACCAAGAACATTGGTGAGAAGTTAAACACAGAGATATAACTTTTGACATTATATTTTATATTGCAGTTCTCACCAATGCATAATTGCATTCAAACTAAACGCAATCACTTTAAATAATATCATATATTCATACAAGACTTATTTAAAAAAAAATAGCCACATGCTTCGTTCAAATACTAATTAGCAGACTCTATAATAAAAAAATTAATTTAGTATTCCGAGAATTTTATGAATTAGTCTGACAATCTTTGGAATGTTTAGCTCTGTAAAGCAGATATTAAATTCAATTTCAGTTGCTTAACAGTTGACAGTGCAAAGACTTTTGTGATTAAGGTCAAGAATTTCGATCATCGACTGTCCCAACATTTTTGACCATCGCCCCAAGTAATAGAGAAGTATCCACTTTCCTAACCACATTACGATCCCAGCCAAATATAACATTTCTTTTATTTCTACTAACATCCTCAAAAAAGGAACTCTTTTATTGTAACTCGGCAAACAAAACCCAAATGGAATCAATCCTTGGCGCGTCAGCATTATTTGAACTTATAGGTGGCCAGGGGGCGAACGGGATGAACTGGGGATCAAGGGGTGTAGACAACACCCCTGGAATTTTGTTGAGGCGTAAAAAGTGTTGTATTTAATCATGAGTTTTATGGGACTCTGGGTTTTGTAAATATAGCATGATTAGGTGAATGCAGGGGGTAAATAGAAACAGGTTTTTTTTGTATTATTTGGGGGTGGCATACAGAAGTACGGAAGTGTATGGTTTTCGGCTGAATTTCTACGTAACGGATATTTTTACTATGCCTCTTTCTAATTTTTCACTATGTGAAAATTATCCCAGTATACTAAAAGAGATGGACAAAATTTGCGCCACGGAGTACAAACATGCATTAATTGCAGTTCATTTGAATAAAAAAAATAAAGAATATTCAATAGCTTTTTAGGCCCAATAGCAGAAGTGGAAGAATAATCTTAAGTACTTAAAAGTTTTTCTGTTGAATTTTGTTCTAAAATACCTATTAATGTTGCCATTTAATATTAACAAAGATCAAAACAGGTAAACATAATAGCTAACGCCGCCTTAAATTATTCGTATACTTACTAGAGGTTTGCACCGGAGCGGAATTTTGAGTACCGGTGAAATTCACCGATGATTGGGCGATTTTCGGTGATTTACCGGTGATCTCCGGTTGATGCGTTGGAATTATAAACCTATGACAAAAATGAATATTGTTTGCTGAATGTGTTTGCTAATAAAAAAAATACAGTTTTCATTCATTTTTTAACCGACTTCACTGGATCGACTTCTTAACAACTGTATTCGTTTCATTTTTGGCCTTCGTAAATATGATCACATTTCTTCATTTCGTTCTCAGCTTAAATGGCTGCCTATCCGTCAAAGGAGATCCCTCAGATCCCTCTTCACTATTATAAATGATCCTTGTGCTCCCGATTATTTAAAACAATATTTTAAAGTGTTGGGCAGTTCTCACAGTCTTAACCTTCGTGCATCCAAAAACTTACTCCTTCATATTGCTTCTCACCGCACCGGGTTTATGTCTAATTCCTACGCTATCTCAACCATAAAACTCTGGAATATGCTACCCCTTGACATCAAGAAGGCTGAGTCCAAGTTTTCCTTTAAGCGTAAAATCCGAAAACACTACTTAAAAGCCTGTCCTTCTTAGTCTGGTCTTCGTCATAATTATTATGAGTTCTCTCAATCAGAAAAATTAATATGTAACATCATATTTATTAGTTTATTATTTTAGCATATATATGTATTTTATTAGTATTTGATATATTATTATTTATTATTTCCAAAACAAAATTCTATTTTAAATCTTATTTATTTGTTGTACACCTACCACAGTGTAGTCTTTTTAACCCAAAGGTTGACTGGTAGAGAATGCCTTGTTGCATTAAGTCCGCCCATGTACCACTATTGTACATAAAGTTTAAATAAATAAAAACTTCAAAAAAGGAGGAGGTTCTCAATTCGATTGTTTTTTTTTTGTTTATCTTTGTTATCTCATATCTAAGTCATTTATGAACCGATTTGAAAAATCCTTCGTTTTATGTGAAACGATATACTTCTCGATTGGTCCCATTGAAATTTTATCAAAATCGGTTCAAAAGTTTGGTTTTTAAATCCAAATAGCTGGACCAAATATGTGGAAAAATCATACATGTAAACGAAATTGTGTAGTTTTGCTTTCCTGTGACTTTCCAGTGGTGTTTTTATGTCTGGGGTACCACTTAAAAGTAAAAAATAAAAAAACTTTTTCCAAAAAAACCAAAAACACCGACTACCGAAATTAAAGTTATTTTGAACTTTATAGAGTTTTTTTTTGGAAGTTTTATTAGTTAAAAATGGTCATCATCATCATCATCATATCCCCCAAGTGTCGCCACAACAACCGGTCCTGTGCTTGTCAAAAATGGTATTCAAACAAAAATCCACCACATTATCCCAGTTATGATTGATATCTGAAAAATCCGTTTCTGTGTACATTTTTAATATATTAATTGCCGCAAACGACGATGTTTGTGTGTGACAATGTGTGTTTATAGTGAAATATGAACTCAAACCGAAAATATGGGGAATAATCATACACATTGCAACGAGTTATTTGGGAAATTAGTAGGAAGTGAAATGAATCATATAAATGAACACGCACGCTTTGAGTTAATGTCCGAAATATTGTTATAGGAAAGAAGCAAATAAGAAATAATAACTAAATATTATAAAATACAGAACAATATTGAATAATAAACCTTCTTTTTATTTAAATCACATTTAAAAAATACTGCTCCAATGAAACCGGTGATCAATCGGTTTTTCTTCGGTGTTTTTACCGAATAATTTCACCGGAAAATAACCGGTGATTCTCCGATACTCATTGCTCCGGTGCAAACCTCTAATACTTACCTAATTATTTTAGTATGTTTTCTTATCTATAAATCGACGGGTAGGATTATTTCAAGTTACTACTGGCAATACCGCAGATAATTGTCAATTGTCAATACCATATTCCCTCTTCGACGTTTGCGCCGGTTTTCTTTTGGTATTCGGAGAGTATTCGTTTGATTTGAATTGTGTTTATGTTTTCGCACGTTTATATTTTATAGTCTCGTAGCCCCATGCGAGTGCTCCACTAACAATTGATTGTTAACTGTTTTATACATACTTATGGAAAATGGAGCTTTAACAAGCGTGTGTTAACTGTGGTATCATAATTAGAGAACGCATCAGACGGCATGTAATATCATCATTACCTCCTGATGTAACTGTTATTTTATCGGAATGGTTAACTTTTGAGGTAAGTTCTAGTTTGAATAAGTACCTCCTACTATTTCACGATAAGTATTATTTACCTCATTTTCTCACCTCGTTGTCTGAAAATCTGACAACTAGTCTCACCAAGGGGCATCATGTTACCCAGTAACTGGGTCATGGAGGTCAGACAGGCAGTCACTCTTGATCACAGATGATGATTTTCACATCGTGGTCTAATCTTAGACCAAATAATAATAATTTAGACGCCTTTTACACATTAATCGATATAAAATCCTTAACCTTAACCTTACCCGTAGCGTCAAAAATCAACTTTTTTATGACTTCATAACTTTTGTCCACTACTGCTGAGCAATTTGCGCCTTTTAGACTTTGTTTATAGAAGAATAGTAGTACTAAATGACATCGATTGTATAGCTGTACATTCTGGGGCACAACCCCATACAATTTTTGGGCATTTTCAATCGTATTCATTCATAAAATTTTACATGTAACAACTTCATGTTGCTCCTACCTATTGTAGGCGCTCTTAAAACTTGTAATAAAGTACATTGACCTGTCCCTAATATCCCTTCGTAGATATCTGAACGATAAATAATGAACCGTTTTTCATTACTAGAGAACGTAAAAAATCACGATAGAAGTCGATTCAGGACAGCTTTATGTCTTCATTTCTATTTTTGAAATGAAGAAAGTCAATAACTGTATATGGGGGTCAATGACCGTTATTGCATTTATCTGGCGCCTGCCAAAGGAGACTGTGCAAATAATGAAGGCTTTTCAGACTGACAGATTAGTGTTCGCAGCAAGTTGTTAAGAGTAGCGAGAACGATGTAGCCATTCCCTTAATGATCCAGTACCGAGAACTTAGTATTTACACAGTGAACAGATAAAAATGACAATTACTTACTTAAATGGAAAAGCACGTAGTTCAACTATTTATACATCTAGTTCGAAGAATAATGAGTTAGAAGGACTAAAAAGCCACCCTTTTAATATTCTCTTAAACTGTTCATTCATCGCTGGCAGGAATTACTCGACAACCCTTCAGACTAGAAATTTCTCTGAAAACTGTCTTCTGTATGACTTTTACAAAAGCTACATCAACGGATCATCCAAGAGAGATTGATTGTGTAGTTGTATTGTTTATTTATGTCTCAACGGGGCTGGCATGTTCTTTGAATAAAAGTCCCTAAAATAAAAGATTAAAAAAAAAAAAAAAAAACATAATTCCGTTTATTTGGAAAAACACTGCTACTTTTCAAAGGACAATGCTAGAAACTCTATAGAACTTTGCCCCATTTAAAAAAGTCATATACAAGCACGACATTTGTAGCATTATATTGTTTATTTATTGCTGATAACTAAACATTTGTCGTAATGCTTGTAAAACTTCGGTTTCTGTTTCAATCTAAAAACAATAATGACATTGATATCCTTTAATAATATTTTAGGTAAGTACTACGAGTTTTTGTTTTGGTTTTTAAGTACATCATGCGAAATAAGTAACACAAATGGTCGCCAGAAAACAGGAAATGTCAAAAAGAAAATTTCAGAGGTTGAATTCCTTTTAACATTGATTTGTAATCCGCAAGTTCTAAAGAAAAGCAATTTATGTTGAAATGGCAGGTCCAAAATTAATAGTAATTTTCTCATTAATTTACATTTTCTGTAAATTGCTGGGGCAGGATGTAGCATTGTCACAACAGAGCGATATAAAGTACGTTAATTTTTAACAGCATCCTTGAATCAATGGTCTTAGCATTGTCTACTGATAAATTGATTGAAATTGATCTATATCTTTGTTTCTCTCATTGTAAATTTACTAAGTACTAAATAAGTACGTAAATTACGTTAAGTAGGTACTTAGGGCAATCTGTCAAAATGTAAGGAAAAAGGGATGTTTTTGATAGATTATTGCAACTGAGACGAGGATGCGAACTTTGCTTAGAAATGAGTAGAATTGGCCTTTTGGTCACATTTAATTTATTTTTGATAAAATTGTATTTACCGTACGTCGACATTTCCATTTTTTAAGTTCAATGGAAATACTTTATCTGTGCTAATATTAGTTGTCCTTCAGTTCTACTTTCAGTTCGGGTGTTCGACAAGATTTTCCACAGAAAGTTTAGGAAAATTGCTACTTGAATCTCTTAACGTTTTAAGTTTGTTACGTGGTAAAGTTTGGTTTCGAAGCATAGGTATGATTTTAGTTACTGAAATGACTAGGTATCAAATAAAATATGGAAATGTAATAGACGCCTTGTTAATTTTCGCATAGGTACGTGATTGTCAAAAATACGTATTGACGATGAATCAAGAAAATATTCCACAAGAAAATATGGAAAAATTAACCGAAAACAATGAGGACCCGAGACTTCTTTGAGTAGGTACCTATTGTTGGCTAGTCCTCATAATTTAGAATATAACTTTCCATGACCACTTGAAAAATTCACCTTCTATAAAACCGCTGCTAATGTAGAACCAGAAAATTATTAGTGTAGAACATATTTTTTATTGTATCACATAGGTGCCTGCCTATACATTGAATTTCGCTAACTAATTAACTTAGTCATGAATTTCCTTTCTTTGAGCGACAATGACAAAAGTAAGTGAAACGTTTAAATCTTTACCAATCTCATCATTAATCTTGGACTATTTTTCTGTAAATTAATGCTAGACCTGATAAAAAATCCGTCATTCCCTCACTAATTACAGGACCACACACAACGCTGCGTAAACTGACATTAATCACGATTCAAAAAACAGATATCGCGAGACTTCATCCTCCTACAGGCGCCAAGTAAATGAGCTTTTTTTGTAATAAACTTTAAGATAGGACAGAAAAGGAATGAAACCTTCATGTACCCACATACTTGAGAAAAGGGCAAGAGGATAGTGAAAACAACAACTGCTGGATGACTGGGTAGACACGGAACCTTAGTATAGGAATATATCTTATACTACGGACGTCATGCCATGGACAACGCTAGAACGATGTTCTGTTTTGTCTATGGCATGACCAAAGACTCGTGGTAGTTAATGTCCGGTCCTGACATAGCCTGGCAGTGATACGGGTTTTGTTTTAGATATCTGTCTTTTAATTATTTTAAGTTATTTTTGTGCTCTTTTCTGGCGGAATTTTCTTTCTTTCTTTCTTTCTTTCTACTAGCTGTGAGGTTCCTTTCTCTGAAGCCCTAACCACCGGTAGCTTGGACCTCGCTCCCGACACCGGCGGACTACTATTTTTTATATTTTTAAATGTTGTTTTATAGAAATATTTAAAAATGTAAAATATATGTGAATCAATGAATAAAGAGAATAATAATAATAATAAATTCTTTTATTTCAGACTAAGTCCATTTGGTTAGTACAACACATAACTTAGAAACTAGTGTTAATACTTACATCTACCAGAAAAAAAAAAAAAACGAAATAATGATTAATTGTACGCCACAGTGGCATGTAGGCGTACCCAATGCCCCAGTATGGGACTGTCCCACCTGTCCGCTATAGTGCTCAGGATGCTGTTGGGGCTGTCACGTATCCTGCGCATGATGGACGCGCATCGCTTGCGCATGATGGCGTGAAAGCCATCTACGCTATAATATCAGAGGGATAATTCTACTAATTTTTGATATTCGTATGTCAGTCGCAAACTGTCAAAAAAGCCTTAATTTTCATAAATTTTTGACAGATTGTGACTGAATGCGAAAGCGAACATTGCTTGAAAATTTGCAGAATTGGCTCTCTGGTGTGAGTATACCTCTTGAGCATCTATCAAAATATTATCATCGATGATTTCATAGCAATTTATATATCTACATATTTTTTATCATGATAAATTGTGAGCAATTGTCGAATTCTTTTGCAAGTCCCTGGTTTTACCAGTCACACTGCACAAACAAGTACCAACATAGATCCGTAATTACGCAGACTGAGTACAATCAAGTGCAATAAACGTAATAAACAGCTGCGCGCGCGCAGATCCGAGCTTATTATTACGCAGATTGCGTATATTTATGTCCAAGGAATGGCTAGATGTGTATCGTTATTTGTCGAGTCCAAATGACTGGTCAAGATGTATGTTGAAGTAAAGGTTTAATCTTGTATTAATTGTAGTGACTGTCTGACGTATGATTTGCTGCCCAACAGATTAGCAATAGCCCTGGGCTTAATGGGCTGAATACTAGTATTACGGGTGATGAGGGGTTGGAGGCCAGATTGCCAGTCCCTGGTACTGATAAGTCCTTATGATCATTGGTCAGTCCTGTCTAGATTACTCCTAACGGATCGTACAATTTTGAAGAGCTAGTTAAACTGTCCCCAGCAGCAGTGGTGAAATAGTTTGTCTGTTCTAGGAGGTTATCTCTGTAAGTATTTGATCCAATTACAATGTTCGCTGACAGAAAGCCATACTGTCGCTTAATGCCAAAGGCAACTTTGATCTAGTAAAACTGCACATCATCATCAGCACTTCAGCCTGAAGACGTCAAATGCTGGACTTTGGCCTCCCCAAAGTGTTGCCACATAAAGCGGTTCTGTGCCAGGTCATCGATCTACTTTAAGGGTGGCCTAACAACGCTGTGTCATTCGGTACGCCGTTGCCACACCAGAACCATTCGACAACTGTTCTGTGCCCTGCCCATTGCCACTTTACTTTGGCAATTTTCCGGGCTTTGTGGCAGTAAAAATGCACGGTTCCTGGGAAATACGCCACGGAAGCGAAGCCGCGGGAAAATGATAGTCAGAATATTTAAAAGCTGAAAGTAAAGTCTCATCCTGAAGTGTTTTACTGTCTACCTTAATATTATCAGAACGCTTGTATTTCCCTGTTTTTTTGTGACAAGTCTTCAGTTTACCATGAGTCAATGTACTGGCATCCTTCAATTAACCACTTCTTACGCGAGTATTAGAACCAGACAAAACATCCACAACAAAAGTTATGCAACTAATGACTACGTTCGTCTTATCCGTCTGTCTATTAAGACTCATTGTAATTTCTCATCAGACAAATCTGCTCCACTAATAAAGGCCCCGAGCGATGAATTTATGACTCCTCTAAGGCTTCCAAGAAAAAGACGAGAGAAAAAGTAATTCCACTACTTTCCTTCATAAACCTTATTCGTACCTCGGAACTGAATCCTTGCAAACGTAATTAAGTTTATTTCATCAAGTAAAATACGACGTTATTTGTTCCAGATAACTTCGGAACTTCTTGATTAATTGTTGCCGAACAATAAATAAAATAGTTACTTAAATAAAACTATTTGCTTAGGTTTGCTTGAGAAGTAACCGCTTCTTCAATATTTGATTTCTTCTTAAAGGAAAAAATCTGCGGGTAAGGGGTTCCATTTATAACCTTGTCTACATGTAAGTGCATAATATTACTTATTTGCGGGTAGCCAGCGTTTTGTTCGCTAGTGGTGGGGGAAGCGCAATGTTTAAAATTATCATTAACGTCTAAAATGTAGCAGCGGGCGGTTGTGTGTGTGGCGCTCGTAGAAATATGTGCCATATGTAATTACAATGGTGCGTGAAGTATGTATAATGTTAATAATAAAGTAGTTTGTTGCACCAACTGTTGTGCGTGCCAAAATGTTTATTCGTAAAGTATTTTGTAATTACCTTTTGCTCATAACATGAATGGAATATTGTTTTAGTTTAGTATGATAGTTTAGTTAGAAACTTAGAATAGTTTAGTTTCCCAGTGTGTTTCTGATCTCCAAAATAATAAAATGATAGTCTGTTGGTAATATCCAAAAAGTCAAAGATTTCGAATAACCTACTAGCGGAGCATCTCGGCTTTGCCTGGGTTGAAGTAATATTTTTTTTCAAATAGATTTATAGTCCCAGAGATTACGCTCCACATCACACAATCTCTTCATACTTAAGAGGCCGGCGTGATACCACTTTAAGATACCCACGAAATAAGCCCCAAAAGTAATCTCTTAGCATTATAACAATATGTAAAGCCTGACTTCTTCAATGACGCGTAACCCTTATCTCGAAATATAACTCCTAAGGGCGGAGTGCATGACGTAGGCATTTTACAAAGGGTTGCTTCTAACTTCAACTTCCGTCCCAAGGGGGATAATGGTGAATGCTCACCACACCGCGGACTTCTAATTCATAAGTTAATTGTACGATTATAAAGATTTATCGGTTCTTCGATTTGTAATTACGTTTTTCGAAAAGTTGGCGGGAATTGAGCTTCTTGCTGGAGTTCGTTATTCAAAAACTTTTAGGCTCCAGACAAAAACTTGAGGTTGAAGAGGTCAATATTCAAAATAGCATATAGTTAAAATAAACGGGATATTTTTAAATGCACATCTGTATAATTTAATGCATACCAGAAAAAATAATGCTGTGCAAAAAATCCCAATTGATTAGAAAACTTGTCTTACAAAAAAACTAAAAAAATCATCCAAAACGAGATGACCTTTTTATCGAATTCACACCAAAAATGTGGTTCATACATCGGATTTATGATTTATAAAACAAAAATACGAATTGTTTATCAAAAATACTAACTTGCACTCTAAATTGCACTTCCCTGAAATAGCAGGTGGTTATCATGGTTACAATAGTAGCCGGTCATTGGGCACCCCGACTCGGACAGGTTAGGTTAGAAGGGGATGGCGGGGTCAAGTGAGCGAGCGAAGCGAGCGAACAGACCCCGCCATCCCCTTCGTGGTTATTTTTTTTTAAACCACCCAGAAATATCATTAGCCAAATATTCGTTCAGTAAAACAGTTCTGCAAATACCATTAAACAGTATATCGAATTTGATTTATTTAGTGTGCATAATTTGAGTGCAAGTCAGTATTTTTGGTTTAACTTTGAAATATTTTGATCGAAAAAAGGGAATATACAGATATCGATTTAAATACATGCCAAAATAAACCATCGTCGGTCAGTCAAAAACATGGAGCTATTTGCACGTTCGAAAGCGTAGATCTCTGTGAAGAAGCACGTGCAACTTGTGCAAGAAACTCCACGGACACTCATTTAACTCATGATAAGTATTACAAAAATCTGTGGTCACATTACCCTTGTTGCTTCTATATGTAAGAACAATGAAAAGAAACTATTTAAAACAATTCAAAATATAAAGATATAAATAAGCCAGTGGCAGTTTAGAGATGACCAGTCTCAACTGACGGCGCCCGTTTGTCGTTTCCTCGTCTTGTAGTCAGCTAGACTGTGCAGTACCGAGTGCTAACTGTCCTGGGGGCCTACCACAACCTCTTAAAACAATATTATTTTAATATTACTTTGTAATTTCTGTTGTTGCATTTTCAACTCTCGGATCAGCGCCGAGAGTTGAAAATGCAACAACAGAAATTACAAAGTAATATTAAAATAATATTGTTTTAAGAGGTTGTGGTAGGCCCCCAGGGAGCGCCGCGCGTTTGGAATCGTATTTAACTGAAAATGAGACATACAATTTGATTCTGGTAGACTGCGATGTGCCAAAGAATAATCTCATACCACGTCCCTTTCAAATGGAGACGTTCATATGTCAAGTCCATTTAGGACGTGCATTCTACGCTACCTTGAAACGTGCCCGTCACCTCGGTAACAGGTGAAAAGACTGAGAGCCAACAACCGTACTTGTCCGTCTCAGTTTTTTTTTAAATTGTTGATAGGTTCGCGATTGACCACTATCTTACTCGAGAGGAAGCGATGATGTGGTCGATGATGGAGCACGTTTGCTTATGCGGGCCATACACGTTTAAATAATTTGATGTAACAGGCTGGTACAAATAGTTTTCTCAATTTGGCATGAATGTCTGCGGGCAAATTTTATAAAAAATGAGACGTCCAATGGCATAAAGTATTATGATGCCGTTTGCCTGTTTGATCAAATAACTTGAACTTGTATGGCCAGCATAAGTAACCTATTCACTTTGCAGATTGATTTACAAAATTTGAATTTAGAATATCAGATAACAGATGGTTATCTGATATTCTAAATTCAAATTAATAATAATAAAAAAAATCTTTAAATTTTTGGAATAACGAACCCCATGACACAGTATAAATATGGACAGTAGGGAAACTAAGCCTAGTTGAGAACATAATTACCTACGCTCCATTGAAGCAATAGGGTTGTCACTTTTAATGTTTTTGATAGGTTTATTTTTTTTTTACATTTTTTTCCATTTTAATATTGTGCCCATGACGAAGTTCAAAGTACAGTACAACCCATAGGTTCTTTTTTAGAGTAGGTATTTTTAATACAAATGGTCACTTTAAAATAAACTTTAAAACAATACTATAAAGTCGATGCTTGAGTTGCTGGCGATGGATTGAAATGATCTTGAACTATTAAGTCAAGTACCTAGGTACATAAAAATTGAAACATTTTAAACCTTAATTACAGCTAGAGCCTTCATAAATAAACAAGCATTGGCGGTGGTCGACGGCCATAATATTAATGTTCACATAAACTTATTAATTACCTACACTAAATGAATGTACAATATTGTTGCGCGTCAGAAAATGTATTAAAACAGCAATTAGGTACCTGGACTTTGTAATGCAACATGTTGTTAGTTAGCCTACTTTATTGACTTAGCAATTGAAGTTGTAACAGTAACTTAATTCTTATTTTAATTGTGTAAAGGAGAAACATTGTTTTTGAAATTATTGTAGAACTCCAGTAGGTACTTATTCTGTTTGTGCCTCAGAAAGCATGAAATCATACCGTTGGTCTTGGCTGTAATTCTTAGATCTTTGTCCAGCAACGATTGGCCTGGTAACCAACTCCGACATACATAGATGAAAAGCCTAAGAGGCTGCGTATAGGTATAATACATCATCATCGTTATCATCATCATATCAGCCGAAAGACATCCTCTGTTGGACATAGGCCTCCCCCAAATGGGAGGGGGTTAGCCATAATCCCCACGTTTGGCAGGCGGGTTGGCGATCGCAGTGTAGCTGTCGCAATGTAGGTACCTACAGAGAATGCTGCTGCCCATTCTCTGGTATAATAGATAATTATGTATAAGTATTTTGTAATTAAATATTAGATTTCTACATATTATGTTGGCAGTCGTTTGCAAATAAAAGTCGCTCCATATCTGCCGGCGACTGCTTAAAAAGCACTACATTGAAATCACCATAAATGTAGAAAATATTAGAGGTTGCTTAAAACTACCCAGTTTCTAGCAGTCTCATTGTCGTTAATTTGCAATGCTTCAGTTCAGCAGTAGAGGACTTTTAGGGGTCCTCATAATAACAAAACGAATGAACTTTGAGTCTATCTAGATTCCAGACACGAGCAACACGAAACCAAGTTTCATTTCAAGCTTAATTCGACTTAATTCTTAATTCAATGCCGACGTAAGAGCAAAGAAGCTTAGCTGTAAGAAATACGAATCTAAATCTACTTAAAAAATCCTAGGTTGGTACTTAAAACTTTATCAACTGGATACATACGAAGATTGTTAAAGTTTTTTTAATTTGTTATTATTGATAGGCACGCGTTTGACCACTATCCTATTCATTTTCCAAATTAGGTATTACTTAGCAAAAAATCTCTTCACAAATAATTGTAACGCAAACCTAATGTTTGGCAAGAGAACGTTTAAATAGTAACTTTTTTACCAACTAGTACTTTTACCAATTTTTATGTAGTCAAATATTTCAGTTGGAATAACACATTTTACACAAAACGTCTAACTAGTTCAGTTTCGGGTAGCCTTTTTTTATATAAGTAATCTATTTGTTTCTGGCACTCGCCGGCCGCTGCCGCGGCATCGCTCGCTTCGCTCGCTCGGCTCGTGCGTTCTAACCTAACCGAAATATTTTTTTTTTAAATTAACCTTTTTTTTGTCATAGAACTAATCATCATTTGAACTAACGTTTATTGTTAGAGATTGTTTGCTGTAATAAATCATTTGATTAAAGACTATATGCCATAATGACATTATCTTTGGTAATATTCAACCGAGTAAAAATTTGAACAAATGAAAAAGTGCGTACTAAAATCATTCCAAATATTGCATTGGTATAAAAAAGGTTGCTAAAATTTGTTTGGGTAGTGAAATTTTGTCAAATCTTTTCGGCAAAACGGCAGGCTCCCTGTATTAACTTGTTGTATTATTACAACAACTTTTGTTACATTGTGAAAAAAAGTAAGTAGTTGATTTTAACTAATAATTTATTGTTTTATTTGGTCAATAGTTCTTTTTGCGCGACATCGTTCCTGCTTACCCCCTCGGAAAATTCAAGTTTTTTTAACATATATGATAATTATAATATGTATTGCATCATTTGTAGCATATCATTATCATGTAACATTGTTTGTATGACCTTAATAAATGCCGAGTTTAAAATAATTACTTTTCAACATTGAGGTCAGCATAATAACATAATAAGAGACAAAATAATAACTTAAGTTACATAAATAATCCCTTAATAATACCAAGTCTATTAAATTACTCGAAAATTTACGTAAACAGGTTATTTGAAAGCTATTTTCTTCCAAATTGTGAACTATAAATAAACAAACAAATGTCTATCCCAAAGAAACCAACACACAGTTTAGTTGTAATAATAAAATCTTTTATTTAGCTATAAAAGAAAACTTTTTTCTCAAAATACACGAGACACGACCATAATTATGTTAATTCAATTCAGAAACCATTTATTTCGACTGCATATTTTTGTTACACTGTTAAGTTTAGAATCTAAAACAAAGTTTTAACATAGAAATTAGTATATATCTTACTAAAAGCGTAAGATTGTGTGGGTTTAGGTCCCACAGTACCTGTGTGCGATTAATAAGGCTACCTGTACAGTGTACATAAGAGCAGATAAATAAAAAACTTTGACGCTGCTTTTAGAAATAGGTCATTCCGTCAGCGGTAGCGTTTTTATCGGCCATTCTATCAGGGAATGCGATTGTCATTTTGACAATCGTAAACGCTGATAGAATGGCGTTTTGTCTCGAACCTCTGGTTGAAAAAGTCTTATTTTATATGTCACGAAAACCTTGTTTAAAGTTAGTCATTATAACCCGGCGCTGGGTCAGGGGTATACCCCTGATGCTCCCGGCTGCAGTTGGGCAAAAATATTCCGCTGGTCAATAATGCGATTTGAGAAACCTCAACACTCACTTCTTTATTTCCTCGCTACGCCTGGAATTTAACTCTGAAACCCTTCATTCCGGTCGAGATTCTATATGACGCCCATGACATAAGACACTGCATTATACCCTTGATGCATAATCTACTTTTAAAACAGATTGTATTCATGGTTCCCACGACGTTAAGCATGACAGGCGAGCCTTAAAACACTGGGCCATCACATTACAGAAAACAAAATGCCAACGGAAATAGAAAACAACTAAATTCACGTCAACGTGAATAAAGTGGGCAACGTTGCACTTCTCTGCTCCCCTCCATCCAATAGACAGGCCGCTTTAGATTATATCGGCAATAATATATCGGCCGATATTATCGCAATGGGATCCGCCGATGCACTGGTCCAATAGCATCGTCAGTATTGGTCGTGCAATTGCGTTTTTATTGGCTCTCGTAAGCAATATTCTGCATGTAGAATGCAATAATAAACTTAGTAGGTGTATGTATATTTGCAATAAGTGTATGTTTTATAATGTGTTTATCCCGACCTTACTGAATACTCTTAATGACTCTTTGAATGTTGTGTTGCTTTGCCCGATTTCACGACATAAGTAGCTTACGCTTTTGGAAATTCAACGCTCAGCTCAGCAATGAGAGTTAAAAATCAAACGATGCGCTTTTATTTAGACATCTATTTGGGTGTCGTCTAGTGTATGGGGAAAAAGAATATTAATATTAATATTGTACTCTGAATGAAATAGTTCAAAGACTTTTTTACTATAGCTAAACCTGGGACCCTCAGTAGCCAAGTATAGTTTTTTATGTAAAATATTCGAAATAGGATTAACCGTCAAAAGCATTGCTGGTTCGTCCGTCAATTGTCTTGATACAAGACAATTATTAGGCTTCAAAAACACATCTTTCGTTATTTTTTCAAAATCTGCATCTTGGTTCATATATCATAGTCACATACTGAAATGGTCTAAAATCAAGTAATTTTTTCAAATAATGCTGAAATTAGGCACTTTATGAATATCAAAAAATTACATGAAGACTGTCCCCTAAACCGATCGTCCGTGTTTTGTTTCAGCTGGGAAGAAGAAGTGGCGCAACAAAATCTAAAAGTCCAAGTTACAGGAAAAAATACTAGGTATCCAGCTATGAAATAAAACATCGTCTCTAGTACAAGCACTTACCATATCCTCCAATATCTCAAAAGATAGTAAAGAAGTGAAGTATCGTACAAGGATCGATAGCACAAGTGTCCCCTTGTTTCCCTCCAGCCAATATTTTACCTGAACCGGGACACGACTAAGCGATAACGGCTCTCATTAAGCCCAAGAGCTTTTATACGAACAATGTTACAAAGGCTAATTTACATAGTTTCACTTTCAAAGCTAATTAGTAAGGATTTTTCACTAAAGACCTTTTTGTTTTCTGTGTCGAATCTCGATTGGAAGAAAATCAAAGAGAATCGCCAAACTTGAGCGTTAAAAGTCAAAAGGATTTTGGTTGGTTTCTTGTAATTATAGAAGTGATTGTAAGTTCAGTGGTTCTTTCAATATTGAAAAAGAAACAAATGAAATTGATTTGAATCCCTGGAATCCGCCAGTAAGTAGGTAGATATTTGACGTCTTTAGGGTTCCGTACCTGAAGGGTAACCAACGGAACCCTATTACTGAGCCTCCGCTGTCCATCCGTTTGTCTGTCTGTCTGTCAGTGGGCTGTATCTAAAGAACACGATAGGTAGACAATTGAAATTTTCACAGAGTGTGTATTTATACAAAACGCTATAACAACAAACAATAAAAATTAAAGGGGGCTCTTAAACAAGAAACGTGTTGTTTGACGGTTAATAATAAGGAACCCCGTCATGTGAGAGTCCAACTCGCACTTGACCAGTTTTTATTTACTCACCACCGGGTTTTTGAATCCTAACTAATATTATAAATGTGATAGTGAGAGAGTGTGTTTGTTTGTAACGATTTCACGCCTTGATCGAGGAACCGATATTGATGAATTTTGTTACGGAGGTAGATCATGGGACTCGGTTATAGGTTACTTTTGTTTGCGGAAATGAAAATTATCGAAACGTAACTACGGACAAAAGCAAGCATACAAATTAATATCTTATTAAAATTGTGTGTTTGTAAATGGTCCCTGGAAGTTGGTACTTACCTGGATGCTGATCCGATTCTGAAAATTCTGTCTCTGACATAAATCTACAGAATCGTAGAGTGCCACAGGTTATGGTAGGCGCCAGATACACTTGCAATAAAGTATATCGACCTTTCCCTATTATCCCTTCGCAGATGCTCGAACAATAAATTATGAACCGTTTTTCATTACTAGAGAACAGCTCTATGTCAGGACAGCTTTATGTTTTTATTTCTGTTTTTGATATTAAGAACGTCAATAAATTTATGCGGGTCAATGACCGCTTTTGCACATTTATCTGGCGTCTACATAAATGTGGTTCAGAGTGGCGAGGTAGGCCACATAACGAGAATGGAGCCGGGACACAAGCTAGTCGAATCCGTTATAAAATCTTTGTCAAACAAGAATACTTTGTTCAATCAATCACAGAGAGCTAACACAAGATTTGACGGAAGATTTACAAATCAAAGGCCTACTGAAGCCTCCAGAAAGCGGGCTTGGAGATTACTTTCTTTTTACTACAGCTGGGAAAGGGTTGAAAACTTTTCTTTTCCGAGAACCACAAAATGTACTTCAAAATGTTCTTAGTAGAAAATCGCTCCATGCTTCCTTTACTACGCGCAAGTGAACTCGCGCGAGTCACTTGCTCATCACACCACTTTTTTATGTATGGGAAATCATCAAATGACTCCTGCCTCCCTCCCGCTCCACCCAGAGCGGGTGGAGCGGGAGGGAGTGTCAGACTCTTACTGACTACCCATCCGTGCTCCTCGTAGTGCCCTTTGCTTTCCAGGGCCGCGGTAACTCTGTCGAACAAAATCCGCAACCCTGGCAGCTCATCACACCACTTGCGAATATCAGTTGGTAGTTGCTGGATATTGGCCATAAGATGTGAAATTGATATCTATGACAAGACGAAGTTTTGTATTTAGGAACAATTGGGAAATTTCCTGAAAAAAATCAAATTAGTCCGTTAGCTTGTATTCCAAAAAATATTGGACACGTATCTTTCAGTGCGTTGAAAACTCGTGTGACGTCACATTTTACAAAAACGTGACGTCACTAGCCCCCTATCTTTATCTATTGGAAATAGAAAAAAAATACATATCCAATATTCATTGAAAATCTATCGGACAGACTCAATGTAATTATTATTTCTCTACCTAGGAAATTACGCAATTATAAAATTCGATTCATATACCGACAACTTCCCGGCAACATCCCAAATATTACTTTACTTGCTTGGCTTTCTAGATAATTCTAGAAAGCCCTTATTAGTCAATATGTCGCAGCCAACTAGCTTAATCAGCCGTCTCTTTAAAAGCATAGCCTTTTCATTAAACTGCGCCGTTTAATCAGCGACATTAGTAACATTGGCAAGTCATTCAACGATGACACACTATGTCGCTGAAAAAACGGCGCATTTAATGAAAAGGCTGGGCCACCAATTAAACGCCTGATTAAGCTAATTGGCTGCGACAAATATACTCGGTTCAAAAATCAAATTTAATTTTGAAACATTTGGACTAATACGCGATTGGCGAGTCACTGGCACAGATCTGAGTTCTCTCAGTGATATACGATTGTATGTTAATTTTTAATTCTATAATGTGTCACTCAATATTTATAACCTACGCAAGCATTGGCATTTCTTTCTGATTAATAGTTACATTCATAATGGACGTTTATGGTTCCATTGTCAATTAATCACTGTGACTGTGTGCTGTTTTTTTTTCATTAGATTACTTTCCTTTTCTGTTTTGTATTGTTTGTACTCTTGTTTAGTGTTTTATCTTCGTATGTTACCTACTTATTGTTTTAGAATTCAATTCAATTTTATTGGAACCTATTTTGTTTTTGTGTAAGCTTCCATGGATAGGTTTGACGCGAAAATGCGCTGTAGAGCAAATTTCAAACCTAAATTTGGATGAAAATCGTTGTCACAATGTCTGCCTGCGACCTTAACTTGAGTATAGTCTTTTAACATGCAAAAACGTGTGCTGCTTAAAAGATCACTATCAATCAAGTAAGCACGCGCAACTATGTATGGTATTATTCCATTATTTGGACATTAAAGCATGACGAGCATAATATGTCTCCAGGGTTGCGGATTTAGTTCGAAAGAGTCACCGCGGCCCTGGAATGTAAAAGGCACTAGGAGGAGCATGGATGGGTTTTAGTCAGTAAAAGTCTGACACTCCCTGCCGCTCCACCCAGAGCGGAAGGGGTCATTTGATGATTTCCCATCCTTAAAAAAAAAAGCATAATATGTCTGAGTACAGACGCACCAAGTACATTCTGAGCTTTGAAATGAGGCAATAGAAAAATCACATCAATGGTAAATTGGTTTGGTACCCCTAGTATAAAGTTGACTATGCTAGGTGCCAAATACACTTGCAATAGCGCAAAATAAACAAACATTTATTGACATTTTTCATTTCAAAAACGGAAAAACAAAGAAAAAGCTGTCCTGAATCAACTTCTATCGCGATCCTTCACATTTTCTAGTATTGAAAATCGTTTCATAATTTAGCTGTCTTATTTATCTTTCTTAAATATCTTCGTTAATCACGAAGCGATATTTAAGAAAGATAAATAAGGTGCTTTATTGTTAATTATTTGGCGGCTACTCTCCTAAAGTCAACAAAAGAAAAAAAAACCTAGAGATTAGAGGAAATGTAACCAATTAAAATCTTATAATTTCAGTGAAAATGTCACTGTATTCGACTCGGTTCGATTAAGCAGATAATAATATCGAATTCTATTTATCAAGAACAAAACAATAGCACAATCTTCGGAAGAAAACACGAATATGATAAGTCCCAAATAATAATTTCCTCTAAACCAACAAATCCGATTCCAATTAAAACTAAAAATAAATTATTCCCAAAGCCAAGCACTCACGACCGGAACATAAATATTATATAAAAAACATAGCAATTCCCTTAATTGTGCGCGTAGTCATAACATTTAAAACCATAATGAAATGGTTCAAGCAAGACCATAGAGCATCGAAATGCGAGGCGGCCATTGCTAGAAACGTCAGTGTCAAAATTATGGACTGAGTGGTTCCTATCCGGCTGTCAAGTGAATACGGTCCGAAAGTGTGTGAGGGACAAAACGTGCCTAGTGCGGCCTGTTTTGTAAGAAAAAGACAGTCATCGGCCGCAAATAAGCTTTCTACATTGAGAGAATAATTTTGTGATGGTACTTGCTCAGTGAGTGTGAGATACCGTTTACCTGCCCATAGAAATTGACAGCCCGAGTCAATTTTCTATGTCTATGGCATGTCAGCTGGTACTTGTGCTGAGCGCACATTACGAGTGCAAGAATTTTGTTGGTAACTAGCATCTGCCCTCGGATTAGTCCACGTCAAAGTCGAGAATTATCGTAAAAGAACTCAGGCATAAATAGTCATATCATCATAATTATGTATTATGCCCGGTCATGGTCTACCCGTGCGCTAAGGTTCATCCAAATCCGTTCAGACGGGAATAGGCAATAAATAGACAGACAGAGTTGCGTACTCATTTGTGTATTAGGTACATATTAGAATGGATGGCGTCCAAAGAGCGATTCCACGCTCTGTGAAGCAACAATATTAATGTTTGTATAACGAGCTTTCATTGAGGTTTACATAACTATAATTACTAGTAATTTATAGTTAAACAAATATTTTGTTCGTAATATTTTAATTGGAATCGTTGCTAGATGCATTTGTTTGTTTGAATACGATTTGGGGTGTGTAATATTCCATCTTATTGTAATTATACATACTTTCTAGTAAATGAATAATATTAATTAGATGTGATATTATACACAAACAAGGAGGTAGAGTATTTTTTGGTTTTTGGACACTGAGGACGTTGATTTGTAGAACGCGTATCTAGACTAGGGAGCATGCATGAAAAAATATTAATAATAATTAAATAAAATATTACAGTGTATCTAAAAATATACAAAAAACATAACACTAACAGCGAAAATAGAATCAAAATTGATCGAAAAACAAACGAGATAATAAAACTATTTTATACAAATATCTGGACTCCTTAGGAGGTACCTATTGCGTTTATTTTGTTACACGTTGTATTAAAAATTGCACGCATTCCTTATTCCGTATCATGTACCTGACATTAAGTAAACTGTTTTTTTGTAAAGGACCACTTTTCCGTAGAGTTTTCGGTCAATATTGTAAGTTTTCTTAAAAATAATTAAATTATAATTATTTTTAAGAAAACTTACAGTTAATACATTCGAGTATAAGTTGGCGCCAAATAAGCTTGCAATAGCGGCCATTGACCCACCTACATTTTTTTCTGATTTTGAAATTCTTAATTTCAAAATCAGAATTAAAATAAAGCTGTCCTGAATCTACACATCTATCGAGATCCTTTACATTTTCTAGTAATGAAAAACCATTCACAATTTATTTTTCGGGTACCTATGAAGAGATATAAGAGAAAGGTCAATGTCCTTTATTGCAAATTTATCCGGCACCAACCATAGTCAGTAGTTTTATGTAGAAGAAAGCCAATTACAAGTTTCCACTTTGTATAATGCTATATTTTTTTATATTTCCTTAAAGTCATTTGGAGTATAAGTATATATTTAAGTCTGAGTCCGAATGGGTCCCATAAAATGCCAAAAAACATCGCGGCAGACCAAAGCGAAGATGGCGGGACAGAGTTGTATGGAAAAAGGAGACGGAGGCCCTTTGCCCAGCAGTAAGATAAAATAGGCTAGATAAATATTTAAGTACTTAATAACTACTTAAGAAAACTGCACCAGCGCGGCAGCGGGCCAATGCTCGTATTTCTAAGCAACGTCCGCATTTGCATTGCAGTCGCAAACTGTCAAAAACACTTCTTCCCTACATTTTGACATTGCTTTAGAGATGATATTGCGACTGAATTTTAACGTTTCTTAAAACGGAGAATAATTGGCTTTCTGATCACAAGAAATATTCAGGGAAGTACTGTTCACCGAAAAAATAATAATTTTCAGAAACTACGGATTGCCCTAGTTGGTAAATAACTTCATACAAATTGCACAAAGAATTCCTTACAACAAAGCGAGGTAATGAAACAATAATTTCAGATATCCAGCGTTTCACTGATACAATATTCTGCATATTTTGCATAATACCCGCATGTTGCCGATATTCAGTCGGAACACGACGTGGCTAATTGGAAATCAATTATCAATCACGACTAATGATTGGTATGGCATTGGCACTTGATATCTATACTGATCCGGTATGACGGATATTCCGGGAATTACCTGTCTACATGAGATACGTATTATACGTTGGTGTTTGGTTATTATTTGGTTTGACACCGAATGCCAATTCTACTAATTACCTTTTTGGCCCCGCGCTCTCACCTCTTGCTTGTGTTATGTGTACTTATTGTTACTTTTAAATATTATTATTACTTTTTTTTTTTATTTCTGTTACTTTTTGTGTGCCCTCGCACACAAAAAGTAACAGAAATAAAAAAAAAAGTACAAATAAATATTTTTTCTTTCTTTCTAATTTTTAAACATGGTGCGCATTCGCAGTCTGTCAAAATAAAAGAGGCTTTTTTGACAGTTTGTCGGCATACAGTCTAACCGAATGGAGCTGAATACCACAATTTTACATGACATGTATTAGTGCCTATCTTACCTCCAAATACCCAGTTACTGTGTACCACAATATTCCTTGATACGGCAGAACATCAACATTCAGGAGTATTTTGCCCAGGACATCAACGTTACGGTGTATTTTGCCCGTTAGAGGGGCTAACTTTAAAGCAACGTTCGCATTCGTATGTCAGTCGCAATCAGTCAAAAATTAATGGAAATTGAGGTTTTTCTAACAGATTGCGGCGGTAGTATGGATTAGTCGACGTCGATAGATAGTTTCTAGTACACCAATCGATCGATCGTCGATCGATAGAAGAATTAATTATTCGATGTTGATCGAAGGTTACCGACATAGCCCGAAGGATCGCCACACTGAAGTAGCAGTGGGCAGGGCACATTGCTCGCAGAACAGATGGTCGATGGGGCCGAAAAGTTTTGGAGTGGCGACCGCGTACCGGAAGACGCAGCGTTGGAAGGCCTCCCACAAGGTGGACCGATGACCTGGTGAGGGTCGCGGGTAACCGATGGATGCGAGACGCACAGGACCGGTTGTTGTGGCGACACTTGGGGGAGGCCTATGTCCAGCAGTGGACGTCTTTCGGCTGATATGATGATGATGATCGATAGTTTTTACTTCTACTACAGCCAAAGCTTCCACACCTTACTCTCACAGTCCAATGGGACGGGTATCCGACACGACCAGAGAGAGATCAGGCGCAACACCAATGGCTTTTAATGCTTTTTGTCACAACACCAACTTCCAAACTCCGGGCTGCTACAGCGAATTTCCTCCGGGCGTCGGGAGTTGCAGGGCAATTCCCGGCCACCGTAGGCGCGGGCTTGCGGACAGCGAGCGTTGGGTGGCTCGCCGTCCGGTCAAAGCCAGGCCCGGGTCGACGGCGCGTTGTGTTCCACGCGCGCCTTAAAGAGACGGGGCCCGTTAGGGCCAAGCCTGCCAGGGTTGCGGATTTTGAGCGAAAGAGTCACCGCGGCCTTAGAACGCAAAGGGCACTAAGAGGAATACGGATGGGTTTTAGTCAGTAAGAGTCTGACAGTCTCTCCCGCTCCACCCAGAGCAGGAGGAGTCATTTGATGATTTGCAATCAATAAAAAAAAAACCGTTCGGCAGTCTACGAGACCAATGGGGCGCTTAAAAAATATAAACTAGTAGGCAGGTAGATAATTGTAATATACCTAAAGAAAACCTTTGTCAATATTCCGTAACTACAAAGGGGCTACTATCACTAAAAGCTAACAATAACGAGATACCCTACGTAAGTACACAAGATTAATGTCTTCTCCGAATGGTTCCCACAATCGCTCCCAAGGCCCAATCCTTGTCATACCTAGTTTGTTTTTAATTTAATTAAGTTAACATTCTAATACATTAGATGAAATGCTTCCTTTGCTTCGAAACTGGACTGGCCGACGAATTTCCATTAAATTAATTCATACATACTTTAATTCCATTAGTCTTGCTCTTGCTCGTAGTTTTTAATGTTTGTCTAGTTAAATTAATGTGTCGCAAGATTGATTTTGTTGGTTGATTTTTTTATTGGAAAATGCAGCTCTTGGGATGTAATAATGAGTGTTTGGATGTATAGTAATCTGATTTTGAAAATTCCTTTCCTGAGGGAAAACTCACAATTGCTGAATATCATGGGTTAATTTTTATCGCAGAAAATGGTCCGTTTCTGTGGTGAAGTAAAGTCAAGTAAATTATATCAACATCTGAATTGAGTATTTTGAGTTCGGAACATGTAAACCCTACTTTAGTGGAAAAGTGTTTACAGTCTAAAGCAGAGTTCGAGAAATATTCAACTTCAAATAAATGGGGTAACTCTCTAAACCTCCTCCCCTTAGCACACATTTATGAAATTTTTGGGTTTGCAAGGTGTAGGAAAAACCACATAAAATATTTGGTCGACATCATCGTCGTTAACCCTTTTGTGAAACAAAAGTTTTTACATTGCGAAAGGAAAAGTGTCTTTTACCGCTCCAGGAAAGAGGCAATCTGCTGCTGTACCTTTGGGCTCATGTTGTGTAAATATTCTTCGTAACAAACTTTTTACCAAGCCATTAGTTTAATTTATATTTAAGTCGCTTGCTGGTACCTATTTCACTTTTTGTCTATCCAAATTATAGAAAAAATGATTGCTGTCCTTTACTCTCGCAAAAACTCTCTGGTTTTTTTTTTTTTAGTTCGGCTGACTACTACATTGGTTGAGGTAAAAAAGAGTTACAATCAAATCAAGTTTCGGTGATATAAAGTTCAAAGGCCACATACATATTTGCATAATTCGACAAAATGTACTGACTAGCTGTTTTTTTCGGCAATTTCAGGGTTCATGATGAGTAGGTACATTCATTGTAGCTACTCATTATGAACCCTGAACCCCTACGTTATTTCTGTTACACCATGCAGTAGTGCGTCCTTTTTAACAAATATATCAGCCTCTGTCTCTACTCATAATAACTAAAAAAACGTGATTAAAATTAAAATCAAAAGACATTAATTTATCCAAATTAGGTTTACGACCAGCATTTTTTGAACGTCTAAGTTTAAAACAAAGTATACCAAAATTCTCGCGCGTCACCACTACCTAGTGTTTTAGCTACTAAGAAGTAGAGGTGCAACTAACTCCCACGCAACATTATCTTGGTCAAAGATGCAGTGGAAAGCTTCAAAACTATGCGTGTGCGTACTTTAGCCGATACCAAACCAGGAACTATTAAGCCGTCTATTAAGATATCCAGATGCCCTGAATCTCTCACTTCTTGAGATGACCCGATAACATCGTTCTTTATTGGAGCAAATTGACTGATGGGATTGTAATGGTCTTGTCTCAAACGTATTTAAGAGCATTTACCTACGCGGTACGGCATTTCATACAAACTTTCAAGTCCTTATTTTTCGAAATTAATGAACCGATTTTGCTGAAATTTTGTATACGTTGAATATTCTGGTCTTAATAGTTAGTAGAGAACATTTTCGAAAGAGTTCAGGGGAAAGATAGTGATTTTTCACTTTCTATACAAAAATTAAAATTAAGACCTGAATATCTAGCATAAACTTAAAGTTTAATAAATATCTGTAGATTTATTTCGAAAAATAAGGACTTGAAAGTTTGTATGAAATGCCGCACCGTTGGTATTAGTCTAGTGTTTGTAAGCGCTCTTGAATTTGAGGATCTAGGTTCGATTCCTGCGTCGCGAAAAGTGCTATTGACTTTTTCTATCTCGTAAATCTGCATATTATGTTAAGGGCCCTGCCTTACCTTTCGAGGAATACAAGTTTGTAGGAAATATATTTTTATCGGTATATCGTTGCCCATCGGTAATCAAAAGCCCGAAGTATGACAAGGGGTATTGTGGTGGAACCCAGCAACTGTATTTCAGAGGCCATTATATTAGATCTAGATTTTGTCTGACTGAAGAATAGAAGGAGAAAACATGCTGCGATGACCATAAATTAAATTACTTACGGACAGGAGGGTAAAAAAGACGAAGATAAAAGTATGTACCCACGTGTACAGGGTGTTCCAGAAAGGTGTGGTCATATTTAAGGGTGATTTTAGGTAGCTGTTACATATTAAGGAAAAAATTTCAAAACACAATAAATGGTAATATTTAAAAAAAAATCGACCAGAAAAAACGACAAAACTTCCGAAGGAATGACTTTTAAGGTGACATCAAATCTGTGATTGAACTAATAAGTAAATGCCAACAAACTGCTTAAAAATCATTTCTTCGTTACTTTTTAGTCGTTTTTCTGGTCGATTTTTTTTTATTCACATTTTTTTATGCTTTGACATTTGTCCTTAATGTACATAGGTATCAGTTACCCAACATCACCCCTAAATATGACCACACATTTTTGAAACACCATGTATAATTAGATGTTTGGCCAAAATTAAACAGCTTATCAACTTGATTACTTGACCTAAACATAAAATAAGGTGGAGATTTTAAGCTGCTAGTGTACGAGCACTAGCAGCTTAAAACTACTACTACCGCTTTTTTTGCAATAAAACAATAAAGCACTTGACGGTATTTTCATCATAATTTCGCATTTAAAATTAACTTTCGTCGAAAAGTAATTTAATAACTGTTAAACCTGAAGAGGCTGTTTCAAGTAACAGTCTTGATTTTAATTTTTTAAGTGTTGTTATAATTTTCAGATAATTTAAATGTACCTAAAGATGAGACAGAACAGGGGAATAAAATACATTCTATGTTCCTATCTTCATGCTCAAAAGGGTTATAATTTTGTCTCTAAGAGTAGAGTAAAACCAACGGGGAGCAGGTTGAATCAGTTGCGTATCAACCGTACTAAGTAGGTACCTACCTTAAAAAAATGTTAAATAGTTGTGCAAGGCTGTTAATTTTTGCGAAATAAATGTTTTTTTTATTTATTTAACGAAATGATGAAAAAGATACTTACTTAATTTAGAAAAAACTTAATTTTTTCAGTCCAGTTACATGTTATTGTGATAAGGACAAAAAATATCATGATAAAGACATCCTAATAAAATTAATAATGTAGCAAGAACAGCCAAAGATTAAGAAATAATTGGAACGGCCCATAAGACTCGATGATTTGATTCTCAAGACGCAAAAAGGTAATGGAATTGTCCGATAGAAAATAAATGTCATTAATTTTATTGGAAACAGTCTTTGCACCCAATTACTTGGGATTTAGCATACTGTTATAATTGGTAGAACTGTATGGAGATCGAATTTTCTGCCTATTATAATAATGTCATAGGAAAAATGGTTTTACGATGATAACTTGTTTGTCTTATTAAATTACCATTTAATAAGTAAATGGTAATTTTATATTCAACAAACTAATGTTCGGTAAGTATAGTAGGTAGTATAGTAGTAGTGCGAGGCTGACTCGCGCAGCTAGGGCTCCGTACCTACAAGTTCGTGAGGAAATAGAGTCTCGATTTTTTCATTTCATATTGAAGTGAACTATGAAAGCACTCTCATTACTCATTACTCTCAAGGACAAACTTATCTTTTCAGTTGAAAAATCCTCTCCCATACATGATGCCATGCATGATGTATGTACGTCACGGTCAATTATAAATAGAGATATAGAATTATAATATATTATAATAATAATATATTTGTTCAATAAATATATTATTATTATAATATATTATAATTCTTCAATTGCAAATAGTTTGTAATTGTAAAAAGTGTGTCTTTTTGACTTTTTCCTTTACTTGTGCTGTAAGACCTTACTTTTTGCCAAATTTCATGATTCTAAAGTCAACGGGAAGTGCCCTAAGTTTTGATTTGTTGCAAAAATGATGCATAAATAGGCGAATTTTTTGATTGCATTGACTAAGAAGCTTGATTTTTAGGGCACCAAAGGGTCAAGACCTACGTATTTGATGTTAATTTCAATGTGATACCTCCACGCATTCTTGAGAAAAAGGGTCGTGACAGACGAACAACGAAGTGAACCATTAAGGGTTCCGTTTTCTTTCTTTTCTTCTTTAGTGGAAATTATGTTGTTTCTTATTCCTTCGCAGTTTTTTCTGTGTTATTGATTTGCTGGATCTAAGACAGTTTTTTTCTGGTGGTGACTACTGTTGATTCACAGACGTGTATTCTATCGGACATTAAAAAAACCATCCATCTTGTCTTTGGTCTCTCTTTTCTTACCATTTTCACAAAAAGAAAAACGGAAACCATCATAGCCATCGCTACGCAGATTTATGATACTACTTCTTTATTAATATTGTAATAAATTCAGAAGATATAGTGGAAAGTTAATGCAGATGTTTAAGGCAATTAATAAACAAACCGTTTAATAAATTGAGACGATAACTGTCGGATATGTCACGAATAGTTAACCTTATAGAAAGGCGAGACTTGCCGTCAAGATTTTACATAACAAGTTTATGTGAACGGTTTGATAGACTCCGCTACAATGCAGGAACTGTAAAAATGCAAGATGATGGCAATATAAGTATATGCTGCCTCCTAAAATACAGGTTACCCTAGTTTGGGAGGCAGGGTTTACCTATTTATTGTTTACAGATTTCTGCAACATCAATCTCTTGCAATGTTAAATACCTATCCAACTTATGTTTAAAAATTATAATTGTTTACCATAGTTTACTATAATCTGTAAGTTTGCTGAAATAAATTTATTAATAAATTTATTATTATTTATTATTATTGTATTACTTTTACCCGTACCTCATACGCGTAAATCCCGTTATTTCTCGTTCCCGTTGGAATTTCTCTAGTTCCAGTATAGCCTTCCTCATGAATGTGGCTATCATATACAAAAAGAATTTTCAAAATCGGTTCAGTAGATCCAGAGATTACCCCTACAACCTCACAAACTTTACCTCTGTATAATATTAGTATAAAAGTATAAATTGAACAACTTGCTTTATCTCCGGGTTCGCTCCTGTGACCTCTCCCACAAAAGTTACTAAACTATACAACGTGTAACAGAATAAAAGCAATACCTGAAAAGAAGTCATTATACAGTTCTCGTCAAATAACTTTGCCCCTCTGAAGTTAGCCATTTGCAAAGATCGCGCAGGTGCAGTCACGTAGACGGGAGCAAGCGGGACGCAAGCAAGCATCGAACGTAAACGAGCGACAGATATAAAATCGCGCCCCGCCCCCATGTCTCTTGTGCATGCGCAGTTGCAGTTTGTTCGTAATTTTGACTACTACGCAACCACTAGTAGCCAACTTCAGAGGGGCAAAGTTATTTGACGAGAACTGTACTCATCATAATAAATAAATTTAACTATGCGAAAAACCTGAAATCGCGAAAAAAAAACAGCTGTTTGGTACATTTTGTCGAGTTATGCACATATAAATGCATGGGCAGTCGATTTTTTTCACGATTGCAATGTTGGTCTCATAGTAAAAGTTGTTGGTAATGATGACTACAATCACCCCTTTTCAAGTTTTGTGTTTATTCTGTTACACATTGTACCTAATACATAAGCATTGCCATACAACGTGGCAATGCCGCCAGTCTTTTGGGCACACTACCACTCGACAGCGATGCGGATGAATTTTTGACGCATTTTAGGGTTAACTTAGTTAGGGTATTTGATTTTTATTATTAGTGCTGTCTCTATTAAATACCAATAAAGTTTCATACATATGTACACAAACACATAAAATACATACACTTGGTTGTCAAAATACTCCTCCAAATCGCTGCTGGAATCGTGCCCAGAAGACTGGTAACATTCCCAAGTTGAATGGCAAAGCTAAGCAATTAAAACCCGTCTGCCTTCAAATAAAGAGTGAACAGGCATCTTCCAGGCACGATCGCTCCATCATAGACCTTATCTATCGCTTTCTACCAGGCGTGATTGGGGTCAAGAGCAAGTCCAATCCTCTATAATAAAAAAAATATGTAAATTAGATATAAATAAAAACTTCCTATTTTATAACGGATTGTTAAAATTCATCAGTTCGTAACCTTAAACCCGTCCATAAATGGAAGCATAAAAGGTTTCCATTTAAGGATTACATCTGATTTTCATATAAACACAAACCCATTATTCTTTTTTCCATAGTTAACATGTAACCTGGCGGTTGACAGTTGGTTATTACTCACAAATTGCCGTGAAAGGGCGTGACCATTTATAATATAACGTAATTTTTAAGGTGCGGACATGGTGAGTGTTCTTTGTTTTTAAATAAGTAGTTGTGGGTGTAATTTCCAAAATGTTATGTAAAATTCAAACACGATAAAATGTTCTTGGCTTATCCATACTCCCTATATCTTAGACCCCCTATATTTTTCATACAAATACTTCTAATAAATATGAAAGTAATTCTGTTTGCATCTGTTTGTTACTAATTTACATCTTAACAGCTGAACCGATTTAGATGAAACTTGGCAAAAGGATAGATCATGTCCTGGAATAGGACAAATGATCTATACGTGTATCTTTGTCCTATAGAATATTATTTGCTTGGGATTATTATTAGATATATATGTCGCAGCCAATTAGCTTAATCAGCAGTTTAATTGGTTGCCTAGCCTTTTCATTGAAATGCGCCGTTTTTTCCTCGACCTAAGTGATATCTTTTGTTCAGTAACGTTTAATGACTAGCCCGTGTCACTTATGTCGCTGATAAAAAGGCGCAGTTCAATGAAAGGTTAAACTTTTAATGAAACGGCTGATTTAGCTAGTTGGCTGCGACATATACATACCTATTAGGAACAAAATTTTATGATGTTAAAACTGATGATGCTGGAACGGCAAAGTCGAATAAAATTTATTTAACTAAATAAGACGCACAATTAAGATCTTGGAAACGATCGAAGGGTAATCAGTAACCCATGGTCAATCAAAACTTATACACTCACCGTGATGGTGTTCACTTGACTTGAAAAGCACTTAGGCAAGTGTTAATCCCAGTCAATTAACACTATCGTCCTTGACCGTCCATTTCCAATTAAGTGGAAATTAAACCCAATTTGTACAAGCTGTAAGTAACAGATTAAACGCAATGGGTCATTGTAGTTATTATGATCAATTTTTACTATGGGACGAACCCGGAAAATTATATGCCCTTTTTTTTAAAGATGGGAAATCATGTATAGTAGTGGTCGTCACACTTTTCTGATCAAGGGCCACATGAGACAACGTGAGGTATCATAGCGGGCCGCACATTCGTGGATTGGATAGTTGACAACACCAATCAATTGAAACATTTTTACAAGCTGTGAAAATGCGATTCCCCATTTTGTAAGTACCTACCTCTATGCAAAATATAAGTAACTAGCTTTTGCCCGCTACTTCGTACCCACTTATCTCATTTTTCCCGTTCCCGTAGGAATTTCCAGTTCCCGTGTAGCCTTCCTCGTGAATGTGGCTATCATATTATACTAAACACATTAAAAAGAATCTTTCAAATCCGACTGGTAGTTCCAGAGAGATTAGCGCATTCAAACAAACATAGAATAGATTATGGACAATAAAGATTAGTATACATGTATGTAAGCAACCTGTGAAATCAGGTCTACTAAAATTGTTTGCTCATTTCGCGGGCAGCACAAATATCGTACGCGGGCCGCATGCGGCCCGTGGGCCGCAGTTTGACGACCACAGACTATAGTATGCGCCAGATATATGAAGAATAACGGTCATTGACCCACCTACATTTTATTGACACTTAATTTCAAAAACAGAAATAATGACATAAAGCTGTCCTGAATTGACATCTATCGTGATATACGGACGGAGAGACAGACAGACAGACATGACGAATCTATAAGGGTTCCGTTTTTTGCCATTTGGCTACGGAACCCCAAAAACCACTACAAAGTACAAAATAACTTAAATTTCGGAAGTTTTTGGTTGTTTCTTCGTCTTTGGTTCTGTGTGTGCCAAATTAATTAGTTTTCTTTATTTCTTTAATCAGGAAACATACATGAACATCAACAAGTACTTACGCAAAACTTGCATCATCCAAGTAAGCAAAAATGCTCATAAAATAAAAACAAGTTATCCAAGCTAAATTAAATTTTTAATGGACCAAATGACAAGTATACCACATCGAACTATTAAAGAATCACAGAAATCGGATCAGAAACCTCGGAGTAATCGGTGTACAAACATAAAATGAGAACCACCAACTTATAGGAAGTCGGTTAAAAAAATTAAATTCAACCTCTTTCTGTTATAAATTTAGATGTGTAGGTACATGGCTTAAGCTTAGTTATACAATCATCAAAATAATATACCTACAGATCTGTTATCAAACCCATAAATAAATTCAATTCACACATCGAAATCGAAAGTCTCAAGAAAGAAGCATTCTCAAAAAAAACCGGCCAAGGGCGAGTTGGACTCTCATACGACGGGTTCCGTACAATAAACCGAAAAAAAATATATTTAAATTTAAAATTTGACTTAAAAAAAAAAAAATATTTGCTATTATGGCGGGAATAGAAATACTTACTCTGTGAAAATACCAACTGTCTACCTATTACGGTTCTTGAGATACAGCCCGCTAATCATAGACTAATGTGCTGACAGACAGACGGACGGACGGTCGGACGGACAGCGGAGGCTTATGCAGGCCATACACGATCAAATAATTTGATCAAAAACGCTGCAAATCACACAGTTTTGGGCACACCAGTCTGTGGGAAAATTTAATCAAAAATTAACTGTCAAAAATGGCATGAAGTAACATGAAATTTCGTATTTCTATTTGATCAAACAGTTGATCAAACGTATAAGGCCCGCGATTAGTATATTCCATTGGTTACTCTTTGCGTACGGAACCCTAAAAAGCTTATAAAAACGACTGTCACTCGCTACAATAAGTTAAAAGGGCGCCAGTAGCAACATATCTCCCAACAATAACATGGAAGATATATCTTACACTTGAAGTGAAAGTTACTGGAACTTATATTAGGCCCGAGAGGCTTGACACTGGCCCTTGTGTTACGATCATAACTGTATCTTTATTGATGTTATTATAAACGCGGTAGTGTGTGCGTCTGTCTGTTGCGTTTTAGCTAGTAAACCGCTGAAGAGATTTGAGTGAATTGCATACTGTTTATAGGTAGGACGCCAATTGGGATTGATTAAATGTTAGTGGTTAAATTGCGGATGTGGAGAAACTGTATAAAAAAAAATAAGATACCAACACGCAAGATTTTGTCCAAAGAGTTTAGCAGATATGTGCCTATAGTACACCCTTATATTTTTAACCGATTTTAAAAAAGGAGGAGGTTCTCAATTCGTCGGGATCTTTTGTTTGTAAGTCACACTTGGCAAGCCCAATTATTTTAATGTATTAATGGTAGAATCTGTTTGACCACAATCTCACCTAGTGGAAAGCGACGAAGTGGTCGACGACGGAGCTCTTGTCTAGAAGTACCTACTACTACTCAATCTTGACTTACAGTACCCAGGTTGTCACTATTAGGAAACAGACTCCGGCTGGGAATTCCATTTCTAAGCTAACCGGGCATGAATCTAGATTAATCATGCTTTGCTGAGCAGTTTTAGAATTACATAGATATAGACAGTTATGACAACCCCTAAAGGGGTGAAACGGGGAGTTTCCTTTTATACCAGATTTTTTTTATTACCGAAATTACGCGAACGAAGTCTTTTTTTTTTTTTTTTTTATCTTTATTTAAGGGGACTCGGTCAACAATGACGATGTCGCCCCGACGCGAACGAAGTCACAAGCAAAGCTTAACTAAATCATAAACCCTCTGATATGTGAACGTTTGATGGCCCACGATGAAAGTAGCTGTCGTTAATATAGTAATAAAATATGAAGTTACTTTGTAAGTACGTAATTACAAGGCAATTAATGTGCTGTTATGTACCTCATTATATATTGTTAGACAGCTGGTAAGGGCCACCTGATGAGATGTGACCTTTTCTCATTTACAACTGTATTAGCTCGTAAATCGTGACAATATAAGCTAAGAAATAGCTTTTTACCGCTAATCGGAGGGTATCCATGATTATTGCCACGTCATAAAATCCTACCACATACCTTTCGACTATAATCATAACTCATACTCATCATAGGCTCTTTTCAAACGAAAGACGTTCACAGCAGGACATAGGCCTCCTACAATTATTGCCAAATCGAGCAGTTCCAGGCGTACTTCCCCAGAATTTAACTCAGTCATCAGTCCAACTTGTGGGAGGGGGAGGCCTTCCTACATTGCGTTGCGAACGTTTCGGCCACATCGTCCACCCGTTCCGCGTGTAATGTAAAGGGTAGCTCACCGACCCGGTAGGACACCGAAATCACTTACAGATAACCTGAACACTAAGGACTGATCTGCTTCTGGAGGGAGGTTGGCTGGTTGGAGTGACGGCCGCCATGGCTCACGAACAATGTTCTAACATCAGGACTAAGTGCGGAAACCATACTAGATAGAGATAAGAGATAGATAGAAGGGTATTATAGCTCAGCATAGTCAGCATAGTAGTTGGAGTCCGCTAGCGCCAGAGCCTGGCAGGTTTACGGAATTTGTTCGAAAGAGTCACCGCGACCCTGGAACGCAAATGGTATTGAGGAGCACGGATGGGTTTTAGTCAGTCATAGTCTGAAACTCCGCCCAGAGCGGAAGAAGTCATTTGTTGATTTCCCATCCATAAAAAAGGGCAGCTTCAAGGTGACCGATGCTGCACCGCTATCCCTCCAGTTCGGTGTATTTCCTAGGGAAGCGCTCAGCTAGAACACCTATTCCATACCTAGACGGAAATACGGCACCATGTGTGAGGACTAAACGGTACACATACTCGTGTCTTTCCTATGAAGTCATGGACATTTGTACGTTGCCTGTTGAAACGTACTTTCAAAATACGATTGCACAACGCAATTTCCAGCCAATAACTTTTGACTGGAAATTGGAAGCAAAGATAAACTTGTTAACACGAAAACAAGAAACAAGATGGCCAATCAATTCAATACTACCCACATTTAAGATAAACAACTAAACGTTATCTCTCATAGTTATGTTATTTTTCACAACTTTTATAGTAGTAGGGTTCCGGAAAATTGATCGTCAAACAAATTAATGCGTACCTATACGTATCTCAACAGCATCTGGTATTATATAACATGTTGGGACATGGTCGTTTGTTATATAAATAAGAAATATGCCTGCTAAGTGCGTGGAGAGTGGACGCATCATGAGTAAAGTGTGGTTCCGTAGCGTAACTATTAAATAAAGAAATCTAGCGTCTGCCTATTGGTTTCTACAACCCAGTATCAAGACTTTTTTTTTTTTTTTTTTTTATTGGATGGGAAATCATCAAATGACCCCTCCCGCTCTGGGTGGAGCGGCAGGGAGTGTCAGACTTCTACTGACTAAAACCCACCCATGCTCCTCTTAGTGCCTTTACGTTCCAGGGCCACGGTAACTCTTTCGAACAAATCCGCAACCCTGGTAGGCTCTGGCCTTAACGGGCCCCGACCCATGCTGACGACTGCTGGCTTGGCGCGCGTAGAACACAGCGCGCCGTCAACCCGGGCCTGTTCTGATCGGACGGCGAGCTACCCATTGCTCGCCGTCCACAGGCATCAGTCACTGCGCCATGCTCAGGAGCATCAGTTCCTGGGCGGCGCAGTGGCTGACGCAGTATCAAGACTGGTGTCAGATTATCTGGCTCCGGAATAACGCAACGACTGTAAAAGATCTACAACTGACAGCCGGGATCAAAGTGAGGCACGGTGAAGTCATTATACTTAACATATATTTTATGGCCCATATTCCAAAACGTAAGCTACAACTCAATTCGAACTCCAACTCCAACATGAGCACAAAAATGTCAATGAAAGCTTGTCTAATTGACGTTTCGTACTCGAGAGATGAGCAAACAAATGCAAAAAAAAACTTCAATTTATGGAATATGGGCCTATGTGTCGTTGTGTATCGACAGGGTGTGCTAAATCATTCAATCAAATTCATTGTTCGATACAATAATTAAACTTAAATTAAATTCTAAAGGGTACTAAAGTAAGACTCGCTTGTACTCGTATCAAGTCTACTTCTTACAAAATAGTTTACGTACACTGGAGTTTCTATACGCTTATTGTATTTCATTGTTAGCGTTGAGCAAACTTCCTAATAACTTTGTACTGCACGATAAACTAAAACTACACACTTATGATACTTATGATAGAGTCATGCTTAACTTCTTTTGATTAAAGGTGCTAAGAAGTGAGATCTGAGGACCTATTCTACTAATTTTTAAGCAATGTTCACATGCTCATGTCAGTTGCAATCTGTCAAAAAGGCCTTAATTAATTTCCATACATTTCTGACAGATTGCAACTGACAAGCGAATGTGAACGAATTTTTAAAGTAACTTGTGACAAACCTACTTGTAGACCGAGTTAACAATAAAGGTTTTGCTCTTACAGTACGGGTCCCTAAAATATGGTAGTCATTTAGGTACTCATTTCCACTTGTGTCCAATGACATTTCATAGCTATTTCGAGTGGCTCTCGAAACACGTGGCCGCGAGGGGTCTATGTTAAACACGGTCCCAGAGCAAATAACATTACCTACATATCATTCTATTGTTTACCAGTATTGTGGTTGCTTCATCAAATAACTGCAGTGGAATGAATAAAGTGTTCTATTATATTATACTTATGTTATGGCTTCGTTTTTTTTCAAATTATGATTTATCAGTGAGTGTGTAATTGTTGGTCTAATACCAAGAATTTACACATTGACTATCACTGATAAATACTATCAAAAAACTACATAATTGAAAATGTGACTATAATATAGGTACTATAATTAATAACAGTTTAATTAAATTGTTATTAATTTAAATATTTTAATTGAAGCGTTTTAATTATTTGTACCTAAATGCTTTATTACTTATTTCAGTATTAGTATAATGTATTTTATACAACCAAAATAAAGAGTGCAATTATATTAATTACAAATGGGAATTATAAATGCTATGAGCTTCATAAATTAATTTATCTTAATTGTGTTTAATTGATTAGTCCACTATTTGTTAATTTATTCTTTAAACGCATAATTTGTACATTCAATAAAAATTAAGGTTTTTTATCTTAATGCATGTATTTGGAACACATTAATTGTGCGTACAGCTAAGGAGTAGAATTCCCTGCCTTAGTCTGTGTTTCCTGATAGCTACAACCCGGGAGTCTTTAAGTCAAGAGTGAATAGGTTACTTCTAGGCAAGCGTGCTCCATCTTCGACACATCATCGCTTACCATCCGGTGTGATAGTTGTCAAGCACGTACCTTTGGGGAAAATGACTTTACAACTCCGAGATTATTACGAAGACGGGGAAAACTAATAACATGTTAAAACACAGTCTAGTGTAGAATCTTCTGTATTTAAGACATAGAGTATATTAATATAATTATATTTAGAGTTCTTACAAGCCAAGCTTAGCTGTCAAGTCCCATCTTCTAACAGCACTATATGGCATGGCAGAAATACAACCGGCCAGACCTAAATAGTACATGGAAGAGTTTGTGACGTTTGGAAACGCCACATACCTATCAATAATATAAAATATAATAAAAAAAAGGTTTACATAATATTAATTTTCTTTTCGCTGACACAATGTCAAATTGTGTAGACTCTCGGAGCTTTCTACAGAATTGATCGAACACATTTCGAAAATCGTCAACATATTTCGACATCACAAGACCCATCACCCATCGCGGTTTGTTCAAAGCGAGTTAACCTGCACTCACTGGGTTAACAGTCCTGAGATTTATTACTGAAGCTCTTATGGCACCACCTATCAATCGGTTTCAATCTCAAAACAACATCATTACTTATTTTATTCCCTACGAGACGAGTTGTGCGAAATCATTACTTTGGCGGTAGTTTTATGTGTTTTCCGTGAAATCAGAGGGTAATGTTTAAATACCTTCGCGTAAGTAGAGGTGTGTCTTGAATAGGTGATTGTCGAAAGGTGGGTAATAAGGTAGTTTTAAAGCGTAGATTCGACACGCCGTTTAAAATTGAAAAGCCAAATCAATAGCCCAGCGATTCTATCACATCTATAAGGAAAAGAAAAACAAATACCTAGGTTTTTTTCACACGTGTGTGCTGTACATCATATGTTTTACCCGACTGTCCCAGATGGAAGGTAGGTAATGTTTTTCTAGCGTTTGTATGTATGTCTATTTAACGTAAGTGTAGCCTAAACGGTTGCATTGATTTTAACAAATAAGTTATCATTAGATTCATCATCAGTAGACGGTCTTAGGTGCCTAAGAGACATAGGCTTTATGAATATTGAAAAATAAAACAAGATGGCGTCCGCCGCTGCTTAGGTGTAGTCGTATTTTCTCGAGTCATAAGTTTAGTAGTCTTACGGGGTTTTGAAATAAAGAGTGATTTAGGAGACGATTTCAAAAATGTCTCACTAAAATGTAGAAATAAAATAAAGACTCTTTTTGAGGTCGGATTTTATGTTCCGTACCCAAAGGGTAAAAACGGGACCCTATTACTAAGACTCCGCTGTCCGTCTGTCCTTCTGTTTGTCATCAAACTGTATCTCATGAACCGTGATTGATAGACAGTTGAAATTTTCACAGATGATGTATTTCTGTTTATGCTATAACAACAATTACTAAAATCAGAATAAAATAAATATTTAAGTGGGGCTCCCATACAACAAACGTGATTTTTTGCCTTTTTTTGTAGATAATGGTACGGGACCCTTCGTGCGCGAGTCCGACTCGCACTTGGCCGGTTCTTTGTATTTTTTTTTACTGCCAAGCATCTGTAAAAACGTGGTCGCACATGAAGTATTCCAGTTTAGTCTCCGGGCAGACGACCGTAGGTGGCGGTGAACACTTAACATGTGATTTAACATCACTTGGGTGTTCGACGATTATTGTGGCATCCAATAAAAAATAATGTAACACTAGCGAGTGTCGCCTACGAGTCTAGTAGACATTGTTGTCTCTGAAAGGTAAAGAAACTCGTATATACCTACTCTTATAAATGGGTCTTAGAATTTTTAAATAGTGTTCAGTGAAAGAGACTGATTTTTCACTGTCTATAGAAAATTCGAAATTCCTGTCTCTTTCCTGACAATATATTTTTTAAATTGAAGTTCTTATCCAACTTTTTTGACTTAGAATTGTTTACGTATGCGAACAAAGTTTCACTAAAATCGGTTCATTAATTTTCAAGAATAAGGATTTGTTCGCGCAACACGTCTACGCATTAAATTTTAGTGTTTTTTTGGGGATTTTAGTCAACAAAGACGTGTAAGGCAAGAATATTAGTGGGAAGTACAATCCCCGTATACACTTAAGTGGATAGACCCTCTGGTAGTGGATGGACCCTCTAAAGCGCTGGATACACAGAAAAGACGTAACGCGAGGACGGGGCGCGGACAGGGCACAGACGGGGCGCCCCGTTCGTGACTTTTTAAAACATATAGAAAAGACGAGACACGGACGTGACGCGGGTGCCGCGAGAGATGACGTTTTTCAGCCAAATTCATTCAACCGTCCGATTTTTGACAGGATAACATGTCTTCTTCTGAAGATGAAGATATTGTGGTGACAGCGACGCGCCAGTCCCGGCAATCGCGCCCATCCACCCGCACCCCCGTTCTCGCCCGTCCCTCGTCCGCTCGCGCCCGTGCCCCGTCTTTTCTGTATGTTTTACAATAGAGCGCAGACGAGTAACCGTCGTGTCCGCGCCCTGTCCTTTCTGTATGTTTTGCGTCGCGACGCTTCTATACATTTTGTATGATAAGGACGCGGAAGAGTCAAATGTCCGCGCCCCATCCTCGTCTTACGTCTTTTCTGTGTGTCGAGCGCCTTAGATACGCGGGACACAGTAGCAGTCGGAGACTCGTTACATCAGCAAGTTAATGGGTCGTTAAACACGGGAAATAATTAAGATTTTTGTATCTATCAGTTAACCTCAATCGCAGGTAAATTGCAATTGAAATTTAAACTTAAAGACGACAGTAGTCGTTTTGATGGGTCTTTTTATAGTTAAGTACGAATATGTTAATTTACTGTACACAACTTTCTAGTGTCTGGTTTGATCGATCGGCAGTGATATTGGGCTCTTTCACTAGAAATTGTCTTAAACAGCCCGGAAGCCAAGAATATACTAGGTCCGATTAGCATTTAAAAACGGCCAGAGAAATAAGTCCACGAATAAAAGTGTGGTCTTATTTCAAATTAGGAACGTCCAACCCTAGCAGAAGAAATACAGATATAATTATTGTAATCGAAATTAAACTTAATGTTCGAGCGTAAAGGTTTAAGTATAATAAACCCGTACCCACTTTGTTCCGTACGTACGTTTGTTTAGGTAGTTGTTGTTTTTATTCTGTTTTGTAAATTTCAAAGTGTCAAATATAGATGTACATTATGTGTACAAACGTGGACACTTTTCCGACGTAATTTTTGTTCCTGATCCTTGTGGCCTTTATTATATTTAGAGCCTTATAGTTTTAAAGAACCTAGATGTTCCTATGGTGTTTTTCAAGTACATGTATTCAAGACTTATTGTTCGGGTCAATCACCGAACAATAATTAACACGTCAGCGTAATTGCGACACCGCGCTCTATGCCTTGAATATTTTATGTATTACAAGTAAAAAAGTAGTCAGTACGTTGTCGGATAGCGTATCGGGCGCGACTCATCTCATTCACCTCATTAGTTTCTAGTTGTTATCCCATTTGTATTACTGAAATATACCTATCTTTATAATCTTTAATCTTAGTTTATCTTAATCTCACCCCAACCCCGAACACTTATCCATTATTTTGATATCCTTTCTTAACTTGCCCAAGATTTTTTTATTGTTGATTGACTCCTGTTTGACCACAATCTCACTCACCTGATGGAAAGCGATGACGTGGTCGAAGATGGAGCACGCTTGCCTAGAAGTAACCTATTCACTCTTGACTTATTTATAAGTGTTCGTATCTATTTACAGTGTGTTGGCATTTAACGGCAGACTGTGCCTACATAGCATTTTTTTCTACCGCGTAACTCCAAACTATAAACTAACTATCCTTTTGGTTAAAATAAGCCACATTTTCCCAGCTAGAGATATCATATAACCCATATTTCAGCTCCAACTGCCAATAAAACAGTAGTGTTTGTTAAAAACACATTTCTTTTTAACATTGTTTCACACTGGAACGCGGCCAAAGTTGACGGTTTATTATGACCGGCAATTTGTCAAGTTATCACGCGGCACCAAGTTATGACGGCCGGGTGCGATCGGAGATAGCACTTTGAACCCGCCCTAAAACTTTTGTTTTAAATGTTAAGTTTTGCTTCACATAATTTCTGGGTTATGTTTTAATTGAGTAGTTGAGTTATGGATTAGTAAAGTATATTTGCATAGAAGAGTGAATATATGAGGATAGCTAACTTAAGCATCTTCATATCTTCACTATACCTAGAAGTTCACACCCGCGACTGAATGACTTCAAGAAATAAAGAAATAAAGTTTATTTGCTTAAGGCATGACGTTGTCCATGAGTGACTTGTGGACCATAAACTCGAAGCCACCTTGGGATGGTTGGTGTCATTCTCGGAAGTAGAGCAAGTGGCCACTATCGAGGGTTATCGTCCCTTCCCCGTCTTCGGATCCCCGATTGTCCCACGATGTGCCAGTTAATACGATTGCACGTATAGCGATGTGTCATTCAGCCGCAGAGAGTTAAACATCGCCATGTAAAGTTTACGATGTTGGTACCCTGCCGTAGCCCGGAGATTCTTAGCACCCCTCACTGCACCGTTACCCTGGCCGGTACCATGGCCAGGAATAGTGCAACTGCCAAGAACTCATCATCTTATCCCATGTTAAATTGGGGTCAGCGCAACACGTTTTTGCTTCCATTCTGTACTGTCAGCCGTAACGCTATTACTAACTCCCTTTTCTTTCATATCGCTCCTCACATCATCCATACATCTTTTCTTTGGCCTCCCTCTCCCTCTCCATCCATCCACATTTATATTCATAACTCTTTTAGTTACATGCGTTTCATCCCTCCTCTTTACATGACCATACCAAGACAAGCGGTTCTCTTACAACTTTTCCGTCACTGGCGCCACTTTTAAACTACCTTTAGTGTACTCATTTCTCATTGGCCGTAAATCTGGGTTGCTAGGTTGCTACTCATTTGGGGGGAATTGCCATAGTCACCACGCTTGGCAGGCTGATTGGTGACCGCAGTTCCTGGAATGCTTTCTCTTATACTGCTGCTGCCCACTATAAGATTCGGAATTTATCGGTTACCGTAGCCAAAAAAAACGGATGAAATGTTGTCACCTCATATTGCGGCTAAGATCCCTTAGTTGCCTCTTACGACACCCACGGGAAGAGATGGGGTGGCCTATTTTTTTGACTTGCCGGATACTACATGACATGACGCAAACCTTGAATAAAAACAAAATTAGTACCTATAGGGACAATACGGGCCATTGTCCCTAAACAAACATCTCTTTAACAAGGCGCCATGGACAGCCAACTCTACAGAATCAGCCGCCCACGTCATCCTGGAATGAGAGGCTGTGGCTTCCCAACATGTTCAAAATCTTGGAGAGGTGAGGTCGCTCCGCAGTGCAGACTTGACCCCCACGCACAAGTACTCGGACCTATCGAATGGAGCCTAAGAGCGGTAAACGGTGTCCCAACTCTACTCTACGTTGTACTAAATAGTTTGGCTGCCTCATTAGCCTAGTGATCAAAAGCGCGATTTGGGTAAAGTGATTTTTGGTTATAAAATTTAGAATTTCTCAGTGGCTGTTCTGATTCTGGCTTTGTATTGAGTTGATGGAATTGGTAATTGTGTTTCTATACCCTCCTCGTAAAGGTTATATCATATGATACTAAAACTTTAGATAGTGCAGGTGTGATAATAATAATCTTTTCACACCACCTGATCGAAAACGTCAAATTATATGTCATGCCAACCTAACCTAAAGTGAGTCATTTTTGGCCGGTGACACAGCCGGGCAATAATATTGTACTGGATTTCATTATAACCCGCTGGTCAATAATGTGATTTAAATTTGGAACCTCATCTGTCTGCTCAATTGGCGGTATATTAGGTACTTACAACGCCTTCTGTCTCTGTCTCTCTCTTTCTGTTCCAGAAAGAGGAAAGATATTCTCGATACTCTTACTACTTAGGGATGATATTCTCGAATTTCTACAAAATCATAAGGATTGACCAGGGTCCAGGATTGAAGACAATATTATAAGAATAATTGGTTATGTACGGATTATTGTATAAAAGGATAAGAATAACACTTAAAACCCATTTATAGTCGATTTATTAATTAAAACTATTTTCTCGAGCATCTCCTATGACGTTCTAAATTCAAATTGCATACCTACCTACAGCCAAGCGTCCGAACCCATTCTACCAGCTGATATAAAGCTTTGTGTACACATAAATTGTATTAGGTTGCTAACAATAGGCTTGCACATATTTACTTACCCATAGAGAAGTAAAAAAAAAATGAAAATCGAGTTGGTCGTGGCCGCTATGTGGTAGGTATACCGAGTGGAACGCAAAAAAGGCGCGGATATTGCAAATCCGTATGGTATTAAACTAACTTTTTTTAAGTAGGTATACAGTATAGTTCTAAATACATATCTCTACTTAGTGTTTGTAAATTTAAAATACTTAAGTACTTTGTTTTTCGTATTATGGCTTCTTATTTTCTCAAAGGAGGTGTGAAAAGTAGAGTATCCTCCTCGGGGATAAATGTGTCTTTGCCTTGGGCTAGCTTGAATCCCTCGATACATTCAGGATTCTTGTATTAACTCCCTCGCTTCGCTCGTGAGTTAAACTCTAAACTCCCTCGCTACGCTCGGGAGTTAACTCCCGAATCCTTCATTCCGTTCGAGATTCAATATGACGCCCGTGACACAAGACACTGCTTTATCCCCTGGGTGCATAATCTACTATTTAGTTAAAATAACGTTTTACTACACATTTGCTACCAAAAATGCGGTAGGTAAATTCAATATAATTAACCTAATAAATCATTACGGTTTTACAGCAAATCAATCATCAAACTCATCAAACGATTAACAGAAAACTTTAAAGAATCGAATAAAAATTTTAATTACTCAATTCGGCTTCTTACAAACGAACTCACGTGAAAGCTAATGAAGTAAACTAAGTTGTATTTGAAGTAAATTAGAAATCAATTACAAGTTCTATTCAAAACGAGTTAATGATGCTTCTGCATGTAATGCTGGACGTTGGATGATGTACTAATGGAAAGTGGTGTGCGTGCCACTGTGCACTGTTGAACAGTAGCACAATATTAAATCGGCGTTCGCACAAGATCGTACGAGTTAGTACGAGTACTAAGTTTCGATTGAAGAGGGTACCTAGGTAGCTTTTGTAACAGCACTTGCGTAGCCAAAGCAGATTTAAAATGATTTTGTTGGTTTGTGTGATTTGATCACGGATTTTTCGTTGTGCACAGATAATAAAGACACAATTCTCAATTTAAGAACTGTTTTGCAGTCGAAATCTAATGAAACACATTTAAGTGCGAGAATAAAAACGTGCCTTACTCACACAACTGCTTACTCTATTCCTTCTTCTCACCTTAACAGCATTCTTGACAGAAAAAAATTAGAATCCTTGCAACTGTTCTTGCAATCATCGGTGAGGTCTATGATGGAACGAGCGATTCTGCAGATAGGACAGACTATATGAGTATTTTCATCAATCACTAGTTATGATTGATCAATCACAAGAAAACTTCCAAGTTGAGCCACTGCATAAAGACTAACACGGTCACAGACTACCAATATTCGGTACGACGACCATGTTAATACCGATTTAAGTTTGTTTGGTCTGTCTCGCCTATTGGAATAGCCGACGGGCGTTAAAAAACTTGAAACAGCGCCCGAGTCATTAAAATGTCATTAGGTACAAAGCTCCGTGAAATAAAAGTGTTGTACTGTGACATACGGACGTTTTGAATAAAGGGTATGGAGACTTTTTGGAATATTTTCTTTTGACCTTTGAAAATGGAATATAATATTTTTTAAAAAATGTTTTTTATCACGAAGCAACACATTTTTTTTTTTTTTTTTAGTGCCAATTCTACAAATTTTTAAGCAACGTTCGAATTCGCATCTAAGCTTGTCAAAAAAGCCTTAATTTACATACCTACATTTATATGACAGATTGCGACGACTGACTGAAAAATAGGAGAATTAGCCCTCTGATTTTGTTTGATTTTTATTATTTATTCGTAGTCTCGCGTTGTACCACTATCTCACGATGGTTAGCGACACCATACCTATTTACTCTTGACTTAAAAAGCCCCCGGTTGTAGCTATCAGGAAATTATCATTTATTGTCAACTTTTATCCCCGAAAAATCCCAAAAAATTGTGGGAAGTAAAGCCGCGGGAATATACAAGTTCACAATAAAAACAAAAGTGGTAAAATATCAGGTGGGTATTCAATTTATTCATATAATGCACAGTGGGTGTTTTATACGAATATCATACGGAAAACAAAAAGAAAATGTGCCAATCAATTATTTTTACGAAACGTGACACCGCAAATCTGAATTGTAAAGCACTAGCAATAAAATGTTTTGTCCATTTTGATTAAATAAACAACTGTTCGGTTATTTGAAAACCGTATGACTGGTATCGTAACGAAACGATAGAATTATAATTGTCTTTTTTAATTGTCACACAGTCTTTTCTGTAAAAAATAAGTGTAAATACTAAGGTAAAAACTAGTCTTTATGGTGAAAATATATTCGTGACAATCTAAGAAGTCGAATTTGACAGCAGGATGTACCTAATACAACATTGCTTCATTATTTAGTATGAAAAAGACATTAAATAAATCTCTTTCGCACTTAGTGGTAAAGCGATCTTCTATCACTCTCTACTCAGCTGTCAAATCCGACTTCTTAGATTGTCACAAACATACCTAGCTACCAGTTGCTCCATTCTGTAACAATCTCACGTTGAAAACTTGTATGACAACAGAACAACACGAAACAAAAGCACTACTTTTTTAGAAAAAATGAATTTCTAATTAAACAACTCATTCATACTCACTCTATAAAGAAGACGCGTTAAAATTCGAGCCCCAAAATCATCACAGAACCAATGAACGTCAAAAACTTGGCAAAATGTAGGGATATTAGGGTGATTCAACAGCCGCAAAGACTGCGATGCAAATGCGGACGCCCCTTAAATACGAGAAATGCCCCTCTGATTTAGAAACGTTCGTCAATTCAGGGTTCCTACGTCGATATTTTCATTCGTTGAAGGGTACTTGTAGTCCCGGCACTAAAGTACCTATGACTCATCGATAACCTTTCGCAGTTATCCTTGAGTACTAACCGCAAAGGTCCCAGTGTGGTCTTCATCGATATTCCTACACAAAACAAATACTAAGATAGAAAATAATAGTAGGCACTTACGAAGTATATATAGCCTTAGCGAAGACTCGGTATAATATATTTTACTTAATAGCGCAAGTTACATAGACAGTCTATTGAGGTTTTATAATTTGTATTACAAGCATCGTAAACGTTTTTGTTGCAAATTCTCTAGATTAACTTGACACCTCATTCTCGCGCTGCGTATTTTGACAGCTGTCAGTCACATTTGAATTTGGTCTGTTTTCCGCGACATTCCAAGTCATGTGTTCCCCAACATGACTATAGTAGGCGCCAGATGAATGAAGACTAACGGTCTTTGACCTTTCCTTAATATTTCTTCGTAGGTACCCCCGGACAGTAAATTATGAATCGTTTTTCATTACTAAAACAGTAAGGATCACGATAGATATCGATTCAGGACAGCTTTATGTCATTATTTCTATTTTTGAAATTAAGTGTGTCAATAAATGTAGGTGGGTCAATGACCGTTATTCTTCATTTATCTGGCGCATACTGTAGAAAGGGGAATGGCGTTAGAAATTGTAATAATGTATGGCATTTTTAGTATGAGCTTGTCATCTGGTTTACCAACAAAATATCTTCGTTTAAACCTAATTATACTTAGTTAATCGACAAAAAAATCAATTGCGATGGGAAATATTCATGAAATGCTGCTAATTAACGGTATAAGCAACCTGAATTCAGAGATATTTGAAACTGATAATTAAGCGAACGAATGCAGAGCACGATGTAAGAATGCTTGTCGATATTTGATGGTAGTTATAATAGTATAAAACAGATCATGGTTTTACATCGAACTACATTTACATATTATATTGATTATCTGAATGGCCCATAAAAGGTAGAGATACGAGAAAAAATTTAGACTCACAAAACTATATAAGATGGGCTTGGATAATTTTTTTATTGAGGAATGGGCTTGCTCTTGACCTCGAACACGTTCGCACGTTTTTTATCTACAAAAGATTAAAGCACTGAACTAATAAAATTTATTTAAATCGGAAAAATCTTGTTTTTTTGCAAATGGTTGTAGTATATACCTAATATGTTACGGCTAAAGGTGGGTGTGAACATAAACCTGATTTTTTTTTAAACCACATAGAAATAGGAACTTTAAAGTGTTTTGAGGTTAGGTTAGAACTAGTTGTAGCCGGCTAAAACTAGTTGTAGCCGGCTAAAACTAGGTGTAGCCGCACTTCGGCTATTAGCCGTAACATATATAAAAAGCGTTTATTCTTCATGGTGTTTCATACAAACTTTCTATTAAATAAACTACATAATCGACTTTATTGAAACTTAAATACGCATAAGCAAGATACTTAGAGCTAAAAAGTTATTTAATCTCTTAAATATTTTTTTTTATAGCCAGAGAGACAGAGAATGACTTTTCTCTTTCTACAGCGTGTTCCAGAAGTGCGTGGTCATATTTAAGTGATGTTGGGTAGCTGATATTCATTAAAGAACAAAAGGCAAAAGAAAAAAAAATTGTCTTTAAAAAAAATTCGATCACAAAAATCAATCAAAAAGTTCCAAACAAATGACTTTTCAAAAATTGATGGCATTTACTTTAGTTCAAACACAAATTTGATATCACTAATTGGATCAGACTGCTTTTTTTTTTACTTTTTAGTCGTTTTGTTGATCGAATTTTTTGAAAAAGTCACATATCTTTTGCAATTTTTTCCTTAATTTATATAATATCTGCTATCCAACATCCCCCCTAAATATAACCACGCTCATAAGGAACACCATGTATAGAAAACATAAACTTGCTCCCAAATTAAATTATTCATTACTTTCTACAGTTAAAATCTTAGAAGTTTGTATAAAATATCGTAATGAGACAGTGATGACCAGAAATTTTGATAGAACATTTGTTTATAATTTAACTGGGTAACACACACGTTTCATTATTAAATTCAGTGATTGTAGGTCTGTACGCTCGTGATCACTATTGGCATTCCACCCACCCAATCATAATTATTAAACTAAAACCTAAAATAGTTATCACAAACTGTATATTAAAGCATTGTGTCACTAAAATGACTGGTCAGAATTAATTAAACATAAATGTTTAAACACAGCCACAGAAAATTTGTTACCACAGTAAATAGTCTAAATACAAAATAACGAATACATTTCATGGAATCAAATTATTTGCTGAAACGCAAGTTAGTGAAATTAAATTCCGGGAACGTATGAACGAACCTGAGTACCTGACAAGCCGGAAAGTAATTATACAGTGAGTTGATATGATGATTATGCTATATGCGAGCGATGCCTTTTCAAATGATAGAGTTTTCACATTTACTTTTAATTCTCAAAACAGAAAAGGTAGACAATATATGTTTTTTTTTCAATCATTTACTTCTGATAGGTTTTCCTGTACCTAATCTAACAATGTAAGAACAATCAGATTTTTTGTGGTCAATTTACATATACAACGTATAACAGAATAAACGCAATACCTCTTATAGGGTCATTGTACTTATGGGATCAACACTGAAACCGCGAAACCGACCTAATTTACTTCGTCCAACCTTGTCCACCATTGTGCGTCCAAGTTTACTTCATTGGCCATCTCTACATTATGCCAGATATCCTGCCCAACTCCACTTGAAACACATCGACTTGTCCCCCACGTTTCGTCGGACGATGTATGTGTCGCAGCCAACTACCTGAACGTACCGTTTCATTAAAAGTCTAGCCTTTTCATTGAACTGTGCCGTTTAATCAGCGACATAAGTGACATGGCCAAGTCATATGATATTAAACAAAACATGTCACTTATGTCGCTGAAAAATCGGCACATTTAAATGAAAAGGCTAGGCAACCAATTAAATGCATTCATAACTTAAATCAAGCTTGTTATCGTGACCCGCTGAAGAGATAACCTCCTCGTAGCTGTGGGCACATTCCGATGAGCATACGAGTGATCATTATCGTCTATAAAACCTCCGAAATTCTGTCGGAGGTGCCAATTATATAATTGGACATAATGTGGTTGAAAATTGAATAAACCTGCTTAATGCAATCATGAAGGAATTTTATGGCGTCAGTGAACATATGAACGTATCTATTTACGTATTGTTTATAGGCCAAAGGTCAAACTCACTCTACAAATATTTGGTTCAAATGTTTGTATGTTTGTTCGTCAATTCCGCTTTAACGGCTAAATGCATTTCAATGTTATTAAGCATACATATAGACTATATCCTATATTAAAATAAAGGATACTTTATAATCAGGTACACTGAAAAACAAAGTTGTGGACATGGCTCACAAATAAGCAAGCTGGAGTGGCAATGGGCCGGCCTATTAGTCGTAGAACCGATGACCGTTGGGGTAGACGATTTCTTCAGTGGAGACCGCGAATCGGCAAACGTAAGGTGGGACGCCCTCAGGCTAGGTGGAGCAACGATTTTCGCAGGGTGGCTGGTAGAAGCTGAAGTAGGAGAGGCCTATGTCCAGCAGTGGACTGCTATAGGCTGATGATGATGATAACTTTTTCCAATGTAGGTATATGTGAAATCGTGCCGTGGGCAACAGCTAATTTGTACTAAAAGTCAAAATTCAAAGAACAAATAAATTGTTCGAGAATTTTTCTTTATATCTATTTATAAGCCCGAATAGTTACCATGGTTTCTAATTCAGATGTTTCAATAGTCAGATTTTCTTTGTCCAGGGAATTACATTTATGTTTTGATAGACTTTTTATAAACAAGCTAAGTTCAAAGACGTGATTCCCTGTAAAAGTTATTTTATTAAACGTCTGTAAATAGAGCTCCGTTTAGAAATATTGTATTATTAAACTTCTGAAAAATAAAGCTAAACTATTGGATGATGTCTCTCCTAAATACAACATGTTACAGAATAAACGCAATACCTCTTAAGGGGTCATTGAACGCATCATTATGAACAACTTTTATTACGGGACCAACCCCGAAATCGCTACTTTTTGATATTCGATATTCGATAAAATACGTATTATTATTTAAATCTGATAAATAAGAATGTAATATTACAATCATATAAAAATATTACCTATAAATTACAACTTTACAATATCGAATCGGTATCGCAGATACAATGCTGCTACGTCTACAGGCTCTAGGGACAACCGCCATGACAGTGTGTCAGAACAGCTTAAAACTTGTTAATGATGCAACAAAACAACTTGGAATTAAGTGTCAACTATCACGAATGTCCTGAAAGGTTGTAAAGTCAAGCACTTTAATTAGACCCTGTATTCTAAAGCGCTTTTATGAGTCGCCGGTAGCGCTTTATCGCTTTCCGATTACGATTGCCTTTTGAATGGAAGTTGTGTCGATAATTCTTTGGTGGCCAAATGATTTTGAACTTTGTCACCTGGAAAATAAAGCTTCATTTGTATTGTGTATGGGTTATTAAAGAGTGAAAATGGTCGTTTAGAAAAGCAGCAGATTGTACTAAGATCATGTGTGGTCTTAATATTACAGTGTTGCCACATCGTTGTCTAATTTGAATTGAATGTCTCCGTCTGTTGTGCTCGAATGGCAGCTTAGCGGGGACCGCTAAGTGATTAGAATTTGATTACGACCCAATTCATATTTAAGGCCCTTTGCAGACATGCGGCTAAACGGTTAATTGGATATATGAGACTTGTGCAGAAATTACTAGATAAAGTCTATGGTGATAGAGGTACAGATTGGTCTTAAGATAATGGAAAATGGAGTAATTTTAGTAAAATTAGCAATAAATCAGAAAATATTCGTTTAACCACTCCAACATCGACATGTGAAAATTCCAAATTATATAAATCTTGCGTAATTGTAAGATTAAAATCGGGAATATCAGCCGAGCGGTTAATTAATAATTAACAAGTAACATAAAAAACAAATCATTTTATGTTATTATCGGTGTACAGTAAAGGTACCTATGTAATAAATAAAAGAAATAATAATTTAAAAAAAAACTACACACTTCGGGAAACGCAGAAAAGAACCAGATGTGGAAGAACAAGTCCAAATATTGGACCAACTGGGGTGTGAGTATTGGATCCGTCAGAAACTGTATGAAACCTTTCCACTCGTTCACAAGGAAAATCATCTTAACCCTTTATACACATTAAACATTACATCCACATGATATTGTGACTTCCCGTATCCCAAAAACCAGTGAACTTCACAGAAACGTCATCCGTATAGATACATCGAAGTGTAGGTAACCATTCTATAATAAACTAATATAAAGAGAAAAATATTGTTTGTTGTGTGTTAATCTGTGAAAATACTGACAGAAACAACACTACAGCCTAGTGTCATCCTGCCAGGGTTGCGGAATATGTTCGAAAGAGTTACGCGGCCCTGGAAAGAAAGGCACTAGGAGGATTATGGGTGGGTTTTAGTCAGCAAAAGTCTGACACTCTCTGCCGCTCCACCCAGAGCGGGAGGGGTCATTTGATGATTTTCCATCCTCAAAAAAAAAGCCAAGTGTCACAAAATAGGCTATTTTGTAGTAAAAAAATGCACTATACCGGTCAAGCTCCGCCGCCACACCGGTGTGTCGCCTGATTTACGCGTTTTAAAACTCTATTATTACTATAGCGCAAGATATATTATTATAATTATGATTTTGAATTTTGACATGTCGGGCGCTTGAGAGGTTAAAAACTATTTCACATTCTTGACAGATTTTTCGAAACCCCTCACTCACCAACACACTCACATTCCTCAAAACTTACGACTACATTTAATTTTCAAATAACTATATTTCCCTATAAAAATGTTACATTCCATCTATATAAACTATTTTTCAAGAAGTTCCTATTGATGAGGAGTTTGACTCATCAGTAATAGTCATGGATATCTATCGCATGCTGTGTCTATCGCATCATATTGTACACTATGCATTATAGAAGCACAGTGTACAATATTATGCGATATTAGTAGCTCTTAACCCTACTAATATTGCTTGTATTAGTAGGATTAAGAGTGTAACAATTGTACATAGGCCAATAAATAAATAAATAAATGGGTACCTAATCATTATTTTAGTAACAACCCTTATGTAACCTAGGCGAAAATTCTAACTAAGTAAATTATCACTTACATGATTTTTACTGACCTAAATTTTTGGTGGCCATGAGAGCGAAGTCGCAGTAAAAAGCTAGTCAAAAATAAACATTAATAATACGGAAAACGTAGATAAGCAAGACCATCGGTTACTATCATGTCGTACGCTCGAAGAAACAACGTATTTTTCTATATGACCCTTAAAGATTATTCGTCAAAGTGACCGTTCTTTTACGACTGTGTATATCTTAGATAAAATGGCTGATATTTTTAGAAATAGTTTTGTTTAGAAAGTCGTTCGATACCTCGTTGAATGGTGCTTGGATAGTTGGCATATCGGTGAGTTGAGGTGACCATCATTTTGTTTTTGGTGGGATAGACACAAGTTTTGATCTTAAAACCTCAGAGAGAAAAAGAAAAGGTAGAAAGGTATACCAATAAATTATTTAATTTAAATTTAAGTTACACAACTCATTTAAAGGACAAAATAAATCACAAGTTGGTAAAAAAAAAGATGAAAATCGTGATTTAATAACTTTAAAAACAGTGCGTCTCGCTGCTCCAAATAGGTCCACTTCAGCATAAGTGCCAGACATCGACTGCATGACGCTGGTTGTTGTTGATATTGTGAGGTGGTTCGGTCTGAAATCAGTTTTATAGTCTCTAAAATAAATGTAATGTGAATATACAAAACAATTTAAGATCGGTCCTTTAGTATGGACCTACCAATGCCATCATGATGCCGTTGTGAGAGAGAGATGGAGCAATGCAGGACAAATAGCACTATTGATTTCTTACAACAAAGTCATGATGGAATTAGCATGCCATAGTGCCTTATAGACAATATAGTAGTAATTAGTAGAAAAAAACTAATTATCGTCATATAAACAAAATATCGTCGGGCTTAAGTCAAAGGTAGTTTAATATAATGATAAATAGGTACTATTTAAATTAATTCTAAGCTAAAAGACCTGTTTTCTTTATATTAAAACTCAAATTGTAAGTAATCACTTACTTAGTTTTTAATAAACTTTAAGTCCCTCGTTTTTAATATCAACGCAAATCTTTTGTGTTGACATTAAGACAATAAAGAAACTGAGACGTAATAAAACGAATAAGTCCATTTATTAAATATCAGTAACAAAATATTCAGTTCAAACACAGACTGTTATTTAAACTTTACTTAAAAATAAAACAGTGATTTGAAAGAAACATTTGTTTATAATATTTAACGTAAACACAATAAGATTAAAATGGAAAATCTTATATAGGTAGCTTAAAGTTCACTTCAAGCTTTATCTTCATTTCTAATTTGATTACGAAAGGAAACTCTGAGCATATAGTCCTTCATGCATAGCTAAATCAGATAACATATTAAGCCAAACGTAATATTTTTGACACACACACGTTAAATATCTGCACATTCAGAAATATATTGGAGGCTTAATTCGTTATTCATGCACGCTTACTTTTCCAATTTACTTCTGACATTGGCAGAATAGTCAACATCGTCTCTGCTTGCCACAAATACAAAAATATAATAGGCTTAGGTAAAGGTGAGAAGTGTCAAATGTGTGAGATGACACTTTCAACTTATTTTATCAAACAGGTTTAGAGGCAGAACATCAACGTTATAGAGAGAATCCCCAAAAAGCCAACCATTCATCGAATTCACCGCTTCACCATACTGGTCGCATACCTGAGTACTATCCCAAGAAACACAAAAAAATCATTGTCACTCACCACTGGAAGTCATCCAAACTTAATAGCTCTATCCGATATAACTGTGTGACCACTACAACGTTCGTGTTTAACTATTAGCATCATAATGTAACACAAGCTATGGGAACACACTGTAGGCCTTGTCCAGGGTGAAAGCGCAGTGACTAAGGTGGCAGCGGGAGCGGGCGCGGTGGAGGACGCGATCCAGAGTCCACAGTGTCGACGTGTTTCCTCAGAGCAAAACAATAGACTGACAATAGAGATGTCTATGGAATTCGGGCAAACGACCAAATATAATTATACCCACACAGTATGGACGCAAACTACGGAAACACAAAGTATGTCTTCAGACAATTCAGTCTAGCTTCATCGCTATGGTTACCCGGATTTGAAAACCCGGTGCAAGCTATGTGCTTGTCCAGTCGTCATAATGAGTAGTGTTACTCTCCGAAGAATCATCCATATTGTTATCGAACTCGTAGTTGTTAACCCTTATTTAATTATAGTGCGATGACCACTGTAATAAATGCATCGGTTGACCGAATTCGAGTACCCGAACACGGTCTAATGACCAAGTCTAGTTACATCATCACTTCAGCCGCAAACGCTCCCACCTTAGTACCCGCGCAAGCTCATCAACCTGTCCTGAGCCATAGCCGGGTGTTGCCGCCATAGGTGACGGTGTTATCAGCCATTTCATTATACCGCTGTGAGATATTAACCATTGGACTCATTGACGGCTGATAGCGATATCTAAGAAGAATTTCTTCTAAATTGAATGCGGCAACGTTTAGTTTTTGATTGATATTTAATTTGGTTTTATTTCTTTGTAGATAAAGGTTCTAAATGGGTGCGCAGTATGGTGATTATGTTGAAGAGTTTTGGATAAAAAAGTAAAGTGAAAATTAATGTTCACAGAACACGGAATTGCTTCAGCGAACAGAGACGCTGTCATAGCTTTATTCAAAATAATTATTGAACCTTTAATGTGTATGAGTAAACAGTGACAATCAGCATCATATCATCATCATATCAGCCGAAAGACGTCCACTGCTGGACATAGGCCTCCCCCAAGCGTCGCCACAACAACCGGTCCTGTAACAGTGACAATCACGTGACAATTAGTGAAACGTTTGGTTTTTACGGAACTTTTAACAAAAAATAAAAAAATCAACTAAGTGCGAGTCGTCATTTTCAAAATGGTTGAGTTGAATGGTGCTGATGCACGCGTCATGTTCGTGAACGGGCGCCATCAGTAGGAACTGTCATCACTTAGCTGTCACTAGCTTATTTCAATATTAAATATTAGAATTCTTTTTTTTTTCTTTCTTTACATTGTTCTCATATATAGAAGTTTAGTAACAAGTAACAATGTAACCAGGATTTTTGTAAAACATAAAATGGTTTAAAAGAGTGTCCATGGAGTTTCTTGCACGTTCTTCTCCATAGATATCTACGCTTTGGAACGTGCAAATAGCTTCATGTTTTTGACTGGCTGACTTTGACAATAAAAAAGTACCTGTGAATTTGAAATAAATGCTTTGACTTAGACTTTGACTTTATCCTTCGGGTACGGAACCTTGAAAGCCAATTATAATGAAACAACGGATAAAATAAATTGATTCTAACTGCCCTGGCATCATCTCAAATGAAACAGAGGTAAAAAAATAAGAAAAATGTCGACCGATTCTCGAATCAAATCAATCTTCGAGTTACCTATCTCTCGACTACCATTAAGGGTCATCGCTTAGTGGGAATAGTTTACTCCTCACGATATTTCATAAAAACTCTCAATTCCTTTAAACGAATTTACGCATACGATAGATAGGTACCTAGATCTAAAAAGTTAGTGGAGAACTTTTTAGAAAGAGAAAGCGATAGTGACTTTTAATTTTTATACGAAATTCTATAAGTGGTAGTTATTTTGTAAGTTTGTTGAAAATATGTGCTTTTACACCTAAATCTATCTATCTATTAATAGCGGATGTCTTCTATCTGATTACCATGAGAAAAACACCGAAACAAAGTCAGAAGTCGAAGCCTCTTTTAAAGTCCATACAATCAGTACTGGTCAATCATAAGAGAACCACGTAGCTACCAGGGTTGCGGATTTTGTTCGAAAGAGTCACCGCGGCCCTGGAACGCAAAGGGCATTAGGGGGAGCACGGATGGGTTTTAGTCAATAAGAGTCTGACACTCCCTCCCGCTCCACCCAGAGCGGAAGAAGTCATTTGATGATTTCCCATCCTTAAAAAATAGGTTAATCTGAGGTGGACTTTTAAAATATTTTTGTGTGTATGCCTACACACTTAAAACTTGGAAAGCCATTGCGGCGATACGATTTCTTGAGGATGGTTCGAATTTTCGAAAACAGAGGCGAATTTCCTTTACCACCTTTACTTTAAAGCATTTAGGTAGGTACAAAGCTGGGTCCTTCAGCTTCAAAATTCTATTACGTATTACAACATCCTCCTCCTCCTCTAATTTCTTGAGGAATCATTATAAGACTCAGGCCGCATTTCCAAGTTAACGGCAGGCAAAAAATACTCTTTTACGATATTACTCTCATTAGCCAAATACCGTAATAAAAGAGGGAAATGGAAACGTAATCAGAATTCGAGTCAAATTATGAGTAAATTGAAAATGAGCTGAACATACATACGTATCGTGTATCTTAAATTATATTCGGAGGTAAAATTGTTTGTTTCTAGAAGGTAATCTCTGAAAATACCAGCAGGCCGCCTACTGGGGCTCTAGACAAGTGACATTCTGTCAACGGTAGCGTGGGGAAGGCGATTGTCAATACGTCAAAAATGTATGGGATTGACAGATGCTATCGAAATGTCACGTGATCAAATCCCTACATTTTGGCATTTCGACAGTCGCATTCGCTAATTGAATGTCACATTGTCTAGAGCCTCTGGTATATTTATTTTAAGTTTGGGAAATCATCAAATGACTCCTTCCACTCTGGGCGGAGTGCATGTAAGACTCTTACTGACTTAAACCCATTCGTGTTCCTCCAAATGCCCTTTGCGTTCCAGCCGGTCGATTCTGTCGACATCTCACGGTGTACACCTAGGCGGAGTGAACGACAAGTGAGCTGTCATTCCATCTTATTGTATGGTTTGACAACTCACCCGTCGTGCACCTCGCCCAAGTGTTCACTTCGACATGTTTACAGAATCGCACTGCGGGTCCGCGGTGAATCTTTCGAACAAATTTAACAACGCTAGGGAGGTATGGCGTGCCAATGGCATCATTGTTTCATTGTGTAATAGAGATAGAGCTATACAACACGAATATCACTACCTATTCCTTTTTCACAACAAAATTATGGTGGTAGGTCATAGTAGGCCCACGATATGTTTGCCTGATATAAATCTACTCGATCCCGGAGTGAGCGGGTTGGCGATCGCAGTGTAGCTGTAGCAATGTACTACAGAGAATGCTGCTGCCCATTCTCTGGTGAGTCCCACGACACCCACGGGAAGTGATGGAATGGTGCTATTTTTTTACGTCCGACACTATACGAAACCTCAGGAACCTGAGGGATACTTCTAATCCCGAAAAAATAAACGGTTTCGGTGGGATAAAACACGAACGAAGCTATGGGAAAAGCTAGTTTATATTACACCAACCGATATGCAAATTCCTTTTATAAACTGCGCGTCGAGTTGAAGCCATTAAATTCTAATGATGACGTTTAGTGACATAATTTTTAAACGACCACTATCTTTTGAACGAACGCCAATTAACTGTCATAAATTCAACTAATCGTACGTACAGATATTAAAAGTAATAAACCGACATTCATCGACATAAAAATATTTCTACAACTCTGTGTACATTTCATTCTATCCTATATAATTATATTCATTAGTAGAAGGATCCTCGCAACTCGGCTGGATGCTAGTAAAAATAAATAAGACCACAAATTGAGATGACTCGGAGGTTCGATGTGCCCTTTAAACAGGGTTGCCAGGGTCGAGGAAATAAGAAAATATTTCGTTTGGACCCACTTCTAAATAGACTGAATAGATATAATTTAACATTAGAAGAAATGTGCCTCTGTAGGCTTGCAAATAAATATTGTTAGATAATGTCTGTCGTCTGCTCATAAATTATTCGAAACCGATGTGTACGAGTGCCTACGTTAAAAAGTCTTAGAAACAAAAATGGATCCGGCTATCCTTCTCCATATCCCAGGCTATACATCTGTCAATTTCATGACGTTCTGTTCAGCCGTTTTATCGTAAAAGCGTAACAGACATACAGACAAAGTTACTTTCGCATGTATAATATTTGAAGGCACTATACGTAGGGATAGTTGGGATTAACCACCTACGTTGCAATGCATGCGCTTTAAACCTATAAGATTGTTTATGAACTAAAAATTACCCTATACTTAGAGGATACCTACGTATTGATTTATAACTATTTACTAACACTATACTTAGCTTTTTTACACGTCATGCTATTAAAATTTTCTTTAACAGTTTCTTTGAACCTACGTGCAATATGGTAATTAAGTCACACCTGCCAACCCTGCGTGTAAGCATCCATAATTATACAGCGCCCGTCTACTGAGGCCTTTATAATTAAATTCCGAAGCATCTGCACTTATCATCACTTATAATAATTAAAAATTAATTATGACCCACTGGGGAGAGTGTAGGCTTCTTCTTTTCATAATTATGTGCTTTACCGGCGACTCCTGTTATTATTAATATTTACTTATTTATGTATCGGCTTCAAAAGTGTTTGATTAAAGGTTTTAATCAGTCTTTAAAAAGTCTGTCTACTTTCTTTCTTTAAAAAAATATCTGATTTCAAAAACAATAGAATATAATAAAAATCTATTATATTATTTTTGACGTCAGATATTTTTTGTATAAAAATAAAGTTCACATTTAAATTACAAGTTAAATCTAAATCATCTTAATTCAAAAACGCCCAAAAAAAAGACAACTTTATAGATAAAGATCCAATATTCATTTGAGAAGAAACCCTAAAAATGCTGTGAGCTGACGTTGATGATGAGAGAAAATTATTAAAGAAACTATTTATCTATTCGTTGTTAATTCATAAAGCAACACAAGGCTCCCGGGAGGTAGCTACATTAACTTTCTTGAATTATATGTAGGTACCTACTCACATAGATACCTAACACAAGATAGAACTTAGATACGAACTTCTTAGTTTACTCTACTTGGGAATACCTACTCATAGTCTTGTCCTTTGTACTAAAAATCCAAACATATTATTTTCTAAATATAACAGACAAATAACTTCACACTTTAACTCCTTATACCTATAAAATGCTAGTCTCTCTTTTAATTCTTTATTTTCACGACAAGTTTAAAAGCGTTTACGCGGTACGGCATTTCATACAAACTTTCAAGTCCTTATCTTTCGCAAGGAATGAACCGATTTTAATGAAACTTAGTATGCATATGCTAACTAGGTCTAATTGGTTAGAAGAAAACATTTTCGAAAAAGATTTGAAGGGATAAGATAGAGTGGTTTTAAGTTTTCCATATATCTTTCCCCTGAACCCGTTTTAGAAAATGTTTTCCTAACTATTTAGACCGTAACTAACTATTTAGTTTCATTAAAGTCGGTTCATTCGTTTCGAAAAATAAGGACTTGAAAGCTTGTATGCCGTATCGCGTAAACGCTCTTAAGGTAAGTTTAGACAAGAGACTCTCGTCCAAATAATCCAATTTCTACAATTTACTTACCTACAACTTGCCGCCGATAAGTGACTGTTTTTCTTCCATCTGGACCAGTTGAATTACATTAAAGTTTACTTAGACGGCTTCCGGGGACACTTAATATACCGTATAGTTACCTACGGGGTTAGTTTTCAATGACTGAATTAAATCCTCACTGTGGACTTAATTTAAATTGCTGCTGAACGGAATGTGAGAGAATTTTTGTAACGAAATTGGATATTTCGTATATATTTTTTTTTTCAAAATGTATAGGACACGTACAAACAAGATACGAGACTAAAAAAGATGACGCGTCTATTGGGAGAATGCTCGCGCATTCTCCACGATTCTCGTAGCTACCGTCGGTCGGTCGGCGCTGACTGTGGAATCCAGGGAAAGTGGCGCAAAAGAGGAGATGGATATAAAAGATCTACGACGCGCAGTCGCGAGAATACCCGAGCATTCTCGCGAATCCGCGCGCCTTCTCGCCCGAGGCGAATTTATCGCTTCCATTTCAAGGCAATGTAAATTGAGCCTGATGCAATGATGGATGATGATGTGATGATTTTTTAATCTGATTCCCATATCAGTGTGATGAAAACTAATGCATTTAGCATAAGTTCTGAGGTTTTGGAATACTCTCATGGATACAGTTCTCGTCAAATTACTTTGCCCCTCTGATGTTGGCTTCGAGTGGCTGCGTAGTAGTCAAAATTACGAACAAACTGCAACTGCGCATGCGCGGGGCGGGGATTATGGCGGCGCGATTTTATGTCTCGCTCGTTTACGTTCGATGCATGCTTGCGTCCCGCTTACTCCCGTCTACCTGCGCGAACTTTGCAAATGGCTAACTTCAGAGGGGCAAAGTTATTTGACGAGAACTGTACATACAACGTGTAACAGAATAAACGCAATACCTCAGGGGTAATTGTCCTCATCATTATGAACTAGGTACTTTCAATAACGGACCAACACAGAAATCACGAAAAACAAATTCGACTGCCCAATACATTTCGGTGCGCATAACTCGACAAAATGCATTGGATTTTTTTTTCGCGATTTCGCGTTTGGCCCTATAGTAAAAGTTGTTTATAATGATGAGTTTATTCTGTTACACGTTGTAACATCTTCAAATGTATGTAGTTGGAGGTTATTTCACTATTCTTCGGATGTCACTACAAATAACGATTTCGTCATACATAACCCGAGGAATCTAACCGAAGTGGCTATGGGCAGGTCACATTGGAGTCAGAAATGTTCTGGAGTTGCAAACCTGTACCGATAGAGACGCAATGAAGGTCCATAAGGTGGACGGCTGCATGCGGGAAGCACAGGATCGGTCGATATGCTGACGGGGTGGTTAAGCCTAGTCAGGTAGTAGAAGTTCCGGCTGAAACGATGCTTATTATTGTTGTAGTTTATCCGTGAAAATGTTATGGACAGAAAGCGTCTGAGACGCTTTCGTATGATAGTAATTTATAACAGTAAGTAGTAGGTATGTATAACGTGACCATACGTCCCGTTTTGAACGGGACTATCCCTTTTTTTGCTACTTCGTCCCGGTGTCCCCGAGAAAAGCTACGGGACACAGAATAGTCCCGTTTTCAGTGACAGAAAAATATTAAGATAAAAATTCAAAATCAAAAACAGAAAATATACTCAAAACATTTTCTAACTGTGGGTACACTAGGTACCCATAACTAATCAGTCTTACTCTAAAATCGGCGAGCTATCCTTAAATATCATGTGAAAATAAAATGTGATTCACGACCTTCCAAAGTCCTAGAACATTAAGAACGCGGAATCTGTATTGACAAAAACTATCAATATTGGTGGTCAAATTAAAAACTAACGTCGCAAATCGTAAATTGACGACGGATGTCCCGTTTTGAAATTTTAAAAAATGGTCACGTTAGGTATGTAGTACCTAAGCGAAGGTTTTTTTTTTTAAATGATACTACTACTATACTATACTAGGAATTTCTCCTGTATCATGGGTGCGTTTTACAAACATATAAACGAACTGCCAAACCCGAAACAACTATCTGTAGGTCATACAAATACAACGTTTAACAGAATAAACGCAAAACCTCAAAATGAGTCATTGTACTCATCATTATGAACAAATTTCACTGTGGGACCAACACTGAAATCGCGAAAAATAAAAACGACTGCCCCATACATTTCTGTGTGCTTAACTCGACAAAATGTATTGGACATGTAATATTTTTTTCGCGATTTCGGGGTTGGCCCCATATTAAAAGTTGTTCAATCAATGACCCCTTGAGAGTTATTGCGTTTATTCTGTTACATGTTGTATTTGTTCCGTGCGGGAATCGAGCCCGCGACACGCAGCGCAGCAGTCAATCGCTCAACCACTGCGCCAACCGTGTCGTCCTTTGGTAATAATTTTAGCTGTTGATAGCAGGGTGACGAAATTTCGATATTGCTGGGTAAGTAAAGTAAAAATATAAAAAGGAAATAGTTACTACACCAAAATGAAGTACCTATTTCTTCACTAAATACTTGAACTGTACTTAATATCACACTTATTGCCACAAAATTAGGAATGGCGAAAATTAGTTACGGTTTCGAAAGAGGATGTTGGTTTATTAAATCGACCAAGCGTATTTTGCTTGTTCCGGCTGCGGTTTTCATGTTCATATTATTATTTAACGTTAGAAACTCTGTTTAGTTTCTCTCATGAGGAAAAATAAAATCCACTCCATTTTTAAAACAGTAAAAAGTGAAGAAGAATTTTCTTCATTTACTGACAACGCGCATCTTAAACACTGAGTCTATCCAGAAGCATGTCCACAAGGATAACAAAGAAATACTCAAAAATTTCATCCCCTGAACAAAATAAAATAAGAGAATATTTGCATAGAAGTTCGTAATGTTGGCCGATGTTTCTTATAAGTTAAATTCCATGTCCTGGCTTGTCTTTGTAATTCAGGATGTCACCGAAAAATGGCAGACTCCGTAAGATTATTATAAAATCTCTGAGAGATTGCAAACTCTACATAAATTATGCACTGAACATTTGGAGTACTTTTTCGTTGCGGAATCCAAGACAGTTGAATCATTTCTCTGGGACTCGTCGAGCTTCATTGGCTCGGCGTTTTTTTCTGGTGGTCGCCAATGTTGATTCTGGCTTTCAGAAGTTGCAGTGGCTTCGGAATGTGGTGCGGCGGGCTTGTCTCATTAAAAAAAAAAAATTGGAATACTCTTTAACGCATCGACATTTGATAGTAATTCCGAGAAATAATTAACTTCTTCTACGATAAATTAACCTGCATGTATCCTTCTAAGCATACTTTAAAGGTTGATTCACTTGTTCACACACGTCTGTGTACAGGCCGTGTCAGATCACCTTGTGACGGATCGCATCGCGGCCCGGACCCGGCCCTGTCACGGCCCGGATATGTGTGGATAAACTTTTAATAAAACAATTTCACTCTCATCATTGGGGATCTCAGAAAATCATCAAATTTACCGCCGACAATCAAACACCGTATAATTATAATGCTCATCGGACCACAGGGCCCGTCATTATGTTCAAAACAATGACGATGTGACGCATATCTTCCTCAAAATCCCTTTTTACTTTTATATATATACTCATTTATTTTTATGGTGTGCGTCATGCTTGGCGTAAATAAACTCTTTTTCTTTCTTCTTTCTTTTCTTCTTTATCATGGTAGGGTGTAATTAAATCATAACTATGACTCACTGGAATAGTTTTTAATTTATTGTTTGCTTTAAATTCTGGTATAAAATAATTTATTTAAATTATAAATGGAGATTATAGTACACATACACAGTTTGTTTGTTACTAGGAGTTAATCTCTATGAATTTCTGTGATCAAAACACGGACGCGTAACACAAATTAATAAATTTTCAACACATTTGCTCAAAAAATGCATTTACGAAGCCCGTATACATAGTTATGTACTCACACCTAAGTAAATATTTTACCGCACAGTGCTATTGTCCCCGTGCGGTAAAATATGTACTTAGGTATTCTTTACGGTTTGTTTTTTATTTTCATAAAAAAATAAGAATATCACGAAGGAGTTTCACAATCCTAGAATAAATAAGCTGAGCGATCGAACTTCCTTGGAAGCGCTTTCGCTCAATACGTTTGTCTCACTTTAATACTAAAGAGAAAATGAGAAAAGAATAATAAAATAAATAAATTAAAGATGTAGTTCTAATTTTCACCACGCGATTGTGGCGCCTTTTGCAAATTCGTGCCATTTTCCTATTAGAAACGTCAAAGATTGTTGCGACTTTCCGACTGATTTAAACAAAAAGTTGGTTTCATTACCTATTGCACTGTTTTCTCGCAAATGTATTGAAAAACGTTGTATGACATACGTGCAGAAATTGGTTTTTACAAACTCGTGACTATGGTAAGCCCTCGACTTCGTCTCGGGCTTACATCTATTTGAGTATCGCGTCACTTTTGGGGGACAAATTAGTAAATTGAAAATAAAAAGGTTTTCGGAAAAAGGAATTACTGTGAGGGCCTCTATTTTTTTTTAAATTTTAATTGATCATAATTTTCAAGTTTTCAACAGTACACCCGATTATGAAACTGAATCTAAAAATTTGGGAAAATGTAAAAATAAGTTTTAGATTACTTAAACGGTTTTTTTAAATAACATATAATATGAACAAAATATGATTCGCATTTTGCCGGTTTTCTTTTAGAGGATTGGGAGATACAACCTTGAAATTAAAGATTTTCAATGATTTAAAAAAAGAAGTTAATGACTAAGAACTACTTATTATCATGCAAGAGAAAATAAGTAAGGTGCACCTTCATCACTACTGCACCAATATTACCTAATATTTTAAACGATATTAACGTTAATAGTTATTTCTTCCGCATTTAACGCAGCTTGCGGGAAGCATAAATCATAGACAAGTTCCTCTAGCAACAGGCATTAGACAAATCATACACGTCACCTGAGGAGCAGAATATTTATTAATATTCTATTAGTTAACTGTAAAGATAATTACTGAGCAGTAATAACTATAATTGGAAATGGTACCTCGTGGCAATGTCTAAGGCGTTCGTAGACATGCTACTTTTAGGATTGGCGATTTTAGATACGGTAAGCGAACCTCTGGTTTCTGGAAAATAACTATCAACCCGCCACAAACCAATCCTATACCTAGATAGTTTTCCCTGTTTGTACCTACAGCCTTTGAACATCATCATCTGCCTAGCCTTTTTCCCAACTTTATTGGGGTCGGCTTCCAGTCAAACCGGTTTCAGCTGAATACCAGTATTTTACGTGGAGCGGCTGCCCACCAGACCTCCACAACCTATTAACTGGGTAACACGGTATTTCATGGCAAGACTGGAGTCAGATTTTCTACCTACAGCCTTTGAACGCTGAATAAAAAAATCTATCACACCGACATTTGTCTGCATTATTGTTTTGCACAGAAAAATTGGATACAAGTTTTAGGTAGTCTGTATTGTGTGGACCCACCATTAAGTCGAGTGATGCGATTGGCTATTAAAAACTCATTCAATGGTGTAATGGTTTGTCACAATTATTTTGTGATAAATTCCGTTCGAGGAACTAGGCCTAAATTTCATTCTTATTATTAACTGGCTTCTGCCAGCGGCTTCGCTCACTTTAAAGTCGGAACTCAGAAAACTCGTTCCAAAATAAAATAAACTTTTATTTTATTTTGGAACGAGTTTTCTGCGAAAGACACAGGCTACTTAGCCTGTGTCTTTCTCCAAGATTTAATCTATCCCTATATCAACTAGCGACCCGCCCCGGCTTCGCACGGGTGCAAATGTACAATGCTAATAACGGTCATTGACCCAACTACATTTATTGACACACTTAATTTCAAAAACAGAAATAATGACATAAAGCTGTCCTGAATCGACAGCTATCGTGATCCTTACTATTCTACCTAATGAAAAACGATTCATAATTTTCTGTCCGGGGGTACCTACAAAGAGATATTAAGGAAAGGTCAATGTATTTAAGGTACTTAATTGGATAAGGATTAATGCTGTATTGCGTAAAATCACTTCGTAAATAAGCCATTTTTTCTCGTAAAATGTAAAGGATAAAAAATGGTTATTGTGGGTTATCCTTAAGAGATAGACATATACCATCGCGGATTTTTTGTTGAACTTTTTAAGGAGTACAATACTGTAGTACGTTATTTTTATTTATCTCGTGAGGTTCAGCCTGCGTTTGCAATGCAAGCGCAAAAAAATGTGTTTGTTTACGACATCACATTAGAAACCTTTAAATTTATCAGTGTTTCTCTACAATATTATTCATGTATTATACATACAGGGTTACTGGTAATTCGACGTATATCCGTCAAGGGCTGATAAGGGGGCCAAAATGCAACAAATTGAACCCCCCATATGTATGGCCGAAATTCAATAGTTTTCGAGATATTTGAATTTTAAGGGTTTTTCGAAATTTACCCAAAATTTGACATTTAATTCCAAATAATAGAACCCACATACCCATTCAAGGGTACCATTAAAAATGATGTTGTAGCTGGCACTTCAATTAAGCTATGGGCATCATTAAAACTACTTAATTTAACAAAATAATTAAAATAATGACCGAAGTAAGAATAATATCTTACCAATATTTTCATTTTACGCTTCAAAAATGTTGTCTCGTCAAAAAAAATTCTATGACATTAATCGTACAAATAACTAAAACAACTTGCCTATTCTGTAGGATTTCCAAAAAGGTATAAAAGTCAATTTTAAAATACATAATTCGTGGCATGGCATGTGTTTGAACCGGCGCGGGGAGAGAAATCATCTGTGTTCTTAGTTTATCATCCTCGCTAAAACAACCGATTTTACTGGCGAAATTCTACCTGATGGGGCGAGGTGTGCGGGCGGGGGAGTACACGGCGTTTGCTGCGCTCGCGTCGCCTTCCTTAGTACAGTTCGCGTCAAATAACTATGCCCCTCTGAAGTTAGCCATTTGAAAAGATCGCGTAGGTGCAGTCACGTAGACGGGAGCAAGCGGGACGCAAGCATGCATCGAACGTAAACGAGCGACTGAGACATAAAATCGCGCCGTCATAATCCCCGCCCCGCGCATGCGCAGTTGCAGTTTGTTCATAATTTTGACTACTACGCAGCCACTCGTAGCCAACTTCAGAGGGGCACAGTTATTTGACACGAACTGTAAAAAACGAACAAACTGCAACTGCGCATGCGCGGGCGGGGATTCTGACGGCGCGATTTTATGTCTCAGTCGCTCGTTTACGTTCGATGCATGCTTGCGTCCCGCTTGCTCCCGTCTACGTGACTGCACCTACGCGATCTTTGCAAATGGCTAACTTCAGAGGGGCATAGTTATTTGACGTGAACTGTACTAAGGAAGGCGACGCGAGCGCAGCAAACGCCGTGTACTCCCCCGCCCGCACACCTCGCCCCATCAGGAAGAATTTCGCCAGTAAAATCGGTTGTTTTAGCGAGGATGATAAACTAAGAACACAGATGATTTCTCTCCCCGCGCCGGTTTAAACACATGCCATGCCACGAATTATGTATTTTAAAATTGACTTTTATACCTTTTTGGAAAGCCTACAGAATAGGCAAGTTGTTTTAGTTATTTGTACGATTAATGTCATAGATTTTTTTTTGACGAGACAACATTTTTGAAGCGTAAAATGAAAATATTGGTAAGATATTATTCTTACTTCGGTCATTATTTTAATTATTTTGTTAAATTAAGTAGTTTTAATGATGCCCATAGCTTAATTGAAGTGCCAGCTACAACATCATTTTTAATGGTACCCTTGAATGGGTATGTAGGTTTTTTTATTTAGAATTAAATGTCAAATTTTGGGTAAATTTCGAAAAACCCTTAAAATTCAAATATCTCGAAAACTATTGAATTTCGGTCATACATATGGGGGGTCCAATTTGTTGCATTTTGGCCCCCTTATCAGCCCCTGACGGATATACGTCGAATTACCAGTAACCCTGTATAAACCTTCCTCTTGAACCACTCTATCTATTAAAAACCGCTTCAAAATCCGTTGCGCAGTTTTAAAGATTTAAGCATAGATATGGACGGACAGACAGCGAAAGCGACTTTGTTTTATACTATGTAGTGATAGTGATAGTGATAGTATATATGTGTGGTTATAGTATGGATTAGAACATGGACGACTGCACCACAAATCACTGAACACATTTAAATCATGTATCTAGTTCACACATAGTTCTAGCACGAAATTTTTTATTTTTTTATATAATATGTTTCATGGAGCCACGCGATTCTGAAAATAAAAATGGCGACGGGCGACTATGCCAAGCTCCCATACAAAAATGTTCGAACCCCTTTATTGATTTGTTATGCAAATGGGTTTTAGAACTGACCATGACCGATCGATGACTTGAATTGGAGTCACGATTAAATCAAGTACTTGTACCTAACTACCGCGGCACTCTCTTGGCTCTAAAATATTTTCCTCAATTTATTTTCTCAAAGGTCAACATTTTTGCAAAAAAATATTTTACCGAAATCTTTGTTCGAGTCCCCCTTTTCCAACAAGGGGTTCCCACAAGATCTGACCTCCGATTATGTGACCTCGGAAATATAAATTGGACCGACTGTTTTGGAAATTCAGTAATTATTGTGGTTTTACTAAGCGTGGGAAGGCTCCTTTGATCGAAATCATGAATTTGTGGTCAAAGGTATAAACATACTCGTAATTAGGTATTTCTAAAGCAATCAGCTTTATTCATAACTAGTTTCTTCCGGAAGCTTCGCTTACGTCATCATCAGCCGCAAGACGTCCACTGCTGAACATAGGCCTCCCACAAGTGTCGCCACAACAACCGGTCCTGTGGGTCTCGCATCCATCGGCTACCAGCGACCCTCACCAGGTCATCAGTCCACCTTGCATCTTGCTTACGTACCACCACAGAAACTGGACCTTCCGGGATGGAAAGTAGACTATGACACACAAATCACACAATAGTCCAGCATTCTTGATATTATGCTAAATGCGAAAATGGTGGATCGGTAACATTGTAGAAAGAAAATTATTAACGAACAATTTCAAGTCTTAACAATATTACCTACAAACATCATAATTAACTTATAATTACTATAATATTAATTACTATAATTTATATATAATATTAATTACTTATGATTTTTGTAGGAACTTTGTTCGAAAGAGTTACCGCGGCCCTGGAAAGCAAGGTTTTGGAAGAACACGGGTGGGTTTTAGTCAGTAAGAGTCTGACACTTCCGCTCCACTCAGAGCGGGAGAAATCTTTTTATGATTTCCCATCCGTAAAAAACAGCAAAAACCGAGAACAAATATCTCAAACGGGATATTGCAATGACCGTGAGTTTATAATTATTCACGTGTGATTTATATAATAATAATAATAATATAATAATAATAATAAAATTTATTGAAATATAATAGGTACCTACTTTTTTTTTCTCGAGAAGATACGGATATAATAGTGTAAACTATCGAATTTGTTTAGGGGTTTCACCTGTTTATTAAATGATTTGTACCTACCGAGATATTATAATTTTAAAAAATACGGAGACGAGTACATGACATGTCTTTATTCAGACTCCTATCCATACCAGTGATTGTTAATGTCTGGGAAGATTTTCATTTAAAAATACAGAGAATCTTTTGACTAATGGAAATATTCCAAACTAACACGTTTTCAATAGACACTTTTCTTTTTTTTTATTCAAACCTATTGAACCAAATACGGCCTTTTCATTTCAAAAATAGTGGGCAAACGTACTATAATTAAATTCCTATCCTCGAAATACTATTTGATTTGAACTGAACTATAAAACCTTGATTAAATTAACCACTCGGGCCCAAAATGTGAAAATTCCCTAATATAAAGTAAATCTTATGTATATGTAAATAAACATTAAATTCGCGATTAATTCGCGACACACCGGTGTGTCGCCGGGGCCGGACAGGTAACCTTAACCCTAATTTTAATTAACCCCGATCCTTGATCTTGTGGCGGTTTAGAAAAGTAAGTAAGGTCTAACGACCCCACACACCCTAGTGTAAGGGCTAGGGTGTGTGGGGTCGTTAGACCTTACTGCCCATTCGATAAGAAGAAAAAGAAGAATTAACCTTGATTTAATTTAAGAGCTATTCCACTGTAGGTTGTTACGCAAGTACTTATATTAGAAATTCCTATTATTTAGGTTGTGATCTAAACGACTTACCCAGCAATATCGAAATTTCGTCACCCTGCTATCAACAGCTAAAATTATTACCAAAGGTCTTTGGCGTTGTTCTTTTCTCTTCTGTAACTTGTGATTTTTAACTGTCTCGGTTGGCTAAATAATAACCGCCACACGGTTCGAGCTGTATAACGAGCCACGAACTTATACTACTAGGCTCTAAATTCACTAGGCCTTTAACTTTAGGTATTATAGATATTCGTAAATTAGGAACTACCATTTATTAGCTTTTCATTTTTGCACCAACTTTCTTAAATCCGGAAGCAAAACCTTTTCAACTCGACACATACCTCACCTCTATTAACTACTTTACGTTTTACATAGGTAATCTACTCAATAAACTTATTTCTCAATCAATCGTGACTTTAACCCACGAAGTTAACGGGTTCAACCGTAATCCCTCCAAATATTATTCCAGATTAATTTATCTAATTCACTTTAACTCCATTATTCAATAATTAAAGCAATCATGATTGATGTCAATCGTCAGATTGGGCTTTAAGCCGCTATCTAAAAACATTTCAACGTTTTCATTCATTAAGTTTAGTGACAGATTGAGTGTTGATACTTGTTTATGATATAATTTTGAATGATGACTGCTCGTGAAAAAAAAAATTAACTCATTAAAATGTTCCTAAAGTTTATTTTTTTTTCATTTACGGGCGCCATTTTGAAAATTTAAAAAGCCTATGTCACTACCACAATTCTGACGAATTTAACAACACCTCATATATCAAAATCCGTCCAGCCGTTTGACCTGTAGGGCGCGGGCGTGCCAAAGAAATGGACATACACACATACATACGCTTGAAAAACATTACCCTCCTTCTGACGCAGTCGGGTAAAAATGAGTAAGATTGGCCCTCTTGTCTTTCTCTCACACCGGAATCATGATGGGTTTAAAATGTCGTAATATGGCTCCTGGTATAGGTATTTATCGGTACTACATCTTGAATTAGGTTAATATGGTAGGTTCTTGATGTAGCAACTTTTATGCTTCCGCGAAGTTATGGCCTATAATCGATAGGAAATGTCTTACTTGACTGCCTATAATAAAATCTAATATTGACTACCATAGACCAGCGAGAAACCGCAGTGGCTGCTGGAGACGCCAGTGTAAGAACTCTCCAACAGAGTCATCAATCAGCTACTCATAAAAAAAGTACCTAAAAAAAATAATTAAACCGACTTCAAAACTTTAATCTATTTTAAAACACTCCCTCCCACTCCGTCCAGAGTGGGAGACTACTCCCGCTCTAGCTGGATCTGATAGTTTGATGATTTTCCAACTGAAAAACAAGCTACTGACGGTTTTCTCGTTCTATCAATGTATAATAGTAGTTTATGCAACGACCATATAAAAGGGGTTATTAAAACACGAGTGTGGGCATCACACGAGTGTTTTAATACCTAATTATATGCCGTCGCATGCACTATTTTATCTTCACTCATACAGTTGAAATAAAATAAGTGGAAAAATAGTTTATTCCAATATGGCGGATATTCTCATTGCGTATTCGAATGACTGCGCAGCGCGCGCATCCATAGACAAAGATAAAAGCTGGCTCGTTGACTGAAGTCAATGAGCCCGCGCTAATAAATTAAAAAGTAAAAGTGTGCTATAAAAATTAAAAAGTTATTTTACGATGCAGTTGTTTAAAAATCGAAGGTGAATGTTGAACTGTAATGGTATTTTTTTTAATTTTGCCTGTCCACGAAAAAAAAGTACGTGTTTATGCATTCGTTTTTGAACTCATATTTGGAACATTACGTTGTGAGTGTAGATAAAATAAATATATACCTAGGCATAAAAAAATCGCTCCATCATTCCAATTTCCATTTTTCCATTTAATACCCAGTAATGTGTGCCATTCAACACGCCTGTAGAATTAAAACAAAAGCTGCATTTTCAATTAAAATCGCACAGAATAGACATTTCTATAATAATAGAATTTCTATTGAATTGAAATGTTATTTATCAGAAGTTCTGAAGCCGTTCGAGCATGTGTCTGAGTTATTATTGTAAGACTTTGATAATGTTTTAATTAGATTGCGTTACGTGGTAATTAAATGTAGCTGACAGCGCATTGTTATGATGATTATTATTAACTTGAGAGAAATCGGATAGAATGTTTGGTAAATGCGTTAATGTTTGGGCTTACATCAACTACGTAAATTGATTTAGAAAATAATTGTGTTGGATTGGTAAAATTATTTATTTACTTACTGGATACATTCAATCAAACCCTATCATGAAAGTCATAATTATGTTTTGAAAGAAGTATCTACTATTATTTATTTAAAGGCTTTTCTACTCGGGTTGGCTCCCGGTGATTTTTCCTTGCTTCCGCCGTGAGACCCTCAGGGAAAAGGAGGTTCGGATCCCTTGATTATTATTATTATGTATCTCGTTTATTCATTTGTATACCTACCGTTTACATTTTTAAATATTTCTAAAAAAAAACTACAAAAAACATTTAAAAATATAAAAAATAGTAGTCGGCCGGTGTCGGGAGAGGGGTCCAAGCAACCGGTGGTTAAGGCTTCAGAGATAGGAACCTCCCCACAATACGAGCCGTATCGAGGAGTACTGCCTTCTGTATCAGGCCCTTTATGCAACTGCGCGACGCCAGCTTAGACAGATGGTCGTCAAAGCTTTTGGCCATCAGACCATTGGCCGTAACGACCATCGGCACAATGACAGCCGAGTCCACATTCCACATGTCGACAACCTCGTGCGCTAAGTCAAGATACTTGATTCGTTTCTCTTTCTCAGCTTTCACGAGGTTATCGTCATGTGAAATGGTAACATCGATTATCATTGTGCGGCGCGCTGATCGGTCTATCACCACTATATCGGGCTTATTAGCGATGATAGTCCTATCAGTGATGGATGATAGACCGATCACAGGACAACGTGACATGGTCATTTTCGTTTCAATTATAATGTATTATTATTATGTTTTTGTATAACTACTGTTACTTATTAGAGTTTACTCCTTAAGAAACGATTTTCATATTTAGCCCGCGGCAGGAAAATTTTATGAGGAGTAAAATCGAGCGTTAACTAAAAGTGAGGCGTTACGTTCCTCTACGCAACGTACTTTGCGCACCTTTCACTTCGGGATTATGTATGTGTGTATATATGTCGCAGACAATTAGCTTGATCAGCCGTTTCATTGGTTGCCTAGCCTTTTCATTTAAATGCGCTGATTTATCAGCGACCTAAGTGACATCTTCTGTTCAATATCGTTTAATGACTTGCCCATGTCACTTATGTCGCTGATTCAACGGCGCAGTTAAATAAAAAGGCTAGGCTTTTAATGAAACGGCTGATTAAGCTAATTGGCTGCGACATTTATACAAAGTATACTCAGCTTATTATTATGTGAAATAGTTTATGATAAGTATTATTATATATTTCATTGGAATGGTGTAAATAACATGAATAAATAAATATGCTTTGATTATTTTTAAGATGCTTTCATTTACACTCTTACATAATCTACACAAAAACTCCAGTCGTGCGTCGGAGCTGACACACACTCTTTTTTTACTACCTGGCTGGCCTGACTGTAACCGTCTCTATGGTGTATGTATTTATTTATTTAACAGTTCTTGTACACACATTTAACAAATCCATCATTCCATAATTTTTCATTCCATCTATGTAGTACTTACAATATTATTCATTAAAATCGGTTCAGTGGTTAGGCTTGAAAGCGTAACAAACTCGCTATCGCATTTATTGTACCTTGTGGTTAGAATTTAACCTGTTTTGTCCCACTGCAGGGCGAAGGCCTATCTCATTCCGAAAATAACTTTACACCACAATCACAAAATCTTCAGCCAAATAATACTGCTCAAATAGCAACAATGGCGTTAACACAGCGCTCAGCTGTTGTCAGATTTTCCTAATGCATTCTGCAGCCGGCTATAATCCCACCCGGCTAAGAAGATGTCAATTCTACGGGAGCCGACGTCGGCGAACGGCGGCAGCTGGCCGAATAATCTGAAAACCAACTAAGCACCAAGCTGGGGACTGAGATCTTTGTATTGCCCATATACGCTGTCAGTTGCATGCGTTCGAGGAGGAATAAAGAATCTTGTATGAGGCGTAGTCCTAATAGAAAGCGATCTTCGCGTGAATAAGCGATCATCGCGTCATTTTGTTTGGCAAAACCAATAAGCGCCCTCTGTGAACGGCGACGATGCGTTCGGGTTTGCCGTAAAAATTTACGCGACGATCGCGTATTTGCGCGATGATCGCTTTCTATTAGGACAACACCTTTTTTATTATTGATAGGCACGCGCTTGACGACTATCTCACCTGATGGTAAGCGATGATGTGGTCGTAGATGGAGTACGCTGGCCTAGAAGTAACATATTCACTCTTGACTTTAAGACTCCCAGGTTGTAGCTATCAGGAAACACAGACTCTGACAGGAAATTCCACTCCTTAGCTGTGCACACAATGAATGTGTTCCCAAAAAGTTTTTTGCGTATGGGTGGGAAGTCCACCATGTACCGGTGGCGCATCGCCGTACGTCTTGTGGTCCGATGATGGAACGGGCTTGGCGGAATTAAACTATGCAATTCCGTTGCACACTCCCCAAAATACAACCGATAGAAAACCGACAGGCTAGCAACTCGGCGTCGATGCTCGAGACTAAGTGTTGCTCGTCGTTTTTGGTACTTTTTACAAGATTTGAATTTAACTTGTCTTGTTAGTAAGTCTAAGGTCATGGTCATGGTCAAATCTTGCAACTGAATTTTAAAACAACTACCACCAGTTTGGATGACAATGCAAGGTTATGCAAATGATTTAATTGTAAATTCAATATGGCGAACTTCCAAAGATCACCATCTTTGGAGGACCGCCGTACAATAATTTATAAGTATGCACCTCATGAAATTAAAGGATTTGCTGAGAGGAATACGAAAAAGGGGTTTTATTGTTTTTTATAAGGTTTTATTTTAAAATAATGTGTTTATGATAAATATAAGGACTTCTTGTACATGGTGGCCACCTAATTAATTGCTTCCTATCGGCGAGCTCGAGGAGAAGAACAGGCTCATCTACCTATATAACTTCTTCTATATAAAAATGAATTTCTGTTCGTGAGTCTCGCTAAAACTCAAGAACGGCTGGACCGATTTGGCTAATTTTGGTTTTTAATATTTGTGAAAGTCAAATACTTCCGAGCAAAGCCGGGGCGGGCCACTAGTAATTTATAAAAATGTTTCCCTTGGTTATGCCTTATCTTGAGAATGACTTTACCGATTTCATTCATCTATTTTTAATGTTTTTTAATACTTTTTAGAAGGTTCTTACGGAAAGAAATTTGCTCAGAAAATACTCCTACGGGAACTAACGGTATATGTGCGAACGAAGTCGCGGACAAAAGCTAGTTAAAAATAAACTGTGATTTTTTGTATGGATTTTTTAGGTTGGCATCAACACTTAATCGCATCACTTGACTTTCGTTTGACTGTTGAAGCTAAAACATAAAGAAACCGAGTGATAATTAGGTTTTAAGTTTAAAATCAGGGACATGTGTGGCATATGTATATACCTAGTCTTATGTCGAATAGGTGACTAATCTATATGACGGAAATGGTACATCTCCCTAAGTAACATCAGCCATGATATTGGAACTACAGTGGGCGTACCATGGGAAGTGTTGGTTATTGCTCAATAGAAATACTGTTTGCTTTTAAATCAAATTATAATTCACTCTCGAACTCACTGCAACAATATTCTAACTCACTCAATAATTCCGCAATAGGTACACAGCACCAGCTTACGAAACGCGCGGCGGTTCCTAGACATGTTCACTGCTCGATCGTCACCAGCCGGTCGATTCTGTCGACATCTCACGGTGTTCACCTAGGCGGAGTGAACGACAACTGAGCTGTCATTCCATCTTATTTGTATGGTTTGACAACTCACCCGTCGTGCGCCCCGCCCGGGTGTTCACTTCGACATGTTTATAGAATCGCACTGCAGTAGACTGCTGTTGCAAACTTAGCTTCGACCGAGCACGATGTTCTAGACTTCGTCGAACGCCACTAGATGGCGTTTGCGTCTCGATTGTTCAATCGACTAACGTGTTTCCGACATATAGGTACTATACTAATATAATAAAGCTGAAGAGTTTATTTGTGTTTGTTTGAATCTCTGGAACGACCTGTCGGATTTATGTATATGATAGCCACATTCATGAGGAAAGCTATAGGTTATACGGGAACGGGAAATTCCTACGGCTACGGAAAAAAAGACGGAATATACACGTACGAAGTCGCGGGCAAAAGCAAGTTGATGATAAAGGAGACAGTAGCGTTTACCGATTGGTGTATGAAAGATTAATTTGCCAAGAGTGCAAGCAGGGTCGCTAAAACATTTCCCATGTTATCGAGGCCAAGATACCGACAGACATTTCATTCCAATGTTCTTATTATAGAACTGAACCTCTCGCTCGGCGCATCCTGGACAGTCTCACCTAACATCAAGACTGGCCAATCCTTCCCTTGCGGAGGTAGGGCTAACGCCCGCCTGGTTCGCGACCACCCTCCCACCGGAGTTCGGCGTCAAGCAGCCTGCTGTGTTTAGTCGACGCGTGGGAGTACCAGTGCCTCAAGGCATCTTCTGGGCACGCTCGCTTCATCATGGACTTCATCTATCGCTTTCCATCAGGCGTGATCGAGGTCAAGAGCTAGCCCATTCATAAATAAAAAAAAATACATACATTTTTATCGGGTGACTATTGCATTTTGTATGAAACAGCTGATTTAAAGAGTTGGTCCCATAGTAAAAGTTGTTTATAATGATGAGTACTTTAACCCCCTGAAAGGTTGTTGGTGTTTTACAAATAAACCTGTATATGTGAAAAGACTTTCAGTCATCATGTTATGTCAAAGCCATCATGATTTCTTTGTTAGAGAGAACTATACAGGTCGAATAACACTAGGTACCTCTTGTACACAACTGAATCGTGATGGCATTGACAGTTCACGGTAGGACTGATAAGGAACTTCCAGAGGAATTTTATCTTTTTGGTTTTTTTTTAATCGACAGGAAGATTATACGGATTTTTTGTTTCATTTTTAGGCATCAGGGGTTTTTACACTTACTCGAGTTATTCAAGTCGTATAAGGGCTGTCCACTTCAAAATAAAACATCGTCGTCTATAGAACGCCACCGGCTATCTCCCTAATGGAAGAGGGCCTTAGGAGATGTCGAATCACAAATGAATGAAAGGTATAAACATCGAGGCGGAGAATGGACTGACCTCATCCAGTACCAACCCTCATAGCGTGATACACTTAATCACATTTTCTTTCACAATCTGAGGAAACTCATGAACCATTGCTTCACATGTTTCTTGCTAATTCGTCTGCTTGACAACGCTGCAACGTAATGAAGGCAATGAATATTATTGAAATGAAATGCATTTAACGAACGTTATGAAAATGAATACGGGGACAAAAAATGTGAGAAGGGCAAAGCGAACGTGCGGCCGTTAGTTGTGTTATTTAAGCTTCTACTATTATTATTTTATTACAGGCACTTGCTTTTGCTTAAGGCGAGCCTGACTTGAGCGCGTAGGCATCTAACGCTTACCCCAGGCCCCGCAAGGAGTAGCAATACGTAATAAGTTACGATGCGCGGGAGACGCGCGCACCAAGCGCACCGCTCGCTCATGAGTTCACGGACTCGGGTAGGTACTAAGTTCCGTCACAGGATAAAGTAATGCAGTAGATCAACTTGAATTGATTAGTATAAGTTTATTTTGTTTTATTTTTCTATTAAGTATTTTTTAAGGTTATAGATGGATTAAGTACGTATTGTACAAACTTGAATCCAATTACTAATCATTAAAAATCAGTAATAATACTTATTTATTTTAGAGTATATGGTGGATTTAAAATCTGACTGACACGAAAATTATGAATACGAGTACGATACAAAAATACGCGTCGCGCGCTATTTGGCTTTGGTGCGATACCTTCGTAAAAATCAAGTAGTAGGTAGGCACACTTACTTTAGGAAAATTATGTTACAATTCTTGAATATTATAATTCAAGAAAGCTTAGAAGTATAAATGGTTTGGAATTTGCCTAGATGCTATTTAAAAAAAAACAAAAACGTTTTTATATTTTTTAATCAAATAGTTAACATAATAAAAGTTACCAATGCAACTGGCTAAAATTCGTTGAACTGTAGCTGTCTCGGTTTGCATGGACCTAGCTGAGTAGATTGACACGGAATATGGTCCTTGGATTTGCTTGGACCTGGCTGCACAGGCTTATCATTAACATTTTCTTTCAATATTATGTCTCGTATTGGCATACCGCGATTTTGGCGCGGATCCACAATCTCTGGCAATATACATTTCAAATAAAAATCTATAACTTTTTTCTCCATATGCACCCGCCAAAATTCGTCATCTCTTGAAATATTTTCTACTACTAGTTTTCACCGAACCATATTCCAAAAATGCATTGGTTCCTTTCTGTTACATGAAGTTGACCCTGCACTTGGTAATACCAATTACTTTTTTTGTTTATAACCCTGGTATGTTTTATTCTATCGAATTTAAATATATGTATTTTACTTTCTTCAATAGCAGCATTTCCCTTTTCTAAATGCCGTTATTGGACATTTAATTTCAACAATGGTGTCGTTCCCAACTATACCGTCGGGGGTAACCCCAATAAATGAGTATTATTTTGGAGACAAGTCACGCCCTTCCGCATGCTCTATTGCCCTGTAACGCAAATTTTGATTTTGATTTGTTGGTAATTAACAAGTAAAATTTTAAAAACTTACAAAATATCCCTGTTCAATAAAGATAACGGAGCTACAGTGCCAAAGACAGATACACAGGCACACAGACGCACGTACACAGAAACATAGATAGCAAACCGTTATAAATAAATAGGATAGAATTGTAATATGGTGTGTGTTTAATTTCTTTATGTATTTTATGGTGTTACAATAATGATAATGAGATACTACTTTATTCAAATCTATACTAAATAATATTATAAAGTGGAAGTGCGCTAAGTGCGCTGTGGTAATAGCTAATTATACGTAAGTACCATGTACTACAAAGATATTGTTTTTCATTCGATCTAAAAAAAAGTCCGCGACGTTACACCTATATCTATCTCTTATAAATATGCCACACTAAGGCATTTTATGTCAAATAATTTATTTAAAAATTAAAGGTGGTTTTTCAGCATTAATATTAGGCAGGCATATTAATCCTTACTAGCGAAAGTTACTTCATTATCAAGATAATTTTATGAAGATAAACTTTGTCTTTTACAGCATGTTATTTGAACTCACCGTTTAGGAGATAATGTAAAATTAAAATAATTCAACAATATTATTAAATCGAACGGGCGGTGCGCGAGACGCGGCCACCAAACGAGAACGCGTCGAGCCTGCGTGACTGCGTGCGACGCGGTGCAAGAAATTCTTTTTTGTATTATGATTATGAATTTATGATAGTTACATTCATGGGGAAGGCTGTACGGCTATACGGGAACGGGAATTCCTACGGGAATGAAGAGTTCCGTTACCTGTCTCCGAAGTTCTTCATCAGATCTTCACCAAATTGAAATGGGATCAGTCCGGGAAGATACACTTACAAAAAAAATAGAATCATCAAAATCGATTGACAAGAAAATATCGCTGAGCAAACATACAACAAAAAAAAACAGTCGATTTGAGAACCTCTTCTTTTTTGGAAGTCGGTTAATAATATACAATACAATAGTCAATTAAAAACAGTTTAGTGTATGTAATTTATAATTTCTATACATTTTTCCTCTTGCCAATAAACACCGATAAAGTAACGCATTGGATTGGAAAAACTATCCAAACTGACCACATAGTTTTTTGTATGTCTTGTCATAACTTGATACATTGTTAGTAATTAGTAAGAGGATGGACTCTAGTGTACAGCGCATAAATGAGCTGGTCCGGTAGCCTAAACGTTACCAAAAGTATGTTATTATAATATTTTCATAGGAAATGGTCATACTGTAACACTTTTACACTATGGCACGCGACTCACGAGTGCGCTGCGCGTATTGTTTGGCATAGACGAGACCTACACAAACGTTGCGGACACCATAAATATTATTATTTGTTGTGTTGTGGTGGCTGTGAGTAGGTACCCACCTAGCGTATAACTACACTTATATTTCTTCTCTACATGAACACCACAACATTATTGCACCGATATTCAACTCTCATGTAGGAAATACGAGCTATTATTTTTGCATTTGTTTAGGAGTAAGATAAGTGAAAACGGACATTTCTAATAAATAACAAATATTATAAGACTTATACAAACTCTCCGAAACCATCAAGACTAACGTAGCGGGGTGAACTACCTATTTGACATTTGAAAACAGTAAATCATTGTATCATGTGCGCGCGAGGTGGCTTTATGCACTCTGAAATAGGGTTCAAATTCAATTGTTTTACATACTCGATGCGGTTGGTAAATCTATTCCGCGCGAAAACTAAACCACTAAAGCGCACGTCTTTATGCGTATTGAAATAAGGTTTAAATTAAACTGTTTACACACATGTTTGCGGTGTGGAAATTTATCTGTTTCGTGTCGGTACTTACCTAGTTAGTAAAGTAAATTATGTATATACCTATATACCTTTTTGTTTATTCAGCCAAAGTTTATAAAAAAAAGTAGTCACCGCTGCAACGAAGAGCCGTGACAACTTTTTTTTCCCCCATTTTTTTTTACAAAATTATAGCTACATCTAATAAAAACTAACTATATTACAACTGTTTGAACACTAAATTGTATACAAGTATTATTATTTAACCACTCGACACGTGAAAATTCCAAAATAAAAAATAAATCTTACGTAAATAAACATAAACATTAAATTCGCGGCACACTGGTGTGCCGGCAGTGCTAGAGCGGTAATCAATTTAGGCTTAGCCAGTAACAGAACTTAGCGGGGGTGGCGGGATCGCAAAAATTTGGCACACGTCCGACCTCCAACACGTTCCGCTCGGGACTAAATGACACGGGGCGCGCTCATGAAACGACAAAATCACTTGATTTTGGAATTAGTGGGATACGTATTTTCATATTTCACATTATGACGGCCGATTTATATCACATTTTTTACGACCTTTATTGTGGTATAAGTTTTATTACTCAAAACCTTATATAACTCAAATGAAATGATAATTACATCTTGATTTTGACTTGTCTTTGCGATTTAATTGGATGCAGTAAAGTGCAAGTAATCGTGTATCGCACGGCCGAAATCGCAAGATCGAAGTGTGAAATATGTAATACATTTTTTTCAAAATTTAAATCCGTGTTGTTTACGAATAAAACACAATTTTACACAATGCAAAACAACGTTTTTCCGGAAAGCCTGGCCTTAACTGGCCTGGTTTGTTAGTTTTTATAGGTGGGTTACATCTTACAATTGAATTTTAAAACAGTTAACCTGAAATGATAGAGCTTTAATTTTTCAAAGCGCGTGCCTACCAATAATAAAAAAAAAGCTTTGGTTTGGGTAACAACCCATTTTTTATTATTATTGATACCGTTTGTGATTATTGACCGTGCATAGTTATACACGGTTAGCTTAGGGTGGACCAATAATTTCTTATGCAATCCCATGATTTGGGTGGGGTTCAAATAATAGGGTTTGCAGAGAGGAATACAAAAAATGAAAAGTTTTAAAATAAATATTTAATTCTAGTTCTCAAATGAGTGCGACTAAAAGTGAATGTAAAAATTGAGAAGCATTGGCCGCATTTGTAGAGTGGTCCATTTTTTGATTGTATCACTCAGTCGATTCTTCATGTCTGTGGGTATTCTTACCTACATCAGATTTTCTTTCTAATAAAACAAGGTCCCAAGCATTCATTTATCTGTGCAGCGTGATCATTAATCTGCCTCATTTGTGGATGATCATTCCCCTGTCAATTAATGAACTTTCTGTCAGAGGCTTCGGTACAATTTCCTGGTACTTATACTTTCCTGCGACTCCCCATTGAAGGGTCTTCCTTGTTAACGAAATTCTCTTGTTGTTTGCAAGTTCGTGGTTTATTTACATTTTTAGTAGGCGTAGGAGAGCTGCGCAAGTGCGCATTTTCTTTTTTTGTCTTTAAATGACAAATTGCTTTGTGTAATAATTTTGGATATTTGTTTGTTTTTTACACTTGGTTTATGATTAAGTGAGGAACCAAATATGGGAAGTGTCGTGTTAAATAAATTATAGGTTAAGCCAAACAACACAGATTATCGATTTTTTAACTCAACAGATAAGGCTTAATTTAAAAACAAACCTTGTAAGGCATTCCACCAATAAGTTACCGCGACATTTACTATCCCAAAATTACAAAATAAATTTAAAGACATTACCTTAACTAAATAAATATTCCATAAAGCTTTGACATACAAAATATAGTATGCGATTAATATAAATCCTACTACACGACATCATCTTAATCGAATGCCATTTTTGTGTCAAACCTAAAACCTATAAGGAATATTATTTGTAAGACAAATATTTTCTCTTCGCAATCATTTTGTACATTATGATAAAACAAACATTATTTATGTACGTATGAGGTAAGGGAAGGGTTTTTGACATAATCTTAAATGTCAAAAGGTGACTAAGCAGTATTCTGTTAAAGTAATTGCCGTAAAAGGAAGATATTTTTTGGTAAACAAAGAATAAGGATGAGATTTGGTAGACTTAGGTTGTATATTTACTTTGCTCTCTTACCAATGTTCCGTCGAGATCTAACGTATTATACAACGTGTAACAGAATAAACACAATACCTCTTAACAGGTCATTGCACTCATTATTATGAACAACTTTTACTATAAAAAAATCAGCTGTTCAGTACATTTTGTCGAGTTATGCGCACAGAAATGTATGGGGTAGTCGATTTTTTTTCCCGAATTCAGTGTCGGTCCCAAAGTCAAAGTTGTTCATAATGATGAGTACAATGACCCCTTAAGAGGCATTGCGTTTATTCTGTTACACGTTGTTATAACACCTGTTAAAAGTTGTGTTGCATGAGGTCCTGCGTCCGATACTCAGGTCGGGCTAAGTGATATTTATGTTTTTCATCTGGATTTTTATTAGTAGAAGCCCGAATCTTGTAGGTATTTGTGCCCATTTGATGGCATTCGGCTCGGCCTCTGTTAATTGGAACAAACAAAACGGACAAAGAGTTTAAGTCACTACTATCGAGAGGTAGTACCTAGTATGGTAGGGTAAGGCTCTGGTGCGTGTGAGTTTATTGCATATCGGGTCCCCGACTCATGGTAACTGTAGAAACTGTGGGTTCTACCGTTCCCAGAAGGAGCGTATCCAGGAGGATTTCCCCCACATAAAATAAAGGTAAGACTCTGCCTAAGGGCTCGTACACATAAACACAATACGACGTCGCGTCGAGAAAATCAATCCTTTATTTCTTGGCGTAACTATATTATATGCTTGTTAAAACAGCAGTCGTAGCACGACGCGACGTCGTATCGTGTTTATGTGTACGAGCCCTTACCCTTCAAGGACTACTGCCGTGATGTTTTTTTTTTTTTTTTTTTTTCGGTATGACCACTAGCAAGTTAACACGCAGGGGCTATCAACTGCTCAACCGGACTAACCTGTGGTGGCCTCAAATGAATTTAAGGCCCCCAGCCAAGGCAACAAAGCTAGCTACAAGCTAAAACTACTGACCGCTCGCTAAGGGCATTCCCTGTGGAATACGACCTCGGCTTAGTGGCGTCAGTTTGGGACAGCAAGGGACAATCAGGCTGGGTCGTTTTATTATTTAGGGGTTATTAAAGCTAAAGGCTCAGCGGTGCGGGCTGGCTCGTTGGCAAAAGTCGGGGAGGGTTTTGAATGGGGCGTCGCGACGGACCTCGGCGGCGAGGTCGGTATACGGAACGCGGTCTGTGTTTGTTTTTTCTAAGAGTGCTGGTTTCCCTACAGCTTTCCTGAATCTTTGTGATCTCGTCATCTGACTCGACGAGTGTATGCCGAGGACGGCGAATCTTACTAATACGAGAGGGAGTGTATTGTGAGGCCTTTGCAATCAAAGGGTTGCTGTGTTTCTCAGCTGATTCAATAAAACGCTTTGTAAGACGTTTCATGAATTGTTTTATTGTCGGGATTTTAAGGTCGACATGAAGTCGTTCATTCCTAATAAACCACGGGGCGCCCGTGGCTTTTCGGAGAAACCGGTTTTGGACTACTTGCATCCTGTGGATTTGCTTTGACTTTGTGTGTGCGAATGTGGCACACGCATAAGTCATTATCGGGCGAAACTGCCGTGATGTGATGTGATGTTAAGTTATATATGCTTCGTTTTACTCACATTTTCCAAATGTATGGACACATTTTTAGTCAGTGAAGCCACTCATTAGGTACTCTGCCAATGCAAATTGGTCCTCATTAGTAGACCGATTCATTAGTAGTTAAAACGCGTGTCGTTGGAGCTGAGAAGACTTTAAAAATATTTACCGTCTTGAACTTCTTTCAACAAATTGATGAGTTTCGCCGTGAACATCGTATATTGTTAGACGGGTTCCAAAAATACCTGGTTGGAACAGAATAGAATAGAGTAATTTATTTGTCAATCTTAGGTACCTATTTGCGATCTTAAAAATTAGATAGTACGCTACGTTTTGCCAGTAATGACATACAAATTTTAATGATTAACTATTAAAAAAAGTAGTTATTAAAGTATTTTAAGTTATAATGATCAATTAATTACGATATAATTTTATAAATATACTTACAGATTTTAGAGTAAAGAAACGGCGGCGTGGATGATCCGGATTGTCTACACTTTTCATACAAATCAAGCGTAGGTACCTTTATTAATGGCTTTGAATTTAGATTTTATTTTTATAAAATTTTTGACTTTGCAGTTTGATGATGGGAATTGCTCTATAAACATTCACAAAAGGTAAACTAGTTTATTATCTTACGATGTTTACTACATTTATGTATGGAAGCTTTAACAATTCTAAAATTGATTGAATAGGCACCCAATCTCAGACAATTTTCAATATGTAAAAAAAAATGTGTGCGAATAAAAAAAAATAACATAATCTCGAAAATGTGAATGGCGTCTGTCACAGAAGTTGGGCTGAACAACGAACGCTCAGCACAATTTATTAAGATTCATATTCCAAGTCAGTTTGAAGGACCTCCCCTCCGCCATGATAACGGAAAAAACCTCTATTGATGTCAATAAGTAACAATATTATTAACTGTTATTATTATTTTATGATAGATATATTTGATAACGGCATTGTGTACTATGGGTCATAGTATACCCAATGCCGTTTCTAATAGCTGCTGGTTCCTTGCTCTATGGCACACATTGACCCGTTTGTCTGACCTAAAAATAGGCAGTAATTAATCAATTATTCTGTATCTAATTTATTAGAAACGTACGTGAAACACTGTCTTAAAGTTTGTAGCATACACGTGGGAGCTTTTACCCAGAATGTTGACACTTTTCCGGGACAAAAGATTTAAAAAAGTTTTTTAATTTTTTCTGGTAAGTACAAGTTTTGGCATTCTTGATAAGAGCTAGGATTATACTTTTTTATTTATTAAGTACTCAGGAATATTTTGGTTTAAATATTATTTTGGGCCGTCGTTAACACACAAAAAAGAGACGTGAATCAGAAGCGTTGGCCAGCGGTTTCTTCGCGTTCAAAATCAAAATCAAAATGAAAAGTCATTTATTCAAATTCAGCTGAGAGCCAGCACTTTTTGAACGTCAAATTTTACATAAAGACAGTCCCCCAAAACGCCCACCCGTCACCACTTCCTAGTGTTTTAGCTGGGAAGAAGAAGTGGCGCAACAAACTCCCCTTAAAGTCGGGAGAAGATAATTATCCCTTGGAAACGAGCTGCTGGGATGAAAGCATCTTATGTCCAGGATAGATTTACATCATGGGTTAGCCGTGTGCCAATGTCATCAAATCTTTTCAGCCAGTGACGTGTGACTGTGATACAAACCATCAAACATCCCAGGGAACATACTTCCAAGTTTAAAAGTATCCTATGTCCTAATCCAGGATACGGTTTACGGGTTTATCCATGGCAATGTTTATCTAATCAAAACTGGTTCAGCCATTAAGACAAGAGGTAACAAATAGACATATACAGGGTGTAAGGGACAGCCCTCCGCAGATTGACGAGGTGAGTTCAGTATACCATACTAAGAAGACTCGTACATGAAATTGTTTCAGGAACGTTATAGGAATCCAATAAAACTGAATTGTTTTAAAACCTCATACGCAATGTATCGTGACCGAGGCAATCGCATACTGATCGGCCAGCGCAGTTAGCTTTCAACGGCCGTCCCCACTACGGGGCCCTTCCGAACCGCTGATTTCATGCGTCAATTGTTCCGAGTATTTCAACATCCATTGCAGGTTTTTTCATTGTACCTGTATTATTTATAAAAATGGAGTGCTGCGTACAAATACTGTAATTTTACATTGAAAGAAAGGAAAAGTAACTGAAAAAACGAGAAAAATTCCGGTGGAATATGATTCAAAATAAGGAACTTAATGCACCCTATCAGCCTGCGGAGGGCTGTCCCTTACACCCTGTAGAGTTAATTTCGCATTAAGTATGGATATACAGGGTGTTCCAGAAAGGTGTGATCATATTTAACGGTGATGTTGGGTAGCTGATAAACATTAAGTAAAAAATAGCAAAACCAAAAAAAAAACAAGCATAACTACGACTAAAAAGTTCCAAAGAAATTAATTTTCAAGCAGTTTGTTACAGTTACTGGCATTTATGTCACCAACTGCATCAGACTGCTTGAAAAGTAATTTGCCCGTACACAGTCAATCTCGAACGCGATACACGATCAAAATCAATGATCCTGATCCCTGATTGATTGTGTACGGGCGGCCTTAGGAATTATCGACCGAACTCGATCGGTAGACGATTGGTAACTATGTCAAGACTTCCCGCCCAGGTGCTTGTTCCAATTGTCGGCATAACAAAAACAGCAGGGGATAACATTACTAATTAATATAATGTAGCCAAGTTAATTAATGACATGTTAGTGTTCCTCTATACTTTTGTTTATATTAGGTATATTGTTTTTTATACAACCTGTATCAGAATAAACGCAATACCGGTTAAGGGGTCAGTGTACTCAACATTATGAACAACATTTAGTATGGGAACAACCCCGAAATCGCGAAAGATATGGGAAAGAGATGGAAGTTGGATATCTGTTAGTCAATCAATCACGTAAGAACGGCTGAACGGATCTGGATGAAATTTGGCACAGAGATAGATTTAAGTCTACTACGCAGAACGGACTCAGAGTCTAAGTGCGGATAAGGGAGTCCCTACTCTACTCTACTCTACTCTACTCTAGATTTAAGTCTGGTGGAATATGTTATACTAGCTGCCGCCCGCGGCTCCACCCGCGTGAATGTCGAAAATTATCCTAAGGGAACATACTCCTGGGATAAAAAGTATCCTATGTGTTATTCCAGACTATAATCTCTGTGCCAAATTTCATTAAAATACATACAGTAGTTTTTGCGCGAAAGAGTAACAAAAATCCATACATGCAAACTTTTGCGTTTATAATATTAGTAAGGATAGCTGTTTTCTTCTTATCTCGAGAGTATGTTGCCTTAGGACAATTTCCAACATTCAAGCAAGCAAAGTCACTAGTAGAAGCCAGTATCTCAATAAAATTATTACAAGCAAAAGATGAGGTTAATCGAGAAACATTCACACACAAATACACGAACAATTTGTACAAAGACCTTTTTAAAGACATTCTTGTAAAGCTTCTTTATCATTCAAGATACAAAGTGCTTCTCCAAGCAGCATTTGTCACTACTCCTGTTCCACAATATTACCCTAGTGTTGTACCACAACATCTCGATATCGATTATCGATTGAACGTCGCAGCGAGTCGATAATATATCGCAGGTCAGACTCCTAGCATTAACCTATCAGTTTCGAGCCGCGACTGTTAAGGTGGAGCTATACTGAGAGTTAGGCTAACGGTTGCTAAGCGATGTATTGATTTGTAAATGTTTGTAATTAGAAAAACGCTTGCAGGTTCCTCATACCTTTTTTAACAAAGGTGATTTTTGATACACCTATTTGTAATCAATGGTATATGCTGTGTTATTTATTATTATGAGTTTCTTCTAATATAGGTAGGTACCTATATTACAAGAAATCACGCATAATAATTAACATTTATACTAGATAGTAATGTTTTAGCCTAGCTGTAATTATATCAAATACTAGCTGTCCCCCGCGGCTTCGCTCCCGTCAACTGGCTACCTACTCTACACCTAACCTACAAAAAGAAAAGTATCCTTTGTCCGTCTTTCCGACTTGCTAGACAAAAGTTGTGATAGCTCGGTTAATATACATGTTATAAAAATAATTTATAGCCTATAGCACTCAGGAATAATGTTGTACCTAGCTTTCCACCAGTGAAAAAATTTTTAGAATTGGATGATTAGCTAAAATAGTTCCAATATATAAAAATGGTCGCAAAAACGATATAAAAAATTATAGACCCATTTCGATTATATCTATTATTCCGAAAGTTTTCGAATTATTGGTGTATCCCATTCTGTATAGCCACTTGAAAAATCATATTGTAAGCAATCAACATGGTTTCATGCAGGGCAGATGAACACACTCCAACCTTATAGATTTTTCTGAAAACGTTATTGAGTTTGTTGACCAACGGATTCAGGTTGATGCAGTTTACACTGATTTTAGTAGGCTTTCGACAAAGTGGACCACCAACTTTTATTACACAGACTTGAGAAATGCGGAATCTATGGTCCACTATTACAATGGTTTCAGTCATACCTGAATGGTCGTGTATCGTTCGTTGTTCTGAATGGGGCCAGATCTGAGGATTTTTTTGTGACCTCTGGTGTACCACAAGGCTCCCACCTGGGACCATTGCTCTTCAATATTTTCATTAACACCATTATCCATTGCTTTCACCACGCTCAAACATATTTATTTGCTGATGATCTCAAGTTGACACTACCTATAAAATGTATAGAGGACTCCTATTTGTTACAAGCTGATTTGGATAGATTAGTTGAGTGGTGCAATGTAAATAGGATGAGCCTAAATTTAGATAAATGTTTACACATAAAATTTTGTCGCAACAAAAAGGTCTACAATACAAATTACTTAATCTCGGGCAAAAAACTCGACGAAGTGGATAGTATCCGGGATCTTGGAATCATTATGGACAGAAAACTGACCTACAATGACCATATAGATAAGGTAGTATTAAACGCGAACAAAATGCTAGGCTTTGTATTAAGAACTTCAAAGCCTTTTACCAACTCCAAGACCAAAATTATTCTATATGAGACGTTGGTTCGTAGTAATCTGGAATACTGCTCACAGATATGGTCACCTCGTTATAACGTACATAAGCAACGCATTGAGCGAGTCCAAAAAAGATTCTTGTATCATCTTTCTTGTCAAAATAAAACCACGAATCAATTAAAATCACATAAAGACCGTGTTCACCACTTTCAATTTCAAAGTCTCACGAATCGTAGAAAGGTACTAGATCTTTGTTTTCTGCACAAACTTATGTCATCCAAAATAAATAGCGACCTTCTGTCAAAAATATTTATTAATGTCCCTAGTAGATTACCGCGTTCCCACACCTACAATCTGTTCAGACAATCTTGGCGCAAAACTAACTTAGGTGACAACTCTCCTCTTGCAAGGGCAACGAAATTATACAACGCTATATCCCGTAAAGCCGAAATAGATATTAATCACGAGGGTCTTAACACATTTAAAAGGAAACTGACTAAGTACTTTCAGGCGGAAGACATTTGATTTATCAATCCAATTATTATTATTAATGTTAATGACATATATTTTAAATCTACAATTAATCTATTTTTTTAATGAATCCTGATTTTTTTTTATATGTATATTTTATATTTTTGTAATCCATTAAATTTTAAATTTTGACATAGTGTAATACTTTTAAATATTGACATTATACTTTATTACTTGACATAATTCTTTTTACTGACAGATAATATCAGTATCAACGTGTATTTTGGATTTTATTTTTAGCATATTGTGTCTTTCTTGAAATTAGTATGTCAATCTATAATCTATAATCTATAATTTGTATTTTTAATTTTATTTTAATAGTCATGTTAAATATTATATTCAGTCGGAGCATGTAGACTCACTAATGTGTAAGTTGTGGTTACCTGTAATTGAGTGTGCATTACACGAAAACATATATATTATGTAACATGTTTGTATTTTACAGAAGTTTACTCGTGTACTTACTCGTTGGTAATCCTTAAATAAATAAATAAATAAATTAGTTCCAGAGATTACCCCCTACATACAAGCTTACAAATTTTACCTCTTTATAATATTAGTATAGATTCCCTGTGTATTCAAAAGTCAAAGTTAAGCGTATTAAAATCGAAGTTATTTACGTCACTCTTATATTAACTCCTACCAGATTAAAATATTAAAAATACATATTTCGCAGTCTTCGTTGTTCGAAGGAAGTTTTAAAAATAAATTAAATGCCACTTACCCGTAAGTTGTCCTACAGTCAGAACAAAGTGTAAATAACACACCAATTTTTACCAGAAAGTATGTATTTATAAGGTCGTGAATTAGATAAAATCAAAGTGTCAAACAACTTCGCTCAAAGCGACAAATATCATAGCTGATCATCGCTATGCTTCACTTGAGAGCGGTACCTAACAGGAGTAGTTTATTACAGCTCATACACGCTACGTAATTTGAATGGGGGCTGTGTGAGAGTTATTTATGGCTTTATTTTATCCTCCATTCAACTCTATTTGTTACATACAATAGTATTTTAAGTGTACTAACTGCTGGAGGTAATATACAGGTCTTAATTAGTCCCGGAGAAGTTATCTGTGTTTTTGTGTATGTTAATTTGGTTTTATGTCGGTTTTTTTTATTATTGATAGGCACGCGCTTGACCACTATCTCACCTGATGGTAAGCAATGATGTGGTCGAAGATGGAGCACACTTGCCTAGAAGTAATCTATTCACTTTCGTTTTCGTTTGTTTTTATGCATGGATTCATTTAAGACTAGAGAGGGGTGTTATGACTTAACACCACGCCTGTTTCCCCCGAAGGGTTTTGCAAAAGTATCCTGACCCTGGTCTATAGTACACCCACATTTTCCCAGTTATGTTGAAGTGTTGCGGAATTTGTTTGAAAGAGTCACCGAGGTCCTGGAACGCAAAGGAAATTTTGACGTTCATTTCCCATCCTTCAAAAAAAAAAGTTTTAAATTCTCTTTATAGCTAAATTTTCATAAACCAAATCCAGACTTTGAGCTGCTTTTGGACCCAGGATCGAATCTAGGGCTTTCTTCTTTACTTTTTCTAAATTGTAAGATATTTCATTGTAAAATGTGGCCAATAATTGCCAGCCTTTTAAGTACATTACCAGTGGCCTGCGACGCGGAGGAATTTTTCGACGCCTTGTTTTAGATTATTTTTAGTTAGTTACGAGTTTTTTATTTAAGTGTATTTATAGTAATAGATAATAGTGAAAATAAATATCATATATTTTGCAAAATGTGCCTTATTTTATAAATTAATAATGTGAGACGAGGACAGTTTACAAAGTATTCATAATGTAGACTGGAAAAGATAGCTAGCTCAGGTTACCTTAGGCCCAAGACCAAAACGTTTCCTATTGCAGCCATATCCAGTATTTACCTTGTCAGCTAGCAAAACCTCGACAGTCGTGTCGTTGTCACAATGTTTGATATCGATGGAGGCACAGACAGCTTTGTTGTGGTTTCAGTCAATCTACAAATCCTTTGTCTTAAACGTTTAGACTGGCTGGATTTTAATCTGGCTGTCTGCGCAATGCCTATGCCTAAAGTAAAGACGATTTGATACTTATGCCTGGAGGCTCGTTTTTTATTTATTTTTTATGCTTGAGTTTGCTTAATTACCTTTGTATTCATATTTACTTGTTGGCATAACATAGTGTACTAGCTAACATGTACCATTTAATTTAATTTAATGAAATTTTCTAGTCATCATCTGCCTAGCCTTTTCCCAACTATATTGGGGTCGACTCCCAGTCAAACCGGATTTAGCTGAATACCAGTATTTTACGTAGAGCGGCTGCCTACCAGACCTCCACAACCCATTGACTGGGTAACACGGTACTTCTTGGCAAGACTGGTGTCACATTTTCTGGCTTCTGACAATCTGTAACGACTGCCTAAGATCTACAAATGACAGCCGGGACGGAACGGCTTAACGTGCTTTCCGAGGCACGGAGGAGTTTCGGTATGTTAAGATGGCGCGGCAAGCATTGCTTAACCTTGAAGATCGGTCCGTGCGGCTGTTATAATTTTGCCACAATCTTAATTAAATTTTCTAGTGATTTCACAAAAAGTTTAACTACACCGTTGTAAAAATTCAAGTTCTTCAAACTTAACAAACAGATGTGTTGCTAGGGAGTCTGTTGCGCCACTTCTTCTTCCCAGTTCAAACATTAGGAAGTGGTGACGGGCTGGGCGACTTCGGGAACTGTCTTGATGTAAATTTTGACCTTCAAAACGTGCTGATTTTTAGTCTAGTTTGAATAAATAACTTTTGATTTTTGAAAGTTTGTGTGCAAAATTAAGCTATTTGCATTTATTATGGTAGTGGAAACTAATTTAACGTCGAAGTTTCTTTCGCCATTTCGTCTTAGCGGTCGTATAATAGAAAATGTCGACTTCATTTATCTTTTTAGGGTTCCGTACCTCGAAAGGGAACCCTTATAGGCGTCAAAACTCTTTCATACTTCTCTGCGATAAGGCCGCCCATTGTACACTTGTTTTTATAAATGTTTTTCCTGTGATTGTTATGAGGTGTACAATAAAGTAAAACACACTATTGTGTATACTTTATTTTACACCAAGATAATAAATTACGTAAAGGAAACCTTCCAGGCGTTTCAAAAATAGTTTTTTTTTTAAATCTAAATCTAAATCTGCTTTACTGATAATATCACTGTTCTTCATATAATTATTGATAGTAATGCGTTTTTAATCGACATTCAACAGTTGTATGAAACAGTAGGTAGGTAGGTATATTAAGAATCGATTAACTTCTCGCAAATAATATGTATTTTTTAATCCTTGTATAAACAGACTGAATAAAATACGTTCTTAGTTATTATTTAAACTTCTAGAAAGCTCTATCCGGCTATTTTAAGTTCTCTAAAAGTGTAAACTTTTCTATTTTATTGAAGCAAGCTACAGATGGTTTTTATAATCCTTGAAAATTGCTGGAAAATGTGCGCTCTAAGACGTTACCGTGTTTTCTGAACATTAAATGTGCTTGAGTTGTTGCAGATGTAGCTTTGAAAAAGAGGAAATAAATGTGTAAAATTCGAGTTGATTTTATGTTTACTTTCAAGCTTCGTTGTTATACTTAGGTCAGCGTAAAGACGTCCATTGCTGGACATAGCTGCCGCCACATCGACCGGTCCTGTGCGTCACGCATCCAGTCGATTACCGCGGCCTTGACCAGGTCATCGGTTCACCTTGTGGAAGGACTTTCAACGCTGCGTCTTCCGGTACGCGGTCGCCAATCCAATACCTTGCAACGTCATCGACTGTCTGTTCTGCGAGCAATGCGCCCTGCCCACTGCCACCTAGGCTAAGTTCGGCGATTGTTCGGCCTATCTCGGTAACCTTGGTTTTCCTGTGGATATCCGCATTTAATCTGTTTCGTTTTGGAAATGATAGAAAAGAGCCGATACCTATGCATTAAAAAATCAGATCAGGAGGCCTACCACAACCTCTTAAAACAATATTATTTTAATATTACTTTGTAATTTCTGTTGTTGCATTTTCAACTCTCGGCGCTGATCCGAGCGTTGAAAATCCAACAGAGCGGAACGCAAAGTAATATTAAAGTAATATTGTTTTAAGAGGTTGTGGTAGGCCCCCTGAAACGCATGAATTAGAAAATGAAGCCAATTTCGTAAATGATGACACGGTTAAACGAAACTAATCGACTTATCTATAAAAATAATCCCACTCATAACCATTTTTTTGCAATGCTGTTATCCATGAGCTGTTATTGTCTGTCTGTCCATCAAATCAATTGCTATTTTGCCATTTGATGAAAAAAATACTACAAAATAGTAACATTTTACAGTTTTTTTTTTGTGCGTGGTATGACGTTAGTGGTAGTCTCGTTGACGCAATCACTACTGCTAAAGACGAGGTCCTGGGTTTGATTCCTGGGTCGGGCAAAATGTCACTGGGTTCTTGCATCATGGATGGATTTGTGCCCGGTTACTGGCAATAGGCGCCCTCCCATACTTGGGACTTACACTTGAATATAACTGGCGAAATTTGGCTGTAAGTACTATTATGTGGTTGCGGAATTTCTTCGAAAGAATCACCGCGGCTTTGGAACGTAAAATGCATTAGGAGAAACACGGATTGGTTTTAGTCAGTAAGAGTCTAAAACACCCTTCCACTCCGCCCAGAGCGGATGAATCGATTTGACGATCCTTAAAAAATAAACAAACTTACTTGTTGCGATTTGAATTCAAGACCAAACTTACTCAAAACAACACCCAAAGGATTTTACCCATTGAAAACACAGTTTTCATCTCGCGGTTTTCAGGTAATTCTACTATTCATAAATACAACGTGTAACAGAATAAACGCATACCTCTTAAGGGGTCACTGTAATCATCACTTTGGACGTGGGACTACTTTTACTTTGGGACCAACCCCGATAGCACATAAATGTAGGTATGGGGCAGTCGAATTTTTTTCGCAATTTCAGTTTTGGTCCCAAAGTAAAAGTTGTTCATAATGATGAGTGCAATGACCCCTTAAGTCATATTGCGTTTATTCTGTTACACGTTGTATAAGTTTAGTCGTCTACTAAGGGACAATTCTCTTATTTTTAAGGAGTTTTCGGATTCGCGACGCGGTCACCAAATGTCATAACACCTGTAATGCCCCAACATTTTGACATTGATTTTAAGTTCGAGACTTAGCCGGTTTCTTCAGGTCTCATGCGGAATTTCAAGATCAGCATCTGAACTGATGAAGAATAACGTATTACGTATGTTTATGAATGAGTACATATTCATAAGTGTTTAATTAGCATTCCAGCACTAACAATACCTTCACTCTACGGATTACAAAACTAAATACGTAGATTCCCATTCTCACCCACACTTACCTCCATATAGCACGTGGGAGACAATAACGTATAAGTTTATTGTATACAACGTATAACAGAATAAACGCAATACCTATTTTTCGCAATTTCAGTGTTGTTCCCCATAGTGAAGGTTGTTCCCCCTGAGGTATTGCGTTTGTTCTGTTACACGTTGTATTAATAGACGCGTCATGCATCAACATCATAGCACTAAAAAATAGCCCAAGCGTTATTGGTACTAATCGGTAGCAAGATAGCTAAGTATACGCGCGGGCTGTAGGCACAGCTATAGGGTCGCCGCAGTTACCATCTTTTTAACCGACTTCCAAAAAAGGAGGAGGTTCTCAATTCGATTGTATTTTTTTTTGTGTATGTTACCTCATTAATGAACCGATTTGAAAAATTCTTATTTTATGTGAAAGGATATACTTCTCGATTGGTCCCACTTAAATTTTATCAAAATCGGTCAAGCAATTTGTTTTTTAAATCCAAATAGCTGGAAAAGTATGTGGAAAAATCATCCATGAACACGAAATTGCGTTTTTTTGTTAGGTGTGGGGTACCACTAAAAAGTGAAAAATAAAAAACTTTTTAGGTTTTTTTTATGTTGCCATTCCAGAGTGTGGGCAATGCATCTATAGTTTTAAAATCATTGTTCATAAAGTGTTTAATTAGCGTTCCAGCACTCTACAGATTTCAAAACTAAGTACGTAGGTTTCAACCCATTTTCACCCACTCTTACCTATATAGCACGTGGGAGGTGTTTGTTAACCCGTCCGCTACTTAGCATCAATCCGCGATCGATATTCAAAGTTTAACCGTTCCATTAACAATCCGGCAAGTTGGCCATACTGCCAATATGACGTCACGAATACGCTCACAGTTAACAAACTTCTGACCATAGATTATGAAAAGTGTAGAAGCGAAGCGCACTTGTGTTTTCGTTTGTATGTAAAGCAAAACTGAGTTTAAAAGTTTCATTGGCTTTCGTTAAACACTGTGGCCCACATTCTAAAACATAAACTTCAACTCAACTGGAACTCCAACTCCAACATGATAATAATTATTATATTTTATAATTGACGTTTTCGTACTTGAGAAATGAGCAAACAATTAATGCAAAAATCTTCAATTTATGACAAGCTCCGATGGAGTTGAGTTGGAGTTTACGTTTTGGAATATGGGCCTATAAGTTTTCAACTGTTCAGGGTTATTCATGTTCGTTTAATGGCTCGTATATAGAGCATAATTTGAACAAATTTCTGTTTTTAACAGTCATCAAATTGGAAACGGCTGTGCTTTTGGCTAATTTTTTTTTTCTGTCTATTTCTTTTGTATTGTTGATTTCTGAAACTTGGTTTTCGTTTCTTTTTAAGTCGGTTATTGGCGACTCTGCTTGTAACAAGTATTTATTAAGGTAAATTAAAATGATGGCTAAAATGTCACGTAAATTTTTCGCCAATAAATCAATAGTACTGTGAAGTTTGTCTCATTGCATCGCTCTTAGGCATTTTTATTTATCGCCACTCGAAATGTTATTTATTTATGAAAGAGAAAGAGATGCAAGGAGGCTTTCAGGAGTTTCGCGTCTATATGAAGAACATTTCTTTATCTTTGCTTCCGTTTCCTGAACTTTTACATTGTTTAAGTTTACGTTGTAAGATTGAGTCCGTGAGTTTAAACAGGTTTAAACTCAAGCCTTTTGACATTCTTTGTGATTGTAATTAGGATTTGTTTGCGAAACAGGTTCGAATTCTCGGAGAAACAAAAGACTTTTGAATTATATTGAGAATTGGGGATAAGCCTTCAATTTGTGCTAATTTTACAAATAATTTTGATGTAACTGGAGAATTTATATTTAAAAAAACTATCTTTTAAATCCAAAATTCGAATTGTTATCTTTTGGTACATGAAAATGAACATATGTAGCCTATGCTGTAGGCTTCTGCTTATCACAGGACTGGAGCCTTGACAAATAGCTAGACGGGATCGCGCCAGACGAGGAGGGATGGAGTTATATAGGGTGTATAGCTCCATTCCTCCTTCTCGCTCGAACGACTCACGCTTTATCACGTCATGGTAGGGCCGTTGTGATGGCTTTCTATTGAATTGACAAGAAGAAAATATAGAGAAATGGGAGGAATGACGGGTGACTTTTGCATAGGAGAGGGATATTTCAGATTGACAAAAAAAACATGGGGTCTAGAAGCATTCAACTTTGCCCAAGAGCTACTTCTATTTCGAAAATTAGCAGTAAGGAAGGATTTCAGAAAATAAATTCCCAAGGAGTTTAATTGGATGAGAGTTTGTATAGAATTTCGTTTTTTTTTGCCGTTAAGAAATTCCATCAGGGATACAGCTTGTTTCATAATTAATAGGGAAGGCTCTGTGTTATTTTTGTTGAATTTATTAGTAGTCTTAAGACTATTATTTGATCCGTAGTTGACTCAACCAGTAGTCACAATTGTGGTTCATTTAAATGCGTTTTTCGACTGTTGGTAAGACTAACAGTTTTTATTTGACCCATGGTAAAGCTTTGATCGCATTTAAACGAAATTAAACCACAATTTTTGACTATTGTTTGGATCGAAAACTCGCCCTTGGCAAGTTGTGACAGATCTCATTAACCACAAAATAATTCAAGTGTATCTTGACAGACGGAGCCAGCAGTCTCTTCCCGAGTAATTACACTCTTTACTTTAGAATTCATTACGCAGCGTGCTGGCCGCCATGTTGTCGCCGCTCGCTTGTCAGGCTGCTTTATTGTCAGACTGTGGTGTTTAAATTGTATTGGAGATATAGGTCAGTAGGTAAGTAGTTGTATTTAGGTCAGTGATCCAGAAGTAATTACCTAGAATCTGTTGCTTTTGTCTTCGCTAACGTGGAAGTTGAAAATTGATCCACAGAAACGTACTATCGGAATTAAAATTATCCTTCTTTTTAAATTGTCAGTCTGTAGACTTTAATTGTTGTAGAAATAGGTCACTCAAAGTCAAAGCATTTATTTCAATTAGACCATTTACAGGCACTTTTGAATTGTCAAGGTCGGTCGGTCAAAAAAGATGAAGCTATTTGCACGTTCCAAAGCGTAGATCTCTATGGAGAAGAACGTGCAAGAAACTCCACGGACACTCTTTTAAAAGTAGTTTTTCAGTAGTTAAGCAGTTGTATTTAGGTTTACTCTTAACGTTATCTTGCTTCAGACAAAGTAATATTCTATCGTCTGTACCTATTGTCAAATATTCAAATAAGAAGTACAAGATTTTTTGATAATGTTAAAAAGTATAATTTTTCCGACGCGAACAATCATTGAAACTTACGTAGATTTCTACACAAGACTATGAAATCCTAACAAAAATGTGAAACCGAGTACAGTTATCGTCAAATAACTTTGCCCCTCTGAAGTTAGCCATTTGCAAAGATCGCGCAGGTGCAGTCACGTACACGGGAGCAAGCGGGACGCAAGCATGCATCGAACGTAAACGAGCGACTGCGTAAAATCGCGCCCCGCCCCCATGTCTCTTACGCATGCGCAGTTGCAGTGTGTTCGTAATTTTGACTACTACGCAGCCACTCGACACAATTTCAGAGGGGCAAAGTTATTTGACGAGAACTGTACGTATGTTACGCTTTCACACAAAAATCTCTGAACATCTTTTGATGAAATGTGGTACCGAGTTAGCTGGGACACTGGAGACATTTATAAGCTTCTCTTTTGTTTGCGAAAATCTAGTTAATATATTTTTTTTTTGCGAAATCAAAGCCGTGGGCAAAAGCTAATACCAAACAATTTGCATTTCCTTTAACGGTATTTAACTCTGGCTGCCTCAGAAACGTGAAGTTCCAATAATACCCCATTTCTTAACAAAAACATAAAATGACACACTTTAGAATGTTCACACACCATTAAGCTAAGCCCATATAAAGCTTGTGTCTAACATATAAATAAAAAAAAACAAACCACGGTCCCGATGTTCACAGACAATAAAAATAAAACATTAGGCAAGTGGCTCTACCCGCGTTAGGTGGCCACAGAGTAAAAAAACCGGACAAGTCCGAGTCTGACTCGCGCATCGAGGGTTCTAATCGAGTCTTGATTTTTCTGAGTATACCTACATTACCAACGGAAGTTTATAAACTGTAAGATAAGAGAGGACAAACAAATTTTGTTGTTGAAAAAATCTTCTTCCATGCATTAATGTACAGTTTGGCAAAAAAGAGTTTGGAAAAAATGAGGGCGCCACTATCTCACTAAACGCACCATAATATGGGACATCAGTAAGAGAATTTAATCAAATCGTTAAACATAAAAGTGGAACAATAAACGTTACTCAAAATCTAACACTTGTCGGTCAAGTAGCGTCGAAATCATAGGTTTCCATTTAGTAAAATATTTAGTTCCACTTGTCACCACATCATACTCTTTTTTGCCAAGCTGTACGTCACAGTTAATTCTTCAACCGAAAATATAAGTTTGTATTCGCAATATTTTCTTTTAAATGTACTTTTCTTGTACTGTAAGAACTATCTTCTTGCCAAATTCAATGGGAAGTCCCCTATAGGTTTTGATTCCCTTGCGAGCGTCAAAACATGCGCCATAAACGGTCTTATCTTTAGATTGCGATGACTTAGAAGTTAAATAAAAAAACTAAAAAAAATGTAATTAAAAATAATACACATTGTAATATATAATTTCAGCTTAATTCCTCCACGCGTTCTTGAGAAAAAGGGTCTTGACAGATGGACAACAAAGTGGTCCTGTATGGATTTCTTGTTTTCCGACTGAGGTACGGAACCCTAAAAATAATGAAAGGCGGTCTTACTTCCGTCGTTCCCTAAAACTAATGGGAATTAAGATAATGGGTATATTTTTTTTAACGTTAGCCCGTAGGGGTTTGTTTAAAAAAAAAAAGATAAGTATTTAGTTTCTTTATTAGAGGAGAAGATGGCGGGAAACGTTGGATAACTTGTTTGTAAATTGGCGTAAAGAAGTACAAAATATAGGACTTGCTTTTCAATCTATGAAGTGGTAAAATTGGAGTTCCGAACGAATCTCATTTACTTCAAACCTCCGTTTTTTTTTCAAAATTATAGACTCAGTAGTTTTGGAGATAAGGAGGGGAGGGGAGAATGGCCAGTTGTCATTTAATTTTTTTAACAACTTCAAAATCATTCATTTAAAAATAAGAAAAAAAAAAATTATTTGAAATGCTCACAATACGACCTACCATTTGATACGACAAGCGCAGTTTTTTAAGCTTTGTAATTTTCCCCCCATTAAGTGACCCCTTTTTAAATTTATTTATTTTCGGAACACGTCCGTGTTCGAGGCACAGAAGATAATATGTGAACCAAATTTCAAATGAATCGGTCCAGTAGATACGGAGAAAATCGGCTGTGACAGACGGACAGCCGAGTGATCCTAAGGGATCCGTTTTTCCATACAGTGGTTCGAAACCCTAACAAATGGCTTTCACTGATACAAAGCTACACTATTTCTGAAAGGCTACTTTTTACCTGGAAACATGCTCGAACGGCTGGAGCGAACCCGCAGAAAAGAGCTAAGTAGTTATTTTCAAAATATGTTCTCACTTTTAAAAAAATATCTTTAGGTAATAATTAAGATTTTTGCAAACAAAACAGAAGCATGTAAATGTCTCTAGGGTCCCATTTATCTCTAAACCAAAATTCATCAAATTCGGTTCAGTGATTTAGGCGGAAAGCGTAACAAATAAACAAAAACACTAGTTAGGCATATGATGTTACCATCCCTACTAATAATAGGTCTTTACCTATGAAATTGCCGTATTGTATGAAAAAATTTAAACGAATTTTTTTCATGTATTTTTAATTTGTATTAATCGAAGTAATCACTAATCACCCATGCAATCAATGCATCTTTGCCAACGCAGTGGCAGTTTATTGATGCCCTTCTTAAAGAAATCAGCTGGACGGGAGGCAACAAATTCTTCAAAGGCATTTTGTACTGCCTCTCGGGTATTGAATTTTTTTCCCGCCAAGAAGTTATCCAAATTCTGGAAAAAGTAGTAGTCTGTAGGCGCAAGGTCTGGTGAGTAGGGCGGATGACGGAGAGCTTCCAACCCCAGTTCTTGCAACTTGGAGACCGTCTGCTGTGCAGTATGAGGTCGCGCGTTGTCGTGCAGGAGCAGCGGAGACGAGCGATTAACCAATGCTGGTTGGAGATGTGCCAGCTTCTCCATCATTGTGTTCAGTTCTTCACAGTACACATCTGCAGTAATGCTCACCCCGTTTGGTAAGAAGCTGTGATGAATCACACCGGCGCTAGACCACAAAACAGTGACCATCACTTTTCTAGGGGTAAGTTTTCGTTTAGGGCATTGTTTTGGTGCTGAACCAGGATCCAACCAACTTGCTGAGCGCTTGCGGTTATCAAACAGAATCCATTTTTCATCGCAGGTAACAATGCGATTCAAAATTCCTTCATTTGTGTGTCTGTTGAGCAGTGCAAGCCACGTCTCGACGCGTACTTCGCGCTGGCGATCATTGAGTTCGTGGGGCACCCATTTGTCAAGCTTTTTTACCTTGCCAATTTGACACAAATGGACCAATATTGTTTTGACGCTAACGTCGAAAGCTGCTGCTAATTCAGCCGTAGATTGTGTATCATCAGCTTCCACAATCGCCTTTAATTCGTCATTGTCGACCAAAGTCTTCGGACGACCGCGAGGTTCATTTTTCAGGTCGAAATTTCCAGAACGGAAGCGAGCAAACCAATAACAGGTGGTGCGTTGGTTTGTAGTGTTAGCTCCGTAAACGTCGTTGATGTTGCGTGCCGCTTGTGCCGCGTTTCTGCCACGACGGTACTCATATTCCATAATTACTCGAATTTTTAACGTATCCATGATGACGAAAAAGATTGAAATGCGATGAAAATGTAACACTAATGACTAAACAAATGACTACTTTTGGAAAAAAAAAACATGTTTTTAAAATAAAATTAATTTGAAATTAGAATTCTTAGCCAAACAAAAATTATTTTGATTTGAAATGGCCAGTACTGCAGAACGGCAATTTCATAGGTAAAGACAGGTAAAGACCTAATATTACATAATGATGCGAAAGTAACACTGTATGTCTGTCTGTCTGTCTGTTACGCTTTCACGCAAAAACGGCTGAACATATCGTCATGAGTTCATGACAGGTAGATATAGCCTGGGATATGGAGAAGGATATAGGCTACTTTTTTACGCGATAACTGACATACGCGCGGGCGGAGCCGCAGGCATAAACCAGTTTCAAAATATCTACCGATTCTCCTACGAGTATAAAGGTCAGGTTCATTGTGATACCCTTTGGGGTGGTTGAGCAATTTAATTTTAAGGGTCGATATTGACCAATATAAGAGGAAACTGTAACTAAACAAATAGTTTATCAATAGTCGTATTGTTCTTGTTTAATTGTCTTACGGTAAGTCATTTATCAATGAAAATAAATTGGCATATTGAGACCAATTCAATCGATAGTCGGCTGACGGGTTCAGTTTGTAACAGTGTTATTATTTCGTTCTTATATTTGGCAAGAAATTTCATGTTCAGTTATGTGAACCTTATTTTGTTAATCGCTAAAAGCAGAATTAGGTAGATACTAAGTCCAAAGCCCCGTCCTCCTCTTCTCTCAACTTATTTATAATCAGCGTAGACTTCTTGTATGACTTCTTCTACTACTCATGCATTTTAGGGTGTAGGTACCTACTGTAGCGTAAGAAGAAAAAAAAAATGAAGAACACTCTTGACGCAGAACACGTATACCTAATTTGTAAAATAAAAAAGGCCTAAATTAAATTATTAACATAATAGAATAAATGACATACAAAATAAATGTTGAGAGTGATGAAAAATTGTTAAAACATATAGACCCTATTTATCGCTCGGAAACCATTACGTAATTTTATGTGAAATAGATAATAATCAAACTTTTTCGGACCAAATACCATACGGTTGCAACACGTTTTATTTAAAACTCGTTAGTTAGGTTAGGTTAGGTTAGGTCGTTTCCAAAAAGATAAGAAAATCGTAATGATTGGTTCTCTTACAAGAAAATATGAAACCTTATTACATATTACGTTAAAAGTGATTACACGCACGAACTGGAGACGACCGACGTTATTCCAAAGTAGGTACCGTAAAGGGAATGAAATGTACTTCCGAATTAGCCTAAAAAAACCTTATCGTCGTCCTCTTCGCGACGTCTATACGACGTCCTTCCCGCAGCAACCTCTCTCGGATAGTGTCCGGAGGACCTCACTGCCACACGCTTCTCGGTTGTGAGGCTGCTGGTGCCAGAACCTCACGAACTCGCCCGTGTACTTGGATATACCGTAAGGTAAGACCGGTAACCCGGTTTCAAAAGTTAGTAGATAAACTGCCCGGAAATAAGCACAATAGCTTAAGCACAATTAGCTTACTCAATAATTTTAAATTCACCTTCCGAAAAAAACAACGTCATTTCGCCAGACCACTTTCAACAATTCTCCATAAAACAAATCTCTATTTTTACTTGTCAAAATTATCGAATGTCATTCAAATGTATTCGTATGTAAAATGAAAAAATCACCAAGGAGATTCGCGTCTCAAACAGAAAAATAGAAGCATTGAAAACCTACACCTATTTTTTGGAGTAATTTCAAGAATTATGTAGTGACCACACTACAGTACCTAACCAATTGAATCCTATTACTAACTAGTCTGAATTTATTGTTATTATAAAGAAAGAAAAATGTTTACTTGGGACTCGCACAAATCATGCAAAAAGTATCTAAAATCAATTAAAAAATAAAAACTGACAGTACCTGATAATTTATTAACCAAAGCTTACAACATGAACTTCATAATGCACAAGGCCAAAAAGGTCCCTATGTCAGCTTATGCTGCGATATTTTAAAATTAAATTAATGGCTTGCAGTCCATACATGTCATATTATCTCAGGATAAAACCACTATCAGCAGACTTTTGACATCTATTTAAAAAGGTAAGTACAACAGTTAACGACATTTTCACCTACCTATAGCGCCAATAATCGTGGTCGACACACGTGCGACCCGACCGACTTCAGAGAAAATAGAATTTACCGATTGCGGGAACTGTGAGACAATTTGCGAATTTAATCCTAACGCTTAAATAACCTCTGGCCCACGAATAGACTTTTATTATTCGTAACCTCTGGCTCTAAATTTATTTCGAGGGAATATTTAGTTTCTTTTTTTGTTTGGAAGAGAATCTTCCCGGACTGGTCCCATTTCAATTTGGTGAAGATCTGATGAAGAACTTCGGAGATAGGTAACGGAACTCTTCAATGAATAGCAAATCTGCCGGTATTGCTGAAAACGTATTTCTGTGTATTATTTACACCTGTTCATAACGTAACATCACGCCGGTACGCTGTGAACGGGTACGCAAATGTGTAGGTACAAGTCAACTATAAGTACAATTCAACAGTTACCAGTTTTGTAGTTTGTTTGGCTCCTGGGATGTCTCCATAAGCATAGCCGAAAATGTATGAACATAAAATCATAAGTCGTAATAATGATGCGTCAAGCATCATTGCTTGATTGACATGATAGAAGACTGGAGATTACAATGTTATTCAACAGGACAAAGTAATGTCTCAAAACCTAACTCTTAACCGACTTCAAAAAAAGGAGGAGGTTCTCAATACGACTGAATTTTTTTTTTGCCATTTTTCAGGATTTCTGGGGTGGCCCCATAGTAATAGTTGTTCACAATGATGAGTACAATGACCCCTTAAGAGTTTTTGCTTTTATTCTGTTACACGTGAACTGTAAATCTATAGTAGGTATTGAAATGATAGTAAGTAACTAATAATAAAAAGGTAATTTTCTTAATACAAGAATATCTCTTGTCTACAAGATAAAGTTTGCTCTTTTGTTCCTTGAAAATCACGGATAATGGTAACCTATAGTGGATGATACTAAAGAAATAAAGCAGCTTATTCCACAAGAGACGCAATAAATCTCTTTCTTTTGTAACTCCTACACACTAACTTGTTAATAACATTTGGTCTAAACCTCTCAGACCTAATAAAAAACCCACAAACCTACGTCTAAATCCGGCCAAGTGCGAGTCGGATTCGCGGGCAAAGGGTTCCGTACGAATCACAATTTTTAAGCACAGAAAGAAGGAATGAAAACACATATATGCCACAGAACTGACATGCATACAAATTATAAACCTTAGCTAAAATGCTAAAATGATGAATTGATGATAAATAATGATAATGTTGTTTTAAAATCACATGGTTTTTATCTAATCTATAAGTCATACAAAGGATCACAGACATAGGGTTTCATGTAAACTATGTATATTGTAAAGAACAATTATTATAGGTTTGTTTTTTTTTCAAAATTACGGCTCAATTGTTTCGGAAATTTCAACTAAATCGATCCAGTAGTTTTGGAATAAAATAATTGTGAGAGACAGACAGTCATGATACAGTGATCCCAAAATGGTTCCGTTTTTTCATACGGACGCGACGAACCCCAAAAACCCACAAATCTACGTGAAAATATCACTTCATGTAACATCGTCAGCCTCTCTCAAATTCAATTATGTTACGAAAATTAACTCGTAAGAAAAGTTTATAGTTCGCCATTACTCGACATAGGCCTGTCCCAGATTACTTAGCTATTACTATACTATTGTATATTATAGTGTAACATGGATAAATGTGTGATCTCAAGAGACCTAGGATTTTGTATCAATAACTAGTGTCCTGCCCTGGTTTTGTCCGGGTAATTTACACACAACCTAAGCCTCTGTCCATCTGGTACAATATACCTTTCAAATGGTGAAAGAATGCAAATAGTTCAGTGTTTCCGGATACCTACTCTATCTATAAAAGTAATTACACCTACTATAAAAAGTAATTTATTCAAATGAGGCTGAGAATCATGCTCATTTTGAACGTCAAAATTTACTCTAATACAGTCTTGAAAACGCCCGCCCGTCACCACTTCCTAGTGGGAAGAAGAAGTGGCGCAACGAACTCCATATCAACGCATCTGTCTGTTAAGTTTGAAGAACTCGAATTAATGTTCTATTTAGTATAGTTCGTATCTATAGTATCGTTTTGCGGTACAGGAATACCAGAGGGCCAATTCTATTACTTCTTAAGCAACGTTCGCATTTGCATCTCAGTTGGAATCTGTCAAAAAACCTAATTTTTCATACATTTTTGACAGATTGCGACGGAGATGCGAATGCGTACATTGCTCGGAAATTAGTAGAGTTGGCCCTCTGATCTATTCAATCAATCGATTCCAGTATTTTTTATGAAAAGTACGTATTCGCAACGCATACGCAAATTGTCAAAAACTGGTTTCCTTACATTCTGTCATAATGTAGGCAATTGACGTTTTTGACATTGATCGTCGCTGAAATCAAATTGTGACTTGAATTAGAACGTTTTTTAGGCACCTGAATTGGCTTTCTGGTTCTTCTGTAGATACTAGATGCTATTACAACATGACCCCGAGAGGCATCGCTCAACATATCTCACGAATGCCAGACGAGATCAATATGAGGCATTTGTAAAATGTAGTTTTTTCCCCGGTTGGAGTCTGAAATAAATGGCGGGATTTAGCATCCCTTATCCCTAGGCTGGTAAGCGAGATGGCATAGCGGGGGAAAGCGGCTGGTATAAGTAATTGGTAGTCATGAGTAGTTTTATGAGACCTACTTACGTTGGTACCTACTAGTATTTTTACTCGCAACTACGTGGGTATGTAAATGTGATCGCGGATTTTTTTTCATTAGCCTATTTTTTACGTAGTGTTATACCTACTAATGTTTGTTTACTTGCTTGTTTTTTGTAATGTGGGTACCTATATTATTGTTACCTACATTAAAATTGCATTTTTTATTATGTTATTAACTTTGTAAAAATGCTTTGATTTTTCAGTCTTTAATGTTGTACTTTTGTAAATAAATAGATGTAATAAAAAAAAGTCACACTTTTTTTGGAAAGGTTAGGTCAATGTCCTTTTTAGTTTATAGAGCAAACTACTTATATAAACGAATTTCGTCAAAATTGTTTCAGCGGTACAGTTTTACGCAAAGCTATTAGTATTTACCCATATAGTGTCCTAGGTAACTTACTTATTACATTTCGATGTTAGGTACTCACCTATTATATAATTGTCAATTAGAATGTTGAGTCAATATCCATTTCTGTGAAAGGGTTATTATAATTTCTAATATTATACTATGTCGTTATTGAAACATAATCTATTATTAAATCCATATGTAGGTACCTATTGTAGCTGATAAATACCTAATGTAATTATAGTTTAAACGTTTGCTCGTTTACAATAGACACGAGCCACCACATACCTACATAATTATTCTCTGTAAGTAGTACATAAACAAACATGTAGGTATGTGAGAATGGTGGCACGTGCCTTCGAGATCATTGATATACAACAGTACCTAAGAGAATTCCTTGACAGACGTTCAATGACAGAACAATAAATCCATTGCTGAATAGAAATATTTGAAAAAGTGGTCAGGTCGACACCAAAAATGTTTAATGGAGATGGTCAATAGGAATATCGGATAGCCTTCTTCTTTTTCTCTTCGAGTCAATGGTAACCCTTACAGCTTGTACCCTACTGGGTAACAACTGAGGACCTACTGGTCCTCAATTGTTCAGATGTAAGGGCACTTGGGGCAGTTCTACAAGTGTTTGGAATTTGGACGGGGGCTCCGTACTCACATTTGGTGTCAAGCAGGCTAGTAGTAGCTACTACATGGACAATGGACTACCCACTGCGGGGCATGCATGGAGGCGGAGAAAACTGTCATGCACGTGATCCTCGAGTGCATAGGCGTCATCGAGAAACGGACACAAACCCTTGAGTCCCTGAGTCCACTTACAGTCATCCTGAATAAAATGGGAGACCTTATCTGTTTCTGAAGGGAAGTGTTGTGGGGTGACCACGCACAATGGTCAAGTCGAAGGACAAAGTGCGAAAACCAAACCCTGATAGATACATGAACATTTTCAATTAAGGGGATTATCACTAAGACTATTTCACGCAACAGGGTAAGTACTTATTTGATTACTATCAAAAATCTCTATGATATTCATCATAGAGATTTTTATTAAAAATTAGTAAGATTCGAAAAAGTTTGTAAGATTTATTTATTTATTTATTAACACTTTACGCACACATATGTACAGAAGCGGACTTAATGCCTTAGGCATTTTCTACCAGTCAACCTATGGGTGATGCAGAGAATAATAGATAGATAGATTCGTATTTATTAAATTAAATCGATGGAAATGGAAAAATTACACGCTTTTGAAGTTATTCATCTATCCTTGTCTTGCAAACCGTCGTTTTTACAGGATGGGGCAAATTATAGTGCTGCCTTTGTTTATCATTGATAAATCCTCAAAATCTAGAAGAAATGAAAAATTCTTTCGCAGAAAATAAAATGTACCTACCTAGGTACTTATAAAAAAATGAATGAAGATTTTTTAAAATTTTTATACCATTTTTATGGATGGGAAATCATCAAATGACTTCTTACGCTCTGGGTGGAGCGGCAGGGAGTGTCAGACTTTTACTGACTAAAACCCACCCTTAGTCCTCCTAGTGCCTTTCTTTCCAGGGCCGCGGTAACTCTTTCGAACATATTCCACAACCCTGGCAGGCTCTGGCCCTGGCGGGCCCCGTCTCCGTTGCTGACTGCTCTTTCTGGCGCGTTTGGAGTGAAACGCGCCGTCGACTCTAGCCTGACCTGATCGGACAGCGAGCTACCCATTGCTCGCTGTCCGCAGGCGTCAATCACTCGCGACAATCGCCTGGGGCCATTACTGGCACTCCATTCCAGCAGCTTCCCCTCCCGAGCAGTGGCAGCGGCGGCGACGGTGGCGGCGGCTGCGGCGGAAGCGACGGCGGCGGCGGCGGCTAGATATGTAATAAAAAATCCAGACAAATACCTACTCTATTAGGATACCTATATTCTATTATTCTTACACGCTACACGCGCCAGTTCTCAGTACTTCGCACCTGACCTTTCAGAAGGACATCAGCAAGAAGGTCAATCTTAATTACACAGCACACATAATAACTAATAACACATATAACATGCTCGTTATGACAGTAACTAATATATAAAACAAAAGTATCAACACTAATGGTTGAAAACATTATGGTGTACAAGGTAAAGTTTCATTTTATCATCGAATGCGATTGTTGGGATGTCAAAATATTAGTGATTGATCACGTGACATGGAACAAGGAGCTTGTGGCTGCATTATAATAGTCGCAAGTGCCGATCTTCAAGGTTAAGCAACGCTTGCCTTGGTTGTTAGTGTGGATGGGTGACCATCTTAACATAACCTGTCACTTACACACACACCTGTGCCTTTGTAGGTTTTTGCCAGTCAGAAGCCAGAAAATCTGACACCAGTCTTGCCAAGAAGTACCGTGTTACCAAGTTAATGGTTTGTGGAGGTCTGGTAGGCGGCCGCTCCACGTATAACCCAGACAAAACGTATTTAGCTGAATACGTTTTGACTGGGAGCCGACCTCAATATAGTTGGGAATAGGCTAGACAGATGATTTATTAAAACTTTATGCACTAGTAAAAACACTGTACCTACAGAGGCGGACTTAATGCCTTAGGCATTTTCTACCAGTCGACCTTAGGCTGGTGCAGACACAATATGGCAGGTGCAACAAAGGAAAGAAAGACATGCACATAACTAAAAATTAACAACGTTACTATGAGAAACGAAACCAACCATATTAACGCTGTGATGATTCTACCAACTTCTTGCTACCATGCTCACGTGTGTTCGCAGTTAATTAGTGCAACGAAAACATATTTTGTTGAAATTTAGTTCCATTTTTGTGACTAGATGGCGTTGATCATTTAGATGTACTTCCTGAATCGCGATGTTAAGATTCTCCGCTGATTACATATAAGGTTTACGAATTTAATTTATTTCGACGGTTAAGCAGTTGATAGCCCCTGCGTGTTAACTTGCTAGTGGTCATACCGAAAAAAAAAAAAATAAAAAAAAAATATTTCGAGTTTGGGTACTGAGATCACACCAAGGTCCAGTACAAATATATCATATACTATCAAGGTATCCGGTCTTTTATTATCCGAGTTCCGCGAAAGTAAAGTTTCACGTGCGTGTTCTAGTGGTATCACTATCCTTCCTTAATGATGTCGTCGACGTCAATATGGCTTTCGCCAGGGACGGTCAACTGGTGATCTTCTTGTGTATGTCACGCACTGCTGGGGCGAAGCCATCGAGAGACACGGCGAAGCACTTGCTGTGTCGCTCGATATCTCGAAGGCTTTTGACAGGGTCTGGCACGCAGGTCTACTCAACAAGCTTCCTGCTTATGGCATCCCAGCTGGTTTTTGCTGGATATCAGACTGGATATCAGACTTCCTAAATGAACGGTCGATCCGAGTAGTCGTTGACGGCTGCTCCTCTGACCTCATGGCTATTGATGACGGAGTTCCACAGGGGTCTGTTCTCTCTGCAACTCTTTTCCTGCTACACATCAATTACCTACTTCAGCCTGGTCTTGTTGGGTACGCAGATGATAGTACGGTTTCAGAGAGATACTTGTCCAGCGCAACAACCGGCGGGGATGAAGTCCGTTCCTTGAGAGAGGCCATGGTAGAGCGGACAAATTTGACCTTAAGCGTTGTCTCCCAGTGGGGTGATGACAATCTGGTCACTTTTAACGCCACCAAAACACAGGCGTGTCTTTTTACCGCAAAAAAGAGTCGCTTTGACCAAACTCCTACTTTTCGGGGTGCATCTGTTCCCGTTACTGATCGGCTCGAGCTCCTAGGCATGGAGTTGACATTCAGTCTCAACTTCGGCGCCACCATCGAGTACAAAGCCCAAATTGCGGCCAAAAAGCTGGGCATCCTAAATAAGGTGAAGCGATACTTCAGGCCTGGACAGCTTTTAACCCTTTACAAAGCACAAGTCCGATCCTGCATGGAGTATTGTAGCCACCTTTGGGATGGCTCAGCTAAGTATCAGCTTGCCGCGCTTGACTCGGTGGAACGCAGAGCTAAGAGGCTCATCGGTGACGCAAAACTGGTGGATGCCAAGCTACATAGCTTGGCTCATCGCCGTAAGGTTGCCTGCTTATCGGTCTTCTACAGATTGTACTTCGGTGAGTGTGCCCAAGTACTCCACGACCTCATCCCACCGGCCCCCTTCTACCATCGGACATCCAGACGCACTGCATCTTACCATCCCAACCTTGTAGCTATTCCACCAATTCGCACTAAGCGTTTCCAAACGACTTTTATAATGCGCGCAGCAAAGGAGTGGAACTCTCTGCCTGCGTCTGTGTTTCCAAAAGCTTACAGCCCTAATCTCTTCATAGTTAGAGTGAACAGGCTCCTTCTGGGTAAGCTCGCTCCATCGTAGACTTTGTCTCTGTCATATCTGACATTGACTAGAGTCAAGAGCAAACCCATCACCAATAAAAAAAAAAAAAAAAAAAGATCCTCATTAATCCTTAATTCAAATGACAGCCACCTTTCAAGATAAAAATCAAAATAAACGCAGACGAATACAGAACCTTCTCCTTTTTTGAAGTCGGTTAAAAATAAACCAGCAGGCCCTTAAAATAGAAATTATTCGTTTACAACGAGGAACAGTAAACAGCCTCTAATGTCAAATGGTTATTTTCTTCATGATAAGATGTTTCGGGTGTTAAAATTACAACAAATTACCTCTGAAATTACTGAAACAACTTCCTCATGAAATGTGAAACTTTAATGTTTGTAAATACAGTTCTAAGTACTTACGTAATTATATTTTTGTTGATAGAATGTTGAAAAGATAGACAGATGTGTCTATGGGTGGGTGACGTGTGGGTGGGCCATTGTGGTCAAGTAATAGAAGTTCGGCAAAATGACAAAACTGACGAAATTTCTACCTACTACGAAATTGCGAAAATAGACTGGAATAGCTGCGTTGGCATTAACGCACCAGATGCAGAGTACGCATATCTACGTATAAAAACCAGTAACAACCACAGTCAGTAACCCAGTTACTGGACTGTGGACGTCAGATGGGTAGTTGCTCCATAGAACACTGGAAAGGAAGCTGACCCTAATATAGTTGGGAAAAGGCTAGGCAGATGTTGAAGTAAACCAATACCTAACAACAAAGTTACTAGCGGATTGATATCATCCTTAGACATAAAATTGGAATAGAAAACGAAAAAAAACTGAAGAAGAGTTTATTTGCGTCACTTATTATGACACATACCATCAAAAAAAGAAACAAAATTATTAAATTATAAAGGTTATGCATCACATCCGCGCAAAATGGCCATCGCAGCATAATGCTGGGAGTCGTGTGCGAGATAGAGCCACAGCGCTGATTTTCCTCGTCAGCTGGCTTTGACTGAAAATCTGCAAAATCTTTCAACTGCCTGTTCTGATTACGAATAATTTCACCAGTACCCGTGATGTTAAAAACTCGAAAACACAAATGAAAACGATAGCCTGCCATTTTCCTCGAACGAGTTTTTTATAGTGACCTTTAGAAGATAGGTACTGACTCTGGCTTTGCCAAATTATAAACATCTCTGTGGTTGATATTGTTACACATTATCCTTACATAATCCTGAAAAAAGAAATGAGCTTATTCCTTTTAGGGCCTATCCTTAATAGCTGTTTATAAAAAAAGGTTGAGGTTACATGAATATTAACAAAACCCTCTCTAAGGCTGACTGTTCAATGGAGCGGGGAGGAGAGGAGCGGAGCGGAGCCGTGTCAATATTAACCAATGGAATTGCATAAAATATCCGCTCTGTCCTTTATTGGACAGGGATTTGCGAACGAGTTTTAGAATTCATACCAAACCGAGAAGCGAAACGAGGCAGCGGAGTGAAAAGCAGAGCGGGAAAGCGAAGCGAGGAAGCGGAAAAACCCGGCTGCCCGCTCAAATGACTCGTTGCGTGAACTCGCTTACTAGCTCTTTTCAGTCCGTAAGTCCGCTCCGCACTATTTCGCTGCGCATCAATGGACAGCCACAGTCCGCAACTCCGCTTCGATTACTCCCGCTCTCCGCTCTGCTGCCTCGCTCCGCGTCAATGGATAGGCAGCCTTATACCAGTGTACTCAATGGGTTATTAATATACGAGCTTGTGCCTGCGGCTTTGTTCGCGTAAAAGTCCCAAATTTTCCAAATGGAAACGACTACCGGGAATACAAAATATCCTATATCCTAATTAGACACAGTCATGGGTCAGTCAGCGATACGATCGATCGTATGAACTTGTCAATTAATGGTTGAAATGTCAAAATGAAGGGTCATTTTGACATTTCATCCATAGATTTTAACAGTATTTATATACATTTATCTAGCAGAAACTTGAGGCACACGAACGTACAGGACCAAAAACAAAATGTTAAAATCGTTCTGTTTTTAAAACCGTTAAATAGATTTTGCCAGACAATTAATTAGTAGCGTTGTATGTTTTACGTCGTCGAGATGAATATTGCACCAATGGATCTTGAATTCCTTAGATTTTGGAAGAATATGCGATTTGATAGGATTTTTTGTTACGGATTTGGGAGGCAGTCGACACATTTTACCCAAATTGCTTTCAAATTCGAAAATCAAAAGTCATTTATTCAAATTGAAAAAAGGCCCGTCACCACTTCCTAGTGTTTTAGCCCCGCAGAAGAAGTGGTGATGATTGATAAAATTATGTCCAAACAGACAAATTTTCGCTTAATTTATAATATTAAGTAGTATCTATAATTTGTGAAAGGAGTTCTTTGAATTAATGTAGCCCACATTAACTCTTACTTTATATTCTGTTTCAAGTACTTGCTTAATAATAAAACAAGCATGTTTCATTGCAAGCGTTCGTCTCATGTGTGTATTAAAGCTTAAGATTAAAGTTGAGATCTTAACTTAAGTAAGTCTTTCATAATAAAGTATTTCATAATCATAATAAACGAACGATTTTTAATAAAAAATAATGTTGTGATGTAATGGTTTTAGTTAAATTACTAACTTACATCAATTCATTAAATGCATAGTCACATTAGCGTCAAATGTCCATATTACAGAAAAAACATCATCGTCAAGAGTCATTACGTACACGATTTGTTTATTTTCTTAATTAAACATTAACGTATCCGCTTGTCTGTTCTTTATTTGACTTTTTTACGACAACTTTGTAATTACAAGAGGTCCTCATTAAACATCTGCTTTTTTTAAATAAATTGGTGAAGCATCGAGTATTGGGACTTTGAGTCACGCTATAAAAAAGTTTCCAATAATGTAATGTGTGAATTGTGCTGTAAACTCCGTTCTAACAAACTTTAATTAAGTTAAAACTTTTAGGAATTTACCTTATTAACGAAAGAGGAGAAATTAGGGTTGCCAAGGAAATAAGGAGGCTGGTGCCGTTTTAAACTTCGATTACATGGGAGTTTTTTTTCTTTTAACAAAAAATAAAATTGTCATGATCCAGTTGATAGAAAGCGTTGTGCTCATAAAAGGTTTACGATAGAACGAGCGAGCCCAGAAGATGCCAATTCACTCTTGCTGTGAAGGCTGATTGGCAGAAGTGGTGTAGAAAACAAATACTGGCAGAGAGTCTCATACTTTGTCTGTGTGCATATTAATAGTTTATATGTCGCAGCCAACTAACTTAAAAGCCTAGCCTTTTCATTGAACATAAGTGACATGGGCCAGTCAAAACGATATTGAACAAAAGATGACACGCAGGTCGCTGAAAAATCGGCGCATTTAAATGCACCAATTAAACGGCTGATTTGGCTACGACACATATAGGAGAAGCGATGTACGACTAGGCAGAATATCAACCAGGTACGAACGGTACCTTGTAGCATGTCTGGTAGTCCCGGTAGTGAAGGGGAGATACCTGCGACGTCGTCAAAGCCTCATTATTCCGGTGTGAGAAGGAGACGGAGCTATAGAAGACGCCATGGCACTATCCCTTTTCACAAAAGAAGCATGATGGCCATGGCAAGTCATAGTAGGCTGGTTGGCACTTTCTCCAAAGTACAGTTCAATTAAGAAATAAACCCCTTCGCAGAACTAACTGGTCCTAAGGCTTTACGTATATTAAACTAGCTTTTGCCTGCGGCTCCTCCCGCGTGGATGTTGGTTTTCGCGTAAAAACGTAGCCTATGTCCTTCTCCATATCCCAGGCTATATATCTGTAAAATTTCAAGACGATCCATTCAGTCGTTTTAGAGTGAAAGCATAGCACACAGACAGACAGACAGACGGACAGACAGACAGGCAGAGTTACTTTCGCATTTATAATATAAGTAGGGATGGTTAAGACAAAGTTTAAAATTATTTTAACTTGTTGGATAATACTAGTTCTACTTGGGTACGTGTTTAAAAGTTCTTGCAATGCTATTCAAGTCATGTTGGGTTTCAGTTGAAGTTTTCTCTAGTTCGTATAGAAATGAAAAGTTTCTTGTTGAATAAGACTTTTGTCGAGAGATTTTTTTTTGTCTGGAGTACTGAGATATTATTTTAATTACTATTTACTATCGTGAAGTTCGTGGCTTATCAATAACAGCCGCACGGATCGATCTTCAAGGTTAAGCAACTTGCCGAGGTTGGTTTGTGGATGGGTGACCATCTTATCATATAGAGATTCCTACGTGCCTCGGATAGCACGTTAAGCCGTTAGTCACGGCTGTCATTTGGAGATCTTCGATACTCCCTCCCGCTCCACTCAGAGCGGCAAGAGCCATTTGATGATTTCCCGTCCAGAATAAAAAGGCAGTCGTTACGGATTGTCAGAAGTCAAAAATCTGACACCAGCCTTGCCAAAAAGTATCGTGTTACCCAGTTAATGGGTTTTGAAACTGGTCTGGTAGGCAGCGGCTGCACGTAAAACTGGTATTCAACTGAATCTGGTTTGATTGGGACCCCACAATATAGTTCGGAAAAGGCTTGGCAGATGATGAATTTGCTGTCGTGGGAATGTCATTGGGGTAGTCAATACCAAAAACTTGACACCAGGTCTTGCCTAGGCATATATTGTGATACTCATTTACGTGGTTGAGGAATGAGGAGGCCCGTTATGCTCCATATAAAATGCTGGTAACGGCTGCATCTGATTTCACTGGAGGCAGTACCTAACATAATATTTTTTTTAATTTGCAAAATGAAATAGGTACATAGTAGCTCTAGAAAGCTTTTATGAAATATTTTTTTTTAATCCTACTAATATTATAAAAGGTGAAAGTTTGTATGTTTGTGTAACAATCAGGCAAAAACGGCTGAAGGGATTTGGGTGAAATTTGGCACACATGTAGTTCATATCCTGGAAAAAAAATTGGCTACTTTTTATCCCGCGAAGTGGCATGGATTAATGGAGACTGAGGATGAAGTGGAAATTCAGAGCCGCTGCTGCCTTAGTACTACAGATTCACAAGTACCAGAAGACCAGAAACATCAAGTACCCTGTGTACTGTGTGAACTGTAAACACAAGTGTTTTAATTTGTTAGTATTTTGAATTGTTCCTTTTTTGCTTTTGTCGTGCACGTCTTTTTACATCGTTCTCACATGTCTATGAATAATTTCAACAAGAACAATGTAACCACAATTTTGTAATAATTAATTGATTCAAAAGAGTGTCCATGGAGTTTCTTGTACGTTCTTCTCCATGGAGATCTACGCTTTGGACTGACTACCTCTTTGACTGACCGACCTTGACAATTCAAAAGTGCCTGTAAATGGTTTAATTGAAATAAATGCTTTGACTTTGACTTTGACTTTGACTTTGACTTACCAGGAGACCAGAAACATGTCAAAGTATTTTTTTTTTTTTCGGTATGACCACTAGCAAGTTAACACGCAGGGGCTATCAACTGCTTCTGCTGTCAAAGTATTGCCGGGGCTGGAATTATAAGCGCTAAAGATTCACAAATACCAGGGGATCAGAAACTTGACGAATTATGTGAAGTATAGGTGTAGGGTAGGTGTAGGGTAGGTGTAGAGTAGGTGCAGGGTAGGTGCAGGGTAGGTGCAGGGTAGGTGCAGGGTAGGTGCAGGGTAGGTGCAGGGTAGATGCAGGGTAGGTGACGAGAGCGAAGCCGCGGGGAACTGCTAGTATAAGTAAATATTAGTAGCTTTTCTCAGTGCTTATGGCTTCAAAGTTGACAATTAGAAAGAAAAGTCCGATACAAACTCTGACGTCAAATATCAGGACACCTATTACAACTGCCATAGAAAATAGAGTTTTCGCGAGAGGGACAGACATATTTGTTTAAAACATCCGAATTGAGAACCTCCTCCTTTTTTAGAAGTCGGTTAAAAACAGTAAATCTCGTTTGATTTTCGATCAATTTTAATTCTATTTTCACTGTTAGTTAGTTATATATATTTGTATATTTTTAGATAAGCTATGTCGATAATAAATACATTTTTCATACTTATTCCCTATTATATTGGGAAATAGCTTGACAGAAAATGAGATAACCGATAAAACATACACTTACACGATTCTTGGAATGGTTGCGAAAAAAAACGCAGTTCCCAAATTAAGGGGCTTTACAAGAAAATCGGCTCATGTGAACCTTATCTTAAATTTCAATTAGGTAGGTAGGTACTTATGTCCAATTCAAAACCGCAAACTTCACCGCTTTTGGCTCAATCTAATTTATTTTAAACTGTTATTACCGAAATTCATTATAAAACAAAATGGCAGCCCTGAGATTGATTGAAGTAGGCGTCCCTAGTTTGGGTAAACTTGAAATGTGTGAAATAATCGAATCGTACCTTGATTACATACAAAGTTATTTTAAATATCTCGCTTTTGCTTCTTGTTTGATCACTTTTATTGTAGAGTTCTTATAAACTAGCAAGTCCTTATTCTTAAAAATGTATGAACCGATTTTAATTAAACCTAAATCGAATGTGCAAAATACCTATAAAGGACTAAAAAGTTCGCTATGAATCTTCGAAAAAGAGTTGAGAGAAAAAGAGGGAGTGGTTTTCATTTTCTATAGAACCTTTGTGGCATAACAACCCGGCTGCCATTTAGATTTGTTTTCAAAGTCGCGGCATACGATGAAACAGAAACAAAAGAAGTCATTGGGCATCAAAAAAATCATCCATTTCGCTGTCAATGAGAAAAGTAAGTAAGTACTTATCCAGAACACTGGCAGCATTGACGTATCTAATATTTTTTGGAAATCTATCTGACGGACTAAGAACGGATTTCACCAATGAAACTGAACGCGATCAGTACCTACATCTAAACTGCGTTCAAGAGCTGTGACACTGACAGCTCATAAACGTGATATAAACGCTGATCGCGATCAGTTGGGCTTGGTGAAAATAGCCCTAATTAGATTTTTTATTCATCTACCCTATTTTGATGTCAATAAATTCTACTTTCCCTATATCTGTGAGAACTCGAAGAAATCGTAGCGCTATTCAGCCGCTGAGCGTTTGTCGGGACAACACCTTCTATCTTGTGCGACGGTATTAAAACGGGGTGTAGAACAAGTGCCGCAATTATTAACTCTGGTTTTCTTGTAACATACGAGTTCTATTGTGTTGTTTTTTATATTGTTGTTATTTAATGTGAAGTCTATAGTCTACTCTGAAAATATCTATAATAAGCTAGTTTATTGTTACATAACAGTCAATCAGACATTACTAAAAAATAAAATAAAAAAAATACAAAAACAAGTAAAAGGGCTAATAATTCCTACTGCTAAGAATTACTCACTAATTTAAAAATAAATAACTACCTACCTACCTGAGACAGACTGGGGTAATCTCATTCTGATTACCCTTCATACTTCGATCACCGCAAATCACATTTATTCCGCCACCAGTCGAAAAAATCACACAGAAAATGATATTACATTTTTGAGTGACATAAAATAACAAATAGGCAATCTGTAGAAATAAGAGAGAACATACTCGGGAGTCTCAGGGGCCGTGGGGGGCCCGGGCCCCTGAAATCTTGAGGAAAATATGTTTTGTTTGCGATTGGGGGGCCATTTAGATTTCCAATATGGTCATCACTATTATTTGTCAGTGATTTTGTACTAACTGTACAAAATAATAATAAAATGATTGTGGATTACGAATTTGTGACCTTGCTTAGCTTTTGGTCTAATATGGGCCAGCCGATCGATTCTGTCGACATCTTACGGTGTTCACCTAGGAGGCGGAGTGAACGACAATAGAGCTGTCATTCCATCTTATTTGTATGGTTCTTCGACATGTTTACAGAATCGCACTGCAGTAAGAATAGTTTTATTATTACAAGCTTTTATTTAAATTGTACTGTTCGTATGTTTGTAAGTGGTCCGTCAAAATTTGCAAACCATTTTTCGACCATTTGTTGGTATCCGATTGAGCTGAAATTTTGCATACACCTTTAGTTCTGGTGACAATAAAATGTGCAATACTAAATATTGTATTAATTTCAATATGGCCGCCGCTCCAAGATGGCGGATTACATATTATTTCTCAACCCCCTTAATACGGGTACCTATTTAATGAAAGGGCTTTAGGAGTAGAAAACGATAAAGTTAGTATCACACTAAATTCAATATGGCTGACACTGAAATCGCGAATGCACGCGTAACTCGACAAAATGTACTGAACAGCTGATTTTTTTTTGCAATTTCGGGGTTGGTCCCATAATAAAAGTAATTCATAATGATGAGTACAATGACCCCTTCAGAGGTATTGCGTGTATTCTGTTACACGTTGTATAGCTATATGAACGGTTACAATGTATTTCACTTAAAATCTAGTCATATCATTAAATTATGACTAGATTTTGAGTGAAATACATGTCCGTTAAGGGAAACTTGAGAAAATTAATCTGGGTATACCTAGCTTTAGTAAGCAAGACTGATCCATATCTTCATCAATCAAACATTTCTTAAGACTGTTGGGTAAGGTAGATTTTGATAGTTACACAAATACTAGGAACGACTAGACTCTGCATAGATCCGGCCTACAAAACCACAAATAGGCGCCACTAAACTAAATTTACATGTAGTTAGTCTGAAACAAAGTGCGGCTGGGTCTAACTCCATTTAGTCCGTGTTTACACGTTGAGTTGAGAATCACCAAGGGCAACAGCTATATTAAAGGTAGGAAATTAATGGAAATTAATGAAATGATTAATGTGTGAATTAATGTCTTTATACAAAGACATTAATTCGTAGGGTAACTAAGTCTGTGTAAGTAGGGTAGGGTATGTCACCGGAATGTTGCCGATTCCGTAAGATTGTAATAAATCTTTATTAAATTACAATTTCACGATAGGCATATTATGAAAAAATCGTTTTGTATGCAATAATCAAAATTCAAATCCAAATTCAATATTTTCCAATACATCCGTGTCTTATTAGTTATTAAGAAAAAATAGTTTACAATTTCACGCGATATTTTACAATCTTACGGCGGCGTTTGCAATTTTCCGGTGACATCTAAATCTAAACTAATATTGTAAAGAGTGAAAATTGTTTTTGTTTGTAAATGAGTGTGAGCTCGTGGCTAAATAATAACAGGCCCACGGGGTGGCTAATGACTTTAAAGAAAGAAAGAAAGAAAGAAAAATATTTATTTGTGACTCGCACAAGACACAAAAAAGTAAAAAAATTAAGTAAAAATAATATTATTTAAAATTAACAATAGGTAACACATATAACAAAAGCATGTTAATAATATGTGCGAGGTCAAAAAGGTCCCTATTTCAGCATTATGCTGCTTACCATATCATACCAAGACTATTCTGTGCCTGGGGAAGGGGGAAGCACGTTTAGCCGTTGATCACGGCTGTCATTTGCACATCTTTGACAGTCATTACGGGTTGTCAGAAGTCAGACAATCTGACACCAGTCGAGCAGTCTTACCACGGGGTCCTATCGCCTAATTACTGGGTTATGGTGGTCAGATGACCCGCTCTGTGTAAAATACTGGTATTTAGCTGCATTCGGTTACACTAGAAGCTGACCCCCATATATTTAGGAAAATCCTAGGTAGATTTGTTGTAGAAGGTAACCTCTGGTACAACTATCGTAGACACCAGATAAATGTACAATAACGATCATTGAACCACATACGTTTATTGACTTCCTTAATATCAAAAACAGAAATAAAGACATAAAGCTGTCCTGAAGCGACTTCTATCGTGATCATTTACGTTCTTTAGTAATGAAAAACGGTTCATAAATTATTGTTCGGATAGATATCTACGAAGGAGGGAAATAAGGGAAAGGTCAATGTTCTTTATTGCAAGTACATCTAGTGCTTACCATAATACGATTTAGGAAATTCTTTCTCTGATAAAAAGCTACTAAATAACTATGGCAGAGCTTATCGGTTCTATTTCTATGTAAACTTATTGAAGAGAAAATACATAGTGAAATTGGCTGAACGAAAAGCTAGTTTGGTATACAAATATATTGTGAAGATATGAAATAAGTAACGGGAGTTAAGTTACGAGACGTATTGTTCCTATTGTACAAAAAATAATCTTCAAAATGAATACTCAATGAAAGAAGACCGAGTTTATTTTCGCATATAAATGCTTTTTAATAACATTCCAACAAATTTTAATTGATATCATCAGTACGCATCGTTGTTTCCATTTAAAAAGTTCCGTGAATATAGAGTGAATACAAAAAAAAATGGATAAAAATAATTCACGCAGTCAACAGTGTTTTGTCTATGGCATGACTAAAGACTCGTGCCCGGTCCTGATATAGCCTGGTGGCAGTGATACGGGTTTTGTAGCTAACTTTGTTTTAATTATTTTAAGTTATTTTTGTGCGTCTTTTCTGGCGGAATAAACGCTTTTTCTTTCTTTCTTTTTTCTTTAACAGTCCAAATAAATATAGGTTATGTAGGCCCATGCTGTGTTGGAACGAAGCCTGCGTTAATTCATATTAGTCTAGAATTTCTCATAAATATTCATAACCGATTGAACGGCGCAAATATAACAACCTTATTGAGAGTTATATGTTTGAGCCTTTTGGGTAAAATACATACATAGTTCCATGGGGTCCGAGTGCTCATTTAGTTTATCGGGACATCGACATGCTGATAGTCAACTCATCACGTGAACCTCTTCACGCCAGCTCTCTGGGGGCTGGCCTTCATTTTTTTCGGCCAAAGAATCAGCATTGCCATCCAACGTGGCAATTGTGGAAGTGGTGAAACCAGATGAGGCTGGTGTTTCCTAGCTGTCTACATTGAGAAGACACTGAAAGAAACTCAGTAGACCAAGTTTCTTTTAACGTCCGTACAATATCAAATTCTATAAACTTTATTTCGAGCGAAGACTCTTGAAGGGTTAGACATCTAGTCCTTAAAAACTAAGTGTAATAACACGACACGGTGAAACATTAACTGACAGCAGTGAACAGCATATGCACAGTCCACTCTGTCAACAATAATTTGAGAACCCGTTAGTGAACAACACGAGACGGTAACATGTACATAACTGACAACAGTGAACCACATAAGGACAGTCCACTCTGTCAGCAATCATTTTTAGAACCCTGTTCTCCCTGAACCCTGGCCATGATTCGAGCCACCATCGATGCTGCGCGCTTGTGATTATTGTGTAGAAACAATCTACACGCGCCGCCACAAACATCCCTGACGCACTGCAGCGCCATGACAGCCTCATCAGTTTTCTGAACGCGTTATTGAGTTGGACACGGCTCCATACGACTCTTGCGAATATTTCTCCCACAAGCTGCATGTGTAGAAGGAGGTACACCTGGCAGTACACCGTGCAAACCTGCGGGCTAATGCTAGCTTTTGTGGGCTTTTATGGAAAGCGCCACACAGATTTGTGTGGATCTGTCCATACAGTGCAAGCGTATGCTCATTGACAGCAATGCGCATGAAATTTCAATTCTCAATGAATTCTTCCCCTCCCTTCTTGTGCATTACACATTTGTATGTTTTTGACAATCTCGAGCCCCTAGGGTCCCGGTCCTTTAGTAGCCGTACAAGGTGCCGAAGCCAACTCGCAGAGGCCCCGTTAGACATTTGAAATGGATTGGGGCACCAGCCGACAATTGTCCCTGTACGCACTGAGAAGGTAGGTAACCTACCCAAGGAAATGCCCGGATGGCGCAGACCTATTGTAGTATATAGAAACATAGAAATTGGTCTATGGGTTTGGCTCTCTACAACTCTGAAACATAACATTTTAGCTTGTATAACTTTGTTTCAACAAAAACAAATTCTAGGCTTGGAAGAGAACACTCAATAATTTATTATGTATCAAGTTTATTTCAGCGCCACTCCGCTCAAATTCAGCGAAATATGGCATAGTTCCCAAACTTTGGCTGACTGCATCTAGTGACTTTGAATATGGATGAGATGTAACCCCAATGAAGCAGGTTTCTATATCTTATTTACAAGCTTCGACTTTGGCAAATAGTAAAATCAAGGGAGAACTACCAGAAGGATTGCCGGTAGCCAGAAAATGTGACACCAGACAGCAGTTACCTATTGGGTTGTGCTTGTCGAGGAAAGATAGGCAATGGCTTAATGTAAAATATTGAAATTAAGAATTCCTCTAGTTTGACTAGAAACCAACTCAATTTTTAAGGCTAAACAAATTGACAGATTGAAAGCATCAGGTAGCAACCTGACGCTTAAGCTAAGTGGCATTCTATTAACAATATCGTTTGTCCCAAGTCCAGAATGTAAAGCACGTTACATTTTTATTGAGGAATCGGTTTGCTCTTGACCTCGATCACGCCTGATGGAAAGCGATAGATGAGGTCTATAATAGAGCGAGCGTGCCCAAAAGACGCCTGTTCACTGTTTTGCACATGACTATTATTATTTATTACGGGACACAATCGCCATAGCTTTCGTTTGACAGCTGTAAGAATGACAAAGAAGAAAGAAAAATATGTTTATTTGGCACACACTGATCAAAATGTAGGACAAAATATTTTGGCGGCTTTATTACAAAACGCGTTCTAGCTTTAGTCCAAGCCTAAACTTTCAAGCCCATTATTGCATTTTGAACTATATTCTGACTACCTTAAAGTTATTAATACAAAAACCTATTTTGGTTCCAGGGGCTCGAGTCTGCTATTGCAATCGTGTCTCAATGACCGGTCATTGATCGAATATTTGACAACTTTGACAGTTTTTGTATGGGAAATGTGTCATAAGTTTGACGTTATACGTCAGAAATCGATCATTGACCGGTCATTGAGACACAATTGCAATAGCAGACTCGAGCCCCTGGGGCTCGATTCTGCTATTGCAATCGTGTCTCAATGACCGGTCAGTGATCGAATATTTGACAACTTTGACAGTTTTTGTATGGGAAATGTGTCAAAAGTTTGACGTTATACGTCAAAAATCGATCATTGACCGGTCATTGAGACACGATTGCAATAGCAGAATCGACCCCCTGGTCTATGTTGCCAATGTGCATTCAAGAACTTGACGGCATTTGGAATAAAGTTCGAAATTCAAAAATGGCTTGTGTGATTAAACCTGGGTTTAAAGTTAGAACACGTTTTGTGATAAAGCCGTGGGAGACTATTTAAAAAAAAAATTATGCCCTTACAATACTTTAAGTCACCAAAACAACTGAAGTCAATCTGAAACAACACAAAAACAAAATTGCTTATACTTCCCATTGGTTAGAATATCAGCTCGTTTAAAATATAGAACTGAGCGAGCGAACACTGGAGCTTTAGCATTTAGATTCTAAAATACACCATTAAAATACGATCAGCGCAGTTAAGGCTGAGGATTTTGTATGAAGACTACGATATAGGCATTGCTAGGGTTGGTAAACGCATATTTTGAAATACTCAGAGGAGAGAGATTGAGTCTCAATAAATAATGAAATAAAAAGTAACAAGTAATTGTCTCAGAACTGGCATGCATTCAAATTATAAACTTATCTCAGATAAGTAAAATTTACAAACTAAGAACAGATTTCACCAATGAAACTAAACGCGGTCAGAAGGCTTAGTGTGAGTTTTTTAACGTACTCGATCGCGTTAACGTAAACGTTCGCTTATGTCAAATTGTATAGAAAAAACAGGTTGTCCGTGAGTGTCACCAGGCGGCGCTTACTCAGTGTCAATACAGATTGGCGTTTACGATAACGTTAAAAAACTCGCACTAAGGCCACAGAACATCTAAACTGCGTTCAAGAGCTGTCAGCGTCAATATTCCATAGAAAAGAGTGACACTGACAGCTCATAAACTTGGTTTATTCGCTAATCGCGTTCAATTTCATTGGTGAAACTGGCCCTTAGAATCCTTGAATCTCGTTCACAGGGAAGTTTTTGTTATATAAAATGACATACCGGCAACAAAACTGATTGTAGCTATGGTAAACAATACTTTGATGGTACTTAGTAGAAAGCAGTGTCGGGCCTCGCAGAGTGTAAGGTATATAGTCCATACACTGTCAAGAAATGTGCATCATTCGCGCCAACTTGGAATTTGATTTCGAGTCCATTTTCGTTATTGCGGAACCAAAATCCATAAAAATTACACCCATGACGGAAAAATTACGCCATCTTGGATTTAATTTTGAGCCTTTTGGCGATCTATCTCCAGGCAGAGAGGTGTACACGCACATTTCACCAGTTACTTTTCTAAGTAAAATGTACTGTAAAATTAAGAATATTAATTTAACAAGGCGATTGTAGTACGCAGAGCTGTACAATATACCCACGCTTCGATACTAATAGCCATCGCCTACCAATTTTATGTATATATAGGCGTCTAAGAAATATAATATCTACCTACTGAGAATCCCTTTTCCTGGATTCCTATTCTTAGACTGCTTAACTGCCTCTGTGGTTTTGATCGTCGGAAGCGCTACTGATGATCATGAGGTCTTGGTTTCGATTCCCGGGTCGGGCAAAGAGTCAATAAGTTTATCCATCTAGAATTGTTCAGTAGCGGACCAAAGTCTTGAGTTGATGGCGGTATGCCAAAATTTAGTTATTTTTATGTAACAGGGGAAGACCCCTGTTACATAAAAATAACTAAATTTTGGTGAACTATATCGACGATTTTTGCTACAAAGAGCGTAAAGACCATTAGGTATGGGATTATTGAGTTTTTCACGCATTCTCACTCAGTTTTTCACGCTCTTTCGATCAGTACCTACATTTATTTTTATTTAGTACAAAAAAAATAATGGTTTTCACTAAACCACATTTTCATAAAGCTATCAACACTTTTTTGGTGAACCGTTTCGTTTTTTGCTTGTAACCAAAAGTATGAGATTTGGACTTACGCCCTTATAACGTAGAAAGGGTCGATATAATAAGTAAACCTCTTCCTAACTTTTTGCGGAATACTAATGTTATGTTACTAAATATATAATCATTTCTCCAAGATATTCCGTTACTATGTTAAGGCATAAAAAACAGTGTTGAAAAAGTTCGCGACTGAAGTAGGCGGCCGCTTGCGAGTGGTTTCGCCAAGTATTTGGTAGGTATTTTAACATGGTAATTATTATAAAAAAAAATACCAAGATAAACTCATGGAATTGCGCTAAACAATCTCTTTACCTTTTCATTAAGATACTTAAAAAATAAGAAATAAAACTTCTATTTTGTTGGCTTCTATTATGAGCTTTGGGATTTTTTTCTATCCAGCAAAGTTAATTTAATCGTGTTACTAAAAGCGATTGGCGGTCCGCCAGATCCTTAAACAAGATATATCTTTTTTTCAGTATTGTTCACCACTGTTTTTTTTGTTTCTCATGGATACAAGAAAGTAGTAAGCGCTCTCTCTCTCTCTGCCAGATCATAGCACCTTAAATCTTTTTTCCCAGTTATTCTATTTATCACTCTTGATTAACTGATAATAATCAAGGAGAGAGAATACTCAGTCACAGTACCTTCGTACATAAAGCTTTAAATAAATATCTGATATTCTAAGAATAGCCACCCCTAAGCTATACGATATATATATGCGTCGAGTGCCAAAGCTTTCACTGCGGTAACTGACGCTAGATTAACTACCTTGTAACTGAAATGGCGCAGTTCAGGTGAAACTAGAACTACCTACCTTCTGTACCAGTTATTCCCTATTTTGACAGTTATACCAAAATCGGTAAGAGCTTACAAACTCAGGTACTTACATTTAAACAGGTTAAGCGTTTATGATGTCGCATACAGAATAAACGCATAACCTAAAAGGGGTGTTTTTTTTTTTTTTTTTTAATCGTTTCCCCACACTAGGAATTTCTCCTGTATCGTGGGTGCGTTCACAAACATACAAAGTCACAAACAGCCAGACCCTGAACAACTATCAGTAGGCCATACAAATTTGTTCCGTGCGGGAATCGAACCCGCGACACGCAGCGCAGCAGCTGATCGCTCAACCACTGCGCCAACCGTGTCGCCGATTGTACTCATCATTATGAAAAAGTTTTAAAAGGGACCAACTCTGTTTTTTTAAGCCTATTATGTCCCACTGTTGGACAAAGGCCCATACCTTTCCAGAATCTCTTTTCTTGCGTCACCTCGAACCAGCCTTTGCGTTGTACATCTAGATCATCTCGCCACCGCTTTTTAAAGCAAGGCGGGTGGGGATCTTCTGGGCTCGATCGTTCCATCGCAAGCCTTTTTTTATGGATGGGAAATCATCAATTGACTTCTCCAGCTCTGTGCAAGGCAGGAGCGGGAGTCACTCTTACTGACTAAAAACCCATCAGTGATCCTTCAATAGGGGTAGATGACTAAAAAGTCCGTCAGATAGACTTTAAAAAAAAGACGTGTGGCACTCGGAGACTGCCGCGGTAAAGCTATTGCATAGCATTTTTTATCAACTTATGTAATTATATTTATTTATTTATTTATATAATATACAACCAATACCACCTACAGGCGATTTGCAGAACTAAAGAGACAAGCGTGATATTTCAAAAAGTCATTAAAGCAAAAAAAACAAAAGCCGGTCGGAGTGGGGTGTGTTAGGTTATTTTCGTTACGGAATTTCTGGATTCGGTCTCCACGCTCAATGCCCGCGATAGAAGCTATGCAATAGCTTAAAAATATTAGACACGTATTTTTTCTCTTTTCACCTTAACAGAAACTGAAAAAGATACAGTACGTTGAAAACTCGTGTAACGTCACTTGTATGTACACTTTATACGTACGCGTGACGTCATCAGCTCCCACTCCTGATCTTTGATGCGTTTTATCTTAGTAATCTTTTATTGATTTGATAAAGCAAAAAATACGTGTCTAATATTTTTCGACAATCTAACTCACGGACTAAATAGAATCATATGTTTTTTTAACCAGGAATCATCCTTTGCGTTCCGGGGTCGCAGGTTACCGCAACCTTGTTTTGATTTTTTACCGTTATCCATCAGGCGAGATCAAGGTCGGTCGTCGTTGATCTCCTTGACAGGTCATGAGAGCTATTTCACAAGGAAATAAAAAACAATAAGAAATGAAATTGATTGACAAAAAGTGTATTGGTGGTTCTTTATTGCTTACCAACAGGATAGACAAAACAGGAAAAAAGAAACAAATATCTTTCCCGCATTTATCTTTTTCGACAGTTTAACGTTTATGAGATGGGTGAGAACTTTTACTTGGAGTGACAGAATGGCACTTAGATAGTCGAAAGTTCAATAAACGGTTATACCCGTTTTTACTAAAAAAAGAATCACATAAGCGTTAATTAAAAAAATATATAATTTTGTTGAGTAGATTTTTAGCGTGTTGTGTCTCACTGCGGCAGAGCAAAGCCCTCCCTTTCTTAAGTCCATTCCCTCCCGGCTTGGCGCAATTGGGGACCAATCATAAATAATGTTATTAAAAGGTTCATATCCTATATTCTGCATGCAAGGAAATTATTATTTTGCTACTCAAATCACAACACTCCTAGCTTTGTTTCGGCCACCAAAATTTAGGTTATAAGTCGATTCAAACTAAATGGCGTCCGTGAAGTTGGCTCTTCGATGCGCAGTACCCCACCCTTCAGCCCCGCTGACACATGAATTTGTCACTGCGCAGCGACTCGCGGAGTGTTCCGACTTGCCATTTGGTAGGTTTGATTCTACCTAAATACCTTAAGTCAAATCTTTCTGAACAGTTATAACAATGCCTTCCTTTCTCTTTTCCGACGGTATTTCGCTCTTGGCGACGCTCCACGACCACTTTGGTCGTGGTCAAGTCAAGACCTCCACGTCAGTATTAGAGACGGACACAGCTGCTTTCTGCACGATCTCCCGCCATCTGTCCCTGTTGGCAGACTGTCTGTTGCAATACGCGGCTTCCTACTGCGGATTTCACTTGGTCAGTCCAGAGCATAGGTGACCTGCCGCGCAATCTGGTTCCCTCTACCCTGCATAACCAGCCGCTCTATAGAGTCGTTATCCCGCCTAGAGACATGTTTAAACGCCTTCCTAGAACATCGTAAAAGGAGATGATTCTTACTCACGATACTAACAAAGAAATGAGATACACAATTAAACCATTTTCCTTAATAGAATTCCGTGTATAAATAATTTTAGATTGTTATTCCTCGAAGCAAAGGGTCTGACCACAAATTGCCTTCACACAGAAAATGAGATAAAGCCATTATACCAATTGGAGCTTGTTATCGGAATTGCTTGAAGATATTGCACCATCAACTGTGGTGAATTACTGTGCAATAATGTGTGGGCTATTTTCATTGACATCCCGCAAATTCGTCAGCTGGACGTATGGGTGCGTTTGCACTAGTGTTGCGAAGAATTGTAGCCAAGCTTTGAATATGTGTTATTGTTTCCACCGAAGCTAGCGGAGTGCGTGTATGCGTAGCGAAGCTGTAGCTAAGTGGTGCGGCGCGACGCAGCGCGGTTTCAGCTACGAGCGGGCAAGCTTTGTTCATTAGTACAATTACCTAGCTTCGCTAGCCCTGTTTCATACGAGCTGCCTAATGCCAGGCTAGGGAAATGAATTGATCGCATTGCACATTGGTGGTTTTTTTTCTCGCGCCCTACTTGGCTCCAAATCTCATCGTGAAAACTTATGTGAAGTGAAAATGCATTGAGCTCGATCTCCATCCATTCATCTAATCTAAGTGGAATGACAGTTTCCTTCAAGCTCTTCTTCGGGCTTTCACAGATTGTACTTCGGTGAGTGTGTCCAAGAACTCCATGACCTCCCCTTCTACCATCGGACATCTATAGACACACTGGAAGTTACTATCCTCACCTTGTTTCTATTTGCACTAAGCATTTTCAACAAACGTCTTTTATAATGCGCACAGCTAAGGTGTGGTGCTCTCTACCTGCGTCTGTGTTTCCAAACGTATTCAACCCAAATCTCTTCAAACTTAGAGTGAACAGGCTTCTTCCGGGTAAGCTCACTACATTGTCGACTTTGGCTCTGTCACTTCTAACCTAGACTAGAGCAAACCCATCTAAAATAGAATAAAAAAACACAAGCTATTTTTTCACGGTGAGATGTCGGCAGAACCTCGCTTTCTAGGTTGTACAAGGGAAAAAAACAAATGACTTACGGTTTCGTCACAGTACATAATTAAAAGGAATAGTATTATCTCCATTCTTTGGTATCGTGTTCGTGACTTTTGGCGAATGTGTGCTTAGGTTAGGTAGTTTTAAAATTACGTGATGGAACAGCAAACTCTATGGTATACAAGATAAAATTCAAATTCTATTGCAACCCTTTCCCTTTAGGGCCTTTTTAATTCAAATGGTCACTTAAAATAGATATAGCCGATAAGTATCGACTGCACTTTTTATTAGAATTTTGGTCCAAATTAGCTTCTGACAACCGTTCTGTGCGTCTCGCATCCATCGGCTACCAGCAACCCTCACCAGGTCATCGGTCCATCTTGTGGGAGGCCTTCCAACGCTGCGTCTGGCGGAACGTGGTCGCCAGAATGGACACCAAAATAACTAATACATAGATACTTCCTTGGACCACTTTTTGCAGTAGCGGACTATCTAAATAAGTAGTGATAATGGGTCGAGAGGTTGTTTCATGAAAATGAACGCAAAATTAACTCTTGGACCGCTAAAACACAAGCAGCAGGTCGTATTACTGAAATAGTTTTATCGCCTTTTGAACACCTGACATCGCTTTTTCCTGTTAGAACTTTTAAGGTTGGAATAAGTTCTCCACAATTATTTTAGAAATAAAAACTGTTTTCTAACCTTTCAGCAGAGCTTCGTTGGTCCTGAATACTTAAAAAGTTGAAAAGGTTTACGTGTTTTGAAACTATTTCTATTCTTATCAAGCTTCAAAGGATATTTTTCTCGGCCAAATGAATTGTTAATGTTTTAAGTAACTTTCAGTTTTTCATTGCGAGGACTCTATCCTTCGAAATGTAATTAGTGGAGAATTTAATATTCTTTTTAACCGACTTCAAAAAAAGATCTATCCTTCTTTATGAACGTAATCATATCTATAAGAAATTATATTCAAATCCCAAATAATCGGTTTCGGTACAACGGTGTGCCGGCTGATTTTCTCGATTTATATCTTTATTATTACTATTACGCAAGATTTATTACATAATTTGGAATTTGCACATGTCAGTGCTGGAACGGTAGGAAGTTCCAATGTAACATGCAGCACACCTGTTTTCTCCTAAGGCTTTTCTAAGCAATGTTTTACCTACAGTCCTGTACGTATACTCACAGTATGCCATTAAATTTTATTGTTTAATTAACTGGGCAAAAATCCCGTCTTCGGGCTGCTACTGGGACTTTCTAGTAGTCAAAGGTATCGAAAGGACTTCGAACCGGAAGACGCAGCGTTGCAAGGCCGGGACCACAAAGGGTACCGACGACCTGGTGAAGACTGCGACAATTCGCTGGATGCGAGATGCACAGGATCGGTCAATGTACATGATGACATGGGGAACGAAAGAGAACGTATTTCGGCTGATGAACATGCCTCTGTGGTCGAGTGATGTAGGTATTTGCCTTGTGACCCGGTGGTCGTGGTTTCGATTTCCACGGGAAGCATACTTTGTAAAGTTGATTTCCAGTTCAGCTAGCACATTGCGGGCTTGACTCACCTGATTCTCTGATAAAAAAATGATTCCCTGCTTCGGAAGGCACGTATAAGCCGGTGGACCGGCCACTAAATGGCGGTCGTCATATAAACCATGTCAGAGGCCCTTGAGGCGGTTTAGAAACTATGACACTAGAGTCTGTGGGGTCGTTAGACCTTACTGCCCATACGATAAGAAAAAGAAGGCTGAAATTATGAAATGATGATGATGATGATGAGAAAATCCCAATAACACTGCCCAATACTAGACCCGCGACAGCTAAACCAACAAGGAAGTTACAAATCTCAAACAAACCGTGACGTCATTAGCCCACATAAACCAAGTTCAAGTACAACCAACTAACTTAGTTCAGAATCACACGATTACAATGCGGAATCACGTCGTTTTGCCTTTTTACAACCAAATGCCGCAGTTATGTAAAACGCCCAGCCGTTTTTGCAGAGACCGAATTAAAATTCTGACTGCGACATAGATGTAATGTTTTAAAAAAGTATCTGTGTTGCTTGTGCGCCATTTTTAATATCCTAAATGTGCAAAAGTATCACATTTGTAATGGTTACTGCGTACAGTTAAAATTTATGACGTATTACTGAGTTGCAGTTACATTTTACAACACATTTGTGAGTTCAAGTCGGAAAATTGTCTTGGAAACTACGAATAATAAAAGTGTTATTATTTGTAGCTTGGAAATGTCCTTCGTTGTAGCGTTATGATATTAAGGCTCGATTATTTCTTGCCAACGTTAGTTCGTACTACTTACGTATACAGATTTCTAGCGTAAAGTAGTGACAGTGCAAAGCATTTTCTCTGCAATAAAATAAAAACAAGTTTTTCACGTATTCCGAATACTCAGTCAATATAAATTCTTCAAATGGACTGCAAAAGATACGTAAAAAACAAAAGTCGGACTAGTAAACGAGGGGTTCCGTACCATACACCGTAAAATCACGTTCAATAGCCCCGCTTAAGTTATTTGATTAAATTATTTTTTGTTATCAGACAGTCGATGGAGCAGACATGTGTTAGAGTGGAGACAACGTATGGGCCCTGCGGCTCGATGGATTGATTGATTGGGATTTGAAGAAGGTGGCTGGCAGCGGATAGATGCGGACTGCTCAAGACCGAGATGGTTGGCACTCCTTAGGGGTGGCTTACGTTCAGAAGTGGACGGCAATTGGCTGATATGATGAATGTTATTTGTTGGTAGAACACGAACGGTATAGAAATAGATCACATTCTGCGAAAATTTCAACTGTCTACACATTACAATATGAGTTTCAGTCATCGGATCATCCGGCCCTGGTTCAATCCATGGTCCGGAGCGAGGAGGCATGGGAAGCCGTCACCTCCTTCTGCGAAGCAGTAATGCTAGTGAAGGAGGAGGCGGGCCGCTTGAGGGAGAGACAACCCTCACGCCCCAGCCGCCGTGGCATAGGGAGACGCACCGGGCGTCGGGAGTCGCTGGGCGATTCCCGGGCACCGTAAAGCCAGGCCCAGGCCGACGGCGCGTTGTGTTCCACGCACGCCTCAAAGAGATGTCAGCATAGTAGGAGTCCGTTAGGACCAGAGCCAGGTTGCGGATTTTGTTCGAAAGAGTTACCGCGGCCCTGGAACGCAAAAGGCACTAGGAGGAGCACGGATGGGTTTTAGTCAGTAAAGTTTGACACTCCCTCCCGCTCCACCCAGAGCGGGAGGGGTCATTTGATGATTTCCGATCCTTTAAAAAAAAAAATCATCTGTTCAGTACTTTCAGAGATAACCTTTGACAAATAAAATTGAGAAATCAATCTGATTCTAAGCAATCTCAGTTTCTACTAGAAAACTTTTCTTTAGTTGTAGGTATGCAGAAACCAAAAGAAAATAGGTAGATACACGACGTTGCTATATTTCTACCCAAATATTCCAAAACCCCCGGAAACTAATGAGCCAAAGAATATTCCCGCCAAAAAACAACACCGAAAGCCTCAACAGCAAAATGGCAATATACATAACGAAACAAGAGAGCCATTTGAGAAACTTCTGACACAAATATTCCTGAACGAAATATTCTTTCACGAAGTTCAAAGAAATTAGGTATTCTGTGTAAACAGTGCGAGATATATTTGCGCTCATGTGTTCAGGCATTAACATTCAGAAAACGGCTTCTTTCGCGTCTTGGCACGATGTACTGTTGTCTTTTAAAAGAAATACACCTATTTATCACTGTGTGTACTTAATACCTAAGCCGTTAGCCGGCTTAGGTACTTAAATTATATAAAGAGGAAAAAAAATCTTTTAAATGTTTTTTTGGTTGTTTAAAGGTAATCTCGGGAAATACTTCCCCTTTAGTATAACGTGCAAATTAATTTTATTTTAGTTTAAAGTTTTAGGAAAAGTTACAGCTTAAAATTTTCAGACAATAGAGAGTAACAAAAATAAGGCCAATTAAAAGTTTTCACAGAAAGAAGAGAGCTTATAAACAAAAATATGTGAAAAGGTAAAAACAGTGTTTAAGTAGAACCTGGAAAAAAAAAACAAAAATACAACCGAATTGAGAACCTCCTCCTCGTTTTTTGAAGTCGGTTAAACATGTAACTGTGATTTTAATTAATTAATTAGTTTACGCTATCAAAGAAGTCAATGCCATCATGATCCCGTTGTGAGAAAGAGATGGAGCTGTATAGGAGGTATAGCACTATCTCTTTTTCACAACGAAGATATGGTAATGACACGTAGTAAGGGGGCTGATTCGATTACATAAAAATCTGTCACTGGTCGACACTATCGCTCAGGTCCGATCTTTTTCAATCTTCAGATAACTTTTACCTGTGGAATAGAAATGCGGTTTGACAGCTTTTGTACCTACTTATAGAAAAAATACTGTTAAGAAAAACAACTACAGAATCAATTTAATTTTGGTGGTTCTAAAATTATTTTTAATTATTATTTTTAGCTTTTAGAGGTAATTGTCTATCTCCGAAGTTCTTTATTCAATCTATATGGAACCATTTCGGAATAAACTTCAGTCGATCAATAAAAGAATTTTGCAAGAATGACGGAGTTATGCCCGAACATACATAAACATACATAAAATAGTTTAATAAACATCCGAATTGATAACCTCCTCGTTTTTTGAAGTCGGTTAAAAATATGTCAAGCCACCATATTTGTTTTTCTCATAAAAGTTATTGGACACTTGAAAAGTCAGCCTGAAGCGTCTTATGCTACTTTTATCCCGAAAGAACGATTCGTACAGGATAGACTACAGGAGCGAAGCCGCGCGGTACAGCTAGCCTTAAATATTAAGGCCATTCATTACCCAAAATTGAATAAATCGTTTGAAGCTTACAAAACTAGTCTTAAAATCAGATATTATTAAACTTTGATGTTAATATTCTTATTCAAATCTTTGCGATTCTAGAACGATATTATGTTTGAATTTCATAATTTAATATCTTGATACCCGTGTAGTGTACCTAAATGGGTAAATATCAAATGTAAAGACAAATGTATGCCCATATATCTAGGCATTAAATAGTAAATTATATTATTAATTTAATTAATTTTATTATTTATATCTCTAGGCATTAAATAGTCAAATATAAAATGTTTTTCATTCGCCTCGGGGCCGCTCTTATCGCTTTAGCTGGGTTTCAAATTTCTATATATTCAATTTATTCAAAAAAGCTTGAAATATATTTGAAGTTTTATTGCTCTATACAAGGCTGGTGCTAAAAATTCAATCTGACTCAAAAACCTCGTAAAATCTACGAGAGAAATAACTGGGGACCTTTTGGTACAAGTTAAGCTCGTGAAAATATGTGCTGGATTATTTGGCAAACTACGCAAAAAAGACAAATCTGTGAGGCTGATGAAGGACTGGGCAGGTCACTTACAGGATGCATGAGGTCGGAGAGGCAAAAATTCTCGTGTTGTTAGGAAGCGCTTGCATTTGGATAGCAGTCACAAATTGATTTTGACGACTTGAATTTGAACGCTTTTAATGATGGGCCACAATCGTCACACAGTGTGTACGTACCTGTAAACCATCTACAGGTCCTATCACAGGGACGGGCCTAATCAGAGCTGGCGTGATGATTTTACTCTTTCCTTACTTTTGTACAGAAAAATCAAGAAATAAGGAAAGCAATTAATATAAAGGAGACACCTTTGCCCAGCTGTGAGACAAGAGATCTATTACATAAAGTATTAGTTTTTTTTTATCTTTTATTTTATGGACTTTTATTCTAGGAACATGTCAGCCCTGTCGAGTAATAACTAAGCAATATTACAACACAATTAATAATAATCTAAACTAATCAAGAGGCCCTAGACAATGTGCCATTCAATTAGCGAATGCGACTGTCGAAATGTCCAAATGTAGGGATTTGATCACGTGACATTTCGATAGCATCTGTCAATCCCATTCATTTTTGACGTATTGACAATCGTCTTCGCCATGCTACCATTGACAGAATCTCACTTGTCTCAAGCCCAAAGTAGCAAGATCTCACTGAAGCGTGAATTGAAGTATTCGATATACTTTTACCTAGATTCAACGTGAAGATAGTTCCCATATTGTTAGTTAAACTGTCGATGCTGTCATAAGAAATATAACATCGCAACAAAGTTAGGAAGACTCCGTTAGCTCAGCATTGTGTTTTGTGTGTCTACAATACAAACTCCGCCATCTAACACAACCAGGTTTTATTATAAAACTTTTTTCTAGTACACAACTTCAAACATTAAAACGAAAACTTGTATAATACCCTAACAATAACTATTTTCTCCACCAGGTGGCGCAAGGCGCATCATTTATTCAGATCTGGGAATCTAATAAAACCTGCTGTCTTTCCGACATTAAGTTACCTTTATAAAGGTATAAATTGGTAAAATAGGTCTGTAAAGCTGTCCGGGCCTCATTTCATCAGTTTATTCTTCCCAGCTGTCCCCGTAGAATTCCCGAAGTGATCGTTTCACTGGCACTTCATTCATTACGGCCACCCCTCTTTGTCTTTAAGTTGTACAACGATGTATAGAATATGGAAGAGACCGAATAGATAAAGTTCAGTGTTCAGTTAGAGCTGTATTCGGTCAGTTGGTAGTTAGAATATTAAATGAAGATGGAAGTTTGTTAACTTAAATGGGTTTCACGTTATGACGCAAGAAGAACAGTTCTCAGTTAACTACGGTTAACTGTTCTTCTTGCATCAGTTCTAGAGTCAAACACAACTTTCGCGCAATTTTTCATAGGTTTCCTGAGTAACTTTTATGGAAGAAAGAAATAGTATTTACCATATCGCTGATAGGTTTGCTTATGTTTCTTAGAAAAGCGAAGTTTTCAACCTTGAGTAGGTAAGTAAGTACCATAAAAATTTCTGCATATACATATTTCAGCTACTTTTACTGTTGAAGAAACACAGTAAACCACTTGGAATCGCAACAGACGATCGTAAATCGCAATCATACAGCCAAAACATATTTTATGAGTGTATTATTTTAAAAAGCAGCATATGTATATAAATCTGAATGCGAACTACCGTGTAACTCCGTAGCCCGTCTCCTGAAAATAAAAATAAAATATTTTAAAACAACAAAACAAAACTACTAACAATTCTTGTTCTATTTTCGAATTATTTGAAATGTAAAGTTATGATAGCAGTTAGTACCTATAATCTATATGGACCACTTTACGAATATTAAAGCAAAATCGATGTGACAAATCGTCAAACGCGCTAGGTACTGTGATAACAGCGAATCACATCAATTGACATGCGTTTAATTTGTAACGCGTCGACATAATCTATTATATTCATCTAGAAACCGCGGATTGGTTTTGGCCACATGTCATGGAAATAGCCATTTCATGAAGCCGTAAATAGAATTGGCCACATCATGAAATAGCCAACTCAAACCTAACCTCGATGACGGAGCCTGCGAGCCTCCTATTCTTGTCTGCGGAGGTAAAAATAACTTGCCATGAATGGGATGACGGGAGCTTAGCTTCCTCGATTTGTTTGCTCACTCTAGCTCCCCTCGATCGGAACCTCTACGACGAAGCCCCACAGCGCCTGCTTACTGGTTACAGGGGTTAAAGTTACCTAACATGAATGGGATGACGGGAGTCTTATCTACTCGTATCGGGGTGCCTTATTCAACTTAAGCTCGACCAGATCATGAAAGGCCACGGCAGATACATCAAATAAGAATCATAATATGAATAATTCGCGCATCAAGTTGGTTGTATGTTTAAAAAGAAACGCATAATAAAGCTATCCCTCTTTACTTAAACAATAGGCACTATCGAACCTTAAAAGAAATGTAAGATGACCCCCAGTCACCGAAGATCATTAATAAAAGTATCCTTCCATGGCAAGGACTAAATCCCCATCAATCTTGCCATTGAGCTAGATATGAACGACCCTAAACCCAGGATCCGTTATCGAGTATTTTCCGAGGACTAATAGTTGAAACTTAGTCGGGAAACGCGGATTTATACTGTCAGGATCTTCATCAGTCATTTTAATGCCAAGATAGGATGTGTTTTTGAAGAACGATATTACTTTTTTTTTTATTAGTGATGGGTTTGCTCTTGAATCTAGTCAATGTCAGATAAGACAGAGACAAAGTCTACGATGGAGCGAGCTTACCCAGAAGAAGCCTGTTCACTCTAACTTTGAAGAGATTAGGGCTGTAAGCTTTTGGAAACACAGACGCAGGCAGAGAGTTCCACTCCTTTGCTGTGCGCATTATAAAAGACGTTTGGAAACGCTTAGTGCGAATTGGTGGAATAGCTACAAGGTGGGGATGATAAGATGCAGTGCGTCTGGATGTCCGATGGTAGAAGGGGGCCGTTGGGATGAGGTCGTGGAGTTCTTGGGCACACTCACCGAAGTACAATCTGTAGAAGACCGATAAGCAGTACTACGTGTAACAGAATAAACGCAATACCTCTCCTCTTTTAAGGGGGATAATGATGAGTACAATGACATCTTAAGAGGTATTGCGTGTATTCTGTGACACGTTGTATACACACATGGATGTTTTTAATTCGGGTTGGTTTTTTTTTATGTTTGTCAGAGTTCCGATGTTTTTCAATGACCAGGCCATTGTCTGATTACGATCTAAGCTTTTCGCGGCAAGATGCCACATGTTAGAGTAATTGTAATTCACTCTTGTGATAAAGGAGTCGATTTACAATCACATCCATAGTCTAATTGCTGCAATTCGAATTTTTCGTAATTATTATTTTGGCTCCAACTTAAAGGAGCAAAGCTTGCAGTTGGAAAATAAAAACTGTTATGGCTCCCGGATTTCGTGACGACCGAGAGGCATACATGGTGGATAGGTCGGATAAGGCAATACACCAGGAAGAATGGATGGCTATGGGGCAGATCTTTGTCCAGCAGTTGGTCCAACCTAGTTGGACTAAAAAAAAGAACGCTTCCGCAGATTGGTACAAAGCGATAATGCAATATCGATCATCATCTGCCTAGCCTTTTCCCAACTATATTGGGGTCGGCTTCCAGTCAAACCGGATTCAGCTGAATAAGTATTTACTTGGCAAGACTGGAGTCAGATTTTACTGGATTCTGACAATCGTAACGACTGCCAAAGATCTACAAATGGCAGCCGGGACCAACAGCTTAACGTACTTTCCGAGGCACGGAAGAAACTCGGTATATTAAGATGGTCACCATCCACAGACCGACCTTATTAAGCTTTGCTTAACCTTGAAGATCGACCCGAGCGGCTGTAATTATTTAGCCACGAGCTAATAATGCATGATGCAATGATAATTTTCTCCATACGATTTTTTTCCATACGATTTTTTCCATACGCATTTTGAAATCGTTTGAGCTTTTCTAGGAAAACCGAAAGCTTTGAGTTAGTAACTTATTTCAAACTTACCAAGTATTCCTGAATTTCAGCGAATCGGCAAAGAATAATAAGACTGAACCAAAATACATACCGTGACTACAAAAATATTTTCGTAACGAGTTAAAAGTAGGTATATACTTTAGGGAACCGTGAATTTTATAAGGGTTAAGACAAAAATTAATTATTATAAAACAAATCCTGTAAGGGATTAACCTTTCGCCTACGCTCAATAATCCAATTTTCTTGGCAAACTACTGGAGAAGGTAAGTAGGGAACTGTTAACCTTCATATTAGATGAGCTGAAAACTATTCTGAATTTGTCTAAGCGTAATAATGCGTGAAGTAACGATGATAACGTGACGATGAAGTAGCTCAGCATGTGCGATGGCTGCGCTAACGTTTACTGTCGAAGGTCACCAATATAGAGGTATGTGAAACAGGGTGCAAACCTCCATTGAGAAGGGAGGATCCTCCGACCAGTCGAGTGCTGTGCCTTTTTTTTTTTTTTTTGAGGATGGGTAATCATCAAATGACCCCTCCCGCTCTGGGTGGAGCGGCAGGGAGTGTCAGACTTCTACTGACTAAAACCCACCCATGCTCCTCCTAGAGCCTTTTACGTTCCAGGGCCGCGGTAACTCTTTCGAACAAAATCCGAAACCCTGGTAGGCACTGGCCGTAACGGGCCCCTACTCCTATGCTGACATCTCTTTGAGGCGCGCGTGGAACACAACGCGCCGTCGGCTTGGGTCTGGCTTTAATCGGACAGCGAGCCACCCAACGCTCGCCGTCCGCAGACCCGCACCTTTGGTGGCCGGAAATCGCCCAGCGACTCCCGACGCCCGGTGCGTCTCCCTATGCCGCGGTGGCTGGGGCGTGAGGGTTGTCTCTCCCTCACGCGGCCCGCCTCATCCTTCACTAGCATTACTGCTTCGCAGAAGGAGGTGACGGCTTCCCATGCCTCCTCGCTCCGGACCATGGATTGAACCAGGGCCGGACGCGAGAGGTCGCCGCCGCCGATCGCCTCGACGAGGACACGGCGCTGCTCCGCCCATGCGGGGCAGACCTCCACCGTGTCCTCCGGGCGATCCTCGCAGTGAAAACTGAGTGCTGTGCTTGGTGGGCAACTGCCCGATGATTGCTGTAAGGCTGTTGAACATGTTCAAATCGCGTGGATAACTTTTAAAGCGCGATGTTGGGTTTTTCTGACGGCTCGGTCTCAGGGCTATTTCTGTAGCTTAGATGCCGCTTCACCTTATACCTATTACTGGTTAATAAAATATCTCTGCTTACTCCTTACCCCTGTAAGTATGTAGCTGCTTATCAGATCTTAATTCAAATAACAGCTCGAACCATATCATCATCTTAGCAGCCGAAAGACGTCCACTGCTGGACATAGGCCTCTTCTAAACGGGGGGGTTGCCATAGCCGCCGCTTGACAGGCGGGTTGGAGATCGCAGTGTAGCTGTAGCAATGTACCTACAGAGACGAAAGAACCATAAACGAATTAATCATGAACTATGCTAGTCAATGAACATACTTTTAGAGGACAGAGAGTTTCAATAAAATAACTGAAATATTTGCCCAATTATGTAAAGATAATGATTAATTATTTTTAAGTGACGCCTTTGAGCGAAGCTTTAAGTGCTATTTCGCCTAGCTGTAAGTTTATTTGGCAATTTAATAGAAGTGCCTAGAAATAAATAAATTGATCATGACTTGGCATACCGAAAAAGGGTGTTCATTCATTCGCGAACAGAGAATTTAATGATCCGCAGCGAACTATAAAAAGTAAAAGTTGTTCAGTCATCGTCTTAAGTAAAGCCTTTAGGCGAAATCATACCAGATAGAAGCCCTAGACATTCTATCAACGAAATGAAGTCTAATGCCTGAATAAGTAATCATTATTCCTATAAAAGATGGCCACTGCTGAACACCGGCTTCCCACAAAAGTGTGGCCACATTAACCGATCCAGTGCGTCTCGCTTCCAGCGGATTCTACCACCACCGCCGCTCAAGAACCTTCAGGGACAACAAGCTTACAGCTGTGGTACTAATTCCAACCACTGTAACTCCTGAGAGCCTGAATTAACCACCAGATCCACCAGAAACCAGAAAATCCGCCGGAGCCAATGAAACTCGACGAGTCCCTTAGAACCGATTTAACAGTCTTGGATCCCACAACGATATAATCAGGAAAGATTAAATCAAAACGCTTTTAGGTATGTTTGTCGGCCCTTACGCAGCATTTTTTGCGCTTTATTTTCAAGCTCCGTTGCGCATGACCATTAATTGATGAACGATACACTTGACCGAGAGTCACTCGTGAAAATTGACCGATTTTTAATTGGTTTCGCTTACCGCTTTTACTTAGCACTGTGAGCGTTTTAACTGGCTTTTGTCAATGGCTTCCCCTGCGTCAATTTTGGAAATTATCTCATGGGAATGTAGTACCAGGATGAAAAGTATCTTATGCACTCATCCAGGTCTACACATGTGCAAATTTTTATTGAAATTCTTTCAGCTCTTTTTTTTTTTTTTGGATGGGAAATTATCAAATGACCCCTCCCGCTCTGGGTTGAGCGGCAGGGAGTGTCAGACTTCTACTGACTAAAACCCACCCATGCTCCTCTTAGTGCCTTTTACGTTCCAGGGCCGCGGTAACTCTTTCGAACAAATCCGCAACCCTGGTAACAAATCCGCAACCCTGGTAAATTCTTTCAGCCCATGCTGTGTGATTGATCAACAGATACATCCATACCTACATACTTTCACATACATAAGTATATAGGAATTAGGAATGTTTTTACCCGACTGCCCCAGAAAGAAGATCATGTTTTACGAGTTTTTATGTATCTATCAATCTTTCTAGCCTATTTTTTTCCACTGCTGGGCAACCTCCCCTCTCTGAAAGTCCCAAAAAAGTATTCTTTTTCGCAGTCTTTATGTGCAGTTGGTAGCATAAAATCTGTGATGAAACCTGTTTGTCACAATTTATTCGTTTTAGCAGTGGGTTATTTTATTTCTGTTTTAAATAGGGACTGTAGTTCGTGATCCATCTGTTTGTAGGAAAACTAAAGCGCAGTAAAACTAAGGTTGTAACTATCAGATTAATCTGTTGTTCTACGAAGCTGTCAAAACAACGTGAATCCGTGCTTGGCATGTATAATGGCGAATTATAAGTTTCATATTTGTTGTGTTGAATTTCCAGAACGTATGTGTATTGTGTAGCTTCTAGACTGTAGGTATATCAGTTTATAGCACTTGTTAAAAATATTATATAATAATTATAAGTTTATTTGTATACAGAAACACATACATAAGTACACAAAGATTTGCGAAACATAGTACAATGGAGTCACATGAAAAGGCGAACTGATGCCTCCTAAACTAGGCCAAAAGCCTGTGTTTTAAGAGCCAGAGTTCCTCCAGATATAATGGCTTACAACTGCCGGTCGATTCTGTCGACATCTCACGGTGTTCACCTAGGCGGAGTGAACGACAATAGAGCTGTCATTCCATCTTATTTGTATGGTTTGACAACTCACTTGTCGTGCGCCCCGCCCAAGTGTTCACTTCGACATGTTTACAGAATCGCACTGCAGGTGTTAATTGTCGTGACAAGACAAGACAAGACAAGACAATATTTATTTGCTTAAACATGTGTCATACATACAAGGAATACTTGCATGCAAGATGGTAATAACATTATTAGGTACAGGCATGTTTGCCACATGATGTGACGTGCAAATGTCAAAACGATTCATACTAATAATATTGTACTAAATTTAAAATAACAAAAAAAAAAACAAACAGAACATTTAAAACAAAAATAAGTTTTTAAGACTGAAACAATAATCACATGTCAACAAATAATAATAACAATAATAAAAGAATCCAAAAAAATAATTCAACTATTCCATTGTAATTTAACAAAAATAATAATAATAATCAAAACAAATAAGTTAAAATGTCAATTCAAATCTTTCCTCGAGGAACTCAATAATGTTATAGTATGCTTTATTTACTAAATATGTCTTAAGTTTTTTTTTTGCAAGTACTTGTTGATAAAAAAACATGGATTAAAGTAACATGCCTTAACTTAAATACAGTATCAGTTTTCTATTAAAAGACAGTGGTCATAAGATTCTCGGTTTCGTCATACGTTAACTTCTGCAACCAATCTGTAAGTTCGATGTAAAAATGTGTAATAAAGTCTAACTAACGTTTCCATCTAGTTACTGACAGAATCATCATCATTACCACACATATAGGCCCATATTCCAAAACATAAACTTCAACTCAACTCAAACTCCAACTCCATCGGAGCTTGTCATAAATTGATGTTCTTGCATTTGTTTGCTCATCTCTCGAGTACGAAAACGTCAATTAGACAAGTTTCATTGACATTTTTGTGCTCATGTTTTAGTTGGAATTCGAGTTGAGTTTGAGTTTGAGTTTTGAATATGGGCCTTAGGCTCAAGGCAAAGTGAAATGCAATCCGCGATAGCGATTGTCGATATTGCAAAATGTGACATTTTTGGAGCATATTATTATGTCATTCCTATACATATTTGACGTTCTGACAATCGCCTTCGCCACGCTACTGTTGACAGAATGTTGCCTTGAGTCTCTGGTGGCTACGTATCCTCTACGAGGTTACTATCTACGCTGCCTCCACTTGATGACTACGGGGCCACTACAAGGTAGGTACGACTATACGTTGCTTGATTGAAAAACAGAATCTTTCAAAGTAAATATAGTGTGCGCTTGACAATTAATCCCATAAAATTAATTAACTATTTTTAAACTCCACTCCTTGCTCCAGTTAATCAATCATGAATACCGCCACATACCGCGACAAACACTAATCCTATAATCCTATTGGTCAGCAATATCCTAATTACAATACACCACTTCCAGTACGCATGAATCCACAACAGCTGATTAGGGTGACAATGAGCCACACTGACAAGAGACAATTCGCCGAACAATAAATAACTTAACGTAAATACCGCGTAAATACGCTCACGCTGCGTGGTTCCGTAGCCGCGTCGTTTGTCGTCCAAAACGACTTATTGGATGTTTATTTTATTGCTATTATTTTGATTGTTATGCGATGTTGGGTAATAGAATGTGACATAACGGTTGCTGTCACTTTGAAAGCTCTAGGCGTGGCAAAGTTTTGTGCCAGTTTTCACTTACTCTGGGCGACACATCTAAATATGAACGAACTGTTGGAATCACTTGTGAGTTATTTTTACCCGACTGCGCCAGAAGGAAGGTTATGTTTTTATTATGTATTTTAATAACAGCAATAGAAATACATACTCTGTAAAAAAATCATCTGTATGCCTATTACTATATAACTATTATTACCTATATATTACCCACTGACAGACAAACGACGCGTCGGAGACTTTGAAATAGGGTTCCGTTGGTTACCTTTCAGGTAGGTACTATATTGTTATACTTTATTGTTCCTACACACAAAACATAAAATCATTGGAGAGCTTATGCTTAATTTACGAACATCTTGGACACTCTCACATAAGTAAATGACAGCAAAGTCGCTCAATTTTATCGAGCCAATCATCATTTGTCGGGCACTGTTCCAATCCCGGGCGGTAACTAAGTTTTTTGACACAAAGACCTAATTAGCCACACTTTAGTTGAAATCCAGGACACTAGAAGATAGTTGGGCCATTCTTCTTTTCGACGGTCAAAAACTTGTCTTGTGTGAAAGTAACAATTCTTTTATTTAAATTTTACTTTTATGAATAATTTAACGTAAGTATTTAATATAAACACGATGAGTCAAAAAAACTTATCGTGTTATACATTATTATACTTACGTATCATTAATAATGTTATAAATACAAGCGAATTAATTGAATTAATTAGTAGATATAAATGAACAACCTTATTTTCATGAGACAAGCACTACTAAGCTCCTGTCACCTCATTGCTTATTGCATTATTACCCATGTACCACTACTATAAATATGGTTAAAATAACTTTTCGATAATCAAAAGCAAATCGAAGAAAAGTTCAATTTTACGAGCGCATTTCTCTCGCTGTTACATCCCCAGTTTTCGATCATTAATGCCAAGTTAGCTAAGTATATTTATAACCAACTTCCAAAAAGGAGAAGGTTCTTAGTTCGCTTGGTAAATTTTTTTTGTTCCGTATGGTGTCGGACGTAAAAGAATAGCACCATCCCATCACTTCCCGTGGTTGTCGTAAAATGCGACTAAGGGACTCACCAGAGATTGGGCAGCAGCATTCTCTGTACATTGCAACAGCTAAACTGCGATCACCAACCAGCCTGCCAAGCGTGGCGATTATGGCAAACCCCCCCTTTTGGGGGAGGCCTATGTCCAGCAGTGGACGTCATGCGGCTGATATGATGATGATGATTTTTTTTGTTATTTTTGGGGTTCCGTACCCAAAGGGTAAACGGAACCCTATTACTAAGACTCCGCTGTCCGTCCGTCTTTCACCAGGCTGTATCTCATGAACCGTGATAGTTAGACAGTTGAAATTTTCACAGATGATGTATTTCTGTTGCCGCTATACCAACAAATACTAAAAAACATTATAAAATAAATATTTAAGGGTCTCCCATACAACAAACGTGATTTCTTTGCTCGTTTTCGCTCGATATTGATTACGGCAACAGGTAGACGCTTGAAATATTCACAGAATATTTAGTTGTATTATTCACTTTTAAAATAAATAATTAAATTAAAATAAAACAAATATTTATCGGGGGTTCCCATACAACAAACGTGATTTTTTTGCCGTTTTTTATAGATGTATTGGTACGGAACCCTTCGTGCGCGAGTCCGACTCGCACTTGGCCGGTTTTTTTATGTATCTGTACTTATATCAATCAATCATATCCCAAATATGGTTGTGGTCGCGGAATCCAGTCAAACCGAATGCAGTGGAGTACAAGTAAATTACATGGAGCGCCTCCCTATCTGACTTCCACCACCCAGTAACTGGGTAACACGGTACCCATTAGCAAGACTGGTGTCAGATTGATTGGCTTCTGACTAACCGTAACGACTGTCAAAGAACTACAAATGCGTGCTTCCCGAGGCACGGAAGAATCTCGGTATGTAAAGGTGGTCACCCATCCACGGAACGACAGTGGCAACCTCGAAGATTGACTGTTATTCCTTAGCCACGAAATACAGTAAAAATAACCGGCCAAATGCGTGTCGGACTTTACACATTTGGGGTTCCGTACCAACGCAAAATCAAATTGTTTGTTTTAGGAGAAATTAGGGGATTTCAAAGAAAAAAATCGGATTACCAATGTTATATTCGTATTTGTTAGGAAATATACGTAACAATAAACATTATCACCAAATTTCAAGTTCATAGGTCATTGGGAAGTTAAAAAAACAAAAAATACAGTATTTATCTACTCATCAAGCTATAAACAACGATAGGACTCTAGGGTCATCGAGTGCCTACCAGGGTTGCGGATTTGTTCGAAAGAGTTACCGCGGCCCTGGAACGTAAAAGGCACTAGGAGGAGCATGGGTGGGTTTTAGTCAGTAGAAGTCTGACACTCCCTGCCGCTCCACCCAGAGCGGGTTTTTTTTTTTTTTTTTTTCTGGATGGGAAATCATCAAATGACCCCTTCATTTGATGATTTCCTATCCAGAAAAAAAAAAAAAAAAAAAAAAAAAAAGGGGTCATCGAGTGGGCTATCGTTGTTTAAAACTTGTTGCTACTTTTTATTCGCGCCTCCCTTAAAAACATTTTATTTTTTGACAATATGTATGGCTTTGGGCCAACATGATGCTTAAATCGTGAAATTTTTAAGACTACAGCTCCAATCGTTTGGCTGTAAAACCAGTGTCATAGACGACGAACGGACGGACACGTGAGTGACAGCAATAGCTCCGTTTGGACCCTTAGGGTACGGAACCTAAAAACTGGAAACTATCGGAAGCCAAAGTATTTAAGCTTTCTTCGTTCGTACTTGCATTATACCTATTATGTAATTCTTGATTTTAATTTGTTGGCATAAATGGCCCGGGGCTCAAATGTTTCAGTACGCAACTGATAACATTATTTCATTCATTGCTTTCATTCGTTTTGCAGTACTTGCAAATAGTCCCTAAAAAGTAGAATGGCCCAGTTACCGCTAGCCCAATGAGGTGAACGAACGAATGCTAATTGGAACCGTTGTTACTTTATTTTAATACCGAACCCAATTTAGACCGATTGGTTATTATTTGAATAGGACTTACAGGTTGATTACCCTTTAACAAACGAATCCCTAAGGGCTATGAAAGGGTTCGAGTTTAGTGTATTTACGCTTCTCTTTACCGTTTATTTTGAATAGGAAATTAAATACTCTTCGGATGCTGTTCCAATTAATATAAGTATCTAGTACCTACCTAGAGAAAGGAGAGAGGGAAAAAATGTGAATCCATTTTATAAAATTGAATTCGAGTTTCGAAGCCCGCGAACACTAACAACGCTTGGCACTTGATCACGTTTCCATTGCCTTTAAAAAGAGAAGCACTTTAATTAAATCTGACAGTTGACCATTTATGATCTTGCAATTTCGTTCCAAGTAGGTTTTAATGTTAATCTACCTTTGGCCCGCAGTTCCGCTCGCGTTGAAGGAGAATTATGCAACCATACATAATATATTATGATGTAAGTACTCTACTTTATTATTGACTAGCATCTGTCCACAGCTTTGCCTTACTACGTTCATTCTGATATTTTCTTTTGACTTGGCTTCTTAGAGTCGCAGAGGATGTGTTGTGATGTGTTTAATAGCCTTAATTAAGTCCTTTTTAAAATAATGTGCTATCAAAAATGCAAAAAGATATTTTTTTTTCCGATTTATAGATTAGCGTATTCAGACAAACTCTTTAGGTTTATTATACTTTTTTAATTATACACAAAATATTTTAATTCAGAATTCGAGATAATTTTCAAATATACTTGTCATACCTACATTTTTAACTTTGTGCTGTGTGACATAGTGCCAATAAATGTTACACAGCACTAAGTTAAAAATGTTTAACAACACATATTTTTAAACAACTCTTATAAACAAATGTTCATGAAATATGAACATCAAAAACATTATGCTTACCTACATCGATAGTTGAGTTGGTTGTGATTGATTAAAATTATCTCGAATAAAAATTAACATAGTATACTTAGGTATAGATTTTCAACATACAGTGCACAAAATAAACTATTTGTTGTATTACTACCCAATTAAAGCAATGTTTAATCCCAAAACTAAAACCTTTATTAACAAACACGGAAAAATCGCATTATAATCTGGCTCGAAGTAACTAACGAGCAGAAAAGCAGCTTTATTATAGAAACATTAAATTAATATTACCTTGAAAAGCTATTAGTCGGTTATTTTTAATGCTTATCCCTTCGATACGCCCGCGCCCTTCACCTGGCACCTTTGAAAACAACTCAATTAAATATGCATTTATCACAACGAGAATCTTCAAACTATAATATTTTTATCTTTATGTAAGGTGTCGAATATCATCATCATAATTAATTCTTGGAATAACCATAAACATATGTTTTAACTAGCTTCTACCGGTGGTTTTGCCCGTGTGAATGGTGGAAAATATCCCAAGGGAACATACTCCCGATAGCCTGTTGGCTGTCCCAGACTCTAATCTATCTCTGAGCCAAATTGCATCCAGATCTCTTCAGCCATTCTGGCGTGATTGAGTAACGAACATACATTCATCCAAATTGTAGTAGTATTAATTATGACTGAAATGAAGAAAAAACTTTACATAGGTAAATAAAATAGAACTTTATTCGGTCAAGCTTAAAAATACTAATGAGAATAAAATACAATCTCAGGAAATTGATTATGGCTTTTTTTAGTCACGGACTTTCGTATCACATATTTCGGATATAAAATTTATTTAAAAAAGAAAGTTTAGAAAATTAAAACTTTCCTCGCGAAGAGAGAAAAGAAAATTGGATGAAAATTTCAAAATTAACCTAGGATATTTTCTTTTCCCATAATAGCCTGAGGTTTCTCATACCCCAGATTATTGTAACATTATATTTTACTCAATTTTTGCAAGCTTTTAGAGCAAGGTTTTTTACTTACAACTGAAAAAAACCTTTCAGGTCATGAAGAGTGCTCGTAATGCCTAAGAAGATTTACTTAAAAGACGACATGTCTCGTGTATGGTTTGAGGACGAACGTGAGTAAAATAAGCCTTGAAATATTAACTCAATGAAACTAAAAAAACGACGGTTACAAAAACATAAAAAGATCAGTTCTGTCACGGCACTCGTGTGAACCACTCGCACGCGTCTATCGATATCGTTGTGATTTGAATTGACATTTTAATATATTGACGCGCTCATCGGTGATGAGCGCGTCCTAATAATGGCCACAGTTGATAGTGGCAGTAACAGTGGACGAGAAGAAAATAACTCAGATGGATGGATGTCACAAATTTTAATGGAAGAGGAAGGAGAAAACAAAAGAAAGTCGGTAGAAAACATTGAACCAATCTGCAGTGAGATCCAAATTATGGAAGAAGATATACTAGTTAATCCAACAAAACGAGGAAGAGAAGAGGATGAAGAAGGAAGCTGGACAAAGGTTGAAAAAGGAAGAGGAAAGAAAATCAAACAATTTAGAAAAGAAGTCTTTATATGGAGTCGAGAAAAATTACCGAAACAATTTGCTTTAGCAAAACTATTTAACAGTATGGGTTTAACTGACATCGACAAAATTAAATACATTAACCCATTTAAGTTAAAAATAGAGGTTTCTACTGAGGAATGTGCGGGCAAGTTGCTGGACTGTCAGGAGTTCCAATCCAAACAGTGGAAAGTTTACAGTGCAATGGATGTAAACATTTCATACGGAATTATTCGGGATGTGGACCTCGAGTTGTCTGACGAGGAGGCGTTAAAAGCGATCAAGTGCCCCAACGAAATTGAAATAATATCCTTGAAAAGGTTACAGCGACGAGATGGAGGCGGTTGGGTACCTAGTGAGGTAGCTAAGGTAGGCTTCAGAGGCTCATACCTGCCAAGTTTTATTTATGTTGACTGTCTACGCGCCAAAGTGGAACCTTTTGTGTTCCCAGTAACGCAGTGTTCAAACTGTTGGAAATTCGGCCACGTCAAAACACGATGCTCGTCAAAAAAAATGGTATGTCCTAAATGTACAGAAGAACACAGTAACTGCGAAGTAACAACATTTAAATGCGTCAACTGTCGGGGTGACCACATGGCGTTGAACAGAAGTTGTCCTGTTTATGCTCGAGAAAAGCGCGTGAGGGAACTAATGGCAGAATATAACTGTACGTATAACGTAGCCTGCAATATGTATGTTAGACCCAAGTTGCCTATTGATTCTCAAACAGTGAGGGAAACCGATCAGAAGATAGACACCAACACCTTTAGTGGTTTACTTTGTGAAGAATCAGGAGGCAGCAATAATTACACACCAAATCCATTCCCTTCGTTGTTTACACAGAATCGACCTAAATCACCGCAAGCAAGTTATAAAAATAAGCAATCGCACTCGCAAAACAAAGTTAAAACGGATTGGTGGGGACATCGGGAGTCGTCGGACCGCATTCCTAAGCAGACAGCTGTTACTGATAACGATGCCGGCGGTAACGTAAACAATACGCGAGAGGTACACCTCGACGAGTTAATTGAACGGTTAAAAAATATTATTTATATGAGAAATCGGAGTATCCAAGAAAAGTTTTATGATGTTATTAAGTGTTGTAGTAAATGGTTAGTACTAGTTGTGGTAGATCGTATGTCTGAGTGGCCTATTTTGAATAAGTTTTTAGAGTTATTTTTCGGTCTTAATGAGTAATGGATCCTAAAAATAAAATTGTTCAGTTAAAGTTGTTGCAGTGGAACGCTCAAAGTTTAAGACCTAAAATTAAAGCTTTTGAGAATTTCTTGGTAACAAGTAAAATCCATATATGCATTATATCGGAGACCTGGCTTGAACCAGACAGTCATTTGAAAATAGGTAGTTATGTTATCTATAGACAAGACCGGGATGATTCATATGGTGGAGTCGCGATTGTAGTACATAACTCCATTCAAGCACAGATCACTAATTTTAGCTTACGTAATCGAAGCATTGAAGTACTTCACATTAAAATATTTAACTGTAGCTTTTTAGAAAATATTGTAGCGGTATATTGCGCACCGAATATTTACACTACAGATGAGGATTGGAAAACGTTATTTTCTAGTTGGCCAAATAAAACTTTTATAGGGGGAGATTTCAACGGGCATCATACAAACTGGTCATACAAAAGCGATCGCAGGGGTTTTCAAATCCACGATGCAGCGGATGAGTGGCAATATGTTTCCCTTAATACAGGAGACCATACCAGACTTAAATTAGTATTAAATCACCTACAAAAAAGCTCGCCTGACGTCACATTTGCGTCAGCAGACATAGCATTACGGTTTAAGTGGAGTGTTTTAAACGAAAATTTAGGTAGTGATCACTTAATGGTTCTTATTGCAACAGAAATAACATGTAATAACTTAATAAATTCAAAACGAAATTTAAAAAAAAGTAATTGGCAGAAGTATTCAGAAATAATTTCAAGTAAAATTGATAGTATTAATTTAACAGGCGGCACCCAACAAATGTATGATGAAATTATAGAACTAATTAATTTTGCGTCTCAAGCATCAATTCCGCTCATTAAGATTTGTGAAGACCCCACCAGTAAGTTTATTCCTAAATCATACTGGTCCCCCGAGTTGTCTAGGGCGGTGGCGGAACGTAGATTGGCGTTAGCACAGGTTAGGAAGAACCCCATTCCCACAAATTTCATAATTCTCAAACAGAAGGTTGCTGCAGCACAGAGACTGATTCGTAAAGCAAGTGCAGAGTCCTATCGTCAGTTCTGTGACAGTATAGGCGAGATGGTGTCTAGTAGTGAGTTATGGAACAAAATGCGATGGGTCAAAGGATATCGTAGAAAGAGAATTTGTTTAGATGCAGAGAGGGCTAGTGAGTTCTTAAGACAATTGGCGCCAGATTACGTTAGCTCACCATGTCCTGTCTTTAGTTCCATTAACCTACAGTTGGAGGCTCAGATTTCGGAACAGGAACTTTCAAATGTACTGAAAGTGAAGGATACCGCTCCAGGGGAGGACGATATCTCTTATTCGATGGTCTATAACTTTCCCAGCAAAGAGTTGATAGTTGCGTTATTCAACAAATGTTTGGCTGAAGGTGAGGTGCCAAGACAGTGGAGAAATGTTAGAGTAGTGCCTGTACCGAAACCTGGGCGCGATCCAAGCAACATTTCATCTTTGAGACCTATCTCACTCATATCATGTCTCTGTAAAACCTTACATAATATTATAACGAGACGTCTCGAATGGTTTTTTGAAAGCAAAGGTCTTTTTTCCAAGAATACTGTAGGATTTAGAAGATCTCAATCGTGCCTAGACAACCTTGTCCGATTAGTATCGCAAATCCAAATAGGGTACGCTACTAATCAAAAGACTTTGGGATGTTTCGTGGACATAGACAACGCGTATAATAATGTTAATATCTTGAAAGTGGTCTCTAAACTAGATGAAATGGGCGTAGGCTCTTCAATTTGCAGATATATATGGGAATACCTAAGAGAGAGACATTTAACTGTGGTAAAAGTAGGGGGTAATGCTTCGATCACAAGATGGACATGTAAGGGATTAGCCCAAGGAGACCCTATGTCTCCAATTTTGTTTAATATAGTAACATGTGGCATTTGCAGGGATATTATGGGGGTTTATGTGTCTCAATACGCGGATGATTTTGTCCTCTATATTTCTGGACAAGACATTAGATTTATAACTACAGCTCTTCAAGAAGCCATAGATAGTTTATCAAACTTGTTGGGAGTATTGGGTCTAGAATTATCTCCCACGAAAAGTAAAATTTGTTTATTTTCTAAGGGAAGGTCGTCACAGCAGGTAAAAGTGAATATCAACAATGTCTGTTTAGAAAGTGTTCCTGTTGTTAAATATTTAGGACTCTGGTTGGATTCATCTTTGAGATGGCGCAAACAGATAAATGAAGTCTATGAAAAAAGCATGAAATTTTTAAATGTTTTTAAGGTATTAGCGGGTTCGACATGGGGAGTTCATCCATTACACTTGAGACGACTGTATATTGCAATCATCCGCAGTCGATTAGATTATGCAAGTTTTTTGTTTGATAATAGTGCTAAAACCAACATTTCAAGGTTAGACAAAATTCAAAACCAAGCCATGAGAGTAGTTGGCGGTTTTTTGAAAAGTTGCCCAATCCACGCAATGGAATCGGAGTTATGTTTGCCGCCATTATTTATTCGACGGAAATATTTAGCTGCTAAATTTTGCTTAAAAGCTAAGTCTATTGATGATGGTGAGACCATAATAATGATATCAAAGTTAACAAAGATTTGCGAGCAGGAATCATATTGGCGTAATAAGAAAAAACCGTTGCTAACTATCGTATGCACTGAGATGTCCAACCAAACTTTGCATCGTTCTAAAGTTCTAGGGATGTTCTCATTGTCGACATGGATGGCGAATATAGATATTAAATCACACATAAACTTAAAAATTGGAAATATGACAAGACCTAAAAGAGCCAATACTTCAGTGGTACTCCTAAAGAAATCTGTGGAAACTATTGCACAAAATTATGATGGATTCTATCAGATTTACAGTGATGGGTCCAAAGACGAGAGTGGAACAGGAGCAGCATTTTTTGATCCCCAGTGTAACACGAGAGCCAGTTTCACATTGAACTGCAAATTATCGGTAATGGCAGCAGAATTGTTTGCCATTTCAGAGTGTCTATTGTATTTGATACCGTGCAAATATTCAAAATTTGTTATACTTAGTGATTCAAGAAGCGCTTTGCAGCATATAGCTCGGTGCACCTCGGGCACACGAGGCCTGCCTGTAGCTTATTCCATATTAGACTCGTACTTAAGGCTGAGAGAAAGTGGCAAAACTGTTAAATTCCAATGGATCCCATCACATATAGATCTGATAGGAAACGAAATTGTAGATAAGTTGGCAAAAACAGGAATCCATGAAGGAACTCCGGTCGGTAATCTCCCGTACTTTACGGATATACTAAGAGATGCTAAAATGGTATGCACTAAATTATGGAAAGAGTATTTTGACAAAAGATCCGAAGACAAGGGAATATGGTACAAGACAATTCAATCTGAGCCACCAAGGATTCCTTGGTTTACTGAAATATCAATGAGCAGACAATTATTAGTAACAAGCATGCGTCTGCGATCCGGGCACATTCCGTTGAATGCGTTTGGGCATCTTATGAAAGTTACTGACACCCCAAACTGTCTGATTTGCAATATAAGAGAGGACACCTACCACGCTTTGGCGGAGTGTGCTCGGGTTTGTGCAGAACGGAAAGCTTTAGAAGTAGAATATAGTTTATGTTTAAGAGATGTAGGTATGTGTAATGTGATTCTATCTAAACCTACATCCAAATTAGCTATTAAGTTATATTATTTAATTATTAAACTAATTAAGTTAAGATCATAGTCATTAGCCACTTAATTTTATGTTCTTTGTAAAACTACGAGGCTGGCATAATCGCTTCGCGATTAAAGCCTTTTCCAAATAAAGATAAAAAAAAAAAAAAAAAAAAACATAAAAAGATAATATCTTTGTGCGGGAATAATATTATTATTCCCGCTGAGTTTGACACAATACAGTCAATAAATACTCACCAGATATCGTGAATTTGTGAATAACTTTTCGCCAAACACAATTCAAGTATATCACGAGACCCCTGTTTCCGTGCGATCGCGTTATTTATGCGGCAACCACTTTCCGGTATGCAAATAACTCACATAACTGACACGCCTGCGGACAGGTTTCCACCAGCCTACCCGTACACTCAGCTGGACCACAAATCTATTAAAATAATAGCCGTCTCATTCAATTCTCTAGCTCTCATCCTGTAATGACTCAGTTGAACGGGCCACGTTCAAAAGCCGGACAGTCCAAAACTGACGGCGCGCTGAGACGCACGCGTCCCGCGTCGTGAATCCGAACGTGGTTTACGAAATTCGAACTACGCGTTTTGAATTAAAAATAAAAACAGATACAACATAATATTTTCAGTGTGCTATTTTTGGTGTGTTTCCGAACAATTAAGTTTGGAGTGTATGTGAATAAATTGGAATTAAAACTTGTTTTTTATGGATGAATGAATTTTGTGGCGTAATTTTCATATTTTGAATAAACTATGTGAATTATTGGTGTGGTTTACCTTGGTTCGTGTCAAATATTTCAACAAGCTACTTTTGTAAGTTATTTGAATATTTTTTAACGGTCTTTGATTAATATTTAGTGTGTAGTAATTATTATAATTATACCGATTTGTGTTCGGCATATTTTATTTATGAATTAGAATTTTTATTTGGGAAGATTAATATTGCTAATGACAGTAGGCGCTACTTGATAGACCTACGAATTAATTATCTTTTGGTAATGGCTTGTGTTGTAGTGTAACCTTGCTATATATGTAGTTTTTTCGGGGGTATAAAACATAAATGAATTATACCTATTTCAAACAGAGTCCATTATTTGCTAAGTGTCCAAAACCTTAGAAACTAGTGTTGTGTTTTGTTTTAAATAATTGACAAAATAAGTACGAGTTAATTTTGTCGAAAAAGAAGTAGATTTTATTGATGTTAGAATTGGTGATAACGAGCATTCCCGCGTTAAAGTTTATGGGGTGAATGCAACTGAAAGCAGAATTAATTGCATCCCCGAACATCCTCGCTGATCTATGAACATTTACGCTGATCTAAATGATGGGTACGTTTATTAGGTAACCCGCGTACACTCGTATTAGTAAAACGTTGTTCAATTTTTGACTCGTTCTTATTAAATGCGTTACTTGTGTTTTTTGTCATTGACGTTTAATTTTTATTATGACTTGGTTCTGATTAAGTATGGTTTTCATCGACCGACTGTACTTAACTAATTTAGGTCGGTACCTAGTTGATCAAATCCACCACACTAACACTAAGTTAAGTTTAAGCACTAAGTTACTACACACTGTTTATTTGGCTCGTATAAATTCTCGACACATTTGTCAGGTCATAAATAACAGTGTTGGTGCTACTATTTTACTACACGAAAAACCATTTTAGACCACTATCGAAAAACATAAAGTAAATAACCTTTCAGCGTTAATTAGTATTGTGCTTTTATTTTTATTAGCGTTTTCATATTTTGTGTCATCGATTAGTTATAAAATAAAAAGAAAGAAAGATGGTTTAAGAAATAAACTTAGTCCGGTTAAGCAGTTGATATCCCAAGTGTGTTAACTTGCTAGTGGTCATACATAAAAAAAAAAAAAAAATTAAGAAATAAATATTTTATATAATTTTTCTTATCAGTGATTTATGTTGGAAAATCTTCTTGTCACTTTTTCGAACTGTCATTTTCATTCAAAATGTTGACAGTGGATAGTCGTGAACTGTCGTGTCAGTGAAGAGTAGAAAAAAATAGGTTGCTGAACATTTTCGCTCCATTGCTGTTCATAATATAATTTACTAATACCTTGTAGACTGAGATACATAGGCATCACCATAGGTATAGAACTTGTAAGCATGACATTGAATTTCTCGGAGTTCTAAAAGCTTTATTGTGTTAATACTGAACTTGAAGATCGGAATTATGTAGGTGTACCTACATGGAAGAGAGATAAGCCTGTTCTGCTGAACTTCAAGTAGATTTTGATAACAGATTAGAGTTTACGTGTAGCTGATAGATTATCCAGTTTGTCAAGAGACCTATGTGGACTTTTGGACCCATCCTAAAACCTTTGATGTCTGTTTAATTGCTAAATGATTTTTTATCTCTACAGGGTTATTTGTAAAACACCAACAACCTTTCAACGGGTGAAAGTACTCATGACTATAAACAACTTTTACTATGAGACCAACCCTGAAAAATCGAAAAAAATTTACTGTTTCATACATTTTCATCGGGTGAATATTGCATTTTGTATGAAACAGCCGATTTATTTTTTGATATTTCAGAGTTGGTCCCATAGTAAAAGTTGTTTATAATCATGAGTACTTTCACCCACTGAAAGGTTGTTGGTGTTTTACAAACCCTGTATAAAGCGGTTTAGACAAAGAATTTTACATGTCAAACAGAAAATAATAAATTTTAAACACTGGATAAGGTCGTTGATTCATATATTCGAATACTCTGTGAAGAAACATTGAAAATTATTCGGAGATCGTATTCTCATAAACATATAAGACAGAGATTATTTTGGCCAGATCGATCAAATGATGACAATACAGATTAGTGTCAGAAATGATATTTTGAGGAAAGACCCAAGTCGAAGAGAAAAGGAGTGATTTTATTATATTGTATTTGTTTTTTTTTTCTAGAAGCGTGTTGTGTGCTTTAACTTGTGCTAGGCGCCAGATAAATGTGGAATAATTGTCAATGACCCACTTACATTTATTGATACACTTAATTTCAAAAACAGAAATAATGACTTAAAGCTGTCCTGAATGGGTCGCGGATTTTGTTCGAAAGAGTTACCGCGGCCCTGGAACGTAAAAGGCACTATAGTAGATTCCAGATAAATGTGCAATAACGGTCATTGACCCACATACATTTATTGACTTTCTTAAAATCAAAAACAGAAATAAAGACTTAGAGCTGTCCTGAATCGACATCTATCGTGATCCTTCTTCTTTCTAGTAATGAAAAACGATTCATTATTTTTACTGTCCGGGTACCTATGAAGAGAATGTACTTTTTCCACATTTATCTGGCTTCGTTCTTTTCTGTCCAGTCTATGCTAAAACTGTAGATTTTGTTCTAAAACTCATCTTTATGTCAAGACGTGTGCTATTTAATATCTCCTTGTCAAATCCTAAAAACGATGGCCCATCAAATATATCAGTTTGTCAAATCTCGAATAATCTGTCATCTAAAATCATGGCAGCATTTTCCTTAAATTCAAAAAAGGTTTTGATTAGTTGTTTCAAGGCCAGCTACATGCCTTCGATTTCCTTTATTTTGCAGGTGTATAATTATATAAGGTTATATCGTTATTATTAGATGACGTGTCCACGTCAGATCCGAAGGGTACCTAAGTCTCGTATTTTTAAGGAGCGAGATTTTATCACAGTCACAAACTGTCAAAATACATAAGTACCTCTGATTTCCTTATATGTTGATAAGTTTTTGACATCGATTGTCATTATGATGATATTGTGAATTGAATTTAAACGCTTTTTAACCGACTTCTAAAAAAGGAGGAGGTTCTCAATTCGGGTGTTTGTATTTTTTTATGTTTGTTAGCGCATAACTACGTCACTTGCCAATCGATTTGAAAAATTCGTTTCATGTGAATGAATATACTTCTCGATTGGTCCGATTGAAATTTTATCAAAATCGGTTCAGTATTTTGGTATTTAAATCGAAATAGCTGGAAAAAATATATGGAAAAACATCCATGTTACATTCGAAATTGCGTATTTTTTATTTTCTGTGACTTTCCAGTGATGTTGTTAGGTGTGGGGTACCACTAAAAATGAAAAAAAACCGACTTCCAAAAAAACACTACAAAGACCAAAATAACTTTAATTTCGGAAGCCGGTGTCAAATAACGAAGAAGCAACCAAAAACACCGACTTACGAAATTAAAGTTATTTTGGACTTTGTAGTGTTTTTTGGAAGTCGGTTTTTTTTGTGAAAAAGTTTTTTAACTGCGAGATTGGGCTTTCAGATTTCAACTGTCATTCTATGTTTGGAATAAGTATTTATTTTTAAGGTACTGTTACGTATGGTGATGGACGTAAAAGAATAGCACCATCCCATCACTTGCCGTGGGTGTCGTAAGAGGCGACTAAGGGACTCACCAAAGAATGAGCAGCAGCATTCTCTGTAGGTACATTGCAACAGCTGTTGCAAGCGTGGCGATTATGGCAACCCCTCGCTTCAATTGGGGGAGGCCTATGTTTAGCAGTGGACGTCTTTCGGCTGATATGATGATGATGATGATGATGATGAGGTAGGTACTACAGTTACCGTACCGTTTATTATATATTGATCTTCATATTTTATGCAACACGCGTAGTACCTATCTGTCAGCCTATTGGCTCTCTGTCGTAACTTTTATTTTTATTAATATGAATAGATTTAATAAGTTATGTCTCGTAACACCCCATTTACTACTTAAATATTGAAGGAGGCCGGTTGGTCAACTCTGCAGTATTAATCCAAGGCGTTTTCTTATCAACTCACTGGTTGGTTTGTTGAAAATAGGTACCATATGATGTTAACGCCTGAGTTATTACATGAAACAAGTATGAAAAAATGTACTAAAATATGTTAAGGCTAATTCATAAAAACATCTAACTCTGATGTAGGGATTGACAAGCAAATCATATATTTAAATTGTCTATAGAACATATCAAGTAAGAATCTACTAATTGATATTATAACTAATCATGTGGTTATTTTTTTATGAATAAGTCTGAATATATTTAGTAAATTGTAGTCGCTACCCCTGGAGCTTGTTTATACTTTGATGACCAGCCTCAGGGGAAAACAAACCCTTATAAATAATAAAAAAACAAAAGCAAGGCGCTTTGTTTTTGTTTCATCCGAAGACGTAAAAGACAACAGTTGACGATAAGCTGAAAAATAACCCAAAAAAATATGTTGGATAGATAGATAGATAGATAGATAAAACATTTATTTGATGCAAGTAAAGAAACACGGCACGCAAAAGAGTAACACAAATTGGTGCTCTTTTAGTTTTTACTTATAAAGTGCCGGTGACAAGCCTGCAAGTTTGTCTGCATAGACTTCAAAATAAACAATGTGTCCTTAATTTTCATTTTAATATGTTCCGTAGTTTTTTTACGAAAGAGCGTTCATACATCTATTAGATCCCTCTTCACAAACGTTTTCAATAGCCAGTTTCACGACAGTATTTTATACGACCATACATGTACAAAATAAATAGTATTATTAGTAGAATGTAGTATAGGACTGTACAAGCGATTTAAAACAAAGAAAATCTCAAGTTCTCAGAAGCATGAACTTCCTATTCCGCTGTCTGACAACTATTATGACAGCCAAGCATTTCGAAATATTTCTAACATTCCTTCTTTTTATTGACCAATACAATAGAGATGAGTCCTGGTTAAAAAAAATAATATGATTCTATTTAGTCCGTTTTCAACGTACTGTATCGTTTTCATTTTTTGTTTAGGTACGTTAAAAAAGAAAAAATACGTGTCTAATATTTTTTGGAAATGACGGACTAATTAGATTTTTTAGTCATCTACCCTATTCAATGAGAGCCAAAGTTCAGCATTGTACGTCCTCATAATAAAATGACGAAAATAATTTCACTTTGAATAAAATAAATGAAAATACATAGATCCGTCCGTATTTGAACAAATGGCGGAGATTTTCACCATTTCAAGATAAAGTTTTATCTTTTATTCAGAGGGGCGTTATCTGGCTCCTACTATGCCTCCATTCAGTCAAAGTATGACCCACAGACGCGCGACGAACTTTAAATTTTCCACTTTATTATTTTTATCAAACTCCGTGCCTTTATTTAAAATATTTTTCACTAGAGACCGGCCGAGGTTAATTACTTACTTTTTGTGTGTGCCTTTGACTTTCATTTGATTTTAGGTCATTTTATTAATGAGTCGGACTTCCATTTTTGTATAGAGTTGGAAGCTTTTCAGGTTGCGGACTTCGCTTTTAAATTTTCATAATGGTTATGCTTATCTATGGTAGTGCTGCAGTGCGATTCTGCCGGTCTATTCTGTCGACATCTCAACGTGTACACTTAGGTGGAGTGAACGACAAGTGAAACTGGTTTTCACTTCGACATGTTTACAGAATTGCACTGCTGTAAACAAGTCGAAGTGAAGGCTTGGGTGAAGTGATCACGATATGAGCTGTCAATCCATGTTATCAACATGAAATAACAGTTCACTTCGCGCTCACTCCACGTGAGTTTTCACGGTGAGAGGCTTACAAAATCTGATCTGAATGTGAATAATTTTATAAGTATCTATCTACATTTTTCTTTTTAATATTGAAAGCTGATAATAGTGTTGGGACGGCATTTTCATACTCTCTCGATATTCAAATGGGGTGTGATTTAGGGGTGTATTACGTTCTTGCGAGGTCGGGGTTGGGGTAAAAAGTCGGATGTATCAGCTGCTATCTTCCCGCGCTGTCGTAAAACAATTGCTGGAATTGGGTCACTGTCTGGAGGCAATGGCCTATTGGCGCTGCAGTTATGCATAATTTGTAATCTTCGTGCTTATGATTGTGTGGACTGAGTAAAGTGGTATTGATTTGTTGTAGTTTAATAGGCAAGGCAAGTTTGTTAATGCTATTGTGATTGTGATATACTTACCTATTCTAAATCGTTAAGGCTGATTTGTCAAGTGAGTTTTTTGTCCGTAGAATATACTATAGGTACAATTTGTATGATACTTTGTAACATTATTGTTACAGAACTGACATGCATACAAATTGTTTAGTTAGTAGATAGTAGCGTAAAAAGTAAGATATAAAAAGTATATTTACATACTTTTTATTTCTTACTTCTTTACGCTTGACAGTTTTTGTACGGAAAAACTTACGAATTCATAATAATTCCTCTGCTAAAGATGTCAGAATAATCAGTCTTTAGTCTTCTAAGCAAAAGATTTTGATGAATTATTTCCTATCTACAAAATGTTTGAAAGAAAAAACAAAATTAGATTTTTGTCTCAAACGCTACCTTTCAATCTATTCAATTGACCAATATCACACGTATTTTCAGTTATTCAAACGAAATGTCGTGAATATCAGCTTCCATTCAAACAGTCGGAGTTTCTCATTCAAAACTACTAACTGGGAAATTCAGGGAATATCCTCTCAACGACTGGATATTGCGACTATTCGCAACTGACTTTTACACAAACGAACCAAAAATTGAGTTCCTGGCTGAAAAATGTACCTTCTGAACTGTGACAGTTAAAAATTGTTCTGCCACGCGCCGCTGTATCCAATTTTCTTACTTTCGTTGTCAACAGTTTAGAAAAAACCGCTTAGATATTTTGTAAACTGTTAAAATCAATATGTAGACTTAATAAGGCAGTGGGCTAAAATTATTTATTATATTTCTGAAAACCCAGAAGACAAGACGCAGTCAAAAAAAAAAACTCAAAAAATGACAGAGTTTGTTGTGTGTTTTTTAATTTATAGTTGATAGCATTAATTGCGTGCAACGTCACTAGCAAGTCACGCGAAAAAAATACGATGCAATGAAAATATGCTATTTAGTCCAAACGACGTTTTGCTTCACAAAGATGGAAGAATAACTTTAAAAGCGTCTCAATTTCTCCACCGATTTTATTATATGTTCAATACAAATCGTACTATTTAGCAACATCTTTCAAATAAGTATCCATTCATGTAGATTTTTGGTAAATCTATACTAATATTATGAAGAGGTAAAGTTTTTGAGGTTGTAGGGGGTAATCTCTGGATCTACTGAACCGATTTTGAAAATTCGTTTTGAATATGAGAGCCACATTCATGAGGAAGGCTGTAGGCTATACAGAAACGGGAAATTCGAACGGAAAACAACAGGATATACGCGTACGAAGTCGCGGGTAAAAGCTAGTATATTATACGTCATTTCTGACGTGACTTCAAACATTACGCGTACCCTGGATTTTTTCTACGTTTACGTAGAGAAAAGAAACTTACCTGATAACTATCTAAAGTAATCTAAGTACTGTGAACCCCGTTATTACCGTACGATATAATAGTATAAGTCGACATGTAATATTATATATTACATCGCCATTCGTTCATACTCATACAAAATGTAAGTTTAACGTTGTCGCCCGTTTGATTAGCCGGGAACTCGCCGCTGGAATAAATTATTCAATACAAATCGGTCTGTGCACCTAATTAACTAATTAAGGACAAAAGCTGGGACACAATGAGCTGAAACTATGCGTATAAAACATTAATGTGCGTCCGCCCTTTGAGTTCGTTGGTTAGTGTGTTATGTGCGGTCGTGGAACGAAAAGGTTAGACAATTTTGTAAAATGTGTTTTTTTTATTTTGTTGTCTGTTGCCTTAACGAACTATTATTAATTGGTTAATATAAGTGTTTTAACTGTCTCGTTGGTTTTGTAGCTGAAAACACGACTGCGAGCTGTCCTTTATTCGATACCCAGGTGGGGAAAAAATATTATTTTATTAACCGACTTCCAAAAAAGGAGGAGGAGTATATAGGTACATACGATAATTAATGATTTTGAATTTATTATTATTAGAAATTAAACAATAGAATAAACCACATGCATTAATGTGGATTATTTTATTTGTATTGTCCATGACATTTCTATCATATGTGAAGCGTGATTAATGTGATTTTTTACTAAATTATTTATAATCTTGACATTATATTTTTATCCCTATTTCATTTTGTATTAATTATTTTTAGTGTTATTTTTGTTTTAAAAAGTAATGTTTTGCAGTCGATGTTTTATTTTTTTACAGGATGTTCCAGAATAGAATTAGGAAAATAAATGCGACCTCAAAAAAAATACTAACTAATTAGGAAAAAATATTTTTAAAGCTGTCTGATGCAAGTTCAGTTTAAACACGAATTCTTGAATGCTTGAAAAGCGGAACTTATGGATTTTATTGGAACTTTTTTGCCGTTAATCGAGGTCGGATTTTATTAAAAAAGTAAAAAAGCAAAATATTTTGATATTGTTTCTTTAGGTACCTACTCTATAGCAGCAGCTATACAGGACACAACCCTTAAATATGACAACGCACTTCTAGAACACCCTATATAGAGAGAGTTATTATTGTGCACAATTTTATTGTGCACTATATCATCTCCTGAGTACTTGGTTATCTCCGTTGAGATCTGCCACCGTGACCGAAATTTAATAGGATGTAATATTTATTTTAGGTAATGTAATCAGAAAAAAATAATCGTTAGCATAGTGCAAGTATAAATTCAACCCACTTTGTAAACCCTTGAAGTCCCTGGCTTCACTGGACAATTCACATGCTCGGAACTCACACTAAAGTTTTAATAATTTACTGTTAAAACTAAAAGGTGTAAAAATACGAGGAAATGTTATTTACAGTAAGTACTTAAGGCGAAACGCTACCCGAAATTAAATTGTTGGAAATTTCGAATCTCTGTACGTGGTTGCCAATATTTCCAGTAATGAAAGCATATTGAATTCAGTATCTTTTGTGAATAAATCGCTTATGAATACACGCTTATGTATTGTGGCATCATAATGAATGTAAAAAACATCTTGACACATTTAAAACGAAATACATTACTTTCAGTTATGAATGAAATTCAATTATTTACTAAGTAAAGCAGTCAATAAAGAATTTTTATTGAAAATGTTAACAATATTTTTTTATGTTCATAAGTAGGTACACTACCGCTCATAAATATTTGGCCACCCAGAAAAGTATTATATTAAAGTATTAAGTATATGAAACGAATAAAAGTTTGAATTTATGAAACGAACATAGCTTCGATCAAGTAGGAATACAATAGATTAAGGATCAGGAACAAAATTACGTCGGGAAAGTGTCCACGTTTGCACACACATGTACTACATTTGACACTATGAAATATACAAAACAGGATAAAAACATGAACTACCAAAATTTATTATAAACCTATAAGCTCGAGAATGACGTCACGCTTGGCGCAGTGGTTGAGCAGTTGACTGCTGCGCTGCGTGTTACGGGTTGATTCCCGCATGGAACAAATATTTGTATGGCCTACAAATAGTTGTTCCGGGTCTGGCTGTTTGTGTATGTGAGTTTGCATGTTTGTAAACGCACTCACGATACTGGAGAAATTCCTAGTGTGGGGCAAAGTTAAAAAAAAAAAACATTCAGTTTAATTTCGATTACAATTTTCTTGGCTACGGTTGGACGTTCCTAATTTGGAATTAGACCACGCTTTTATTTGTGGTCTTATTTCTCTGACCGTTTTTCAAGTGCGAAAAAAAATCTGACATTAGTTTATTCTTGATCGAAGCTTCATAGTTATTTTAATTAATTATTAACAATTCCTTAAGACATAAAACAATACTGTCTCACAAAGCTTTGGCTTCACAAAATGCAGGTGACCAAATACTTTTGACGGGTAGTGTAAGCTCCCGCCTTAAGTAAGACTTGCATTTACGAGAATGTGTTTGAAAAAGTTGCCAGTGTAGTGTGAACGTGATGCATTATAATAGACCTACTCCCTCCCACCCCTTACCCCCTTGGGATCCCACAAGACCCCTTTCTAAAGTCCTTCTAGAAGTTAAGTCCGCAGCGATCCGAGTCAAAGTTTCCGATCAAGAACACAATGAGGCTACTTTATCTTAAGAACTTATATTGAAAATTTCTTCGTAATATTGCCTCGTATAAGTGCTACTTAGCTGCTGCAGGAAATATAAGATTATAAAGTATTTTCCTATAAAGGGTTCTTCGTTAGTTGTCGGAAGTCTCGCTCGGATACACTCGGTTGTGTTGGAGTGTTAAATCTGCATAAATGTCGTGTTTTCAATAACAAACCGGGATGTAAATTGTTGAAACAGTACTGATTTGTTTTCGGTTTAGGAGCGGGTGCTTATTGACTCTCTGTAGATTGACTTTGTGTGATTTGCGTAGTTGACAAATGTATACCTACTAATATTGTATATATGGGAAATAACACTGTCTGTTTGCCTGTCTATTTTTACCTCTTTACTGCTTAACTGCTAAACGGATAACTTATACTTTTCGTCGCGTTAATATGTTTATTATTATTAACCAAGGTTACCGACAAAGCCCGAAAGATCTCCAAACTGAAGGGTCAGTGGGCAGGGTACATTGCTCGCAGAACAGATGGTTGATGGGGCCGAAAAGTTCTAGAGTAGCGACGCAGCGTTGGAAGGCCTCCCCACAAGGTGGACGGATAACTTGGTGAGGGTTGCTTGTAGCCGATGGATGCGAGTAGCACAGGACCGGTTGTTGGTTGACGACACTTGGGGGAGTCTTTCAGCTGACATGATGATGACGTTGATGATGAGTAAACCCCCTGGTTTGAACAGTATTCACTTATGTTCACACAATATACTTTAAAAGAAAATTATATTCAGAAGTAAAAACACGGTGGTACTGTTAATAATTTTGTTTCATAGTAAAACTATTTTCTTAACTATGTACCTAAACAACGACAAGTATTTACTCACAGTAAACTCAAACATTAACACAAAAATAATGACATTTACTCGTCCAAAGAATGAGCTACTGCCTCTTAATATGAGTATAAAATGTTCTCCGCAAGTTATTACATGCATGGCCATACAATGTAATGTAATATTGTGATCTACTTACATACACACGTACACATAATCTTTATGACAACATTATAACTTATAAGCAAATGTGTTTGAACGCAGACCTCATTATGAGATGACATTTACAATGAGTACTTCGACGAGATATTCTCTAGATTTACCGAGTTTGACATACGAATTGGTGATTGGAATATGTACATACCTGGAAAATATTATGATAAGTACTAACTACTGGAAACTACTGGGATTTTACAATACAAAACAGCTCATAAAGTAATAATACATTGTAGATACCTGCTATTCTTCTGTAACATTTTTTAAATTTGTGTTACGCCAATGCTGCGTAGCCGAAGATGCTTTCCAAACGCCTCGTAGGCGTAGCCGTAGCCGTGTAGCAAAAGCTATGTAACCGAAGATGTGTTTCAAACGCCTCGTAGGTGTAGCCGCGTAGCAAACGCTGCGTAGACGAAGATGCTTTCCAAACGTCTCGTAGGCGCAGCCGTAGCCGCGTAGCCGAAGATGCTTTCCAATCGCCTCGTAGGCGTAGCCGTAGCCGCGTAGCAAACGCTGTGTAGCCGAAGATGTGTTTCAAACGCCTCGTAGGCGTAGCTGTAGCCGCATAACAAACGCTGTGTAGCCGAAGATATGTTCCAAACGTCTCGTAGGCGTAGCCGTAGCCACGTAGCCGAAGATGCTTTCCAAACGCCTCGTAGGCGTAGCCGTAGCCGCGTAGCAAACGCTGTGTAGCCGAAGATGTGTTTCAAACGCCTCGTAGGCGTAGCCATAGCCGCATAGCAAACGCTGTGCAGCCGAAGATGTTTCAAACGCCTCGTAGCCATAGCCGTAGCCACGCAGCCAAAGCTGCGTTCCAAACATAATATATTCCCTAGGTAGCCGATATCATATCACTTGCAGCACTGTAGGTTAGATGCCATAATTACCTTCATGAAGTTCTCAGAATGACACAGAATTAAACGTTCTGCTGGACAATTTAAGCGTCATTTTGATTATTTTCGTTGGCATATTGCTACCAGGAATCCAAAATTAATTATCTGTCGTGTGCTCGCGACTAAATCAATAAAGCAGTAATTAATAGAATACGAGTACTACTAATAAATAATTAACAAGTCAGGATCCGTTCCAAATTGTCACTTCGAAATTATAACGGTGGATTCTAGGTGTGAACAAACGGCTTTGTTTATTTTATGATTAAAAAAAAATAGTTTTCGTATCTTGTGCAAAGGCAAAATTTTTGTATTTTTAAGGAACGAACATACTGAAAATATCTCAACGGTTCCAGTTATAATATCACGCGGCAACTCTTGTTACGAGTATTACCATCTAACGCTGATTTTCAAGTACAGCACACGGGTGCCTCACATTCAAACGTGCAGCACCAAATGCTAAATTTTGAACAGAGAAGCCCGACTGGCCTACTGTGTCTAATTGACGATGTACACTCACTACAATTAATAGTTTGTCACCAGACTCCGCGGTCATGGCTTGTGGTCAACTAGTGTCTGACCAGATATGACAATCAAGACCGCATTCAAGTCTATGTGGTTTGATTTTCATATCACTTACGATCAAGTGCATAAGTTATTACTTTTGACAGCTTAATTGAGATTAGAAACCTCAGAGATGGAATTCAGTTGCAGTAGTAAATGTTTTGTGTCATATTTTAATTGTTTTGTCGTTTTGTATTGGGGTCTGTATTTACTGTTTCAATTAAAATGGTATTTTGATTCGAACTTAAAAAAAATTCAAAACTTCTTTGATAGAATGACTATTTCATTAAGTAGGTACCTACATAGTAAATTCAAGCAAATAAAAAAATATGTAGGTATAAACGGGATAAAAAGAGAAGGGTGACTTAGAAAGAAATCATTAGGCATGAAAAAAATCGTCCACTTCGACCTAACGAGAAATTATCCTAAACACTGGTAGCATTGCCGTGTTGAATGAAAATTCTGATTCTTTGGCCGATTTTTCAAATAAATGTATTGGTACGAATGAAATCTAGGTTAATTTTGACCCAAAAAAGTATTGCATTGTTTAAATGTTTTACAGAGCAACATTCCGTGTTTAGCATTGTGTATGTAGAATATTTTATAAATACGATGGACACTGACTGAAAAACTAGCTTCAAAATTTTGCGCTACAAACACTTCAATTTTAATATGAAACACGCTTCTGTTTATTAACACTATACTTAATTTACAAGACTTAGTCTGATTTATAAAATAACATAAAATGTTTTTTCAATATTTTGTGTAAATAATTAATATTTGTAGTTTTTTTGGGTGAAGTGCTTTGCGTATTTTTATAGGATTTATTCATATAAGTATTTTATACAATTAGGTATCAAAACGCTTACGGCCTGATATCCGCGTTACTACTGTCCATTTTATGAAATTCGAATGAGTGTTTATGACTTTAATATATTTAAAAAAAAAACTATTTTTTCAATAGTCAGATATATTTTTAAACTGAGAATAAATATGGCTGTTTGAAATTTTTCTATAGGTACCTACAAAATCTGGTCAGGCAATCTCAAATTCACATATTTTTTTTTTAATATAAGTTAGGACTAGCTCCTTTCCACGACTACTTATGCGAGAACTTCGATCGGAATAAAGAGTACCTACACGTGCCTATACTAACAATTCAGTTCCCTTCAAAATAGTTGAGCTGAATGGTGCTGATGCACGCGTCATGTTTGTGAACGGGCGCCATCATGGAGACTGGTCATCTCTTAGCTGTCACTGGCTTATTTCAATATTTAATACTATTGGATACCTAGAATCCTTTTTTTTCTTTCTTTACATTGTTCTCAAATGCAGAAGCAACAAGGATAATGTAACCAGGATTTTTGTAAACCATAAAATGTTTTAAAGGAGTGTCCGTGGAGTTTCTTGCACGTTCTTCTCCATAGAGATCTACGTTTTTGGAACGTGCAAATAGCTTCATGTTTTTGACTGACTGACTCTGACAATTCAAAAGTACCTGTAAACGGTTTATTTGAAGTAATGCTTTGACTTTTTCTTTGATACGAGTACCAATTTTAATCTAAATCAGTTCCCTAGATTTTTCGTTATAGAGTTACAAACACCGATCCATGGCTTCATCCACACATACATTCCGGATTTTGTACGAAAGAGTCACCGCGGCCCTGGAACGCAAAGGGCACTAGGAGGAGCACGTATGGGTTTTAGTCAGTAAGAGTCTGACATTCCCTCCCGCTCCACCCAGAGCGGAACGAGTCATTTGATGAAATCACATCAATTAAAAAAAAGGATACATCCTCACAAACTTTCATGTTTTATAACATATAGATCGGATTAGTCTAGGCTCTCGCCTTTCCTGCCCAACCAAATATTCCTATAACTCCACCTACATTTGCATTTCCACCGTCTGCCTTTCAACTAGTAAAACATGAACGGCGCCGGCGATCAAAAATGTATTAGGGAATCGACTCGCTTACAGCAGAGTGTAATCCCTGGAGAATAAGGCAAGCTTACAGCACACCTGTTCCTGTACACTTGAGAAATGGTACAGACTAAAAAGATGTATCTTCCACTTAGCGAAATTTAAAAGCGATTTTCTACCAAAGTAGCGATTTTATCGCAAAGTACCTAGCTATTATAAGATATTGTTTGTTAAGTGCGAATAAACAGAAGTGAATGGTCATATTTAAGGGTTATTTTCTGAAAATATGTGATAGACATTAAAGAAACAATTTTAAAAAGAACTGAGTAAAAAGTAATAAAAAAGCTTTTCAAGCTGTGTGTTACAGTCGATGGCATCAATTCTGTGATTGTAATAAAATAAATGACACCTTTTTTTGTGAAACTGTATACAGGTGTTTTTTTTAAAGTGTGCGAGGATGGCCCGAAACTATGAGAAATATCGAAAACACTGAAAGGAGTCTCGAGCCCGATTTTGATGAAAACTAAAAATGCAGCATTTGGTTCTCCTAGCCAGAAATCGAAGCCGGTTAAGAAGAAACCGGTTCATTATGAAAAAAAAAACAACCTGTACCATCCGAAAGTATCGATAATAAGGATCAAAATGTGTAAAGTGGCAAACTAAAGGAAAGCGCTCATTAAAATCACCCTGTATAACAACGGTTTGTAGAACTTATTAGCGAAAATAAAAAACCCGTTCTTCAAGTAAAACTTTGAATGTCTGACTGTTAAACTGCAATCTAAAACTACTTACCTAATTAAAATTATAATAAGCAACTACCCTGACTCTCTTGTGGCAAACTGGCACCATAATTCAGTTTAAAACTTCACTCTTCGCAGACTCCACAATTCAAAACCGCGTAATGCAATTGTCTGCAAAACGATGCAAAATACGACCTGACAATCAATCGTACAGTTGTTGTACGACCAGTCGGTACCAGAGCCTCATAACCAGTGGCGGCCTAAGGGGGTGGCAAACAGGGCAACCGCCCGGGGCCCCACTCTTATAGGAGCCTCGCGCAACCCGGGTTCAAAACCCTTACATTTGAAACGATTTATAATATTTTTGGTAATAAACGAAGATATTTCATAGTAAATTATGTTATAAAATTTATAACAATAATCGAATTTGGAGAATGCGATTACACAAGAACGGTTTCAGTTTTGCATTTAACCAATCATTTAATCAATTGAAAATTTCGCAGCTCTTTGTGATTTTATTATAAATTTTAGTCTTAGGAAAAGTTGCAAACAATCAGAAATATGAATTTTTAATTCATTTAAATTTCAAAAAGGAAAAGGGCGTTGCAAAGGTCGCCTGGGGCCCTTCGCAAAAATTGCGACCCAGGGCCTCACGTAAAGGCCGCCACTGCTCATAACATGCAGTGCACCCACAGCCTACCATTTTACCCCAGCCTGAATACAGGCCCACTAGTCAATGCATGCAACCGCATCCTGGCGGAATAATCAGGTCAATATTATAGTTCACTGTAATATTGAATCTGTGGCTTCGATGCACTGAATGCTGAATTTATCACAATACTTCATAATTACGAACAGCGAATATTTAAATATGTTAACGACATTTGTGACGGTCCCACTACAGGGAAATGCGAAGAATATTGATCACCATTGTTGATTGCCACGTTGTGTTCATTTTATTCAAGGTTTCCTGACAATGTTTTATTTTCTTTGAACCAGGTAAGACCGGGAATATGATGTCAACCATAATGATTACGGTGTGTGAGGGAGATGTAGCTATACAACACGCATACCTCTATCCCTTTTTCACAACGGAATCAAGATAGAATGTGCACGTCATTGTAGGGGTAAGGTCTGGAAAACTGTCATTCTGAATCAGCGACAGTTGTCATAAAGTCTAAAATATAGATAATGGTTGCCCTCGAAATGTCTCGCGGTCAACCCCTCTAATCATTTCAACAATCAATTTCGTTAAGGATGCGTTTACAGATAGATGGGTAGTCAAATCATTACTTTTTTACACAAAAGTATGTTTATTAAATAAAATGCTTTGCATTCTTAAAATGTTTTTCCCATTAATTGTTGATAGATGTGCTTGGTACGATTCTGAACTATAAATATAATTTTAGATAGGTACAGTTTCTCAATAAATGTACCGAAGTGAATTTTTTTACTTCGGAACTTTTATTGAGAAAATGTTTAAAACATAATATTGCGTAAAAAGTAATGATTTGACTACCCATCTGTAAACGCGTCCTTAATAGATTGTCACTTCAGTCTTGAACCACAGTCATCATCATCATCATATCAGCCGAAAGACGTCCACTGCTACATAAGCCTCGGGACCAAGTGTCACCACAACAATCGATCCTGTGCGTCCCGCATCCATCGGCTACCCACGACCCTCACCAGGTCATCGGTCTACCTTGTGGACCAATGACCGTCGTCGTATTATTAAAGCCTGAAGTGAACAGTCATTTCACTTTGATTAGTGGCATTGATAGCACAACTTCATTTCGTTTTACGGTGAGATATTTACAGAACAGACATAAAATAAACAATCTCATAACATAAGCCACGCGAATACCCTACACGTATTTACCATTCATATAAATCCTTAAGCTCCTAACTTACCTATAAGTAGGTCATGCAGTACCTTCATACATTGTGCTCAGCACACCTAACGCTGTTGTCGCCAAACCACGCGGTACAGCGCAACACGGACTCGCAATCAATCGCGCGCTGTAACACAACCGGTTAATGCCACAGTCGAGATACCTCTGGGTAACTGGTGGGGCAGGAGTAGATAGCTAACAGAGTGCGAAGCTCCATTTTTTTTATGGATGGGAAATCATGAAGGATAAAGTAGCCCAAACTTGCGACGGCCGCGAATCATATTTTGACCAAGATACAACCGGACACTGACCTGTAAATTGCAAAAGACGTTAGTAATTTGAATTTCACAGGCTACCCTAGCGCTTCCACCTTAAGTGACTTCTTTCACTCCGGGTGGAAGGGAGTGTCAGACTCTTACTGACTAAAACCCATCCGTGTTTCCCCTTATGCCCTTTGCGTTCCAGGGCCGCGGTGACTCTTTCGAACAAATTCCGCAACATGCCAAGCTCCGTACGTTAAGGCAATGATAGATAAAAGTCTAAACAAAAGAAATTCTGCTAATCAGCACGTTTTTACTCGGCAAAACCATGTACGGCACAGCTGATATTTTTTTCTTTTTTCGTAATATTTTTTCTTGATGCCTCTAACCTGAAATAAAAACTGAATGGTCATTATAAAATGTTCTGTAGGTATAGTATTCTTAACCGTATCCAGTGATAGCAACCCAACCATATTTTCTATCGTTTTGTGATCACTTTTACAACTACGAATACCAAAAGTCTTTAAAACCTACTCACATCGTGTGTAAAGAAGCTGATCGGCATCATGTGGTGTAACGTATTGGCGATTTTCGCCTAGGTTTTTATGACGATTTTCAAATTTATTATTATTATTATTATTTCAAAGCGTTCAGTTGCTTTGCAGATTTTGGCGTGCCACCTATCAGAGTACGAATATTCGCGCTGCGAAAAGGTCACGTTAAGCCAAATAATTTAAGATATGGAAACGTAACAATGCGGAAAAATATGCTTCATTGAAAATCGCCGAACCTTTTTCTTCTGCGAGTGTACCGTGAGCTTACTTGGTCGAACAGACGAGTGATGACTTACCTATAGTCTATGGCAGAAACACGATGACGTTGTATTGTCTGTCTCGTTGTAGCAAGGCACAAGATTTATATACAATCAAGGAACGATCGAGTTTAGTCTCTGTTGCAAATTACTTATCTACTCTGTGCCCCAGCCCGTAACAACAGAACTATGCGCGCTGTCCCGAGATAATCTGTTAATGTGAACTAAACAATTAGTAATACCACTAAAGCCCATTTTAATTAGCGATGACTAAATTCGTATTTTAAAGCAACAGCTGCAAGTACAAATATGGCAGCCAATTATTTATGAATATTCCAGTTGGGCAAAACTGTAAACGTAAATATGAAAACAATGTTAAGAAATTACTTTATGGTTCAAATTGTAAACATGTTAAGCCGCTTGTAAACAATGTTTCGGATACACAGTTAATAAAACGTCAAATAAATCTTTACAGGAACAATTTTTAGCGATTATTTGGCTTCCACATCATGTCCGCAATGTAATATCGTGTTTCAAAAATATGATTATGAAACACGTAGATACATATGTTTGTTTTTTCCTGAAACGGAACAATAAAAAAATAATAGATATACATACACTGCGGCAAAGCTTGAAAGGTTCATCGATTTACAGTCAAAGAACAAAAACTAACTAGATTCTGCCCTAGGCTTCGCCCGCGTGAGTCATCATCATCATTATATCAGCCGAAAGACGTTCACTGCTGGACATAGGCCTCCCCCAAGTGTCACCACAACCACTGGTCCTGTGCGTCTCGCATCCATCAGCTACCCGCGACCCTCACCAGGTCATCGGTCCATCTTGGTCCCGCGTTTATCTACTATCCTGATTCCAGACTTATAATCTGTCTTTGTGGCAAATTTAATTCAGATCCGTTCAGCCCGTCTGGCGTGATTGAGAAACAAATATCTATGGATTTTTTTAGCATTTATAATAGTAGTAAGTTTACTAATTGAGGCTGTCAGCGCAAAAGCGGCCTAACACTAAATTTTTCATATTGTGACTCGACTCTCACTCGACTTCGACGTCGTATTTAATTTATTTATGTCAAGCTTAGACCACTTTTGCTCTATTTTTAACCAACTTCCCAAAAAGGAGGAGGTTATCAATTCGACTGTATTTTTTTGTTTTCATGTTTGTTACCTCATATCTCCGTCATTTATGAACCGATTTTGAAAAATTCTTGTATTATGTGAAAGGATATACTTCTCGATTGGTCCAGTGGTAAATTTTATCAAAATCGGTTAAGCAGTTTGGTTTTTAAATCCAAATAGATGGAATAAATATGTAGAAAAATCATCGATGTTTACGAAATTGCGTATTTTTGCTTTCTTGTGACTTTCCAGTGGTGTTGTTAGGTGTGGGGTACCACTAAAAAGTCAAAAATATCATTAATGTTTCTTGGAAGTCGTCCAAAAAAAACACTACAAAGTACAAAATAACTTTAATTTCGGAAGTCGGTGTCAAATAACTAAGAAGCAACCAAACACCGACTGCCGAAATTAAAGTTATTTTGTACTTTGTAGTGTTTTTTTTGGAAGTCGGTTTTTTTTTGTGAATATGTTTTTTTCCCGACTAAGTACTTGTAGATGACAGTTGATATGGCGATGAAATTACGAAATGGTGCAAAGATTGCTTAGCCACACAGCACATGGGCGCATGTTGCTAAGGAATGTGTTTGAAAATTGTTTTAGGCCTTGTCGATCGAATCAAACGATCAAAACTGGTGATAGCCATTACTTTTTTTATTATTCGCTCCACTCACGAGTCATTTAACGTTCTTGACCCTGTCAATTCCATCTGAGTTTGTTTAGACCAGTGGTTCCCAAACTTTATTTGATCCAGGACCACTTTGATTAATTTGTTGCTAACAGAAATCAAGAAGAAAAATTAAACGGTGTTCTAAAAAATTATATCACATAGATATTCAAATTTTCTATTGCTTTTCTTTGTTATCAAAAGTAAATGGTCATAGAAAACACAACATTTCTGATAAAACTTAAAATCAGTTAACATCAATGATATTTTTGAGGTGAAAAGTTTGAAATTTTAAACCTTTCGCGGACCATATTTTGGCCATAGGTTGGGAACCACTGCTTTATATACTCTAGTGTCTTAAGTTTATTATCGTGTTTAGAAATGCCAATGGCACTTCTAAATTGTGTCGTACAAACTTCAAACAAACAAATTAATAACAAAGAAGAAAAAAGAATGTCAAGCCAAGACTGTTAGTTCATTATTTCCAAAAAAAAAATATTAACAATAATTTATTTTCCACAACTCCAAGATTCGCGAAATTTCATTAACGTCCTTTTTATGAAAACTGGAAAATACATTCTTACATTTCCTGAGTTAATGCCGACGAAAACTTTGTTATTTAATAATCGCTTTCGGGAATAAGTTGAAACTTTTGCTAACGTTATTTTCCAGGATTTGTTCGTATTCCTACCAGGTACCGTCTTATTATTAGACTTGCCAGTCACTTTTAGTGCTTAATCAATTTATTTAAGTAATTTCGTTAAGGCTTGATTTGATAACTGTCACTGACGAGATTCTTCTGTAAATAAAACGATTTGTTAACTTTTCAAAGGTGCTACCTAAGAGGAAATTTTAATGTATTTATGGCTTGGCTCTCGTGGACTGATTATATTTCTTGGTACCTATAGGTTTTCCTGTAATCTACATATAAGCAAAGAACATACTTATCAGTTATTTTTTCAAAATTTTAGACTCCATAGTTTCCGAGATAAGGGGCCAATGGTCATTTTTCATCTAATTTCTTGAATAACTTCATCAAAATATTTTTTTAAATAATGAAAAAAAAATCGGAAACCTAACAACACGCCCTTTTATTTGATTCGTCATTCGGTACCTATGTTGGAAAAACTTTTTGTTAAGGTTTCTTGTTTTCCTCCAAAAAGTGCCTCATTTTCAAAATGTATTTATTTTCGTTACACGTCCGTGTTTGAGTCACAGAAGATTATGTCTACCAAATTTCAACTGGATCGGTCTAGCAGATTCGGAGTAATTCCATTTTTCCAAATCAAATCAAATCAAATCAAATACGTTTATTTGTGTACACAGGTGAAAAAGGTGGAACAATTACAAGATTAATGGGTCTATGTGTCCTGCGCCTGCCACAGTAGGACACAGAGACGTAGTTTCCTCAGGGGTTCCGAACCCTAAAAATCTCTGGCAGTACAGATTACGAAAATTCTTTCAGCGACAGAAAGCTCCATCACTGAGGTTCGTAGATATGCTGGAGATACTTTTGCCCTAAAAATCAGGTGTCGTGTCTGTGAGATATGGCCCGAGAGCGAAGCTAGTTCTGTGTTAATTGTTTTGCTGTCAAATAATTTAAAAAAATAAACACATGTTGACCTATCGAGTAAGTTGTTCTATATTGTTTCAAATTAAAAAAAAACAAGACAGTATAAACATTTAAAAAACCTAATATTATGACTACAATCAGGCAGTGTGTCACCTAATAATTATGACGGAAACAAACGCGGTATCGTGTGAAGATGACGTAATGTTATGCTGTGGCACACAATGTGACACAACATGGTATTATCGGTGGATTAACGTTGTCAACAGTAATTATTTCAGGTTCATCCCTCACTGACATTATCCGGGATGAGCTGGTTAGTAAGACACATAGGTAGGTAGGTAGGAATGTCACTGGTTGATCCGATTAATTTAAGATGTGTGATTCAGTAAACTAAGAGATGATCAATTCATTTACCCGTCAAAATGATACATTAAGTTAGAGAACATATAGAATTCTTGCGTTAAATACATATGTCGTAAAATTAAAGAACCGGCCAAGTGTGAGTCGCGCACGAAGGGTTCCGTACCATTATGTATGAAAAAACGGCAAAAGATCACATTTGTTGTATGGGATCCCCACTTAAATATTTATTTTATTCTGTTTGTATTTGTTGTTATAGCGGCAACAGAAATACATCATCTGTGAAAATTTCAGCTGTCTAGCTATCACGGTTCATGAGATACAGCCTGGTGACAGACAGACAGGCGGACAGATAGACAGACGGACAGACAGACAGACGGACAGCGAAGGGACTAATAGGGTCCCGTATCTACCCTTTGGGTACGGAACCCTAAAAAGAACGCACGAGCCCAAATCGGACTCGCGCACCGAGGGTCGTACAAACTCGCATGATGAACTAGCGAGATAGTTCGTCCATTACGGAAATGGAGGTCGTAGACCAACGTATTTGTTGCGAAATTTGTTCGAAAAAGTTACTGTGGCCCTGGGACGCAAAGGGCTTTTTGAGGAACACGGGTGGGCGTCTGACACTCCCTTCCACTCTGCTCAGAGCAGAAGGAGTCATCTGATGATGTCACATCAAAAAACAAGACCAACGTACCTATTTGATAGATTTCAAATTGAAACCTTGACGCTTTCTTAAGAAAAAGGGTCTTGACCTACTGACAGACGGCAAAGAAGTGATCCTATCAGGGTTCCGTTTTTTTTCCTTTTGAAGTACGGAACTCTAAAAAGACTTCATATTATTCAGCTATAATGGGGAAATTTAATACTTACGATAAATTCAATTAATAAACTGTACAGTGTGTCGATTGTAAACATTGTGAAAATAAATGAAAAGTAAAAAAAGCTACAGAAAAGCCATTCTATAAGAAGGGTAATCATCCATTTTTAATATGATTTTCTTCAACGGAAAACACCTATGTGGTACCCTTCTCTAGTATAGTTTTCTGTGTAATGAAGTCATAAACAACTTAATCTAATTGCTTAATATTTCGTAGAACATCGAGTTCGATTTAAAAACAAATCGATTTCACGCTTTCGTTTAAAGGCTCAAACATTTTCAGGGCTGTCGAAAACTTTTCAATGTCGTTTTGAATTACAAATTGCCCAATAAGGTACCTTACAAGGTTTTGTTGGCAAAATCAGTTTAATGTTTTTGTGAATGATTGGGAATCGAACAGCGGCCCTACCATGACGTGTTAAAGCGTGAGTGGTTCGAGCGAGAAGGAGGGATGGAGCTATACACCCTATATAGCTCCATCCCTCCTTCTCGCTCGAACGACTCACGCTTTAACACGTCATGGTAAGGCCGCTGTTTACATAACTGGAGCCGAAGGAAACATATAACGTCATTTGCGGTAGTTTGTTGCGTCACTTTTTCTATCCTATTTTCTCATCTAGTCTTGCTCTATTCTAGATTCTATTAATACTAGGAAGTGCCAGGCGTTTTGAAAGCTGCTTTTTGGAACTTTTGAGTTTCACTGTGTTTATTCTTAGGCTAATTTAATGTTGGGATATCTCTTTATAAGTATAACTATTTAATAATAAGTATTATTTCAGAGTTTAGTGTGGCATTTTGCTAAACTGGACCAATTTATTTTAAAGTTGGGTCTCCTGATTTTTGTTCCTACGTTGTTTATGTCAAATAAACAAGTTTTCCTTTTTTTTCTTTCTATTGATGTGAAAGTCTGCACTGTTTATTTATTTATTTATTTATTAAATGCTTTACTATACTTACAGCTCATAATACATGTTTAGATATTTTGTATATTTGCACAATGGGCGGTTTTATTGCACTGGCAATCCTGGACTGAACGAAAGGAGATAGATTTGTAGATATGTTTGTAACTCAATCTCGTCTCAACGAGCAAATAAAGCCGTGGATTTGGATGAAACTTGGTAGGTACTCGGATAGACCATAGCCTGAATTACACTCTTGGTAGTACTTTCTGCAGGAATAACTTTTGACTTTCAGGTGGGCAATGTTGCGGAAAAAAGTTCCCATGTACCTAAGTAAAACTACACATTTACACACATCATCACACCAACGATTCCTAACGTCATCATCATCATCATATCAACCGAAAGACGTCCACTGCTGGACATAGGCCTTCCCCACGTGTCGCCACAACAACCGGTCCTGTGCGTCTCGGAACCTTGGTTTTCTTGCGGATATCATCATTCCTGATTCCTTACGTACACCTACCAAAATATTGATTGGTAGAGAATGCCTTGTTCCACTACTGTCCATATACATACATTTTAAATAAATAAAATATTTAGAAATCAAAAACAAACACTCCTCTCAACCCCGTAACTACCAATACAAATCCTTTTAGCTGTTACACAGTACACACTCATCCACACCTATAGTTAAAACATTAAAAAATTATAACGAGCCAACTTCGTAGGGTTGTCGCACAATTACCTCGGCATACAACCCGAGCCTACAAGCCAACAAAACCTAGAATTTAGCGCGTAAACAAAACGACTACGTGGCAGCTACATCGCCACTTTAGCCGTCTAGCCTGCGCGCTGAGAGACAGCCCTATTTATAGCTGGCAACGTTCAGGCCACCACTTGGACTGTCGGAGATTTTGTTGTACATATTTTATTTAATGAATATTTTAGTTCTTTACAGTTAGTTAATGAAGAATTAATTAATAGGTATAAATAAATTATGTAGGAGTCTAGTTGTGTTTTTAACCAATCAGAAGTTTAATTTTAATGTTTAGGTACTATGTTCATCCGATACATGTCTTTTTTATTATTTAGAGATAACAACCCGCAATTTTGGTTGAGTAGTTAAAAAGTTTTCGGAAAAAGAGACATAATTTTTATAGGTACCTAGTATTTACAGAAAAGATTATAGATTATGATGGGCATCTGGCTGCATGGAGATTTTTATGTATTTAAACGCATATTTTAGTTTTTAAGAAAAAAAAATATGGTTTATTATCAATTTACGGATGCGAGAAGCACTGAAAAGTTCTATTTGGCGACCTTTGGTAGGCCTGTGGCAAGATGTGGACGTCTTTCGGCTAAAATAATGATGATGCAATATTGATGAATATGGTAATGAAAGAAACCGTTCTTTTTGCAATAGGTTCTTTTTTTAAATAGTTAAATTCATTCTTACCAATTTTTTTGTATAGAAATAATGGAAAATCCCGCTTTTATAGTTACGTATAATATGATTTTGATGATTATTATAAATTAAAAAAAGTATGCGCTTGACGTGTTTTGCTCGGGGCAAAGATCAACAAAAAATAACAGCTTGTGACACGAGTATGTAAGTACAGGGTTATATATACAAGGTGACCATGAACTGTTAAATATATTGAACTTAGATCACATTTTTAAGATAAGTTTGTAAGTCAATGTTTTACTTAACAAACTACTTTGATAAATACTCACCTACAACTGGGTTTTCTTGCATAACAAATTGACATCACATTATTAATTATTTTATGTACCTATTGGGGCAAAATAAAATATCAATATTTTTTTTGTATTGTAGGTAATAGGAAGTTAATCTCTGAAAGATAATTTAATTCCTTCACTCATAGAGAGTTTCACACTACTATAACTGAGTGTCCTAGGCTACATTATATCCTAAATAAATGCACGGATCCTGTGGTATCTCACAGGATCCGTCCACCAACCACGCGTGACCACGGGGGTGAACCCAGGACTAAAAGGTTAAACTAGCCAAGGCTTTTTTTTAGGATGGGAAATCATCAGGAGCAGAAAAGAGTGTCAGACTCTTATTGAATAAAACCCTTATGCCCTTTGCGTTCCAGGGTCGCGGTGACTCTTTCGAACAAATTCCGCAACAGCATGAAATACCTACCGTGAGGACTAAATGCTCCGAATCAGGCAGTGTTGTTCCATCAGTGTTTAACCTAATTACAAATGTATAAACACCACCCTGTATTGACAGTAATAATTAATTTATGTATAGACCGGTTGATATTGTGTTTAATAAGGTTATTTATACTACCTATAAGCCTTGGTGGGCACGCCACTATTGTGACGATAACTGTCTTTGAGAAGAGCTCAAAGGTAAATCAAATAACTTGGCAATATAAACCGATTTTCCTGTCTGGTAGGAAAGTATTAGGGCCTTTGCTCACGGCGTTTTTTTACACCCTATCGACGTGCAGATGACGCGGGCTAACGCGCTTTAAAAGTAATCTACGAATACGTATAGTATACGGCGTATCGGGTACTTACTTCTTGGTCATCTACAGCGCCGTGAGCGCGCGTTCGTAAAACGTGAGTCGTATGCGCGTTAAAAACCCACCTACCCACCCCACCTCATCTTAACTATGATATAAGTTTCATGAGAGATACTGCATACTTCTCGATGGAAAAATTCATTTACACATGAAGGTACACTAGTCCACCGAGCAACTCAAAAAAGTACCAAATAGGTTTGTCGTCTCCACTGAGCCAAATAATTGAAATACATTTCGTTTTCATTCTGGGCTTTAATGACACTTTCTCTATTGCAAAGACCATTATTATATCCGGCAGCTGAATATCTTGCCAAGAGCAGTCTCAACAAAACTTGTTTCCATTCAAAAAACTACCAAGTTACGAACATACAAGTTGCTTTTTTACTATAGCTGTTGAATTTTAGCATGGCAATAGAGGTCATTGACTCACCTACAATTTTTACTTCTAAAACGTTCTGAATTGTGTCATCTATCGTGTTTATCAACATTTTTTTACTTATTTGACGATGCCAGCTGGTCCATATAGTTTACTAGCATCAGTTCCGTCGGCGGCTTCGTCCACGTAAAAAAAGAAAACCCATCTCAAAGGAACGTAGGTACAATCGGGATGAAAAGTATTCTATGACCTATTCTAGGATATGGTCTACCGCTGTGCCGAGTTTTATCCATTCAGCCGCTGAAAAGTAAGTATGGGTTATTCGCGTTTCTACGAAAAGAACCGCCACCGGTACTTGGTGGACATCCCACCCATATGCACAAAACGTTTTGGGAACACATTCATTGTGCGTACACTAAGGAGTGGAATTCCCTGCCAGAGTCTGTGTTTCCTTATAGCTACAACCTAACCCATGAGATAGGTGGCCAAACCCGTGCCTATCTATACTATTATAATTTAATCTATACTAATAATATAAATAGGTAAGCCGGTAGCTTGGACCCTGTTCCCGATACCGGTGGGCTACTATTTTTTATATTTTTAAATGTTTTTTATTTTTGTAGGAATATTTAAAAATATAATTAATATGTGTAAAAGTGAGTAAAGTAAATAGGTAAATTTTGTGAGTTTGTGAGGTTGCAGGGGGTAATCTCTGGATCTACTGAACCGATTTAAAAAAAAAAATTGTATATGATACCCACATGAGGAAGGCTATATGCTATACGGGAACGAGAAATACGCGTACGAAGTCGCGGATAAAAGCTAGTCAATAATAATAAAAAATATCAGGGAAAGGTCAATGACAGTTATTACCAGACTAAAGCGAAATAACTATAATGCCCAACAAACCAATGACTTGTAGAATACACTTACAATATTCAATACGTGCCACCTTGGCCTTTAACATAAGTTTTTTGACAAACTTTTTGTTATAAACCAATCAAGGGGTCAAGTACGTCCAGGGGCTAAAAGTGACTTAACAAACTTTAAGTTTAATGTTCTCTTCATTATCACGTCGATTTTATTCGGCTTCACACCCCTATAATTAATGTTCGAAACTTGTGATCGATTTTTTCAAGTACTTCCTGTTATTACACGGTTTGATGAAAATACAATAGTGTCTAATAGGCTTAAAATAAACTTAGGCCCATATTCCAAAACGTAAACTCCAACTCAATTTGATTTGCATTTCTTTGCTCATCTCTCGAGTACGAAAACGTCAATTAGACAATTCAATATCTAATATGCACGGGCCTATTCAAAACTAGCTTATTAAAAAGAAATGTGATGTGTATGGCTCCTGTAATCTTTAATAAAATTACATGACCAAATTAAAAACTTACTAAAAAACGTTTCACAGAATTGGTAGACAAATGTTATTGTTCTGTGCAGGATTTCTTAAATGAAAATCTTTTGTAATTGACTACATGGATCCTAAAAGATAATTTAACAACTCATTTTTATGTATTCTAAGCTAATAAAGAAAGAAAGAAAGAAACATTTATTGCCAACACTACAGTCATAATATTATGAAAAAAACGAACAAAAAAAAAAAAATTGTGCTGTGTGGCAAAAGGAGCGGGCTCAGCAAATGTTGAGCAGTGTGCAGCATGGCCACAACACTGGTCAACGCTGATTTACAGCCCGCCCCTTCTCTCAATACTAACTTATGTCATGTTGGAGTTGGAGTTCGAGTTGAGTTGGAGTTTACGTTTTGGAATATGGGGCCTTTGTCAAGTAAAATATTTAAGGATGGCAGAGGCTGCTCACTAAGGCATGTATATCAATGAATAACTTTTGTTAGTGGGTAGATCCTGGATGTGGTTGGTCCGTACCAACCACATCCAGGATCTACCCACTAACAAAAGTTAGCGTAAGCGTGAGGATTGACACGAGAAAAGGAAAGTCAGGGTTCTAGTGTCAATGGTTTTATTTGACAAAGTCGAAAACGAGATGTTAGGAAGGTCTTCAATCAGACTTGTATAAACGTAAGACGTTTCAATTTTTCATTAACAGAACCAATGATGTCGCTATAAACTATTGATGCGTTTCCCGTACACTGAAATGGCAATATATCGATTCGTTCTTGCACTGTTTTTAGAGCTATGCTGCATGACGCGTCTGTATTACTTGTAAAGCGCGCTCTACACTCGCGGCGCGAAAGGCCGCGAAAACCGCGAAACGCGTGTGTGTGTACGCGGTTTCGCGCGTTCACGTTCACGCTTCGCGCCGTTCCCCGTTCGTTGTCGGTTTTTTGTTCGCGCTTGGTTCGCGGCGCGCGAACGCGAACGCATCCACACTCGCGATTTGTTCGCAGTTGCATTCGAGACGCAGTGACAAGCGGACGTAGGTAACAAAAAATTAACATCGAGTTGAGTAACGATCGCGAACTTGAGTTCCTTGAGTGTCTATCTTGATTTTATAAACTCATAATTATAACATGCTAAAGCACACAGTGTTAGAGCAGCAGCAACTTCCACATCCATTTAAGTCAAATGCGCGAACGTAAATGCGAAAGGTTGCGAGTGTGGAGGGCTATATTTTTCGCGCTTTATAAATACATCATTGATGAAAACTACCTTTCGCCAAAGCATTTTTTCTCACCCTTTAAGATTTAATTCCGAACCAGCACCAGTTCCTCACGGAATCCACATCCAAACGACGTGACCAGTGATAGCATGACGTAGCAGTTCCTATCCCCATAAACGTGTGGTCTGACACTTAACCGACCCGTCACCAGTGACCTCTATAAGTCGAAAGTACCCCCAAGGGAAAGCCTTTGTCAGGTAACTAAAACGTACCTAAAACATACGCTTTCCACACAGAAATGTCCGGATAATAAACATGGGGAGTCTAAATTCATGCGTTGTGAACATTTTCTGAATTAAACGTCAAATAAAATTAGAGATGCCACGAATATTCGGCTACTAGTCGGTATTCCGCCTATTTGGCAACTTTTTTTACTATTCAGTACCTATTTGGTCGAATATTGCGAACCATTCGACCGAATACTGAATACCAAATAATGAAAAAAAACGCATGTTACCTAGCTCACAAAAAAAAATATTGTACCAAAAAAAACAGCGTATTCAAAACTTATCATATATCTACTTTCACAATTTGATGTAACAATAACAATGCGTGACACGACACGACCTACTCGCAAATGCGAAAATACTTAGCGTCGCCGAATATTTAGCACTTCGGCCGAGAGCCTAGCCCAATATTCGGTATTCAGCAAAACGCTATTCGTGACATCTCTGAATAAAATCGTAAGTTCAGTGCAGCCATGAATCCGTAGACGGAATTCAGTGTGACGCTACGCTACAATATGTAATAACTCTCGGAAGCTCGCAGGAATCCCTTCAGCATTCCACCTAGATACCCAATACTACTAGAATAAATAGAAGTCTTGGAATTGCTTCGACTGGCTTTTTCCGCGGGTTTGCTTTCGCTCCCATGCTATTTAGGAATCGTTATTTTTTTGGGGATAAAAAGTGTACATATAACACTTTGCGATAGTGGATTTTCTATCAATAATTCTACCTAGTTGTACTAGCCTAATTAACTATGCTGTACTAACTTACATAATGTTGGGGTCTGCTTCCAGTTCAAACGAAAGTAACCCAGTTTTTTATTTACTTATTTAATTTAAACTTTATGTACAATAGTGGTACATGGGTGGACTTAATGCAACAAGGCATTTTCTACCAGTCTACCTTTGGGTTAAAAAGACTTTACTGTGGTAGGTGTAGGTGCAACAAAAAAATAGAATTTTGTTTCGGAAAGAATATAAGTACCTACAAATAATAAAATACTTGTATAATTACTTATGCTAAAATAATAAACGAATAAATATGATGTTTTATAAATAAACAAAGTCAAAGTCAAAGCATTTATTTCAAATAAACCATTCACAAGTACTTTTGAATTGTCAAAGTCAGTCAGTCAAAAATAAGGAGCTATTTGCACGTTCCAAAGCGTAGATCTCTATGGAGAAGAACGTGCAAGAAACTCCATGGACATATAAATAAACAATCTTTCCGATTAAATGAACTTATAATAATCATGACGAAGAACAACTAAGAATGACAGGCTTTTAATAGTGTTTCCATATAATTCATTAAAATTTAGACTCAAGACAACTAATGCTAACCCTTGACTTCAAAGACTTCTTGATGTCAAGGGTTAGCATATTTACCAAGTACCAGCATTTTACATGACGGCACTGCTTTTCTGACCACCACAAACAACCCAGTAGGTTACTGGGTAGCAGTACAATACCCTTAGATATATATATTTATTGCTAAGGGTATCGATAGTCTCAAAAATTGTGGCTTTTGAAGTTCTGACTACCGTAAAGGCTTTCAAAAATCTTTAAATGACAGTCAGAACCAACGCCTTAACGTGCTTTCCGAAGGACGGAGGAGTCTCAGTAATTTATAATATGGCCACCCATCCACAAACCGACATCGACAAGCGTTGCTTAACCTTGAAAATCAAACCGTGCGGCTGTTACTACTTATCGACGACCAGTAACTCCTAGTTTATTTTCTATCAGTGAAATAATTACATGCATTTTTTATTTGCAAAATGAAACTTTTATTAGCCCTTAACCTTTATCGGCAATGAAGTTATAAAGCTTGTCAATTAGAAAGAGAAGTCCGATACGAACTCTGACGTCAAAGTCCACGACACCTATACAGCTGCACTAGAAAACAACGTTTTTGCGAAAGGGACAGATATACTTACCGATTTGTCATGTCATGTCGTTGGTTTTTCGATAAGTTTATCGAAAAACCAACGACATGTCTAGATAGGTAATAAATATTTTTTTCATGCATATTCCCTATTGAATCTGTACTCCCAACGGTTCCCTTTTAACAAACATAAACAAACAATGTCACATCTTTATTTTTTTAGTTTCAAACGTACCTTTTTAGATTCCAAAAAAAACTTTAGTCATTAAAGTCTACTAAAGTATCTTGCCGTCGAATCGAAGCGCTCCAATCTCAACAATGTCGAAACTCAGGCAATAATGTTTATATAATACCTACCTGACCTGATGAATTAATTAGAAATTTGGAAGCTCATCGTAAAAAAGGGCCACGGATGCTTTGAATCTCACCGGTATCTTTGATCCCGCAGCGAGGCGTTACCTTCGAGATTAATAGCCAACTACGTCATATAAATCACTTAACGCATTTTTAACTCAAATAAAATGTCTTAACTAAAATTTAATGTTATCGATTATCGATAGAAACAGCTTTCGGAACGTAAAACAGCTTTCTGGTTCGTTTGCCGACTAATTTCTCAAGTATATTGGATTATTTTTCTCCGGGCGGTCGTAAGATAACATCGGTAGATCACCGTAGTTAAGCAATGTTTGCAGCGGTTTGTACTGAATTGATGTTCCACTTCGACCTTCGATTGAAGATGTGTAAGTTGTAGCGTAAGAACCACAATACATTAAGTTGTCTTTAGTGAAACTGTATTAAGGTACTATTGGCAAAATTGAACTGTGACCTCACTCTACAATCCATTCTAATATTATAAATGTGAAAGAGTGTATGTCTGTTTGCTTGAAACGTTTTGATGAAACTTGGCACACTTATAGACTATGACGTGAATTTGGCCATAGGAACTTTCATTCCGGTACCACGGGCCAAGCCAATTCCAGAAGCTAGTTTGAAATAGAGAGGTGTAGCTTTTACGTCGCTCGCTTGAGCATGTCAAGTGCACAAAAGGTACCCTATGCCTACGCCTAGAAAAAAAGAAGAAATAAAAAGTTTGTTCCGTACAAGCACGGTGCCTACCTAGCATACTGCAACAATATTAGGTACCTACTCAATATTGTAATTTCAGAAATGACAGGGTGGCCCAGAAGCTTAGGAACTCGCTTCTTATTAGCGTAGAGTTCTGTGTTTAAAACTTGCTGAGTTAAAATAATGGGTTAGTTTTTAATGACATTTTTTTTACAAAAATACACATCTCAAAGGAAAAAAAACTGCTGTTCCCTACCGAGTTATAATGCGATTTTTTTAGTTGTTTTTTTTTTCATAAAATTGCTTATTTTTAAACGCCCATCCATTGAAGGAAAATGTGTGTTAGGAATTTCTGGAATTAAGAAGACATTCAGTAATTGGCACCATACAGTAAACGACTAAAACAAACATCGTTGATATTCAAATGAGACCTTTACTTTGCAAGTACACATCAATAGTAATGACATTTACCCACCTGCGAGTGGCTGTTTATTAAGCTTGTCCACTTAACTCATTTGCCGTGTGTACATAAATAAAGGCTCCCACAGAAAAATGCGACGCGACAATACGACAACACTTATTCAGATACTTTTCTTTGAAGAAAAGTTATGTTGAGTTTACATATTTTGTTAACAAAAGCTGGAGTTCTTAATATTAAATAAATAAACCATTCACTAATTCGGCAGCTGCATTTTTTGTAGTTGAGGAAAAAAAAATATAGAAATCATTTTTTCATATAAAGAGCTACTCACGTAACGTAACACGATTAACGAGCGATTTAAAAACCGGTTGTCGCATTGTCGCGTCGCATCTGTCTGCGGCTGCCTTAGCCTATGCGTTTTCTACGACTGTAAACACGTAATTATATTGTAGTTCCAACCTGTATTATGTATGCATTTTTCGAGCTGTTTCTCACATCATTAAGCCCCTTGGAATGGATTGTAAGCGACAGAATTGTAGTCATTAAGGTAAAACACTCGCACTGTAATTTTCTTTCATTGTGTTTCAACGGTCAAGCACGAACGTTCTCTGTGTCAATGCTAAATTAATTAAAACCTAGGCCTGTGTTGTGTGGTAATAACAGCCGCATTGGACAATTTCAAGGTAAAGCAAAGCTTGCGGAGGTCGGTCAATGGATGGGTGAACCTTTGAGATACCTCCGTGTCTTGGAAAGAACGTTAATCCTGTTGGCCTGGCTGTCATTTTTACATCTCTGAGAGTCGTCACAGGTAGTCTACAGCCTAGAAATCTGAAGCCAGTCATGCCAAGGGGTATATCGTGTTACCCAGTTACTGAGTTCTGGTGATCAGACAGGCCGCCGCTCTATATAAAAGACTGGGATCAGCTGCATCGGGTTAGTCTGGGAGCTAAAGTGATAGATATGTCGCAGACAACAGCTGTTTCATTAAAAGCCTAGCCTTTTAATTGAGCTGCGCCGTTTAATCAGCGACATAAGTGACATGGGCAAGCCATTAAACGATATTGAACAAAAGATGTCACTTACGTGACTGAAAAATCGGCGCATTTAAATGAAAAGGCTAGGTTACCAATTAAACGGCTGATTAAGCCAGTTGGCTGCAACAGATATATTGAATGTGTTTCAACAGTCAAGGGCGATGTTTCAATGCTAAATGAATTAAATCTAGACTTGCGTTGGAACTGTGGTCAATTATGTTTAACTACATATCATTAGGTTACTAATATCTCCGCTGATTGACAAATGGGTGGCAGCTAAAGGTCAATTATTGTTTTACTCAACAGCATGAGATTGATTATGGTTAATTTAATTAAAAAACGATAAATTAACACCTTGTCAACTAAACCTGTTTTTTGGTTTTTAAGAGTTCCTCTTGTTGTCATCTTTCAAATAGGTTTAATTATCTTTACACGTGCCCTTGGGAAAGTTACTTTCTTTTTTCTCTTGCGTTAACTTAACAGAGTGGTCGTGGTCGTATCTCCAGGGGTAGTGGCTCCCATGGCGGTATGGAGTCAGCGACTGTCGCAACCCAGTGCAGGGCACGTCACAATTGCGGCAATAGTGCCCCTCTTTGAGGAGTGTCTCGAGAGGCGCCACGGCGTCCACACCTTCCGCCTGACGCAGGTACTCACCGGACACTGTTGTTTCGGGAGGTACCTGTTTCGGATTCAGCGGGAGGAAACGCCCGGGTGTTTTCACTACGAGGATCGCCCGGATGGACACGGTGGAGCATACGGTGGAGGTCTACCCCGCTTGGGCGGAGCACCGCTGTGTCCTCGTCGAGGCGATCGGCGGCGGTGACCTCTCGCGTACGGCCCTGGTTTAATCCATGGTCCGGAGTGAGGAGGCATGGGAAGCCGTCACCACCTTCTGCGAAGTAGTAATGCTAGTGAAGGAGGAGGCGGGCCGCGTGAGGGAGAGACAAGCCTCACGCCCCAGCCGCAGCGGCATGGGGAGACGCACCGGGCGTCGGGAGTCGCTGGTCGATTCCCGGCCACCGTAGGCGCGGGTCTGCGGACGGCGAGCGTTAGGTGGCTCGCCGTCCGATCAAAGCCAGACCCAGGCCCACGGCACGTTATGTTCCACGCGCGCCTCAGAGAGATGTCAGCATAGGAGTAGGGGCCCGTCAGGGTCAGATCCTGCCAGGGTTGCGGATTTTGTTCGAAAGAGTTACTGCGGCCCTAGAACGTAAAAGGCACTAGGAGGAGCATGGATAGGTTTTAGTCAGTAAGAGTCTGACCCTCCCGCTCCACCTAGAGCGGAAGGGGTCATTTGATGATTTCCCATCCTTTGGCTCGCTTCACAATCCTTCGCCACTCGTCACGCATCGCTGCCTTTCTGGAACATTCTTGGAGAGGTCCACCCAGTGCCGATTTTATATGGTCCGTCCACCTCATGGGTGACCTGCCTCTGGCCCGTACACCCTCAACTCGTTCCTGTACCACCAGGCGCTCAATCGATGAGTCATCACGACGCGGTACGTGGCCGTAGAAGGTGAGTATACGAGATTGCACTATAGACGATAGACGCTGTTGGATGCCGAGTTCTTGGAGTATTGATTAGTTGGTACGGAACTCTGTCCACATTACTCCATGCAATCTTCTCCAACACCACATCTCCAGAGCATCTATACTCTTCATCTCACTTTCTCGCAGGGTCCACGTCTGTGCAGCGAAGAGGAAAATCGGGAACACTAACGCTCAAAGTTACTTTAATCACATATTATTAACAAAATAACCTTTTCGGTGTGTATGGAATAACATATATCATGCCTATATCAGCCTAAGGGTTACGCAGAGTAACTACAGTACATCCACAATTCGCCAGGCATCTTCATTTCCGCCAAAAGACGTCCATTGCTGGACATAGGCCCCCCCCACAAGTGTTGCCACATTGACTGGTCCTGGCCGTTTCGTATACGGCGTATTCCGAGCCAATCGCGACCTTCACCTGGTCATCGGTAACCTTATGGAAGGCCTTCTAACGCTCTGCCTTCTGGTATGCGCTCGCCACTCTAGAATGCTTCGCCCCCATCGACCATCTGTTCTGCAAGTTAGGTTAGGTTTTTTCAATTCTTCGGGCTCTGTCGTTAACTTTGGCTCTCCTGCGGATATCTTCATTCTGATGCGATCACGCAACGAAACTTCGTGCACAGCCTTCTCCATCGCTCTTTGCCCTTAAGCGTTGTGAGAGCACGTTTTAGTTCCATTTCGCGAGGAATGTTATAGAATATTCAATCTTTTGTAGTGGAATCAATAAACTATGAATAGAACATGACTGACAGCACCACGATAAAATACATATATGAGGATGTCATTAAAAAAAAACACGCAACCGACTAGACCTTTACGTAACACTACTCATAAATTGGAGTGTAGTTCCATAAAGTTACGAAAACATGAACTTTCGAGGGCGGTTACGTCATTCTTATCTTACGGCGAAAAGGTTAGGTTAGAGATTCGAAAAACGAAGAGCAAGTTTCAATTATTGAAGTACCATTTATCAAATTCTTGTTCGCATTCCCGACATTTCAAGACATCATTACTGTTTGTGAAGCCATGACAAAGGCGTGTAGTATTTTTGTCACATCTAGTCACGCAATGGGGGAGTCTACGTAACATTTAATATATCCTTACATTTTTAGAACGTATGTTGGAACGTTCACACGTTTTCGCTTTTGTGGAGTTTCAAAGGGTAGATATCTATTTCATATGAAAGATGTACCTTAGTAGTATCCTTATTTGAAATACACCTAGATGTTCAGGCGTTTGAGAGACCTTCTCATTCAAGTTATTCACCTTTAAGAAAGCTTCATTCATCTATAGACGCTTCCATTGAAGATCTTAGAATTTATGTAAATCCGGAGTAGAGTCCACAAAAAAATTAATTTAAGCATCAATCTTCGACATCATTATAATTTATTGCAAAAAGTTTAAGGAAAAAAATATTGACCGTACAAAAAAAACTGACCTATCAGCCATTACTTGTCAAGATGTCAGTCCCACACCGCCATTAAAGTTTGTATTACGTAACCTTACCAATATCTATAATATTCCCCAATATACAGTATCGTCATATAAACTGATTCTAACCTTAACGCCTAACTAAACTAAAGTAAGACTAAGTTTAGACTTGGCTAACCTTATTACTTGGAAATTGCAAGGCAGACAATCCTCCAGGAATAGAGTTGTGTCTATTGAGACTGTGGTACGACGTTACGATCGATTTACAAGTACAGTCAACGAAATAGTTACGTGTCTAAGCAAGCGTGTTGGACACTTGCAGAAGGAATTGGTTAAGTGATCTTGGTATTGTATGCTGCGGCTATACCTAGGTAGGGTTTTTTGTTTTTGTTTTAAGAACAAAATTAATAAACGAAATTAATGAACCGATTTTAATGAAACATACATAGATCTAAAAAGATATCCTAGAACATTTTCAGGGAATAGCTAAAACAGAGATTTCAATTTTTTTTTTAAATAAGACTTTTCGAAAATGTTCTCTGATAACTTTTTAGACCTATGTATTGTTTCATTAAAATCAGTTAATTAATTTCGAAAAATAAGGACTTGAAAGTTTGTATGAAATGCCGTATGACGTAAACGCTCTTAATGCGTACTATAATATTGTATACATATCTACAATAAGAACGTTTACTAAGCAGCACAAGCTCAGTGAAGAATGGCTGATAGGAAACCATTTTTTTTTATAGATGGGAAATCATCAAATGACTCCTTCCCCTCCGGACGGGAGCGGAAAGGAGTGTCAGACGCTTACTGAATAAAACCCATCCGTGTTCCTCCTACTGCCCTTTACGTTCCAGGGCCGCGGTGACTCGTTCGAACAAATTCCTCAACAATGAAACCATACTACAACTATGTGCTTCTGCGTACAGCTAAGGAGTGGAATTCTCCGTCGGATTCTGTGTTTCCTGATATCTACCACCTTCGGGGATCTTTAAATTAAAATATAGTGAATAGGTTACTTCAAGCAAGCATGTCCATTGTCGACCACATCATCCCTTTCCATTAGGTGAGATTGTGGGCAAACGAGATTTTAAAAATAAGAAAAAAACTCTGCGTCAGACTCCCCAAGATTTTCTCCAGAGGATCTCCGGACTTGCAACACAGGTTTTAGTAAAGTGCTTTCATAAGCGAAAACCGTTCCTGTAGTGCAGATTTTGAAGTTACGAACTGCCTGCTCACTTATCTTTTTCCATGACTGTACGTAGAAAAAGTAGGTAGTCCTACCTATACACACATCGACCTTGTAAACGTCGGAGCATAAACAAAAATGCGTTCGACACGAAGCACCACAACGTATTCAGTACTTATTGTCATTAACCTATAAGGCAGGTGAAATTCTAATTAATACGCGTACTCGGGACAATTTTCCTCGCTCAGTGTATACTTACTTCCCCCTGTTGACTCCCCGAACTGTTTCCACGCAATATTTCAGTCGTAATAAATACCTTTGCAGTATATTTTACATCTTAACGATACATAGACGGAGCTTCATTCATTTTTATGAGTCAGACGTGACCGGAGCCATTAAAAATATCCGAGTAATTATTTTGATAGAAAACATCGAATGAGTATTTGGTTTTCGTTTGTTGTTGCAATGGTCTTGTATTTTCTTTCATTTTGTGTGATGGAGTTATATGTAAGAAAATATTAAAACATTATTCATTTCTTCTTAGAACATCTGTGCTTTGTCATGAAAGTCTGAGCTTTTGAGAAAAGAAAAAATAATTGTCACAGAGCAGACGTGCGTCGATATGAATAATAAACTTCTAATTTTGGAACCTTTTATTTTTCATTACCAATATTTGTTTTATTTTTTTTAATTATTATGTAAAATGTAACATTTATGGTCTTTCAAAGAACCTAGGTTAATTCAGAACAACATAATCGTGTAAGTATCTAGGTACTGTTTTTACAATCCCTGTTTTTTTAAGGTCCATACAAAACTAGCAAACGCATCATAGCATAGCATTAATTCTTAGATTTTTTTCAAAGTAGAACTTTCAGCCCCGGCAAGTACAACTGCTGTGAAAACAACACTTCGTAAAACGAATGAAGCAACGGCACGGCACTCCATATTCCCGAAGTCGCTATTCCGCGCCTCTTAGTTGAAATTTTTAATTTGTCAACTCCTGCAACTAATTGTTTCATGTCAACGACACTGCAAGCCAGATGCGCGTAGGGTTACCAGATGACAAAAATAATTGTTAAATATCTATGATTTTTTGGAAATATTTAAAGTTTTTAAGTTGTTTATATAATATTTGTAAAAATACGACGAATTGAGCCTCCAACTTTTTTTGAAGTCGTTTATAAACACCGATACTAAGCCGCATCCGGTTAGACTCGAAGCCGACCACAAAATAGTTAGCAAATAGCCGGGCAGACTGATTGATTGATAGTTTTAGTAGGTCAGTATAATACATAGTTACCTATTGTAAGGCCATCCCTTGCCTGCGCTCGAGAACCATCATGAAGTTGACAACCGCGAAGATAGCAACGCACGAGCGGCGCGCCTAGCTGGAATATTGCGCCGAGGATCGCGCTCTCGATACCGAGGCTTAACATCTCCTTCATCACATTTCTCTTACTACCTACATGTGTATTTTTAATTAAACATTGTATCACTCTTTTACTTTGTTTTTCTAAGCTCTAATTTAAAAGATTTTTGAGAGAAAAATTGTTTTTTTGTGACTGGTAGCCCTTGAACGGGTATAATTAGACGATAGAGCCCTCAGCTACAGAACATATCCGAACATTACTGAACTCTGAGCAGTTTGTTCAAACTTCGTTATATTTTGTTGACATGTTTCTCCCATTCAAACTGCACATGTGGAATGTTTTGTAAATACTAGTCTTATTTATTGCTGGAAGCTTTTAGATAATTGTTTTTTTTCGCCAATTTCATTCGATTGCAATAACTTTTCGACGTCGTCGCTTATTTATTTTTTGAAAGCAAACACAAATATTTTTACGTCGACGGTCACAAGAGCTATTGCTATACGAAATAGAACAACAAATACGATGAAACTACTTGAACTCAACCTCTGAATTCTAAACTAGCTGGGTAACAAGCACGGAGTAAAAAGTTTTCTGATTTGCCTACCACATGACCCTTGAGGATCCTCGTACGGTCTTAAATCTATCTTAAGGTCGGATTTGACTTCTAATTTTGAGTTATTCATGTACAAATGGGAGATGCAAACCCTACCCACATCCCTTTTTTGTGATCAATGAAAAATTCTGAGAATACAGAGCGAAGGAAAATACGGCGAAAACAATTTCCTGGTGCTGTGAAAACAATTCGCTCTTTGTGAAATATTTGTCGGTGAATGAAGTTAAAAACGTTGGGATCGAGGTACCTAGTTACTGTAGAATTTAAGTTACTTGGGGACATTCAGCGTACTTTTACAGCGATCTATGTTGACATTGAATTTTTATGAATACGCAAAAGCTTTGTTGAATTTTTATTTTACAAATATACGGTTCAAAAAATATTGGACACGTATTTTTGCCATTTCAAATCGCTAAAAAAATATAAAGATAAACAGCATCAAAGTTCAAGAGCCGCTCTCTTGAACTTTGATGCTGTTTATCTTTATATTTTGACTAAACAATCGAATAAAAAAAAACTTAGCGACTGATGATGAGAAACAGGTTTAGTAACTTGAGCAGTATGAATTTGAGTAAGCGAAAAATAAACTAAACTAACGACGAATATTGATTAATAATAAAATCCAGAACGAGCTTACAAAAAGTTGGTTGTGATTAATCCATTTCAGATATTAAAATTCTAGACGTGCGACTAAATTACTAAGTGAGCGACAAGAAATACAGAGAGGGCAACTTCAATGTTAAGGTAGAGACGATTTTTCCAATTTAGGTTTTAACATTTTGGTGTTTTATTTGGTGCGCAAGAGCGAATGATGCGAGCTCGGGATTTTGGGCACCCCGACTCGGACAGGTTAGGTTAGAAGGGGATGGCGGGGTCAAGTGAGCGAGCAAAGCGAGCGAACAGACCCCGCTATCCCCTTCGTGGTTATTTTTTTTTAAACCACCCAGAAATATCATTTGCCAAATATTGAAAAAAATGCAGGACGTAACGTTGACATTCAAACAAGTATTATTATGAAGCTTCTCATTTTGTACGTTAAGTACCTATCTCGAATTAATATAATATTTGTACGTTCCTGTCCTGTTGATTTCTCGTCACTCGCAGTCAGTCGCTCACTTAGTAATACTATAATGTAAATTAATTATTTTTGTCACTTAAAACTTTAATTTACAGTCGCTCGTTTAAATAATACCCGTAAAAATTGTACCATTGAAGTGACTTCACGCTAGTTTTTAACCGACTTCTAAAAATGGAGGAGGTTCTCAATTCGGATGTTTGTATCTTTTTTTTTTATGTTTGTTCGGGCATAACTCCGTCGCTTGCCAATCGATTAAATAACTTTAATTTCGGAAGTCGGTGTCAAATGACGAAGAAGCAACCAAAAACACCGACTTCCGAAATTAAAGTTATTTTGAACTTTGTTGTGTTTTTTGGAAGTCGGTTTCTTTTTTTGGTGAAAAAATATTAATGCACTGTATCTTCGTAATTTTTTGTTCACGTAAAAATGAAAAAATATCTGTCCAATATTTTTTTGGAAATCTATCTGACAGACTAATGCGAATTTTTCGGTAGAATACCATATTATCCTTTACTTATCCCTAGTTTAAACTTATATAATTAGTACCTACATTTACTGAAGGTAGTTTCAAACATTCTTTATCCAGTCTATCGGTATGACTCCGAGATAATGAATATACCTACGTCAGATAAAATAATAAACAAAAGTCGTTTCATGTTGTTCTTTCATTCCCAAAACAAAATGTTTTCTATCCAATTGTTTCTTCGATCTGTTTTTGTTTTGAATAGCAACATCGAGCTAGACAGTTTCTTTTATATTAGAAATATTTTTTTTTTCTTTTATTTTTGTAAACAGAAAAAACTTCACAGTGAAAATTACTAAAATATAGTAAGGCCACACAGATATCTACGAACTTCTTTTCATCTGAAATATTTTTTCTTTTCAAAGATTTTCTGTAAGTACTTTGTTTTTTTAAATTCTAGAATATCATCCAGTTTTCTTTAGGTACAGAGGAAAAGCCTAAAAATCCTAAAGCTCTCAAGGTTGACTCCAACCCGTTTTTTTGTCTCTACCTAATCCATCATAGGTATAAAGGGTGTCCTAACCTGTCAGGGTATAATTTTTCAGCGACGATAATACATGGCGCTTTATTTATTCTCATGCATGAACGATCTGCTTTGTATTAAATAACAATGTATTATGCTGATATCGTTTTTCACATGAATAATAATGGTTGAATTTATTAACGGTTATAATTATTTTGTTTTCCTAAATTTTTTCGATTGTACGTGGCTACGTAATAACAGCCGAACGGGTCGATCTTCCAGGTAAAGCAACACTTGCCGAGGTTGGTCCTTGGATTGGTGACCATCCATCACATAACGTGACTCCTCCGTGGCTCGGAAAGCACGTTAACCTATTATATTTTCGATTTTGTAGCTAGTAAGGTAGGTAACACAGTTATACCTATACCCGGATGCGAGCTACGCCATTAACCGGACATGTCCCCTTATCAAGGGTCGCCAGTGTCAATTTCCTCAATCAAAAACCCAATAACACTTCCCAACCTTTGAAACGAATTTAGGACCTAGTAAATAACAACTATTGAGGTAGAGTATGTACCTATGTATTTACCGTACAACTATTTGCTTAATGTCCTTCGGCAATCATCGCATTTCCGAATACAAACGAATGCTAACTTCCATGTCCATCAATTATTACATTTATCGTGTATGAGAAGAATTAAGTACTTTATTGTTGTTTTGTTTTGATTTCCGTGTGAACAATATAACTATAAAGTAATTAGTTCTCAAATCATTCATCTAATAATTGATGGACATTTTCATCAAATTACCATTCGTTTGTTGGTGACAACAAACGCCAATGTGAAGAATTGCCCCTCGTGCACAACCACCTGCACCATCCAAGATTTGAACGAAGCCAATGATAGAGCTGTACAAGTTGCTCAATACTGGTCAGACAAAATTTGAAATGAGTCAATCGACACGAAAAGAAGACGCAGAAGAAGAAGAAGCATTCGTTTGTATTCGGAAATGCGATGATTGCCGAGGCACATTAAGAAAACAGTTTGCTGTAGGTACCTAGTTTGTACAAGACAAGTAAAACGTTATTTTATTTCCAACTTCAACATTTTATAGCTGCCTGGTACTCGTAAAATAGTAGACATTTATTCAGTATGATACCACTGGTATAACATGTTCAGTCGAACACAATATAAAAACGTTGGAGAATTTCTTTTTAAAGGGACTTATGTTTTTTTTGTTTAAAGTGTTCAACTTACAAAACACACAACTTAAAAAATCTTGTAGCGCAAGCAACCATAAAAATAAAATATACTTTATTATACACCGTGTATTTAACACACTTGCAACCTCTTAAGTGGTCATTGTACTCATCATTATGCACAACTTTTACTAACCAACACTGAAATCGCGAAAAATTCGACTGCTCCATACATTATGTGCTCATCATAACTCGACAAAATGTAGTTACTGAGCAGATTTTTCGCGATTTGTGGGTTGGCCCCATTGTAAAAGTTGTGCATAAGGACCACTTTAGAGGTATTGCGTTTATTACGCGTTGTATATTTTTTTGTGTGTTTTTTAGGAAATATTTAAAAATGTATCACTTTATGTTAAGAAAATTAATAAACGAAATAAACTTTCACTGAGTAATAGTAAGAAGAATATCTATCTATAGTCGTCCAAACTCACTGTACAAATATAAAAAAATCCTTCATTCATTTTAGCAAAATATAAGAAAATCCATATATAAACTCTTTTACAAAAAAAACGGGCACTTTAGATTTTTTTCTCTACTTCAATGAAGAAGAACAAGAAATAGGTTTTGTTAATTTGACGATGTATTGGCATGTTTTTTGAAGCATCCTGGCATGATTCTTTACGTTCCAAATTTAAAATTTGAAAAGAAAAATAATGATTATTGTGGATTATTCTAAAATTGCTTTACTAATGGCGCGAATTGCTGAAACGATTTTTAACTGATTACGATATTTTAAAACTTTTTGGATATTTTCTGCAAATTAAACAATTTAATCTTTCTTTTTACATTAAATACCACTTTTTGATATGAGTGATAAAGCGATAAGGACCGGTAAAATTATAGCCCTACTTGAAGAAGGTTGTTCGCAAACTTACGTGTCTCAGCGGCTAAATGTGAGTCGTTCAACTGCCCAGAGGACTTGGCAACGGTATCAAGAGACTGGTTCGGTCAAAAGAAGACCCGGTTCGGGAAGAAAACGATGCACAGAACCAAGAGATGACCGCTTTTTGGTGAGTCAGGCGTTGCGTAATCGTAAGGCATCAAGTGTGGACCTGAAGAAGAGCCTTGAAGAAGTAAGAGGAGTAGAAGTTAGCTTGTGGACGGTCAGGAGGAGGCTTTTGGCTGCCAATATCAAGAGTTACCGCCCAGCTCGGGGCCCTAAATTACTCCGTGAGCACCGTGTTGCTCGACTTCAGTTTTCTCGGAACTGCGCTTCATGGACTCTGGAGGACTGGAATAAAGTATTGTTTTCTGATGAAGCTAGAATCTCTTTGTGTGGAGAGGACCGACGCCGGCGAGTGCTGCGAAGACCACGGGAACGCTATGCGGAAGTGTGTTTCGAAGAAATCACTCCTTATGGCGGAGGCTCCGTTATGGTTTGGGCAGCAATTAATTCGACGGAGCGTACGGAGTTAATTTTCATAGAAAATGGAACATTAAATGCACACCGGTACATAATGGAAGTCCTAATTCCATATGCACAACCCACATTGACTGCACTTGGGGAAGATTCCATTTTTATGGACGATAATTCTCGCCCGCACCGTTCTGGCGACGTGGAAGCGTACATGCAAGAAGTTGGGATCCGTCGTTTAGATTGGCCAGCTCGAAGTCCTGACCTCAATCCAATTGAGCATGTGTGGGATGTTCTAAAAAGACGGGTAAGATCAGTGCAACCTGCTCCACAAAACATCAGGGAGCTAAAAAGAGTCATTGCAGAAGAGTGGGAACGTATTCCTCAAAACGTTATTAAAAACATCGTGGAAAGCATGCCCAGAAGGATTCAAACTGTGATTTTGGCAAGAGGAGGTCACACTCGTTATTAGGTTTTTACATTTGTAACTTTATTTAATTAAAAAAAGTAAAAAAAAAACTTGTCTTTATTGCCGACCACTTCTTATTGTTTGGGCGTGTACGTCGATTTTAAAGAATCCATCGTTTTTTTTTCTTTTAATTGCTCGAATTCACTTCACGCGCATTAATTTACACGATTATAAGTATACAGACTACGTCAAAGAAATAAATTTCATTTAATTAACTAAAATCGACCTTAGAACGTAAATTTCCTTAGGTGCCCGTTTTTTTTGCAAAAGAGTGTATATGGGAAAGTTTCTCCGTCTGTCTGTTACCTTTTCACGTCTTAACAGCTGAAGGGATTTAGATAAAACTTGGCACACGAGTAGACTATGTCCCGGAATAGGATATAGGATACTTTTCATCCCGGTAGTATGCTCCCTTGGTATAACTTTCAAATTTCACGCGGGCGGAGCCACTGGCAGGAGTTAGGCTAGTCAATTCACCAGAGTCGCGGATTTTGTTACCGCGGCCCTGGAACACAAAGGCACTAGGAGGAGCATGGGTGGGTTTTAGTCAGTAAAAGTCTGACACTCCCTGCCGCTCCACCCAGAGCGGAAGGGGTCATTTTGGTGATATCGCATCCTTAAAAAAAAAAGGCTAGTCAATTCATATGAAACTCTTCCGTTACTGAGTGATTGAGTGACTGACAGACAACGCACAGCCCAAACTCCTAGTCGTAGAAAGTTAAAATTTGGCATGTAGATTCCTTGGCGACTGCAGGGGAGCACTAAGAGGGGATTTCCCGAAACTCCTACGGAAACGGAATATACGCGTACGAAATCGCGTGCAAAACCTAGTATTCTATAAAATTTTCCAACAATATCAAGTGAAGAGATCGCATGCAAGCATTTGTGTACCCAGACACAATACATTATGTACTTTCGAAGACAGTTCTAAGTTTTCGCAACTAGGGCGAGAAATAGCGTGAAATCGATCAACGGGAGCGAGGTGGAAACTTTAAAATCCATTTAACGTGGGCACGTCATCACTAGCGAAAAGGTATATAATACGTTGTTAGTACGAAAATTTTATTCGAATTAATGAAATCAAAGCAGAGCATGAAAAGCGTGTATCTAAATAATAACAGTCACACGGGTTGATCTTCAAAGTTAAGCAACACTTGTCAAGGTCGATTTGTAGATGGGTGACCATCTTAACGTAGGTACCGAGATTCATCCGTGTCTTGGAAAGCACGTTAAGCCGTTGGTCCCAGCTGTCATTTGTATCTTCTTTCTAGATCTTTGGCAGTCGTTACGGATTGTCAGAAACCAGAAAATCTGACTCCAGTCTTGGCAACGGGTATCGTGTTACCCTGTTACTGGGTTGTGGAGGTCAGATAGGTAGTCGCCACGTATAAAATGCTGGTACTCAGCTGAATCCGATAGACTGGGAATTGATCCCCAGGTGATTGAGAAAACGAGGCATACATGTATTTTATTCGAATACGTAGGTGACCTGAGGCCCTGGACAATGTGCCATTCCATTAGCGAATGCGACTGTCGAAATGCCAAAATGTAGGGATTTGACCACGTGACATTTCGATAGCATCTGTCAATCCCATATATTTTTGACGTATTGACAATCGCCTTCGCCACACCACCGTTGACAGAATCTCACTTGTCTCGAGCCCGGCACTGCAAGTGTGTTTTTAGACTGGGAGTTGACCCCCAAATGGTCGGGAAAAGAGTAGGCAGATATATTTGATTATATTTATAATTGACTAGCTGCCGCCCGCGGCTCCGCCCGCGTGAATGTCGAAAATTATCCCAGGGGAACATACTCCCGGGATAAAAAGTATACTATGTGTTATTCCAGACTATAATCTACCTCTATTTCATCAAAATCCATTAAGTAGTTTTTGCGTGAAAAAGTTACAAAAATACATCCATCCTCACAAACTTTCGCATTTATTATATTATTATTATTATACAACGTGTAACAGAATAAACGCAATATCTCTTGAGGGGTCATTTTACTCATCATTATGAACAACTTTTACTATGGGCTGCTGCTGTTGCTGTTGTACATTTTGTCGAGTTACGCGTGCAAAAATGTATGGAGCAGTCAATTTTTTTACGAGATTTCAGTGTTGGCTCCATAGTAAAAGCACTGCAACTGTGTTTCCCGGGCAAAAGGTCCCAAGGGAGACTTAAAACCAGGTTGGTAGATGTAGTGCACCGAGATATTGCAACGTGCAATGTTTACGACTCGGAAGTCAAGGACAGAACAAAGTAGAGAAGAATGACATTATAAAAACCGACCACAAACACACAGTATAAACATGGGTTTCCGTAAGTACCGTAAACCAGAACCATCACGTTTCTTGTATGGGACCCGGTATGGACTGGTTGGAATATTTGAGGGGTAGCACAAAAAAGTGGAAAATAAAAACTTTTTACAGAAAAACAACCGACTTCTAATTATAAACCACTACAAAGTACAAAAATTTTGGAAGTCGGTGTCAAAAGTCAGTAGGTACTTATCACTATTTGAAATTTCAACTGCCATCCATGAGATACGGCCCGCTGACCGACGGGCGGACATCGGAGGCGTAGTAACCACTGGCATAATTCAGGTACGGAACCCTAAAAAGCTGACTTGCTAACTCAAACGCATTTTCACTCGTGGGCCGCATTTGATTTATATGTTAATGGTGCCAGTCGAGAATATATTAAAGGGTTCACGGGCCCAAATACTTAATCGCATAGAAAGCTAATCGAATAACGCTTTTAGTTTGAACCTATCGACAACAGCGATCGAATGTTCGATTCGCTTAGCAGTAAAGTAGAGTGTGAATTCCTTGCAAACTTCAAAATTTTTAATTAAAAAAAAACTATACAATTCTATTTTTAATTTTGGAAGTCGGTGTCAAAGAACGAAGAAACCGCACCAGGAACACTCTCTACTACTCGACTTTATTTCTAAAGGTTGAAAATACAAGGTTCAGACAAGTGACAATCTGTAAGCGGCAGCGTCGTGGCGAATTGCAAAACGTCAAAAATGTATGGGACTGACAAACGCTGTCAAAATGTCACGTGATCCCTTATGTTTTGACATTTCGATAATTGCATTCACTAACTGAATGGCACTTTGTCTTTTTTTTGCTTTTTCCTGAGAAATGATCAAAATGTCTCCTTCGGCTCTGGGCGAATCGGCAGGCAGTATCAGACTCTTTCTGACTAAAACCCATCCGTGTTCCTCCAAATGCCCTTTACGTTCCAAGGCCGCGGTGATTCTTTCGAACAAATTCCGCAAATGTGCCACCGGTACATGGTGGACATCCCACCCACACGCACAAAGCGTTTTGGGAATACATTCATTGTGCGTACAGCTAAGGAGTGGAATTCCCTGCCGGGGTCTGTGTTTCCTGATAGCTACAACCTGGGAGTCTTTAAGTCAAGAGTGAATAGGTTACTTCTAGGCAAACGTGCTCCATCTTCGACCACATCGTCGCTTACCATCAGGTGAGATAGTGGTCAAGCGCTTGCCTATCAATAATTTAAAAAAAAAAATGCCACTTTGTCTAGAGCCACAGTTTTCAACTTTAAAGTCTTCATTCAGAAACTGAGGGTTAATTTTCCAATTCTATTGCATCAAACTACCGGAGGCAAGTAATTCCTATGACGAAATATGAGTATGTTATTATGACAGAAACTCATAATGGACTCCGTTCGTTATCGAACAATTTTTGACCACTAATTTGGAATAGCCGCAGGCGTCCTGCATCAGCTGATTCAAATTACAATAAGTCAGTACAACATGACTATTCGAATAGAAAAAGACAATCATTCGGAATTGCGCATCACTAGTCCGCTCTATTCAAACGACTGTCCCAATATTTTAAAGGTAAAAGTTCAAATAAATACTCAACATTCCTGATCGACAGAAATCATTAATCATTGGCGAAAGATTGTACAATGTATCGGAGGTAATTAAGTGTAGTGCCTCGTTCACACGTCTCTAGGACAAATGTCACTGTTTTATTTATTTATTTATTTATTTATTAAGGAATAACTAACAGTTACACATTACATCTTATAAACTTATATATTATATATACTTAAGTTATACAAATGTGCAACTCACACCGTTATCCACAGTATACATATTATGGATTTTGGTTATGAGCAGATCGGGAAAAAAAAACAATTTAACATAATTTCTTAATTAACATGTTTATAAGCCTTTTATGGCTTCAATAAGGCCGTTGCGAAACCCTTTAGTGGGCATCGCAAATATATCTAATTCGGTGAAAAGTTTATTATAATTATTACAAATACGGCGCAAAGGTGCGCGGGCTCCAGCATTAGATTTACATGAAGAAACCGCGAAAAGTGGGCGTGCGCGCACCTCTCGCCTCAAAACACTTCTAGGGACAAAGTATTGTACTCTATTGGTTATATCTGAGCAGTCGTACCTGTCATTGCACACATCATAAAGGAACATCGTTTCAAGAAATAATCTTCTTGACTGTAGGCTCATCATATTGTATTTTTTGAGCAAATCACTATACGACAGAAGGCTTCGGTAACAACGATATTGCACGGATCTTAAAAATTTACGTTGGACCTTCTCTAAGCTGTCTGCATATTTATTATAGTAGGGGTTCCATATAACTACAGCGTATTCAAGTTGAGACCTTACAAGTGACTTATACAAATGGATGAAACTGCTAGTGCGTTTGAAATCAGTTGTAGATCTCAGTACAAATCCGTACATACGGTAAGCACTGTTGATTATGTTATTAATGTGCTGATCAAGGTGTAATTTTTCGTCGAGCAGCACGCCCAGGTCTCTCACGGAGGGAACTCTTGCCAAATCTATATTATTTAAATTATAATTGTAAGTTACTTTATTTTTATTTTTTGTGAAGGAAATCGTTGAACATTTAGAAATATTTAGATGCAGTTTATTTTTAACACAATATGCTGAAAAGCGGTCCAAATCTTCTTGCAACTGTTGACAATCCGTTTGTTTCTTAACTGACTTGAATATTTTCAAGTCATCAGCATACAATAAGAACTTTGAAGATTTGAAACAATTATTGATGTCATTAATAAATAAAATGAACAAGAGAGGGCCCAAAATCGATCCTTGCGGTACGCCAGAAGTCACATTTACAGTAGAAGAGTGGAACCCTTTGATTACTATTTTTTGAGTTCTATTTAAAATATAAGACGAGAACCAGCGAAGCAAGTCACCACGAATTCCGTTGTATGCTATTTTCGTTAGCAGTAATTCATGATCTACCTTGTCGAAGGCTTTCCGAAAGTCTGTATAAACAGCATCTACTTGAATTTGCTGATCCATGTTATTAAACAAGTAATCAGCAAAGATGAGAAGATTCGTTGTTGTAGACTTTCTTTTGATAAATCCATGCTGCTGTTCTAAAATAATTTTGTAAACGGTCTCGTGTATCTCGTTATAGACAAGCCTTTCAAAAAGCTTCGACAAGGCAGACAGAATGGATATTGGACGATAATTTTGAACGTCTTGTCTTGAACCGGTTTTATATACCGGGGTTATGTTAGCTCTTTTCCATATTTCTGGAAAAATGCCCTCTAACAAACACCTATTGAAAATAATATGGAGAGGTATGTATACACTCTCAGCAGTTTTTTTTAAGAAATATGGAGGCAAGTTATCTGGTCCAGGACCTTTGGCGGAATCTAAGGCTTTTAAAGCATTAAGGACCTGTTGGGAAGTAAACCTAATGTTTGTGATATGAGCAAGATGTTCAGTACCTTCTTCTGGGGGAGACCATGTATCGAAATTAAAAGTGGAGGACTCATAAACGGAATGAAAAAAGTTTGCAAACATATTGCAGATAGCCTCTGGATCATTTGACCTTTGATCTCGGAAAACCATTGTAGACGGAATACCAGCATTGCCCTTACGATTCGAAATATAACTCCACAAGTATTTTACATTTTTAAGAATATTATCCTCTGTGGATTTAACTTTGTCTAGAGCCACAGTTTTCAACTTTAAAGTCTTCATTCAGAAACTGAGGGTTAATTTTCCAATTCTATTGCATCAAACTACCGGAGGCAAGTAATTCCTATGACGAAATATGAGTATGTTATTATGACAGAAACTCATAATGGACTCCGTTCGTTATCGAACAATTTTTGACCACTAATTTGGAATAGCCGCAGGCGTCCTGCATCAGCTGATTCAAATTACAATAAGTCAGTACAACATGACTATTCGAATAGAAAAAGACAATCATTCGGAATTGCGCATCACTAGTCCGCTCTATTCAAACGACTGTCCCAATATTTTAAAGGTAAAAGTTCAAATAAATACTCAACATTCCTGATCGACAGAAATCATTAATCATTGGCGAAAGATTGTACAATGTATCGGAGGTAATTAAGTGTAGTGCCTCGTTCACACGTCTCTAGGACAAATGTCACTGTTTTAGTCAACTAATGTCAAATTACAGTGACAGATGACTTTAAAAACAGAAATTTCGATTAATATTTTATTCTTAAAAACGACGTATACAACGAATATCAGAATAAACGCAATATCTGAAAAGGGTTCATTGTACTCATCATTATGATCAACTTTTTTTTCAAAAAACATTTTGTTTTAATGCACGGTTATTGTGGGATCAATCATGGAAGCAAAGCAGTAGGAAGACGTTATTTTACTTTATACTCGTAATATACTCTTGAGTTTCTTACACGTTCATATACAATGCTACATAGTGATCTACACTTTGAAACGGGCAACTAGCATCATGTCTCTGAATGAGATATATTGACAATTCAAAGGTGCCTGTAAATGGTTTGTTTAAAATAAATGCTGTAAGTTTACACTTAGTGCCTATCCAGTAGGCAGCAGCGTTATTCAAATTCTAGCTACATATGGATCATTTTATAAAGTGCCACATCACTAAAGTGCTAAACTATCCATATTAGAAACAGAGTTAAGTTCCGTTAACATACTGTAATTATACCTTCAAACGTTTACTGCAAGCACCTTTTAAACAAAATCCAAAAATTGAAAGCCCGATGACATTTTTCTACCTTTACAACAAGTATTTACGAAAACGTGTTGTCGCATTGTCACGCCTTTCTGCGGGAACCTTAACAGCCTTAACTCGACTAAAGACTTGCGAAGTGTAAACACGCCTTGAGTCACAAAGTCGAGGACAAGTACGTCTACGAATTAATGGCTTCCAGCGAAGTCTTGACTCAGTTATTAAATATAATTTTGTTGAGTATTATGCTAATACTGTCGGTTTTTGTAAACGTTTATTATAATGAAATCTCTATTAGCATACCGGTGGAATGGTCATTGTACTCTTTCTGTTTTAGGGTTCCGTCGTTCAATAAGGCTGTAGTGATTTAGCAACATTACCTAAATATAATTTAAGATCTTGATCCAAAGTTTTGGAAGTTTAAGTTAAAGAAGCCGTAGGGAAATAATGATTAATGTACTAACTCCTTAAGCATTGGATTACCGATTGGTATAAAAGTTTAACAAATTCTCAAAAGGAGGTTAATTTAAAAAATAACGTTACTTTGGTACAGTACCTATTATCTATGGTGGTAAATAAACTGTCACTTGGTGGGGCCTGAGTTGGTGTCTCATTAATAGGTAAGCTTCGGAAAATATCCTATAAAGACAAATAGGTATGGAACCCTGCACAATATGTGGTCCGACACATACCGTGCAGGGTTGAATAAAAAACAAAGTTAGATAACAGTTGATATTAATTCATCGTTCATGAAATACTTTATATTACAGTATAAAAATTCCGCCAGAATGCTCCGAATATTTTCAATGAGCCCTGTCTAGTCGTTTTTATTAAAAATAGTTTTTCATTGAAAGTATTGATCAATATTCTGACAGCGTGTTTTAGTCTCTCTATTTTCGGATTTGTTTAATAAGTACATGCGATTTAGGTGAATGGAGCTGACACAAGGTATATCTTTGTATGGAACTAACACTTGTTCATATTAGGTTATAACCTATCTTCAAAACATTATGACATATTCGATGCCCAGTTTTTTGTTAAACGTCCAACATTTAGTTTATTTTTGTGATATGTCTTTAAATACATCAAGTATAGTAAGTTGAATGTAATTCATTTAAGAATAAATTATCTCTAACCTCATTTTAGATGGGGCAGTAGTTGCAACAAAAAAACGTATCCATACTAATATTACAAATGCGAAAGAAGCTCTGTCTACCTGTGTGTCTGTTAGTTACCACTTCACTGCTATTTGCCTTTTTGTCTACCTGTGTGTCTGTTTGTTCCCACTTCTCAGCTTGATGATGATGAGCAGAATTTGAATAAAATAATCGTTTTTTTCAGCCGGGTTTTCGACTGGCTATGACGCACTTCCGTTAACACCCTGTATAATAAGGCTGAAGAGTTTGTTTTCTTTTCGATCGAATTCGTTAAGTAATCTCATTACCATTTTTCAAATCCGACTACGATGGTAGTTCCTGTCGTAGTCAGATTTGAAAAATGATTTTGCATCTGATAGCTCGATTCTCCGTAGCTATTTCAAATAACGCAACAACCCTTTGAAGCCGAGCAAACGAAAAAATCGGATAGAACGCTAAGCGAAAATGAGGTAATATAGCAAGCGGGTAAAGCTACAGGACGCAGCTAGTCTATTATAATTTTGTGTTTAGTCATGTTTATGTAACGTATTCAAAAAAAATAATTAGGCCCATTATGTCATCTTTTCTGTAACTAACATATTGTGCCTACTACATAATCCACAAATGCAATATCCACTAATGTATGTACGACGTTTTGTGGCATTTTTTTTTTCTTTCTATTATCAAGAGTATTCGACTATTCGTGTTGTAATTTTAATTTGCGTCGTACTGTTGGTCAAGGGCCTCATCATCATCATCATCATATCAGCCGAAAGACGTCCACTGCTGGACATAGGCCTCCCCCAAGCGTCGCCACAACAACCGGTCCTGTGCGTCTCGCATCCATCGGTTACCCGCGACCCTCACCAGGTCATCGGTCCACCTTGTGGGAGGCCTTCCAACGCTGCGTCTTCCGGTACGCGGTCGCCACTCCAAAACTTTTCGGCCCCATCGACCATCTGTTCTGCGAGACGGTCAAGGGCCTGCCTTTTCTCTTTCCATACCTCTCTATTTTGAGCGATCTCTATAACTCTATTTTGTTATAATCTATTTAAATCTTGAATTGTGACTTACGTTATTGCTCCATCCAAAACCCACCATGTATATCATTTGACCCATATTATTTTGCTCAAAACTTGTTTATGAAAATTTTCCATTAAGTGAAGGTTGAAATTCCGGAGTTATTCATTTTTACACTGTGGCCTAAATCGGCTACCTTCGTGAAAGTGAAAAATCCCTAATGTATGCCTTCCGCTTCCTTTTAACAAACCCGTTTCAATTTTAATAAAATTAAGTACATTTCTCATTTACAAGTCATGATGAATTCATAAGCGTAATGTTTTTAAATCAATAGACTATCTCGTTGGTCTTTTTAAGGGGGCTGTAGGGAAAAGGCCTCCTTTCTTTCAACAAGTAATAATTTTTAATACCAGAATTAGTGCTCCACGTAAAAAAATACTGGTATTGAACTGAATCCGGTTTGACTGACAGTTGGACAAGGCTAGGAAGAGATGATAGAGACCAGAATTAGTGATCAACTATAAATACGATTATATTTTCATAGCTCCATTCTTCAGATATAGTATTACCAGGTAGTTTCCCTAACGTACTAGGTAGTGTCGCACTTTTAGATTTATATCGATTGTTCCTACTCTATTTCCGATTTCAAACCGTCATCCATAGTCTATGCCTGCATCACTAGCGCTTCCGTGATTTGCTCATTCCTTTTTTTGTGCGCGGTAGTGAACGCACGTTACGTCAAATTATTACAAAAACGCGTTACCCTTACATTTAAAATATGGGGAAACGAAAGGCTGAAGATAAAATAAAGCGTTACAAAGAAAAAATCAAACGTTTAGAAGAAAAACAAAGTGTAAATAAACGTCGACGTAATATTGTAATTTCCGATTCAGATTCGGATATCGAAAACCAAGGTAAGTGAATATATATTTTTTACAAGTGTGAACGGATTACGAAATAAATGTGTGCAATACAGCGTCTATAAGTCTGCCTGGAGGGTAACCGCGAGTTATACACGATGGCTAGACATGACGCAAACAATCTAAGCCTGGAGGTTGACCGAGAGTCATACACGAAGGAAAAATACATGTACCTACACAGATACATTGTGAGCATTTAACGAATTTATAAAGTAATATTAAATAGGTTATAAGTGTAATGTTAATATTTCACAATCACAATAAAAATCCATATGGGTGATATTATTTTTAGTTTTCAAAGTTAAAACTATATTTTTACCTTATACTTTCAGATATCCAAATGCCCGAAAATTACAATGTTGAGGACATTGAAATTATGCACCATGATTACCCTAATATACAAGATGAATCATTACCGACGATACCGGTTGACATACTGTTATCTAGTACACCAGGTTTATGCGACCCATTGCAGTCGCAAACATGCATGGACATAAATATTAAAAATGATTGCGAGTCATCTGAAATTCCAAATCATCCTCTAGAGCAAATTAATACGGTTCCAGAAACCTCAAATGAAGTTCCTATAGAACTTGATCCAGAAATACGTATTGCATTGGGGGATCCCACTGAAGACAGTCCTAAATATGGAGCTAATATTCACAATGACTTGGTACAGCGCTGGTTGCCAATACTAAGGAAAGGCTTGACAAAAGAGGTTAAAGAAAACTTGTTGAAGGAACACCATATTCCAGATAACTGCAGATTACTAAAATCACCCAGTTTAAACCCCGAGATAGCCGCTGCTGTTGCAGAAGCAGTTCGAACTAGAGACAAAAAGATGGAAGCAAAACAAAACCAATTAGGATTGGGAATCACTGCTATTTCAAGAGCTTTGGAGATAATAATTAATGACGGAAGTAAAATTGAAACTATAAAACATCTTTCTGAAGGTTGTAGAATATTGACAGATCTTCATTATACCGAAACACAAATTCGGACTAAATGTATTACTCCGTGTCTAGATAAATCTATACTGAACATAATTCAAGAAGAGGAAAGAGATGAATTCTTATTTGGCAGTCAATTATCAGAAAAAATAAAGGCTGCCAAAGCCATAGAAAAGCAAGGTTCGCAAATCAAAAGAAATATACTGCAAAAACATTATCAAAATCAGTCGCAATCAAAAGGCAGATACACGGGAAACTGGACACCTCCTCCTCGATATCCCTCGTCGTCGAGCAGGGGGGGGCGCGGAGCATACATGACGAGCAGAGTACATCCGAACAGGCAATTTCGCCCTCAAGCACCGCCACCGCCGGCAGCGCAGTCGCAGGCGAGGACAGCCACATATTCCAAGCAACGTGCCCAAACACGTCAATAGTTCAGGTACATGCAGGTAGATTAACTTTTTATTATGAGTGTTGGCTACACATAACAAAAAATAAAACTGTGTTAGATTATATTTCAAATGGCTATCGGATACCATTAATAAATAATATTACACGGCCGCATATACCAAGTAAATCTTTATCATATAAAGAGAAACAAAAAATGCAAATTGCCATTAATAACCTTCTTGACTTAGGAGCTATTTCTGTATGTGAAAACCACACTGAACAATTTCTCTCACCAATTTTTTTGATTCCAAAACCTAATGGGACAGATCGTTTTATTTTAAATTTAAAATATTTTAATAAATATGTAAATAATGAACATTTTAAAATGGAGGATTACAGAAGTGTATGTACTTTACTATCAAAAAACAGTTACATGGCTAGTATTGATCTAAAAGAGTCATACTTATTAGTTCCTATACACCCCGAACATAAAAAGTATTTAAGGTTTCAAATTGAAGACGATTCAAGAAATTCAATTACGTATGAATTTAATGCAATCCCCTACGGCTTATCATCAGCACCAAGAACATTTACAAAAATAATGAAGGAAGTGATTGGTTACTTAAGAAAACGTGGTTTTAGTTCAGTAACATATTTAGACGATACCTTGTGTATTGAGAATTCTTATGAAAAATGTCTTTTGAATGTAAATGAAACTGTCAGAATCCTCAAATGTTTAGGTTTTATCATAAATTTTGAAAAAAGCTCCTTAGAGCCAAAACAAACATGCAAATTTTTAGGTTATATGTTTGACACACAAAATATGACTATATCCTTACCAGAAAACAAACAAACCCATATATTACATTTGGTGAAAAAATTCAAAACATTACAAGAATGTACCATTCGAGAATTCTCTCAATTTATAGGTGTTATAACAGCCGCATGTCCGGCAATAAAATACAGCTGGTTGTACACAAAGAAATTCGAAAGGGAAAAGTATCTCGTCTTGAAAAAATGTAACAATAATTACGATGCGATGATGAAACTGTCAAATACCATTTTACCGGATTTAAATTGGTGGGAAAGAAATATATTAATTTCTAAAAATTTTATTTCACCTCCAATATACAAATTAGAAATTTTCACAGACGCGTCAAGGTCAGGCTGGGGTGCTGTCTGCAACAATATGTGCGCCAATGGTCACTGGAAAGAAAGTGAGCTAAAATATCACATTAATTATTTAGAGCTGCAAGCAGCATTTTTTGGCCTTAAATGTTTTGCCCGAGATGTTACCAATTGCGCTATATTGATGCGAATAGACAACACCACGGCCATCAGCTATATAAATAGAATGGGTGGTATACAATTCCCACACTTAAATGACTTAACAAGATCCATTTGGCAGTGGTGCGAAGAACGCAACTTGTGGTTATTTGCATCTTATATCAACTCCAAAGAAAATAAAGAAGCTGACACTGAATCGCGCAGAGTTAATCCCGACACCGAAATAGAACTATGTTCAGATGCCTTTCAAAATATTATCAATAAACTAGGAAAAATTGATATAGACTTGTTTGCATCTCGCACCAATGCCAAATGTAGGGTATACATATCCTGGAAGCCAGACCCCGATGCGCTTACGGTAGATGCTTTTACGCTATCATGGTCAAAATATTATTTTTACTGTTTTCCTCCTTTTGCAATAATTCAAAAATGCTTACAAAAAATTGTCAGCGAACAGTCAACTGGAATTTTTGTTTTTCCTTATTGGCCCACACAAGTGTGGTTCCCGTTGTTGAGCAATATTATAATATCAGACATTATTTTTCTAAAAAATGCAATTCGGTCCGATTACAGGATACATCTACCCGCGCAGACTACCCTGGCAGCAGCCATTGTCTCCGGGAAGCCTTCACAAAACAAGGCATTCCGTCAGAAGCGATACATCTAATGATTTCTTCGTTGGCGACTAATACTGTTAAACAATACAACACAACATTCAAACTGTGGTGGAATTATTGTTTAACCAACCATATTAACTACTTAGAAGCACCAAAAGCAGCGCTAATCTTATTTCTTACGAAACAATTTGAAAATGGCGCTTCTTATGGGACACTAAATAGCCATCGTTCAGCTATATCACTGCTTCTAGGTAATAATATAGGTTCTAATGAACAAGTTTCACGGTTACTAAAAGGAGTCTTCAAATGTAGACCTAGTATACCTAAATATAATACCATATGGGACCCACAGGTAGCTCTAGATTTCATGGATAAATGGTTCCCTCATACAAATTTATCATTATGTCAATTAACAAAAAAGTTGGCCACACTTTTGGCTCTTTGTACAGCTCATCGCGTACAAACATTGTCTTTAATAAAAACAAATAATATTATAGTCCATCAAGATCAAATCATAATAACTATTTCAAATTTAATTAAAACCTCGGCAATCAATCGTGAGCAACCAACCTTAGTAATACCTTATTTTACTGACAAACCTAGTATCTGTCCTGCAAAATGTTTGGAAGATTACTTAGAAATTACAAAAAATATTAGAAATGACTCCTCTAACTTATTTCTAACTTATAAACGTCCACATAAGCCGGTGACGTCACAAACCATCAGTCGATGGATTAAAAATATGTTAGCCGAGAGTGGCGTCGACGTGACGAAGTTTAGCGCTCATAGCACGCGTCACGCCTCCACATCGGCCGCTCGCGCCTCAGGTATATCACTAGACGCGATTCGGAAAACAGCCGGATGGACGGCTACATCACAGACGTTTGCAAAATTTTATAATCGCCCCATTATTTCACAAGAGTTAGCTAGGTCTGTTTTTGAAACAAACAATTAAGTTTAATTGATTATTAATAATTTGTGGACAAATATAGCTATAAGATTATTAGTCAAGTTAAAGATTGTTATTTTGAAATTGTTTAAAAAGTGATTGAAATAAAAACCATTTTAGTTTCAATAAACTTTGTTTTATTAAAATACACTTTCCTACCAAAACTTTTAAAATAATATGCATTACTTCAGTTCTCTGAACATCTACCTGGTAATACTATATCTGAAGAATGGAGCTATGAAAATATAATATATGATCAAACGAACTTCTAGAAGGAAGTTCGATCATTATTATATGAATAGCTCCATTCGAAGATATAAGAACCCACCCACCTCAACCCTTCGTAAAAGTTTTGGTATCTCTAAAAAGAATGAGCAAATCACGGAAGCGCTAGTGATGCAGGCATAGACTATGGATGACGGTTTGAAATCGGAAATAGAGTAGGAACAATCGATATAAATCTAAAAGTGCGACACTACCTAGTACGTTAGGGAAACTACCTGGTAATACTATATCTTCGAATGGAGCTATTCATATAATAATGATCGAACTTCCTTCTAGAAGTTCGTTTGATCATATAGTATGTAACCTACTTATATGTCGCAGCAGACCTACTACAGTAGGCGCCAAATAAATGAAGGATAACTGAAAAAAAATTATGTTTTTTTTTTCATTACTAGAACAGTAAGGATCACAATAGATGTCGATTCAGGACAACTTTCTGTCATTTTTTCTATTTTTGAAATTAAATGTGTCAATAATGTAGGTGGGTCAATGACCGTTATTCTTCATTTATCTGGCGCATACTATAGCTTAATCAGCCATTTAATTGATTGCCTAGCCTTTTCATTTAAATATGCCGATTTTTCAGCGACCTTTGGCGCTGGACACACAGAAAATCCAAATCAAATCAAAAACCAAATCCGACTTCTTAGATTGTCACGAATATAGAATACCTAGTCATTCTTGTAGTAACAACACAGATGTAACATGACGATTTCTTACTTTCTTTCTCACCTGAGATTCAATTGAATTACAACTAAATAAATCAAGGAAAACAAGCTTTAACTTTTTATGGACTAAGATCCCAGAGCTACCAGACCTTACTTATTTTCTCACAACAAAATGTGTGGGATAGAGTAGTGTTAGTGTGTACTTTTAACATACGCATACATGTTAGCTTTGGCCGACCGAAGGCCGATTTCCAGCTATCAGGTGCTAATTAAAGCCATTAAATCACTTTTTTTTTTAAGTCTGGGTGCTGATTTTTACGTATGGTTTACAGAATATTGTTAAATAACTAATTATTTAACAATATTCAGTAAACCATACGTAAAATTACTGATCAGTCGTTAAAATATTATTTAATAACTATTTATTTAATAATATTTTATTGACTGATCAGTCATTGTAATAGTCTAAGAGCTGGTCGCCACCTCGAGTGAGATCCTATTCATAAGGCTGAAGTTTGAGCATAGTTTATTTATCTACTAGGTGCAATTAACGAAAGTTAAAGTCTGCCAGGATTTGGGAGGATGCAAAACTACCTCCTTGACTAGGTACTGAAATACAAAAAAAAACTGGCCCTCGGCTCGATATGTTAGAAGTAGATACTAACACTACTCTATCCCAGAATATTTTTTTAGTGAGAAAATAAGTAAGGTCTGGGGACTCTGGGATCTGAGTCTATTACATAAATATTATCTCACAGCAGCACGTTAAAATTGTAAAACACAAATTTTTATTTACAAATATTTATTTTGGTTGGTATTGATGCAGCAATTCCCACCAGCGAAAATATTATCCCAATAAAAGATGGAAGTTCCGGTAGTGATTACATGAATACTTGATAAAAGGCAGGAAGCAATCAGTTTTCCGATAAGGATTCATTTTACTGCAGTACTCTTTCAACCACCCTGTATATTGACCGGTAATACACAGGTTAGTTGAAAGGGTGATGTCAATTGCGCGAATTTACTCGTAAAATATTAATGCCTCTTGACCTTTACTTATTTACAAAAATTTTGCTGGTATAAAAAAATGAGCTGACAATAATATTTTGCACTGGTAGTGTCGTGTCGTGGTCAGCCTCACTTTGGCCGTCTTTCTTGATATTTCTTTGTATATCAATCAATATTATATTTATAAAATTCTTCCGTTACTGAGTGACTGAGTGACTGAGTGATTGAGTGACTAAGTGACTGAGTGACTGAGTGACTGAGTGACTGAGTGACTGAGTGACTGAGTGACTGAGTGACTGAGTGACTGAGTGACTGAGTGACTGAGTGATTGAGTGACTGAGTGACTGAGTGACTGAGTGACTGAGTGACTGAGTGACTGAGTGACTGAGTGACTGAGTGACTGAGTGACTGCGTGACTGAGTGGCTGACAGACAACGCACAGCCGAAACTACTGGTCGTAGAAAGCTGAAATTTGGCATGTAGGTTCATTGGGGAGTGTAGGTAAGAGAGGATTTCCTGAAATTCCTACGGGAACGGGAAAAATATGCGCGTACGAAGTCGCGGGCAAAAGTTAGTATAATGTAATACGATATTCCACCTACATTATTTATACCTATACATTTCTAACATATCGTGTGTATGACTAATCTCATTTCTTTTTTTTTGGAAACTTCAAACTTGTCACTTAAATCTTAAATCTTGTCTATGTTAATTGTATTTTTCCAAACCCACCCTTATAAACGAGGTTGAAGGGAGTTTTGAAGTTCGACGAGACGTACGAGCCCGGACAATATCGCAGGCGAAATGCTCATGTAGAATATAGTTATTTATGATATTAGTGCGGTAAGTTGGTTTTCACAAACGAGTACACGAATGCGAGGCACGAGACGAAGTCGAGGACTTACCATAGTCACGAGTTTGTAAATACCAATTTCCACACGTCTGTACAACGTTTTTCTACACATTTGCGAGAAAAGAGCACAATATGTAATGAAAAAATCTTTATGTTTTAGATAACAATCGGAAAGTCGCAATAATCTTTGACGTTTCTAATATGAAAATGGCGCGAATTTGCATATGAAACTACATCTTTCGTCTCATTTTCTCTTTGGTATCAAAGTGAGACAAACGTATTGTACAAAAGTGCTTCCAAGGAGGTTCGATCATTCAGCTTATGATTCTCGTAATGTGATACTCCTTGGTGGAATTCTTCAATATTTTATATGGAAATTAAAAAAAACCGTAAAGGATACGCACCGCACGGCGCTATACAACTGAGTATGCGGTAAAGTATGTACTTAGGCGAGAGTAACTATTTTACCGCACGTTCCATTGCGTGGTGCGTAATTTTTAACTTTCGAACAATGTACCTATACAGTCTTCGTAAATGCATTTTTTGAGCAAATATTAAAATATGTTGAAAAAACTATTTTTGTACGTCATCATCATTAAATCTTCGCTTTCATCTCAAGTGTTATTAAATTTGATCTTAATTATCAAGGTAACATTAATTGTCTGAACACCCTACGGAGATGTTTCATCGATAGATCATACAAACCAATCAAACATAAACACAGTGCCGTGCAATTAAACATAATACCAGCTACTGTTTGCGCTCAAAGCGCGGATACAGTCTAGACAACAATGTAAATAAAAAACAAAATGGCGAAACTAAGTTTGTGCCAGTTTCCACGGATGGTCTTGCCAACCAATATGGCGTACGGAAAGCAAAACCTAAGCGAAACGGCTAAAACTTCAAGAAACTGTTTTTACAACAACGACTGAAAAGTTTTAAGACGATCTTCCATTAGGAGAACCCAATTCCAGTTGTAATTTTGAACTTTAAATAGACCTTTTTTGCTATCGGGGGAAACCTACAAAAGGCGCTTGGGATCTTGAGGAGTTAAGAATTTGATAGAAAGAGTGAGGGATTTTTATCTTAGTACAACAAACCCGGTGGTGGTCACCATCGGCATATGGAAGGAGCCCATAGCCTCCTTAAAAACCACTTCGAAACCAAAGACACCATGGAACCAGTGATCACCCCAGAACCAATGACCACCCCAGAATCAAACCTATAAATAAAACTCCAAAATAACCTCACTTATTTGACCCGGCCTTGAAATAAAAACCAATTAACTTTAAATTAATATCTACACTACAGAATAGGAAAATTAATTTTCATTAATATCACTAACCTAATGGAAATACCGTTCTATGATTAAGAACATTATTTAATAACTGCCAAGATGTCTACCGCATGAATTGGCGCGCAAAAAAACCGTTAATTCAAGTGTTTTTGGCTCATCATTCTCACGGAACCGCCACCCACAAGGATAGTCTAGTCATGGACATTTAAAAACGTAAGATTATGTCATTATAATTTTACCATACTATGCGTCATGTATGTTAATCCCCCTAAAGAGTGCTTTATGAGTGGTATAAGGATCCGGGTATTTTTCGTCAAAATCTTAAGAAGAGTTTGAGGTTAGTTCCGGCTGTCATTTGATCGTTGACAGAACTTTATTCCATTATCTGGGTAATGGAGGTTAGACAACCAGTAAGCTCCACGTACTGGTATTGAGCTGCATCTGAATAGAACGGAAGCTGGTGCTTTTTCCTCGATGCGATCTATTGAGAATGAAGCCATAAAGAATCAATTGGAATTCTGGAAGTCGTACTAAGAAACTAAATAGTGGACTGCTTTTCAAAGAATGTTTTGTCCTTTACTGACAAAGTTCCCTTTATACATATGTTTTGTCCATACTTACACTGTTTAAATATTACCTAAACCTATTTCCTTTTTAGGATAAAATGACAAAACGTTAGCACATTCACGCAAACCTGATTAAATATGTTTCGTACATACATTTGCTAAGTAAACAGTAAAAGCTTACACAGACATGACAATACGACAAGTTGACAACCCTTATGGTTTTCAGAAAATGTTCTATCTGTAGAACAATTTCTATGAACACGTGTTGTCGCATCTTTGTCGCTTTATCTCGGCGCACATGTCTGTGTGAGTCAAAATATAGTCTACCAATACCAAAATTATTTAGGTATGTACGTACATATAAGTACACGTCTTTAAAATGTCGAATTGCTTTTAAATAGGATCCATTTTCTAAACATAACTTGAAAATATTGAACCTTTGACATTACTGTTTGAACAGTAATACCTAACTATCGATGGCTATGTAATACAATATTGATAGCTAGCTCATTTATTATTAAGTATGAACGCCTAGTTTACATTTAAAACTCGATGTTTTTGAATTTCGTGTAGGTAAATGGATTCCGTAGCTCTCCAGCTACAATGCTTCTGCGAATCCATTTACAGCGCGTGACATATTAAATTAAAGCGCTTATGGTGAAGGTTTCAAATGTTTTATTTTTCTAATTTTAAAGTTTATAATATTAAAATTAAAAGGAGTTATATTTTATGCTTTTAAGGTCAGTTCCCCCTGCGGTATGCCTGCAGCTGTACAGTAATGAAACGCATATTGATTTGTTACATAAGTTCTCTAAACGATTCACTCATATAATAAATTTTTTTAGACATAAGAGAGAGGGTCGGCTTATCTCCGAAACTACAGACCCTGATATTTTAAAAATAATCTGAAAGGAAGGAACTACCAGAAGTACATAGTTTTAAATGTTCGGCCATCTAGTCATGAGTATACTAGCGAAATATGGGTGTTCATGCTCTTTAAAAGTACCATGTGGGTACACATCTAATCTCGCCCATTTTGACGCAGACCAGCAAATGTAACATGACTATCTAAAATGTATAGGTACCTATGCCTGCAAGCAATTCGAAACATGTCTAATATCCGTCTAACAATGTTTTGAACCCATCTTAAATTCCGATAAGATTGCCTATAAAGCTTAATTGTCTGAAACCTTGTCTGGACCACAGCCACTGACTATTCGGCCTCCAGTTTATCAGGCGACGAGTTTCTGCATCAGAGGGGTAATTCTCGTATTTATATTTAAATCGCAATCGCAAACTGTCAAAAACTACTAGTTTAAAAATTCTACTAGTTTAAAAATTCTACTAGTTTAAAAATTCTACTAGTTTAAAAATTCTACTAGTTTAAAAATTCTACTAGTTTAAAAATTCTACTAGTTTAAAAATTCTACTAGTTTAAAAATTCTACTAGTTTAAAAACAATGTTCGCATTCGCATCTCAGTCGCAATCTGTCAAAAATGTATGGAATTTTTTGAGAGATTGCGACTGGAAAAGCTTTTAGACAGTTTGCGACTGACATGCGAATTGACCCTGTGTTCTTCTGTGATTTCCCTCAATTTTGACTGTTTGACATATTGCGACTTGAATTTGAATACTTTTTAAGTAAGAGAGATGGAGTTCTGAGCAATTCTCGTATTCTAATTTTCTTCGCGTATTTTCCTAAATACCTACTATTAAAAATCTACATGAACTACTTATTTGAAAGCTGTTACTAAAATCATAGATAAAATCGGTGGAAAAGCGAGAATAACATTAGGTTCCTAAATGCTGAATTGAAATAGTTAATAATATAAAGCAAAAAGTACAAAACATCGCGACTGACATCTAAAACATCATGATAGTAGAAGATATATTTCTGAAAATGTTGAAAGAATCCGTGCTATCACGTCTGCGGACAAGACCTTAATCTGTTATCAGCCTTAGTTGTCGGTTACGACCCCCGTGGGGACCAATGGGATGACCTAGCTGTCCTTAGGAGGGGTCCACATGGCATAACGTGATGCCATATCAGATAGATTAAACTATCCTGAAAGTATGCTCTTATCGAAAACAAGATTTGCAGTTTAAGTAGGTATATTAACAGACGAAATATCACTAAGTTCTTACCCATGTTTTGCTTGAAGGTTTCTGTTGACTGAAGGCCTACTATTCTCGTACATACTAAATGCATTCAAAATCAAGTCCCAAAATCTAATATAAGTGAAAATCAATATATTTTTTTGTCAAAATGGAGGAAATTAAAGGTGATTTTGTGAATTTGCGACGAAAATTGACCCACGAGTTCCAATAGTTATTTGACAACTATTAAAAATTGAGATTAATGAATACTTATCCCAAAGCTGTCACTAAAATTGTACTATTTGTGAAAAAAATAATAAAATTGAAAGCAAGAGAGAGAAGTTCCAAGCTTTTGAGGTTATTCTCCTATCCTTGCAAAATGTCCTTTGTACAGGATGGCGCAAATTCACAATGGCTATGCTATTGAGTGACGTCACACGCAATTACTACTATCTCTATTTATCACAAATTTTAAAACACTCACAACTTATCATTTTTTGAGTTATTTTAAATATATTTTTTTCCTGCGCCTGATATTTCTCTAGGTTTTGAGAAATTTACTACAAAAAAATCCAGTCAAACCCTATTCTACTAATTTTTAAGCAAAATTTTTGAGGCTTTTTTGACAGATGGCAACTGAGATGCAAATGCCAACGTTGGTATTTAAAAATTAGTAGATTTGGCCCTTTGGTGTAACGCAATTATGTGACAACGATTCAACGAAGGTTCTTCATCAAAATTGTCCCCTAAAACACTTTTAGAACCATTTCTATGCAAACACGTCGTACAAATTGTCACATCGTACCTGTCCCTTTGACTGTTGACAGCGGATGTTTCTTTTTTGTGATGGCGACTGTTACATACAATTCTAATCGCAACATTTTCTTACAGGTACTAAAGAGCTAATTCATCTAAGTGCAGCACCTTCCAGCTCTCTGTATTGAGGACCAGCTTCTTCTTGGCAGATTTTTTTTGTAAGTTCTACTATTTCTCATCATAATTTACTAAAGTAAACTTTATTTACAGTAGTAGTACAAAACTAATTTTAACCAAATCTAAATTCTAGTATAAGAACCTATCCTGCGACGATCTAGCATTTATTTAAAAAAAGGACACTTAATGTCTTTATTGTTGCTTTTGATATTATGAAAGTCAATAAATTTATGTTGTAATGACCGTTATTGCAAAATCTGACGCCTTTAATAATCATAAATCAGCGTTGACAAGTCGTCATCAAATCAACAACAATCTAAATTTTCCGTCCAACAAATTGATGTTTGTTCCTTTGATTTCCACAATAGCTGTTCAATATCAATTACTGACGCAATTATTTACGACGAACAAGGTGTAATTTCACTTGACGGTAGGTATAAATACATTGACGAAAACGATACTGATGTTGCCCATTCCGTTTGATCCGATACCATCTCTTATTTTGAAGGCTAGATACATGTGTATTATTTACCTAGTGCTATAAAAAGTACTACATGTACTTACCACTACTGCACATAAAGTAATAATGGAGTAGCTCGTGACTAATAATATGAAAGCCGCATGGGCCGATGTCATCATCATGAATCACTCTATCTTTCCTCCTGAACGTACGCAGCGTTGCAACCAGCTGCCTGCAATTCTTGGTTCACGGTAAAACGTAGTGACTCCCGCGGCGGGGTCCGCCTGTCTGTAAAGCCGAATTTACATTACGAAACAAGTTTCATGCATGATGAAATTAATTTCATAACACTACTTTCAGTACCTTATTTTTTATTAGGGATGGGTTTGCTCTTGACTCTAGTCAATGTCAGAGATGACAGAGACAAAGTCTACGATGGAGCAAGCTTACCCAGAAGGAGCCTGTTCACTCTAACTTTAAAGAGATTAGGGTTGTAAGCATTTACAAATTTCTTTTGTACCTGTGAAACTAGTTTCATTAAAAATAATAGTGTCGTGAAATCCACAGTATATCTGTGTTTATGGCTCCGCCAATATCAACGCTTTATTTTGCATTGCAAAATTTTGTCATAGATACAGATATTATTTTATAAAATTAGGAAAAAGTTGGGTCAGTGGGTAGCCTTAGGGGCGGATTTTTAGGAGTTGGAGTATATCCTTAGGGGCGCTATGAGAAGCAAAGAAAACGAAAAAAAAATTTTTTTGGTTAAAAAAATTTTTGGGACAAAAAATTTTTCGATAATTTAAAAAAAAAATTTTTTTTTTCGAAGTGGTACCATACGCTTATAGGCACCATGAGCAGTGCAGAAAACAAAAAAAAAAATTTTTCGAAAAATTATCTAAGTGTTCGCCCCTAACCGTACTCAAGGTGAAAAGTAAGGAGAAATTTTCTGTCCCAAAAAATTTTTTTTACCAATATTTTTTTTTTTTGTTTTCTGCACGGCTCATGGTGCCTATAAGCGTATGGCACCAATTTGAAAAAAAAAAAAAAATCGAAAAATTTTATAAGTCCCGCACTATAGCGCCCCTAAGGCTACACTCCAACCAAAGGTTGTCTTAAAAGAAAAGATGTTGGTGGATCCGAGGCTGGCTAGCAAGAAAGCAAGCACGACTAAAAAACACGTCCTATCAGCGCAGGCGATTTCGCAGCACCAGTTTCGCGTCGCGTTTATACGATGACATTAGTTGGATGACACTGGTTTTATTCAAAAATCGCGCGCAACACGAAACTGTTTCAGTGTCGTGAAATCGATGCATGCATTGTAAAACTTGACCAAAACATTAGAAGTTGTTAGTGAAATTAATGATACGGAACTACTTTCATGCTTAAACGGAAAAAACGTCGGACGCGCAGCGAGACGTCACACCCGATGCGTGACTCCCCGCGTCTCTGTAAACGAGGCCTTAGAGCCTTTTGTAATCACCCGTAAATTAATGAAATATTACCATAGCGACCACGACTGTCAAATGAATTTGTAATCATAGTAAATACCGTGTTTTCATACGAAAAAATAATGTTTATGGCTCATCTTTTGAACTTAAAAGCCTCTTTTAATGTCTTTGTTAACGGTACTTAGTTTTTCTTTTAACAAAGATACGTCTTTACTTTTGTACTTCATGAAATACTTTACTTCTGTAGCCTATCTGTATGTAGAAGGGAAACTGACAGACTGACATATCAACACACAGCCGAAACTACTGGGACTAGCAACATCTATCTTATTGGGTATGGTTTCCGCACTTAGTCCTGCTGTGGACCATTGTCCGTCAGCCATGGCGGCCATTCTAACCAGCCAACCTCCCTCCAGAAGCAGATCAGTCCTCCCAGTGTGTTCAGGATATCTGTGAGTGAATTAGGTGTCCCCACTGTTTGCCTCCGTATTTCGGTAACGCCTGTGCACTCAAGGAGCACGTGCGATACCTCCATCCATCCATCCAACCTCGTCTCCCGCTCTCCGCCATGCTCTGCATAGAAGACTGTCATACCTATCGTGTGGAAATGTTTGTTCAGTGAGCAGTGTCCGGTGATGGTCCCCGCCAACATTCGTAGGCTGCCCCTATGCAGTCGCAGAAGACCTTGGACTGCCTACAGCCTGGTGCCACGGCCCATCAGCGTTCTGCTTGTGTGTGGACTAGGAACATTAAGTTTTGCACAAGGCGGTTTTTATGATGTAGGTAAGCACTAAGAAGGGATTATGGTGAAAAAAGGGAAAATTGTTTGAAGAGAAGAATGAAGCCGCGGGCGAAGTGCTAGTACTTTATATTTGTCCTATATGGAGTACATAAGTAAGTACCGAATCACGTTAACGGTTCAGAAAATCAATATCAACACAAACAAAGCCTGCCGAACAGAATGGGTACGCTGTTCGTTTGTTTATTTATTTATTTATTAAGCAATGTAAGTAATCGTTGTTTCTCTTAGTATCTTATTCTGTTGTGCGTATAATTTGGTATAACAACTTCAAGGTTTATTTTAGACATCAAAGGATAAAGACAAAAAATCTGGAACAGACTGTTAAAGTTTTAATTTAAGCAATTTTTTTTTCGGCATTTTATCAGCTGACTTAGACTCTAAAGGTTGATCCATGTGCCCGGAACGTAGACACGTCGACGGACAGTGTGGTCCTGACTAGTATAAAATCTCATATCAATCAATATCATCATCAATATAGCGCCACTAATGAGTGACACAGTCGAAACTACTGGTCATAGAAAGCTGAAATTTGGCATGTAGGTTCCTTGGGGAGTGTAGGGGAGAACTAAGAGAGAATTTCCCGAAATTCCTACGGGAACAGAGGATTTGAATTTAAAATCTGCAAATCAGTATTTAGACTAAACATACGGTGAGTTTTTTTTGGATTAGTCTGATTATTCCAAGATAGACCTGGAAAAAGTAAGCTCGTTCTATTCTCATAAATACAGAGTAAGCTCGGGTTTTGAATTATGTTCCTCCACATAATCCTCTTGTATGCGAAGTAGGCACCTACTCTTCATTTGCCGACAATAATACTAAGTGCTACCCTTGAAAAAAGGTCAATGTACTCTCACACACCTGTAAACGAAATAAATGACAACAGACAACACGTTTCCGAGATCTCTACATAAAAAAAAACACATTTCCACACGTCACGGGCACATAGGCCTAAACCAACGTTAAAAAAAAACTGAATTAAAAATGGCGCCGAAAAAGGTACAGGTAAGCACAACTCCATTGTACGCAAAACCCTACGTATTGTAGCGAAAAATCGTTTGTACCTTCGCGATCAAAAAGCAGGAAATACTTCAAATGACTTGCCGAGATTTTGACGTTTTTTTTTCGTAAATCGAAATTAGGAACGACAATGTCCTAATCAGGCATGATATTGTTTGGCGCAAAAACCTTAAAATATGCTTTGGGCATCCGGTTTCAATCAGTAAAAAAGGTGGCAAAAAGTAGGACAACAATTTCCATGTAATTGTCGTTGTTGATCTGTTTGTTGATTGCAATTATGCCGAAGTTTCTAAGAACGTCATTATTGCCAACAAATAAATGAGGGGCAATGGTCATCACAGTAATAACTAGGTAAGTGGGGCAAGAGCAATGGTAAATGGCAAAAATGTGAAGCAAATGATGAGCAATCGCTGAATAAAATCTTTACTAGCCTTCGCCTGCGGCTTCGCCCGCGTTAATATATTTTTTTACAAAAAAACGTAGATCATATCCGTTTTTAGGGTCCCATATAATCATTACCCAAATTTATCAAAATCGGTTTAGCGATTTACACATGAAAGCGACATGTGACAAACAAACTCACTTTCTTATAATATTTTTTGGAATTCGTCACTGATGTGAGGATGTGTACCTACGTAGCATCTTTTAAGTGTTATTTGCGTGACTCAAAATGAGTTGAGAGGGAATTTACTTTCAGCCATCGTGGACTAATTTTGCGTCGAATGTAGCGCACAACCACAATACAATATTGTTGGGGATGCAACCTAATTTCGTCGACTTTAATTTCAGCATTGGTCCGGGTGCCACTCTGGCAACACCCCTCTCAAGTACCTTGTTCAGGGTAAATATATTACTCTCACCAGTAATATTAACTAATATCTTATCTTTAATGTCGTCTCTCATAATTTCACCATCCAAAATTAGGGTGGAAAGTCCTTAAAGGGAAGAATGAAAGCGACTTAATTTAAAATCTTTTCAATTTATTACCCCTTAATTATGGAAATCTATTTTGTATTTAAATTAATGTGCGGTAGAGTATAAACGTGAAATTGAAGTTTAATTCGATTGAAACAATTTCAAAGCGTGTTTTGACTTTGACAAAGTTACAAAAGCCGCGTGTGAACGGTCGTTAATCCATTTTTTTGTTAATGCTGTCACTTTTTGCTATTCAAATCACAACATGCCTTGTTAAGATCATTGACGAGTTTAAAAAATGACTGAGTCATCTTCACCAGGATATTTTTTCAACACATATCGAATGACTAAAAGCCGGAGCAGTTCGTAGAACCCAAAGGAAAACAAGTTTCGAGAGGACTTTTCAACCCAGCCTTTGTATTTTCAAACTCAAGTGTTTGCCAATTATGCTTAAAAATATAAAATTTCGTACACAAATGTGTAACTGAGTTAATGAGGGGCTTTTGGCGACGAGCACAATTTGCGTGAACAAACACGCACAGCCCGGGTACCAGGGGCCCATATATTAGCAGAGCTGTAGCAAATTGATACATATTCTCACCCACCGCTTTGCGCTCAGTTAACTTCTACAACTTGCGCGGAATTATAAGCAGACAATACATTAGCTTTTCCTTTTATCTTCCAAAATCGAAATGGTGGAATTTTCGTTTTTTTTTACGTGAAAATAAGGAATTCTCCACGGCATGCGGCATTGGTAGCAACTCAATAAATAAATTGGTTACAATTATGCCGTAGGCCATAGCGATGATACGGATATTGCTACACTCTAGCACATGGCACACACACTAGGCGTCAGAATTCAGATCGTTTATTTACAAATGCACAGTCGCCTAGTGCGTCAGGCACTTACTCGTATGCCAAGTAAGCCGGGCTTTATTAAGGCCATACATATTAAAGTAACTGCAGTATCTTGCAAGACTAATATTTGGCAAAGTTCAAATATGTTCCATTTTGCTGAGGAAACTGCTTTGTATAGTCATAATTTGTACATCTACCATTAGATTAAATTACGGTAATTTGTCAGTAGAACACTTGAGAATAATGATCGTAGTGCGTTTTATATCATTTTATGACACTGACAAAAACAAACCTAAAGCTACAAACATGCTTTTTAGAACGAGGTTTTTTAAGTTTGTGAAGAAACGTTAAACAACATCAGATTTTAGTCATGCATGTGTCACACCACGGTTGTACAGGGTCAAGCTAAATAGCCTAGTGATCGGAATCGATAGATATCATACGACGATAAAACGAAAACCGTGTTTTTAGGATACTGTATCCAAAGGGTAAAAAACGGGACCCTATTACTAAGACTCCGCTGTCCGTCTGTCTGTCACCAGGCTGTATCTCATGAATCGTGATAGCTAGCTTGACCTAGGTAAACTAAAAAAAAATAAAGTTCTAGAACTTCAAAAGATTTGTGTACTTATGTTGTGTCACTTCAATCATTCCGAAATGCACATAAATACTATTACGCTCGATCATTCTAGTCACCTTGGCAACATGTAATGCCATATTGTGTAAGTAATTCTAGCCAATAAAGACATCGTCGGACAACTAAGGTGCATTTAAACGATGCTTTTTGACTTGGCAAGTAACTTAAACAGCATGGCTAAAAGCATAATGTTTACATATCAACCGTCTTGCGGAAGCATCGTGTGATATATTTTTAGCATGGTGCTATATCGCGCTTGATAAGTTTCTATAAAAATATCGTGGAAATAGGGCGACAAGGATTTTTGACACATAAGCGATAGATTTTCCGGAACTTAGATATGACACGCTCGTTGAAGAAACTTGGTAGATTTACTGTTATAATGCCTATTAAGGCACAATATTACAGACCTACATATCTACACGCCTTTTTCTCATGAGGGTATGAAAAAAGTACAGAACGCCATCTTCTACAATCCTTACATACTCCTTTGCCTTCGTGTACATCGAATTGAGAACCTCTTCCTTTTTTGGAAGTCGGTTAAAAACTGTTGAGTCAAGACATTTTTAGGGTTAAAAGGGCAAAAACGGGACCCTATTCTAAGACTCCGCTGTCCGTCTGTCTGTCTGTCTGTCAATACTAAAAACAGGGGGCTCCCATACAACAAACGTGATTTTTTTGCCGTTTTTTATAGATAATGGTACGGAACCCTTCGTGCGCGAGTCCGAACTTGGCCGGTTTTTGTTTAGTCCATCAAAAGGTTGTCTTCGACGTTCTTATTTTACGGTATGCCTTAAAGTATATTACAAATAAATAAATACTCGCATGACGGTTGTGTTTTCAGAAGAACATCGCAAATAAAAAACAAAAATCTTATATACGTTTTAAACCTATGAACGAAAGTTATTCCTGGTTTCTACTCGCAGTTGCGCGGAGGTATCTGTCATCTATCCATAATCTGAATTCGTAGGTACTGTGAGAGTCACTAGTATCACTTAAATTCTACAAAGCTTATCCGGAATACGTTAAAATAACAGTAATCCACCCGCTTACACACTCTTTCTGGAACCATTGGGAGCAAACACGTAAATGGAAATGTTTAGGAACGTGTTTCTATGCATGTATACCCACTATCCTCTATTGAAATAATTCTAGGAAAGGCACATCACAAGTTCCCCTTTTATGCCAAGAATTTCGTTAAACAGACACAGAAATCCGAACCAATAACTACGACCTCTATTTGTACCATTTTACATACAACAGTATAGCTTGAAAAGGATTTTAAATTAGCTACACAAACGTCGAACCAATAGGGTTTAATATTAACATGTCAGTACACAGTATCGATCAACGTAGTTTCATCGTTCGCAGAGTTCGGAACGCCGCGCGCCGTGCTGGCAGCTCAAACTCAATGCATTTATTTCCAACTAGCTTAGATTCTGCCCACGGCTTCGCCTGCGTGAATGACGAAAATTATCCCAAGGGAACACACTCCCGGGACAAAAAGACCTTGTTCTATAATCTATGCCAAGCATTCAGATACGTGCAGCCGTTATGGGGTGATACAATAAGAAACATACATCCTTCTATTAATTCATACCAACTTTCGCATTTAACTAAGATAAACCATTTACAGCCATTTGATTCGTCGCGGTCGGTCAGTCAAAAACCATGAAGCTAGTTGCAAGCGTAGATCTCTATGGGGAAGAACGTGCCACGGACACTCTTTTAAATCAGTAAATAGTTACAAAACCAGGAGATATTATAGGGCACAACATAGATGTAGGCGCACTAGGTTCCTTAAGTCTTATAGTCCAATGGGCACTGTAATGTACTCAGATTTAAGATACTTTTGTATTTTGTTGTTTCTCTTTAAGTGAATAGTAATTGTAATCCAGATACCCATGATCTGGATTTGTAGGTACTGTGAGAGTCACTCGTATCACTTAAATTCCACAAAGCTTATCCAGAAAACGTTGAATAATAATTGTAATATTCTTTAGAGAAATAAATTCTTAACACCGAATCCGCCGCGACCGGGCAGATGACAGGCGCAGGACCAGCAACTTGCCCTAACCTTCTCCCAATCATGTTGGTGTCGACTTCCAGTCTAAACGGATACACCAAAGTACCAGTATTTTACAACCCATGCAAGACAAGACTGGTGTCAGATTTGTTGGCATCTGGCTACCGGTGACAGCTTTAAAAGATCTATAAATGACAGCCGTGACCAACCGCTTAGCGTGGTTTCCAAGGCACGAAGGAATCTCGATACGTTAAGTTGGTCACCCACCCAAGAACTGACCTCAGTAAGCGTGTGGACATAACCTTCTCTAGCCGTGTTCCGTAGTCTGTCAACACGACATATTGGACCCAACAAACCAATATGGCGTTATTGGCCCAATATGTGGTCGCCAACATTACCATAATGTCCAGAGAGATTTATTGTCCAACCCAGACGCTGACCTTAGCGAAGTTTATTCGTTATATCAAGGTAATACTTATAAAAGTTATAAATATGATTTGTGGTAAGCAAGTCCAGTATCTTTTATAGACTTGAGTAAAATATTTTTACGCGCCAACAAGAATGTTCGTTTGTGAAATGGAACTATTTTCACGGATCACTTTGTTTAACTTTTTTTTATTTCTTGACATTTCGGGCCTTTCATACCTCGTTCGTGGGTGGAATTAGTGGTGGGTAGTCCCTAGAGAACGGGGTACCCCAAGTTTAAATTAGTAAATATACACTTCGTGGAACATGACAAAGGGATTAAGTGTTGACTTTCCCTTGCCCGTAATTTGATAAAGTAAATTATTGATAAATTACTTAAATGTCTATTGATAACGATCCCTTTCAGTTTTAATTATCCCGTATTTACACGCGCCTCCACCATTTTATAGGTATGTACTAGAAATTAACGAGAATTTCTCTAATTATTTTCCTTTCTCTACAAAAAATAGCTCAAACTTAATTAAAAAAGTACGACGTTAAGAGAGAAACTCGCAGCCTAAACAAAGATGTTTTTCAGTAACAATTCTTAAGATAAAATGCTTAATTATACAAACTAAAAATATTAATTAGTATGCTATGGTGTTAGTTGAGGAAGTCGAGTTAATAAAATATATAACTTTTGTTAGTCCGCTCATAAATATCTAAACTTTGTGGAAACATGGCCAGCTTTAACAAAACAAAGCTTTTCGTTCATTGTAAGGAACGAGGAAATACGCGAAATGTTTGACACTAGAGGTTGCCCGCGGGTTTGGTCGTGTTCTACAGAAACTGCTTTATGTATTAGAGTAAAAAAATCGACATATTATGTGTTAATCTGAAATACTTATAGTCTAGCTGTCTATCAAACAGCGAAATCCTTTCAGCCGTTTTAACGTGATTGAGGTGGAACAAACATATAAACTTCCACATTAAAAAAAAACCTGATTATATTTAAGATGTGGACTTCTGAATATTTGGACGGGTAGAGTACAGTCGTGATATTATCTACCGTGGAATGACTTTTCGGCTTTCACACGGTCCAAGCCGCAGGCAAACAATAGTATTAAAATAATATTTGAAAAACCTCTGCATGTCAAAAAAATAACAAAAGACAACACTCATAATAACCGACAAACAATTTTATCGAAGCAAAAAAACCTGAATAAAATTAATATAAATTATATAATTATTAAAAGTCACGTCAAATCGACATTAACAGCCCGTAAATTAGCTTGAACAAAACGATCAGTTTTTTGTTTTATTTTTATAATAAAAACATATTATGTTAACTGTTACCGAAGGCATAAGAAAGATTGGAAACAAAAACCAAAGTCAAGCTAACATTATTATAATAAATATTATATAATAAATATTATCTACTCATATTATCTTGTTAGCTAACAATAAGATATACCTACGCAGTATTTTCCTGGAAATAAATCTTTTCATATGATTGAAAACTTTGTGCCTCATACCCACTGCAAGTTTTTGATGCCACTACACCCATCTAGACCAAAGCGAATTTGCCACGCGGTCGGCAATCTTCGGGAGCGATCGTGTTCGCGAGACATTAACAATGCCGTTTATTTTACAGTGAACGCGTGATAACGTTCGGACGGCCCTATCTTTCTTTACTTCTCTTCCTAGTCGGACACTATTGCCAGAGTTGCGCAGATGAGATACAGGGAGAGATAAGGGTCGTTGACTTTCCCGAGGACTCCCAACGATGCGCTTCCATTTCAGCCGGTTAGTCAAGTTGCGAGTACACTAACCATGGTAAACTCAGTAGTTTTTTGTATCAGGTCAGTCCAGCGAGTCGGTGATCGACCGCTGTTCTCTTGCCTGAAGTGGAAATTATGTTTTTTCCTACGCCTCCGCTGTTATTTTCTGATTAGTTTCGTAGCGGGATCCAAGACAGTTGAATCGTTTCTTTGGGACTCGTCGAACTTCATTGACTCAGCGTTTTTCTGGTGTTCGCCAGTGTTGATTCTGGCTTTCAGGAGTTGCAGTGGTTTGGGAATATATGGCGGACTTGTGCTCTCTTGCCTTTCTTCTGGCCCTGAATTACCAGTCTCTGCATCGAGTTCTCATTTCTGCATAATTATGTGACCAAAGAACTTCAGTATTCGTGTTTTCACAGCGGGCTAAAGCTTGTCTTTAATACGAAGCTCTTTCAAGATAGAGAGAGAGACGCCGTCCACGGGATCTTCTGGAGGCGTCTCCAGCACCACATATCTAGTGCGTCAATTTCACGGAGATCCTGCAGGCTCAGAGACCAAGTTTCGGAACCATAAGAGAAGGATTGGAAAGACAAGGCACTTCATCAATCTGACCTTCGTCTTCTTTTCAATTCTCCTGTCCTTCCAAGCCTATAATAAATCTTTAATTTATTTATTTCACAGTTCTTGTACACACATTTAACAAATAGATAGGTAAGAATAAGGAGACAGCAATTATCATAGCAAACGTCCTACGTTGCTATTTTTAAAATGCAAAATGATATCATTGTAAATTCTGTTGTTGTGTAGTTTTGTGTAATGGCTATCCAAGACAAACAATCGATAACCTTCTTTTCAAGCTTTCACCTCAGTGCCAATTCTACTAATATGCCATAATACCAATAAAAAAAATACATACCAATTCTAATTGCAATCTGTCAAAAATGTATGAAAATTGAGGCTTCTTTGACAGATTGCGTCTGAGATGCAAATGCGAACGTTGCATTGGTCCTCCGTGGTGTTTTAACTATTATTATTATTGTATGTTATGTGCGTTTTGTCTCAGCAAAATAAAAAAATTGTTTTTTCTTTCAAACAAGTCGCAAATCAATTCTTTTCGCAGTAGGTACGCCACGCGCGGACTCGAGCATTTCACAAATTACCTAGTGATTATTATCCGCACAATTAAAAATCGTACTGGGACCCAAGCTTAAACCGACGTTTTGAGCGCGTTCAGACCGTATAATGTAGTATACAAACCGACCTGAATTGTCACCGGAATAAGCAGTGGTGATAAAAATAAATTGCATAAGTTAAGAACCTGTCGGGTTCGAGTCCCACAACTCGGTAGTCGGGACCGTCACTAATGGGCCAGCCAACACTAGGAACAGGCAATCAACCGAGTTTAAACTCTATTGGTGGGTACCCATCCTTTACCCAACTCTAGTCACCACTACTTCACACAGTTGGCTAGACACATGCCTCTCCCAAATTCCTTAATATCCGGTTCTCCACATCCTGTCTATTCACACCTGCGACCATCCTCAGGTAAAATACCTATAGACGGCATACACCCACATATATCCGTTCGGCGTTCGCGAATATCTAATATTTAAATCGGTAATGTAAATTCTATACAAGGTCAAAAAACCAATACTAAAGGTGAGTCCTCATATCTTTTGTCACACAAAAATAGAATTCCCCGATCTACATAATAAAGAAATAAAATATTAACGACCATATAAAATCTTACATAAAGTCTTGTTTTTATCAGTTTTATGTAGAAAATACCTATTTGTTATTTAGATCTGCCTGGATCTAATTTGAAGTGTTAGTGATATGTCTTTTCAAACTATAAATTAATTATTCATTTATTTAATTCAAAGGCTTGTTCTGCTTGATATAATAAATTATATTATTGTGACAATAATACTAATTTCTTATTTGAGCACAACCGCTTAGCTTTTCTATGGAGTCTATTTCGAACCTCACTCATTTATACTTTCACTGTGCGAACAGCTAAGGAATGGAATTCCCTGCCGGAATCTGTTTCCTGGTAGCTACAACCTGAGGGTCTTTAAGTCAAAAGTGAAAAGAATAGGTTACCTCTAGGTAAACGTGCTCCATCGTCGACAAGAGAGCCAATCCAGCAACGTCTTTCGAATTCACATGTCAGTCGCAAACTGTCAAAAATTTATGGAAATTGAGGTTTTTTGACAGATTTCAACTGAGATCCGAACACGAACATTGCTTAAAAATAAGTAGAATTGCCACTCTGATCATCACTTTCCATCAAGTGAGATTATGGTCAAACGCGAGCCCATTATTATTACTTTGATTTTCTTTGATTTCGGGATCCATTGGGTCCCGGTCCTTTGGTATGCGTACGAGGGGCCGAAGCCAACTCGCAGAGGCCCGTTAGACATTTCAAATGACTCACTATTATCCCTGTATCCACACTATCCACTAAGAAATATATAGGTACTATAGGTACTCCAGGACAATTCCCAGTTGGTGCTAGAGGAGAAGGATCTTTGGACTATTGCAGAATATTGAAACAAAAGATGAGAGGCTATGGGTTTGGGTGGTTTAGTGGACTGTTTACCGTATACCTAATGTGGGAGAACTATTGGCCCCTGCCTGAGCGCTGTCAATGTACACATGGCTTTAAATGGCAGAGGGTGACTTGCACACTCAATAAATGGGCCCCGAAAACGGTTGCTACCACAAACTGACGTTGCGCCAAGGGGACAGCATATTCTGAGGTGCTAGAGGAGTGGAGAGGTATACGATGGCTATCAGAACAATCTCGGAAGTACGGTCAAGATCCCTACCATCATCACACTGGATTATACATCCTTTTCCCGAGCATTCTCCACTCAGACCGGCCAATCAAAGCAAGAAAGAGGTGGTAGCTCTGTTCCTCGTCAATGTTCACTCCGGCCAGCCAATGAAGGCAAGCCGGAGATCAGGAGCATGACTTCTCCCGGGAGATCAAGTCCGTGGGGCCGCTGCTGCCCAACAGTATGCCACAAAACCGCCCTGCGGATTGTACCTATCTCTCTATGTCTTCTCAAGGTTCATTGGGGAGCGCAAGTCCCACCACGACGTCAACGCAGAGATACAGCGGTGGGGTTATTATTATTAAACTAGCCTGCATTGTCCCACTGCTGGACAAAGGCGGGAGGCCTTTGCTAGCAGTCCATTCCTTCCAGCGTTCTCAATTTTGTGCCTCTTCCTGCCAATTCCCAAAGAAGCCATCCAGGTTGTCCCGCCATCTCCTCAGCGGCCCCGTGTTGCTGCTTTTGGGCGCCAATCCTGTGTTTCACCATCAATAATATAAATAAAACTCAATCATAGCATGGCATTCAAAAACGGAAAGCGAACTTATTTGTTTTAGAGGATTCTCACCTCGACACAGTTCAAATTTCGAAGTGCACGCCATTTCAAATCGTATTCATAAGATTTCGTCAGCAAAATTGATCGATGCTAGTCTAGTGAGTGAGTTTTCGGACAGACGCGACGTGACAATGCGATGACCATTTGTTTTTCGAGAGTATAATGCATGTATGTCAAGTAGGTATGTTATTTTTTGGCACGCTTTGTTGCTTAATCGTTTGGTATCGTTGGATTCGTCTAAATGCCGAAGTGACTTGTGCTATATGAATTCAAAAAAAGGTCGTATTTTTTCTTGAATTAGGTATAAATATGGATCAAAATAAAAGGTTTCTAAAATGTAGGAAATATCTTTATTTTTTATTGAAATTGTTCTATGAAAATAATCCTCAGAACAAATATTTATGAAAAATGGTTGTTGCATCATTGTCACAATGTCGCGTCGAGCCTGTCTGCGGAAACCTCCAGACAAATTTCGGTCATCACTTTAGGCTTTTAATGCACCCTCATATTAATATAAGTAGGTACCCTTACAGGGTTATTTCACGAGTAAAACCGCAGTAAAACAGACAGGGCATAAAATAGCCTCACGTTCACCGTCTACACTTCTTGTTGTACGTATAATATCCGATTTCGACGTGTGTTCAGCTTATGTGCGCTTGTTGGGAGCTATTAAGAGATGTATGACCGTATCAGGTTACTGTACCAGCACTGGACCGCTTCCCTTATTACGGGAACCAATAATGGATAAATTATTGTGGTGTTATCTCTCCTTGTAGAGGTATCAATGGAGGAATAGGGCGTCTAGTTTAGGAGCTGCTTACGATGGTACTGGACGTATTTTACTTTCCTGTACAGTAAATCTAATATGCGTGCCAATGTATTTAGTTTTAATCTAATTCTATTTTGATATCACAAAATGTTTAACTATACTATTGTATAAATTCAAGTTCTTCAAACTTAACAGACAGATGTGCTGCTGGAGAGTTTGTTGCGCCACTTCCTTTTCCCAGCTGAAACACTAGGAAGTAGTGAGCGGGCTGGGCGATTTGAGGGACTGTCTTCATGTAAATTTTGACGTTCAAAAAGTGCTGATTTTCAGCCAGGATTGGATAAATGACTTTTTTTTTATTTGATTTGATGAAACCTCGCGCCTGTTATCCATGGAGGTAGGCAGAAACCACATAACAATACGATGTTTCCTTTTTTTGGATAAAGCAATACCAATTAATTTTGGAAGATTCGAAGTTCACAAGGTCATCTTATTCTTCATAAATATTTATGTTTCATTTTATTTTTATTTTTTTTCCCATCAAGGATTTTATCATGTGCGTCGTAAATTACAATGCTGCTATTATCATATAACATTTTTCTTTCTATTCTCTAGATAAATAAACTTCGTCAACTTTATAGTTTTACATAAAGCGGCTGATATCTTGCTTTTCCTTCGAGAAGAGACAGTTTAAATAAATAACTTCTCGCGTGACATAAACTCCCTGAGGAAGGAACAGGAAGGCGTATTTTGTAGCTAGAGACCGGAAAAAAGCCAAGCCAACTACGTCGTTGGCACTTTCCAGTCCTTAATGGATTATTAGTAGAATTACTTGCAACAGGAAACTGCAACGTTTATGTCGCCATTTTCTTGTAAAACCACCTAGTAATGACAATGTTGTCTTCATAAAAATCTGTAAAGTTGAAACGACGAAAGCATTTCGCCTAAAAGTACCTATTAATAAAACGAGCTAGTTCAGGCAGCCTCAGAAAAGCGCAATGCAACAATGCGACAACCAGTTTTCTTCGACTTATTCCATGTGTAGGGTGACTTTAGACCATACTTAGAATAGTATATTTCATACGTATTGTAAGACAACACGTTGACGCAAATTGTCGTATAGCGCCTGACTTCGAGGAGAAACAGTTTAAAATAAATAACTTGTCACGCGATATAGACTCGCTTGGGAAGGAAAAGCATATTATGTAGCTAGAAACCTGAAAAAAGGTCAAACCAAAACGTTGGTGCTTAATGGATTATTATAAGAACTACTTGCAACAGGAAACTGCAAAGTTTACGACTGCATTTTCTTGTAAAACCGGGTAGTAATGACAATGTAGTCTTCATAAAAATTGGTAAAGTTGAAACGAAGAAAGCATTTCGCGTAAAGTATCAATAAAACAAGCTATAAATTTTGCACATTAACTTTTTCTGCAACGGTGCCTAAAGGCAGTCACAGATAGTAGCGACAATGCGACAGATTCGCATTGACCAGTTTTCACAGACTGTTCATAAATTGCTCTACCTACACATAGAACACTTTCGAAAATTCTTCGTCACATCATTGTCGCACTGTCGAATCTCACGTGTCTGGGAATCTTTTAGCAAAATTGCTGTCACGAAGTATGTTTAAATAATATTTTGCAACAGTTCTTGAGACGTGATTGCAATGATGTTTCATAACTGCACTGAAAGGAAAGGAAATGCCAGAAGCGAGTGGAAATTCGGTCATCAGAATTTCATTATGAAAAGATTAGGTTTCCGACACTCACTGTAGCTCTGCTCACAGCCTTGGGTCGTTTGACACGTGTTTTTGTGTATCGTATTTCAAGGATACATGTGTCTTTGTTTACTTTTGTATCGTATTTTATGTACTTCCCTTAATGTTGATTATTATGTTCATTCATACCTAGATAGTGAATTCATTTAAGCTACATCTTTTTTTGTGTAAAAAAACTCCAGGAATGTTTTCTGTTCAATACGACTTTAATCCAAAGAACCCTCGGGATCTTCAGTAAAATGCATTAGTGCAATCTCCTATATCCTCTTGTTTTTTTTGTTTTTGAGGCTAACCTTCCTGTGCTAGACTTTGAGTCAGCCTATGATCAACTCTTTCCATCCTGGCTGGAGACACAAATAGATAGATAGATACCTGCAGCCCGCGACCCTGAAAGAAATCTCAACCAACAATATGGCGCACATTTGCATACACTTCCGAATGCGCTCCACAACTAACTATTCATACTCAAACTTCAAGATGAAGTGAAACATACCGTCTAACTTCTAAAGGACGGTAACTGTATTGAGAAGTCCGTCGGCGTATTACAAAGCGATTCTGTTTACAGTTTACGAGCGTCCGACCAAGCGTCCGACATCCGACCATAATGTTAGGCTAACATGACCTGTAAAACTTCAACTTTACACATTTATATTATTTTCTACGCTTACCTGCGTATTAGTAGCTAGTTTGATAATTTGTGTTGCCTGTTCTCTAAGCATAATATCGTGTTTATGTTAGAAAATACAAGCTTCTCCTTTTTCCTAAAGATATGTTTTAGTACCGCAACTATCATTAATTTTATCGATGATTGAACGATGTATTCAATTTTCAATGATAAAATAGGCATTTCGAAAGGTCACGGTATCTATTAAAATACCGTTGCTTAAAAAATAATCTAGATGTAAAGGAAGGAGATTTTATTTCGTTTTTATGGCTTTTTATAATTTATTCTTTAAAATAGAAAAAATTGAAAAGTGTCTCAAGGAAATGCCATATGTATATGTCGCAGCCAATTAGCTTAATCAGCCGTTTGATTGGTTGCCTAGCCTTTTCATTTAAATGTGCCGATTTTTCAGCGACCTAAGTGACATATTTGGTTCAATATCGTTTATTGACTTGCCCATGCCACTTATGTCGCTGATTAAACGGCACAGTTCAATGAAAAGGCTACACTTTTAATGAAACGGCGGATTCAGCTAGTTGGCTGCGACATATACATAAACACTAACCTTTTCCCTTGGGGTAAGCAGACAATACAGTACGTCTCATGCTACGATCCTAATACACTCTTTTTGCTTCCACGTCGGTGGTGAGATATAATAACTAAGCCCATTCATTCACACTTTAGCGAAAAACAGGGATGCGGGTTGCTTGACCACCAAAATAAATGAATATGAGTGAGAATAGCGCATAGAAAGATGAACCATGATAGCGTGGTTGGACACAGACCTCCAGACCCGAGTTTCGTCACATTCGACAGGTCATGTGCGTCTCGTTTCCAGCTAATTCCCGCAGCTTTCACCAGGTCACCGGTCTACCCTCCAACGCTGCGTCTACCAGTACGAGGTCGCCACTCCAGAACCTTCTGCGAGCAATGTCTGCCACGCTTTTCGTCGAGCTATGTCGGTATCCTTAGTTCTCTTACGAATATCTTCATTCCACATTTATTCAAAGAAACTCCGAACAGAGCCCTTTCCGTTGCTCTTTGAGTGACTTCAAGTCCTCTAATGAGGCCCATCCGCAACTCCTGATAGACAAAATTAACAGTGCCGAACACCAGAAAAAATGTAATGAAGCAGAGTCCCGAAGAAACGATGTACCTGTCTTAGATCTGATGAGCAAGCGGTAACAGGCCACTTATCATCACCCCCTGTAGTTTTGACACCCACTAAGTTACAGAAGTTATGAAATTTAACTAAGACCAAGCTCATCTCATCCTCTCTTATGGAGTGACCATCACTACAAATTCTCAATACTGTGCCGTCAATCCTGTAACTTGGCACTCAATGCGTACTTACAGTGAGAGATGGCATTACCTTTTGCCTTCCCAACTATTTATTATTCAAGGGTTTCCGCCCTTTCCTCGCTGTAACGAAAGATATGTGAGTACATATATGACTTTTAATAAATTACACTCGCTTCCTATTTGACACCAAGGTCTTACGCAGACAACTGACGCATTTTTTTTTGGCTGACAAAGGACAATTAGGAATATGCATGAAAAAAATATTTATTATCTATACAGTTTATCTGAAAAGATTTAAATCCTAACAGTGAAAATGGAATTAAAATTCGATCAAAATACAAACAGACAATAGGTATCTGTCTGAACGATGTTTTCTAGTGCAGCTGTATAATATAGGCGTCATGGACTTCCACGTCAGAGTTCATATCGGACTTCTCTTTCTAATTGTCATCTTTGAAGCTTTATAACTTCATCGCTGATAAAGGTTTTTTTTTTTTAATTATTAAGGTATTCTTTTTGCAAATAAAAAAATCACATAGGTACTATTCCCTATTCGAATAATATTATAAATGCAAAAGTTACTGCGGTTGTCTGTTTGTAGGTTACGTTTGACTGCCTGCAAGGCAATCCTACAATCCGAACTAAATTATTTACACGAAAATCTGTTTATTTCTAGGTATAGGTTATGTTTGACTGCCTAGACCACTGAAACGATTTCGATAAACTTTGCTATACTGGGTAATTTTCCCAGTACGCAAACTTTAAGAACCAATTCTGCCCATGTAAATGAACAAATTTTCCCAAGAAAGCCATGGTCAATACCTAAAATAAAATTGAACTTCACATACAAAATTGTCATCAACTGATCACAATTTGTATGGAAGACTCCATTTTTTCTTATGGGTGGTGTTCTGTAACTGTTTTACAGTTAAGACACAATAGCAAAATAAAATCACACACATGAATAAGATCGCTGAAAATGATTAAAAAGTTTAAAAAAAACACGTTTCAAGCAGCCTGATGCAGTTGGTGGCTTCTATGGTAGCTCAATCACAGATTCGATGAAAGTTTTATTTTTTTTACTTTTTACTCGTTTTTCGAAGTCGGGTTTTTTTCTACAAAGTTATAATTTTTTATTTTGATATTGTTTCTTTACTGTATAATACAGACCAACTACAGAACTCCCTCTAGATTGATAGTTTTTTCCCGGGAGTACGTCCCCTTGAAATAATTTTCCAACATTCACGCGGGCGCAGTCGCTGGCAGAAACTAGTGTAGAACTAAATGAAGTAGGACGTCCGTTCCGCCAAAAGACGGTAACAAAAACGTCACAGATTTTTTGTTAAACCAGACTTGGTGGAACAAAGGGCTTGTCGTCTAAGTTAAACTTTACTAGTATTACTTCAAATAAATTTGTTAGAACGTGATGATATCGTATTTTATTGGCTTGCGTGTATAATGAGAGCTCAGGCGTAAACTGGAAAGTATTGGTTGAAATGTCGACGTCGTCAGCGTGTAGGTACAGTCAGCGACAATATTCGATGAGCAAGTACAAAGAATACAAAAGTCTTCAACACCGAAAACATCACTAGTCACTGAACAGCTTTGGCCACAAAGTAAACAGATCAATGTTACAAAATTCGATTAACTTTTATACAATTGTTATTCTAATTCTAGTTCACCGACTTTTTGTTATTCCGAACTCAGGACGTTTTAAATATTATAGCAACCATGTCAATATGGGCATAGAGCCGTGATTTTTTTTACCATCGGTGTTCAACACACTAGATCATTAAGTCTTATTAACGAAGCAGTTCCTGAGAAGTAAATACTCGGAAGTCTAAAAATAAAAATTACTCTGGGATTCCTAAAACTAAGAAACTGCAAAAATTTATTTTACTTATAGCAACAATTAAATGTTTCCGGTACCGCTTGGCTAATGATTTTATATTTTTAAGTGTGTTCTTTTAAGAAATATTTAAAAATCTAAATATGAAGTATGAAAGATGAATAAAACAGAATGTTGTAAAGCAACTATCGTAATTAATTAATTTACCCACTAATAGCACCGTACACATTTTGAAGGATCCACAGATCAAATTGCTTTAGGCATTTCTACCTCCTTTTCATACATATTCACGGAATTTTCAACCTTGTGTGAAATGTGAAGATATGTTCAGATATTGACCCACAATTCTAGGAATTCGCTCCATCCTAATTAGGCACATATCAAACACGTTCATATCATCACGCCATTATTCCCAGAAGGAGTAGGCAAAGGTGTCAATAGTACGCCCACATTTCTCTAGTTATGTTTATTTAAGTTCCAAGTAATATTAACAGTCTTCCTGACCCATTTTTTACATTTCGGCCATGATAACCAATTTCTACCGAGAGTCAACTCAGAAGGTATTAATGACTGTTTGTGCAAACATAATTGCACTCCCTTTTCCGTCACTCCCACAATACGATGGGAGGGCAATAGCACACAACTGGGAAAAAGTTATGGAACAGGACCAACGGCTTAACATGCTTTCTGAGGCACGGTGTAACACCACCAGCTTTCAAACTCTGGGCTGTCACTAAAAAATCCTAATGGAAAAACCCATTAAAACTTTTTTCCCGAACTAGGGATCGAATCCAGGAACTATCGCTCAGCGGTCGTGCTTACGACCACTAGACCAACCATTCCCGTATCTGCCGACAACTGCTTAAGATATGCGACTGCTAGTGGTAACCTTCGGTTATGAATTTGTATTTTTCCTTTAATGAAACAAGCATCTTCGTGTTCTTCTTCTTTCTCAAGCAAGAATGAACAGGCATCTTCTGGGCACGCTCGCTCCATCATAGACCTCATAATATCTATCGCTTTCCATCAGGCGTGATCGAGGTCAGGAGCAAGCCCATTCCTCAAAAAAAAATTAAAAAATCATCTCTGTAAAGTTTCGTAATTAAGCTTTATATAATGAGGGTTTACATAAAACCAACTCAAACATCGATCTATATTCTATTCCACGAATCCTTCCTTCTATCCTAATTCTATATCAAACGCGTTCATTTGTATAAACTGAAGTTAATATTTAGACAATCGAATTTACTTTTAGATAATACATCGCATACAGGATGTTTCGGAAGTGCGTGGTCATATTTGACGGTGGTTCTGTATCTGAGGGCCAATTAAATCAAAAGTGTATGGATAGAGCGAGCAAGTAAGGACTTTAATATTTTTTGCAAAGAGTTTTCATTTGAGCCATTTACCACTAAAAGCACGCACTATTCTGCACGCACTCGGCTGAACGCTGACTTTGTTAAAAGTTCATAGTGTTTATTGTACATGAGTTATATAATTATATTTATTTATATCGTACTTGTCAATGATCCTACGTGTTCTACTATTTTTTTCTATTTTTAACCGTGAGAACCTGTAATAGGCTCTATGTCTCATCTCAAATAAAATTCATCAGTAAATTGAGGTTTCATTGACAGTTTGCTACTGACATGCAAATGCGAACGTTGCTTAAAAATTGTAAAGAAACAATTGCAAAACAAAATCAAGCATCAAATCTGGGATTAAACTAAAATAAATGGTGAAAAGAAATTTGTTTGGAAAATTTAAATAATTTTTTGCGGTTAGTTTTTTGTTACAAGTTTTTATTTGTTTTAATTACAATTATATATATTTACTGCATAGTATATCAGACACAGAACGTCACCCTTAAATATGACCATGCACTTTTGAATCAACCTGTACACATCTGTAACTACAAACACAGCTGTGCTACTGTTGTTTACAAAATCTATATTTGATACTAAAATATTCAACATAAATAATAAACGTATATAAATGGACGGACAAAAGGCAAAGGTTAATGGAAACTGATTTAGGCACAGCTTTAAATTATTCGGTTTTGAGTTGTGGCATTAATCATTGGCGAATTGGCACTAATGTTGAATTTAAGTATGAGAGGTTCCGGCTAGGTTCAACATCTTTCTGGAAATGAAAAAAATGCTTATGGAACGGCCAAGCTCACACAATTTTATTGTTAATTGCATTAAATATTATTTCTTATTCCAATAGTTATAGAATGTACGCAATTGTTAAAATAAATAAAATAAGCGTTTATTTCTGTTTTTTTTTAATGTTGCCCACACTAGGAATTTCTCCTGTATCGTGGGTGCGTTTACAAACATATAAACTCACAAACAGCCAGATCCGGAACAACTATCTGTAGGTACCTAGGCCATACAAATATTTGTTCCGTGCGGGAATCGAACCCGCGACACGCAGCGCAGTATAGTCAATCGCTCAACCACTGCGCAAACCGTGTCGTTGGTTTGGATATAAACTATTTACAATTAACTAAACATTAAAGTTAATCACTTTTTGTTTTTTTTAAAACCTATTCTTAATACCATATTATAATTATTTATTTATTTTCCCTTTCTCCGGATCAGGCTGTCCTCATGTACCTAATCGTTAACCATTGACAACATATTTTTTGTAATTATCCCAAGGGAACATACAACCGGGAAAAAAAATATTCTTGTGCCATATTTCATCCAAATCCGTTGATCCAATCCGTTGTTTTTGCGTGAAAGAGTTAAAAACATCCAGTCATTGACTTCACAAACTTTCACATTTATTATCCCTAATAATATTCTGTCTGTCTGTCTGTTATGCCTTCACACTAAAACGGGTAAACGGATCGTCGTGAAATTTAGCAGATATATAGCCTGGTATATGGAGAAAGACACAGGCTTTTTACGCGATAACCGACATCCACGCGAGCGGAGCCACGGGCAAGACCTAATTTTAAATAAATAAAATACGACAAGATTAATATGAAAGGATAATATGTAAAACAATAATTTTCAATCCCAATGATACAACATGCCATCTCATCATTGAACCATGAAAAATAAAGAGTCATTCATTCCGTCAACCACAAAGGGCGACGCATCCACAAGTCTTATGTCATCACATCTGACAAGTCCAACAAAAAACAAATTATTCATCTTAATTTGTTTGTGCTCATCTTCAACAGTTCCGTGATTACAAACTATTTGCTATTCATTATTAAGAAAAGCAATCAATACTCCGCCTCTTCCCGACTTTTTTTTTAATGATGGGATATCATCGAATGACTTCTTCTACTCTGGGTGGAGCGGGAGGTGTCAGTGTCAGACTCTTACTGATTAAAACCCATCCGTGTTCCTCCTAATGCGCTTTGCGTTCCAGGGCCCCGGTGACTCTTTCGTACAAAATTTGCAACTCCTCTTCCCAACTACGAGTATATTGGGGTTGGCTTCCAGTCTAACCGGAATCAGCTGAACACTAGTATTTCACATGGAGCGACTGCCTAGCTGACCTGATTTTTCGGCTTCTAACTGTAAAAGATATTCAAATGACAGCCGGGACCAACGGCTTAAGGTGCTTTCCAAAGTACACGTAATGAATATTCACCCATCCATGGACCAACCTAGGCAAGCAACTTAACCTTTTATAGATAGGAAATCATCAACCGAACCGGAAGGATGTCAGACTCTTACTAAAACCCATCCGTGTTCCTCTTATTGCCCCTCTTGTTCCAGGGCCGCGGTGATTCTTTCGAATAAATTCCGCAACCCTGGCCGGAAAAATGTGACCCGTGGGGCTATTATCATTTAGCCACGAGCACCTGTCTCAACAATACTTGCTAATAATTATTAAGACAGTTCATTAATTTATTTTCAAACATCCGCAACTTTTATCCAAGTTTGCAAGTTCGATTAGTTCGAAACACAATTTGGAATTCTGCCGAGTACTTTATCTTGCTAACATTGTGATAAAGAAGATCCGAGATCTGTTGTGCAAATTATGTAGATATTAATCTGGGTAAGGCCAAGTATACTTACACCAATTCAGAGCGAAGCGGAGGAGTGCGTAGCTAGGAAACATTAAGGTTACACTAGTCGATATTTTGTCCATACATATTTCGGAGGGGTATTACTCCACTGTTTGACATTATACATTCAAAGTTAAGCATGATATCGTTTTATCTCATTATTAATTTTGTCTGTACGGAAACAGAACAGTAAAATAAAAAGGCATTAAAAAGTTATAAGCCAACAAAGATTCGTTTTTCTTGCTAATTTTAACGCAACTTCGGGCGTAAATAAGTAATAGAAGAAGTGTAAAATCTCAAAAGCAAAGTCGATACGGACTAACCTCAATTATAGAAGTGTTCAATAAACCTTATTTGTAATTGATTTATGCAGTGGCTTTTTCATAAAACTCAACTTTCCAATAGAGTTTTCGTGCATCGTCTAACGTTGTTTCCGTTCGGAACGGTGTTTTGTGCGTGGGAACTAGACATTGTGCGTGTGGACCAGCGTCTAACTGCTCATCACTGATACTGTCTCTGTCGGGCATGATGCCCGGTGAGACAGCGTGCTTTTTGGCCAACCAATGAGTTCGAGCCCGCGACTAGTTCAACCTTAATCGATGGCTTCCCGCAAGATTCACAACTCCGCTCCTCTTGATTTTAATGTACTACTAGATGACTCAGTGATCTACCACCTAAAATTGATTTGATTGTGATTTTTTTTTCCAACATCACCCCAGTATTGAAGCAAATTTAAAAAAAAATCGTTCGCGCCATTTTACAGTTTTTGCGAGACTAATGCATATAATATTGTTTTTTATATACTAATATTAAAAATATATAGAATTATATTAATCGTGTACCGATCCTTCAGTAATTGACAGCTCACTTTGAGCTTAATTCACTTACGAGTATGTTATTATCATATCACAGTGAGGTTGTTATAAAATAGCACTACAGCACTACCATCCCTTAGTTTTCACCACTCAAATCAGGCTGTAGAAAATAATAGGAATGAAATAAGCGTAAAAGAACGGGGAAGCATTGTAGCGAACTATCCCAGATCACTGAAGCGAAAATGACTTGAACTCAGTGGAATCTTATTGGTTAGTGTTTTCCATTAGCTCGATTCTATTTTATAAATAAACAATTTTATTATTATTATTTTTATTTTATTATAAGAAAAGAATAAAAATTGAGTTTATTTTGCGCCAAGTATGATACATACCATAAAAAACGAATAGAAACAAATGAAAAACCTATCTAATAAGTTCTCGGTTGAGATAACTGACAAATACTTGCACTGTCTGGACAGGTCCTCACGAATCTGTGTGGTTCTTTCCTAAAAATACCACCTCAGACATTAACCTAAGTAAATCATATACCTATCATATGTTTTGACCATTACATTAACAGCGTTTGTACGCGGTACGTCATTTCAAACAAACTTTCAAGGCCTTATTTTTCGAAATGAATGAACCGATTTTAATGAAACTTCCCACTTATAAGCAAGATACATAGGTCTAAAAAGTTGTCAGAGGACATTTTCAAAAAACAGTGTTGCGGCTAAATTCGATCGATTTTAAATTTTCCATAGAAACCGAGATTTCCAATTAACTTTTTTTTTAATAAGACATTTCGAAATGTGTTCTGACATTTTTTTAGACCTATTAATCAGTTTCATTAAAATCGGTTCATTCATTTCGAAAAATAAAGACTTGAAAATTTTTATCAAATGACGTACGGCGTAAACACTAATAATTGAATCTCCGTAAAAAAAGACTTAAACCTATGAGTTTATTTCGGTGTTTCTTCTCCGGGTAGTCTGCTTGGAAAAACTGGAAACATCTACATTAATTTGAGAAAGAAAATTGACGTCTAAAGGAGTTGTACAGGGTGGTCCCTCACCAGGCGCATTCGTCTGTAATGTAACGTTACAGACTCAGAGTTGAGCATAACATCAATTAGTGAGGAAAACACTGCTTTAAAGTGCGCAACCCGTAATAATCAATCTGTAACATGTTGATACAACTTGTAACATCAATGCGCGCGATTTGAAAATAATACGTGACACCAATTTTTTTTTTTTTTACGTAAATAATAAAGTTAAATTCATATTGTCGAACGCAGCAGAACGTCCGCTTCGTATGGTATTGTGAAGATAACTAACTTAGCTACAAGCAAATGCTCAAAATCTAATTTTAATAATTACATTATGTAGTCATAACAGTATTTTAACGTAATGCTCTGCACGAATCTGAAACGTTACATAACAAGCGAATGGGGTTAAGGTGCTTACCTATTTGCAAAAAAAATATATAATTTAGCCCGGCACCGCTCCGCTCATCTCCGCTCCATTGTACCATAGCCTTAGTCGGAGATCGAAACCTCTGATATACCGTGAAGTTGGCTTGTGTTTGCGAAGCTTGGTCTAATCAAAGTTTTTGTTAGGCAAGGTGTACTACAAATTACAAGTGTCTGATGCGATTGATACGTTTGTTTTTAGAAGCTTGATTTAAACAGTTAAAAACATCGGCACAAAAAGTTCCATTGTAAAAACATCGAGACAAATTGTCTGTCTTAACTTTAAGTGTTAACTTGTCTAGACTAACAATTAGTACTAACTATTAATAGGAAAACTGTCTTCAAAGGAACGACTGTTATCGACAAGAATTAATTGATTCAGCAACGACAGTTTTTCCTCACCAAAGTAGGACTTTATACTAATAATAATACAATTTCCTCGTGCCATAATAACTGTAATTTGGCAAATAATATTATAATGACTGCGTGGGTATATAATTTAAGAAGCTGGTAACCTAAGTATACAAAATTATTAAGCATAAAAAGGGTACTGTTTGACCAGTAGGTAAGTACAATTCGGTAGATCACGTACACTGTGAGGCCACGAGACAAGCGCTTATAAAATTTAAAAAAGGTTATTGGTTTTAAGGCGAAAAAAATCCCACGTTGAAAAAGTGGCCAGTCTGATTGCACATTTTTTTTAAATATGAAGTCGATTTATCATAGGCTCTCAAAATAATTACTACGAGAACGAAAAATAATTTTCTAACTCCCGATGCTTTACTTTAAATAACATAACTTTTACAATTGTTTTTCTAAGAACAATCTAACCCTCAAAAGCAAGTAAATTCAATCAACGCCCAAAACTAATTTCCCTTTTCGTCTACGATTTAATCAACAATATCAGCTGGGTTTAACGGCAAACCGCTGAAATTACAAACACTACATTTTCATTTAAGTTCGTGGGTCTCTCGCAAGAATGCTAATTGTACCGTTACTTTAATGTGGTGTAACCCACAGAACCATTTTCACACACAATCCAATAACGTTTTGAGTACTCATGTGGAATTTGATGGGTTTTACGAGAATTATTTACCTAACTGAATATTACAGCTGCGATTTTAAATTTAAATATTTCGTCTTCAAAATCCATTTTTGAATTTTACTTCCTTTTCTTCTTCTTTATCGTCTCATCTGGGGGTCTACTCTCAAAGCCTGAAGTCCGTAGTTTCGGCCTTAGTGTCGGGCGTTTTCTACTCCGTATCACATACGGACTTACGAGTAGACCCCCAGGGGTGCACGGGTGGTGGCAAGCTTCACTATCCGTCCTCATTCCTCCCGTAATGCAGACCTTCTACTTGACTGTTACCTTCGTTGAAATAGTGATAGTGAGTTTGCGATATGATTTATTCTTAATAAGTCTTTCTTAATTGCATAGACAAACCGAATTACTTCTTTGCATTTAGTTTCAATAAAAATTATAAATGTTGGTACGTAAAGACAAAGGCGAGCATTATTAACTCAGAATTAGATTTATAACTGAAGAGATTTGAATTTAACTAATTACTAAGTACCTTACTTATTTAAAAAAAACTCACTATTTTCTAAGACCAAATTGCAATTTCAGGTACAAGACTTTTTATGTTATTAAATAGAAACTTTCATATTTCGAAAGTTATTAACTATGCATTCTCAAGGTTTTAATAGAACTTAATATCTTTTGATAACTTTCGTTCCTTTGTACAAGTTGTTAGCAGTTAATAACAAGCATCCTTTCATGTTCCCTTCTTTCATGTAACGAATAGTTTTCGAATAGAACTAACAAAGCATTTATGTTTTTCTTTTACTTTGAAGTTTGGTTCGTTTTCTACACATTGTCTTCATCAATTATAAAATTAATTTTCAAATTTAGTTTTGTCTAGAATTTATGATCAAGACTAAAATATTAAAGGCTGGCTTCGGTTTGAAATATTGACTGTTAGTAATATCTACTGTTTTGGAATTTAATAGCGATTGATTTCAAAATTGGAGCCTGGACTACAAGTGCTTACAACTTTCCAAACAATTGTAATATTCCAGAACTAATTTCAATACTTAGTTTATCAACAGAGGGCCAATTCTACTCATTTTAAAGCAACGTTCGCTTCCGCATGTCAGTTGCAATCTGTCAAAATGTAGGGAAATTAGATGTGTTTTTGAGTAGATTTGCCCCTCTGAGGCTCTGAGCACGATCTGATATTTAAATTTAGTTCTTTATTATTTTTACTTCGAAAAAAAAACGTGGTACTAAAATGGTTTAATTTCCAACCCACTGGCTTCATAGCCCCACCATGAATAATACACCGTGAAGCCACAAGACGAGCCGGAATCGAGTGACCCTCGCTCTGCCTTACATTTCCGTTCAATTACCTGAATCTTGTTCGATGCTAATCTAATGATTAATTCTGTTTGTTTAAGGCTGCTGCACACTGGGTGACCACGACCGTGGTCAATGACCATAGTGGCAGTGGCAAACACTTTATGTTAAGCAAGGTGTTATTTGAAATAAATTAATATGTTAAAAGTGGTATATTTGTCTGGAAATCATCGCTGGGGACTGCATTTATAAACAATTAATCTTGCCATTCGGAACTGTTTTTTTTCGCCTTGGGCTCTGGAGAAAGGGACATTGTAGGCGAAGACAATTATATGGTATGGACATGGTATATACATGCGCTTGCAAAATGTCACGTGGTCAAGCCCAAACATTTTAGATATTTGACAATCGGTATCGCTTATAAAATGTCACTTTTTCTAGAGCCTCATGAGTAGGTAATCGAAATACTGAAAGTTTTGCTATCGAAACAAATCTGGGAGTCTTTAAGTCAAGAGTGTATTAATAGGTTACTTCTAGGCAAGCGTGCTCCATCTTCGACCACATCTTCGCTTACCATCAGGTGAGATAGTGGTCAAACGCGTGCCCATCAATAATAAAAAAAAACTAAAATTGTGAAAAAAATTCAACTGCTATTTGGTACATGGGCCTTAAACTTACCTAAATAATAAAGTGTGTGTAAGTAGGTACAGGTGTACATCTACCAAGCCCCTCGAGGAAGCATGATGTTATTTTAAGTTAACTCAACTTTATTCACTTTATTAGTAACACATTGGTCGATGCGACCACAGCTTTGGTCGTGGTGGTCCAGTGTGCGACAGGGTTAAAGCTGCTCCAACTATTAAACCTCTTTTATCTTCCATTATTATATAAATAATGGGGAAAAGGAATATTATAATCTTTGTTTGTCTTTCTGTTGGTTGGTTTTAATGAGGGATGAGGAAATTGTGCCTGAGGAGGATTATGATTGAACGGAAGTGCAAATAAGGTGTAAATACCAGATAATTAGACCAACATGAAATGTGTGCAGATTAACTGCCCTACTTATAAAATCTTTCTATTAACCATTTGCTAAGTATAAATACTGATTAGCAGAATCTTCATTTATTTTTGTATGGAGAATTTGAAGTTACTATCTCAGTCTGTCATTATAATCTCAATCAGTATTTAAATTTTTTCTGAGGTATTTTATCGGTCGTTTATCTGTCCGTACCAGCAGTTGCAGGCATTGAATCTGTGATTGAACTAAAATTATTTTATTTGTACCACAGCAAAAATGCTTTTAACAACCTAGCCTACAGAAGATTTAGATAGTTTTTCACAACAACGAAGTTTATTGGAGCAGTAAATAATTTGCCGCTAGAAAACCCATCTGCGGTAGATTGGCAATTTTTTCATACATCAACGTTTATGGAGACTATAGTTACAAAGACAACAGAGCCAGCCTTTTATATTTTATTGAGCATTGAGCCGAATTTTTCATCTAAAAGCCCTAACAACAGTTTGTCTAACCCTGAATTTCTCATTTAGAACTTTTTATACAACGTGTTACAAAATAAACGCAATACCTCATAGGGGGTCATTGTACTCATCATTATGAATAACTTTTACTATGAGACCAACACTGAAATCGCAAAAAAAAATCGACTGCTCAGCTGTTCAGTACATTTTGTCGAGTTATGCGCACAGAAATGTATGGAGCAGTCGATTTCTTTTTCGCAATTTCAGTGTTGGTACCCTAAGAAAAGTTGTTCAAAATGATGAGTACAATGACCCCTTAAGAGGTATTACGTTTATTCTGTTACACGTTGAATATGTTCCAAGATCTAATTTGTCATTTTACCAAAAAACATCTATATTGTTTCAGCGGTTTATGCTGAACACGTTACAAAGCAAACAAACAGACGGATAGATAATTGTATGCAATTGCAGTCACTCACGTAAAACGCAACCCACAGAACCCATAAAAATATAACGAAAAAATAAAAGTAGATAAACAGACTGACAGAAAGAGTTACTTTGGCAGTATTATGCCCCCATAGATTTTATATAATTATGGCCTACTCTTATCCTTTTCAAGTAGTGCCATTTTCTTCAAAACTTCTCACAATAGTTTTTAATTCATGAACTGCATCTAGACGGTAACTGGGTTGTTCAAGTAGTTCTCCTGCAACGTGATAGGCGGCGCCACCGTCGCAGCAGCGTTCTTCATTCATTATTTAGCTCTGGATCTCATTACGCTTTCAAGGGCCGAAAGTGGTGATATTTCAAAATAACTGCCGTACTGTTTTGCTGGAGAAAAAATAATTGCATTTGGTTGAAAACATTGTGAGAAAATTGTCAAGTTGTTGTAGTCATCTTTTACATCAAACCCTTTGATTAGACTCTAATTTCCAGCTGTCCAAAACTTGTGTGTCAGGACAACCATCCATTGATAAATCCAGCTTAGGCATACACTCCCAAAAAATATCATCAAAAACGTCATATACCTAACTCTATCCTATACAAACAGCAAATTACAAGAAGCTCATTTGAGCTTGAAGTTGAAGTTATTACATCAACTATTTAGTTGATGTAATAACTTCATCAACCGCAAACACATAAGGAAAGCTAATAAACACCCACGACAAGGAAAAACTTGCCCAAAGTTCTCAGCGAACGAAAATTAATATTCTGGGGGCCTTCCTTAAGAACGTTATTAAAAAAGTATCAGCCGTTTTCGCGCAAACTGCATGATAATATACTAACACTAGAACTTCGACCGTGACTTCGTCTGCAAATTTTGTACAAACGATTTTCCTCCCTTTATATGTGGAATTTGCAAAAAAAACTTTTTCACAAAATAAAACGACTTCCAAAAAAAACACTACAAAGTACAAAATTACTTTAATTTCGGAAGTTGTGTCAAATAATAAGAAGCAACCAAAAACACCGACAAAGTTTTTTATTTTTCACTTTTTAATGGTACCTCACATCTAACAACACCACTACACAACACCAAAGTCACAGTAAAGCAAAAATACGCAATTTCGCATACATGCATTATTTTTCCACATATTTTTCCAGATATTTGGTTTTAAAAACCAAACTACTGAACCGATTTTGATAAAATTTCAATGGGACCAATCGAGAAGTATATCCTTTTATTTTTCGAATTAAAAACCTCCTCCTTTTTTGAAGTCAGTTAAAAATCAGCCAAAGTGCGCACCTACATCATAAACGGAAGCTTTGTGCAAGATTTCAAGTTCCTAGTCACAGTTCATAGTAGTTCTGGCTGTGCGTTGATATATCAGTCAGTCAGTCACAGTAGTTCTGGCTGTGCGTTGATATATCAGTCAGTCAGTCACATTAGTTCTGGCTGTGCGTTGATATATCAGTCAGTCAGTTTCCCCTTGAACTATATATACAGACTACTTATTCCATCGAAAGAACTTTGTCGGTGTAAATTACATTATGCCTAACGAAGTTATGACCAAGTTTTTTGTTAAGCACTCTTTTGATGCTTTTAACTTTGGCAATAATTTTGTTAGTGGTAACATTAATGGTAATGCCATATTAACTTACGTTGGAAAGCTGTGAGCTGTTACAGAAGCCATAAAAGTACGAGTATATGAGGTAGTAACCATAACACTACTGATTTTGTTAGACAAACAATTTTGTTAATAGGTGAGAGAAACTAAAGCTGATTTAGAGAATATTGAAATAGTTGCTGAAATATTTAATTCAACAGTCAAAATATCTATGTCATTAGGATATTGCAAACACTGTAAGTTTATAATGAATCGCGTGAGATTTTCAATTCTTTCTATGCAATAAGACACGTTTGTATCCGTAAATTTGGGTGGAATTTATTGTATTTAAAATGATCTGCTCACAATATTATGAAAGCTTTTAATGTGAACAAGATTTATTGCAATCATCGGTCTTTGGAATAATGCGATATATAATAAACATTTAAAACGAACGTGAATCGAATAACGACTAGTCAAAAAATCGATCTATTTATACGAGTATTGGTGGAAGTGAAAATCCTTCTTATTCAAAGTACTTGATGAAGTTTATCAAAGTGGTCACAGCTTAAGAGTTAAGAGGATTACAATTCAGAAGCAATGGGAAAATACTTCCGCAGATACTGTGATCTGATTAAAGTTTTATAACTGGAACTTGCTTTTGCCCGTTCTCGTAAGAATTTCTCGTTCTCGTGTAGCCTATATAGCCTTCCTAATGAATGTGGCTATCATACACAATAATTTTCCAAATCCTACTGGTAGTTCAGTGATTAGCGCGTTTTAACAAACAAAATCTTCAGCTTTATCAAATTAGTTTAGATTTTTCCAACGTGTCTCTCTTAGTAAAAAGTGAAACGTTCAAGCTGGATAAGTTACAGAAGTTGTAAATAGAAAGAAAGAAAAGATAGAGAGAAAACATATTTATTTGGCACATCGGTCAACAGATACAACAAAACTAAATTCTAAAACAATTTGGTGTTCATCACGGCTGGACTAAATAGGTTTAGTTCAGAAAAATGTCAGACAACCATATAATAGTTGCCTAAAAGCAGCACAAACAGATGTAATGGAATGAAGGAACATAATATTAAAAATTGTTGTACCAATCCAATAGCATGGAAACAACAAATAAAATAAAAACGATATTGATGCTTCAATACACATTTATATTTCTGAACTATTCAATGAAAGTAACTTACGAAAGTAGAACGGCGAAATGAAAATTTAGCATCGAACATAATAGCAATAAGTATTCTTGAAATAATATCGAGATTGAAACTTGAATGGTTGTTTCTCGAATTCTGAATAACATCTATGCCAAAATACTTCAATTTCAAGTTGTTTCCACTCCCTAAACTTTTATGCTGCTTTTCTGTTTTCTTATACAGCCTATATACAAAACTCATTTTATTCACTGTTTACGTATCTCAAGATTCCCCCCTCCAATAAACAAGTGTGTATTACGTTTATCTTTCATGTTTATATCCTGCAGCCTGATCTTTTCTCGATTACAGCCGTACAGCGTAGGTACAGCATCTACATCTCTGTCGTTTATTTTGGTTTTATTTCACACATAAAACAACGGTGGTTCTACGAATATATTTGATGTAACTCCATGTGATATATCGGCCATTTTCCAATTGTTTGTTCTTGGTATACACGGAGGGAACAAACCTCTCCTTAGATATTTGTTTGGCAACTACAAACATTTTCGCCCCAGTTCATTCGTTAGGGAAGGCTGCGTACAGGTAAACCTTAGCTTTGATCAGAAACATTATATGGAGGAAACTTGAACGTGGCTTTTTAGTTGAGGAGAACCTTTTTTTTGTATCAATGTTTGAACAGTGAATGTGAGGAAACTGTGTTTGCAGAACATGAAATTCGTCTTAGTGAAAAACCAGACGGTCCTTCCTAATGCACTCTTATGTAGGTACGTAAAACCATAAATTAGGATTTTTTACAATCTGAGGTCCTTCGGTCCTTTGGTAGGCATACGATTGGCCGAAGCCAACTCGAAGAGGACCCGTTAGACATTTGTAATAGAATGGGGCCTTTTAGGGTTCCGTGCCCATAGGGTAAAAACGGGACCGGTTACTAAGACTCCGCTGTCCATCTGTCTGTCTGTCCGTCTGTCTATCTATCACCAGGCTGTATCTCATGAACCGTGATAGCTAGACAGTTGAAATTTTCACAGACTATACGTATTTCTGTTGCCGCTATAACAACAAATACTAAAAACAGAACAAATAAATATGTAAGTGGGGCTCTCATACAACAAACGTGTTTTTTTGCCGTTTTTATAGATAATGCTAGTCCGACTTGCACTTGGCCGGTTTTTTTTAAATTGGTTTAAAATAATAGGCTCAGGTTTCACCACAATCTCAAATGATGGTAAGCGATGATGTTGTCAACGATGTAACACGCTTGCTTAGAAGTAACCTATTCATTCTTTACAAGACTTACATTTGTCAAAGAAGTCATTTATTCAAACTAGGCTGAACATCAGCACTTTTTGAACGTCAAAGTAACCGTTGCCACTTCCTAGGTAGTGTTTAAGTTGGGAAGAAGAAGTGGCGCAACAAACTCCCCAGCAACACATCTGTTTGTTAACTTTGAAGAACTTAAATTTATACAATGTATAATTATTTTTTTTATGATAGAAGTAGAAAATAAAAAAAAAGGTTTGCTGGGAGAAAACTCAACTTTGAGTTAAGCTCGCCTTTGTACATGAACTTTTTTTCACTGTATTTTGATTACTTTGGTGTACAATAAAGAATAACATTAACATTAAAATAACATTAAATTAAATTAAATGGCACATGTCAGCTAACACACTACATTTACAAATCTCCAGGTTGTAGCTATCAGAAAACACTGGTCCCAGCAAGAAGTTCCACTCCTGCTGGAAGCTAATACATATGAGTTAGAAAACCAGGGGCCCTAGACAAAAAACTTTTCTGTAGCGTTAACGTCAGACGCTCACGACAAAATGTATGGGAATGACATTAGGTGTGGAAAGGAAACGTCATCACCTAATGTCATTCCCATACATTTTGTCGTGAGCGTCTGACGTTAACGCTACAGAAAAGTTTTTTGTCTAGGGGGGCTGAACGGAAATTTATATGGTGGACCTCTCCACGTACATATCCGATCAGCTTTTCTATTACAATCTAGATAACTTTGATGTATACAGGCTAACGCAATCCGATAATACATGATCCCAATTAATCCCAAACCTAGTTCCAACAAACGAGAATTCGTTAAATTAACATCGGTTCTATATTCAGCTTTGATTTTAATTAAACCAATAATAGCAAATGAAGCAACAAAACAATATAATGAGGTCATTAATCACCGACTAATCAGCGCTGATTGGGAGTTAAAGGAGAAAATATCAAGTAATTTTACGAGAAAATGATCAAAGAAAATCCTTGGAGAAGTTCCTTGTAACGAACCAGCCCTTTTGTCTTGAATTTAATTTAACATTTCGTCGACTTGATTCAATTGTCCGTATTATTGTAATTATTAGTCTACTGTGTAATAATTATGTGTTTATAATGAAAATGTTTTGACATGGTAATGTCAGACTGTTGAGTTACGTGTTGACGTGTGGTTAATTCATTATATATCTATGATTTCACGTTAATTACTGATATATTATGAGGTATAAAACGCTAATAGGATTATATAACGTGATGCCGGTTAGCGATCACTAGTACATTTTTAATGAGATCATGACATTTACATTTTACAATATAATGGTGGAATGTTGATGAAGAGATCGTGGCTAAATAATAAAAGCCGCACGGGTCGATCTTCAAGGTTAAGCAACGATTACCGAGGTCAGTCTGTGAATAGGTGACCATTTTAACCAACCGAGACTTTCCGTGCCTCGGAAAGCACGTTAAGCCGTATTGTTCCCGGCTGTCATTTGTAGATCTTTGGCAGTCGTTACGGATTGTCAGAAGCCAGAAAATCCGACTCCAGTCTTGCCAAGAAGTAGGTACCGTGTTACCCATTAATGGTTTGTGGAGGTTTGGTAGGCAGCCACTCTACGTAGAAGAATGGTATTCAGGTGAATCCGTTTGACTGGAACCCGACCCCAAAATAGTTTGAAAAAGGCTAGTAAGATGATGATGGTGGACTGATAAACGTACCTATGTACTTATTCCAGCATTAGCCTGCGAGATCTATTAATAGGACCATTTTCGTCATCTATCATCCATCGATTTCATCCTACTTTCTGCTAGTATTGCAAACGTTTGTTAGGATTGATTGATGAATGGATGAATGTTTGTTACTCTTTCAGACATAAACTCCTGAACGGATTTGGATAAAATTTTGCACGCATGTAGTTTATAACTTGGATTACCTTAAAGAATATTTTTTATTCCGGGGTATTCGCCATTCGGATGATTTCCGGCTTTGAAGCTAGAAGGCTTTAAGACACCCTAAGAGCAATGGAAAGGGTATATGCGGATGCTGATGACTTGGTGAAGGCTGCGATCAGGGAGGCACTGGTCTTATGGATGTGTTGGCAATTTAGGGAAGCCTATGTCCAACAGTGAATGCCCTTCAGCTGAAATGATGATAATGATTATGATAGCAACTTGCAGTGGACTGATTTAAGCTGATGATAGTGATGAGAGAGCATTCACCATCACCTTCAACTATGAGCAACATATAACTTATACGGAAGTCTATATCACATTAAACTAATGACCCTTATACATATTAAAGCATATTAAACAATTTTCCGAACTACATATCGAGAAATTAAAATTGATGAAGCTAATTCGTGCCTAATTGGGCAATAAATATAGAATCGGCCGTTATAGATAAAATATATTGTTTTAGGTGGAATAAATAACGTCGGCAATAAAAAAGAAATAAAAGGGTCGAAGATAGTTAATAGCGAGATGTCTCGGAGAATATTATAAAGGGCTATGCGTCATTTTGGGCCCACTTTTTCAAAATGAAACCCATGTTGAATGAAAACTTTTAGAGGGTGTACTTTATTTCATTCTACGGCATATAAGAAATTCAAATACAGAGCGAAAATAATGTTTTCGTATGGCTTGGTTATTTAAACAATATTATTTTAATTAAACACAACATTTTTAATATAAAAAAAACATTTTACATTTTGTACGAACTCAGGCCCACTTACATAATGTTATATTAACATTAACTCGTCAAGAGCTATTTGTAATCTTAGGTACTAGCTGACAGCTAATTATTTGTAATATATTTATAATTAGAATAACTTGTGGTATTACCAGTCTCACACTTGATTGAGAAACCTTCACATAACATAGGTCTCATTACAGTTCAACAATATTTTGAAAAAGGATGCTTTGGAATTCTGGATGTTTGTTCATCAATCACGCCTCAACTGAACAAATTTGTATGAAACTTGGCACACGGGTAGACCATGACCTAGTCTAGAATTCCGTATAGTAACTAGAGTTCCTTTTCGAATAATTTCCGGTTTACGCGGGCGAAACCGATGGCAGAAGCTAGTGTGTAATAAAAAAGAAATACAAGGGTTCGAAGAAAATGACCGTCAGAATAAAAACTGTAAGTTTTATTTTAAAACGTAAATAAAAGCATTTCTGTGCGCCAACATTTACATTTTCAGAGATTTATCTTGCTATCTAATCCGTACATTAATCCGATTAGATGCTGGATCAAGAACGACAATATTTCTCTTTTTTATTATTTGTTAAAAGATAAATTCCTCTTGCTGAAATAAATGCTTTTGTCAAGGAAGGTAAGTAATTAAAAACAGTCAATTAATTCAGAGTGTAACGTAGAAGCAATTGGCAGCTTAAGAACCTATTCTTAAAGACGAAATTAGCGATTTTAAGATTTTAATCTTGGCAATTTAAGATGTAGGTAGGCTACTGATTCTTAAACCTGTTAAGTAATCTGCGTTATAAATGTTATCTTTTTTTTATTATTATTATTGATAGACGCGCGCTTGACCACTATCTCACCTGATGGTAAGCGATGATGTGGTCGAAGATGGAGCACGCTTGCCTAGAAGTAACCTATTCACTCATGACTTAAAGACTCCCAGGTTGTAGCTATCAGGAAACACAGACTCCGGCAGGCAGGTTGTAGCTATCAGGAAACACAGACTCCGGCAAGGAATTCCACTCCTTAGCGGTACGCACAATGAATGTATTCCCAAAACGCTTTATGCGTGTGGGTGGCTAATAATAGGTCTTGTGTCAACCTATGAAATTGCCGTTTTGTACGAAAAAATTTAAACGAATTTTTTTCATGTATTTTTTATTTGTATTAATCGAAGTAATCACCCATGCAATCAATGCCAACGCTGTGGCAGTTTATTGATGCCCTTCTTAAAGAAATCAGCTGGACGGGAGGCAACAAATTCTTCAAATGCATTTTGTACTGCCTCTCGGGAATTGAATTTTTTTCCCGCCAAGAAGTTATCCAAATTCTGGAAAAAGTAGTAGTCTGCAGGCGCAAGGTCTGGTGAGTAGGGCGGATGACGGAGAGCTTCCAACCCTAGTTCTTGCAACTTGGAGACCGTCTGCTGTGCAGTATGAGGTCGCGCGTTGTCGTGCAGGAGCAGCGGAGACGAGCGATTGACCAATGCTGGTTGGAGACGTGCCAGCTTCTCCATCATTGTGTTCAGTTCTTCACAGTACACATCTGCAGTAATGCTCACGTCATGCCCGTTTGGTAAGAAGCTGTGTCACACCGGCGCTAGACCACCAAACAGTGACCATCACTTTTCTAGGGGTAAGTTTTCGTTTAGGGCATTGTTTTGGTGCTGAACCAGGATCCAACCAACTTGCTGAGCGCTTGCGGTTATCAAACAGAATCCATTTTTCATCGCAGGTAACAATGCGGTTCAAAATTCCTTCATTTGTGTGTCTGTTGAGCAGTGCAAGGCACGTCTCGACGCGTACTTCGCGCTGGCGATCATTGAGTTCGTGGGGCACCCATTTGTCAAGCTTTTTTACCTTGCCAATTTGACGCTAACGTCGAAAGCTGCTGCTAATTCAGCCGTAGATTGTGTATCATCAGCTTCCACAATCGCCTTTAATTCGTCATTGTCGACCAAAGTCTTCGGACGACCGCGAGGATCATTTTTCAGGTCGAAATTTCCAGAACGGAAGCGAGCAAACCAATAACAGGTGGTGCGTTGGTTTGTAGTGTTAGCTCCGTAAACGTCGTTGATGTTGCGTGCCGCTTGTGCCGCGTTGCTGCCACGACGGTACTCATATTCCATAATTAGTCGAATTTTTAACGTATCCATGATGACAAAAAAGATTGAAATGCGATGAAAATGTAACACTAATCAATAAACAAATGACTACTTTTGGAAAAAAAAAACATGTTTTTAAAATACTTAAAATTAATTTGAAATTAGAATTCTTAGCCAAACAAAAATTATTTTGATTTGAAATGGCCAGTACTGCAGAACGGCAATTTCATAGGTAAAGACCTAATATAATACAACGTGTATCAGATTAAACGCAATAATTTATCTGCCTGTCCGGCCCCGGCGACACACCGGTGTGTCGCGAATTAATCGCGAATTTAATGTTTATTTACCTATTACATAAGATTTACTTTATATTAGGGAATTTTCACATGTTGGGCCTGAGCGGTTAAGGGGTTATTGTACTCATCATTATGAACAACTTTCACTATGGAACCAATAATGAAATCTCGAAAAAAAAATCGACTGCCCCATACATTTCTGTGCGCATAACGCGACAAAACGTACTGTACACCTGTTTTTTTTGGGATTTCGGTGTCGATCCCGCAGTAAAAGTTGTTCATAATGATGAGAACATGCATACAATGTATTCTGTTACACTTTGTTTAGAGGTTTTATTGTTTTTTTGTGTGAAAGAGGCAATCCCTGAAAGTTCTAATTAGGTACTGCCTATTTCAAAAATTCTTCCACTGATAGAAAACTACAATAGCCGCTGAGTGTCAAATTCTATTTTTATACCACCGTTTGTTTGCGATAGGTCACGGAGTGAAGCCACAGGAAAAAGCCAGTTCATTAATGGACGCGGGTTCACGTCAATAAGTTGTTATTAGTCCTACACATGACCTCTTGAATATCAGTTCATCGCCTTAGCATTTCCATAGACTACGTCTTTGTGGCGTAGGTATACCTAATAATAAAAATAATTAAGCTTTTTTTTCCTAATAATAGAAATATATTCTAAAAGCTTTTTTATGGGAAGCCGAAAAAATGGTTTTGTAGGTACGTTCACCTTTAAAATGTGTAGGTATATTTAAAAAACTGGACTATAAAAATATGCCTTAGATGTGTAATTTGAGAAACTTGACATAATTAGTGTTCTTATCTAACACACCAAACGTGTTATGGAATTCTTAAACAAAAAATACCTATTCAAAGATTCCTTCCTTTTTTATTTAGACGGTGCACAATCTACATTACAAAATATTTTATTATTAGGTATAATGTAAAATACAATAATAATAAATTACAAAACAATATTTGGTATTCGCCATAGACTATCCTTCATTTCAAAAGTCGAATTGTCAACTTTGACATTTGAAACTGATTTTTTTTCTGAATTATAAGCACCATCCACCATCTTTATTTTCCTACTCGTTCTTTTAAAGATCGTCTTCTCTTTGTCTACACACAGCCTAAGCTTTATAGTTCGCCGATTTTTATGGCTTCGGAACCATTGATCCGTCAATATGACACAGGGACATTTTATAAGGTCAACTGTCATCATTATATAAATGAGTATTTCCAAATGAATCGCAAATAAGTACATTATTATGATGATTGATGAGGTTTGCGGCTTTATAATCTGACAAATAGGTACGTTTGTTTTTAATTTAAAATCAAATTAGTGTGGGGGAAATTATGGAGCGTAAAAACCATTTTGGAAGTTTGGAACGGGAAAATACATAGGTACTACGTAGCTAATTAAATATGAAAAGTTTTGATTAGCAAAAAGTCTCGCTAAATTCTTTACATCATTTCTTTATCATCATTAAGCTTGTGACTTAAAAATAACAGCCGCACGGGTCGATTTTCAAGGTAAAGCGACGCTTCCCGAGGTCGGCCAGTGGATGGGTGACCATTCATTGCATACGGAGATTCCTCCGTGCCTCGGAAAACACGTTAAGCCGTTGAAAATCTTTGACAGTCGTAACGGTTAGTCAAAACCAGACAATCTGACACTAGTCTTGCAGAGGGTTATCGTTTTACCCAGTTAACGGGTTGTGGAGTTCAGATATGCTGCCAGTTAGTTACTGGGTAAGATAGGCAGTCACACCATTTAAAATACTGGGAAGTACCAGATACCGGCTGCGGAATTTGTTCGAAAGAGTCACCGCGGCCCTGGAACGCAAAGGGCATTTCGAGGAACACGAATGGGTTTTAGTCAGAAAGAGTCTGACACTCCCTTCCACAACGCCCAGAGCGGAAGGACTCTTTTTTTATTTGGGACAAGCCCCCCACACATTCCCAAACCACTGCAACTCCTGAAAGCCAGAATCAACAGCGGCGACCACCAGAAAAACGCCAAGTCAATGAAGCTGGACGAGTCCCGGAGAAATGATTCAACTGTCTTGGATCCCGCAACGAAATTAATCAGAAAATAACAGCGGAGGAGTAGTAAAAAAATATAATTTCCACTTCCCTCCTTATTAAGCAGGAGAGAGATCAGAGCTAGGCCAAATAGGCACCAAGGGACATAAGGGCTGAAGAACTCATTTAATGATTTTCCATCCTTAAAAAAAAGTACCAGATACCAGATGCTGCTGAGTTTAGAATGGAAGCCGACCCCAATATGGTTGAGAAAAGGTTAGGCAGATGGGTTGATCCATCTAAATAGTCGGTTCCTAACATGTGGTCTACAAGAGCTGAAAAATATGATATGGAAAAGTTTTAAAATAAAAGAAATCAATTTCATAAAAACATTAATATGCAAATTGATATCGTATGGTGTCGCACGTAAAAGAATAGCACCATCCCATCACTGCCCATGGGTGTCGTAAGAGGCGACTAAGAGACTCACTTGAGAATGGGCAGCAGCATTCTCTGTCTAAGGTACATTGATACAGCTAAACTGCGATCGCCAACCCTCCTGCCAAGTGTGGCGATTATGGCAACTCTCCTCCCTTCAGGAGCCCTTTGTCAAGCAGTGGACGTCTTACGGGTGATAATTATGATGATGATCATCCATCCATCTAAATCATTGGTTCCTAACCCGTGGTCCGCGGGCCTCGTGTGGTCCGCAAGAGCTAAAGTATGGTCCTGGAAAGGTTTAAAATAAAAAGAACAACACAATAATATTATTAAAATTCAAATTGAAAACAAATTGTGTGTTGAAATACGACAAGTTTTTAAGCATGATATGTATAAGTTATTATTTAGATTAACACTGTAAAATTATGTTGGAGTTCTGATCCCTGTTAATAACAAGGCTATCAAAGTGGTCCCAGGTCTAAAATAGGTTGAGAACCGCTGATCTAAATTCATTACTAAAAATTGCATTGCACTTACCTACTGGCTTGCTAGTTAGCGCCTTTACCTTAACACTAGCGGGATCTTAACAGTGGGTGTATCATGACCTTTGCTAATGTTATCGAGTTTGTTAAAAAAGTTCAATTGGTTCCGTAGGTACCCGTAGGGTAACCAACAGAACCTTACTGCTAAGCCTCCGCTGTCCGTCCGTCTGTCTGTCTGTCAGCGGGTTGTATCTCAAAAGCCCCGCCATATTGCCGCCATATTGCCGCCATATTGCCGCCATATAGTACAGTCTACAAAGCTATTTGGTATACAGGCAAAAATATTATTTTTTCCACTGCACTCCAATATTATTTTATTTATACTTACGAGTGTGGTATACAATAATTGTCTACTCAGTACACTCACAATATTGTTTAAAAATAGTTGCAAGTTAGCTGCTTGCATTTGGTACCTATGCAAGCAGCTAACTTGCAACTATTTGTTTTTTATTTAGCTTTGTTGTTGACTGTACATAGAATTAAACGGAACCTATTTAAATTCTACTTTCTGAAAGTAAGTACAATAAACATGTTTTTCTCGGTATAATGTACGAACTCTGACTCGCACTTAGTCGGTTTTACTATCTACATTTCGTAGGTAAATGTTATATGTCTAATGTCCCGAATTTAATCTTAATCATGTTTTACAACAATGACCTGTCAAATATTCACGCCGAAATAGTTAAAACTAGTTCCGAAAACGTTTTACTAACTCAATCCATTAGATATCAAATACCTGCTTTTGTTTGAAACTCTGGAAAAACCCAACGGACAAGCTGAACGGGTTTTATTATTTACTCCTACTACCTAATAATATTATAAATGAGAAAGTAACTCTGTCTGTCTGTCTGTTACGCTTTCACGCAAAAACGGCTGAACAGATCGTCATGAAATTTGGCAGATATATAGCCTGGGATATGGAGAAGGACATAGGACATATTTTTACGCCCTATCCGATAACCGACATTCATGCGGGCGGAGCTACGAGCAAAAGCTAATTTATTGTATACTTAATTGTACACTGAGAACCATAACCCACCTATCAGAACCAGTACAAATATATTTAATAATTTTTCATGGAACGACTGCCGATCTGCCCAGGGGCTCGAGACAAGTGAGATTCTGTCAGCGGTAGCGTGGCGAAGGCAATACGTCAAAAATGTATTGAATTGACAGATGCTATCGAAATGTCACGTGATCAAATTCCTACATTTTGGCATTTCGACAGTCGCATTCGCTAATTGAATGGCACATTGTCTAGGGCCTCTGCACAACCCAGAAACTGGATAACACGTTGGCAAGACTGGCATCGATTTTTTGGCTAACGTAAAGTCTATCAAAGATCTACAAATGACAGCCGGGACTAACTGCTGCACGTGCATTCCGAGGCACAAAGGAGTCTCGAATAGCCTCCACATGTAAAAAGCCTGGTCACCCATCCACAGACCGACCCTGGTAAGCGTTGCTTAACCTTGATGAACGACTTTTGCGGCTAAATACTTAGCTACGAGTTCTTACCGAGTTTTATTGCCCCAACCCATCAGATATTTAATACCTTTATTTGAAACACTGGAAAAACCAACGGCTTACCGCAACAGGTTTAAGTACTTACCTATTTTAGGAATTTAATAACTGTATAGTTACTAGGAATTTTAATACACACTCTATTTTATTGGCGAATCGAAATATCTGGACATTTGCATAAAGAATGAGCGTACGAGTCACAGAAAATTGAATCTTAAAAGTAAGAATCAGAGTTGTATTTTGATGTAACATAAATTATAGGATTAGACTAAATGAATTAAAACCGATCAGACAGTAGATAAAGTTAAGAACATCTAGAAACTGCAAATTATGATGGTTTTAAGAAAGGATGGTCACACACAGAGCAATTTCATTGATTAGCTTTGTCTGTTCTTAATACGTCGAAATGACTTATCATCAATCATATTTAATTTGAATACATGACAGTGACAACACTTAGCAGATTATAAACAACATCATTTAAATTGTTGTATCTATTGAACATTCAAAAAAACGTACTCGTTTAGACAGGTTACGCAAAAAAACTGATTGTGAAAACAGAACTATTAAGACTACTATTGAAACAGACATAAAGCACTTGTGATATTACGTAGTTCCTGTTGAAAAATCAATGATTAACGACCGCCCACGTGTCGCCTTGATTTAACACCGATTACACGGCCTAATGTTGTACAACCACAGCTCGAGCACCAAGTGTACCAACCTCACCATATCATTGGGCAACTCAACGTCGAACAGGCGTAATGACTCAGTTCAGTACGCCTTTTCGACTAATACCTATCCATTTATCATTTTGACTGTAAAATATGCGCCTGATGAGCACACAACAAACGGTAATGAAGTGTGGCAACCCTAACGTTTGACAATTAACGTCGTTTAGACCCGCAGCACAGTGTTGCTACATGCAAATATGTATGTTTGTAGAATTAGCATTGGGAATCAGTGATTGATCGTGCTGGGTTTAAAATTGTTGCCAGCTAGAAAATGTGGCTGGGGAATATTTGGGTTCAATTATGGCTGACGTCATGGGTTACTTCGTTGATTCACTTTATTTATTAAAATGAATAAGAAAAACATAGACTCATAATGTCGTATGTTCAGGCTTCTACTTTTCAAGGCGATGGTCAACTTGAGATCATTTGGGCCTTTATAGAGTGTTCCAGAAAGGTGTGGTCATATTTAAGGGTGATGTTGGGTAGTTGATATATACATTAAGGAAAAAGAGTCAAAACATAAAAAGTGAGAATTTTTCCAAAAATTTGACCAGAAAAATCGACTAAGGGCCATTTTCACCAAGCCAAACTGATCGCGATCAGCGTATAAACCACGTTTATGAGTTGTCAGTGTCACTATTTTTCTACGGAAAATTGACGCTGACAGCTCTTGAACGCAGTTTAGATGTACTGATCGCGTTCAGTTTCATTGGTGAAATCCGCTCTAAAAGGTTACGAAGAAATGAGTTTTCAAGCAGTTTGTTAAAGTTGACGACGAAAGATGGTATTTAGTTTAGTTCAATCATAGATTTGATGTCACCAACTGCATCAGACTGCTTTAAAAGTCATTTCTTCGGAAGTTTCTAGTCGTTTCAACTGGACGAGTGTTTTAAAAAAAAAATCAAATTTTTATGTTTTGTCATTTTGTTTCCGCTCGAGCACTGACATGTGAAAATTCCAAAATAAAAAATAAATCTTACGTAATAGTAATAATAAACATTAAATTCGCGAGTGTGTGAGCACAGCTACCCAACGTCATCCTTAAATGACCACACCTTTCTGGAACACTGTATAGTAGCCAGGTTAATAGTAGCTTCACTGTATGGCACTTGGGCAGTCCATGCAGGCTCGTTGTGGACCTTTCATTATTTCTATCGGGCTTTTTATTTATTTATTTATTATATCTTACTTTTTGACCTTTGATAATATCACCTTGGGCTTATTGAAGCCCGTGGCTAGACCCACATGAAAAAGTTTCCAATGTCCCGGGATCTATAACACCTAAATCAAACATGAGGTATTCAACCCTTTACGATATTTAATTTAAACTCACACACTCGTTCCGTCATGGCGTGACCTATTGTTTTTTACACAATCACATTTTGAATGACATTTTTATTTTTATGAATACGTACAGGGTCTACTCAAGCATAATTCGGGCACCCCGACCTCTGTGTGAAGAGCTCATGAATAAGGGTTCCGTAGGAGGTAGATATTAGGCAGGTATGCCCGAAATTAGGGTTTTCATGGAAATTGGCCTCCGCTTCCGCAGTAGCGGAAATTCCGCAGAAAAACCTCCGCGATCTGCAAGTTCTTTATGTAACAGAGGTATTACTCCTGATTTCTCAATTACGCAAGTGATTTTGAATATTTCTCAGTCTCTATTATAGCCTTAAAACAAAGGAGAATTGAATGCGGGGCGAGATGAGAGGGCGAATTGGGGCAAGTTTTTAACTCAACCAGTGGTTAAATTGTATTATAAAATGGCATTATTGATCAATTGTTATTTATCAAGCAAAATATTGACCGATAACGCCATATATTGTACCATAGTTTAACTACGGATAAAAAACACGACCTTAGTTGCAGCTCAAGGTCAAATTTTGATGTAACGGAACATCCCTAGCCGGACACACGTGTGGTGTGAAGATGCACGCTCCAGCGACCCTTCAAGTGGGTTTTACGAATCTGGTGTACATTTACATGGATATTACTTAAGGCCAATCCGGGTAGGCAGGCAATACATATTTCTGGAGCGTACTTTATCAATATTTTCAGTTTTCTTGGCATACGGCAATGAAAGCGGGCTAGGTGCCTTTTCAAAAGAAAACCCAGTGTCCTCCTGCCTGAATATAATCACTAACTACAATTATAAACCAACAACCAACCACCAACCAATATTATAAAGCTGATGAGTTTGTTTGGTTCAACGCGCTAATCTCAAGAACTAATGGTTCTAATTTAAAAAATATTTTAGTGTTAGATAGCCCATTTATAGAGGAAGGCTATATAACCATTATCTCATATCGAGACTCTTCCGTCCCTCGGAAAGAATGTTAAGCCGTTGGTCTCGGCTCTCATTTGGAGATCTTTGGCAGTCGTTACGGATTATCAGAAGCCAAAAATCTGACACGTCTTGCCAAGAAGTACCGTGTTACCCAGTTAATGGGTTGTGGAGGTCTGGTAGGCAGCCGCTCCACGTAAAATACTGTTATTCAACTGAATCCGGTTTGACTGGGAGCTATTTAGAGATAGTTGGGAAAAAGGCTAGGCAGATGATGATGCTATAGGCTATATAACATCACACTACAACCAATACGAGCCGGAGCATTAGTGAAAAATGTGACGCATACGAAGTTGCGCGGGTCAGCTAGTACATACATAAGTGTACACTCTAAAGCGCAGCTTGTGTGTCCTACTGCTTTTTCCCCGGCTTCACCCTTGTAGCCACAGTAACAGTTCATTTTTTCGGAAAAAAATGTCATAATCGTTTAACCAATGAAACTACTCGATTAGCGAATAAACCGAGTTTATGAGCTGTCAGTGTCATTATTTTTCTATGAAATATATACTGACAGTACTTGAACGCAGTTTAGATGTACTGATCGCGTTCAGTTTCATTGGTGAAATCCGCTCTTAGTAGGTTTTCAGAAATTACCTCCTATAAACTAAAATGCTAACAATTTCACCTGTTTAGATAGTTAAAATCTCGTCGTCGTGACAATGAATCAAGCTCGCGACTGCGTATGCGCATATCCGGTTCCCATAGGAATTTCCCGTTCCCGTATAGCCTACAGCCTCCCTCATGAATATGGCTATCATATACAAAAATATTTTTTCAAATCCGACTGGTAGTCAGAGATTAGCGCGTTCAAACAAACAAACAAACTCTTCTGCTTTAATATAATAGTATTATAGTCTTCTTCTTCTTCGTGTCGATGGCACGACAGTTGGTCAGATTTGGGTGACCCAAAATGTTGCCACCTCCACAGCATCGTTGGTAGCCGCACACAGGTCACTCAGGCTGCATGTCTTAGGGCACAGAGGGCAAGATAGCAGGTGGAGCATGGTCTGTGACTCCGCTCCACATCCACACCACAGTATTATAGTAAGTACCTATATAGATTATACCGAGACAGTCCAGGGTTCACCAGATGTCTACATTTCAATATCATTATCGTTAGTGGTGTTCCTGAAAGCAATTAAGTACAGCTTTATTTTTCCTAGAACTGTTCAAACTTGGATTTGGCTCTGTTACCCAAACAATTGTAACTTTGATCCCTTGACACTGGAAAATTTACACGTGCCAGAAACTTGCTTTGTCAATAAAATTGAAGCCAATAACAAGTTTATATCGAACAGCTAACAAGCTGAAACTTTCCTCCTATAAATAACATGTTACAAACTGCCTACATACGTACGATACACTTACGACCGGGTACTGAATATTTAGAACATGCCAAACACTATGGTAGACGCCAGATAAAACTGCAATAAAGAAAGTACCTGACCTTTCTTTAATATCCTTTCATAAATACCCGAACAATAAAATATGGACCGTTTTTCATTACTAGAGAATGTAAAGGATCACGATAGAAGTCGATTCGTTTTTGATATTAAGACCGGTCAAGTGCTTCTGGCACACCGATGTGCCACCCAATTCACTCGTTTTGGAACTCTTATTATTACTACAAGGTATTTTATATGATGTTGACGTTTGACAGTTCGGTCCCGCACAGTCAATAAGTGTATATGGGTCAACGACTTTTAGTGCACATTTATCTGGCGCCAACCATACTACTAGCCACTAATGATTAGCGCCAAGGATTGACAGGATTTCAGGCTAAAGTTGAGTTTGACAATATACTCAACTCCAATTTCTTCATTCAGAAACCGGGGGATAAAGTCTTTACAAAGCCTTGTTTCCAATTGATTTTATTTTACAAGTACTGTAGCAGAGCAGAAACTGAACTGTAATTTTTAGTTCTGAAGTTGTCCTTCCAGAAACACATATACATTGGTTTACAAGTTTGGACACTACATTGCGAACGCTGTATAGGCACACAACATAAATGATGTGCTTCACAAACGTAGTACATATAAGTACGGATTTCCTTAAACATCCCTGATATATATTATAACTATCATAAATTATAAGCTCTTTACAACAAAGGGCGGCACACACATTCCGATACATTTTTCATCTAGATACGACATCCATTGTATTCAGAAATCAAAAATTAGTTTTGATAAGCTCGTAAATATGGCTGCCGGTATCTAAATCAGATTATGTAAATGTATTGTTTTACAAACAATAATGACTTCGTGACTTTACTATCTCGTGTAATCTCATCTTTGGGATATCTGTAATTGTATTAACGTTTGCTTTTATGAATATTATTTAACTTTTAATGATTTATGACCTGTTGTTGTTTAAGTTCTGTCAATTTCTGTTGTAGATACTCGAAGTGTGTATCCAAAGGGTCTTCCAGTCTTTTCGACTGCTCCGTAGGTCTCGCGGTCGCAAACGCGACTGCCAAGTAGTCCTGGGTTTGATTCCCAGGTCGGGCAAAAAGTATTTATCTGTGACAGCCCGAAGTTTGGAAGAAGGTGGTGTGACACCTTCATGCCTCTGAAAGCACGTTAAGCCGTTGGTCCGGGGCCAGGTCGGTCTCTAGTCGTGTCGGGTTGCCGTCCCATCGGACTATGAAGTGAAGGTAGCTCAGAGGATAATTTGTTCGAAAGAGTCACCGCAACCCTGGAACGCAAAGGGCTTATGGAGGAACATGGATGGGTTTTAGTCAGTAAGCGTCTGACACTCCCTTCCGCTTCACCCAGAAAGTTAGAAGTCATTTGATGATTTCCCATACATAAAAAAGAGGGAGTACAGGTGTGTTGGCGCACGCATTTGTTCACTTTAATATGTCCTGCGCAGCCTGCGCCGATGGCTAGTCTCCGTTAAGATTGGCCGCCATGGCCGAAATCATTCAGGAGGACGATATTCAAGGGCGATTCTCGTGTTCCCATTCGAACCGCGGTCACAAGCCGTCAAAAAAACTTCTAATTTTCGTACATTTTGACTAGTTTCTGAGATTGCTGAGATGATATTGCGACTTGAATTTGAACGCTTATCGGCCTGCCAGTGTCAGTAAAACAGTCCAATGAAGACAAAGTGGCTTTCTATCAACGGATTTTAACGACAGTCCACAATCCACAATGGACTGTCGTTTCAACAATCCGTAACGACTGACAAAGATGTACAAATTACAGCCGGGAGCAACGGATCAACGTGCTTTTCGAGGCATGGAGGAATCTCAGTACATTAAGATATCACCCATCCACAGTCCGACCTCGGCAGGCGTTACTTAACCTTGAAGATCTGCCCGTGTGGCTGTAATTAGCCACGATAGTAAGAGTTATTATTAAATCAACGACCAGAATATCCCTTAACAAGAACACCATTTGAGTCGGTGACTAAAGTCGCTAACGAGACGACAAAGAGTGTTAACAGACAAGCGAAGCATGCGCTCTAAAACTGTCGTTAATTAGTCGAAAATTAATTATCTTCGAAGTTCGTCTGTTAATTATGGACACGCACTATGTAAGTATAGGAAGAGCTCATAAAAACTGTGCTAGAAATATTGACCAACTGGTTTTGCCATCACGTCCCGTGGGTGTCTTAAGAGGCGACTAAGGGACTCACCAGAGAATGGCAGCATTCTCTGTAGGTACATTGCTACAGCTACACTGCGGTCGCCAACCCGCCTGCCAAGCGTGGCAATTATGGCAAAATTTAGGGGAGGCCTATGTCCAACAGTGGACGTCTATCGGCTGATATGATGATGAGGTTTTGCCAGCGACTTTGGCCGTGTGACTGTTGAAAATTATCCAACAGGAACGTATTACCGGGTTAAAATGTCCTTGTCTAATACGGCCTGTATTAGAACAAGAACTTTTTTTATTGTCTACCTGTGTTCTACCAAAATTCGTTGAACTGTTTTTAGGCATGATTTATTAACAAAAATACTTCTTTTTCGTATCCTATTCTGGTAGGCAGAGACTGACTTGGGGAAGGCAGAGATTGCCTAGCCCAAAGAGATACTTGATTTGCTTGTCTTTCTCATCATCATCATCATATCAGCCGACAGACGTCCACTGCTGGACATAGGCCTCCCCCAAGCGTCGCCACAACAACCGGTCCTGTGCATCTCGCATCCATCAGCTACCCGCGACCCTCACCAGATCATTGGTCCATCTTGTGGGAGGCCTTCCAACGCTGCGTCTTCCGGTACGCGGTCGCCACTCCAGAACTTTTCGGCCCCATCGACCATCTGTTCTGCGAGCAATGTGCCCTGCCCACTGCCACTTCAATTTGGCGATCCTTCGTGCTGTGTCGGTAACCTTGGTTCTCTTGCGGATATCGTCATTCCTGATTCGATCAAGATTCGCAAGGAAACTCCGAGCATTACCCTCTCCATTGCCCTTTGGGTGACTTTAAGCCTTCTGATGAGGCTCATTGTGTCTTTCTCAACTTTCACGAATTTTATCGTCATGGGGAACGGCTATGTCTACAATTTGCGCACGCCTCTCGATTCTTTCCACTACCACTATATCAGGCTTACTGGCCACGATAATCCTAACAGTAATGGACCTAGCTCAGTAGAATGTGATATGGCCATTATCGGGACCTGTAGTACGACACTTCCGATTCCACAAGGGGTCCACAGGAGTCTGAGTCCTGATGAACAATCGTGGCTAGGCACAAGCCTATGCAAGTACTCTTCGTTAGCTAGTCGAGAACTACCAGAGATACTCGTAATGATACTCCCGTGTGACATGCCCAACAGATATTCGTCTTGAAAATTTCGTTCACAATATTGCACAGACAAAACCTTCGGTTTCCCCAAAGAGGTCAATACATTTACAATACTACAGTAGGATCACCAAAGTGGAACAGAGGCGTGCTGCCCAGGCTGAGCCAAACATACTCGTGTAACCTAGATTAATCCTTTGTTACTGAAGCTTACAAAATGTGAATAAAAAAGTAAAAAAAACAGTTGAATATCTATTGTTCGAAATTCGAAATTGGAACAGTTCCAATAAATAGCAATCAGCTGGTCCTCTCTTAAATATGTTCATTGGGACTTGACCAAATGGAGAATAATAAAATGTGTGAATTCTTTTCTCAATTTTAGGATAAGAGCTATACCAATGGTGCTACTGTCGAACATCGCTTTAAAAGTCGAACGGTTACCATGCTTACGCTTTGCTACTATTTTCTTATGTCACTATAGCAATACACCGACGTTTCTTTAAAAAAAAATCGGATAATTTAAGTGCTGGACACACAGAAAAGACGTAAGACGAGGACGGGGCGCGGACAAGGCACAGACGCCGCGCCGTCGCCGTCGCGACTTTTTAAAACATAGAAAAGACGAGGCACGGACTGACTTCTTTGACCGGACAGCGACGAGCGAGTCCGCTCGCGCCCTTGCCCTGTCCTTTCTATATGTTTTGCGTCGCAACGCTTCTATACATTTTGTATGAAAAAGACGTCGAAGAGACATAATGTCCGCGACCCGTCCTCGTCTTACGTCTTTTCTGTGTGTCCAGCGCCTTATAAACTTGCGAACCTCCCTTCTTTTGTAGGTACGGATATAGATGAGACATTGAAAACGGTTAAAGGCTTTTTGAAAAAATCTGTATGAGCGAAGCCACGAGGCGAAAGCTATAAACACAATTATAAATTAAAGTTTATATAACCTACTAATAAACAAGTAAAACTAACTAAAACCTTTGTTTTTCAAGCAATTTTTCATAACAGGCTTAATCCGCCAACTTCTACTTGCCCTGTTGAATCGAAACTTTGTTGTGAAATATTTATTATTAATATTTTAAAAGCGTTTGTTATTTAGTAACTTATTAGCTAGTAAACAAGCGAGTTAGTTTATGCGAGCTAATTTTAAAAACAAGCTTATTTTGGGCAACTTTCGCTATCGAGTTAGAACTTTATAGAGAGATTTTCTGTTCCGTTTACAATACCTACATAGATGTTTTATTTGGTTGAAGAGGTCATGGCTCAATAATAACAGCTGCACGGGTCGATATTCAAGGTTCAGCAACGCTTGCCGAGGTCGGTCTGTGGATGGGTGATCATCTTAACATACCGAGACTCCTCCGTGCTTCAGAAAGCTCGTTAAGCCGTTAGTCCCGGCTGTCTTTTGTAGATCTTTGACAGTCGTTACGGATTGCCAGAATCCTAATCTGACTCCAGTCTTGCCAAGAAGTACCGTGTTACCCAGTTAATGGGTTGGGGAGGTCTGGTAGGCAGCCGCTCTACGTAAAATACCTACTGGTATTCAGCTGAATCCGGTTTGACTGGAAACCGACCCCAATATAGTTGGGAAACGGCTAGGTATTAGATGATGTGGTGTTTTATTTGGTCGAACTTAGTCACACAGCCACCCCGATCCTGTATATGTCGATCCTACATTATAGCACACCCACATTTGGTCAGTTAGATTTGAAGCTTTTTATTTTGCAAGTAAATTCACTTACGGCTAAAAAAATACCACGAATATTTTCTTTTTTTGATTTCGTGTTTTGCATACAACAATGCCATTTTTATCTTTTCATCACCCTCAGTTGACTGGTAGAGAATTCCTAAGGCTTAAAAATCCGCCATGGCACCTTTGTGCATTGAAATCCCTTATAAATGCGAATGTAACTCTGTCTGTTACACTAAAACAGCTGAACGGATCGTCATGAAATTTGACAGATATGTAGCCTGGGATATGGAGAAGGACAGGTTACTTTTTTACGCGATAACGATATGCACGCGGGCGGAGCCGCGCCGCGGGCTAAAGCAACTCTCAACTCTCACAGTAACCTGAGTAAGGTTAGCGTTACATACAGCTCCAGTATATAATATATTAATTTTGTCACATTAATTTACAAAGTACGTAACGTTGTTTCGCAAAGTAGGCTAACCCGCTAACGTGGTCGCAACTAGTTCGGTTTATACTAAACAGAAGTTAGCACCCAGTTGTGACACTTTCAGAATTATACACGGTTTGAAACTAAATAGCCGGTTATAAACTCAGTGTCAGGGACATGAGTCTTTACATACAGTATTATGTCATTTCGAAGTTTCGATCTGCATGAATTCGGTTTTATATTATGGATCACTGATCTTTTAGAGCGTTTACGCGGTATGGCTTTTCATACAAACTTTCAAATTCTTATTTTTCGAAATTAATGAACCGATTTTAATAAAACTTGGTATGCATACGCTCTATATCTAGGTCTAAATAGTTATCAGAGAAAATTTTCGAAAAAGAGTTCAGGGGGTAGGATATAGTGATTTTTCACTTTCTATAGAAAACTTAAAATCGCTCTCTCTCTCCCTCTAAAATCTTTTTCAAAAATGTTCTCTGATAACTATTTACACCTGGATATCTAGCATATGTATACCAAGTTGCATTAAAATCAATTCATATGTTTCGAAAAATAAGGATTTGAAAGTTTGTATGAAAAGTCGTACCGCGTAAAGCCTTTACGCGGTACGACTTTTCATACACTTACGAAGCAATATTTTTTTTTAATAAAATAATAGTTTTATTTTTTTATTTAAATTCTTTATAAGCAATATAAATAATAACAAGAACAATAATATAAAAAAGTACCAATTCAGGCATGCAAAATTTATCATTAAAATTATTTAATTTCATAAATTCTGATTAATACGAATTCGATTAACAGCCGCATGGTTCGGCCTTTGAGGTTAAGCAGCGCTTAACGATGTCGGTTCGTGGATGGGTGACCGTCTATGACATACCGAGACCCGTCCATGCCTCGGAAACCTCGTTACGCCGTTGGTCTCGTGTGTCATTTTTAGGTCTTTGACAGTCATGAAGGATATTCAAAAGCCAGAAAATGTGACACCAGTCTGGCCAAGAGGTATCGTTTACCCAGTAACTGGGTTGTGGAGCTCCATGTTTAACCCTGGTACCCAGCTGCATCTGGTTAGACTGGAGAAATGACAAGGAAAAAATATGCATGAAGAAAAAATGCTGGGCTGTCTTCACATAAATTAGGATAAAGACCATCGGACTCATGATGAGAGGTCTTGCGTCATCTGAATGCGAGCTTCCAATTTTAAGCACGGCTTATAATACTTTAAAAAATCGTCACCCTACAGCTTGGAACTTTTGTCTGTTTTATTAATTTATCGACGGGTTCGAGAAAAACACCACTAAAAAAACCACTATCAGCTATGGATTACTGAAAATTAAACTATAACTACCGCCTATAAATTACCTACGTATCTACGTTCTGAAGGATAGCAACCCTTAAAGCAATATACCCAGTCATAACTTTATACTACAGTAGACCTACATATGTCGCAGCCAATTAACTTAATCAGCCCTTTAATTGGTGGCCTAGCCTTTTCATTCAAAAGCTACGATTTTGCAGCAACCTAAGTGACATCTTTTGTTCAATATCGTTTAATGACTTGCCCATCACTTATGTCGCTGATTAAACGATGCAATTCAATGAGAAAGCTAGGCTTTAACGAAACGACTGATTAAGCTAGTTGGCTGCGACATTATAATATTATATCTATACTTCAAGCCACAACCTAACAGTCCCTATTAGTTACAAAACACAAACAAACGTTCGTCGACCGTAAGTAATTTTTTGCGCCTCAGCCAAGTTGCCCATGACCGACCACACCCAAACTAGTTATAGACATTAACATCTATTAATATGTCCAATGGCTCCGCTATTTTGGCACCTATTGAGATTAATCTATTTATCTTTGATCTACGCGTTAGAAAATTGACACCGTTTGTAAATGAGGCCGTTACTTGTTCTTATGTACTTACTGCTAGGAGTGTGATGAATATATATTGATATTAGTTAAGAGATCAGTAAGATTCACGTATTAGTAATCCGACAAACTGATATTTGCTAATATTCAATATTCACATAATCCACAGATTACTAACATGTAGGTAAGTACCAACATAATCTTTATCATAATATGGGATTTATATTTATTTATTATTCCATTCACTTGGCACGGATCGGTGGGATCGGATTAACTCAATCACTCCGACATTCGTGAAGTTTTATAGATTCACGTATTAGTAATCCGACGAACTGATATGTGCTTATATTTAATATTCACATAATCCACAGATTAATAACATATATAATAATCTTTAACATAATCTGGGATTCCATTCACTTGGCACGGATCGGCGGGATCGGATCCACTCAATCACTCTGACATTCGTAAAGTGATACGTATTATTAGGTATTAGTTAAATATCACTGATCCTCAAATATTAAATAAGATATTATAATATTTCTAGACTAATATATTCACATTAGCTAATACTGATAAATATCGGTACTAACCCATCTTTACTTACTGCCGGTCTATTCCGTCAACATCTCACCGTATAAACTTAGTGGAGTGAGCATGAAGTGAACTGTCATTCCATCTTGTTTGTATAAATTGACAGCTCACTTGATGTTCGCTTCACCTAGGCATACACGGTGAGATGTTCACAGAATCGCATTGTTGAAGCTTTATGGTTCTTGGTGCGATCTTGTTTCAACTTTTTATTATTAGGGTTCCTAACGTCCGTATGGAAGTCAAAGTCAAAGTCAAATATAAACTTCTGTGACCCAAATACGGACGCATAACGTAAATAAATCTTGAGTACCTACCTATAATCTCTCGTCACTTTTGGTGACCATTTTTTTTTAAGTTTTTCAAACTGTGTCGTATAACATATCAAATGCGCAAGGTCTCAATTTTTTCAAATTATTTTATAACCGAAAATTTATCATATCACTCTTATCACCGAAAGTATTGAGCCTGAAATTTAAAAAAAAATGTAATTCTACAAACTGTAAAAAAACACCTTTAATTTTCCAACATTTTGACATTGATTGTCTCACAGAGATGTTATTATAATTGCTTTACAAGTACGAGAATTGGCCTTGAGTTTATTAGGAATGTTACCCATCCACACAATTACCAATACAAACGCAACTTAACCTCACAGACCAATTGATCTGATTTGTCCCCTCGTGGCATAATTCCATTGTTTATCACCCGTAATGAATGAGTCAACCACGCGTAATAATGCCAATATCAATTAACGGTTTTCACTGAGGCCAAACAAAAGCACAATTTATATCCAATTCCATTTTCACAGTTTTCGATTACCGAACAATGCAACCTACCGATCTTCGAATAACTGACCCCAACATATGTATAAGGCTGATTTCACATTTGTCTGGGAGACTCGTACGGGCCGTCCGTACACGGGAGACAGAACACGTCACTGTGAAAATATCCTAGCGCCTCACGTAGACCCGGGAGCATGCAGCATTCCGGGAGCCTGTACGGATCTCCCGGACAGCTGTGAAACCAGCCCAATAGTCTCGTGTAACCGGATGCCACTTAGCTGTAGGTATTCATGGACCGACTGCCTATCTGACCACGGCAAACCAGTAACTGGGTCACAGGATACCACTTGGCAAGTCTGGTGTTAGATTTTCTGGCTACTATCTGACACAGAGTGCCAATTCTACAAATTTTTAGGCAACGTTTAAAAATTAATAGAATTGGCCCTCACACCTACAAATTACAGCCGGAGCCAACAGTTTAATGTATTTTCCAAGACACGGAGTGTTCTCTGTATGCTAAGGAAGGACACCGATTCACGGACCGCAGCAGGAGATCGAGCCCCTACCAGGGTTGCGGAATTTGTTCTAAAGAGTCACCGCGGCCTTGGAGGGCAACACAAAGGGGCATTAGGAGGAACACGGGCGGTTTTAGTCTATAAGAGCCTCACACTCTCTTTCGCTCCCAGAGCGGAGTCCCTTAATTATTTCGCATCAAAAAGGAGATCGAGCCGTGTGTCGGTTAATATTTAGCCACGAGCTCAAAGAAAAGCACAATACTATAAATGCGATCCGATTCCATTTTCACAATATTCGGTTATCGAACAGTGCAATTATAGCTACCGTATTTTCGGATAAATCAATTATGCCTAATTTGACATAATAATTTGAGTGCGACATCCTCAATTGCCGAGTGAATGCTAATCATGTTGTTTTAATGACTTCCTGTTGACAAATTAAGCACATACTCATGTAGCTTTCGTTATGGTTGTAAAACAGTGTTTATTGCTTTGATACTGTTGTTAATAGTGTGGATAGTCAGACTTGAAGCTGGCGGTGTGAAGATCTCATCATGTTTGCGGAGAATACTTGGCCAGAGATCGCCCAAGACATAGAGGTTTGGAAAAAGAAAGGGGAGGTCTTTGCCCAGCAGTGGGACACCAAAGTAGGCTAACAAAAAAAAAATATAAATACATTTTAATATAATTTTTTTAATATTAATATTATAAATGCGAAAGTAACTCTGTCTGTCTGTCTGTTACGCTTTCAAGCTAAAACAACTAAGCAGATCGTCATGAAATTTGGCAGATATACAGCCTTGGATGTGGAGAAGGACATAGGACATATTTTTACGCGACAACCAACATGCACGCGGGCGGAGCCGCGAGCAAAAGCTGGTACACGATAAATCGAATAATTGATGGACATGGAAATTAGCATTCCTTTGTATTTGGCAATGCGATGATTGCCGAGGGCATTTAGAAAATAGTTGTACTGCACTATTGTAAGTCAAGTACCCGCCTGTCAAAGAAAATAAAAATCCTAGCTGTTTTCAGCAGCCCGTAATTACCAAACTCTTTTTTCTTTTTTCTTTTTTTTTTTTTTTTTTTTTTAAAAAAACGTTGCCCCACACTAGGAATTTCTCCTGTATCGTGGGTGCGTTTACAAACATATAAATACACGTACACAAACAGCCAGACCCGGAACAACTATCCGTAGGCCATACAAATATTTGTTCCGTGCGGGAATCGAACCCGCGACACACAGCGCAGCAGTCAATCGCTCAACCACTGCGCCAACCGTGTCGTCAAACTATACAGAAACAAAGTTCATTAAAAAAGAGGACACCCGTCATAACCTGCGGTGGCCTCACACAGAAAAACCAACTGACTCGGGCACAAATAACTATGCTTTTATGAATGCTGTCATATAAATGTCACCTTTACAGTTTTCAGCTTGTTTCAAAACAAACTTTTGCATTTGAAACGAACTGAAATAACGAGTGTCCAGTGTTTCACTTTTGAGTTGAAAATAACTGTGGACACTGGACACCATTTACTTTTATGTCGCTGGTTTATTATAACATCATCACCTAGTTTTATGTTGCTGTAAAAAAGTTTGGAACTGTGTCCTTAATGAGTAAGAAAAACTTTTTGAGAAGTTTGTTTATACCACAGCTGACATAACCTATACAGGAATGACGCATAACTTAAAAAGGGGTCATTGTACTCATCATTATAAACAATTACTAATACAGGGACTAACTCTAAAATCCCGAAATAAATCAACTGTTCTGTAAGTTTATGTAACTTCGTCTGATTTTTTTTGTGATTTCAGTAAAAGTTGCTCATAATAATGAGTAGGTACAATCACCAGTTTTCAGGTTTTGCTTTATTTCTGTTTCATCTTTTATACATTCCCGCTATATTTTTTATTTTATGCCACTAATTTAATACGAAACATGAAAGCTCGTTTCGTTCTGTTTAATAACCCCGCGACGATTGCTAGTCTACGCGGGAATTGGTCGTCATAACCGAAGTTCGGTTGAGAGGATCGAGTAGAGTCGAGTAGATACAAGCTTATATTTCCGCAAAAACTCATGATTGTTTCATCTTTTCCAGATATCCCCTACAAATACAATGAGCCCGAGTCGGTCGCACAGATGATGTGGCGCAACTCGTGACGGATGCACGAGGCCAGCGCTTCCCTCGACCAATGAGAGAGCAGCGCGGGAGCATGGATGGGCCGTAGAATGCGCCTCACTCCGGCGCCGATATACATATTCCTTCTCATCTGTACCGGTGGCTATGCTTTTATACCTGGAGTTGATGGTAAGACTTCCAAATATATTGACAAAATCTTGATAGGTGAATTAAGAAGTCAGTTGACTGATTTTCAAGAATACAGACAAAATAATGTTGCCTCATGCAACACAATGTAGGTCTCACAAAATTTCCGGTGTTATAATAATAATAAATAATAATAATAATAAAAGTTTATTTTATCTCTCACATAGAATTTTACAAGGAATGTGATAATATACATAAATCAATATAAACAAAGTAAATTTTATAACCTATGTGAGAGACTGGTTTCTGTACTAGGAGACCTGTATGACAGATTACCAGCCTCTCCAGACTCCGGAAAATGTATGACAAGCACGGGTATTACAACATTCCAAATTAATTAGGATGAGAATTAGATAAGATGGCGGCACGAGCTTGACGTAAGAACTGGTCTACACTTTCTCAAAGCCGGAAGGAATGGAAAGAAGAAATAGAGGCTTTTGCCCTGCAGTGGTACAGAACATGCTGTAAATAAATAAATTGTTCCACATTAGACTCACCTAACCATTTTCAATTCAATGGCGTGCGACTCGGGAGGCCTATATATCCAGCAATTAACTGCTATAGACGGATGATGATATAGATTCTATTATTTAAATTTTATTCACCAAAAAAATAGTTTCTAGGACAACAAAACCTTTAAATCAATAGCTGTTAGTGATCTATATTTAGCCATTAGAATAACAACAATAATACTCAGTAAGTACTCAAAGAAAAAACGGAAAATATTTTTAAAAGATCGAGAGCTGCGGACCTCCGTCCTTTAATTTCCAAGTCAAGTCTCGAGTCCCATTTGGGCGCCCTTATCGGATGACAGCTAAGAACCACGAACGTCAGATAAAACAACAATAGAAAATTCTGTCTGCTTCAAAATAAATCTCTAACAATTCAAACAGTAGGTACTCCAGCAGATTTATTGGCTAATATATCTTCTATGTGTCAACACAATTCAGGTTTGTAATGTCTGATGCTTACTTAGATTTATTAGGCGAGCCCGAAATTTACGGTTGTCTGCTAAAATTTCAGAATCTAAATTCGATATTTCGCTGTAAGACCGAAATACCAACTTTGTCTTAGTAAATACCTTGAGGAATGGGATCCTATTGCCATAATCACCATCGTAGTCAAAATGACGGGTGATGAAACATTAAAAAGTAGGTGTTTAGCGCAAAGCAATTCACATCCCTATTTTCCCGAAAAATATTCGTAAAATAATTAATCATTTCAACACAAGTAATAAAATGAATATAGTTTTTTTTTATTATTAGATTTCAGAGTTAGAAATACTGCATCAAATTCTTTGAAGCGATGAAAGCGTATCAATTATGTGCTTGGCTTTAGCTATAGAAGTTCCAATAAGTCAGATGGATATTATCCTATAATGTTCCCAATGTATGCATATTTCCACTCTTATTCAATTTTTTAAGTCCCGAGTGTGAGTTGGCTTGATGACACATGCCTTCGAATTTTGAAGTGAAACTTAAGTGGCAATTGAGAATGATTAAGTTCTCTCACTCATTCTAAATAGGAATGTTTCCTGAGTAAAAAAAAATATGATTCTATTTAGTCTGTCAGTTAAATTACCGAAAAATATTTTTTTTTTTAAAACGTTGCCCCACCCTAGGAATTTCTCCTGTATCGTGGGTGCGTTCACAAACATATAAAGTCACATACACAAACAGCCAGACCCGGAACAACTATCTGTAGGCCATACAAATATTTGTTCCGTGCGGGAATCGAACCCGTGACACGCAGCGCAGCAGTCGACCGCTCAACCACTACGCCAACCGTGTCGTCAGTAATTCATCTGACAATAATACGCATCAATCAAAAATATTGGATGCGTATTATTTTTTTTGTTTTATCAAATCAATATAAATTTACTAAGATAAAACGCATCAAAGATCAGGAGTGGGGGCTTGTGACGTCAGTCGCCGGTAATGTGTATCGGTCTGTGACGTCACACGAGTTTTCAACGCACTGTATCGTTTTCATTTTTTGTTTAGGTGAAAAAAAAAAAAATACGTTGGCAAAATTTTTTGGAAAACTATCTGTCGGACTAATTAGGTTCATTCAGGAAACATCCCTATTCTCGTCCAATTCGAAAATCACATGAAAGAAAATTACAAATTATAACTCTTTCCTGCACTCACGCTAAATTCCTCTTATTCTATAACAAGCTTCTGCCAACGGCTTTGCCCGAGTGAACGTCGCAAGATATTCCAAGGTGTTCCCTTGGAATAACTTGCGACTTTCACTAGGTACTCCCGAGATGAATTACTGTATCCTATGTTCTATTTCTGGACACCCGTGCGCCAAGTTTCATCTAAATCTGTCCAGACGTTTAGATATCAACGTCAACAAACTGATGAAGTGACATTTATAATATTATTATGGATTAATTATGACGTTTCAAGGACCTGCTCGCTCCTTTTTTTTGTCCTTATATTAATAATTTATTTCTGACTCTTATAAAATAGGTGGGCCTTATTTGCCAGGTCCCGTGTCGAACGTGGAGGCCCTGGAAGGTGGTGATGTCACGCTGCTCTGCGACTCCACCCCCGACTCTTCGGACGACGAGTTCATGATCCTCGTGTGGTACAAGAATAATATGCCCATTTACAGGTAAGAATATGACTATAATAGATTATAACTATCTATGAAAGAGAATATAATTATTAGTATCTAGATTATTAATATGACGTGTAAAATAGTTACTTGTAACCCATTTGCATAATAAATATAATTTACTGGGTGACTGATAATTATGTGAGTTTCTTGACATTATTTAAGGGTTGTACAAGAGCAAATTTGCAACGATTTGGACCCTGAAAACTGGTTTGGACATTTTCTGCCTGACAACCAAAAACTGCATGTGAATCCTATATTTATCTGATAGCTCAGAAACGATTATAGCCTTCAAATACCATCATCATCTGCCTAGTCTTTTCCCAACTATATTGGGGTCGGCTCCTAGTCAAACCGGATTCAGCTGAATACCAATATTTTACGTGGAGCGGCTGCCTACCAGACCTCCACAACCCATTACTGGGTAACACGGTAGGTACTTCTTGGCAAGACTGGTGTCAGATTTTCTGGCTTCTGACAATCCGTAACGACTGCCAAAGATCTACAAATACCAATTAAAAAAATTATAAAAAAAACCATACCTTTGGAAATGATGCATCGTAAAGTTCAATCAGTGAAAACTTCATGAAACATCTCGTGGATACAGAGGCAGTTTATTTGGTATAAATGTATGTCTTGACATACAAATTACAGGAGACACTTCCTCGTTGCTATTTTGGGCTCGATTCCCCAGGTCGGGCAAAGTGTTATTGGGTCTTTCTGTCTGGAATTTATAATTAGTAAGCCTGGAATCTTGCCCTGAGCGGAAGGAGTCGTCTAATGATTACCCTGCAATCAGGATTTATGTACAGTTGATGGAAACTGACCTTATTACAACGAACTTTCCTACAGAAACCATCCCATTGTGTAGGTAGGTTTTCCTCTACCTTTTAGGGAATACAAGAAGCGTAATGGTTATATTTCATGAAATTATTTAACTAAAAATATCATGATCATGATTCATGTCTGAACCGGAATATCCGCGCTACTTCGGTGGATTTAGAGTGGGTGTTACGAAAACAAGGGTTGCAAGACAATGTCATAAAATTTTAAGCTCCTTGATAACAATAAGACATGAAAGGCGAGGCAAGTTTCCTAAGTTTCATGTTCTCGAAATATGTAACTTAGTTTTCAAAATTGTGTGCGGTTACTTGAGGTTCCTAGTAAGCTTGACACAAATCGCTGGTTATGAGAGTATGTCAATCATTTTATCAGCTTTTAGTCCCCACGGTATTTCATAAAGAGTTTAGAGAGAAAGAAAAAACTTAAAATTTCTCTCTTTTTAAAGTCTTTTTACCCGCCTACAACGAATCAAAAGGAGGGTTATGAATTTGACCGGTAGGTATGTATTTTGAAAATCAACTCGACAATTTTTAACAGACCAAAAGACCTGTAAAAAATCTGTAAAAAAATTGTTGAGTTCCCTCAATTTGATTCGTCGGAGTTGGGTAAAAAGACTATAGAAAGACAGAAAGAGAGAAATTTTAATTTTTTCTTTTATGAAATACTGTGAGGACCAGGACCGCCCGACCAATACGAAATTTACAAACAGGCAAGTCTTTATTCCAAGAACAAGCAAGTTTGTATGAAATACCGTGAGAACCTAAACGTTCTTAACTAATTCTATACCTACCAATTCGCGCCGGCATAATTTCCCAACATTATCTTACGCCTAAGTGTAGATAACATCTCCATATATTCGACATTCGTCAACGCCTTTCCGATCACTCAACAGAATAAATTGAATCTAAGCCATCAGATCAACGAACTCACACCCACGATTTAAATCCCACAATCTCGCCAAAAAGAAGTAGTATTTATTCTGTGTCGAGACTAAGCAGAAACGCAAACAAAAATACGGAATGGGAACGAAATAAAAATAGGTACGGACTGAGTCCTGATTTGCACAACCGCTTTTTTTAAACGTTAAAAAAAGAGTTTCGAAAGAGTCTGGGTGGAACTAGCGCGCACGGATCCAAGTTTTTTTACTAGGAGACTCTTAAATAAATGCGCGCTGCTGTTCGATTTGGAACAGGAACAGCACGCTTTTATTTATAACTAGCTTTTGACCGCGGCTCCGCCCGCGGAAATGTCGATTATCGCGTATAAAAGTAGTCTATGTCCTTCTCCATATCCCAGACTATATCTGCCAAATTTCATGACGATCCGTTCAGCCGTTTTAGCGTGAATGCGTAACAGACAGACAGACAGAGTAACTTTCGCATTTATAATAATATCAAAGTATTTGCTGCATAACGTCATACATCTTAATACAAAAAGGTTTCGCTTTCAGCAAATGTAATTCGGGACCTCTGAATGCTCAAAATGTTTTAAATTTAGTAGGTTTTAGATTCTCGGTCAACAATTAAGGTGATCCCTCGAAATACCGCACCATAAAAATTACAAGCATGTTGATCGTTGTAAAACCTACAGCAACCTGTTTCTTTTGTCTCCCATAACATTATGGTATTGATCGAATTGTTTCTTCTCGTTCTTTCTCATGTTGCGTACAAAATATTTTTACTAGCTATTCGTACTGCGACTGAGCATGACAAGCACCTTTACCTGAAAAACGACAGTCGTAATTTACCTTAAATAATTAATAAATAAACTTACCTTGTCAGTGACATTTTATATGTACATTATAAGTCCTGCTATGCTCGTGGTAATGTTCAAACTATTTTACTTAAGTTTGCTGTTAAATATGTGCGTAACTATGCATTTCGGAAACCATGTTTCTTAGACATTCAACATTAGTTTTATTCATAGAACTGAACCTTAAAGTTATGGGGTATCAAAGGGAACACGTTGTATACCTACAAAGCTTTCAAGATACATGGGGCGTTCTTGGTCGTTAAGGGACTGTGATCAGCAAAAAACTGAAAAATTACTGGTTTTCTAACGTAATTTTAGCCAAATCTGTTTAGTAGCTGCAGAAAAAATATATGTTAATTTTAACTACAAGAATTAACATATATTTTTTCCGCAGCTACTAAACAGATTTGGCTAAAATTACGTTAGAAAACCAGTAATTTTTCAGTTTTTTGCTGATCACAGTCCCTTAACGACCATTACTTTTCTACCTAACAAGGTTGTTCAACGACATCTTTCGTACCGGAAACTTCCCAACAAATTTTTGCCATGCCAACATTATACTTCTCCACAAGAAAGGTAATAAGTCCGATATAAATAATTATAGACCCATTAGCCTTATTTCCCACATTTACAAAACCTTTATTAAAATCATTGAAAAACGCATAGCTGGCCAACTAGATGAAAAGCAACCCCCAGAACAAGCAGGTTTCCGTAGAGGACTTTCTACCAGTGATCATTTACACACCATCAACCAAATAGTCGAAAAATATCAAGAATTTAAAATTCCTTTGTATGTCGCATTTGTGGATTATTCAAAAGCCTTTGACAGCATCACACATTCTGCGATATTCAATGCCCTTACAAAACAACACATAGAACCAACCTATATACAACTACTGCGAAAAATATACACCCATAGCACAGCTGCCATCAAACTAGAGAGATTAGGTCCTAAGTTTGAAATTCTTAAGGGAGTCAAACAGGGCGACCCGCTGTCCCCGAAGTTGTTCACCAGTACCCTGGAAGAAGTATTTCAGACACTGGCAGCCAAATGGGAGGAGAAGGGTATTGTCGTCGGTCGAGCGAGGTTAACTAATCTACGCTTCGCTGATGATATTGTCCTGTTCTCTCCCACAGCCACAGGACTAGAGCAAATGCTACAAGACCTTAGCGATGCAAGCCTTGAGGTTGGACTGAAGATGAACATGTCGAAGACCAAAATTATGACCAACAGCTCCAAAAGGAACATACACATAGGCGGGGAGAATATACAATATGTTCAAGAGTACATCTACTTGGGCCAAGTAGTCTCTTTCCAGGCAAGGCAAGATAAGGAAATTGCAAGGCGAACGGAAAATGCCTGGAAAAGCTATTGGTCCATGAAGGAGCTATTTAAGGGCACTTTGCCCATGTCACTGAAGCGTAAGCTGATGGATATGTGTATTCTCCCCATCTTGACCTATGGTGCACAGACTTGGTCTTTGACTAACATCCAAAAGTCCAAACTCAAGGTTTGCCAACGTGCTATGGAGCGCAGTATACTGGGTGTTAAATTAACAGAACACGTTCGAAACACTACACTGCGCTCCAAAACGAAAATCATTGATGTGGCTCGAAAGGCTGCCCAACTTAAATGGGACTGGGCAGGACATGTCTGCCGCATGCCGGACAATCTGTGGGCCCGTAAATTACAGGATTGGTGCCCTGAAACAGCGAGACGAGGCCGCGGCAGACCACGAAGGAGATGGCGGGATGACCTGGATGTCTTCCTTAAGAATTGGAATGATGAAGCACAACATCGTGAGCATTGGAAGGAATGGAGGGAGGCCTTTGCCCAGCAGTGGGACAGTACGGGCTAGTAATAAATAATAATAAATAATTAACTACAAGTATTTCAAAGAACACTGTTGTTTCGGAAACATGTTTAAAATTAAAATCCTCGATAGAAATGATCGTCAAAGTTACCTCTAACTTTGACCTTAGAAAAAAAAAACCCGTATTACCAGCCTACCTACTTATGCCGGTACAATTTATACCAAATAATGAATAGAATCTTAATGCAAAACTTTGTTGTTTTAAATTTTTAATAGCTCGACTTAGTTAATTGAGTAAATTGATAAAATGCTTCATATTTAGCGATAAGTTGCAAGCATTGTGTCGTCGCGCTTCTCTTTCTTTTCTATACATTCCGAGAGTGACAGAGTTTTTGCTGATTACAGCGCCTTAAAAGCTATCCCTAACAGCCTATTTCTTCCACAGCTTCGAGATCCCAGACAAACAATGGTCGGAGCCATCCTTCAACACCAGTTCCAGGCTGCGCGCCGACATCCTCTCCCAGCCGACTTCCGTCACCATATCCTCGCTGTCGGAGGAAGACCAGGCCTTGTACCACTGCCGGGTCGACTTCCGACTGTCCCCTACCAGAAATGTTGGCATCAATGTTACTGTTGTTGGTAAGTGTATTAAAATCTTTTGTCAAGGCAAGAGTGCACAGCCGTAGAACTGAGCTTGCTCGATCCGTAGTTTACCTCTTCTATTTCTTATAATCAGGCGAGATATAAGTCAAGAGGGATTTAAAAATATATATTTATATTTTACATACCTATTTGTACAATGTTATTGGTGGCAAACTATTATAAACGTAGTATGACATGATAACCATAAAAAATTGAACATATATTGTCGCGAATCTTTTTCTAGATATTGATGTTTTCTAAAACTGTCGTACCTACACTATTTTGTTCTATCATCAATAGTTTTCGCAGCGCACGCGATCAAGGAATTTTTAGGTAATTTTTTATCACTTCAGGTTATATTAATGAAGTTTTCGTCGGGATCCCTAAATATTGCGCTTTCAGTAGCGCAAAAAAGGCATTAGGATCTTCTCATCGTATCACAACTTCGTGGAAAAAAAATGTCATAGTATGTAGTATTATGGTACTGCACGACTTCCCAGGGCGAGAACCGCCACAAAGAGCTCTGCTGTCCATTTAGTTAGCTGATTTTCCAGTATCTCTGCTTGCAAGACGACTTTTACACGAACAAACAGAACTACATTGTAGCCAAAACGTAGCAGAAATATTTATGTTGTAAAACTGTTGTTTTTCGGGAACAAAAAGTGTAGTAGGTACTGTGTGTAAATTATATACAAGGTAGAAAAGGCATGGCTGAAAAGAGTGTTCAATATTAAATAGGTATAGGTGACCTACCTTCTTTGGATTTCGCGCTCTTATTTCCATCCTGTATTTTATGACCTGATAATATTCAAGACTTTTATCTTCCATTGTCTGTTTGATCTTCATTTATTTAATTGATCAAACAACAATAATTGTTTACACAAACATCTTACAAATAAAACATGCTTTAAAATTTTACACAGTGTTACTATCACAGGAAGAATTGATGTCAAATGTAGTATTTCATGAAATCATAACATTTGTCAATCAATTTGAATTTCGCGGGCTACCTTGAACCTTAAGTCAATGAGCCAGCATTTATCATTGTCTATGGAAGCGCGTGCTGCGCAGTCATTTATATGCAATGAGAATATCCGCCATATTGGAATAAACTATTTTCCAATTACGAAAAAATAGTTCAGAATTTTACGTCGGCACGATGTTACACAAAAAACCTATAATTAACCTAACTTAATATGACAGAAAACAATTGTCAAAGTTTCTATTTAGGTGGTGTTTCTATCACCCATAATTACAGTTCCATTGCGTATAAGAAATTCAAAAAAGTAGACATTATAGTAACAAAGTTGCTGAAACTGTGTACGGGTCACGGTATCAGGTCATGTCCACATAGCGACATAGCGAGCCCCCGCCTACTTAAACATTTAAATGATCCAAGGCTGCACTGATGAGAAAGAAATTAATTAGCAGTCGCGAGCACGATCAAATGCCCGTTTTTTATTAGTCGATAAACATTTATATTCATCAAAGAATGGAAAAAAAATAAGGATTATATTTTAAAAGAAAACTAGCTGTTGGCCGTGACTTCGTCCGCGTCAAACTCATAAATTTTGGTCTTATTTCTTTTGCACGGAACCCTAATCCTCTTTTCTAAGTTAAAAGTTGCCTACTCCTTTTAACATCAACTATCTTACAGTGAATGTTCCGTCAAAAATGGTCCTACCTTGTTTATCATATCTTATGGGTCCTACATAATAAACAGACAGACACAAAATTAAAAAAAAATGTTCAATAAGTATGTACTTTCATAAGCGTTTAGTAAAAAGAATTTTTATATTACAAACAGACACACGATTTTATTAATTTGAAAATAAATTAATATTAATTTTGCAAATATTTCAATAGATAAAAAAATAATCCCAGTGTGAATCACGAACGCAAATATCGATATTTCTTATATCGAAAAAGATTTCCATAAATTAACATCAAGAAATCGGTTAGCTACCAAATCAAATTATAGTTCAATAAAATATTATAAAGCTTTGAAATTAATAAAAAAGCTACAAAAATATATCGGTGTTGAATCATAGGTTTTGTTTTACAACTTGCCGAAATTCAAACACAGTAAAGTGGAATCAAATCAATTTCCACAACTATTTTAGGGACCCAGCGAGTTGAGGATTTAGGTCAAAAGAGGCCGTAGAACGCAAAGGGCAATAGGAGGAGCACGGATGGGTTTTAACCAGTAAGAGTCTGACACTCCCTCCCGCTCCACCCAGAGGCAGGGAGGAGTCATTTGATGATTTCCCATCCATAAAAAAACCGGCCAAGTCCGAGTCGGACTCGCGCACAAAGGGTTCCGTACCTATCTATAAAAAAATAAATTAAAAAAAAACATCTTTGTTGTATAGGAGCCCCACTTAAATATTTATTGGAACGAAGTTCCTTATTGCGCGTTGTGAAAGGGGGCTAGACGGAAAAAATTCTTACGAAAAGTTGTCACGACACTTTTTGCTATAGTAAGCTATTGTAAGCTGTGCGGCGTCGCATGTTTCTCTGTCTGTCTCTCTCTCTCTTATAGAAAGCAAGATATTTGTTAATAATAAAACAACAACAACAACAACTTTTCACCATGGGTGTCATTTTCATAGTTTTCAGGGTCGCTAATAACGATTACCGGGTCAAAATCGAAATCCAAGATGGCGCCCACGAGATTTGACAACTTTTCATCATGGGTGTCATTTTCATGGTTTTCGGGGTCGCTAATAACGATTACCGGGTCAAAATCGAAATCCAAAATGGCGCCCATGAGATTTGACAACTTTTCATCATGGGTGTCATTTTCATAGTTTTCAGGGTCGCTAATAACGATTACCGGGTCAAAATCGAAATCCAAGATGGCGCCCACGAGTTCTCACAACTTTTCATCATGGGTGTCATTTTCATGGTTTTCGGGGTCGCTAATAACGATTACCGGGTCAAAATCGAAATCCAAGATGGCGCCCATGAGATTTGACAACTTTTCATCATGGGTTTCATTTTCATGGTTTTCGGGGTCGCTAATAACGATTACCGGGTCAAAATCGAAATCCAAGATGGCGCCCACGAGTTTTGATAACTTTTCGTCATGGATGTCATTTTAATGGTTTTCGAGGTCGCCGATAGTGAATTTTAATCCTAATGAATCTTGCCTCTTGACCTGAGGTGCACTTCAGTGACTGCTACTGAAACTTTTAGACGAGTTGCTTTTTATTAATAAGAATGTGTAGTGTATAAATTTTATTGGAAAGGAATTTCGTTCCATCCGGGTGTCCCTTGACACCTCTCAAGTTTTTTATTCTGTGTTTAGTATTTGTTGTTATAGCGGCAACAGAAATACATCATCTGTGAAAATTTCAACTGTCTAGTTATCACGGTTCATGATATACAGCCTGGTGACAGACAGACGGACAGACAGACGGACAGACAGACGGACAGCGGAGACTTAGTAATAGGGTCCCGTTTTTACTCTTTGGGTACGGAACCCTAAAAAAAGGTGAAGTGCCAGTTTATTACTTACTCATCCACAATTCAGGAACTGATAAATGTTGAATGGAATTAAATAGCGTCAGATTTACAGGCTTCTGTCTTCCATAACGACTGTCAAAGACCTACAAAATGACAGCCGAGACTAACACCATCACGTGTTTTCAGAAGCACGATGCTCGCTTTGTAGCGGATGGTGATCCATCCAGGGACGAACCGCGGCAAGCGTTGCTTAACCTAAAAGATCGACCCGTTATATGCGACTATTACTTATTGAGCACATACCTAACTAAAGTGGAATAAAACCCGAATAAAAGTGGCATCCAACATCAGAATGAATAACTCCTAATGACCCACGCTTTGACCACCTGTGCCACATAGTTTTTAACTTCACGTCACTAAGTTACTAGTGGGGCGAAAACATCGACTTTTATTACTATAGAAGCACTGTTTATTTAGAAGATGAAAAGGTTACTTTTATTTGGTTTTTCTTGAGCTTTATTCGAAAGTGTTCCTGGAAAATATTGGATTGGTAGACCTTTAAGCAATTGATAAAAATATTACTACAAAGTCCAGGGGCCTAACCACCAACTCTTAAAGCAGTATTACTTCAATATTACTTCCAGTGGGAAAGAGACGGAGCTATACAGGACGCATAACTCCGTCTCTTTCCCACTGGAAGTAATTTTAAAGTAATAGGTACTGCTTTAAGAGTTGGTGGTTTAGGCCCAGGAGTCGGTCTTTCCGTTTTTGTTTCTTCGTTTTTTGACACCAACTTGGTTAGGTATACTAATGTTTTATAAAAAGTTTTATTTTTATTTTTATTACTTTTATATTGTCGTACACTACAACTATAAAACCATGTGTAACATTTCTATCGAATTGGTTCATTACTGTATTCGTATATAACCCTATTCCAATCCAAAAGCAATTACCTGTACCTAAATACGGCAGAAGGATTTTCGTGCATTGAAAAATTGCATTTTTTCCTAGACGCAGCCTCAAATGTTCAATGATATAAATGGCTTTTGCAATGTTTAATAACCAACAACAAATATATCTTAAAGACGGTCCAATAATTTCAATCCGTTGAGGGGTACCTAGCCTGTCTTTAGAACCAGTAAAGAGATCCTTACCATATTTAAACAGGAGGGATTCGGTTCTTAAACAACGAAATTATGGCTGTGCATATGCAAACGTTCCTCGCCTCGAAAAAGTATGAAACTTTGAACCCAAACTACTAAGGAAATTGAAACATCATGAGAAAGTTGGACTAGCCCCAATCCCAAACTTTTGTTCTGACAAGTTTTGGGAACTTATTGCTGCTCGATCAACGTTGATAGTCATGTATTTCTTCATTACGAGTTGCCAGTTTGACGTTTGGGTTAATTTGATGCAAAGTTCTCGTTGGTGTTGTAAGACCTATGTTTTGCAGCTTTAAGACGGTTGCAAACCAAGAGCGAAACTACCTACTTAGTTTAAACTTAGCTCGTATGGATGAGTTAATTTTCATACTGAAAACCTCTGTCATTTAATAAAGGGCAAATACATTTCCACTGGAACTAGTTCACCAATCTTCTGTCTGTCTTTAAGCCTACGTCTTAACACAACTAGTTTTTTCCCAACCAACTGCGTCAGAACACGCTACTGCACGACACAACAAAATAACGATAATAATAGACACCACACTTTCCGACGAAGTTTGAGACTACTACACTACTACTAATACTTTTAAGTCTACACTATAACACCAAAGACAAGACAAAAGAGTTACTTACAAGTTCTACATACAATTAAATCCGAACCGTATTTATATTATGCGAGAGAATCTTTTCATAATACAAAATTTTAAAACCACTTTTGGAGCCCTCGAACTTTGAGCAAAGTGTTGACATCATTCAAATCTAACCAATTAAGTTTAATTAAAGCTTGTATCAACATTCAAGGTCAAACAAATTAATTGCGTTGTTGTATCAACATATATTATTAGTTACACTTAATAATTCTTCTCTTGCCCCTTTGATGTGTCGGGCAGATGTTTCCTGTAATTAAGTAATTTTCCGTTTTATTTTTTAATAAGTAGTTCTTACCCGCGGCTTTGCTCCTGTAAAGTATACCTACAGCTGAGCAGGTACGGTGTATTTTTCAGGATAAAAAGTTACCTATGACACTCAAGTGGAAGCATTGATCCCATTATGAAAATGCTTATAATAAATTTCTCTTCTTCTCAAGCAATAATAGTAAATTGTTATACAAGGGGCTATAATGACCCATTATATACAAGGTAGTTTCACTACTAGTAAATAGAAACCGAGTTATAATGGGTTTAGGGCCGCGCCGTGTGTTACACTGTACTTTTCACTACGATTGCAAGAAAATATTAGTTATTTATGCAAGTGTTGTACAAGAAGGGGTCTTAAAACTCGAATGTGGGTTTATCACACGAGGCGAATCCGAGTGTGATAATAGTATCACATGAGTGTTATATATAAGACTTTATCTACACCCATGAAAGGTTCTTTTCTAATTCATGAAATCTTGGTACTTACGCCTTTTCATGTTGTTTTCTTGACTTTTCTGGTAATAATTGGTTAGAAAAATCCTTTCCTGCATGAGAAATGATGACTGAGGTTCTTCTGAAACAATGGCCAGTGTACTATTCCGGATTAGGCGAATTTAGTTAGGTGGCGATCTCTTTTGGCATGTTGCTAAATTTATTCTACAAATCTTTGCATGCCCTCTCCACTGGGCCATAAATCTTGATACGCTTTGACAATTTTTTTAAATTCTCCACTTATAACTAATTTCCTCTCCTTATTTGTCTTTGTATTGGACAGATTAATGGCTTGAAGACGGATATCAGCTTCCACGTCATCTTCTACCGTTATTTTAGCCAGTTCTATCCCTTCGCAGCCTGTATCACTGATCCCAAAAATTAAAGCAACCTGTAAAACAAAATATAAGTGTATTTTGGTTGGTATCTACCAATTTAATTTGATGAAAATAATAGAAAAATGTTTACAAATGTACAATACCTTTGTTGCCAAGTATTTTTCTTTTGGTGCCTTATTTACGAATTATTCTTTTCTCGTGAAAACTTTGGATTTCTTGGCCTTGGAGCTGGTGGAAAATTTCTTGAAAAAAACCGTCATTACTTCTTTAATATGAACATTATATCTTGTCTGTATAGTTTTTCGTAACATTGAATATTTGCTCGAAAGGGTTCTCCTGGAGAGCTTTGACGGAATCACTGATGAACTGCTCCCGAGCCACTTTGTCTTTGGCTCCGCTCACAATGAGTCCTGTTATCGCTTTGATCTGATCAGACCAGCGAGTGGTCCCGGATTTCCTATCCGTCTTTTCAAGCATTTTCGTAATTGCATCGCATCAATATAACCAGAGATTATATTGATGCGACCATAGTTAAGTGTATTGTATCTACCTTTTTCTTTTGTTGTGTCTTCTTTGTTTTCGACTGTTTTGAATTGTTTAAATGCGTAAACTGGCCTTCAAGTCAGTATTGTTTGGGAACATTGTTTATATTAGCTGTAAGTTTCCCGAATAGCATAAAATAAAATAAAATTTTACCTCTTAATAATTTCTATCAGTTAATTTAATAGTATCAGTCTTCTGCCTTCTCCCACTTTTTTACAAGCCTGCTTATACGAGGCTCATTCCTCATTCCACAACGCTTTCGATCAGAAAATGAAAATAAAAATTTATTACCAAACTCAGATTGAATTTTAACAACAACTTTGAATTAAAATTGATCACCTGTTCCGACTTTAATAAATCTTTAAGAGATCTAATAAGGACCGTGGCTTTATCTTCCTGCCACATGCTTACGGTAAAAAATTACTTCAAAAGTAAAGCAATCATTTATCTGGTGACGTGCGTTCGTGGCGAGCGCCGGCACGATATTGAATACATGAGAGCTTTTTGTTTTCACTGTGGCAACCCTGCATTACTTTTTTATTGCAAGAGAGATTTATTTTTGCTTTCCTTTTGTGTATATTCTACCGCGATGTGTGAAATTGTGTCAGTGCTTGAAAACATGTTTTTCGTGAAACGTGTAGAGATAATTTGGTCTGACTGGAATGCTACTACGATGTATACTAGTAGTTTAATTTAGAACTTTTTGGTAAGTAAAATCTATATCTTCTCTGACAACTGGTGGTAATGAAAAACTCATTTATTAAGTTTAAAAGTGGTCGTGATATTTATAAGTAGCGTCAAAAATACAAAAAGAATTAACAGTCAAAGAATACATCATTTTCGAACCCGATGTTATTCAAACATGTTGGAAATATCACTAGCGGTCGTGTTTATTTTGACGCCTGCGTACTACAGACGAACGATGAATGAACGATTCTCGGAGCATTAGCAAAGGAAAAAGTTCGCCGTGTAACTTTAATCGGCCGTGAACGAATACATTATGTAGGGACCCCATCTGTCTAGACTGTCCCGGACTTATCTCAGACTTCAAAAGTTTTGAAGTCGTTACGAAAAATAATATACGACTTAAGTTTTGAAAATTACGATTGGTGAACAACAAATTATTATTTGGATATGAATATTCATTTCTTAGGCCGCATAAAATACTAGTTATTTTGACACACATTGTAAATGGTTTCGTAAATAAATTGAATTGTAAATTAAATAATTCATTCATACTTGTTTCGTGAATGTAAATTCAATTCGTATCAATTCAGTTAGAGTGGTTTCCAAATATAATTTAGATAAGATTATCGACCGATTTGAAAATAACTTAACATTTAATTTTGTTGTTAACCTAACACAAACAGACTTTTAATTATTTAGATACCCACTCATGTTGATCATTATGATTTTAAAGCTCTTAAAGCATAAACATAACTTATTCATTCCCTGCCTTAGTCTAGATTAAGGTTAGATGGAAATATGTTACTTCTTGGCAAGCGAGCTGTATAGTCCTTTATTCTGGTCTAACGCGAGCATATCAATATTTGAAAGACAACTATTTTTAGCAATTTTCATTGCTTCGATAAATAACTAAATATTAAGCCGTGATTGGTTTATAATGACGTTTCATACTTTTATTTAACAGTTTTTGTACACACATTCTCATATCAGTCGCAATCTGTAATTTTTTTTTTTTTTTTTTTTTCGGTATGACCACTAGCAAGTTAACACGCAAGGGCTAGCAACTGCTTAACCGGACTAACCTGTGGTGGCCTCAAAAGAATTTAAGGCCCCCAGCCAAGGCAACAAATCTAGCTACAAGCTAAACTACTGACCGCTCGCTAAGGGCATTCCCTGTGGAATACGACCTCGGCTTAGCGGCGTCAGTTTGGGACAGCAAGGGACAATCAGGCTGGGTCGTTTTATTATTTAGGGGTTATTAAAGCTAAGGGCTCAGCGGCGCGGGCTGGCTCGTTTGCAAAAGTCGGGGAGGGTTTTGAATGGGGCGTCGCGACGGACCTCGGCGGCGAGGTCGGAATACGGAACGCGGTCTGTGTTTGTTTTTTCTAAGAGTGCTGGTTTCCCTACAGCTTTCCTGAATCGTTGTGATCTCGTCATCTGACTCGACGAGTGTATGCCGAGGACGGCGAATCTTGCTAATACGAGAGGGAGTGTATTGTGAGGCCTTTGAAATCAAAGGGTTGCTGTGTTTCTCAGCTGATTCAATAAAACGCTTTGTAAGACGTTTCATGAATTGTTTTATTGTCGGGATTTTGAGGTCGACATGAAGTCGTTCATTCCTAATAAACCACGGGGCGCCCGTGGCTTTTCGGAGAAACCGGTTTTGGACTACTTGCATCCTGTGGATTTGCTTTGACTTTGAGTGTGCGAATGTGGCACACGCATAAGTCATAATCGGGCGAATGCACGTTGTGTAAATGCGCAGTTTACATTTAAGGGACAGCTTGCTGCGTGCATTCAGCATGGAGTGGAGTCTACCTAGAGCAAAAGCGGCGCGCGAACGTACCGTTTTTATGTGCTCAGCAAAAGTGAGTCTGTGGTCTAGTATCACACCTAGATATTTGGCTTGCTTTTCCCACGGGATCTGCTTACCAAACATGGTGATCGGACTCGGTGGTTTGGGAACGAGTCTAGCCCGCTGCTTGTAAAACAAGACCGCCTGGCTTTTCTCGGGATTAACTTCAAATCTCCAGAATTTAAACCAATCGCCTAGGTCGATGGCCGCCTTCTGGAGATTTTTGGCTATTGACTTTTCACTACTGCCTGAGCAATAGATGGCCGTGTCATCGGCAAAAAGAGCTAACTGCGTCTTGTCATTTCTGGGAATGTCGCTTGTGAACAGCGTGAAAAATAAGGGTGAGAGCACACCGCCTTGAGGGACGCCGGCTCGTATAGGGTGGGGGGAGGAAAGCGCACCTTCGATACGATACCGAAAGGTGCGATTCGACAAATAGTCTCGTATGATGAGCACGAGACGGTCGGGCACGCCGAGTTTGTATAGCTTATAAATTAAGCCATTGTGCCAGACTTTGTCGAAAGCTTTCGCAATATCAAAGAACACGGCTCCCGTTTTTAAACCGCGTTGAGTGCGGTCGCTGATATGTTCAACGATACGGTAAACCTGTTGGACACATGAGTGATTAGCTCGAAAGCCAAACTGTTCATTTGGGAGGAGGCCCTTGGCTTCGGCATAGTCCCTGAGTCGCTTATAAATAAGGCGCTCGTAGATTTTACCTAAGACCTTGAGCAGACTGATGGGGCGATAGCTATTAGGGGAGGACTTTGGCTTTCCCGGTTTTGGAATACCGATAACGGTCGCCTCTTTCCACGATTGTGGGAACATGTTGTTGGACAGAGCGCCGTTGAAAATGGCAGTCATCAACATGATAAGGGAAGCTGGGAAAAAACGGAACACCTTATTGGTGATACCGTCAGACCCAGGGGCTTTCCTGGGTTTGAGTTTCCCGATTATATCCTTCACCTCATCTGGAGTGATGGGGGGGAGGGGGTCCTCGGGGTCTTCGACGGGGGGGAGAGAAGTCCTACGTTCGACCTCAGCGTCCACCTTGGCGAGGTGAACTGGGTCAATCGCAAGAAGAAGAAAACTACCTTAGATTTAATATTAATAAGACATTGCATAATCTTACTTACAATAGCAATGTATTTCAATTAATAGATGTAAACAATTATATTGGTAATCATTTTGTTTTAACAAAAGATAGATATCATGTAGACAGGTACTATCTTGCTAATTATTATAGAAGACAGATAGCTATATCGCTATCATATTATTTTTGTATAACAGCCAAGAACTTGGCTAAACAAGTTGCTCCTATTGAGCAATGCCTTGACATGTCTAACAATTTTGCCAATAATTTGGCACCAAACATTGACATTAATGATAATTTAAATTAGAAATTAAGACAACAGAGGTAATCTCTGGCACTAATGTTCCAAACTGTATAAATTTTTCAAATAATGTTGTAAAATCATTAAATACTATTAACCTGGTGCATCAAAATATTCAAGGATTTATGAACAAGGATTTAGAGGTAGAACTATTTCTTAAATATAACAACATTGATATTCTCTGTTTAACAGAACATTGGCTTAAAAGCCATCAGTTTATGTTTAATTATAGCAATCACCAGGTTGGTAGTTCTTTCAGCAGAGAAAATGCTATACATGGTGGCTCATTAATTTTAATAAATAATCACCTCAAATTTAAGGACCGCAAAGACATAGTGAGCCTCTCTGTTGAGCGGATAATTGAAATAGCCTGTATTGAATTGGAGCAGTTTATTATATTAAGTGTGTACAGACCACCTTCTGGATTGTATGATTGTTTTGAAAAAATAATGGATGAAGTTTTGCACAAAATTTGTAATTCAAGCAAGTCTATTATTATTTGTGGTGACTTTAACGTTAATTTGTTAGAAAATTCTGGATTAACTACTAAAATAGTAAGTCTGTTTCAGTCATACAATCTTGCATACCTATTTATGGAACCTACTAGAATAACTCCTTCTAGTGCCACATGCCTAGATAACATTTTACAAATATTGTACCTTCCCACAAAAAAATTATTAATTTAATGGATTCTGATCATTGTGGGCAATTAATTACTATACCAAATGTAAACAAAATAAAGCCAAAGAAAGATATCACTGTTAACCCAAAATCTAAATATCGTCTGGAGACTTTTAAAACTAAACTTTTAAACAAAATGCCATCTTTGTTAACCAATGATGACCCTAATCAACATTACAATAATTTTTTCAGAATGTATTGCACACAATTTGATACTACATTTATTCCTAAGACTATTTCTGTTAATAATAGCACTTCTTTTAGTGACTGGGCCACCATTGGTATTTATAAGAGTAGAGAACGTCTTTACGAGTTGTACGAGGAGCGGACTTATATTAATACAGTAGAGTTTAATTTATATGTTAAAAACTATTCTAAATTATATAAACATGTTTGTTATATCGCCAAGTCTCGGTACTTGAGTTCAAAAATTAAAAATAGTAACAATGTGATTAAAATGACTTGGAATATTATTAATAGCGAAACGGGCAAATCTTGCAACCGAACTAATGATTATAGCCTTGCTATTAATGACAGTGTAATTAAATTAGATTCCCAAGTCGCCGCGGCTTTTGAAAATTTCTTTGCAGAGATTCCCGTATCGACAACTAAGTCTCTAAATTCATCACCCACTGCTGCAGAAATGTTACTTAAAGAAAACGTCCCAGTTTGTGATGCTGAATTTAAATTTCAACATGTCACTTGCAATGATGTAATAAAAACTTTTAATTCCTTGAATTTTAAAAAGACGGCAGATTTATGGGGTAATTCTGTTGACCTTGTTAAGTCTATTATACACATCGTAGCACCTATCTTGGCTGTTATTTTTAATAAATGTATTGACCGTGGTGAGTTTCCTGATCTAATGAAATATAGTAAAATAATACCATTATTTAAATCGGGTAGCACATCAGACCCTACTAATTATAGACCTATATCAGTGCTACCTACTTTTAGTAAAATTTTTGAAAAAGTTATTCTAAATCAAATGCAAAGGTATTTTAATAAACATAAACTACTACATAATAAACAGTTTGGTTTTACAAGGGGTCGTTCAACAACCGATGCTGGTGTTGAACTTTTAGGACATATTTATAATGCATGGGAGGACAAATGCGATGCTTTGGGCATTTTTTGCGATTTGTCCAAGGCGTTCGATTGTGTTCTTCATGAGACATTAATCAGGAAGCTCCACTATTACGGAATCCGGGACGCCTCGCTGGATCTTCTTACTTCTTACTTGAGTGATAGGATTCAGAGAGTCGATGTGAACGGTACAAGATCTCCCGGGTCTGTAGTCAAGATGGGGGTCCCCCAAGGCTCAATTTTAGGTCCTTTTTTATTTCTAATTTATATTAATGACTTGCCGTACCTCATAAAGGATAAGCACGATATAGTGTTGTTTGCAGACGACACTTCACTTTTATTTAAACTCAAGCGTCAGCAGCTGGTTACTGACGATGTTAATAGTGCCATCGCAACTGTAGTTAACTGGTTTAATATTAATAATCTTCTGCTAAATGAGAAAAAAACTAAATGCATAAAGTTCACGTTACCACATGTTAGACAAGTGAACACTAGTGTGTCAATAAAGGGGGAAGAGGTGAAACCCGAAGATACCACTGTGTTCTTAGGCATAACTTTGGATGCGAAGCTACAGTGGGGCCCCCATATAGATAAACTGTCGAAAAAACTAAGCTCTGCAGCATACGCCGTTAGAAAAATTCGTGGCTTAACTGATTTAGAGACAGCCCGTTTAGTATACTTTAGTTACTTTCATAGTGTGATGTCATACGGCATTCTGTTGTGGGGAAATGCCGCCGATATTCAAACAGTATTTGTTTTACAAAAAAGGGCTGTTCGTGCAATTTATAAATTAAGTCCCAAATACTCCCTCAGAGACAAATTTAAAGAGATTAATATAATGACTGTGCCCTCTCAGTATATTTATGAAAATCTTTTGTATGCACATAAAAATATTAATCTATTTAAAAGATACAGTGATATCCATAACGTAAATACTAGGAATAAACACAATTTTGTCATTCCTAAAACCAGGCTCAAGAAAATAGGTGGTTCATTTAGATGCCAATGTATACGTTTTTATAATAAACTCCCTAGCCATATTCAAGACCTTAGTATTAATAAGTTCAAATTATTTATAAAACGTAAGCTATGCCAGAAAGCTTTTTACACAATTAAAGACTATCTTGAAGACAAAAAGGCTTGGGATTGAGCTGCTTCAATGATGTACATGGCCTAATATTACATTTATCTATTATACCTTTTTAATTTTTAGACATTGTCATTTTTTTAAGCTATTACTTTTCGTTCATCTCGTTTGTGAATTTTGACATGAATGTTTACTTAATTAAGTATTCTATTTTTATTAATTTTGACATGGAATATTTACTTTGTAAAGTAATATATTTTATTTTTATTATTATTTTTTTTCAATTTATTATGTTTGACATGAATACTTACTTTGAAAAGTATTATATTTTATTTTTTATTATTTAACTCGTTTTGTGAATATGGGGACTATGTGGGTTATTTTGTTCTTTTTTCGCTTCTTTAGAATACTTCTTCTTCTTCTTTGAAGTATTTTTAACGAGGTCTGGCAGTTTGAGTACTTTTGCGGCCTACCCAAATGTCCTTTCTTTGGCATGTTCGTCGGTTCGTTGAGCTCCTTTTTGGTTCTAAGTTGAGCTACTCGACTACTGACCAAAGCTTGCACTGACTGGACGGGTCCACTCAAATCTGTGTGGTTCTTTCCTCAAAAGACCATTTCAGACACTGATCTGCATGATCCTCATATCGTATTGTGAATTTGGGGACCATGCAGATCGCTATGATAGGGATCCATTTCATGTTAGTCAAAAATGTCTGGCAGTTTGAGATTTTTTTTTATGCGGCCTACCCAAATGTCCTTACTTTGGTATTGTTCGTCAAATCGTTGAGCTCCTTAAAGTTCTAAGTTTGAGCTCCACAATAACTGACAAATGCTTGCACTGTCTGGACAGGTCCACTCAAATCTGTGTGGCACTTTCCTCAAAAGGCCACCTCAGACATTAACCTACATGGTTCTCGTATGATTTGACCAGTACAATTTGTATGGACTTCAAAAGAGACTGTGACCTCTGAGTTTGTTTCGGTGTTTCTTCTCAGGGTAGTCAGCTAGGAAACACCGGCCTCATCTAGCTTAAAATTACCAAAAAATATTGACGTGTAAAAGTGTTATGTTTAACCTACTTACAAAATAAATATCATTTATCATTTATCATTTAACCGGGTAGGAGCTAGGAGAGCACTGGGACTCTAGGCTGTCGGCCAGGCATTCTGCTTTCTCATCGTCTTCAAATGCGATGGTATTGTCAGGGCGAGTGAGGGGAGGCATAGTTGTAACCTCAGAGGCGCGTAACTTCCTCTGGAGTTCCCAGAAGGCCTGGTGATTGGGTTCGAGATCGCCAAGCATCTTTTCCCAGCGACTGCTACGCAGTTCAGCGATGGCGCGACTTACTTTACGCTGTAAGTAGCGCATGTGAACTTTGTTACTGTGGCAGGGAAAGGATGAGTAGGCACGGACCGCCGCGTTCTTCTCCGTCAGCAGAGCACGCACCTCGTCCGGGAGTTTCCAGCGATGATCGCTCATTGCCGGGACCTCCTTTGAGCATTCGCTCAGGACGGATCGCACATGTTCCGTGAAGGAGTCGACCGCAGCCGTCGTGTCGGCGGCAGACTCGATGAGATCTGGAATCTTATCCAAGTGAGGTGACGTGGTGATTTTCAGCTTTTCGCTTACTTTTCTCCAGTCAGTGATCACTCGGGAAGGAGGGGGTTGAGTGGGGTCCATGGTTCCCGAACTGGGGGCAAGCTCCAGAATAACGGGCCTGTGGTCCGAGTTTAGCTCGTCAATTGTCTCCATAGAATGCAGCCTTAGGCTAACATTCTTTAAGAGGGCAATGTCGAGCACATCAGGACGAAAGTTGGGGTCATGAGGGTAGTGAGTGGGATGCATCGGAGCGATGACATCAAAGTTGAGGGGGCCGGAGAGTTCGAAAACGACTCTCCCCCTGGGGTTGGCCGTGAGGCTATTCCACGAGGGGTGTTTGGCATTGAGGTCACCCGCCAGAATGACGGAATCACTCAAACCGAGAAGTTTAATGAGGTCATCTTTTATCTCCGAGGTGTTAGCCGCCGTCGCAATCTGTAAAAAATTTCGATACCTGAAGTATCAGTTAACGTTAAGGGACATTTACCCAAAATGCCAAAATGAACCTTACAGCGATTACTTCAAGTGGCATTTATCGAATATTCTAAAATGTCGCTAACGTTAATTGATATTTCTGGTATCGATGTAATGACATACGAATGCTAACTTTGCTTCAAAATTAAAAGAATTGGCACACTATGGACGCAAATAAGCTACATGTCATGTCAAGCCACAAAAACTAATTAATTGGCTTTTTGCTAAAGTGATTTGAGATAAAAAAAAAAGGAAATTCTTTTCTTTTGTCGTGTTAATCACTGCTGTGTAGGATGACAAGTTATTGCTAAATAAATACGTAGGTGTGATGCTAATTTCTATTTTTTGTTTGTGACATTATACTTTAAGTACATAAAAATAAAACACGTCCATCTTACCCAACCTATCTACCATTGTTTCTAAGATAAAAAGCCATCCTTTATCCTTTTCAAGTAATATTTTATCCCGGATCACAAGTTAATCGGGTTACCCTACCAAATAGAACAATGAGATACATTAGTCCTGTTTATAAAAAAGCTTTCAAAGATATCCGTCTATTCGGTATGCACAAAGGAATAAGCCATCACATGACGGGATCAACCTTGTGTCTTCCGGAAACTGTGGAAGTAGGTACATGATACGGCATATTGGGTATTAATATTAAATGATAATATTGAAATGATATTTGGAGAAAATGGTAATCTTACTTGAGAGTTTTAGTGAGCGGAACTATGAGAAAAGCTGTACATCTATGTATGTATTTTGCAAAAGATGTTAACACACTTTCAAAACAAACTTCTTTCAGTTTTAAACTTTAGATTGTTTTGTTTTTGCAAAAGTCTAGTCTAGTTGACTATTGATTTTTTTTAAAAGTCAATAGTCAACTAGACTAGACTTTAAAATTTATAACTTATAATTTTTTTTTTATTTCATACTAGCATTTGCCAGGGGCTTCGCCCGCTTGAAAGTCGAAAACAATCCCAAAGGAACATACTCCTTTGTAGAAAAGAATCCTAATTCCGCAGTTCTATTCCAAAACATGGTCTACCCGAGTGCCAAGTTTCATCCAAATCCGTAAAGCCGGTTAGACGTGAAGAGGTGAAAAACAAACAAACTCACCTTTGCATTTATAATAATAAATAGGATTATTATTATGTCTAGCTCGAACTGTCCCACTGCTGGGTCTCCCTCCATTCTTTCCATCGTTCCTGGTTGTGTGCCTCTTCTTGCCAATTCCCAAGAAAGACATCTAAGTTGTCCCGCCATCTCCTTCGTGGTCTGCCGCGGCCCCATCTCGCGATTTCAGGGCACCTGCAATTTTGTGTTTTTCGCGCTCGCATGCGGCAGACATGTCCAGCCCAGTCTCATTTAAGCTTGGCAGCCTTCTGAGCCACGTCAACTATCCGTGAAATAAATGAATAAGTTTAAATAATAATATTTAAGTACTTATTTAAGTCATGTTTTATTTCTAAGCTAGGTGTAAAAGTGTTCCCAAAATATCATTTCTAAACAACACAGTAAATTACCAGCGAGAAATACAGGTGCTTCGTTGCCTTAAAATGATAAAATACTTGAGATATGAAAATGTTAATTACATACCAGGGCTTGCACAACTTCAGTGCAAATGAAGATCTGCAAAACAGCGGTGGCTTCATTTCAGTGGTGAGAAACATGATACTTAATGTAGCTGGAATAATTTTGAAGATAAACTCGCTGGACAAGACAAAATGTCATAGTTTTAAGTAAATATGGGGCAGGCTAGGCATCCTACCGATCTTTTAGGAGGTGAAAAGTTTTATCATGATCATGAACAACTTTTGCTATAGGATCAACTTTAAAAAAAACAACAGAATTGTGTACGATACAACTAAATATCGTTCGTTATACAGATTTATGACTTTGGGAGTACGTAATGGCCTGGTTTATAGTAGGTAGAGGGGAGGGGAGGGGACAAGTACTAGGATTAGGTACCAAGTATAGCTGATTCGTTTTAGTTTGCCAATATCGGTCATTACCCTTTATTGTAGAAACCCAAACAATAAACTAGGTATCGTTTTTATTGGTATAATTTGTTAAAGATCACGATAGAAATTCAGAAAGGGTTTTTGTTTATGAAATTATCTTTTCTATTTTATTGTGTGTACCCGGACTGTCATCGAATACATGGCAGCGAATACCGCTTAGGTTTGAATAGGCTTATGAAGCCTATTCAAACCTAAGCGGTGTTCGCTGCCGCTTTGGATACAGGTACATACCGCACGGGTTTCGCTTAAGTATTTAGTATCAAGTTAGCTAGTTAGCTTTTTTTTTTCTCTACCGCAGACGGTAGCGAATACCGCTTAGGTTTGAATAGGCCTTACATGTTTTTTTCCTTTCTGCTTTCTTTATTTCTGACTAGGTTTTGCCCGCGATTTCGTACGCGCATATCCCTTTTTTTCCGTTCCCGTTGTAACATCCCGTTCCCGTATAGCCTTCCTCATGAATGTGGCTATCATATACAAAAATATTTTTTCAAATCACACTGGTAGTTCCAGAGATTATGTTTCCGAATTTGTAACATTTTGGGTAATAAATGTTTCTTATGCTTTTATAGTATGTCTCGCAAATCGGCGTGCCTCTTGGCATAGGCCTCCTCCAGCACCTTCCACTGAGCTCTATCTTCTGCCACTCTAGTCCAGTATGGCCCCAAGATTAGGCGGATGTCGTCTTTCCATCTTGTTTTCGGCCGCCCCTGTCTTCTAGTGTCCCCTCTTGGGTACTATAAGGTTACTTGTTGGCTCCATTTCTGTATTTTGCAACGTAGCATAATATGTCCTGTCCAACCCCATTTTAAATGCTCTATACGTGTTATTATATCTGCTACTTTAGTTTTCCTTCTTATTCCGGAATTTCTAATTTTATCACTGAGACTGACTCCCAACATGCTCCTTTCCATTGCCCTTTGTGTACTAGCTAGCCTTAGTTCCAGAGATTAGCGCGTTTAAACAAACAAACAAACTCTTCAACTTTAATATATTAGTACATAGATTTCACTATTAAGAATGTTAATGTAATTTGATAATCGCTATCACTATGCTAACATGGAGCAGCTATACCTACCAGATTAATGTACATAATTTGTATGAAGTTATAAACCAGAAAAGTTAACCGAAACTTTACCGGAAGCGGAAAAGGCACACTTCTCCGAATTAAAGCTTGACGTGTTAAAAATTACTTCAGACATTTCCGTTAATCTCAATACATAGGGGTATGAAGATGGAGGTGTGTGGTACCCAAAATAGAATGAATGGAACCATCCCATGGAATCCCATGGGCGTCGTCAGGAGCGAAAGTAATACACAAAATTACTCACGCCTGTTTTTGCTTTAGAATAAATTATAATCAGTCTTTATTTTGACTACCGTGTCTTGGAATAAAATGTCAATTACTGCCTACTTAGTTTATTGTTATAATGTGTTTTATGTTTTTGTACGTGTTCCAAAAAGTGCTCACTATATTCCTTACAATAAACGCGAAATTTTGTATGTATTTTTTTTTTTTTTTTTTAAAAAAAACGTTGCCTCACACTAGGAATTTCTCCTGTATCGTGGGTGCGTTTACAAACATATAAATTCACGTACACAAACAGCCAGACCCTTAACAACTTTCTGTAGGCCATACAAATATTTGTTCCGTGCGGGAATCGAACCCGCGACACGCAGCGCAGGAGATCAATTCTACTAATATCTAACAATAATCGAACTGTTTCGTTTATGTTTCGATTCAGTTTCGACCATTAGGGTTTTTGGTATTCTACTATTTTAAAACTAAAACTGATAAGGAACCGCAACGCAACTACAACGCTATTGTAACGTGAACACGGCGCATAATCAGCGAAACGAAATTGTGCCAAGAATTGTATTGCACAGATTAAAAAGTACGTTTGCGAGATACCATAAGAAAAAAGAAAAAAACTTCTAAAATATAAAATTACGTTTTGCTTGGTTTAAATAAATTGAAAGCTCTGCTTGATTGCAAATACATCTATTATCTACGTAAGGGAGACAATATTAAAACATAGAATTGAATATAACATATTAATACAATGAAATCCTTTACGCTGATTACATTGCCAACATAAAAAATCTGTCGATTCAAAATATCTGACAAGGCGCGATAAACAAAATAGGTACTCGTACTTCGTGAGTTTTATTTTGCTGGAAAAACTTATAAAGCCGGTAAGTGCCAGATTGAACGTATATATATACCTACATAACTAATTGGATTGGTTTCGTTAATTAAGACCCCAATTATTTTTAGACATGGAAGAAAACCGAAGGAGGCCTACCTCTGTGAGACAGTTGGAGCTCCTCATAGAGTTTCTGGAGGACCACACTGACCTCGCATTGGGCCGAATTAGGTCTAAGGAAGATCGCGCAGACGCCAACAGGCTATGGAGTCGGATTGCGGACATTTTAAATGCGGAGGGGTCAACTAGAACCCCTAAGGAGTGGGCTAAAGCAAGTATAAAGTGTATTATTAATGAAATACAGGTTGATAAGACACTATTGATAATGTGAATCAGTGTGTAACAAATTTTTATTTCAGTTTTGGAATGACTATAAGTGTCGGGTTCGAAGCAAGTTGGCCACAATCAGAAGGAGCCAAAGTGGCACAGGGGGCGGACCTAGTGTGGCCCCACAATTGAGCCCTTTGGAAGAGAGAGTGGCATCTCTTATAGGGAGGGATGTGGGCCCTTTACCTGGAGTCCGTAGGGACCCAGTCATTGACTTGGAAGTATGTAACTATTTTATTATATGATTTGTAAATGTACAATTTAAAAGCTCATTTAATTTAACAATTTACTTTTCAATTTTATATCAAGAACCAAGCGGAAGAACCTGCAATGATGGTGCCACAGGATGAAGAAATACCTGTGATCATGGTACCACAGGATCAGGATTCACAAATGTAAGTACAGTACTTATAAGACATTGGTGTTAGTATGACCTGAATGCACGCAGCAAGCTATCCCTTAAATGTAAACTGCGCATCTACACTACGTGCATACAACCGATAATGACTTATGCGTGTGCTGTATTCGCACACACAAAGCCAAAGCAAATACACAGGATGAAAAAAAAAAAACATTTAATGATAAAAAATGGTTTAATTCACACAACTTCATTTCATAACATACAAATATACAAAATAACCTAAATACATTATATTATCTACTATACAAAACAATGTTTAGTGCTCTATTTTACTACAAATGTAAATTATAATTTCAGAAACTTATCAAGTTTGACGCAATGGGGTACTGACCGGACTCTAGATGCTGTAGAGCAACCAGGCACCAATAATAGTGGCAATGTGCCTGACCCACCAAACATTGGTGACCCACCAAACTTGGTTGGCCAAGTGGCTACTGAAAATGTGCCGGACCAACCAAGCACGAGCCAAAATGTGCAACGAGGTTATTATTCATATTTATATTTATTCATTCAGCATACTTCAAGTATTATAAATTTATAATATCTTTAGGATTAACTACGCAGCAAGGTAAATTCAAAATATTTGGTAACAAAGAGATAATAAACGGAGCAATAAAAAGTATTACAGAGAGCCATGAATCTTGATTTTGTCTTTCTTTCAGACCGCACCTCAAGGAGAGAACGGAGGTCCATTAGGCCACGTACACATGCTCAAAATCAGAGTAAGTTGTCATTGTGACTAAATTATAGGAGCTTACATGAATAAAAAATTATAAATTGAATACAAAACTACAGCAGATATTAATTTTAGCTAGAACAAGTGCTCTCAGCGAAGCTCAGGCAACTCTAGCACGTATAGAGGAAATGCGTACTAGAACAGAGGAGGCAGTAGCCATGGCCACTCTGAGGCAGGCTGAGAACTTTGCTCAGCTAATGCCAATTTTAGCCAGCATCGCAGACTCTTTACGAGTATTAGCAGAGAGATAATACGAGAGGTAAGAGAATAATTAAAATAGTTTTATTCAGTAATTTCAGTAGTACTCTTATATAAGAGAATATTCAATAAAGTTTCTATTAGTAATATAGGTACCAAAGTCTAATATAAAATTTTGTTTTGTTTCAGATTAATGCATATTACATTTTATTGTTCTTACACACTACTTTTTATTGTTACCTTTTATTCTTATAAAAGATTTTTATTAAAACAGCTTAATTTTAACATTGTTGTTATTTAGCAGTAATTGAAAAAATAAACGAATAGAGGGATCTTGTGTGAGAACGCAAGAGCCCTCTATTTGTTTATTGTTTCAATTATTATGACACTACAGAAGATAGAAGCATGAGTTTGGTTAGTCATATATTTAGACCAATTCTTTATTTATGTAGGCTTCAAGAAAGCACTAAAAAATCATCAAAAATACTAAAGTTACTGATTCTTCTGCCGGTTCGGAAGCAGGGTCTACCGAGAAGATACCGGTAAGAAACTCGAGTAGTTGCTCTATTCAATGCCATGTTGTACAATTATAATATACTAGCTTCTACCAGTTGCGGCTTCGCCCGCGTTAATATCGGAAATAGCAAGGTTTCCTGATTTGTATTGTACATTTTTTACACAGGAAACACCCACCGTACCCTACACCTACCTTACACCTACCCTACACCTACCCTACACCTACTCTACACCTACCCTACACCTACCCTTCACCTACCCTACCTACATAATTATACCAGCCCAAAAATACTATGACATGTTTCTGGTCTCCTGGTACTTGATGTTTCTGGTCTCCTGGTACTTGTGAATCTGAAGTACTAAGGCAGCAGCGGCTCTGAGTTTCCACTTCCTCCTCAGTCTTCATTAATCCACGCCACTTACCGGGATAAAAAGTAGCCTATTTTTTATTCCAGGTTATGAACTATATGTGTGCCAAATTTCATCCAAATCCCTTCAGCCGTTTTTGCCTGATTGTTACACAAACATACAAACATACAAACTTTCACCTTTATAATATTAGTAGGATTACATTCATAATATTTTTGGATCTAAAACAAAGTCATATAGTTTCAGGCTTTTAGAAACAAAAACTTTAACACTAAGAAAATGTAAAATAAAAAACTAAGCAATAAAACAATAATAATCAAACATTTCAAACAAACAAAACCATAAGACGTGGTGCACAAAAAAAAAATGAATTAACATAGATTTAATCTTCCATTAAGTGACAAAACTTACCATTCAGCTGAAAAATGTAAAAAAAATAAATTCACAGCACCGCTGAGCCCCTTGGCCATATTTCCATTTTTAAAGGCTACCTAGCTCTCCATAAACGACGTACTAATATTTGCTGGTAAGTGCGTCCTTCCTGTAATTGATGGTTCCTATGATCCACAATGTGGGCATCCCTTTCTCTTTGATTTTGTTCTTGTAACGCTTCCTGGTCTTCTCCATATTCAAACTCTAAATTGCATTGAAGAGCAATATTGTGAAGAACACAGCAAGCGTTAACTATTTTTGCTGCAACTTGTGGTTTGTAGTGAAGTTTTCGGTCTACCAACAAACACCTAAAAAACGAATAGTTGTGTGTTTTAAGGTTTCATGTAAATAGTTTGTAATAATCTTAGCCTAGTTTTTAGATTTTTGTCAAGAGCATAGTAATTATAAATAAATTAAAATGAATGAACCCATATGAATTTGATAATATTAATGAATTCTGAGTTATAGTTTAGTATTATGTTATTCACATGAATTTAAAGCACGAATCTTACTGACAATTTTATAGTTTTATTAAAAAGCTTACCTGAAACGTGCTTTTAAAATGCCAATGCACCTTTCCACAACATTTCTAGTAGTCATGTGCATTTCTGTGTATAGTGCCTCTGGAGTATTTTCTTGAGCGTTCAATATAGGAGTCATCATAGTTCTTCTTAAAGGGAAACCGGCATCTCCTAAAAAATATTTTACTTGGTGACTGATGAACATGATAGTTGTTCACATTATGACTGTTTTGCATTAAGACAAAACAGGTATTATATGTTGAAGAAAACACAGCAATGATAATGAAGAAACAGTCTTATGATTCTGTAAGAAATCACAAATACCTTCCTTTTTTAGTAACTAAATTGAGAATATCCTTCCCTTTCCCTTCCTCTTATCCCCACCAGAGGGCGATTTATGACATAACCGCATGCTTGGCGGCAGCCGTCATTGCAGTCTTCATCATCAGCAAGCTCCTTGTTTCATTGCTGTTTTCGATGACATATAATATAGATAATATTGAATATTGCTTAATTACCTAATAAATAAAAATCTTCATTTGTCCTCCTTACAATATCATTAAGGGTATTACTAAGGGGATTATTGTTCCATGCCGCACTATCATGAGTTGAACCAGGGTTACTAGAATCAACACACATAATTCTAGCATCCGAATCACACATCTGAAACAAAGTTAAGGAAAATTTTATACCTTATTGACCATAGCAATTCATTGAATAAACAAGTTTACACCATTAACTTACAACTAAGACATTCAACGAATGATACCCCTTTCTGTTGAAAAATCTTTCCTCATGTTCTGCAGGAGTAACAATAGCAACATGTGTACCATCTAAACATCCAAGGACACCTGACATGCCAAATTTCTGATAGAAACTGCAAAAAATGAATTGCGAATGAATTGCATTGATTATTACAACATAGTTACAAATGTACAAAGTTAATTAAACACTGTACCTACCCCCGTTTTATTTCCTCACGATCTTCCTGTGTGCCAGGAAACTTTACATATTTGTTAAATATTTGAGGTAGGTTAAGAACCTCTGTAACCTGTTGAATGGCACGGGAAACTGATGGTTGTGACAATGAATGACTGGATGATTGTCCAACTAAGGTTTGGTATGAGCCACACGCATAAAATGCCAGTGCTACCAAGATCTAAAATGAATAGAACTTGAGTTAATAGTTGGTTCATGAGAAAGCAAAAAAAAATTAAGACATGTTATGTAGATAGGTAACAAGATAAATCATACCTTTGTCGGTGTATCAATACCATCAGAACGAAGGCTAATAGGCATATGGGGGCTAATATCGTCAATTAGCTGCTGAACGACGTTTTTGGAAAGCCTATAGGTTTTCACAAACTCGCGATCGGTTAAGTCAAAGGCGAAATTACGTAGCCTTGACGTCAAATTTCGTCTTCTCACTCTTCCGATGTCTACTTGATCGGCGAGACTAAGATATTCATTGTAGAACATCATCTTAATATAGGATAAATGCGAACAGTCAAGAAAAAGTTATACAAAGCCAACTTTTCCGTAGCGACTAATTTTGATTTTGACAGATGAGACGTTTAGTTCCGTTCAAGTTTCGTTTTGTTTTCGAGTGACGCTTGTGTCAAAACATTAGTAGAATAGCTATTTTAACAAGTTAACGTTCCGTTCGGGATCGGTTGTGTTAGTAGAATCGAGTTTTTAACTTCAACTTAACTAGAACTAAACTTAGATCGTTGTTATTTTAGCAGAATAGAAAAACGCTCAATAGCGGTCGTTTAGTTACGGTTCTGTTGCGATTTCGTTGTAAATTTATTAGTGGAATTGACCCCCAGTAGTCAATCGCTCAACCACTGCGCCAACCGTGTCGTCAAATGTATGTATGTAAGTTTGTTACTCTTTCACGCAAAAACTACTGAATGGATCTTGATGAAATTTGGCACAGAGGTATAGGATATATAGGAATAACACACAGGATACTTTTTATCCCGGGAGTATGTACCCTTGGGATAATTTTCGACATTCACGCGGGCGGAGCCGCGGGCGGCAGCTAGTATGAGATGCGAACGAGAAGAGTTTTTCATCTTCTGATCGAGTTTATGGTTGACTCCTTAGATCATTCATGCAAGAGTCTGCCGGTCGATTCTGTCGACATCTCACGGTATTCACCTAGGCGGAGTGAACGACAATAGAGCTGTCATTCCATCTTATTTGTATGGTTTGAAAACTCACCCGTCGTGCGCTCCACCTAAGTGTTCAATTCGATATGTTTACAGAATCGCACTGCTGACATTCCCTTCCGCTCCACCCAGAGCGGGAGAAGTAATTTGATGATCTCCCATCCATAAAAAAGTGTAACTCTGGACATTCCAACGTGTGGCTCATGTCCTGAACAGGGGCACCCATGTCGCACTGGGCTTCCGACGGCGACGGCGTAACTCTTCTTGTTTTAAAACAAGTCGTGAGTTTCGAGTTCGTAGCACAGAAAGTATAAAAAGCTAGTTAATTTTACATGAAGCCGCAAGAAGATTTCATCAGCTGTGTCCACGGCTGTCTCTCTTTACACAAGAAAACCCAAAGAATTCTTGCGTTTATAACATAATGTACATTGTAGGTGCGGTTGGAAATGCAGCATTCAGCATTTCCACGTAGGGAACTGCAGTAAATTTTCTAGAAATCTAGATGTACTTACCTACGATTCCGTGCTTTAGTCACACCAGACGTAACCGGCATTTACAGGATTATTCATAATATCCAGCCAGATCATCATATCAGCCGAAAGACGTTCACTGCTGGACAAGGGCCTCCCCCAGGTGGAGGGGGTTTTGCCATAATCGCCACGCTTGGCAGGTGGGTTAGCGATCGCAGTGTAGCTGTAGCAATCTACCTACAGAGAATGCTACTGCCCATTCTCCGGTGTCCATTCTAGTTCCGGCCGTGTAATTGGCTTAAATACTGATTACCAGAATTTAAATTCAGAGCCTCTGTAGTAAAAAATAATAAATTATCTGCTAATCATTATCTAAACTGATCATATGATTGGATTTTTTTTATGTATAAGCCTGTTAGTCTGCGTCAATTGAAAAATCTTTGTGACCGGACTTCATTAGCACCTAAACTAAAAGCTGGAATTGTCGCCAGAGAGAATTTCTTCGGCAAAGAATTGTAAGTCGAATAACAAATGATTTCTGTCCTTACAGTCCTCCCGAGCCCGCCATTCTTCATGGACGAGATGAGCAACAAGGTGATCGGCCGAGTGGGGCCCTACCACGATGGAGACACCCTGGTGCTGCGCTGCCTCGTCATAGGAGGTAAGAAACTCTTCATCTTACTTGGCAACCACATAGTTAATCGTACACGAAGCCAATCTTGACTTGAATGTTGACCTGTACCCTAATAAACTCATTAACTCATAAAATTCACAAGCGAATAGAATTCCAGATCCATTGCTTCATTTCCAAATCGTCTGCTCAACAATGTAAAACTTGCAATGAATACGGTTGTAATGTCAAAATGGAAGCATATGCGGCCGGCTATAAGTAGGCTATGGCCACTTTTCCTACATCCAAATTATTGCGACCAATGCTCGAACCTGGGGAAATTCAGTAATGTCCATGATTTAAACGGAAAACTGTTGCCATCAGCAAGATGTGCCTTGTCCCACGATACTTGGAGTCGCACAATTGGATTTCTGCTTCCATTTAGTCCGGAAATACGCTGTAGGATAGGAAAAGGAAAAGTGTAAAACCAATAAAACTGTTAGTAACAAAATCTCTCTGAAAAGACTTCGAACGAACGACAGAAGTTAAGAAAATCAAGCTCAATTCATTCCTTTCACGACACCTTCATTAGTGACAAATACGCAACCATACTGACACAATGCTTTCAGATAGCAACCAGCTATCTAGGACCCAAGTTAATAAATAGTCTGACAAGATAAATGATTTCCTCGTCCTTGTTTACTATCCGTCCGTATACTGTATCCCAGTAACGTCGGTAAATATCCGTGAAACAGGCTAGGAACTCATCAAAGTGTGGGCTTATTTAGTGCTGGTATTTGAGCTCTAGCTCAAAGGAAGATGTTTAAATTGAGTTTACCAGAACGCCAATTGTCGTACCTAAAAACCGTTCGAATTCAAGTCGCTAAATAAAAGGTGTTTTTGACAGTAATGCGTCTGCGATGCGAATGCGATCATTTACAACTACAAAAATTGACCCTCAACGAATAAAGCGGCTGCATCTGTACTATTTATACAGTAGTAAAAACACTGTACAAAAGAGGACTTAATGCCACAGGCATTTTCTACCAATCGACCTTGCAGATGCAACTTGAAGGAAAGACAAAAAGAGAGAAACAAAATACAATCATAAATACCTACATAGATAGAGAATAAGTTAAATCATTGTTCAACTTATTCTTCTTATATGTTTATGGCTTGCTAAATTCAAAATTGTGTCAGCCAACACCATAATTGCGTTACACTCGTAATTAAATCCTCTTTCCTCGGTAGAAGGATTTTCTAAATTTAAAAAAAGTAAAGAATTGTCATTCCGTGTGTGTCACGCAATTAGGTTGGACCGTAAACACCGAGACGACTACACGGCCACTAGAAGCGGCATTGTCAGCACTTTCTATAACTTGTCAGTGAGTGAGTGTCAACGTTAACTCATAGAAATAGACCCATGACAAGTCTGACTATCGTAATGACATGACAGCCTAACCTCAGTGCAATGAGTTTTTTTAAAATGACGTGCACCTGTTCAAGCTCTTATGTTAAGTTGAAATCAAAAACATGTTGTCATCGTAGGCCATAATTATTTTCGACGTGGAAGAAAAGTGCCAAATTGGTGGCGTGAATTTTTCAGAATACCCTAATTGCACGTCCACGATTTTTTTTAGCAATAGCTCTTCTCGTCTCGACGGCGGCGACGTTTAGTGCTCTAGGTATGTGTGAACAAAGATACAAATAATGCATTGTTAGAACACAGTGGCGGGGCAAGACCTAAATTTTATGTGAGCAAGATATATTTTGCGAGGCCCCCTGATGGATGACGCAAGAGGAAATTTTTGATACTCAAATTCTTTAGTCCCGTTGTTCCCATATGCCATATACCCATCACGGGGACAGCGGGACGTGATTAAATGTATTTCCCGTTGTCCCCATAACGTACATTCGGCTAACGGGGAAAACGGAAGTAAACCATATTTCTGGGTGTTTTAAAAAAAATAACCACAAAGGTGATGGCGGGGTCTGTTCGCTCGCTCGCTTGACCCCGCCATCCCCTTCTAACTTAACCTGTCCGAGTCGGGGTGCCCCAAGTCTCGAGCTCGCTTCGCTCGCTCTTGCACCAACATAATTTGAAAAGGGTGTTGTTTAAATGGTTAGCATAGTATTCGTATTTTGTGAGCAGAAAAATGTCATCTGTGAGCAGAAATAGCTAATTGATCAGCAACTCATGGCCAGCAAACATTCCAAAATCAATCAGCAATTTATGTCATTCTGGATGGCTGTAAGTAATTATTTTTGTACAGTATATTAATTATATAAGCTGCAATGAGCTGCTCCTGTTTAATAAAACTTTGGTAAGCAAAAAAAATCATTTTGAGATTCATATCGTATTTTTTTTAGATACAGACATTTTTAAAAAATAATTAGCTTCGGGTAGCCTTTTTTTAGGTTTTTTTTTTCCATATTTCTTTCTATTTATTCTAGTCGTTTCTGGCACTCGCGGGCCGTTACCGCGGCACCGCTCGCTTCGCTCGCTCGGCTCGTGCATAGGAGGTCACAGTTCTAACCTAATCTAACCTAAACATTTTTTTTAATAATTAACCTTTTTTTTTATATAAGTTCCAAAAATTAGTTCCATAAATAACTTTTGCTTATAGACATGTTATCTCTGCTGATCAATCATGAAATCTTGCTGATCAAGTAGTCATTTTGCGGACTGAATGTTTATTATGCAAACTCATGTTATTGTAAGCTGCCTATTTATGATTTAATTTTTGACCTTTAACAAAATTATTTGCGGAACAAGGATTGTTGCCTGATTTTTTTAATTGCAAACAAAAACTTTATATGATGAAATTATTTAAATGCTGTTTTTTTTGTGGCTCACCAAATTTTATAATTGCTAAACATTTAATTACTACTCATTTGAAAAGTTTATTTAATTATTACAATAAATTAACGGGAAGTAATTTTAATTATTTTATTAAATTCCTTTTGTCCCCTTTAACGGAGAGATGGCCTACGGGGACAACGGGAATATACTCAAATTTGTATTCATAAAAATGCAACCTTCTTCATTGTCTTCTTCAGTATCTTTAAAAAACGAATGTGGTAGGTTAGTATTGCCAGATACTTGCTAGTCGGTTTTTATTATTTATTGCTAGATGAGTAATTATATCTATATTTGCGTTCGCGGGCCTTCGAGGCGCGAGGCCCCTTGGACCGCGAGGCCGTAGGCGGTGGCCCACGTCGCCCACGCCTTACGCCGCCTCTGTTAGAACATACTACTCGTCCAGAATCCCCTCCAACATTCAGGTACTAGATCACACGGAACATGACGTTAAATGTCCCATCCCATCGCAAATACTATACCTATGCGATGAGGTTCTATTTGACATTCATATGACATTAGCACTCCACTTGGAAATCTCATCACTACTGATTTGATGACCTGACACAAGCAGAACACATCCTTGTTAAACACACGAGTAAATTCAATTTCAATTGTACCTTACCTCATTAATATTATAATATATTATACAATTCCGAATGTCACGCAAACTGAAGTCAATTCACTAATTGATAATCTAGAATTTATAAGCTTGGGTTTCGGATAATTAGCTCTAGTATAAGTAGCAGGATTATGTGACGGATGTTAGTAGGAAACGTCAGAGGGTTAACAATTCGATTAATAAGATGTTTTTCTTGGCTAGGTTCCACTTTTATAAAAACCAAACAACCAAAAATATTAAACATAGAAATAAACATTAATTTATTTGTAATAATAAACATTAATTTGTTTGTAATAATAAACATTAATTTGTTTTCAAAGGGCACGAGGAGGAACACGGATGGGTTTTAGTCAATAAGAGTCTGACACTCCCTTTCGCTCCACCCAGAGTGGAAGAATTCATTTGATGATTTCCCATCCATAAAAAAGGGGCGGTCAAATAGTTAAGAGCGTTTACCCGGTACGGCATTTCAAACAAACTATCAAGTTCTTATTTTTCGAAATGAATGAACTGATAAAAAAAAACCGTAAAACCCGAGTTAATGGAACTTGGTATGCATACGCTAAAAGGAAAGATAGTGATTTTAAGTTTTGTGTAGAAAATGGAAAATCACTCCTTTTTTCACCCCCCCCCCCCCCCTTTTTCCGCCCCAGGTCAAGTTGGCTCAGTTCGGACGGTTCCACTACACTTCGGGAGCTCAAACACCGCGAGCCATCCGGCTGCCTCTAGGATACTGCAACTACACGTCATTGCTCTCAATAAAATAACTCGCACAAAGTCCTACTTGGGTTTGAATCCAACGTGGGTTAAAATCCTAGCTGCCTATTCACATTACAGTACGTGTACAAATAAAAAAGATCCTAGCAAAGCTTAATTCATAAATAATCATACATAATACCTACATAATTAAGCTATCGCAATAAAAATACTGTAGCAGGAAAGTTCAGGAAACCGAAGCAGATTTCTCTCATTTATTTCGTATAGGTACTTACTTCTCATTAATTACAGTAGCAAGTACACTTTTCATTAATTGCAAATAACGACATCCAATTCTTAATTAAACGCCGTTCTTTAACTAAGCTATGTCCCCGATGCCAGCAATGTGCTTTGGGGCGTTTTCTTTTTAAAGTTCGACGTTCTTGTGAACCACGGCAAAAGATCAATTAAATGGAACTATTTCACTTACGTTTTGCTTGCTCCAACTTGTTCGTAAGTAATTCTTTTAAAACTGTCATTACAGCCACTTGGTTCGCGGGTTGGTTCTTGCAGATTTAATTGTCTCAATGTCTTTCGCATTGTATAATTTCATGAATTAATTATTTCAAAACGAGTGTCCATGGAAGTTCTTGCACGTTCTAAGAGAAACGTGCAACAGCCGCGTTGGAGATAGGGTCGGTGAGCGTGTTTTGCTGCTGAACAACTTGCTGCTCCTGTCGCTAGCGCCGCAGAACTAGCTTTATCCATTTGACTGACAGACCTTGACAATTCAAAAGTGCCTGTAACCGGTCTATAGATTTGAAATAAGGATTTTGAATTGTATATTTTACTTTTGTATAGGAAATTCGTTTGTCAGGTGTTAGAATCAAGGGACTGCACTTTTAGTACCTACTCGGTTTTTTTCGGGCTGTTTTACCTTTGTACATGAACTTTTCAGATTGATCATAATACATTCGATCATTAGTATTTAACAGTTAGAGACCTAGCCCACCCCAACATAAAAAAATAAGCAGAATAAAATAATATTTCAAGCTTCGAGCCTTCGAGCTTGCAAATTATTTTTGTTTTTATAATTTGATAAATTCAATGTTAGTGAACTATGAAGTGATGAAGTGTATTTTGTATCTAAACTACATTGGTCCCTCTATTTTATTCAATAGCAGCATTTCAAGCTATCCAAACTTAACACTTCACCCATTAACGGTACACTCACCCCAGACCTTCAACTGTCCACATATCAAACGTGTGTTCATTACCAACATTCCTCCTCAACTGTTCCACCAAATAAATAAGTTTATGTTTGGGTCGGGTCGTCACTATAATTCAGAGGGTAACTCCTAACTTTCCCACTATCCTACATTCCAACATTTCCAACTGCTGGGCGGCGGTGGCCGGTTATCGCTTCATTTTTGCCGACTACCCTCGTTTCTGTAGTGTTTGGTCCGAATAAATGTTTGTATCAGTTTTGTGAGAGATAGTTTGTTAGTTGGATGTTGGTAATTCGTTTAAGGATGTTAATCATGGAATTCTATCAATTTCTGAAACAGGTACAGTTCTGATTGGTACCGAGGTAATGTTGTCATTTTTCATTTTGTGTTTTCTTTACTAAGATAAAATTATTGTCCTGTTTTCTTCGTTTTCACCATAATTACACCTCTCAACCGTAACGTCGACTCCTGGAGTCGATGCGCCATTGTTTTACTATTGTGTCTGCTATTATGGCGGCTGAAGATTTATTGTTGAAACGTCCCGTTTTAGTATAAAATGGCTTTGTTTGTTACGGAGAATCACTGACTCCTAAGACACAGGCATATACACCTAGTTTAGGAGTCAGAGTATTAAAATTATTGCGACCTAGTTATAAGCTTTATTATGCTCTTAGTCTTGATATTGTATTCTGATGGCTTTTGATGAAAAATAAAGAATTATTATTCTCTTTATTCATTTAAACACATACATTTTATATTTTTAAATATTTCAACAACAAAAAAAAAGCAATTAAATAACATTTAAAAATATAAAAATAGTAGTCCGCCGGTGTCGGGAGCTGGGTCCAAGCTACCAGTGGTTAGGGCTCCAGAGAAAGAAACCTCCTCACAGTACGAGCCGTATCAAGGAGTACTGCCTTCTGTATCAGGCCCTTTACCCAACTGCGTAACGCCAGCTTCGACAGGTGGTCGTCGAAGCTTTTGGCTATCAAGCCATTGGCCGTCACGACCATCGGCACAATGATAACCGAGTCCACTTTCCACATGTCGACAACCTCGTGTGAATTATTATTATTATTATTCTCTTTATTTATTATTACTGTTGTTGGTAATTTTCTCCCGGTATAAAAAATGTTCTCAGAAAATTTAGAAACATCAGAGCGCATATTTTATTTTGTTCTTGTTACTTCCGTTGGAAAACCTGAAGTTTACGCCCACTAAATATTTAAAATTTATTTCATTTATGGCTCTTTGAGACCTAATGAATCTGCCTTTAAGGACCTAATGAACGCCACTCAGAAGGAGCGACTGCCTTCCATAACCTAGTAAAGAGCGGAAGGGAGTATCAGACACTTACTGACTAAAACCCATCCGTGTTCCTCCTCAAGCCCTCTGCTTTCCAGGGCCGCGGTGACTCTTTAAAAAAAAAAACTGAACTCCGCAAAACTGAATTACCTCCACGATACCACGGGTCAAGAATGTTTTCAGATTTCAGGCTCCTGAATACCCGTAACGACTGACCTAATAAACGCCACTGATGCTGAGTAAACGTGTACCTCTGGCCCCAAATTAAATAAAAACCCATCGACACAGAATCTTGAAGAAGATGTAAGTAGATACTTAATATTTGTTTTTTCTGCAGGTCGTCCCCCACCCCGCATAAGCTGGTACTCCGGCGACACGCTGGTAGACGCCTCGGACGGGGACAGCGAGATCCCAGCAGTTCGCGAGAACGAGCTGTACCTTCCTCTAACGAGGGACAACGCAGCTGCACTATCCTGCAGGGCTTCTAACACTCACCTCGCTTCGCCTATAGTAGCTAGCTTGGAGATTGAGTTGTATTGTAAGTTTTACTTTTCTCTCTCTTTTCACCTGTAGATTTTCCCTGCCTGTTATTTTTGACAGCTTTATGATGAATTGGATGGAGAACAGCTATGAGCCATGATGAGCAACAGACCGGGAAGATTGCAAGGATACGGGGAAGACCTTTGCCCAGGAGTGCCGCAATATAAGTTGTTATAAAAAAAGAGCTTTCTAATATTATCACACATACACCCTATATCTACATTACGATGATGTCTGCATAACAAATTGACTAATGAGACCTATTATAGTTCCATATAATTTGGTGGATACTTATGGGGCTTTGTGATTGCATAAATGCTGATTATATTTAGGATCATTAGCTTTTATAACTGGGCGACAATGTAAAGGATCCACCATTAGTTACCTACTTCCTTTACTAATAGTTTCTTTTTTAATTCCCAGTGCCTGCATACAACGTGTCGATCCACTGGGTACGCGGCACGGTGGGTGACGCCCTGCACGCGGGTAGCGTTGCGCTTGCGCAGTGTACGGCGCGCGGCTCCTACCCGCAGCCGGAACTGTCCTGGTGGCTAGACCATAAGCATCTCACGCATCATAGTAACCAGGTAACTTTACCAACAACATCTTATATTTTAGATTGCTGTAAGTTTTGTGTATTTTTTAATTTAAGTTATTATTATTGTTAAATCAAATGTTATTAAAACATCTAAATAATTACAGCCGCACGGGTTGATCTTTAAGGTTAAGCAATGCTTGCCGGGGTCGTCCGGTCGTTCTGTGGATGGGTGACCATCTTAACATATCAAGACTCCTACGTGCCCCGGAAAGCACGTTAAGCCGTTGGTCCCAGCTGTCATTTGTAGATATTTGGCAGTCACTACGGTTTGTCAGAAGCCAAAAAATCTCACACCAGTCTTGCCAAGAAGTAGCATGCTGGGTAACATGGTACTTCTAGGCAAGACTGATGTCTTATGAGCCGCTTCACATAAAATACTGTGTATTTAGCTGAACTCGGTTTGACTGGAAGCCGACCCCAATATACTTGGGAAAAGGGTAGGCAGCTGATGAGTCTCCGAAAACAAAGTCGACCGTCTTATTAATTAATATTTTTGGAACTCAGCAAAGTTTACTGAGCAGCAGATATTTTTGCTCGATTTGATGTTTGGTCCCATAGCAAAAGTTGTTAATAATTATGGGTCCTTACATAAATTCTCAATTGCAACCTGTAGACAGTTGATGTCAATAGGCTCCCTTATTGCTTGGGACTTAAAAGAATGGCGAAATGTAAAATTATTGTACTAAAGGTCTTTGTATATATTTCCTCTGGTTTTTGTATTCACTTATATATGGGTGGGAATTCATCAAATGACTCCTGCCGCTCTATGGGAGCAGGTGGGAGTGTCAGACTCTTACTGACTAAAACCCTTCCGTGCTCCTCCTAGTGTCCTTTGTTTTCCAGGGCCGCGGTGACTCTCTCAAACAAAATCGATTTGACTCTCATTCAGCCAAACTAACATGATCAGTTCTAACTGTATTGTAGATACTAACTTTTTTAAATCGGAAACCAATAGCGATAAAGAAAACCATTTCTTAGTTAAACACTATTACAGTATTTGAATCAGTGACACTAACAACAAAAACTATACCTACATTTATTCTTTTTTAAGGAATCGAGTTCAAATGTACTGTACTAACACTAGAAAAACCGGCCAAGTGCGAGTTGCGTGTCGAACTCTCACTCGAAGGGTTCCGTACTTTAGCATTTATATAGGGTGTTCCAGATGTGCGTGGTCATATTTAAGGGTTCTAGCGTTTTATGGGTGCTGTAGCTGCTGTAGAATAAGGAAACAATATCGAAATAAAAAAATATTGACATTAAAAAAAACTCGACCTCGAAGAACGACTAAAAAGATTAAAATAAAATACTTTTCTAGCAGCCGTCGTCGGTGGCATCGAATCTATAATTGAACTAAAATAAACACCACTAATTGCGTCAGACAGCTCGAAAATCGTTTTTCGCGGTCGGTGTGTTTTTTAAGTGAAAAAAAAAATTGTTTAGATATTTTTTCCTAATTGTATAGCAGATACAGAACACCAACCTTAAATATGACCTCGCACTTCTAGAACACCCTGTATTATTTTAGATCAAAACACTAACCTTTAAGAAAAAAAGCAACCCAATCTTAATGAAGCGACTCATGATCCGTTCATTATGACTTACAAAAAAATCGAAACCCCAGAAGCGGAAGAGGAAATCAATTAACTAACGAGGGATCCAGGTAATTATGGCGCGTCAATCATCGAAAACGTTGAGCTGGCTGAAGCTGGCTGGTTACTACAGGGGCGCTCGTTCGACAAAATTATGATTTGTGTCATGTACAAAGCCGTAACCACATAAAGGGCCCTTGGAGACGAGGGTAGATGTTGTGTAAGCAAATATTGTTATTACGAGGGTAGGTAGGTGTACCTCTGCGTCTAAACGGTTTTTTGTACTTTGTGAAGTTTTGTCAAAATATTGTTTTAATTTATGCGGAAAATTTATAAACACTACTGAATGGAAATCTCATCCTACACATTTTGTTTCTAAAAATGATTAAGTGAAAAAAAAAATTGCTAAGGTACCGAAGCAATTTTTTAAATAAGTTTATTTTAAACAGAGTGGCAATTCTCATATTTTTATTAGGATTAACATTCGCACCGCAGTCGAAAACTATCAAACACAACTCTATTATCTCTTTTACAAGATTATGACATTGATTGTCGGTAAGTTAATATTGCGATTTGATTTTCCTCTTTTAAGTACAAGAATTGGCATTCCGTTAAAAAAATACTAGGAACTAATACAATTTGTGCACGGTTCAACCCATATTGTATAATCCAATCTTCTTTTCCATAATGAAACTAATCCCGCTAGATTCCGTGAGCAAAATATAATTTGTATTGTCAAGTGAACTTGTAACTTAATTTTATCTTGGGTTCAAGAAAATTTTCCCATACCTTATGCAAACAAAGTACCTAAGTAATAATATGAAATAGCTTCTATATAATCGATGGCTCGAATTATGTCGTCACATTTTCAATTACACGTTATTAAAGAAATTATGTTTGTTTGAATAGTACCTGTATAAAGTAATTTCAGAATATTACTTGTTTTAAGTGGTGTGGAAAATTCTAGTGAATTCAACTATAATAAAACTAGCAACTCGCTTCGTATGGGTAGCAGAACATATGTATAATCCCCGCTCCCAATCGGCATGAATTTTTGTGTCATTTTAACAAGTTTCGTCATATTTTAGCCAATTTACACAAACCTAAATGAATTAAATTTATATAGGTATAAACCTAATGAAAATTTCCGTGGTGAAAACCGTACGCAAATCCATTCGATAGACTTTGAGTGTGTCGCATACAGACAAACAGACGCTTCGGAGACTTTGTTTTATAATATGTAGTGTTGTAGTGATATTGATGTGGTGTTTTGTGCACTATGTGTATCTGTTTATAACTTTCTATCTATTTCTCTTTCAGACTTGGTTCAACTCGTCTCTCACAGCGATATCATACTTAGAGTTAAGTCCCGCGGTGGGTGACAACGGGGCTACTCTCGCCTGTGTCGCTACCAACCCAGTAATGGCGCCCAACAGAGGCTCCAAAGCTGATGTCATTACGCTTAATGTAACATGTGAGTTATCTTCCGAATGTATTTACTAGAATTTAGTATCACCCTTGCGGGCATAAATCGCAATTTGATCTTCCGTTGTAGTGAATTTTATTATGGCGCCGAATCGATGTCCCAACTGGGCGCCAATAGGGCTAATTTCTTTTTATGCGAATACTTTTAAGTAAATACTACCAAATCCCAAAGTAAGTCTTACCTCCGCTATGACTAGCTAAATAATAAAAAAATACACCTAAAAACTTAATTTTGGGATGCCCACCATTAGGATTGAATTAAAATATTGGTTTAACGACTCTTATTAGTTATCTATTAAATGGGCTCATAACATGTACCCTTATTTAGAGAGTTCTATTTAAGTAAAGCTGATAAATATTATAATGGCGCCCAACTGGGACTTCAGTTATGATTATTTAATTGCCCTGATTTTTATGTGTTACTTACCACAGTGAGCCATGCCTTAAAGTGTATTATATCCAAAACTAAGTTCCGCAATAACACGATCCCGCGTTACTACACACTCGGTAGACGCACACAACTCCAAGGTTAACATCATTACGCTTGCCTTTACATGGAAGTTATCTAAATAGTTCATCTAGTAATTGGGAGTACCATATTTAAGGTTCCATTTTCTGAGTACTTTTTGTAAATTAACTTTAGCCATTTCCTCATGGGAAATCTGTTTTGTTACGAAAATAATTCTGTTTTCTTCTATGAAAACAGAATCGGAGATTTTAATTAGCGTTAAAATTTTACGTAGTGGCCTTTGTTCTCAGTTAAATCCGAGCACCTATTTAAGCAACGATTAGATTCGTAAACATTCAAATTAATAGGTATTTTCGAATACGTGTATCAGATATCTCTCTTTATGTTTCCAGATAGTCCAATGGTGGATGTAATAAAGCTGGGTGACGGCAATCTGAACGACGTGGTTGAGTTAGACTCATTGCAGTTGGAGTGTGACGTCAGAGCCAACCCGCCCGTTGAGCAGTTCATGTGGTATTTCAATGTAAGTTCTTGCCCTTGCAATATGCAAGCATGCATAAAAAAATACATGTTCAAAATAAAAAGCTGTAAAATGTACTATACTTTTGAATTTAAGTTACGGCAGCCCTTAAGAAGTCTGAAAACCAGTTAATCTGCCACCAGTCTTTGCAAGGGATATCGTGTTACCCAGTTACTGGGTTGTGGAGGTCAAATAGGCAGTCGCTCCACGTAAAATACTGGTACTTAACTGTATCTGGTAAGACTGGAAGCCGACCCCAAAATAGTTGGAAAAGGCTAAGCAGATTGTTTAATTGACTTTTGTACTTAAGTTGAAGAATTCTTATGAATTAGTATTTGCACGTACGTCTTACACACCAGAGTTTGACGATATTCATCATCTGTATTATCAGTAATTTTTCGGAGACTCATCAGCTGCCTAGCCTTTTCCCAACTATATTGGGGTCGGCTCCCAGTCAACCGGATTCATCAGCTGAATACCAGAATTTTACGTACTGCCTACCAGACCTTCACAACCCATTTACTGGGTAACACGATAATTCTTGGCAAGACTGGTGTCAGATTTTCTGGCTTCTGACAATCCGTAACGACTGCCAAAGCTCTCCATATGACAGCCGAGACCAATGGCTTAATTTAAAATTAAGAATTTTCGGAATTTAATGATATGACACTTAAATTCCAGAATGAAGAAATTAGGCCCGGTGGTATCTGGGGTGAAGTGACATCTTCACACCAGTTGATGGTGGAGGAGGCGACGCGTGCGCACGCCGGACGGTACGCCTGTGCGGCTGCTAACGCGATAGGAGATACACGGTCTGACACTATTGTCATTACTGTTTTCTGTAAGTACTTTGAAGCTACTCATCATTAAAGAAAGAAATAAAATAAAAAAAATTGTCACAGAACTAAATTGCGTACAAATTATAAACCTTAACTAAAATTCCTTAACAAGTGCCTTTAATTAGTAGTACTTTTACGTTAGTAAAGACAATTATTGACTGGTTAACGAAAAAGAAAGGAACGAAACTAGAGTAGGCACCAGATAAACTTGCAATTTCCCTAATATCCCTTCGTTTTTCATTACTAGATAACGTACAGGATCACCATAAAAGTCGATTCAGGAGTTCAGGACAGCTTTATGTCTTTATTTCGGTTTTTGATATTATGAAAGTTAATAGATGTACGTGGGTCAATGACCTTTATTGCACATTTATCTGGTGTCTACCATAGATAGATGCATGTCGTAATCGTAATCCTTTTGTCAGCTTCTTAACCTATTCCGAACTGGGAAGGAAAAACTATCGAATCGAACCCTAATGGTTCGCTTCGATACTTTTTGTCCAATCAGCTTCTTTTGTGCGGAGTTAAATGTAAATACTTTTTGACCTCTGCTTGAGAATCTTTGTTGACAACAAAAAAAGACATAAAATTTCGAACAATAAAATAAAAATGTTGTTGATGTAAAAAAGTTGTGTTATTATTTTAGTACACAATAAAGTATATTCTATCAATCAAAATTACTGTTTAAGATATAAACCTACATAATACTTACAAAATTTCAGACCCACCAGAATGCACAGGCTACGGTATCAGACTGGTCAAAGAGACAATATACTGCGTGGTCAAGGCGTTACCAGCTCCCGACACTTACTTCTGGCACCTGCAGCTTGCTGGCTACGAGATTCAACACCTGACAACAGGGTCTCCTCTATTACCGCTGGATCAAATCACAGGGCCTCTAGCGGAGACCCTGAAGGCTAGTTGTGAGGCCAGCAATGGAGTGGCTTCGCAAGAAGAGTCCTGTGATAGGATGTTCACCTTTGAGCACCTGAGGCCACCGCAGCCTCAGCAGTGCGATATTGCGTACGAGTTTGGAGAGTTTCAGATGAGGTGTTTACCAGGTAAAGTAAAAATTCTGTTGTTCAATTGCTTGTTATAACCTAATTTTAACGTGCATTAGAGAGTAAGCCATCTAAAATAAGAAAAACCAGAAACTAAACTGACGAATATAGGATGTATAGGTACCTATATTTAGTCAATCTTAAAATAGTTAATCTTAAAGTAGTATATTTAAATTATAACTAATCACTTCGCCTCGTGTGATAATAGTATCACATGAGTGTTAATACCTAATTATGTACAGTTGCATACAAGACTTTATCTACACCCATGGTATGAATCCTATATGAAAGGTTCCTTTCTAATTCATGAAATCTTGGTACTAACGCCTTTTCATATTATTTTCTCGACTTTTCTGGTAATAATTGGTTAGAAAAGTCCTTTGCTGCATTATATATAAAATATCTATATATATAGAAATATCTGGTGATGTGTTATCAAAGTTTGTATCACTAATTTTTGTAAACAACGTATTAATTTTTTTTTGCAATACTAGGTAATATCGAACAAAAAAAATGGCAATGGACACGACGTGAATTCGAATAACAAGTTTTTTTTTAATTATGGTTATGACACTAACGGCTTTACTACAAAACGCGTTCTAACTTTAGTCCAAGCCTAAACTTTCAAGCCCGTTATTGCATTTTGAACTATATTCCGACTACCTGAAAGTTATTAATACAAAAACCTATTTTAGATCCCGGTCTATGTTGTCAATGTGCAACCTGGGTTTAAAGTTAGAACACGTTTTGTAGTATAGCCGAATGTGTTTTCATGTTGGCAATAAGCTTAGTTAACCGCTCAGGCCCAACATGTGAAAATTCCCTAATATAAAGTAAATCTTATGTAATAGGTAAATAAACATTAAATTCGCGATTAATTCGCGACACACCGGTGTGTCGCCGGGGCCGGACAGGGAAGTTTCAGAAACTTTTAAAGAGGATTTATAGCATAGAAGTATATAAAGTCGTTAATGAGTGAGGACTTGTCCTTTATTATGTAAGCACATACGAACAAAACTTTTGCCACTGAATAGAATAAATAAAAAAATGAATTGAATACTCTGTATTATGTAACCATTTTTAAGTCACAGAAAAGATAGAAGAAAAAACATTACATAGGGTGACACGACGAGCGGCCTTATCGCTAAAAGCGATCTTTTAAAGACAATCTTTGCATGGAAACACTGAAATAATATTAAAACTTTAATAGCCCTCAACTTACCAAATAACTCATTCACAGTTGAAAACGCAACATACTACGAGGTGTCAGTCTGGCGTATGTCAGAAAGCAACTCTACATTGGTCCTAGAGCGTCGCGCCAGCATGGGCTTCGGCAGTGGTCGGGCGCTGGCCGCGGCCGGACCCGGCGCCGCAGTCGGCTCCGGCGGCGGGCTGGCCGTGCGCGCCGGCCTGGGCGCCGTGCGCCGGGGGGACGAGGCGGGCGCCAGGGCCTGTAACAGATATGGATGCTCCACGCCGCTGCTGTTAAGGCCAACGGATACACTGTTACATGCTGCTGATCCACCGTGGTGGCATTGTGAGTACTAAGTATTGGTTATTTCATTAAAACTAAGCGTTTTATAAAGTTACAGAAGTTAATAAAAATATCAACAATATTACTAGCGACAGCAGCTTAACTAAGGAACGTGCAAGTTATTGACTATGCCATCTAGAAACTCTTAAGTAAAATATACTTGACAATGACACTGACACTATTGACAGCAAACAAACGCATCGTAATTTAATTCATTGGGTACTCGTACTGACGAGTATTGAAATATATTACAATACTTTTGTTCACTGGACTAGCGACACCTAGCGACCTTCATAACAACAAATTGAATACAAAAAGCTTCCTTGGTACCACATACAAAAGCTGCGTAATCTTCATGCCTTGCCAAAAACTAGTGCCATCTAGCGAGTGGCACGATAGCCACTTCAAAATTCAAGCCATTCTTATTCACTGATAGTAGATGGCGCTAACAACTTCTTTTCTGCCCTGTGATCAAGTCGCCATTGTTTCTTTTATGTCTTCAAATTAGATGGACACAATATTGTTCTTTACAAAATTAGTAACCTTAGCAAAAAAATATTCTATTGATAATACAACTTAATTATTTCCAGTTTTCCTAGAAAAAGACGTGGGCATATCAATAGGCGCCGTGGTGCTGGTGGCCGTGTTCATCATATCCTCAGTACTGCTGGTCCGACTGGCCAGAAGACCGCGCTCCAAGCCGCAGCCCGTCATACAGGTGCTGCAGCTCGACGACGTGGCCAGGAACTATCTGGACAATATTGGAGGTAAGAAAGAGACGTGGGCATATCGATAGCCCCAAGCCGCTGTCCGTCATTGACAGTCGTTGTCGACAGTCTTTTTCTTTTTTTTTTTATTATTTACTAGCACTTCGCCCGCGACTTCGTCCGCGCGGATTTAGTAGGTACTCCACAAACTTCAACGCCCCCATACCCATATAAAGTTTAGTTTTGGATAATTAAGCACAACGATTTTCATTAATTTACATTAATTACTTAGCCATTTCTACTTATTCCATGGTCTCAGGTTCAGCGCAACTGTTCACCCCGTCAGGAGTTGATTATGCAAAAATTGTTAGGTACATCTGTTTCAATAATCCCATTTTTAGTTTGTTCATAGCATCCCGACGTAAATTAAAGCAAGCAATGATGTCCTCCCCTAAAAACTTAATCACCCCTGCTTCACCCCTTATTATGTAGGTATGTAGTTTATTTGCGAAAAATCCAAACATTTGTTATTCTTATGTTTTAACGAAATCATTTTCAACTTCATCGGACCAAGCATTGTTATGATTCTTCCCAGTTCGCTCAAGCCGCGACATTTTTCTTACTCTGAGCATGTTTATTACCGTCGTAACTTTTGAACGAAAGGTCCGATTTGAATAATTTAAAGTGTTATTTACACGGACATAATCAACCTTAATTATCAAACAATTTAAATGGATAAGGATTGATATCATGATACCGAAATCACCATTTTTTCAAATCACCAAGGATTTGCTTGAATAATTTGAACAAAAAGCGGTCATGGTGACTTAACCATAATAGTTAGACATATGGTATCGCGGACTTTTTTGTAGACATTGATGACCTCTATAAAACTGTAGTACATCACTTTGCTCTATTGTCAATAGATTCCGCAGCGTACGCGATATAAGGATTTTTTCTCACACCTTGGGTTACATTATCGAAGTTTTCATACGGATCCCTAACTTTTTTGAAAATATTCTATAGCCTATGTCCATCATCGATAATGTACAATTCGACTGGTGAAAGAATTTTTCAAATCGGTCCAGTAGTTTCGGAGCCTATTCATTTCAAACAAACAAACAAACAAACAAACAAACAAACAAACAAACAAATCTTTCCTCTTTATAATATTAGTGTAGATAGGCACGCGCTAGACCACTATCTCACCTGATGGTAAGCGATGATGTGGCCAAAGATGGAGCACGCTTGCCTAGAAGTAACCTATTTACTCTTGACTTAAAGACTTCCGGGTTGTAGCTATCAGGAAACACAGACTCTGGCAGGGAATTCCACTCCTTAGCTGTACGCACAATGAAAGTATTCCCAAAACGTTTAGTGCGTGTGGGTGGGATGTCCACCATGTACCGGTGGCGTATCGCCGAACGTTTTGTGGTCCGATGATGGAATGGGCTTGGCGGAATTAAACTATGCAATTCCGACGCACACTCCCCAAAATGCAGTCGATAGAAAACCGACAGGCTAGCAACTCAAATTTTGAGCAGCTGTTCCGGCGTGAAGAACTGTCGCACCTTCGCTAGGATCCCCAACTTTTTGGCAGCCACTTGAGCCTCAGCCTCTATATCCTTAGTCTTGCCAAAGTTGTCTGTCGGCTGTCAACGGTCTACTAATGACAGCCGGGATCGACGGCTTTTTTTTTTTTTTTGTGGATGGGAAATCATCAAATGACCCCTCCCGCTCTGGGTGGAGCGGCAGGGAGTGTCAGACTTCTACTGACTAAAACCCACCCATGCTCCTCCTAGTGCCTTTTACGTTCCAGGGCCGCGGTAACTCCTTCGAACAAAATCCGCAACCCTGGTAGGGGGACCGACGGCTTAAGGTGCTTTCTGACGCACCAAGTAATTTCTGTATGTTAAAAGATGATCACATTAGACACCCATACACGGTCAGGCCTCGGCAAGAGTAGCTTACCCTCGAAGTGCCTTAACCCATTATATCAGCTGAAAGACGTCCACTGCTGGACTCAGGCCTCCCTACCTACAGAGAATGCTGCTGCTCATTCTCTGGTGAGACCCTTAGTTGCCTCTTACGATACCCACGGGAAGCGATGGGAGTGTGCCTTAACCCGTGCGGCTATTATCATTTAAGCCTCAAACTCCGGTGAATGGCACTTAGTTTACACGAGACTTAGGCACTTAGTTATGAGTCTCGTTTGTTTCATTCCAGTACATTCGATTTTATTTATTTCTCATCGGTTAGCATCTCCCGGTTCAGATATTAGCAGTAATCATCTATTTAGCCTCTCACTAAAATCAATTTGCTTTTTATACGAAGAAAGGATCTGGAATCTTATTTTTTTACCTTATGTACACAAAATGCCTGGCGGTTTTGCAACGTTTAGCATTTACTTGCTGAAATAAAGGTCGTACTTACAGACTTTTATTTCAGCAAGTAAATGCCCTTAAACTGTAAATTCTTTCTGATACACAATTCTTAATTCCAGAGCACAAAGTGCACGCATCCTGCAGCCTGCGCTCGTGCAGTAGCGGCTACTCGGACGCATCAGGGGACTCCGCGCCCGCACTGGAGCGGCGCCGCAAGCCTCCCCCCGCCTGGGAGCGCTGGGAGCCCCCCCCTCCCGACGTCACCCTCACATTACACAGAGAAAGTGCTGTTTAATACTATGACTGATTTTAACACATGGCTTCGGCTTTACATTTATACCCTGGCCCAAAAAAAACCGTTCAATTTGAATGTTCAAAATAATTCTTAAAGTAAATGAAGACACTACTGGATTTTTGTAAATAAGATTATTATTGTATTTTGATGTCCGACTGATTCTAGCTATTTTTTTTTTCAAACCACCTGTATTTGACAAGCAGGAAACGATGAAATCCATAAATCTGTGACATCACTTGTCAATTTAGCTAAAACAGTGTAAAAATCAATACTGAACGTAAGGTTTGAGTTAGTTCGTTCACATTATTTTGATCTGGCTGGTCTAAATAATAGTGTGTTCAATCTTACACAGTTCGAAAAAAACGTAGGTATTGAAACTCCAGAAATAAGACTGGTGGCCTTTGAAAATGAACAGATCTACCTAGTTAATGAATTTTGGGAAAAAATCTTATTCTCAACTTCAAAATGGTTCCAATGATTTTAGATAAACCTGTTAAGATAACAACACATCTGAATGAAGAATAAATTATAAAATAGCAATCTAATTACACTGCCTGTACAGTTTTAAAAATTATCATGAGATTAAATCTACAAAATATAGAATAGATTAAAAGTACTGTTGCGCCATCTATTGATAGATATTCAAAACCCTTGTTGTTGTTAAAATTTTATGACTTTAAAAAAGTATCTGTTATTAAGAGTGACTGAAATAATTTAGATCGCATTATTATCTTTAACCTACTACTTATAGACAGAACAAGACAAAACAGAAAATACATCGTAATATTTATAATGCGGTCTAAAGTAAATCTATGTGTAGGTATAAAAAATGCCAGTCGAAACTTATCAGAGCCACAGTCATTTATTTCGACTTTGCCAATTTCAAATGCATGTGATGCAAAATTAATATGAACATCTATTTTTTTCAGCCTTGTAAAAATGTCTATAATAATGTAATGTCTATAAATAGTTTATACAATGCATTTATTAGTTTATGGATTACGCTACATCTTGTCGTTGAACTATCCATAATATCACATTATATCTGTGCCATGACATGACCCCTTAAAGGCTCCAACGAAAAAAAACAGGCTTTAAATTATTAAATATATTTGTTTATTACAAGCTTATATTTAGAAATATTATATAATTAAGTAAATCTAATAATAAATATTTAAAACTAAATTAGCTTATTTATTTATCTGGAATATCTCCTCTACCTCTATTATTATTTTCCTTAACGTTAACGGCGACGCCATGTTTGTCACCTTTTACATTAACAGAAGAACCATCAGCGTGCTTTTGTTGGTAAGAATAATTCTTATTATCTTTCAAAACTAGTGGAGTGCTTTTAGTCGAAGTTTGGATATTTTTTCTCAATGGTTGTCTGGCTGCATTTATGCTGTCAACTGTAACAGGACGAGTAACACTTAGAGGTTTTGCTGTTACCTTATTCGTGAATACAATATTTTTCACTTGAGCATTATCCTTTTTTGCTGCTACCACGTGTGTAGCAAAATTTTCATTAAAGCTGGTTTCCACATTGGTTCTTAGAGGCTTAATTTCTTTTACCACTTTTCCCGTATTTGGATTACTCTGTGATTTATAAACGTCAACAGGAATCTTGGCATTGGCAACATTATCTTTTGAACCTAAAATTGGAACAGCTTTCAATTGTTTCATGATGTTCTCGTTTGATACAGCAACATTTCCTGTTTTATTGGCTACATGTGTGATATACTGAGGTGGGATAGGCCCCAAAGTCTGGATTATGTCAACTTTCTTACCCAAATTATTAAAAGCTTGTACTTTCGTTGTCTGCGAATTTACCTTGTCTTTTGAGGCACTTATATCTGCCTCAAAATGGAGAGATTTGTGCGAATGTAAAGGTACTGTATGAGGATTTATAGGTTGAATTTTCCTTGGTCCTAAATTATAATGAACTGGACTGTCTTTTAGAGTTTTCACCCTTTGAGGTGTCAACCTAAAATCAGCAACAGTTTCGAATCCTTCTGCTAAAACCTCCTTACGAAAAGAATTCTGTACATACGAATTGGTATCTACTCTTGGGTATGGAAAATCCATAAATGGAGCAGTTTGATACTTATATAATTCTTGGACAGGAGCGATCAAACTTGAGTCTGCACTCTGAACGAACGAATTTGCTTCTTGTCTTGGGTATGAGAAATCCACAACGGGTGGACTCTGATACTGAAATACTCCTTGTGCAGGAGCAAACTGATTGGGATCAGTACCCAACACTATAGCTTCATCAACTCTCTTCTTAATGCACATCGGTAGTTCAGTCTCCATCTTCAAAGTTTCCAGTACTTCCACTCCAGGGTTGTTATGAGCCGTATACGTCATTACCGCCTCATTGTTCTGCATTTGTTTGTAGGAATACGTCGGTTCAAATGGCATTTTTAGTTCTACTCTTTCTTCGAGAGGTCTGATGACTTCCGTGAACACCGGTTTAGTAGCAATCACTTCTTCAAGAACCGGTCTAGTTCCAATAACCTCTGTAAGCACAGGTCTTGTTTCAATTACTTCTTTAAGAACCGGTCTGCTTTCAATGACCTCTTTAAGTACAGGTATTGCTTCAATTGCAGGAGCAGTCTCGATCTTTTCTTCCACCACATAATTAGGAGTGTTTAATAAAGGAAACATTGGAACAACAGTTTCTTTCATCACATTATTATGGCGTCCATACAAAATCCCGGTTGACAGCAAATTGTTGACTTCTTTCACTGCTGCAAGAGTATCGCCTTCAGTTTTTGTATCCACAACTGATCCAAAAGCTTTTAAATTCACCTTTTCTACTGCTGCCGGATACACGAACTCTTCAGGTTTCTTGGGCGAAACCTTAATCATAATGTCATCATATCCAGGTAGTCGAAAGATTTTGTATTCATTTTCTTCCTTTACATGTGTTTGTGGCTGGATATTGATTTTACTTCGTCCAAAGATAGCTGACTTTATTAAATTCTTGAGGTATGATAAGTCTCTTTTATTTCGTCCATTTGGAGATGCTACAACAATACTTGCCAGCAGTAAGCACTGAAAGAAAAACGCAGGATTAGATAAGTGTCTGAAAGGATTCTCACAATTGGTAGAGTCAAACATGAAACAAAAATAAAAAAATAGTTATAGGACCTATTGTTTATCATCGTTAAGATATGATATTAATAACTAAAAACAACTAAGTAGGTACTTATGTGGTCATGAAAATAAGTAATTATTATACGACGTACGAGCACATGAAGGAACCATCCCAATCAACTTAGTTATTAAATATTTTCGATCATCATCTGCCTAGCCCTTTCCCAACTTTATTGGGGTCGGCTTCCAGTCAAACTGGATTCAGCTGAATTTTACGTGGAGCGGCTGCCTACCAGACCTCCACAACACATTAACTGTGTAACACGGTATTCTTGGCAAGACTGGAGTCAGATTTTCTGGCTTCTGACAATCCGTCATGACTGCCAAAGATCTACAAATGATAGCCGGGACCCACAGCATAACGTGCTTTCCGAGGCACGGAGGAATCTCGGTATTTTAAGATGGTCACCCATCCACAGACCGACCCCGGCAAGCGTTGCTTAACCTTGAAGATCAACCCGTGTGGCTGTTAATATTTAGCCATGAGCTCCTTTTAAACATTTTCGATATTAGATAATTAAATTATGGAAGAAAGGAAACATCACGCAATAAATAATAATACTCACATAAAAAATTAACCGCATTTTGAAACCTCCCGAACTTAATGGGTGAACTTAAAATGAACTTCAACCACGCACTACACTCGAAAAACTAAATAAAACCTTCCCTGATACATGATTTAAATACCCATCCTTAGGGAGAAAGCCCTCATTATAACTACGAAATGAGTCAACTTAAGTGTGATTAGATAATTGCTTTGACTCATGAAATATGCAACCCTAATGAATGGGCACAGGAATTTAACAAGTGTACCTTTTGTAATATTATTATCCACTTTTATATTAATTGTCATAATTAGCTAATTTGTCAAGGATATCCTAACTTTACCTAGTTTTGTGTTATATCAAACTGGTTTTACGAAAACGAGAGACGTTTACAATAGCAACGGCTCGGGGCAAAAATCAGGGCCCTTATAATACTTACCTATTTCTTTTTCTTTTCTTTTAAATGGCCGGTTCGTGTCCACAAACTGTTAGAAATCTTTTTTCTAATTAAATAGTGTTAATGATAATTGTGTAATGATCATATCATTATACATATAATTTTCTAATGTTGCTAAATGTACTGTTTCTTGTGTCTGTCGCCTCGATCAAAAAAGTTTATTTAATACTTTGTAGTGTTTTTTTAAGTGAAAACTTCTTTAAGCGTGTTGAGCACTTTTTGGGTGAAAAACGCTTTCCATGAGCTATATGTATACTGTGTATATGTTACGGCTAATAGCCGAAGTGCGGCTACACCTAGTTTTAGCCGGCTACAACTAGTTCTAACCTAACCTCAAAACACTTTAAAGTTCCTAATTTTCGGTGTGGTTTAAAAAAAATAACCACGAAGGGGAACTAACTAACCTGTCCGAGTCGGGGTACCCAATGACCGGCTAAAACATATACCTATACCTATGTGTACTTTTTGGGTGAACAAAAAGCGTGAAACTCGTGTCATCGTCACCGCACGCTTCCCATGCACAGACAATTTAATATTATTCGTGAGCAACCACATTTAGGGCAAAACGTTGATAGCTCAGTAGATACGACACAGTTTCGTGGTGCAGGATGAATTCGACTGTTTTACTGAGGCAAACAGCTGTAGATATATTATACCTTTATAATAAAACCAGTAGTCGTATTAATATATTGTTTATTAATTACTAATGGAAGACAAGAGTTACAATCAGTTGAGTATCGCATTATCATGTCCACTTCGGCACATAGAATAATAAATACAATCCTCCTATTGTGTCTGTGTAACTTAGGAAATATTTTTTAAACGAATAAATAAGTAGTATAATAATTATGATGATTAATGTAGTCTAAGTTTAATTAATGTTAATTGCTTAAATGTTAATTCGAAGGTTTAATGAATGAAATATGTAATTATGACTTCATATAGCTACAATGAGAAAAAATCTAACAAATAAATAAGGTAGGTAAATGAGTAGGTTCGTAACTTAAACAACTCTCACACTTAATAAACAAGGTATTATAGAAATAATACTAAACCTGAAAAGTGTCATGGTACCTACTCATCACTATGAACAAGTTTTACAATGGGACCAACACTGAAACCGCGAAAAAAGGTTCAGGTTCAGTACATTTTGTCGAGTTAAGCAAACAAAATTTAGCATATTAGGTACCTAAATAAGTGCATTAAATTTTTAAATAAAATAAAATACAAATACCAAACTAAATACATAGGTACAATAGTTAAATACTTGCAACAATTTTAATCCAACTGTCCCCCTGAAATAATATTTGAAGCTGGACGTAAATACAATGAATATTTTGAACCCCATTGACACTTTTGAGAGGTAACGTAACGTAGAGGGCCTAGCACGAATGATTTGACGTATAGAAATACTTATATCCCGTACGAATTAACATGGCACCTGGCTCGACACATTTCGAATGACGTTTTATGGTTTTAATTTAAATTGAAAAAATATATTTCTATGAAAACAATATGAACGCGTTAGTATCACTGTTACAGTTACGTTTATATTATTTTCATCGAAATCGAATGGTTCAATTTATATTAAAATGCCAAAACGTAATTCGAGCCAGGTGCCAAGTTAACGCGTACGGGTTATACGTGAATGAAAGTAAAGTAAAGTAAATTTTACGTTACGTTTCACACCATAATATTTGTATTATTGTAAGATACAAATTGTATATGTCGCATAAAATTAAACCAAAATATTATGGGGTTGCAGTTTTTTATAATCAAAATTCACTAACGTTAACGTGAAAACATACGTCAAAACATATATTCGTGACCCCTGTACCTAAACCATGAACCGCAAAAACACCCACCGACCGACCGACGACCATCACCGACGTTCTGCAAAAACATTCTTTTTCTCAAACAGACTTGTAGGCACACATCTGCTTGAGGCTCTAGACAAAGTGTCAACTATTAGCTATGGCGGATGTCAAAAGGCCAACAATATAAAGGATTGATCACGTGACATTTAGACTGTTTGTCAGTCCTATACCTACATTTCTGACGATTTGGTAATCGCCTTCGCCACGCTGCTGAGTGCTGCTGATAGAATTTCTAGAGCCACTCGTCTGAGAAAGATGGCGTGGGAATGACACAGTCCGTACAGGCTATTTATTTGGTGACCAGTACCGTGACCTGAGTGCTAGTTCTACTAATTCTTAAGCAACGTTTGCATTTGCATCTCAATCGTAATCTGTCAAAAATGTCTAAATTTCCTAACATTTTTGACCGATTGCGACTGACGTGAATGCGCACGCTGTTTAAAAATGAGTAGCCTTAAAGACACCCAATAATTGATCCAGCTATTTAGGTACCAGAACCGACACCCGCAAAAAGACTTAAAATAAAAATAAACTATGAGATCATTCGTTTCTAATAGACAGGGCTCAAACCCTGTCCGTATATCTGGAACCTTCCTACAGAGCGATACTGCAAACATCTCACTGTGAAAACTTCAAAGTGAACTGTCAATCGACCTAATCAAAGTGAAATGACAGCTCACTTCAGGATCACTTCACCTAAATTTATATACAGAGTAACACTGCAAAACCGAAACTCCAGCAAAAAGACTAAGGCTAAGGGTCTTAGTCATAGTAGTTCATAAAAACTTTTTAATTATTACTTAGCTCAAATACTGTTTAACAGATTCTAAATTCAAATTTTCCATAGAAAATTTTGAATAAAGAATCTGCGTATCAGTATTCTAAGTAATAGTTACAAAGCTTTTATGAATACAGCTGTAAAAATAACAATAAATTATAAGATCACTCTTTAACATAAGACAGGGCTCTAACCCTGTACCCGTACGTAAACTTCCAGTTCCATTTTACGCGCACCAGGGTACCTCAGCATCGAAGACGTGTCTGGGAGGATGGATGGCGTGGGGGGCGTGGTGGGGCTGCGGTGATCCATGGAGTAGCTCGCACATGAAGCTGATGTAGGTGATGGCCAGACGCAAGGTCTCGATGCGGGAAAGGCGCTTCTCGTACGCGAAGGTTGGCACCTGGAGGAGGATGAGGTGGTTAGTCATGGCTGAGTTCTTGCCTGTTCATCGAGTTGGTGTTTCTTGATTAAATAAATAAAGATTTTAAGTGAAATTAAAATGGTTTACTGATATTATTTTCAAAATCAATATTTTTGCCAGCCTAATTTGTGTCCCCTAACTGGGCAAAGGCCTCCACTTTCTCTTTCTATATATCTCTATACTGAGCGATCACTGGCAAAGTTTGAACCGCAAACGTCGTCAAATCATCACACTAGCACAGATTAATATTAAATTGAAAAAAAATAGATTTTCTATCATGTCTCTTCAAAAGCATTGCTTGCAAGTCTTTAAGAAAAACTTTGCGGTTCAGTCGATGGCAAATAAATAATTACGATACCTTGCTATCCAGTTTTGTCGTTGCCGTAGGTAGTTCTAAAGTAGAGCGTCTGTCACTTCTGGGTGTTTCACGTTTGAAGGTACATTCCTAGATCCTTCTCAGGTAAGACTTAAGGTTTAATTAAGCCTTTCGATTAGGGAAAGCATTATACTTAACTTTGCAGCAGGACTAAACAGCTTTCCTTTTCCCGCTTTGTGAATGGTGAACACAAAACATCCGGCAATGTAGGTTGTTATTGCATTGGTTCCAACAACAACAACGTGTAACAGAATAAACGCAATAACAACTTTCACTACGGCACCAACACTGAAACTGCGAAAAAAAAATCGAATGCCCTATACATTTATGTGCACATAACTCGACAAAATGTCCTGAACAGCAAATTTTTTTGGGTTGGTCCCATTGTAAAAGTTGTTCATAATGGACACCTTAGGAGGTATTGCGTTTATTCTGTTACACGTTGTATAGAGCAGCTCCTTCAGCATTCGTTGAACTACTACGTCTCGTCTCGGTATAGCCTTGTCATGCCATTTCTTAAGAATAAACATCAAATACAAACCTGAGGGCAGCTTTTCGTGGGTTTATATAAACCAAAGCAGCTTCAAGTGGATGATGTGTCACCAATGTTGTTTTTGTTGCTAAAAGAAGCCTTAAGAATGGTTTATTGAAAATATCAAGTACAAACCTTCCTCCGCAACCTATCGAAGCCCTCATTAAGGTTGAAGGTCCTCCGTTGCTCCCTTATGTTGGCGGCGCGTCGTTGCGCGACGGAGGCGACGCGGTGCCTCGACTTCTTGCCACCTGGGTACGACACGCACGGATTTAGCTTAAGTGGTCAATACCAACCTTCCTACGCAACTTATCGAAGGCTTCATTGAGATTGAACATGCGTCTTCGCTCGCGAATGTTGGCGGCGCGACGCTGTGCTACGGACGCGACGCGTCGCCGCGGCTTCTTTCCGCCGGAGGGGACGCGGGAGCCGGCGCGGCCGCCGCAACCCGCCGCCGACCACACTGGTCAGGCCAATTTGTTATTTAAAGGGAATACAAAGGGCCACTGATCCTCCAGGGAACTTGACCACAGTCTGCCCACTGGTTCGCCGGGAAAGCAGCGAGCTGTTGGGAAAACCAGTGGGCCGTCTGTTCGAGTTGGATCATCACAAGACCGTGGTGCTTGAATAGATCTACGGTTACAGTTTACAGTCCCGGAAGCTTATGCACTCCCGTCAATAATTATTTTGTAGAACACATTATTATAAGTCTATATGTAAGTACAATGGACCAACTAAAAATATCTGAATCAAGGCATTAATTGCGACACAAGCCCAATCCTACCAACTTTGTGAATTGTGGATAAAAAAAGTCCGTACAACAATAAATATTAGTGATATACTAGTCCGAATCTCAGATAACGGCAAATTATGTGGAGTACCAACTTAAATAGTTGGTATCTATAGACTAAATTTTTTCTTCGTCTCATCAGCAGAGAGAAAAATAAGTAGGCCTCAAAAATATAGATTACAACAAAAATTCAGCCTATGATGGATGACCGCGCCCTATAGAGATCTTCCAAGTTAGGTTTATACATCAGACGCAGCACCTGGATAATTTCAAAGAATACTTATACCTTCATCGTCTCCCTAACATTTTTCCAACTTGAGGTCGGCTTCCAGTCTAACTAGATGCAGATGGATATCTATATTTTACATGGAGCGAATGCCTACCTGACATCCACCACTCAGTAACTGGTAAGACTGGTCAGACTTTCGATCTTTTATCTACTTAGGTAACCGTAAAAGGTACGGCCGAAGCTCTGGCAACTAGCGCTTGTTAATCCCATACATTTAGAAAATTTTGCCCATCGTTTTCGTTGATGAAATGTGACTAGAGTCAATTATATATTAAACCAAATCAATACATTAATTAAACCAAACTTAAAATTAAATATTATAAAAGGGTAGTTACCCAGGTCGGCGGGCGGGAACGCCAGGATGTCAGGGTACGGCACGGGGGCCGGCGGCGCGTCCCACAGCGGCCCGTACGGAGACACCTCGCTGCCCTGGGGAACGAACTATCTATCAGAACTGTTGGACCTAGGAAGAGCACCTCTAACACGGCTTTCAGCCACATTAAAGACTACCCAAAAGTAATTTTAAGAGAGCGCTACAAAAGCTACTATGGAAGATCAATGTGTATGTCGCAGCTTTATCAGCCGTTTAATTGGAGGCCTAGGCTTTTCATTTATACGCCGATTTTTTTACATCTTTTGTTCAATCTTGCCGATGTTGCTGATTAAACGACGCGACGCAGTTCAATAAAAAAGCTAGGCTTTAAATGAAACGACTGATTAAGCTAGTTGGCTGCAACATATATAATCTTAAAGTTTCATTACATATTTTATGTCTTACGTAAACACATTTTGAGTTCAGGAGATTCTTAGTAATATAGGTGAACAAGCTTGGTTTTATCAAAATCCATTTTGATCACCTTGATCAAGGTACATCCTGACTGTAATGCATATCCATTTTGCTTGAGCCTGATCAAGATACCCCGTCTGTTGGAAAGCCTTCTATGATAGATTTACAACCAAACAATTGTTCTGCTGAACACTCAAGATTGAAGATTTTTGTTTATTAAATGATTTTCCTGTTTAAATGTAGCTTGGTTTTAGACTGAAAAATAATTCTAGAGTAAATTAAAGAGCAACAGAGAAGAGAAGAATTTCGGGCACCTAGTTAAACTGCATGCCTCTCCACCCGATATTTCGGATGAACAGTAAGATAAAACAATTATATCCAAGTACATACTGCTGAGCTGCTCCAGACGTGCGGCGTCTCGCTGCCGTATGACATTAGCGGGAAATGAATCTTGATTCCTTTGCACAGACTCCCGGACGAAACTGACACCACCACCCACGCACTGAGCACTAGGACCGACTCACTGACAACCTGACCACCCAGGACCGACCAGAAACCACCAAGCATCAAAACGGACTAAATCAAATTATTATATCTTCACGCTATACCGAGAGCTTCGCTGTTTTATTAATTTTACTTGCCAATCAAAAATACACCCAAAACTCTAGCGTCTAGAGTTCAAATTTGCCCTTCATGCTCTCAAATTCACCCCTAACTATGGTAACGCCAGTCTTCACGCTCCTGATTGGCTGAACAAAGGGTGAAATGAGGGTGGTTGGCTCTGATTGGTCGCAGCAGGCGCAAGAGGCGGTCTGTATCGACCTCTTGCTCTCCTGAATTTTGCTGTAAAACTGTAAAAAGCATGAAAAATTAGTTTACCTTGGTTGGTACGAAGTGAATTTTACGTTGACCATTTTAATTTACAACGACGACGCAGTTGATGTTTTGTGAGTAGATAATAAATTGTATTAAATACATTTGGGTGCAAATATTCAGTAAATTACCAACCAAAGCCTAGACCGCAATTTTTATATTAGGTACTATTGTTTCCGAAAGATAATCTTAATCTTGATCTTTAGTCGCAAATCAGCAATTTTGCGACAGTGCTGCCTAACAATCAATAAACCTAAAGGTGTGGTGTCTGTTTTGCACCAGTTTTTCTTGTAAGGCTTACCAAGTTATCCAGTTCACATAGGCAGTCGCTCCTTGTAAAAAACAATTGTAGGTATTCAGCTGTAGGCATACGGTTAGACGGGAAGCTGACATCAAACTTTCATTTTACCATAATTATAACTAGGTACCTATACAGGGTGTTCCAGAATGGTTATATTTAAGCGTGATGTTTGGTAGCTGATATGGAAAAATTTCAAAACAAAAATAAAAAAAATTACCAGAAAAAACGACTAAAAACTTCCGAAGAAATTACTTTTCAAGCAGTCTGATGCAGTTGGTGACATCGAAAACTAAAACTAAAAATCAGAAATCCTAACTAAAACCCTACAATTTGGCGTCAAAAAATTCATCCGCATCGCTGTCGACTGGAAGTGTGCCCAAAACACTGGCGGCATTGCCACGTTGTATGGCAACGCTTATCCTTTGTACAAGGTAAAAGCCAGTCCTTGGGTCACGCGAAGTGTCAATTAAGCGTCTTGAGATATGACTTGTCTTGAGAGCTTAAACAAGTAATGAGCACTCGGACCCCACGACCCGAGAGTTTCAACCCCAAAAGGCTCGAAAATATAACTACCAACGAGGTTGTTATATTTCCATTTAACTTAAGATTTAACCAAAGAAAGTAGGTCATCATCATCATTTCAGCTAAAAGACGTCTACAACGTGTAACAGAATAAACGCAATACCTCTTAAGGGGTGATTGTACCGATCATTACGAACAACTTTTACTATGGGACCAACCCCAAAATCGCGAAAAAAATATCAGATGTTCAGTACATTTTGTCGAGTTATGCGCATGTATGTAAATGTATGGAGCAGTCGATTTTTTTTTTTCGATATTTCAGTTGTGGTCCCATAGTGAAAGTTGTTTATAATGATGAGAACAATGGCCCCTTAAGAGGTATTGCGTTTATTCTGTTACACGTTCTATAGCTGGGCCATAAGTAGACCTCCCTATCGCTACATCGACCAGTGGGCCCTTAGTGCGAGTTTTTTAGCGTTAACGTCAATTTGTATTGAAACTGAATAAGCGCCGTCTGGTGATACTCACGGACAACCCGTTTTTTTCTACACAATTTGACATAAGCGAACGCGATCGAGTACGCTAAAAACTCACCCTAAGCCATCAGTAATCGTCTCGCATCCAGTGTATCCCAGCAGTTCGATTCTATAAACATCTGACCGTGTACCCTTAGGTGAAGTGAACATGAAGGGAGTTTGTCAATCCATACTAAAAAGATGGAATGAAAGTTCACTTCACGCTCTTCCCGTACGCGGTTGCCTGCACTCCTGAACCTTTTCTAAAACAGACACTCATACCCCTTATTCCAAAACGTAAACTCCAACTCAACTCGAAATCAAACTCCATCGGAGCTTGTCTATAAATTCAAGTTTTTGTGCTCGAGAGATGAGTTTTAGCTGCTTTGAGCAAGCGCGTTTACGCATTTGCTTGCTCATCTCTGGAGTAGGAAAACGTCAATTAGACAAGCTTTCATTGACGTTTTCGTGCTCATGTTAGAGTTGGAGTTCGAGTTTAATTGGAGTTAATGTTTTGGAACATGGTGGTGGTGAAGACGCGGCGCAAGCGAGGCGTAAGGCACAATGCCGCTTCCAAAAGTTTTAATACAAAATGTAGTTAGGCACACGTCGTGAATTATACACAAACGATGCGGCGCAGGCGCGCGGCATGCCTTCACCACGCCTTTTCTGTATAATTCAGGCCTAAGGTTGTGAAATCGTATGAAAAACCTTAGGATTTTGTCATTGAGTCGAAGTGAAAGCGTCGCTCATATTGGGGAAGGGTATACTTAGTACCTGAGGTACTTACCTATGACACTGATTTACATCCTCACAATCTCAGGTTCACTTGAAAACCAGGGTCAGGCACTAGTTGTCTGGTCTGAACTGGACATTCGACAGTCGACACTCGACAGTCGACATGGCACAGCCGCAAGGCGCACTGGCGCGGTGTTTTTAACATAATCAGAATTATTTAAATATTGTTTGTTTTTTTTGTCCTGAACCTAAACGTGTTGTGTGCCCTAAGTGTGTGCTAAATAATAGTTATTTGTTATACAAGAGTGCAAAGTTGCTTTTTAACCGCGTGTTCAATTTTGATGACCGAGCAAGCGAAGGATTCTAAAATTGAATCACGAGCGCAGCGAGTGATTCAAAATTAGAATCCTGAGCGTCAGCGAGGGAATCAAAAGAGCACGAGGTGAAAAATCTTTGCACTCGAGTGCAACACGTAACTTTTCATTCCACCTCAGCGAGGAAATGACTAAATGCAAAAAAAAAACGTTTGCAATCACAAGATAGGTACACTTTTATTTCAGTTTAGGTATTAATTACTACATTATGACAGGTAAGTATTACAGAATAATCTTTAAATTATAACAAAATTATACTAAGGTATAATTAAGAAAATTTTAAAGTAACGTTGCTACAGTTATTTAAATTGAGTGTAATATTTTTGTTTGGTACTGTAATATTGGTGTTGGTCACTTGTGTACTGTTTTTCGGTAAACTATCTGTCATACTTAATAGTTGTACCGATTCATCGGATTCCCTTGGCGTGAATGTTGGAGAGAGAGGGAGATGGTTAGGTGTTTCATAACGGCTTATTTTTGATGTAGAAGGGCCAGTCCAAGGATCCGATTGAGGCTCTTTCAGTGTAATGGCTCCTACGATGCCTCCACATATTTTAGACTTATTTTGGATGGAATCCTCTATGTATCCCTCTACAACTGCATTGGACTTCCAGCCTCCGTGGCGCTTAAGGGACAGGAGATCAGCTCCGGAATCAGCCAAAAGTGTGGCTGAAGTTCGTCGGAAACAATGACCCGTGTACAACAGGGGTTCTGGAAGTTCAAGAAATGTTGCTATTTCTCGTGGGATACTGCCAATTTTATTAGTACCCATAGGCTGTCTAACACACTTTCCATTGCGATACTGTAGAAAAAATCGATTGATTGGAGTGTAAGGCGGACGTAAGGCTTGATATTTCTCAACAATCGTTACGTATTCCTTGCGAATGACGAAGTTGCGGTCTCTTTTTGTCTTTGTATTAGGTAAATTAATTAAAAGTAAGTCATCTGAATGTTTCTCAATGTTTTTGACATTAAGTTGTGTTAGTTCATTAGTTCGACATGCTCCGTTTATTCCAATAATAAGAACAACCTGTAACGTAAAGAGTATTGTAGTAGATAAATGAAAAAAAAATGATATGAACGCATAATTATGCCTATCAACATCTACTAACTATACTATTTAATTGAGATTAATATACTTAAGTAGGTAGATACTGAATGTACAACTGACTTACTTTTGCCGCCAAATATACGGAATCGGGTGCTTAGTTAAGAAACTTTTCAATATCAGATACTGTGAAAACCTTCGATTTTTTTGGTTGATGACCAGATGAGGCTCTTTTTAAAAATGCCACTAATTTAGGATAGGTATCGATATGTATGTCTTTTTTCATCTTTATTGTCGCTTTTAGCATCGAATACGTACTCCATAGAGTGCTTGCTTTCTTGTTCTCGGATAATTCTATAAAATATGCCAGCAAAACGTTTTCTGAGAAAGTTTTGGCTCCTTATACTAGTCGCCACGTGTTGAACATATCGTACTGCTTAGAATAATAACGCCGTACTGTTTTAAATACTTCTCGCGTGATTGTTGAGGGAGAAAGCTCATTTGCGCATTATTAACAGTTTCAGTCAATTCTGTTGGCGTCAAACAAACTTCCTCGTCGCTAGAATCACTCATTTTAGTTTTTTCACTTGTTTTCAAGTTTCTTGTTTTTAATATAAGGTTTAACAATGACGTGAAAAAATGCCGCGTAAAGAACCGCGTACAAAGCAAATTGAAAAAAGAACACCAAGAAGGTTCCGAGTCTGAGTTTTTAACAAATTAAAAAAAAGTTGTTTGATATATTCGGCACCATAGAGGTAGCAGTAAATAGGTTTAATGTTTTTTTTAATTCACAAACTTAGTGCACACGATGTTCTAAATTCAATTTACTTTATCCTCTAGAGAATAAAAACGGCTTTTCCACTCAGATATTGAAGATTAAAAATACTCTTTCCGAGATGGTGGGATGAAAATGTATTTTCTTTTAGGTATTTCTTTTTAGGGCAATTTTAAATCTTGAAAGTTGTTCTAGGTTCCTATTCGTTTCTTTATACATACCTAGGTATTATATCCTCATAATGCACAGATTCACTTACCCAACTTGTCACAATGCACCTGCACCCAGTAAAACTAATTCGAAGCGCATTGGCTAATCTGTTATTGATCATATCGCATTACCCAGATAGGCGTGACCCGGACAGATGGCGGATCGGTCACGCATGCATTGTCCAATATAGAATAGTGTCAGAATTGGGGATATTTGTCAACTGTGACGCGAAATTAGTGTGGATAGGGTAAAACTGTATTCATGTGTCATCGAGGGTTATATTGAAATGTTAATTTTGGTATTTTTGGGTTGACAACTGTGGTGCTGATCATCAGGCGTTGATTAGACATGGCTTGATTGTCGTTGAGTTTTGGATTTTTCATCCTCTGCAGGTTCCTATCGGGATAATGACCTGACTGCTATTGACAAAGACGGCCGTCGAGTTCCAGAAGCATCGCAGATATGTTGACATTCCGGCGACATTGACAAAGTCTCACAAGTCTGATGTTCCTGTACACATACACACATACACTCTGGAAACTTGAATGCTTAATTCCTTACCAATATTATATGCGAAAATGAGTTTGTGTGCATTTTGTTTGTTACACTCTCACGACTAAATCGCCGAACCGATTTGTATGAATTTTGGTGCAGAGATAGGTGGGACCCTGAAGACCGTTGCAGGCTACTTTCGAAACGACGAGAAATCGTGGGAAAAGCTAGTAAGGGAAGATGCTTTTTCTAAGAATCTCCGGATCCAAACTTAGGGTACCTACTCGGCTCAGCAGTCCGGCTTGCTACAAGTCAAAATACCAAGAATAAGACAGTCAAAATGTATTTTTAGAAACGCCTGCCACATTTTCCCAACCACTGCAACTTCTGAAAGCCAGAATCAACAGTAATGGCGATCACCAGAAAAAACGCCGAGTCAATGTAGCTCGACGAGTCCCATAGAAACGATTCAACTGTCTTAGATCCCGCAACGAAATTAATCAGAAAAGTAGTTACCTACAGTTTAATTTGTAGCGAGTTCTTAGGTAATTATTTTTTCCGAATCTAAAACAAAACCAAATCCCAAATCTTCAAACTCAATCCTAACAAGGGTATCCATATCCGTGTCAAATTATGAGATTTAGCAAAACATGTCAACGAATTACACGCTTCAATTACAATAGAAAAGGGGACTGTTATTAAAGTCAGGGGTGTCGGGGTTGGAGCGGTCGCACGTGTCGCCGGGGGACAAAATATGTTTTGATATGATAAGTAATTCTTCGTATTGTGAACTAATTGTTTAGGGGGCTGCCTTGTTACGCAAGTGTTCTATTTTAAAGCGGTTTGTGTTTTGGAGCGACTATTTGAAACTAATTTATGATTTTAGAGCTTTAAAATTGGATTGATCTGTTATTGTTAATCCTGTGAATGGTTCTTTCTTTATATTAAAAACGTTGCCCCACACTAGGAATTTCTCCTGTATCGTGGGTACGTTTACAAACATACAATCTCACGTAGGTATACAAACAGCCAGACCCGGAACAATCATCTGTAGGCCAAACAAATATTTGTTCCGTACGCGAATCGAACCCGTGACACGCAGCGCTGCAGCCAATCGCTCAACCACTGCGCCAACCGTGTCGTCGGTTCTTTTACAATCGTGCCTTAACTGGCAAGCGGTAGAGATTCTACAATATCAATATTTTATCATTTCCTTTTGTAATTCGTGTCATTCCAGACCAGTCGGCTTATGTCCGAAACTGGACATAAGCAGACTGGTCCTCTCTCCTCTCCTCCCGCGGCCCTTACCACCGTTCGATCTTGTCCAACGCTTGGCAATTCTTCGAGCTGTCCCTGTCTGGGTTAGTGTATTGATAGTTAGTGGATTTCGCAGGATTTAGGTATTGGTATTAGGTATTGGACTCCGCAACGACTAATCAATCCCGTTGTCGATGACCTTCATAGGTCCATTGATGGACTTTCATAGTGTACAGTGTACCTTTAGTAGGTAGGTATAGTATGGCTGTCTCAACCACCATGTTGTTGTAAGCGAAGTTATCCGCACTGATTTCAATAGCTATGTTAAGGTGTCCATCTTGCTGTGCCACGAAAAGCTTGATTAAACGTTGGTCGTATCTGTCATTTGAAGATATTGGATCGTCGTTAAGGATAAAGACGTTAGAAATATCTGACACCATGGCATGTCTTGCCAAGGGGTAGGTATTTTCCCGAACATAAAGTGCAGTAGGTACTGTAGGTATCAGCAAAAACACGGATAAAGGATATCATTTCACATTGCATTGAATGTTTTATTCTCTTTTATTTTTTTATGTAGAATACTATAGATAGATATATACAGTATTATGTAAAATACTGGTACATAGGTACTCGGCAGCATCCGACTAGACTGAAAATGGATCTTTGCATGTCATTGTGTGTTTATGCTTGTAATTGTGACCTACCACGTGCCCGAATTAAAAATGAATTTATATTTTTAAATGCAATATTTCTAATCGCCACACGAGCGTACAATCGCCTTTTCTACGCAAATGCGCTAATATGTTTTTAATAAGTCGGAACCGAAGATAATTTAATGCAGCGTTTGGAGTTTGGACACACTTTCACACAATGCGGATGACGCGGGGTGACTTTGCGAAGGGTAGCCAAGCAGTAACTTGGGGGATGATCTTTCATGTTAACTCTGTTTTTTTTTGTAATTTAGCGACTTTCAAAAAGGAGGTTATAAATTCGGATGCATAACTCCGTCATATAATTATGTAGGTACCTATAGACGGATTTGCAGAGGAGAATGTCCCAACTTGGCCACATTTAAATAATAACAAATGTGGTCAAGCGGGGACTCTCCTGTTTGGCCGTCTAGAAACGCTCAATAATTTTGAACCAGTGACCGACCGACTGATTCAGACTTAATAGCGACTATAATTTGTTGTGTTATCAACATTAAAATCCCTGATGCAGGTGGTCATCATGGTCATGCCAGTGTCAGGGATATCGGGCATGGTCAAAAAAGCGGTATGCTACTAGAAACCACTATATTGTCCAAGTATTTATTTTTATCGAGCTCTAAATTCTTGCCAGGCGTTGTTCAGAGCTAACTTAACTAAATAAACGAATATGTGTGCCTTATATTCCTACGCTATTTTGCAGCGTGTTTGTCAATTTCGAGCTCTTAAAAAGGTTACACTAGTAAAAAAGAAACCACCAGCTCAATCAAATACATTTATTACTCTATGTTACTTTAAATATTATATCTCTTGTCTATTCCCTAGTCTGTGAGTCGGAGTGCTCGGAGGCAGGCCCCGAGTCTCTGTGTCAGGAGGCGTCCTTGGTCGACACCTTGCCGTTCTCCGTCGCCTTCGTCGTGATGCGCTCCATGACTTCGTGGTTGTAGGTCGAGTGGAGCATTAGGCCGAGGACACCAGCCCTGTGGGAAAGAAAAAAAACATTTTCAGCACTCACTACTTATGAATCAGGGCATCTTTTTCACTAATCAGATATTTTTAAACTCAGGAATCAACATTGCTGTTTGTGAAAGTGCAAGTTTATTCCTTCAATAAAAAGTCTTAGACTTACCTAGAAGCCATAGCCAGTCTTATACTCCGTTCCTGTTCCACCAACTCGTCCAGCTTCAGCCACTGCCGGACCCGCTCCATGTCGATCTCGGCCCGCCTGAGCTTCTCCCACTGGTAGTGCTTCAAGCAGGCCTTCTTGGGGGCTCGGCAGAACTCCCCCGTGGGCTTGAACACGTTGCGCACCAGGGGACAGCCGCACACGTCTTGATCACTCACCTTAGGGTCTTTGAAGTGCTCTGGGCACATTACCTGGTAAATAAATGAAGAGATTGTAATAATTATAATTCTGTGCACTGTTTGGTCGCCAGTTTATGACACGAAGAGATGAGATAATAAACTATAGAATTTTGATTCGTATTATTGTAGAAGAAATGTTCAGTTCGCAATTTATTAAAAGTGTAACTCTCAAGATATTTAATAATCTTACGGTGTTTGCAATATTGTTCAGTGACATTTTTTTTATGGATGGGAAATCATCCAATGGGTCATTGGATGATGTTCCGCTCTGGGTGGAGCGGGAGGGAGTGTCAGACTCTTACTGACTAAAACCCATCCGTGTTCCTCCTAGTGTCCTTTGCATTCCAGGGCCGCGGTGACTCTTTCGAACAAAATCCGCAACCCTGACAGTGTCCAGTGACATGGACACATCAATGTTAGTATCACACGTTTAACACAAATGTATCCCACCTACCCTCAATCTCTTGCAGTAGGTAGCGTTGATAGGGTTGTAGTAGTCGCAGAACATGCTCTGTCCGTCGATGCGCGTGCGATGGCGGCTGCCGAACGACGCCTGCGCCTCGTACTTCACGAAGCACTTCTCCATGTGTTTGACAGCAGTGCGAGAGTGAATCTCGTGGCCGCACGTTATGCAGTACATTGAGGTTTCGTCGTCGGCGTCCTGGAGGGAACAATTAGGATTCTAATCAACTTTTAATAAATAAAATTCATTTGATGCGGTTTTTTGTTTAGTTCACAAAACTGACACATACAAAAAATAAGTTTATCTGATTGTCGCCTTCTAGATGTGAATAGAACATACACATTTAAAATAAACCACTTACTATTTAAAACTGTTCATAGATGATATTTCAAGATGGGAAAAAAATATACAACAAAGTCTCCAACTTTAGCTCTTATTGAGGCTACCAGGGTACAGAACCAGCAAAAACATCTATTTCGCCACATCATAATTTTTTGTAGCTGTCGTTCCTTTTTCTATCGTTTCGATAGCATGTTCTACACCTAACTTTCTTAGCAACTACAAAAAAGGAGTTTTCAGTTTATAGTTTTGATGTTCCAACTACGTAAAACGTAGTTGTGTGCACCAATCCACGTACCAGTGTACGCCATTTTAAACTTCTAGCGCAAATATTAACTTTTTAAATTCTCCTGCACTTTTTTTGTTGTTGGTAGCCTAGATTATCACACCCGTCCCCCGTCTTGTTAATCGTGGGACTATTCATAACTTAAAGCGAACAAGACGGCATCCACGACCCAGGGCTCGGCTGGGTCGTCCTGACCCGGGGGTACTTGTACCCACTCTCATGCAACCGAGCGGGTGGTCGGGTTGCGGATAGCCCAGCTCCGGCTGGGGGACCGCCACCTGACTACTCGGGGCCGATCCCCCGGCCGGAGTATCTCGAACGAGACTCCGGACAAGGGAAGTTTCCCGAAAGCCAAATCCCAAGCTTAGGGACAACCCAGCACCCTATTTTCCCTTGCTCCACTCACTTCAAACTTCACTCCTTCCTTTCGCCCCTATTCCCATCGGTCCAGAGGAAGGGTAACCTCGATTCCAAAAAAAGCCCAAAAAGCCAAATAATTTATTATGAAGCAGCAAGCCAAAGTGTTGCAGTGTTTGGGGCGCGAGTACCACAGCCGATTCTGTGTTAGTATTTTTCTTTAAGGCTGAATCAGCCTGTTGCGCTGAAAGCGCTGTTTCATTCGGCAGTAAGTTGCCCCCTCCCAGAATACGATGGGGGCTGACCGACGTGTCGGCATGGGATTCCCCGGCTTGTCCGGGACCTACCTGGGATTGTTTTTTTAATATTGAGCATTAAAATTTCTATTAATTAATATTCCTTACCTTATCATCGGTATACACAATGGTAGCGTTCTTAGCCCTGGCCACGATGGCGTCCAGGTCTGAATGCTGCGTGTCCAACGCTCTCAACGCAGCCTGCGCGCGCGCAATTCCTCCGCGCACCACCTCCAGTGCCTTGCGGTTCTTTTGTTCGGCAACGCACGAGGAAAGGGACCACTCTTGTATGCGTTGGGGTAGCACCTGAAAATAACGGTGGTTAGATTCTCTACTAACCCATCTTTTTCCGCGACTTTATCAACATAAATTTTGTATTAACTTCACTGTCTCGTTAATTTGTTTAGTGAATTATATAAATCCAAATAGTGTTTCGGATAATGGCATGCCCTACCCACAACATTAAACACAACCAAAGTTACTGATATAAGTCCTACATCCTAACAAAATGAAGACCAATTTTATTAACACTTGCCTGATAAATCCTAGCCGTGGCGAGCCTCATACCGCACTGCGCCGAACAATACTTGGAGCCATACTGGGCGGCGCGGGTACACTGTGGCCCATAGCATTGGCGAGCCTCTGTCGTCTGTAGATGCGATATGGACTCTTCTGGTTCGTATTGCTCCCGTTCATGGTGTTTCTTCTTTACTCTATTGCTGCTGCTGAGAATTAAACTAAGTTGAGACTTTAATTTGTGATTTTTTATAAAAACATTATTATTACATAACAAGTCTGGAACTTTGCACAATGTGTAAAGCCGCCAGTCCAATGCAACTTCGTATTCAGATACATTGATAAAAAGTTATTTTCTAAGAAACTGTGTCATTGGTTTATTGATGATCCCCCCGCCTTGATTGGTAATTTCAGTGCTCCTTCCCTCCTCCTCGTCTTTATTAAGCCTTTCAAAACGACTTAAAATAAAAAAAACCCACACTGATGTAAACCAGGATCTATTATCATAATTATTACTAGACCATACTGTCTCATTGCTGGGTAAAGGCCTCCCTCCATTCTGTTACGATTGTGGTCAACCGGAGCCTCATGTTTCTGTTTCAGGGCACCAATCCTGTGTTTTATAGGCCCACAGCTTGTGAAGTCCTCCTCCGCTGTTATTTTCTGATTTATTTCGTTGCGGGATCCAAGACAGTTGAATCGTTTCTCCAGGACACGTCGAGCTTCATTGACTCGGTGTTTTTCTGGTGGTTGTCACTGTTGATTCTGGCTTTCAGAAGTTGCAGTTTGGGAATGTGTGGCAGGCTTGTCCCAAAAAAAAAATGGCTCACAGTTTGTCCAAACAGGATCTAATAAAACGAACGAACACGGCATCCAAACATAAAAAGTAGATTATTTCTTACCTCGATTGTCTGGAAGGCTTTTTAGTACTCTTGATACACAACCGCATTTTGCACTTGAGCTTCAACTTGTTACTGTTTCCATACTTGTACATGTCTTCACAGGCATCACAGCTGAAAGATATTATTTATTTAATGTCTGAAGTATTGATCTTCATAATATTATGGCGAGTCCATCAAATATTTATGTTAATGGCAGGAAAGGATAATTGAATGTTTTGGAGTTTTTGAATATTTGAAAGTAAACATTTGTGAGGGACAGTATTCTTGCTTATATTGCATTATGGAGTAAGTACTAGCTTTTACCCGCGACTTTGTACCGTATACAAAAAGAATTTTCCAAATCAGTTTAGTAGATCCAGAGATTACCCCCTACAACCTCACAAACTCAAAAACTTTACCTCTTTATAATATTATTATAGATATTTTCTTAATTTTCCTTATAAAATTATCTAACATGATTCCTTTAAAGTAAGGAATCATATAGGTACTTATGTGAGTTTTAAAATAAAATCAAACTGACTTTCCAAATGTGTTGATTATGTCAACAATACATATAATTGCATGTTTTTTTTTAACTTACAAAACATCCATTCAAACAAGGCATGTTTATTCATTATTTTACTAAACATCCTCTCCTATTGGATATTTGGATGCATATTTACCTAGTAAATTTTTCGTCAACATCATTATGGAGGCAGCTTAGAATCTGATATATAAAATAAAATTCTCGTGTCGTGTTAGTTGCCATACTCCTCCGAAACAGCTTGACCAATTCTTATGAAATTTTGTGTGTATATTCAGCAGGTCTGAATAGGACGTAAACTATGTGTAGGGTAGGTAGGCAGTTGAAGGGAGCGAACCGCGGGGGACAGCAAGTATTTTAATAAAATTCTGGGATCATAGGATTGCACACCTAAAAAGAATGTATATGATACTCACTGTCCACAATCATTCATCTGTAGACATCCAGGACAGTCACCGCATCCATCTTTAGTGCTTGGTCTTTTTGATGACTTGTTCTCAGAATGATCCTTCTCTTTGCGCTTCTTTTTTCTGTCGTCGCGAGGGGCTAAAATATTGAAGAGAGTTCAAAGAATATAAAAAGCAATAAGTTAAGAATATTATGTGCAATAAGTATAGCATACTTAGTTAAAATTAAGGTTTTAATAACATGTCTATATTGTATATAAAAATGAATCCCTATTTCCCTTGATCACACCATGACTTGAGATTCTCAAGTGATGAATGCATTTGATAGCCCAGTTCTTGAGGAAGGTTGTAATTCAGCTGGTTTCAGGGTATTTAACCCTTAGCCACCTGACGTGTTTTTCAGTTCCACTACCACCTAACGTCGGTCATAGAGACCGCTTGCGTATTAACTATGTTTAATTATTTTTTATTTATATGTTATTTTAAATGAAAGTCAAATATAAATTTTTATTATATTTTTATTAATTTTAAGTTTTTAAACAATGCAAAAGTCTTTATTTACTTATACTAAATTAACACATAAAATAAACATTATGAAATTTGAGAAAAAAAAAGGAACTTTGGAAATATGAGATCTGAATTGGAATTTTAATTACAACATATTATAATATACCTATTTACTATCAGTTGAACATATTATCTTATGTTTAAAATTATTTTTGGCTTAATCAAGGTACAATTATTATAAAATCACAACCTATAAAGTTTTACAAGTTGCGGCGACAATCAAGGTACATTTTTTGGCTACATTTAATGCAAATTGGATTTTTACATACGAAACACATATAAGCTGTTTTACGCTTCTTCTTAGGGTCGCATGTTGAACAAGTCTTTCTTTTTTTTAATTTTTCAGGATTGTCAGATGATGATGTGCTGGGCGTTTGTTCTTTTTTTAGGATTCGACGAATGCTGAACTGAAGATCCCTTTGCAAACCAAAAGTGTGCACGCAGCGTTCTAGATGAGATTTTATAAGATCTTCTGCCAGTTGTTTCATAAACACCATAGCAACCAAATAACATAACAAGCTGACGTCGATCACTCAGACCGCACACAAAATATAATTACCTATAACTCACAACTGCGCGCACGTCTGGAGCTGCCGAGCGCGTGGCACGTACTGACGGGGGAGGGCAAAAAGTACAAGGACGCACGGTTGCACCGCGCGCATAGGAACAGATTTATTTTAAAAATAAAATCGCCAGAGTCTCTAGAGACCGACGTCAGGTGGTTAAGGGTTAAATTTAACATCACGCTTCGTAGCGTGATGGTTCGTAGCGTGGTTTTACCCGGTGCTTGGCTTCTAAGGGTCGTCCCTTAGAAGCCAAGCACCGGGTAAAACCACAGGGCACAGCTAGTTTGACATAATTACCAATATTTTATTTCACACAAGGTTTACTGCATTGAATATTACTGCTAATTAGTGCATAATATTTCATAGATCCTAGAATTTATTGAAAATATAACAGAAACATACCAACATCACCATCATTCTCTCTCTTCTGTGGTCTGAACCTAGTCTTAAGAGTTGGATCTTCCTCTCGGCAGCGGTCACAAAAATAGTTTTTAATATACTTTGCTTCTCTCTCTGATATGTTGATGCAATCTCCATGATACCACTCCTCGCAAGAGTCACAAGCTCTGAAATCAGTCACTACTATTAATCAACTATATTCTAGCAATAGGAAAAACAACAATGAAGCAGCAAATCGTTCTAACAAGAATAATGTCAATCTAAAATGTCAACTAGCTAAGTACATTCGGCACTGGAACATTGCAAATGCTGTATGCAATTATGCATTTTTAAGTTTTAAATAATTGTGAAAGGCATTCGTACATTTGGAATAGTTTCTTAGTGGTCACTCACATCATAAAACGGGAACTGTCGGAAGAGCGGCATATGCAGTACGCTTGGCCAGCCTGATTTAGCAAAGTAGTAATTTTCGACTGCCGCTCAGGCAAGTTAAATTGCTTTGCTATTTCTGCTTTCTGCAAAAAAAAAGCCACGAATGAGCCACAATTCACAAAAGCTTACGAAAAAAACATCGCGTTGATAGATACACGGTTTTCTTGTATGAACTTACACTCTGCTTATATTTCTTGTCACCCATTTTGTTTTAATTATGTTTTCACATTAATTCAATAAATTGGCTTGCTCTATGCAGCTAGAAAGCCAAATTTACGGTGATAAAAACAAATCACGAAATCACACAAGCTTCTCACTGTCCAATACAGAGTATTAGAGGCACATCACGGCACAGATTATAGACACATATCACAGCACAGATTAGAAAAAGATGCCAAAATCAGTTTAGTTTTACTTATTGGAAAAGCAAAAACAAGTTTTTTTTTTCAGTCATTTTGGTTTGCACTTTGCACTGTATCAGTATCAGTGAGATCCTGAAAACGGCATATAAAAATCAATGGTTGATTTCGGCCGGCTGCACACGTACGATTTCCTAATATAAGTTTTCTGATTCAGAATCCCGTGAGAATAGCGTTGACGTTCGATATTCCGTTTGGTTCTGAACTTCTGACCCGAACGCAAGGCGTTTTCAAAGAAACTCAAAAGGTTTTTTTTCAATAAACAAACGGGTAGCGCTATTGGAATATTTTGTATTTCTTTATTTCAGGTCTCCGAATCTGCATTTCTACTAGGAAAACCTAATCAGGAAACCGTACTACATATGCGGTCGGCTATAGACCCACTTGAGATTTTGAGATTGAGACTGGCCAGAAACTAAACGTGAAAAATCAGTGATAAACGAACTGTCATTGTCATTTGTTACCATAGCAACGATAGTTGACATAGTTGTTTATTGGTTAAGGTTATAAAGTTTCGATTACTTTGTCTTGTTGAATAGAACTAAAGAACAAAAAAATACCAAACATGGAAGAGTTGGATACTCCTCAAATTATAACACACGTTGAACATAACATTAACCATTCGATATTCGATTGTAAATGGATACCATGTTCGGCAAAGTTTGTTGTTATCGGCTTGTTGCCGAAAGGAAGTGGTATGTTAGAAGTGTATGAAATTACCTCTGGTGAGGTCCGTAAGATAAAGGAGATAGAGAGGCCGAATGCGTTCAAATGTGGAACATTTGGGGCCAGCAGCGCCGTTGAGAGAAGATTAGCTACTGGGGACTTCAAAGGCACCTTAGAAATATGGTGAGTTCATATCTATTACAGCTGACAGTACAGCGAAATGTAGAAAGTTTACAGTAGAAATGTATTTCTCGTTATTTTTTGTGCAGGGACTTGGAGAAAAGTTGTCAGATGTACATCACAAAGGAACACACCGATATAATAAATTCCATAGATGCAATGGGTGGTAATACAACAAACTGTGGGGCTCCTGAAATCGTCACTGGCAGCCGAGATGGTAACTATGCTTAACCATTTTGAATCAACTGTTTGTATGTATTTCTAGATGGGGTTTATGTGCTTGGATGTGAATTTATGGACAACAGCCTAATATAGAAGACAATAGGGTCTGGCTGTTAGCTTTAGTTTGATTCTATAACTTTTAATATCATTAAATGATAAAGTATAGAATCCTAACATTGTCCCATTTCAGTAATTAGATTAAAAAATATGAAAACATTATTCCAGGTACAGTCAAAGTATGGGACCCTCGTCAAAGAGGTAAACCGGTTGCCAACATGCAGCCTATGAAAGGAGAAACAAAACGTGACTGCTGGGCAGTTTCCTTCGGGAACTCCTTCAATGATGCTGAGAGGATCGTTGTTGCTGGTTATGACAATGGTGACCTCAAGATGTTTGACTTACGAACCATGTCTCTTAGATGGGAATGTAATTTAAAGAATGGGGTGAGTAACTAATTCCTTTAGGAGCTTATTTTTGATTCTGTAACAAAACCAAACCTGTATGCAAAATGGAAATGCATATTTCTTTATTTAAACTATGTATAATAGTGGTACATGGGCAGACTTAATGCAACAAGGCATTAATTTGCAATTGATAAAGTACCTAATTAAATATTTTTCAGGTATGCTCAACTGAATTTGACCGCAAGGATATTCCAATGAATAAGTTAGTTGCAACAACCTTGGAAGGAAAATTCCATGTGTTTGATGTCAGAACACAGAATCCTAGCAAAGGTTTTGCTCAAGTAAGTTGCTCATTTTTGCACAAGCATTTTATATACTTGAAAAGTAAGTATGCAGATTGAAATTAATTCATCTTGTTAGGTGCTGGACAATACATCCAAAAGTGGGACAATATGGGTGGCGCGTCATGTTCCACAGAATCGAGACATTTTCGTGACATGCGCTGGCAATGGGCAAGTCTCCTTGTGGAAATAGTAAGTACTTTATAAGCTGCCTGCACTTTCATCAAACACCATTTATATACTAGTGTCAATCAGAGGGCCAATTCTACTGAATTTTGCCGTCTTAATCTGTCAAAATGTATGAAAATTAACTTTTTTACATATTGCAACTGATGCGAATGTGAACTTTGCAGTTGCTTTAAAATTTATACAATTGGCCCTCAGGTTGCTTATTTCTCCCTCTTTCATTTTACCCTTTGTTACACATTATTATCCTTTCCAGTGAGTACCCTGAGCACAGATACCACGTGGACGCTCAAGGCGTATCCAGTGGCGTGCCGGGCAAGCTGAAGCGACTCCAACGCATGGTCATCAGTTCCCAGCCAATCAACGCGTGGGAGTGGAACCACGACCACCTTGGATTGGCCGTCGCCACTGCCTACGACCAATATGTTAGGGTATTAGTTACTACTAAACTTAATCTTCAATAGTTTTGATATACTTACGTAAGTTCGTACCTATATTGGTGTGTGATTGCGTCACTTGTGCAATGTTTGCAGAAATATATTTAACTTTAAGCTACAAGCTACTGTTGCTTTTTAAATTATTCTGTTAGGATCCTCCCTTATCTGTCTAGCTTTTCCCTTCCTACATTGGGGGTCGGCTTCCAGTCAAACTGGATACAAATGAATACCAGTATTTTACGTGGAGTGACTGCCTAACTGACCTCCACAACCCATTAACTTGGTAAAACGGTACTTCTTGGAACGAATGGTGTCAGCTTCTGGCATATTCGCAATGACTGCCAAAGATCTAAAAATAAGATCAAAAAGGGTTAAGTACTGCAATTCTATAAATAATACTAGCAAAAGCGAGAGCAGCACGCTAACCTTGAGCTGAACATGGAGGAGGCCACTATCCTGACGTCAGAATGGCTGGTCAAAAAAATATTCAAATTTCTCTTAATGTATCATAATGTAGCAAATATAAGCAATTGGATAGCAATTCTTGAATATATACAATGTGTAACAGAATTTACAGAATAAACGGTCGTTGTAGTCATCATTACGAATAACTTTTACTAGGTATGGGACAACCCCGAAATCGCTAAAAAAAAACAGCTTTTCTATAATTTTTTTCGCGATTTCGATTTGGTCCCATAGTAAAAGTTGTTCGTAATGATGAGTACAATGACCCCTTAAGAGGTATTGCGTTTATTCTGTTACACATTGTATGCTTTCAGAGCCGCTTGCCATAGGCAACCAGCCATTCTGACGCCAACGCCGATTTTCTCGAAAACTACTAAGCATTGAGATAGAAAAAATAGGTTCCCTATCCATTTGCATAAAATTTTAAGACCTAATATAACACTTAGCATAATTTTGTTTGGCATAATTATATTTTCGCATAATATAATTACGCATAACAGCTCACGCATAATTTTTTAAGCATAATTTCTCTAACCATAATAATGATTAAGCATAATATTCTAAAGCATAAAGTTCTAAAGCATAACTTTTTTAAGCATAATATCCTAAAGCATTAATTTATTTACGCATAATGATATTAAAACATATTTTTATAGGAACGTATTGAACAATTTTGTGGTTTTTTTTTCGCTGTAGGAAGCATGAATCAAGCAAGCATACAGCATGCAAGCAAGCATACAGCAAACAAGCAAGCATGCAGCATTCAAGCGAGCATGCAATATGCAGCGGGCAGGGTTTCTCTCACGGCTCCGGCGCTGCGGGCCTCCGGCGGCCCCACGCGTGCTATTCGTCGCAGACGGCTTTCGCTCACCACCGCAGCTTCGGCTTGTTGACCGGTTTCGCCGGCCAGCCTCAGACGCTTGCAGCCGCCTGCTCCTCAGCCCGCGGGCCGCCTCGCCCCTACACGCTTACGCGATTTTAAATTACACTAGGGGTAGGACAAACAAGACTACGTGGAGTCGGTTTTGCAGCAATTCGGTTCTGTCACTAACTTTTGTTGCACAGCATATTCAATTCAGTCGATATTAAAGTCATAAGGCCTACTAACGTTATGCTAATAGTCATTAGGCCTACTAACGTTATGCGAATCAAATTTATGCCAAAACGAATTAGTCTTTAAGATGATTATGCCAACATAAAATGTATGCCTAAAAAAATTATGCCGAAGTATTATTATGCTAAAAGAAATTGTGCCAAAATCGCTATGCCGAAGTATATTAGGGCAAAGAACATTATGCGAAAAGAAAGGATCTCGAAAAAATAGTACCAATTTTGTTGTTAGAGTACAGTTTTCGTCAAATAGGTTTTCCCCTCTGAAGTTGTGTCGAGTGGCTGTGTAGTAGTCAAAATTACGAACATACTGCAACTGTGCATGCGGAAGAAACATGGGGGCGGGGCGCGATTTTATGTGTCAGTCGCTCGTTTACGTTCTATGCATGCTTGCGTCCCGCTTGCTCCCGTGTGCGCGATTTTTGCAAATGGCTAACTTCAGAGGGGCAAAGTTATTTGACGAAACCTGTACTAATTATTTACCAACTTTAATTTGGTCGGGTTACACGCGGAGATTTAGTATGGAACAGTAATGAAAGCTGATTTCTCTAAAAATACAACGCTCAGGAATGTGAAATTTTGGTCACTATGACTTCTTCAGGAGTACTAATTTTTGTATAAATTTGGGGAGAAATTACAGAGTTTTTAATAGGGAAATCTTGAAATGAAAATTTAACACCGTGACTACCGCCACCCCACCAATGTCATGGTATATCTCGTAAACTACTGGAGTACTAGTTTTGAATTTTGGGTACTAATTCTATCTTGCAGGGTACTAATTTTCCATGCAGATTTGAGGGAAGCGACAAGCTCCTCCTTGGAATCAACATTCAAAGTCGAGGTCCTGCTGAACGACCGCACGAAAGTTATCATCGTTGATTTCTCGATAAATACAATTGATTCAGCTCTATTTTTTTACGAAATGAATTACATTTAAGGGCTTAGTCTTCTAGTGCACAATATAAGAATCGCGTGCAGCGAGTCCACGCGCCGAGCGTCTGCACCCGGGCTCCCCGCAGTCCCCGCATTCATCCTACCTAGCGTAAAATTTAAAACAAAATTTGACACGGTCGGAAAGTTGCTCTACTAAGTATTATTCAATATTTATTTCAATTTTAATGATACTTTGGGTCTGGATGTAGTGTTTTTGTGTGTTCCGTAGTATCGTAGTAGACATAAAAAATGATAGTGGGGCCAGCCAATGAGTGTTAAAAGAATACGCCATATTTTTGTGTAAAGTAAGTTTATTATAATTTTTTATGAAGTAGTTATCAGCTCTGATCACCGGACAGCAAATTTTGATTTGAAATTACATCGCAACAAAGTACAATCAAAAGTTCAGATAGATGTACACTAATTGCAAATAAAGAACAGTTTGACATAAATATTAAAAACACTTTCAGTTTATTAGACACAGATTCAGAGGACGTACATGTACAGTATAAAAACATAAAGGAAGCTATTAAAATCGCCAGTCAAAAAATTGTGTGCCTCAAGAAAAAGAAAACAAAACTTACTGACAGCACAACACGTCTTATAGAAGAGCGACAGAATGTAACGTACCAATCTGCTGGCTACCGCATTGACAAACAACCGATCCCTAAGATCAGCTATGCGTGGTATGGTAAATGGTGTTAAACAAGGAGTTAGGGCAAAAATTCTTGGGATAAGTACCGAGTTGTATAAATCTCTATATTCCAACGACCAAACATCCCAAAAAACAACCGAAGTTTACTGATGTCCTGAGGAGGTCCCAGTAATATCTGGCTATGAAGTACACCGGGCTCTCAGAGGCATGAAGTACAATAAAAGTCCCGGCGAAGATGGTATTACAACCGAATCACTTCGAGCCGCGGAGCCTATCTTGTTGCCATACATAAGGAACTTATTTAATTCAATATTACAAAAAGGTGATTTTCCGAGTAGTTTCTGCCACTCAAATGTTATCATCCTTCATTAAAAGGTGATAAGACCGACATCGGCAATTACCGCTCCATCAGCCACATCTCACACCTTTACAAAATATTCATAAAAATTCTTGAAAATTGCATTTCTGGCCAATTCAATCAACATCAACCTCCCGAACAAGCCGGGTTACGCCATGGCCTATCCACTACTGACCATTTACAGTCCCTTAATCAAGTATAGAAAAACATTTAGAATTCAACTTACCTTTATACCTCGCATTTGTCGACTACTCTAAAGCATTTGTCAGTTTATCGCACAACGCCATATTTAAATCTCTTCAAAACCAAGATATCGAACCTACATAAATTAAACTACTACAAAAAATAGGTATACCAAAATAGCACAGCAGCCTTTAAAAATAAAAACCACAGGACCATCATTCACTAAAAACAGGGCGACCCGCTTGCTCCAAAGCTCTTTACAGCCACGCTTGAAGAAGTCTTTAGAAAACTAAAAAGCAATTGGAGGGACAAGGGCATCGTCGTGGGCGATAGAAGATTAACTTATCACCGCTGCGCCGACGATATTGTTCTTTTCTCCTCCACGGCAGCCGAGTTAGGCCTAATGCTCGACCAACTGAGCAGTGCCAGCCTCGAGGTTGGACTCGCGATGAATATGACGAAGACCAAGGTAACATAGGAATTGGGGTGCGAGTATTGAATATGTCCATGAGTTTATATACCTCGGCCAAATAGTCTCCTTCCAGGCAAGACACGATAAAGAAGTTGCTCGACGCACCGAGAACGCCTAGAAGAGCTATTAGTCGATGAAGCATATACTGAAAGGAACTCTCCCTCTCTCACTAAAGAGAAAACTCATGGACATGTGCATTCTTCCTACCCTCACCTATGGAGCGCAGACATGGCCACTAACCAATCGTCAAAAGTCCGCACTCGGGGTCTGTCAGCGAGCAGTGGAGCGCAGTATCCTTGGAGTTAAACTTTCTGATCGTATAAGGAACTCGATACTGCGTTCTAAAACTCAAAATGCCCATGTATGTCACACGGCTGCCAAGCTAAAATGGAAGGCTGGTCACATCTGTCGCATGCCGGAGGGGCTATGGGCTAAAATAACCACACAATGGGTCCCAAACAGCAGCAAACGACAACGCGGCAGGCCCAGAATGAGATGGCGGGACGAGCTCGACCCTTTTCACAAGGATTGGCGATAAGTGGAAGGATGGAAGGGAGGCCTTTGCCCTGCAGTGGGACAAAAAAATGGCTGAATAAATAAAAAGTTATTAAACACAAAATTGTTGTTTCTTATTTTTCAAATTATACGTAACTCTGTGCACCGATTACTCTTTTTTTTTGTTACTTTTTAGGGTTCCGTGCCCAAAGGGTAAATACGGTATCCGATTACTAAGACTTCGCTGTTTGTCCGTCTATCTATCACCAGCCTGTATCTCAAGAACCGCGATAACTAGACAGTTGAAATTTTCACAAATTATGTATTTCTGTTGCCGCTATAACAACAAAATACTAAAAACAAAATAAAATAAATATTTTTTTTATTCCCATACAACAGACGTGATTTTTGTAGTTAATGGTACGGAACCCTTCGTGCGCGAGTCCGACTAGCACTTGGCCGGTTTTTTATTTTTGACTTTGTTTTGTTTAGATCTTCCTGTACGAGTCACAACAAATACTTTTTCTTTCTTTCTTTTCTTTCAGGAATTAATTATCCTGAACGACAGCGTCTGCGGTAGAAGACGTGGACGCGTTCTTATTTTTTTTTACTTTTTTCTCAATAGCTTGAATGATATATGGCGGGTCTTTTATTGGCATCGAGCGTTCAAGGCGGGAATCAATTAGCTCAGGAAGCAGACAATGCAAATAAAATTTAGACAATGGGCCTACCATTTTTTCGTGCCAGAACGTAGGGTCTCTTTTTATATAATCGACTTTCATTGAGTACTCCTCTCCAGTCCATACGGCAAATAAGCACATATCCATCTCCGTAATGTTTAATTGGCCCTGAATTTGAAAATAATAATCGTGGTTTTTGTCAATCACAAACGTATTTTTCTTAGTGTTACATTTCCACAATTTTATTTTTTTTGTTTTATAGCTTCTTCAGCTTGCATATTTTTTTGCAGAAAATGGGCATTTTACTTCTACCAGTCCTGTTTTTCCATCTTTGTCTTTATAAATACCATCGGGACTTGCTCCTAAATATTGGAGTGTTTTATGAATATAAAGACCGCAGCGGGTAATTGTGACGTTTTCCTGCAGAGATAATTGGGTTAATGCTATTTGTTCATAATCTCTACCATATGTGATCGATGGGACATTTGACAACTTTTGTGGTTTCACAATAGCTTTCACTAAAGGAGCGCAGCTAATGTTTTCTTTACGTTTACATATTTTTCCAAACATAGACGCGGTTAATCTATTTTTTCTGTTTTCTAACCATTCTTGACTGGAACTTTGGTCTATCGTCTGTTTCTGTAGTTCGTCTCTTTGCTGGCCAGGTAGCTCCGTTTGTTTAAGAAATTCATTTTTTGTTATCTGAAAATCTTCATCGGTCATATCTGGTCTTTGAGCTTTCTGTCCATAATCTGGATCGTTCATATTTCTACGGATTTTTTTTCTAAATAATCTTTTGTAAACTTTTCTTTTCGCTTTTTGTACCTCATATACATTTGTGTATTTGCCAGTAGGTTTACCAAATATGCATTTATGGATAGCGTTTATTGGTCGCTTGGTGTTAAAGGAAATAACTCTGACCTCTGAGTTTGTTTCGGTGTTTCTTCTCAGGGTAGTCAGCTAGGAAACACCGGCCTCATCTAGCTTAAAATGACCAAAAAATATTGACGTGTAAAAGTGTTATGTTTAACCTACTTACAAAATAAATATCATTTATCATTTAACTGAAGCGGAACACCTTTCCTGGTATGAATTCTTCAGTGTGTAATTAATTCTTTTCCCCCCCACATATTTGGCAATCACTGAATTGAATGTCTCAGCAGGATTGCTATCGACGTCAAAAATTAGACTTTTAGCGTTTGCAGCCAAAAACAAGACAATTTGACTCATTTTCCTCCACAAAACTGTGTTAGCTACATCAAGTGCCGTATTTCGGTCAGTTTTATCAGTTGCTGGGCATATAGCGTCATCGCAATCAGAGTGACTACCAAAAGAATGGTGTAATGCATTCAAAATATCTGTACGAAGTTTTACCATTTTTTGACTGTCAGAAATGTCTTCGTGTTTCCTCAACTTTATAGCCCGCACTGTGTATCTGCGTAACTTCATGATTTTGAAGTCAGTTAAAAGTTTCCTTAATATGAGTATCTTTAGTAAGTGCTCTCAGTTTGTTACATAGATTTCTTAACAGATGGTTTCTGCACTCGATCTTCTGAACCTTGCAGTTTTTATATGGATTGCTTTCTAATATTTTTTTATGAGTACTTGAATCACCATCTGATATTAGTCTAGCATATATTAAACCATGAGATTCAAGAGAGTTACCAAATCCTTCAACAAGCGACGTTGACTCCATACTGGAAGAACTACCAGAATAGTTCTTGTAGCAAATATGATTTGCAGGTTTATTTTTTTTATTTTCAGCTTTTGCACATACTATGCAGTATTTATTTTTTACACCAAGATATAAAATTTTACCACTGTATGCACCGATTATTGCTGCTGCTGCACCTGATGATGCTGAATAGTTATTACGGAAAGATCTTTTGGACCAACACCCGTCAGCTATTGCATCAATCATTGGTGTACCATCACCTGCATCCAAAAGATTTTTCGTTATGATCAGCAATCTTCCCCAAATTTTCTAAAAAATATTTGATCGATACGATTCTGCGCCCTTCTAGGCAAAACAGTTCCTCATCATTGGTCATTTCTGTTTCATTATCAATTTGCAGCTGTTGGTCGTCGCTAACAATTACAGGTTGTTGACGTTTCCTTCCGAAAATTCGGCGAAAAGGAAAAGCCTCCTCAAATGTTCGCTTCCGGTTCATTTTCTTATTTGAGTTTGTTACATTTTCAGTTCCGTCAATATTTTCAATCATCACTGGTACTCCAATAGTAGAAGAGGTAGGATTAATATTTCGCGCTTCTGACAGGTTGCTAACATCTGAAAATGGTTGACGAGAGCCAGCAGCAGACCTGTGAAAATAAATTAGTCATATTATTAATTAATTTTATTCCACGGTTAAAAGATATCCGACTTTGGTCAAATTAGCCGATTAGCCGATCCGATTTTGGTCGCTAGTAGTAGTGTGTATTTATTATTTATGTATGTACATAGACACTAAATACACCGACCAACCCACAAACACATCCATCCACACACTCATGCCCACACAAGCACTCACGCCCTCCCCAACCACACTCTTTTATACCTTCTGACAGCATGCATGAACATCATATTAATTAATTTTTGTTTTGTCATACTTATATATTGATACCCATCACTTCTGCGGACTTTCGCTATCTAATTTAATTCGACCCTGTATACAATATTATAACAATTTTATAAAAACAGTAAAGATTTGATGATTTGTTTGGGGTCAATGACCGCTGGTAGTATTGTTACTTGAAGTGTGAGTTGATAAAATCGTATACCCATCAAGTCTGTGGAGTCTCGCTAGCTAATTGAATTTGACCTTGTAGTTAGGCCCTAAACATGAATACTGTAAACAGTTCTACTTACCTTTGGATTCTATTTCTCTTCATCACTTCTACGTTTGAGCCCAATTTTTTTTTTTCGTGCATGCATATTTTTTTTACGTTTACGATCCATATTGAAATAAAATATTTACAATACTATTACTAAAACACAAATATTTACAACACCCGAAAAATTATATACAAAAAATAATAAAGTAGAGCAACTTTAGATACATAACAGTGCGTAACCAACGTTAGAGCAGGAGCAATGTTAGAGCGAGAGGGAACAATTAAAATTTGTCGTGGACCACACGTCCGAACGCTCCGCCCGTGCAGCGGCCACTAAGGAATTTCTCTCTCAATTCTTGTTTATGAACTCGTTTTTTGGAGGTCTTTTGAGATTATTATTATTGTTAGGGTAATGTGATTTAGGTGCTATTTTTTTTTAAGTATTTGCTTAATGCACTCTTGGCATTAAAATAATCAAATTATTACATACATACAATGCATAGTTATAATGAAACAAACCGTTTATTAAGAGATGAAAACAGAGAATTTTGATGAAAGTGTGACCTCTGAATTAAGAAAATGAAACATAACTAGAAAAAACTAATCAGCGCATTTTGAAGACGAGAATATTGAGCTAATTATGCGCTGAACAGATTTGTAAATTAATTCTTCATTGCCATAGACTGAGCGCCCAAACAGAACTCGAAATGATGTTGGGCGCGAGAGAGCTGTATTTAACACTTGATTTACCTAACATAATCCACCTAGAAGAACTTAAAAAAAATAACTACCTATTACTTATATTATGGTTATTTATGGGCAATAAAAATATTTCATGTTATTTCATTACTTGGTAAAGAAAAAGAATTTAAAGTTGCGCAAATAATTCGCCGCGAGTGAATTTTGCAAGACTGCAGCCTTAAGGGTAATATTTATTTGTATACTTAGAATATGAATGATGTAACAAATTATTATTTTTAAAAGAGTGTCCGTGGAGTTTCTCGCACGTTCTTCTCCATAGAGATCTACGCTTTGGAACGTGCAAAAAGCTATCTTTTTTGACCGACCGACCTTGACAATTCAAAAGTGCCTGTAAATGGTCTAATTGAAATAAATGCTTTGACTTTGACTTTGAATAGCTGTAGCGTGCCCCCTTTTTCTGCGCTCATGGTGGTCCTGCTGAAAGGAGCGTGACTACCGTGACCTGAGTTCGTGGTCCTGCGGTAGTCACGGACATACGTTTTTTGGATACCTAACACGTTAACTGAAAAATAATGTTTTATGAAATCAATGAAATTATTGATAATATTAATAATTCATTAGAAGAATTACCCACGAAGTAGCTATCAAACGATAAATAGCCTCAGGCAATCAATAATAATAATTAGAATGCCAAAGCAAATTGTTTATGTCGTTTGACAAGATTCTAACGAGTCTTGTGTGTTAGGGTTTTTCCACACAATTGATAGCTGTTTGATATTTAACCACTTATAAAAGTAGCTGCAGTAAATAAAACAACATGTAAATTTTCTAACTAAAAGAGCGATTTATTGTTAGCCCTAGTACTTAGGTACACATTATAAATAAAATTAAGGCTAGCATTCAGTTCTTATGACCACTAATAAATTTCAAGTTGATTGATCGTGCGCGCTAGAATTAAGTCGTGTCGAGAGTATTATATCATGAACTAAGGCCTCTAGTGTGAGCTTTGTAGAAAGTTAAATTGACTTTTATCGTTTTCATGTTCTTTCTATACTTAGATTATGAATAGAAAGTACGCAGTCTTAGTGTAAACTTCCTACATAGCTTACACTTTGACCCCTGAACACAATCACTCGTATTGATAGGTGAGAATTGTTTCTTATCTCGTCTGTACCCACGACTCCAGACTGTCGCGACGACTAGTTGACATAAAAGCGTGACTGACTACATTCTCCACCCTAACGAAAATAATGCTAATTAACTCAAATTTTTATTAGAAACACAACTTTATAATATAACACAGACATTACCATCGCTACTAAATTTTAATTGTATGGTCCAATATTTCCGTAGCATAATGGTTCTTAATTATGCAACCACACTAATAAACTTAATTCAAAATCATCCTTCATATCATGGCTGTTAACATTTCTACGCTGATTTAAATAACTACATTATATCGACTCTTTAAATAAGCATTCATTTTTTTACCAAAATTCTTACGATTAAATTCTAAAACAATGATGTGCAATCCACTTGCATTTTGTAGTTCACAATTTCATCTGGACAACACATTAGTATTTTTTGTCTTGTAATTTATTACTCAAAGGCAATAATGTTACGTGTAACCCCTAACTAGTGAATTGTACAAAAACTAAATTTTCATACTCCGTAAGCTAATGTTTGCTACTTCTATAAAACTTAGATTATTTTTACACTCTCATGAATGATGGACTTATTTAAATTTCGATTAGCTTGTTATGTGTTTTCGAATATTATGAGATCGCATTCGAGCAAGCGACTGCATCTGTTGCATTAATTTGAGACCTTCTCGATGGTAATTACGATATACTGCATGTTTGACTTTCACGCGTCCAATATACAATTTATAGGAACTGACGTCCAGAGGTAAGACAAATGGCGCACTAAATAGACTGTTGCGATAACGTAACGCAAAGTGGGTGCTCCGAGCTATCTAACGCTCAAGTGGTAGCCTCCCAAGCTGCTGGCGTCTACTTGCACAGCGAGGCTCCTTAGTGCGTCATTCGCTTGGGGCTCGGCCTTCGCATGAGTTGTGTAGTCAACTGCGACATTGTAACCAATATAACTATCCGATCGTCCGATACGCTAAACTGTATTTATTCATGGTGCCTAGTCATCTTTGCACTTCTGACATATTCCTGCCTATGACTACACCAATATTCACAGCATATAACATCAATCAACATTGTAGACATTGACTTCTATATTTAGACATAACAGCCAGTTAAACATAGAACATTTCACTCAATACAAATCGTCTCTAAATATTAACAATCCATTGTATACTCTTATAATAGTTGATGCTTATAATATAACTGATCATCAAATTGAAAAATATAACAGCTTATGCTCTATGTGTATATTTTACTTTAATATTATCCCAATATGTTGATTGTCAAATAAGAAACGAGACCATTTCGAAAAGTAAACTGAATCTTATATCTACCAACTTATTGTTTGAAGCTTATACCAGTAGTGTCTATAATTCTACCGCTAAAAGGCTGGCTCATACTTAACAGCTATGAAACATCTCACACGCTACGGGGAAACCAACATAAGTTACTTACCTACTGTGTATAGAAATAAACGTACCTTGAATATTTACATTTGATTAGCTTACAATAATAGGTTTGGTACTACACTATCAATGTGGTGCGTAGTTATAGCATAATTTGTTTGTATGTTCCACCATATTTTTGTAGACCGTTTTTGTGCTATTTTTCTTCGGTTCTGTTCCAAACTGTGTGCTGGTTGTAAACCATAAAATAGTCTATAAATATATCTCGAGAATTTTTGATGACTTTGGAACGGTCTTCCAAAAATGTTTTTGGCAGTTCTCACATTAAAACTGACTGAAGGACGGTCGTATCATAGGGGTCGCACATTTGTTAGATAGTGTAGTACCGAATAAAAAGCACAGGTGGATTCATAAAAATATTGAGAAGCATGTGCAATCAAAATTATTATATTCTAGATAAGTTTCAAACGAAACATCTAATAATTAAATAATTCAGTTCATTCATAATTACAACAATTATTAATTCTAGCAATAAAATCAGCACAGCATTATACAAAGCATTAAATATTTTTGTTATTTCCTGAATTTTCTCATCGCCTTATCGTATCTTACATGTTGTGTTAAACAAATAAATATTAATATTTTATCGCGAATTTATGATGAGCCTTAAGTTAACATACAGACACCGAAAACATAGATTTATGAACGTAACATATTTGCATACAGATCGCAATTCATAAACTGTTAATAATTAATATTCGATGATAAAACATTTTATTTTTAATTGCGAAATTAATGTAATAAATAAGTTTATAATCAGGAAAGTTGGATAGAATTTTATAAATAAATGTATTGTCTAACGGTCTAGTCTAGTCAATCACTTGTAAGTAAGGTTGTGAAGCCACAGTGCATGTAGTCAGTATGTGCGCCTCACGGGGTGAGGGAGCCCTGGCCAGCACTGCGGCAGTGCTGTTCGTGTGGTAGCCGAGCGAGTGTCGCGGGGCTGCGGGCTGTTGTCTGCGGGCTGCGGGCTGCCGCATGCCGTCATGTTTCACGTCCGTTGATGCACTTTGTACGCACACGTCAAATTGCCGCTGGCGACCTGTAACAAATATTAATTTTAATGTTGACCTTTTTGTCGGTCAAAGAATCAATATTGCCATTCAATGCGACAAAGCTGCCAGTGTTTTGGGCACTTTTGCCGTTGTGAGCGGTGTGGACGAATTTTTAGATGCCCAATGATTTCTTGCCGTCCCCTTTTTTACCCACTTACATTTTTTTATTTTAACATAGGTTTCTGGTGATAAAATCTTTTTGTATGTAGGCACACACTACAGTCGTACGGTGAATCTGCGCTTGTCGCATGACCCATAAACTGCACACGTCCATTTCATTACACGCTCCTGTGTATTTGCGCAGGAAGGTTTGGCCTGAGAAGTTTTACCTACGCAATCAGCAAAGTTAAAACTTCTAAGTCAAACTGAAACGTATGTGTTCTAGCGACTTAGAACCTTAGGAGTCTAGGGATTTTACTGGAATCCCAATTAAAAACTTTATGATAAATGATATTTATTTTGTAAACGGGTTTAAAATAACACTTTTACACGTATTGTATCAACGATTTGACGAATTGAGCTCAACGATTTGACGAACAGTAGTAAGAACATTTTGGTAGGCTGCACAAAGTACTCAAACTGCCAGACAACACCGCAATCCACACACAACACAGTAGTCGTCACATTTACAAAACTTTATACGTATGAGATTTATATGCAGATTTGTATCTGAAATGATCTTTGGAGGCCTTTTAAAAAAAAGGGCGAAAGTAAAAACTAAACGTATAGGCTAAACATAGCGAAAACTAAGCAGATAAATACACCAGTACACCACAGTGTTACTGTAATTGTATTAAAAGAAATACAATGGTGGGCAAACCAGTTGGTCAGGAGTTATTGAATGTGGTTAGAAAATGTTTTCAATTAACGCTATAACATCTGCTTCCGTTTTCAACCTTTATGAATGATATATTAAATTCAATTCAATGACGATGTTTGTTCTTTTATTTGTACCCTGAAGCCTATGGATGAGAGGATTACCGTCCTTCTATGCAGCTGTTATCTTTTTAGTACTTAAATCTATCTTATGTATTTTTTTATTATATTTTCATGATGCTCTTACTATTTTAAACACCACAGTGAGTTGACTTTAGTCAATCTTACTTAACACATTATTTGTGGCTTAGGAATTATTTGTATTTTTCAGTAAAATTATACCATATCTGTCGGCACGTCCAACTAAACACGGCATTTGACTTAACACTACGCAAAAACCCTGCAGTTAAGGCAGGGTTTTTGCTTTTTCCCAGTTACGCAAATAAAAGTTCACGATTACAAAGTCCTGACACTTACATAATTTCAATATTTTTTTATGTGAAGTAAAACAACAACAACTCAACAACTCTCATAGAAACTAGAAAACGAAGTACAGCTATAAGATCTCAATACCAGAATCTATTATGCACGGGCGTATTCAAGACTAGCATGCTCCTGTAATCTTTAGTAAAATACCTGACCAAATTAAAAACTTACCGTTGCAAAAATTAAAAAACGTTTCACAGAATTACTTGTAGACAAATGTTATTATTCTGTGCAGGAGTTCTTAAATGATAATCTTTCGTAATGTACCTACTTTGTATAAATATGCATGCTATATTAAGGCAGAATGTACATGGATCCTAAAATATATTTTAACAACTCATGTACCTACATTCTAAGCAAATAAAGAACTATTCTATTCTAACAAGACTCACCTATATCACCAAACTTATAAAATACTAGCACTTCGCCCGCGACTTCGTCCGCGTGGGGATAGTAGGTACTCCACAAACTGCAACGCCCCTATACATATCCCCTTATAAAGGTTAGTTTTGGAAAATTAAGCACAACGATTCTCATTAATGGTTCAGCGCAACTGTTCACCCCGTTCAGCCCGTCAGAGGTTGATTATGCAAAAATTGTTAGGTAAGTACATGATCTGTTGCAATTATCCCACTTCTAGTTTATTCATAGAATTCCGACGTAAATTGAAGCAAGCTATAATTTCCTCCCCTAAAAACTTATTCACCCCTGCTTCACCCCTTATTATGTATGTACCTAGTTGATTTTCGAAAAATCCAAACATTTGATATTCTTATTGTTTTATCGAAAACATTTAAATGCCGTGGTGTTTCAACGTCATCGGACCAAGCATTGATACGATTCTCACCAGTTCGCTCAAGCCGCGACATTTTTCTTACTCCGAGCATGTTTATTACCGTCGTAACTTTTGAACGAAAGGTCCGATTTGAATGATTTAAAGTGTAATTTACACGGACATAATCAACCTTAATTATCAAACCATTTAAATGGATAAGGATTAATATCATGGTACTATAATCACCATTTTTTATTTCACCATGGGATTTGCTTGACTAATATTAACAAAAAGCGGTCATGGTGACTTATCCATAATAGTTAGACATATGGTATCGCGGACTTTTTTGTAGATATTGATGACCTCTATAAAACTGTAGTACATCACTTTGCTCTATTGTCAATAGATTCCGCAGCGTACGCGATATAAGGATTTTTTCTCACACCTTCGGTCACATTATCGAAGTTTTCATACGGATCCCTAACTTTTTTGAAAATATTCTATAGCCTATGTCCATCTCTGATAATGTAGGATTCTACTGGTGAAAGAATTTTTCAAATCGGTCCAGTAGTTTCGGAGCCTATTCATTTCAAACAAACAAACAAATCTTTCCTCTTTATAATATTACTGTAGATTTTCCCCCATACCTGTGCGAGAGATGCGAGATTCAGTCGAGGTTGTCCTGGAAGATGAGGCGCACGTAGCCGGGCGAGCCCTGCAGCGGCGCGGCGCAGAACGGGCAGATCGCGTGGAAGCCGTTCGTGCCGTGCGGGATGTCCACGCTGGCCCAGTATCTGTTGAGACAGACAAAATTCTAGTATAACTGCTAAACGAGCTACCATACTGACCAGTAATAATACTCTAAAGGGACCAATGAGAAACTCGGGCCTGAAAGTACTTCTCCACATCTCTGTCATCTGGAAAGACTGGCAGCATTGCCACATTGAATGGCAATACTTATTCTTTGGCCAAAGAACGAGCAAGCAGCCATCTTGGTAAAGCAGTGTCGATCAGTCGGTAAAAGTAGTTTCATAAGGGCTGAGAGCCCTCAAGTCTTGATAGAATTCGCAATTTTACAAGGCGTAGGTTTAGAACTGCAGTTTAAAATAAAAAAAGTCAAGGTCAAAGTTCACAAAAATGGGTTTTTTAAAACAGTAAATTTAATCATAAAACTAAATCAGAGTAAAACTTTAGGTCATCCACAAAAATTGTTTCCAAACTGTATTCCTTTTTGAGTTATAGCAATTCATTGTTTCAAAACATGTGTTTTTCATAGTATGCACGAGTACGCCGCATACACAGGCTAACTGTTAATTAAGTGCGTTCTATGAGATGCTATTTACTATGATTCTAGAACTGATTTGCGACGATTTTGACCCCAAAAACCATATCTATATTGGGTTATTTATGCGCGCGCCTCTAGCGGCGAAATTTAGAAGTTGTCTAAGAACGACTCTTGCAGCGTTGCCAATACCAATTTATCAAATTCCCCGAAAATCTAAGTCAAATTCCCTAACATGTGATTCCCTGCAGTTTAAGGAATTCCCCGCACGTTGGCAACGCTTTGCGAAAACTGTCAGTGTCGATCTTCGCTTCACAATTTTGACACTAGCGGCGCTAGTTAGGATCTTTGCATCGCCAATTACGTATGGGGTGTAAAAATCAATAATTTTTTTCTAGACTTGCGTGACTACGCGGTCTGGCTTTTTTTTTAAGGATGAGAAATTCTCAAATGACCCCGCTCTGGGTGGAGCGGGAAGGAGTGTCAGACTCTTACTGACTAAAACCCATCCATGCTCCTCATAGTGCCTTTTACGTTCAAAATCCGCATGCCTGGCAGGCTCTGGCCCTAACGGGCCCCTACTCCTATGCTGACATCTCTTTGAGGTGCGCCTGGAACACAACGCGCCTTCGGCCTGGGCCTGGCTTTGATCGGACGGCGAGCCACCCAACGCTCGCCATCCGCAGACCCGCACCTACGGTGGCCGGGAATCGCCCAGCGACTCCCGACGCCCGGTGCGTCTCCCTATGCCGCGGCGGCTGGGGCGTGAGGGTTGTCTCTCCCTCACGCGGCCCGCCTCCTCCTTCACTAGCATTACTGCTTCGCAGAAGGAGGTGACGGCTTCCCATGCTTCCTCGCTCCGGACCATGGATTGAACCAGGGCCGGACGCGAGAGGTCACCGCCGCCAATCGCCTCGACGAGGACACGGTGGTGCTCCACCCAAGCGGAGCAAAACCTCCACCGTATGCTCCACCGTGTCCTCCGGGCGATCCTCGCAGTAAAAACACCCGGGCGTTTCTTCCCACCGATTCCGAAACAGGTACCTCCCGAAACAACCGTGTCCGGTGAGTACCTGCGTCAGGCGGAAGGTGAGGATGCCGTGGCGCCTCTCCAGCCACTCCTCAAACAGGGGCACTATCGCCGCAATTGTGGCGTGTCCTGCACTGGGTTGCGACAGTCGCTGACTACATACCGCCATGGTATCTTGCCGGAGCTCCGTCCGCCACGCTGCAATTTACCGCGGCAACAGAGTTTCACCCCGGCGTTGCGTCTCCACGCGCCACTTATAAACGTACGCGAGGGCTCTCGCCTCCAGATCCCATGGCGGCAATCCAGCAAGGAGGCTCGCCGCCTCACGGGAGACCGTGCGGTATCCCCTGGCCAGCCGGATGGCCATGACCCCGCATAGAGCCTCCGGCACGAGGCGTTTGGACCCCCCAGATTGGGCAGAAGCCGCTTGAAGGCAGCCCCGGCCCGCTCCAGTCTGGGAGCCAAACGTCGGAAGTGCTCGAAGAAGTTCCACTGGCTATCGAGAACGACTCCCAGATACTTGATCGTCGACCCGACGCCGATGTGAACCCCTCCTACCGTGATTTGGGATTCCGGTGGTGGCCTGTTCCGAGGACCATGAAAGCACATGGCCTCGGACTTGTGCAAGTCCACCTCGAGACCCAATTACCAGATCCTATCCACGACTATCAACCCCGCGTGTAATTAGCTCGACCGACGCCTGGTGCGACCTCCCCTAAACTAAGACGAGCGTGTCGTCAGCGTAGCAGATCATGCTGACGCCGCTAGGGAGGTCGGCGCGCAGCATCCAGTCGTAGTCGATGTCCCACAAACACGGCCCCAGAACCGAGCCCTGTGGAACACCGCACGACATCTCTCGTCGAGTCCACTCTCCCTCGTGACCGGGGTAGGTGACGGCCCTATCCGTCAGATAGGCACGCGGTCTGGCTTGACGTATAAATGAACGCGTGGATTGTTTTATACATATTAGGACGAGACGCCTGATTTGTGGTGTAAGTGAGTCAAGTCTCTGGCTAATATAACTCACTTGACAGTCCTCTCCGAGGCCATGTGTCCGCAGGGGTTGAAGGCGTAGGTGGGCGGGCCGGCGTCCACGTAGAAGGCGGGCTCGATGCCCATGCACACGCGCACCACGGAGCCCGCCGTCAGGCACATGGGGCAGCGCCGCGTCCCCGACTGAGATCGTAATATAACTCACTTGACAGTCCTCTCCGAGGCCATGTGTCCGCAGGGGTTGAAGGCGTAGGTGGGCGGGCCGGCGTCCACGTAGAAGGCGGGCTCGATGCCCATGCACACGCGCACCACGGAGCCCGCCGTCAGGCACATGGGGCAGCGCCGCGACCCCGCCTCGCTGCCGTCCGCGCCCCACGAGTGCTCGCCTGAGGAACAAAATGTAGGTAAATAAAAAGTATTTCATGTCATAGTAACTGCTGATATGCACGTGTTAAACAAAAAACATACAACGTTATAAACCTAGACTAAAATTCCTAAGCGATAGTATTAGGTAAGGTAAGACATCAATATAATCAGAATGTGGGTCATCATCAGCCTTATCCCAGCTGTATTGGAATCGTGTTCCAGTCTAACACGATGCAGCATGTATTGGTGGTAATGGTAATAAGCAAAACGACGGAGTAGTCGCTTACATAAAGTGTTCAATAAATTGCTCTGCTGTTGAATCGGTTTTCTGTGACGGAAATTGTTTAGTTATTATGATAGGTGTGAGTCTAGCGGTAGTGGGAATATACCGTTCACCTTCCTACAAAAATATGGTAATAACACTTCCCGTTATTTAAAGTTCCTAGCTTATCATGGTATGCTACCAGCCCATCAGTTGCCTACTCGTTCAGACTCATGCCTAGACTTTATTATTTTTGAACCCAACTTGGCTTCTTCAACAGTAATTATTGATAACTACCCTCATATGCCTAAATACAAATAAACCTCTTAAATCCTCACGAACAACTTTCCTTAAAACTAATTATGATGCGGCTATAGACGACGTAAATGATCGAATAATCACTTAGTGCTCTTGAATCTGTTGCTTTTCTTGTTGGCACCATATCAGATATAATTAAACATGCACATAAAATAAAAATCCCATACAATAAAATTACACTGAAACCTTTGATTACTCCCGGCTTATTAAGGTGCATTCACATTTGCGATAAGATGCGTATGAGACTTAAAACTGACTCAGAGAATGTCACGCTAAAGCTAAGCTCATTCATTACAGGAATTTCTGCAATAATTTATTAAGAAAGTTAAAAATTATCATGACCAACTTGTACTAGAAAAATAGTATGAAAGATACAATGGAAAATTATTTGAAAATCACCGATATCTCTCATATCCGAAGCTACTTATCTCTTACATGTTTCCAATTGAAACACTATCCGTGAACTCAGTTAATCACTTATTTTCAGTATCGGTAAAAAATGAGCCCAAACATTTTTAAATAATGTCAACAACAATACTCGTTTCTCAAATAATGCGATCAAAAACGGCAATTCAATGATTTTGACTAGTATCGATGAACATGAAGTTAACTCGGTCATCAATGATTTGAAAGAAGACAGTGCTACGGGTGTGGATAATATCCCCTCTAAAATTGTTAAAGGCTGATGAACTAAACTTGTTCCTTTAATTACATAATTATCTGTATCTTTCCGAGAGTTTTTGTTTTTAGGGTCCCGTACCCAAAGGGTAAAAACGGGACCCTATTACTAAGACTTCGCTGTCCGTCCGTCTGTCACCAGGCTGTATCGCATGAACCATGATAGCTAGACAGTTGAAATTTTCACAGATGATGTATTTCTGTTGCCGCTAGAACAACAAATAGAGGACGCAGTCCTGAATCTGACAAATGAAATTGTAACTCACCTAGATAGCAAGCGCAAATGCCTTGCTATTTTTTTTGATCTCTCTAAGGCGTTCGACAATGTCACTGTCCCCATCCTTATCAATCATTTGGAACGAATTAGTATCCGTGGCGAACCTTTTAATTTTTTTTAAGGATTACCGTACAGACCGCACCCAGTGTGTCAAGCTTGGTTCAGTAGTGAGTGATGAAGAAAATCTTACCTTCGGAATTCCTCAAGGCTCTATTTTAGGACCCACTCTGTCCCTTATCTACATTAATGAGCTGTGTAGACTATTATATAAATGCCAAATGTTCAATGGTTAATGGAGAGGACTGGGTAGAAACACAGAGTATTGCAGAAAATGTGCTAAAAACTGTCATGTCGTGGTTTTCAGAAAATCAACTTACATTAAATATTTTAAAGTCTATGTATATTCCATTTGCCATTAGGAGTAACCTACAATCCCAATCTATAATGTTGAAAGCTCATAACTGCAATGACCAAAAACCTAAATGCCCGTGTTTGACGCTAAGTAAAACTGGCTGTGTTAAGTATGTCGGCGTTTTTAGACGACACCCTTAGCTGGACTCCTCATATCACCTCCCTCACAGCTCGAGTCAGACAACTAATTTACATTTTCAAAAACTTATGAATTCTGCCGATTTAAAAACACTCAAACTATAGTAGGCGCCAGATAAATGAAGAATAACGGTCATTGACCCACCTACATTTATTGACGCACTTACTTTCAAAAACAGAAATAATGACATAAAGCTGTCCTGAATCGACATCTATCGTGATCCTTTCTAGTAATGAAAAACGATTCATAATTTACTGTCCGAGGGTACCTACTAAGAGATATTAAGGAAAGGTCAATGCACTTTATTCCACATTTATCTGGCGCCTACCATAGTATACTTTGCACTGTGCCAGTCCCTAATAACTTACTACTGTATATATGTGTGGTGGGGTGGCTGTTGCAAAACTCTTTTGTTTGGGCTGCAGAGTTATATAAAGGTTGTGACGGCTAAGGCTATCCAATATCCTACTAAAAAGTTATATGCCGACTGTGAGCTACTGACAGTTAGAAAACTCTATGTCCTACATACGGTGTTGCGTAAACACTCATCCAAAGACGTTGAACCCATCTCAAATATCTACACTAACATTATAAAGAGGAAAGATTTGTTTGTTTGTTTGAAATGAATAGGCTCCGAAACTACTGGACAGATTTGAAAAATTCTTTCACCAGTAGAATCGTAAATTATCGGTGATGGACATAGGCTACAGAATATTTTCAAAAAGTTAGGGATCCGTATGAAAACTTCAATAATGTAACCCAAGGTGTGAGAAAAAATCCTTATATCGCGTACGCTGCGGAATCTATTGACAATAGAGCAAAGTGATGTACTACAGTTTTAAAGAAGTCATCAATATCTACAAAAAAGTCCGCAATACCATATGTCTAACTATTATGGATAAGTCACCATGACCGCTTTTTGCTCATATTATTCAAGCAAATCCAATGGTGAAATTGAAAATGGTGATTATAGTATCATGATATTAATCCTTATCCATTTAAATGGGTTGATAATTAAGGTTGATTATTTCCGTGTAAATTACACTTTAAATTATTCATATCAGACCTTTCGTTCAAAAGTTACGACGGTAATAAACATGCTCGGAGTAAGAAAAATGTCGCGGCTTGAGCGAACTGGGGAGAATTGTATCAATGCTTGGTCCGATGAAGTTGAAACACCACGGCATTTAAATGTTAAGAATAACAAATGTTTGGATTTTTCGAAAATAAACTACATACTTTAAGGAGTGAAGCAGGGGTGATTAAGATTTTAGGGGAGGACATAATTGCTTTCTTCTATTTACGTCGGAATGCTATGAACAAACTAAAAGCGGGATAATTGAAACAGATGTACCTAACAATTTTTGCATAATCAAACCCGAGTTGAACGGGGTGAACAGCAGTGCGATTCTGTAAACATGTCAAAGTGAACACTTGGGCAGGGTGCACGACGGATGAGTTGTCAAACCATACAAATAAGATGCAACCGACAGCTCACTTGTCGTTCACTCCGCCTAGGTGTACACCGTGAGATGTCGACAGAATCGACCGGCTGTAAGCATGTTGAAGTGAACACTTGGGCGGGGTGCACGATGGGTGAGTTATCAAATCATACAAATACGATGTTATGACAGCGCTATCTTCGTTCACTCCGCCTTGGTGTACACCGTGAGATGTCGACAGAATCGACCGGCAGTTGCGCTGAACCTGGGCGAGAGATAAGTGAGATTCTGTCAACGGTGGCGTGGCATACGAAAATCGTTGTGCTTAATTTTCCAAAACTAACCTTTTAAAGGGGGCGTTGAAGTTTGTGGAGTACCTACTAAATTCGCGCGGACGAAGTCGCGGGCGAAGTGCTAGTAGACAATATTTTTTTTTGTTCTGCCTACTGTATGCATCCCTTCTTTTATTGTCATCAATTATGCCTAGAGAATGAGAGAGCGACTTGACTTCAATAATACAAGTCTTACTTAGTTTGGAAGTCAAGAGTTCCTTTTCTTGTACATTTTTAATAAGCTACAAACTTTTTTATTTATTTTATTTTATTATAATGGTATGGTAAATAGTAGTGAGGTTCACAAAATTTTGGCCCTTCTTTTCAATTCGACTTGAAGGTTTAGTAGCAAAAGGAAAATTGGAACGCAGAAGGGCTATTTCGGTATAAAATGCCGAACAACTTTCTCTTAGATTTGTAAATTTATTTACAATCATAATAGTTCATCAAAAGAATGAGGCAGACTAAGCATCCATCACACAAAATCGTTTATTGTAGCAGTCATCATGATCAACAGTTACCGAATCACAAGTCCACCGCTAAAGGAAAAACCCAATACAACTTCATTTCGGGAAAGGCCTATACCTAGTCTAGTGAGATAAGCTGAATTGGCTCGCAAATGACAAACAAATAGCTTATCAGGCGATAATTTCGCAACAATATATAAGCATTGCTTCTTCATACTTCTATGAATGTAATATGTACCGGTAATACGGGGTTAATTTGACTTTAAGGATAACTTTGACAGTGTTTGGGGCTCATTATAATAAAGTCCTAAAATTCGGTTTACATGTGTTAGGGGCGACTCCGCATGGGTAAGAGATGCAGAAACTAAAAGTAGTCAAGAAAGTAGAGTAGGTAGTTAAAAAAAAGAACGTGTCAAAGTTACCTCTAAAGTCAAAGTTACCCCGTCTTATGGTACCTACTACTTGTTATATAAACGAGCCAAAAAGAAAACAATTTTATGATACCTATTTTAGCATTATCTTGAACAATTTGCCTATTTACCCTATTCGCCTTGTTAAAAGCATTGCCATCCGCTTTTAATTTTATAAAAATTTATCCTACAAAACCAATTAATATTATTTAGCATTAATGCTACAGAAAATACACCCTTTTGTAGATTTTAAGTTCTATTGGGTGATGTGTATTTTTTATATCTTTAGCTTTAGCCCGCGACTTCATACGCGCAAAACCCGTTTTTCCCGTTCCCGTAGGAATTACAGGAAATCCTCTCTTAGTGTTCCCCTACACTTCCCAATTCCCAAGGAACCGACATGCCAAATTTCATCTTCCTATGACCAGTAGTTTCGGCTGTGCGCTTATATCTATACAACGTGGAACAGAATAAACGCAATACCTCTTAAAGGGTCATTGTACTTATCATTATGAACAACTTTCACCATGGGACCAACACTGAAATCTCGAAAAAAATATCGACTGCCCCATACATTTCTGTGCGACATAATGTACTGAACAGCTGATTTAAAAAAACGGGATATGCGCGTACGAAGTCGCGAGCAAAAGCTAGTATATAGATAATAAAGGATATTTGAAAAGATTGGTGATGATGATAGTCCGGGATTTTTCAGTCTGGGAAATTCGTTGCTTTCTACTTTGCTTGCTTCTAGTCCGCCATGAGTTAGTGATCCACTTAGACTTTTACTACATTCCAAATTGGAACCAATGTTTCGGTTTGACCATGTGACATTCTACCGAATACCACGTGGTCAAACCTAAACATTTTGGGACTTGGGGTACAGGTAGAATCAAATCTTATGGAGGCTCGGAACACTTCGCGAGTCTATGCGCAGTAACAAATACATGTGACAGCGGGGGTCAGAGGTGCTGCTAGGTGAAATGCGATCTTCAGACATGAATAAGTTAATAATTGTTGTTAGAATGTCACTTCTATGCTTACGTCTCATGTCTCCCATATGGCAATGGTCCAGCCACATTGTAACATCTCCACCATTTAAAAGACCGTTGGATAATGGTTAAAGGACGGGTTCATATGCTGCTTACCTTGCACATGTCCGCAGTTGAGGTACACGTAGGGCTGGTTGAGGTCCTGGTGCGCCGAGGACAGCTTGCGCGGGATGACGAGCGTGTTCAGCCCCACGGGGCACTGCGGCCGGCCCGCGTTCAGCTCGTCCACTAGTTGTTCGAGATCGCGTTTTGTCTGTGAATAATAATTAAGTAAACAAATAAAATCAAGCTTGTTTTCTCCAAAGAGAAGCTTCGTCAAAACCGGAAGGCGCCCTCCGTCGGCGCGAATACGCGACAGATTTTCTGAACAAATGATCGCATCGATCACGTATTCTCGCGATCATCGCTTTGTATGGACGACGCCTTAGTCTTAATAGAGCACGTGATAAAGGAGACGAGTCTATTGCCATCGATCGGGCGCCAATCCCGAATCCAGGCTGTTCCTTATTATAAACTATTGACGGCAGTAGTAGCGTACAAGACAAGTTTATGTTGAGGTACAACAATTCAAAAAATAAGTCTGATTTATCTTTCACAACGTAACAACCAATCATTTATCAAAAGATTTGGCAACAGATAAGTGATTCATAAATCTGGGTTAATGACATTAATCAATTTCACCTACTCGTACCTACATGTAAAAAATTCGTCAAGACGTATTTTACCAGCCAGATTTCAATGGCGTCAGAGAATACCGTAAATTTTCATCTTCGTCATCTTTTTTTACAGCAATTTTAAAGTGACGTATTTCACTGACTGGAGAAGTCCACTCAAATATGTGCGGTTCTTTCCTCAAAAACCATATCTCAAATGTTTCGATGTTTAACCGATTATACAAAGGGATGATTTTTCAACAGTCAGATAATTTTAAACTGAAGAATAAATTTCTACACAAAAGCTGTTAACCGCCATTAATATTCCTCAAGTAAAATTTATCTAACTATTTAACGACTTCGGAATCAGAAATAGGTAATATAACTTACCGGTGAATTTTTAAGTCCTTCAGCACTCCTCCACAGTAGCGTAGCGCCACATAAATCTATCATTGTTCCGTCTCTAAGGACGTTGGTCTCTGCCTGACAGGGTAGGCCCTACAAAAGATAGAATAAAACATTATTACTATAGGTACTGAGATCATACGTAGAATGCATAAATATCGGCAAGTTTGAACGTTGAAGGAATATCTCAAGGGTTTCCCACGCGTGTTTCAAATTCCTAACGAATTCATAGAATAATGTTGACCATCTGTATCTTAAGGTTTTTCCAATTTATTGAGGTTTGTGTTCTTACATCAGCACGCGATTAAACAGCTGTTATTTTTTGTGGCCCAAAAAACTTTATGCGCAGCTGATTATATTTTTTTTGTTCAGTCAGGTTTCAACTGGTTCGTTGTAAGTCTTCTTTGTGCCATACGTTGAAGCAGTCCTAGCCTCATATCCTAACATATTGCCTCTTTTGGGAAGATGCCTAGGATGCCAGGAAGCAGTATCCTAGTAAAAAGCTCGCACATATGTCAATCTGTGTAAAACCGGTGTGTCCCGCTGGCCACGTAATTAAAAAACTGACCTTTCGAAATCTCATAACAGCTGTCCAGTTTATATGTGCGTGAGGATTGAGGGCCCCACGCTTGGATTGAAAAACTATTCAACAAAAACAATTCCGCAACCCTGGCAGCACCTACTATTTAGTTCTAGCTTCGTAAATTACCTTCTGTTGTGCAGAGCGGCTCTCCCTGAGAGAGAACACGGCGCCTCCGACGGAAGTCTCGCGCCATGGCCCACAGGTGGCACTGCCGCCACAGAAGTCACCGCGCGGATGCATGATCAAGACACCATTTGTCGTAAGTCCATCTATTTCGTGGTTCTCTGTCCATTTTGTCGCTTTTTCCTGGAAATTGAAATGAAGCGTTCAACGCTTTTTGTTGGTAGGATTTCAGTTGAGAAAAATAATATCACTTTCTGATGATATAATTGGTGACTAATTTGTGATGGCTGAAAGTAAACTAACGATGCATCATTGCATTATTATGTTACTGTGACTTAGCTGCGGAGAGGTAATTCTTTTATTCATCAATGTCCTTAAAAGCTTTGAAGTGCGATAGATGGAATAATTAATAAGAAAGACATCTTGTTTTATCATGTTCAATTCATGAGCACATCAAATTTACCTCTATCACAAAAATAGTTTCAAAGTTTTCTGAATGTCTGACATTAAAAGATCGTTGAATCTAAATGCCTGCAATAATTAATAAGAAAGACATATTGTTTTATCATGCTCAATTCATGAGCACATCAAATTCGCGTCCATCACAAAAATAGCTTCAAAGTTTTCTGAATGTCTGACATTAAAAGATCGCTGAATCTAAGTGGAGGCTCATTGCGAGTAAATGGCGACTAAATTGTTGGCATTAGCCGTTAATTTACGTGAAGCGACTACGTCACAGACGCCTACAGATGACGTCAGAAGCGGCCAAACTGTGTACTAGGTAGACTTTTACTCAGTTTGTACCTGCGATGAAAAATGTCTATGTCGCAGCCAACTAGCTTAATCAGCCGTTTCATTAAAAGCCTAGCCTTTTCATTGAACAGCGCAGTGACATAAGTGACATGGGCAAGCCATTAAACGATATTGAACAAAAGATGTCACTTAGGTCGCTAAAAAATCGGCGCATTTAAATGAAAAAGCTAGGCCACCAATTAAACGGCGGATTAAGCTAATTGGCTGCGTCATCTATAAGATAAAAGGTCCTTTTATACCACGGAGTCATTCTCAGTAGTTGTTTGTTTCTTACTAAGTTACAAAACATCCTTTGAATAATTTATCGTCAACCTACGCCTAATAGATTATTTCCGAGGCGAGTTCATAGTTCCTACCCTACACAAGGCCTAGAACCAAGAATAAACCATGGTAATGCCATCATTGATCAAACTTCGTCTGAAACTACCAAGCCACGACGCGACGAATAAATTCGTTGACATTACATAAAATACGAAAATACTCGCTCAACCTTTCTTACGGTAAAAGTATCGGTCACTTACCCCTAAAAATATATTTCTGGAGGAGTCAAAACCGGCTGCGTAAATGCGGCAGTTGTTGACATCATTGCGGTCTGCTATGATGCGGCATGCGAACCGCGATATTGTGCTCTGCAGCACTTTTGTGTCGCCACTCTTGTCGCCGGCCACTGTGTCCATCACCACGAAGTCAATCGGGGATTCCGATGATCTACCGATCTGGGGGCAAGCAAAGAATTCTGTAAATTTATAATCCTTCACGATTTTAAAATAGTATTTATTTAGGAAAATATGGACCATTTATTACGACTACAAAAGTTGCTTTGGACTACGTGAGGGGACCATTTCTCTAATTTTCCTCTGATACTGGCAGAGTAAAACAGATCTTTAAAAAATTCCAAATTGATGAAATAATTTGTATGCCTAGCCTCCACATTGGGAGTCGGCTTCCAGTCACAACGGATGCAGGATTTGTATGATACATCAATTATTGTATAATCTGCAGCTGAGGTATTCTTATTGCAGCCCTACCAAATGCAACAAACATTTTGTACCTAAATAAGTGTTATTTCCTATAAAACGGTATGTGGGAATACCGAGCTGTCTAAAAAAACTCCAGAGCATAAACCAAAATAAAAACAATTGAACTGATAAAAGATTTACACAAGAGAGTGGAATTCCCGAAGTGTGTAGGTAATATGAACGATAAAATCGAACGATAATAAGAAGTCATGGCTATATAACATCAATTTGAAAAGGAATATTACAAAGTGATAAGATAACATGTTCATCATTCTATATCTAAATTAATTAACCGCTTAGCAACAACGACATTGAAACCGCAGTTGAATTCTGAGGTCTGATTTCTTCATGAACAAAAAAGTTTCGACTGAGGAAATTGGACGTGACACAGGCCTTTTTGTTGGTGATTAACGAGTAAATCCTCAGCAACAGCCAGCAGGCTTCGGTCGCCGAGGAGTGTGAAGGCTGCGTTACGTCACCCGTTCCATAGACTGACTGCAGCGCTCTGATTGGCAATGCCGAGGAGCATTCGCGAGCCTCCTGTCAAGTGCTCCTCAAAGTGCATCGTGGAGGCCAGAGGAAGTTGTGAATGTAAATGGTGTTAATATTTTTATTGCTAGCAATATCAACTCTAAAGCGATTCGCAACAGAAATTGCCCGGTTCATCTACAATTGAACGCCACGACTTTCCCCAAACGCAGACTAATTGGTGATAAATAAAACAAATCCCGCTCTGTATTCAGAAAGAATTATCCTGAACATACAGAAAACACAACACAATCTGGAACTATTTCTGGGTCCACGTCTAATATCAGTCGTGATTTTGTTAAAATATTTAACAATTTCGTCAACGTTGTCCCATTTGTTGTTTGGCAATCACGTACCTTATTTCTTGAGCCAACTGGGACGTCAGCATCATCATTTTATTTTTATACCACCACTAGGCATTGTATTTACATGTTTTTAAGTATTTTACTGTGTTATGTATGTATTTGTAATGTTACCTTCGATCCGAAAACACTCAAATGATTTCTAATTAATGCTTGTTTACGCAGATCGTTCTCGAAGCAACCTTTTAATTCCCAATTACGAGAAATTCGAAATTCAATTTCACCCGATGTTGGGTAAGTCGTAAGATGGAGTTCAATTAACTTGTAATAACTTGAGGAGTTTATGAGCATAACGATTTGATGGAAATACGTATTTGAACCGTGGCATTCATTTCGATTAGGTACTTGGTAAAGCACAAATCGGAGAAGATAAGCGTTGAAGTGTAATAATTAAATTACAAAATGATCGGGTAAGCTCACACGCGTGATCACGCACATCACGTTCAATAAGTCCGCGGCGCCGCGGCATAAAGACAATGGGTGAGGTGAAGGCGTTGATCCGTCACATCGGAATTTGTTGCGTTAAATGGCAACGTTTGCAATAGTGCAGTAGTTGTGGGGGACATATCATAGTGAAGTATAAGAATGCAGATTAGCGTGATCGACGCCGCATTGCCGCTGTTGGGTAACTTGAGGCAGCGACGCCGACGAGGCGTTTGCGTCACGAGCCCGAGCGGAACCGCCGCGACGCCGCATACATTACGAGTACAAGTGGCCCTGCATTATGCACCTGTGAAATTAACTTTATGACAATCGATCGGCCGACCTTTACTCAAGGCTGAATAGAAAACGGAGTCTTCTTCGTACTTTTACAGTAATTGTCTTGTTCTTGAGAATACGTAATACAATCCAATAATATCCAATTAGATTCGTAGTTTAAGACGCCATTTATAAAGTTCATACATACAAAGTAACTCTCCAATAACTAATCTAAAATGAGAACGAATCTGTTCCTCGTAATATCATAAACGGTTTAGTTTAAACTATTCTCTGCGAGCCAGTAACTGGGTAGGAGATCATTACTCCAATTTGTCGTGTCTAAATTCTATCGGAGTGGCACTAAAGGCATTGCGCAACGACAGCTGCGTCTAGGTTTCAATTGAGCAACTCTGAATAGTATTTTTTTCCTCCAAACCGCAGAATTGGATCAGCAGGCGTGACGAGAGACTAAAGATGGTTGAGATTACATTCTATCCGGTTGCCATCCCGTTATGTGCCGCGTTGCGTCCAATGCGTCTGTGCCTTAACACCAAGACTAATCTAATCTAGCCACGGTTAAATATTAACCAAAACAATCGATAATTACATCTTGTGCAAAGAGATAAGAGCCGTCTCACGCACGGGTATCGGTCGTATTTCGAATGTATTGTTCTGAAACACGTAGCTATTTGTAATAATATTTCACCCACCGTCGCTATTAATCCTCCCACGAGTAAAATTGTCCATAAATAAGGTTTAACGAGAAAAACTCAATGCTATTGTTCCCAAATCTAAATCATTCCGCCTGATTGTCTTTTTACCATTGACCATACCAAGGTTAAATGTCGGTCAAGGCTTACCGGGTGCTGAAACGTTGTATTATGTAAATTGAAGCATTACACGATAAACAATGCGCATAAACACACATTTAAACGATCGCATAATCAACTCTTATAAATTCTATAGTATTAACAGGTATTAGAGTGCTATGATTCGCCAGGAAACTTACGTCTGTAGACACAAGCATTTATTTATTACAATCAGCTGTAACAGTAGTGTCATGCCGCGCCATTTTGTGCTGGCTATCGTTAAGGTAATGCAGTGGCCGCCTGTAAATGATATTAGCTGACCGCAGCCTGATAAGTAAGACGCACCTACCTACACAACAAAACCACAACTGAGCGATAGAGTAATTATAAAAACTAGAAATAAATCATGCCCTTTGTGATTAATTTATAAATTTTCCATTATTCGCGTCGCAGGAACTGCTAACCTACAAACGAGCAGTTTGAATTGAGGCTTCCGGCGACTGGGACCGCAACTAACTAGGACCGCGGTCCCAGTCGCCGGATCCGTAAAAAATAAATATTTTTCTTCCGGCGACTGGGACCACTCATAGATAACTTAAAAAAATCTATAATTCAAGCCAAAATCGGTACAGTCAAACGAAAAAATTTTTAAAATCAAAAAGGTTTTTCCTTCAATTATTACATCTAAAAATTTTTCGTATGACTGTGCATTTTTTGATTTCAGTTATCATTTATGAGTGGTCCCAGTCGCCGGAAGAAAAATATTTACTTTATACCCATCCGGCGACTGGGACCGCGGTCCTAGTTAATTGCGGTCCCAGTCGCCGGAAGCCTCTTTGAATTGATTTAAAATTCTACGGGGTTCCATTGGAGCTCGTAAGAAAAGGCTTCTTTGAACCGTTTAGTCCTTTAAGGTCCATTGTGTCTGCCGCGTGCTGCATCTCCAAGATTGACATTTGAAAAGGAAATTCGATTTGGTTCTCTTCTAGATATGTCCGCTTGTTATTCTTGTCTGGCTTCCGAGATTATTTTATGCCATGGAGCATTACATGGAACTTCAATATTCAAACGATCGAATTTGCAAACTCGAAAAGGAATTTCAATTGGCTTCGTATTACTCCTAGTCTCCGAGAGTATTGCTATAAATAATTGAATTTATTGTTTTCAATAATGAAGCCAAGTAAGAGACAATAAATATTCCCCTTCTTGCAAACAAATTCATAGCAACCGCAGGTGTGAGCGTTTACGGCAGGGGCTGTGCTGCGAGCCGGCAAGCAATGAAGCCTCAACTCGAAGGCAATTTCCTTTCCATAAATTTGATACTGGCGTTATCACCACGCTTCGCTTGCTTTACAATCTAATTTGAGAACGGGGAAGTGGTATCATGTTCACCATTTGACTGGCATTGTCATTGAAACAGGCATTTGTTTCATAGAACTTCGGTTGCTGCATTCAATGGAATTCCTATACAATCAGTATGCAGTTGCCCCCTACTGGTTGTCTATTGAAACCGTTTATCGTAAATCTCAATCCTACCAACAAAATTCCACACTAAAAGTGAAATCTTTTCAGCCTTTAAATCCGTTGCAAAAAATCATAGACCAGAACATAATTGCATTTCTCAAAAATTCCCTCTTTTTTTAGAAAGCACCGTCTAGCCGGCGGGGGCCATTTACCTGGCTAGTGGCTATACATTCATCTGCTTCCTGTTATTCGACTCTCGGCACTCAACGTGGCGACAAAAACTCAGGTACAAAACAAACACTATTAAACGCATTGTTCGTATAAAATTCTCTATAATTTTTCGGTAAATAACGGAGAAACTGTACATTCCGCTTCGCCAGTTTTCTGAGACCTTTATTCTTTGCTGGAGGACAGTGTCGTGATTAACTGTCTTGCAATTTTTGAGGAATGTTATTGAATTCTATCGATTCACGTGTAGGTACAATCTACACTTTCGTATTTAAAACTTGCACTGATCAATTCGTTCGTGCAATGCTCAGTTAAGCTCGATTTAATTTCGATTAAACAAGGTTATGTATGAGCTCGTTAAGAATTGAATACAATCGAGTTCTGTGCAAATATAACAATATTGACTAGGATTACCAGATCTTCTGTAAAAGTTAAAACATTTGTTTCGTTCATGTCAATTTTCCCCAATCCATCTTGCGATTGAAATATCATTAATTTTCCAAAAGCTTTTTCGAATAACATTATTTGTACAGTAATTACGTACAGCAACGAAAATAAATGCGTAATTGAGTACGAAATATATCAAGTGGATCCTGCCTTGACAGCGATCGAAGACTGAGCATTCGATAGCTTCGCGTAGGCGGCAACGTAGGCGAAGATACGGGGGCTCCACACGACTATCTCCAAAACATTCAGTATACATAATTAAACCACATTATCTGAACAATGAACCTACATAATTTGGCTTATTCTAATCCCATCTACATAATTAGATTCGTGCCAAAAAGGAAAGGAACTATTAGAGCCATTGCATGATCCAGATTTTTATCGGCCGTTATAAGCATAGTTGGTAATCTGGCTCAGCTTTAAAGAGATCCAATTACTTAGTGTATGTAGTCTGCATGCACGCATTCACACTTTATGTGCTGATATGTACCTAGGTTCTATGTCTATATTCAAAAGTATCAAGGCGACGCGATAGGCCCAGAATGAGATGACGTGGCGAGTTAGGCTTCTATCTAACGGTTTAGGTTGGAATTGCGAGAGAAACAGGAAAATAGAAATAAGGAAGGGAGGCCTTTGTTTTGCAGCACACAACACTCATTATATAAAAACCGGCCAAGTGCGAGTCGGACTCGCGCACGAGGGGTTCCTTACCATTATCTATAAAAAAAACGGCAAAAAAATCACGTTTGTTGTATGGGAGCCCCATTTAAAGATTTATTTTATTCTGTTTTTAGTATTAGTTGTTTTAACGGCAACAGAAATACATCATCTGTGAACATTTCAACTGTCTAGCTATCACGGTTCATGAGATACAGCCTGGTGACGGACAGACAGACAGACAGACGGAGAGCGGAGTCTTAGTAATAGGGTCCCGTTTTTGCCCTTTGGGTACGGAACAAGACAGTACACGTACCTAAAGGACTGGAAATATAAGAACCCTTCACAAATACGGCGAAGTTTGTTTAAATTACCAAATATGGAGTTTTGCGAACTCCTGAGCCTCATATCCTCGCATGTCATAAGCATGTTACGGCACGTGTTCCGAGTCAACGCATCTGCTCATGTCGATATGCGGATACAAAATTTCATTTGGCAACTTGGATTTTTCCCAATTTCGCATCAAGCTATTGTGAGCTCTGTAACTCTTTATATACAGTTCATGTTACATTCCCGTGTGTTAATATTAAATAGGTTATGAAACGTGAATGCAGGGAAATTGTGTTGGGTTCCCGTTGTTCACTACATGCCGGTGGCTGACAGTCAACTCTCAATAGGCAGCTTCCCCTACTAGAAGACGTCTCAACGGAAGGCCTTTTGAAAAGGTCGAAAGTGATTGACGTGAAATGAACAAGATAGTTGAATTGGCCGGTAAATTGGTACCTTGTATAGATGAGTTGCACGGAGGCATTCATGTTTATTTACATGTCACATCACCCCACTTTTCTATGTAATCAGAATCAACTATGGGTTCATCTGAAAAACAAGAGTCATCGAAAGAAGCCTTGATCGTGGGTTTTCTGACTAAAAATTGTGGTGGCATTTTTTTTGATGCTGACATGACGTGGTAAAACCAATTTCGTTAAACAAGGCGAAGATATACATCTTCAGGAAGTGTTCAAATGGATAAAGAATCACGTATCTTTAAATGCACATCCTTGACCTAAACGTATACCAGTATACCTACATAGTTTCACATACATTACGAAACTGCGAAGTTCCGTTCAATTTTGAACCTGTAAGGCTAATGCCAATTGTATGCTACCTACACAGACATTACGCTGCACTGGCATGGAACATTCACCATCAAAGCAACCAATAATCAGGTAGCTGTACGCAAAGTAGTATGTGCGTCAAGGTATTATGTGTTAGCTAGACAAACTTGGCTGGTTGGTTCAGATTGTATGGTGAAATTGGCCGTGTCGTTTCCGGAATAGAAAAAGAAATAGAACTGTTTCAAGGCTAGTTACCTTTTGCTTTAGCAACTTGTTCATTGAACTTGACCACCCAATTGTGGGATAATACGTGGTCAGTACAAGCCACTGGAGATCAGGGTAGGAAAACTATCGAGTGGTTTTAGTTATCGAAATCTCAAAGATTCTAGAAGAATAGTACACATATTTATAAATACATATTAATATTTAGGTACCAACGCGCATATGTATGACTCCTTTTCCAGCAAGGATTGTCTTCGTCAGCAACAAATAATTGATAACAGCAGAAATGAACAATGAAAGTACGCAAGTGCGGGATATGTGGAATAACATTCACAATTTGGTCCAACACGGGTCCAACAGACAGGGAGATCTTACAAAGCATGTCATAAATGCACCAGCATTGCACATTGGTCAAATGTCAGAGACGCTTTAACTCTTTTCTTCATAGTGGTCAGCAGAGCTAACCACCTATTTATTCGCTTGTTTTACGATATAGCGACCTCTGTTGGTTACAATTTGTATTAATATACACGACATTAACGTGTAACATTTAAACAGCGCCAATTGCCAGTGCTTTGGCGGTCAGAAGGATAACCAAACTGTCAAACGAAAGTTGGTGAAATTTGAATTCACTGTTTTGCAAGTGTTTTATTTCATTCGTAAGTTATTATTTACAAATATGAATTATTTATGTGCTCAAATTGTTGAAATATGATTATTTATTTCTAATAAGTATAAATATTACAAATAAACATAAGTGGTTCTTGACAATGACAACTTATTTATAGTGGTTAGCAGCGGTAACCACCGTACTGTAAAGGCATAATTTATCGATAACAAGTAGTATAATATTCTAGATTGGTTTTATTTTTGCAGACAATGCAAAGAAGAGTTTTATCAAACAGGGATATAGAGAATGCCTTATCGGAATATGTCGGTATACCTTCTGATGATGACAGTTATGTGGGTGGCGATGGTTCGGATATCGAATATGAGCTTATCGTTGAAGGTCGAAGTACGACAACTGGAGAAATTTTCCTCGGAGAAGACTTCCAAGGTACTGATCTACCTAACTATGAATTTGAATCCGAAGATGACACACCTCTAGCCAGATTATTTTCTTCTCAACCGTTACCTCCATCATCATCACTAACGCCACAACCCGGACCATCTACTGCGCGGGCTGAAATAGAGGTTCCAAAATGGAAAAAATCGTACTCAATTTTACCTCCTGACGAGTATGACCCCTTCACACATTACATACCTAATGACTTGTCATCTCTGGCTGCTCACAGAGAACTATCTCCACTTATAATTTTTCAGTTATTCTGGACAAAAGAGCTTGTTCAACTTATCACATTTCAGACTAATTTATATGCTGAACAAAAAGGAGGATCTTACAAGCCTGTCACAGAAGAAGAAATGGAAGTATTCATTGGTCTCAATTTGGTGATGGGAATAAAAAAGAGCCCAAGTTACCGAGATTACTGGTCTTCTTCATCCGACTTACGAGACGAGTACCTACATATCGTCATTCATGCCTTTGACGAGATTTTCTTGGATTCTAGGGAACCTTCATTTGAATGATAACAACTTGATTCCAAGTAGGACAGATCCTAACTATGACAAGCTATACAAAATCAAGCCATTTATTGATAAAATTAGAGACTCATAAAAAACTGCTACCCTACAAAGAATATTGCTATAGATGAGTCAATGGTAAAATTCAAAGGAAGAAGTTCTCTCAAGCGCGTTTAGTTGGTTTTTTGGGCATGTACTATGCCCAAAAAACCAACTAAACGCGCGGGTACAAGGTTTGGACTAAGCGTGCATCCTCTGGCTATTGCCTTGACTTTGAGATCTATACTGGAAAAGTTGGAGATAAAGTGGAGACAGACTTAGGAGGTGAAGTTGTTAGGAAGTTTTGCAATGGCCTGGAAGGAAAACACCACCGTGTGTATTTTGATAACTATTTCAATAGTTACGCTTTACAAGCAGATTTACGAGAGAAGCAAATTTATGCTTGTGGAACTGTCAATGCTTCTCGTAAACACCTGCCGGAACTAAAAGCAGACAATAAACTGCAACGTGGTGAATCTGATTATCGTATCAGTGATAATGAAATGGTGTCATATATGAAATGGAAGGATAAGCGATGTGTTTATTTGTTGATGAACTTTCATGACCTGTAGATCTGTCAAAAACGTGTAAAACTGTATTCAATAATAATAAAAAAATCTTACTATATTTAGCTATTTTCTTCACAGTGGTCACCCACAGTAACCACCCCATATCTGACCCCCCCATCAACCCACATATGAAAAACCAACAAATCTACTTATAACTAACCCTAAGTAATTAAGAACACACAAAAATATTAGTTTTACTCTGAAAATAAAAATCTGTGCCGCAAAGAGTTAAACAGTAGCAATACCAGGTACAGATAGTTATTGGACGAATTCCGGAGCACAATGAGGCCGGCCCACGCAAATGGGACATCCTTCGTTCTAGTTGCATGAGCTGCATTGTTATTTCGCAAGCTCGCGTACTAGAGCATTAATTAAATTAATTTGTTTACACAATGATCGGTAGTAACAGCGGCTCCTTGAATTATTTTCCAATTAAAACGTGATTAACGAGGCGTTCACGAATATAAATTTTGTTCGACTTTTTTTCTATTTTTGTCTGATCCTATCTATGAAATTACATCCTTAGTTTTCATTCATATTTCATACTGTTTACACAAAAACAATTAACGTTCAAGCACGTAAAAGATTTAAGGATTATTTATTTAGATTTAAATTTATTAAGCATGAATGAAATAACTAAAACTATTCGTCCGTGTACGTTTCCTAAGCACGGCCATTAGTGAAATATAATAAACTAGCTGTCCCCCGCGGCTTCGCTCCCGTCAACTGGCTACCTACCTACCTACCCTACACCTACCCTACACTTACCCTACACCTACCCTACACCTACTCTACACCTACCCTACACGCAAATAATTCTATTTTATTGAGGTATTTCTTTCCGACTTTCTAGACAAAAGTTGTGATAGCTCGGTTAATATACATGTTATAAAAATAATTTATATAGCCTTTATTAGCCTATAGCACTCAGGAATAATGTAGCTTTCTACCAGTGAAAAAATTTTTAGAATTGGATCATTAGTTCCAGAGATTACCCCCTACATACAAACTTACAAATTTTACCTCTTTACAATATTAGTATAGATATAGACTAGCTGCTGCCCGCGGCTCCGCCCGCGTGAATGTCGAAAATTATCCCAAAGGAACATACTCCCAGGATCAAAAAGTATCCTATGTGTTATTCCAGACTATAATCTACCTTTGTGCCAAATTTCATCAAAATCCGTTTAGTAGTTTTTGCGTGAAAGAGTTACAAACATCCATACATACAAACTTTCGCGTTTATAATATTCCACGGCACACGTTATACTCGTAAAACGCATGCCATGCATGTTTTCCCCAATCAAAAAAATGTGGATAAACTGGGGGAATATAACATTATCAAGCCGTATAGGGAAATTTTTAAAAAAAGCTTGGTAGAATGCTGAGTCATAGAGATAACGAGGTGATTCACCCAAATAAGTTACAAAAAAAAAAATTAAAGTTATCTCATAGAAGAGAATTGCAATATGGGGTTAAACGGATACTTACTGGTATAAAACGACTATTTTGGGGTTTTTTTGTGGCTAATTATATGAACTTCCCGATCAATTCAAAGTACCTACCTATCTCTACGTTGAATTTAACAATTGGGAAACCAGAATTTTTATCTTACACAAACATATCTGAAATTGAAACTGTATAAATTGTATCGCGTTTTGCCTGCGGGATGGCGTTGGGGGAATTCCGATGAGTCTGGCGGTTTCTGATATTATTACCGAATCGCATAACTTTCGAGGAAAGCCACATGGCACAGCCCGGGGCAAATTCTTTTAATGTGCTTTTTGTTGCAGCTCAGAAATACGTTGCCATATTTAAATTTGTACAGGAAATCAAGCCATTCACATCATTTCATCAAAATTCAAGCCCATCAAATTTTACAATGCAGAATTCAAGGTAAGCAAATTACTGCGACTACTATTTGATACGCCACACACTGCACATAGGTACATAATCTCAAAAGTGTGTGTAATTTATGTCTCCTTGTCATTTTAGATGCTGCCGTTTTCACATCATTGTTTTCTACATGACCTTAGCTACTGACGGTCAGTGCGTAAATTGCCGAACACTGTCCATTCAGTAGAAAAACATACGTTTGCCATACAATACGACAAAACAAATGTCCTATACAAACTTAAATTATCACTACAATGATTTCTAATGAGTGGCCGATTGTTTGCCATTGTCCACATATTCGCACATGTTCTCGACAGGCCATCCCAATTCTCGGCGCCATTGTCCAACGAACAAAGGCCATATTCCAAGATGGCTGGCGGCAAGTACAATCATATCCACGTCCTTACTTGAGGTCTTTAAAAAAATGGAATAGCTTGACGGACGCCCGGTTCTACAGATGACCCAATTTGGAGCGTCCCCAAGGTACGAAATTGCGCCTTTTACGAACCCAGTTCTGCGTTTCAAGCCGTGAAAGTACTTTGATTGCGTTTAAGTTCCGGTATACGTTTTGCTTTTAGTGAAATTAAAACGGAGATTCTTCGCCCAATAAATTCTTGCGGTGACGGTTCCAACGCTTACAAGAATGTTACGCTAAGAGCCTGAACAGCGATACATTCTAATAAATTAACCATATCTTGTTATTTACTGACAGTTTACTAGCTAACGTTAAACTGATATAAATTCGTTACGACTTTACGGAGTAAACAGTCCTGAGAATTGGAAAGTAGGAAACCAAAATACATCAGACGCTGTAAGAGGACACGACCATGTAATATTGAAACAGATTGAGACGAAACTGGGCCAGAAAATGGCCTTATCGTCTCAATGATAGTCAACATTGCCACGTGCTAACGGCTAAAGTCAAAAACCAAGATAGTCCAAATCAGTCGAAAAAAAACCGTTTTTCTTTCATACGAAGTGTCGTTTACAGCAAATATTTAACTTGTTATAACACAATCGATAGTGTAATAGTACGTGTCTATTGTATTTGTATCCAATATGTCAATATTTTGTTCATTGTTCATTAAATGATTCACTACTTATTTCATCGATAGCGTCTGCAAAGTGGTAGGAAGTGACAAAGGTACTGTGTGCATAGACTTATATTTCGATGAAAGCTAATAAGTGCATTAATAAACCATAAGTGAAGTCGATTAGGGAAGTCGATTCAAGTGTCAAGTGAGCGGTTTTACAGCCGACCCACAAGGAGGTCAAATGCACATGTCTAACGGTACTGTTATAATAGTCTTCGTGTGGTGAATGAATTATGGACTATGGAGTGTTCCGTTTTTCACGCTATGTCGTCCTTAACAAAATTACCGTCTTTGGAACCGATACGAATTTAAAATTTTGCTCGAATGCGATTTTAAACGATTGCTGTTTTAAAGACTTCATGGAAGCGAATTCGGGATTCGAAATTTAAGATCACCGATATTGATAATATGTTTCCGAAAACTGGTATTAGCATGTAAAATTTTTAAGAAATAACAATTTTGACCTTTGTAATATACCGTATCATTAATATTATATGAACTTATACAAAACACGTTTTCTTGACATTCAATAACGGTATGTTAATAGATAATAATATGAAAAAGAAAAAATAACCGTTACATCACGATTATAAAAACAAAAAACATTGTGTATTTAAAAAGAAAATAATTTAGTAGATGATAAATCAATGAGCAAATTCAATCCAAATGAATTAATCGATGAATATTTAACTTCACCGAAGATTCACCAGACTCGTGTTTAATACGAAGACAATAGAAAAGCATTTCTTTTTTCCAGTCAGCCTAGTGACCTAGAAGACGATAACAAAGAAACAATGTGCTAGGCAATGTTAATAAAGGCAGGAAACTGATAACAAGACAAGATCAAGTCGTTTGCTGGCTAAATCTTTTATTTTTTACACCTTCTCTTCAGCGCTTTCGCTTCATTCATTCGATCTTTTATCCAATTGCCATGGTTACCTTTCGTAATTCTTCCATTACGGCTTTAGAATCATTTCAATCATCGTTTCACGAATTGGTTTTACGCAGAGCGATTACTATTTGATGATTTCCCAGTGATTCATTGAACTTTGAGGTCAAGTCAAGTACTTACAATGAGGTATTTCTAACGAACATTCGATGTTCGTTAGAAATACCTTAGTGTCAGTACTTGACTTAGAGGTGGGGGGGGGGTGAGTCAGAGGTAGGGGTGATGACCCCTGGCCCTGGAACGCAAACGCGAGGAGGAGCACGGATGGGTTTTAGTCGGTAAAAGTCTGACACTCCCTTCCGCTCCACCCAGAGTGGGAGAAGTCATTTGATGATTTTAAAAAAAAGGTGTGAAGACATGCCAATATAATATTTAAGAAAATAATGACGCCTACGTAAGTAGAAAGTGTAGGGCTTGAGATTAGATCCACCCTGTTCATGTCATTCCTAACAATCCCAATTACGAATATGATATAGGGGAGCATGTTCAGTCTGATCAACAGCATCCTTCGTCTAGACTAGACGTAGAGGAGATAATGAGCGTTGAGCGCGGCGTCTCAACCTGGGGTCCGATGAACCGTCTCGCCACTACCCCCTACGGTACTCTAACCCGCCGGGCCTCCCCAACCCATTGAGGCATCTGGGTGAATAATCTCCGAAATATTGAAGTTCACATTGTCTGCGAATCCCGTATAAAGGTAACTGAAGATAACAAATATTTATATTAAATTCCACACGTATTTGTATGGCTTGAGTAAATACTGTTGGGATCTCTTTGAACCTTTCGCAATGTAACAAATAAGATATTTTATACGTCAGAATGAACACAATACCCAAAACCATTTCAACGTAAATTAACAGAACATCTCTATTGTATATATTGAATTGTTGAAATACTATACAAACAAGGTGTGAATATATGACTGTATGTAACAATAATTAGTATAAACGCTTAACTCCTAAAACAAACAGATTACTTAAACATTTTTCATATAAGAGATTTATTGTTCAAACAACACCGCTTGTTTACACAACCTGGCGACTTTGATGGTAATTTAAAAAGTTTCCAATTTTAAAGCCGTATAAATAGTCTGTTGTGAACGTTTCGGGAGCCTGTCGGGGTGAAACACTTCATTAAAAGATAAAAGGGAAACTTTAGACTGAAAGCACTTTGTTATAAAGAAAGTTCAGTGCTTAGAACAATATCGAAACAACCTTCTAACTTCCAGTGAGTGAAGTATTGCTTTAATTTTAGTCTGTGGGAGAGTAAGTTGTGCGGTTTCCTGCGAATAGTAGGACAGCATTAAACCTGAGGTATAATGGAAAAAGTTTTACCTATAGCAATTGTGCCGCAAACGATGATAAGTATGAACTCGACGCTGGCCGGCGCTGCTAAATTGCAGTTCCACGTTATTTGATTCGCTTCGTAATTTTAAAGCCCCTTTGAAACAAACGAAACGTGCCATTTCTGGCGTGTGATTCTAGGTGGAAATATGGAAAATCCTATGAATTTTCAGCAGATATTATTGCAGCAGTAAACGCTATCCAAAAGGAATCCTTTCACCAGTAAAAGCGGGGTTTTTCCTGGACAGCGGCCAAGGCTGCACTCTCAACGATAAAGCCCGAGATTTCCGCAGAGGGCTATTTTGAACTGTGATTAAGGTTTATTGAATATGTAGTATTCACTTAAGATAATATGAAACGCAAGCTCTTATAGTCAATGGAGCAACTATGAATTCGGAATCAATTGTTGGAGTACCTTAAAAGCGTCCTACATGGCCTGACTTTGACAGTCTGAATTGATTCAACCTTTTAGTTATTGCAGATATAAATCATATCGTCCTACAATAATAGTAGACTTTTACGTGACATAATCTGGAGTAAATTCATGAGAACTAAAACCAGTTCTCTTCGTGATCTTGAAGGTTGCACGAAGATAAAACACGAGTGAAAGTAAATTAACCGGGGCGGGGTGAACACGTCGCAAATATACTTTTGCTATGTTAAACAGACGGTGAACGGCCGTTAGACGAATAGCCTAACATCAAAATGATTTTCCAGGGAACCGTAATAAACCCTAACATCTTCTGCTCACATAATTCAACTAGAATGTACGACCGACCGACCTAAAAGAAAACCCCTTCCATCTGATATGCATAAGATCGCAATTTAGTTCGGATTTACTACGAATATGCAAATGGACACATTCGTTGTAAACCAACCGGTTTAAAGACCTCGAAAATTAAAAACATTTCTGTTTGCTGAAGAACAAGTTCATTGACGGGGGGACCAGTCTACCGTCACGTAGCACTCAAGACAATGACAGCAGCTGTTTGGTTGCTATCACGGGTTTCTATAAAGGGGCCTCCTTGGACAAGTGAAAGCTCCTGTAAGGGGCTCGCTTAGTGCATGTCTAGATCAGATGTGAGGATAGGCAATCGATTGCAGATCGCGGTTGTCAAGCCACGGTATCGATTGCGGCGGGTGTTGCGCGCCGGTCGGCCCGGCGACGTCCTTGGCCCAACCACGCCGTCTCTTACTCCCCCACCCCAGGTCTGACGTCACGCTCACGCCCCACCCTCGTTGAGATGCGGATCGGGTCATCCGTGACGTCACGTGTCACCCCGTTAGCGCCACCAAACATGATGCATCACTGAATTTTTATGACTACCGGCGCTGCCAATCACCGGGGATGGCGTTTTGTGCAAATATTTTAGAAATGCCTTTTACCTCGGTACGGGCGATACATATAACGGTTTCGGAATTTTTAATTTGTTCGGTATTCAGACAGCTGGGAGCCTGGGATGATAAATTCCGAAATTAAATCAAAGACAAACTGCTTAATGTTTCACCCCTTTTATGAAACGAAACAAATAACATGGCGTTAAGGGGATGAAAATTATGAATTTATCATCGCAAGCTTTATAGAGAGAGATAGCAAGAATTTATAACGTCGGCTTGGCAACTCATCAACGGGTCGTTTGTCGGTATTCATTTCGTTCATGCAGTGCTCTTTTAGCAACGTTGTACAAAGAACCAATCAATTTTTATTGGAGTTTAGAGTGCCCTGCAGTTATTTTTGTGGAGGAAAGCATTTAGTTGCACAGTTAACACTTATTTTATGATGGCTTTCGTTTCGTCGTTCATGGTGAGAAAAATATACTGTGGAATGAATGTGTGATAAATATACTGTGGCAGTAACTTTCAACGTATAATCAACATTTTTACGATTAATGAGCTTATTGGGATTTTTTACAAATTAGTTTTAAACTGACTAAATCTACGTTTATCTTAACCGTTACTGATTCTTTTTAAATCCAATGATTCAGTTGTAGATTCTCGGGTCCGATGAAGTTGGTTAAAAAGTTTTTATGAACAAGGGTGTAAAACTGCGTATAGATTAAAAAAAATAATAGCTATTTAGAGTTTTGCTATTGGTGTTATTATTATCTTCCAGAATTTTATCCTTATTAACGACACTTTCGGATGGTGTTGAAAAAATAACACATAAGTAGGTATACAAGCTGTGTTATTTTTTCCAATGATGCAGTTTTAGTTTTCATCAAAATAGGGCTTGAGACTCGTTTCTGGTTTTTCACTAATCCTCATAGTTTCGGATTTGGCCATGCACGCACACTTTAAAAATTCACCACAAAAGATTGTATCTTCATGTACCTATTATTAGCGTATAAAAGTGCAGCCATTATATTCCTATATTTCCGGAGCGAATAAATCTTGTTTTAAACTTGGTATATTTCCTTGAATCGTATTATAACAATAATGAAGTCATTGGGTCATTAAACCTGTACGATGATGATGATGCAGAGGTGTGGCACAAAATTCAGCGCAAGAAGATTGCCGTCGTGCACCGTTCACCTCGACCATGTTATGAAGGAGTATTAGCATATTTACGAAAACCAGCTAGACCTAGATCTCAGGCCAACGACCTGTGTGAAACAGATTTATTTGGTGTAAATACAGCTAATGGCAGTATGGGTGGAACAAAGCCAATGACTGATTAACTATAATTATCAGCGACCCCGGTAGAGATTGTAGGAGATGATTATTATTTTTAATGGTGTGACTGTAGGTACCCTTGGTATAACGATGTTCTGAAAATAATATAAACAATTGAAAAGATTGTATCTTCATGATTTAAGCAGACACCAAGACCTTGTATAAATCGGTTAATGCTTACAACAGTGTTGACTGCAGATAATAACAAAAGCCTAGACAGAAAAACGTTCTGTAGACGCAAAAACCGTCTGTAATGCTAACAATTTATTTTTTACAGTCGTAAACAAGTTTTGATCGATGTATTCTGTTGAAGGAATAATCCAGATGGAATACGACGTAGAAAAATATTTATGAAACAAGACGCGATTGAATATGAAACATTTTTTTTTTGGAAAATGTAGGATATCATTCATGACTGAATATCTTGGGAGTAAACAATGACGCGATTTATGCTAATGTTTGGAACACTTCCGGTGCCCACTGTGCTAGTCGAAGCGTAATAAATATTTATTTGGGTGGCCGAATATGATTTTACGGCAAGTTTGCGATGTGTAAAGTGTTGGCAACAATGGAAATGGCGTTCAATCAAACGAACAGGATGTGGAACAGTGCGTCGACCGCGGCGGCAACGAACTTTAACGCTCCATAGAAATTAGCAAGTGCGGCTGCATCAAGTGCCCACTCTGATTAAGTTGTACAAAAACAGTTTACAACAACAAACTCGTTAATATTTCAGTGACAGTTGGAGCCATACAATAACAAGATCCGCAAACTAAGGACAAGGTCATTTAAAACTACGGGTAATTTTACTATATGTATTTAGGCACTTCACCAGTGATACTGTTGAGTTAAAATAAGAACCAGTCCATAAGTACGACGGAGCCAATCGTCACCATCTACGCATCATAAATTCGTGAGCAAATAACCTTATCACAGACTATTGTTGTAGATCGGTTTGACTGGACGTTATCATAGGCTTAGTGTTTGTAACACGATCTGATAATGTGATAGTGGCTCCGCATGGTGCCATGGGCTCAGACGCTCACTTCATCAATGACGCTCGTAGGGACCAACGCATTGTTCTCCCGGGGGGCACTAACCCATATGCGCCGATTAGATATGAGAGACGCCACGACACGCCGCCGCCGGGTAAACATACTGCCTCATGCGCAACGCAAAACGTAAACAACAAGATTTATAAAAACAATCAGTCTGACACTTTGCAACTCATTTTACATATATTAAAAAGGGAGTCTTCCAGCTTCTGGCCCAATTTCGATGCCCAATTTTAATTATTCAAAAATTTTACAACATTAGACTGTCGGCGGCTCCATTAGAGACACATGTTTGCTACATTTTTTTGGCACAAAACCAACGTTTTTTTCGTTGTATAATCTTGTTTTAATCGAAGCATGCCTCGTGGCAAGGCTTCGTGGTCGTGGCTTCTATTTGCGCATTGCGAAATTCTGAAATCATTTCCGAACCGAGGGTTGTTATCCATACCGGTGTAGCTGAAATACGCGTCCCCATTTAGCAATCGTGTATCAAGGCCCATTGTTTGAGCTCGTGTAGCACATTGTTTAGATGTTTTGTAGTGCAAACAGACAACGTCTGGTGCCCGATAAGAGGACCCAATGCGAGGGGATCTTGTGATATGATTTCGAAACCATTAAGCTGCTTTGTTCCCCGTGATGTGGCAATGTCTTTGAAACGTGTGAGAATACGTAGGTGTGTCCATTCTCCAAGGTGGTAGAAAGTATTTACGACCAAGTATAGCCTGTACCTATTATAATCAGGACTCACGACGGCTCAATTATAATGTTTTGTGCGTAGTAGTTGCTCTCAGCTTACTCCATTGAGTAAGCGTGCGCCGTTTACCTCAAGATTAGCTTGGAAAAACCAACACTTGGAAACCGGACAAACGTAAATCCTGTTGATATGTCACAGTCACGTGTGTGACAAGTTTAGAGATCATTTTACTTTTAAACTCAAAACAAATCATTTGGGTTTTCCAACTAATATTGATGAAACGAAAAAGGTCAAACGGAAACAAGATAAATGCCAAATGCGACAATTTGGAATAAATAAATATATCGTGTCTTATTAAAAACCTAATAAAAAGACTTTCTTTAGATAGTTCAATTCCTGCCTAATGTCGATTAAAATCACAGCACAAAATTATATACGTAGCTTTGCAACAGTGCTTTCACAATCAGTTGCGATTGAAAGACGCTGCTTTCTCCTGAAGTATTAACAATGTACTGGATCAAGACTGTTTTGTTACACTATGACTATGTGGAAACCCCAGAACAACAGTGACGAGGTCTACTTTCATCCAAAAGTGGGTGCAATAGGCTTAAAATCTAGTATAAACTTACCTGGAACATATCCGTGTCTGGGTCTTCCGTGTATTCGACGATGACCGCCTGACTGCGGCTGAGTGTGTACGATATTGAGTGTTGGCTGGCATCGAGGATAGCCTTGCTGCTGTGCGGCGTCTTGACCACATAGTGCTTCGAGCGCCTCACACCGTTTGCCGAAGGTCTTCGGTACAGCACGAACTTGCTCCGACGTCGACCTCTCTCGCCTGCTGGCAGGTATCCGTTGTAACTGGAAAAGGAACACTCTTATAACAACCACAAACACACTCTTATGAGGAACACGGATGGGTTTCAGTAAGAGACTGAATCTCCTTCTTCAATCTCCACCCAGAGCGGGAGGAGTCATTTCATGATTTCACATCAATAAAAAGGTATCCGACATCCGTCCGTTGTTACGGCATACTTTTATAACTCCTGGACTTCTGTGATTGACGTTAAAGGCAAAACAAAAGTGTTTAGGTGACATGGGAGTCAAACTTGGAGCAAGCTATTTCCATTTTAAGAAAACACCTGAAGACTTTAATTTCGAGTCAGGATCATCAATCAACTTCGTATCGATAATAATAATCCACGAGAGCGAAAGTGATTTAGGCACAAACATTTTGGAAGACGAGAGCTATTTTCTGACTCCGAAAAAATTATTTCGGAAATGTCGTTAAGATTTTATCAATCATCTTCATCAGATATGTTTTGGCAATGACATTGCCAAAACATATCTGAATTCATGAATGAAATTGTGAGAAGTAGTTTTTCTGAAAGGAAAATTTCAAAATTGTTTCTTCTGACCTTCCATTCGTGAAAGATTCCTTAGGTCAGTGCTAGCTCTCAACGCTTACAATTACAACAATAAGTGCTTATTGTGGTGCTTAGTTATAGCCATTATATGCATTAATCGTCGTCGATGGGAAAGGTTAAACTTCCGTGAGAATTTAAATCGAACAATCGACAAGTACTTAGTATCATTGGGTTTATATTTCCCACAGCTAAACTAAAGTAAACAAGGATTTGAAGAAAAAATAATTTTTAGATTGTGGAGGATTAATGAGTTTGACTTGAATACTCAAGAAGTTATTATTTTGTATGCAAAAATTATTTTTGATTGCTTTTTTATGAGTTCCGATAGTGGAATCGCCAACGCAATGTCAAGTTCACGTCATATGAAGACGAGGATGACGTCAAAATTTGCGTTCAAATGCTATAAACATAAGTAACATGCGTCAGTGATTCTACTCGAGTAGTTCACACTTCACAGTGGTGTAGTATTTTTATGAAATGGCAAGAAATCAGACAATGTTGGATTGTTGACAGCTCCGAGGCATGGGAAGCTGCACAAGTGCAAATCTTTTGTGTACTGTTATATAAGTCGGCGTAACACACTATCTGACATAAGATGTTTTTTGTTAAAAGTTCATTCTCGCGAATTCCCATCAGATAAGCCCCGTTTCCGCAAGCTGAGCGAGTTATTTTCACCTTTGAACAAATACTTCGCGATTCATTTATTATTCTGTCGGTCTTTACTGAATAAAATTATTTGGTTATTTGGGTTGGGTATATCCCACCGATACTTAAATAAATATTCAATAAATCATTAAGCAAAGAATGTAGCTAATCAAAATTATCCTTATTACATCATTGATAAAATCGGCTTCTTATTCAATAAGAAGACCAAATTTTTCGTTTAATAAAATATTCAAGAATGGCTAATCAAAGAAAATCTCGGCATCCAACAGTCTTTCAACCTTGACGTTCAAAATAGAGACGATCATAACTTCTCCGACCTTTGGTTTCACCCCGGGCTGCCATTGTAAAGGAAAACTCAACTCGTATTCAATATAATTAACCACATTAAGTCCAATAAAAGTCCTCGAGTCCACAATTTGTGGTTGTTTGGTCACCGAATACAGAATAGAGAGACGGCTCAGATTGGTACAAATATAGCTATTATATTAATGCGTATAACAAAAACAAGAAATAGCCAGAGAGAAAGCAATGAATTATGTCCGAGCAATAAAACGGTTAAATTGAGTAAAAGCACCATTGTTTCTGTTAACAACGTTGGCCCACCATTAATCTGAACGCTTACACAATATCTAAGCGATACTCAATAGCTTTGTACCATCTTCCTTACACGTGTACATGGTACTCTATTATTTATAAACGGAACGTGTAGAAAAGCTGGTAATTCACATGTTTAAAATAGAATTGTTTTCACATCGGTAGGGCCTCGCACGTCGTCGTTGGAAAATCCTATTAGGAAAAATAAATCGATCATGACGGACACATGAGTCCCGGGCACCCCCTGAGGCAAGCGATTGCATTACTTAAAGAAAATAGGGATAGCGTTTCAGTGTAATGGAATTAGTGCGGTTGCATGCTTGCATGCTTACGCAACTTGGGGCGCGATCATACAAGAGTATTGAATAATATATATCTTAATTATAGACAAAGTTTGCTGTAGTGTAGCTCAGAATAGACATACATAAACATATTAATAGAACTGCAGCTCGGCTTTATGCAAGTACAGTATTGCGTGTTGGAACATGTGGAGTTAGCAAGCAGAAAAAGGTTTGACATAATACCATTACGTATAGTTCTTAATGAGGCACCAAATGAGCAGTGCCAAGAAATACCGTCATAACACGCATTATAAACCGAACACGATAAAAAAGTTGGTAATATAAACGTATATAACGAAAACGTTATGCAAAGGGGCTCTATATTTTAGATCAACAAAGAAGGTACCAGCATTGGACGGATTACTTACTATGATGTATCGTTCTCAAGTCTCTTCCCTACCCTAGATATCAACCCGAGTTATGAAAATTTTATTACAAGGAATCTGTGGGATATTATGAGCCCGCAAGGGGAATGATATATTGAAGCTTTTGCTTCATTTCATTCACTTGAGATTGCTATTATTTTGAAGGGAGATTTCGAGAAGGATAATATTGATTTCAGTCGGTTCCTCGGAGATGTTTCGTCCCTAAAAGTTTTGAAGAGAAAGGCTACACGAGTCTATTTTATTATAGGTACCACAGGTTTGGCAATTGACGAAAATCTGCTTTTTAAAATGTTGGTCTTTCCAGACTGCATGGCGTTGCGAAATTTTAATTTATTGTAATAAATTAATGACCTAGCATTTTAATTGTTTCGGTTTTCTTACTATACCACTTTGTGTACGGGAAGTACCGGATCCTCCAGGCAATGCGGGATCAGTCATCTATAACTGGCTGATTATTGTAAAAAGTAATAATAGAGAGATGGTTTATGGCATGTATTCCGGTTACTATACGTGTCATGAAAAGTCATGATAACAGTGTTAAGTCTGGATAGCTGTCACTTAAAGATACCAAAAGAGAAAATAGTAATTTACCTTAATTTATTTGCATGAAGTATATTATTAGAACTGCCACTCTTAATTGGCAATTAGCGATTGAGATCTTAGTTTATTGTTAGAACTGCATCAGTCTTGTATGCCGCTACATTTTCTAGTGAAGACAAATACTCAATCAAGACTCAATTATATTTAGCCAAAATTATTCTCAGAAACTGACAGAATTCGGACAACGCAGTCTTTTTCATTTCATCGAAACGATCGATCTCAATTAAACTCAATTGTATCTCCGAAAAGCCAATGTCACGGGTCAAAGAGTAAGATTTCATAAATATTTGGTTTTTCCGAATCCGATACGGAACAGTAAAGTATTTTATCGCTGTTGCGGAAAGTGATTTCACGCTCGCGTTATTACATTTTAGGTGAGACAGCACTTTCCAATTTTCTTTTATTTATTTGCAAACCCGTCCTGAACCATCTTGGAAATAAAGAACCCAACAAATACCTAGAACAATATTACCTAATTCCACATAATAATCGTACTAATTGGGAGGCTAAGGAGTGCCAGCAAATAAGCTTGTTTTCCTATCGACACTTATGACTAGTTATGACTACTAATTTACATTTCAGTTCTTAAGCGTTTATTTCTTTTAACAGTATTAGTATTAACCTTGATAAATAAATCGTATTAAATTCGAACCACATACACCCACTGATAAACCAAGAATGTAGAACTTACGTACATTCTACAATATAAATATTTTTATTACATTACAAGTAGCAGAGACCAAATAGTCCGCACGTTTCAGATATCGTGAAAAACTTGTGCTTCACGCACGTGATCGATTGGTAACTGTATCCAAATAACTGAAAACAAAGGCCACGTTAGCACAAACTATGTGAATTCGTTCGACCTCCGTGCTCAATTATTCGAAAATCAAAACTACATCTAAAACTTTTCCGAAAGTTCGACTACAAACAATTAGTGCTAAAGGCTTCGGAACGAGACTTCTCGAAGTACGATCAATAAAATAGAAATCAGGGAATTCGGTCGAGGTTCAAGAATATTTTTTCGTCAATGTGAAGTAATTGAACATCCGTTAGCCGAAAAATGAATTAGAAAACGTATTTTTGTGTCTGTACTGAGCATGTACGTGCCAGCGGAATATTAATAGCTAAACGTGTTAACGGTTATCCACCTGCATACAAAGAAATAAATTAAGGTATTCGGTATGCATGACGGGACGGCCCGCTAAGTGGAGATACCGATTAGATATAATCTTCTTTGCCGACGAATACTATTTTGGGGATCAGGGGATTTCGAGAAGATTATGTCGTCAATAATTCAGCATCCAAATATGCTATTTACAATATTTAATTGACCTTAACGACACCCACGAAAGTGACGGTGTATTTTTGGACGCGGACCACATAGCCCCATGATATAATAAATAACGATCCAAGAAGCGGTTTTAGCTTGTTATGATTTTAACGCATGGAACAGAGCTATTTTGGCAGCATCGCTCGTCTCGCAGACTTACTTCCGCACCGCGCATCACATCTTGTCTGATACAAAGAAATAGGGAACGCATCAAAATTACGTCTCGCGGCCGTAAACCCTGTAAACGTAGCTGTAAACCCATATGCCTACTGTAAAATACCTCGAGTCGTAACTCCGTTTTACTACTGCAGTAAGGAAACTCCTAGTTGCGTAGTTTTTACAGAACCATTATCAAAACTGACATACTAACCTTTTAATCTGATAATTTTGTAGCATTTAATAGCTGATATTCTAGAGACGTTGCCCGATGATGTAATGGTTTAATTCAAATTCTGAATACGCGAGCGGTATAATTTGACCGGTGGCATGGAGCATATCATTAACATTGAAATTAGCAGTGACTTTGGCAGTGGGCAGAATAAGAAAACTTGCGGCCTACACGTAACTGAGTCATTACAAACAATCACAACAGTTCGTGACAAAAAGAGAAAATAAAGTCAGCACCATATTTTCGTACATAATTAAAGACCGGGGTTACGTTTCAGTAATGCGAGTCTCGTCACTATTTCCACTCTTCCTCTCAAGTCATATTTAAATCACACGCTTTGTATATTTGGTTCGAATGTGTGCGTATTTGGGTCAAAACGAGCCGCAAGAAACCAGGAGGTAAATTGCTAGAACGTGATGTTGGAGCAAGAGAGATGTTTCATGTTCATGACCTTATGAGAAACTAAGTTTTGCGGTCAGCTGGTCTTGAACTGGATATACTGCGATTATTATGAATTCATGTCATGATCATGATTATAAGAATCCACATGCGTGCCGTAGATTACAGAAGCTAAGTGCGCCGTTTGTTATGATCACGCCGCGGTAATTTATATCGTTTGGTAAATAAAGGTGTTAATATTAGATCTTAAACTAGGTCTTAATCCTTGTAATTCTTGGCGAAGAATAGGCAAACACTGAAATTGTTTGGTTCGCAGGTAAAAAAAGAGCTTCTATCGCTTCGATAAAAAAACAAGCGATCGCTAAGTAGGTACCTGATTAGTCAGGGCAGATTGCATATTGAATGCACCTCGAGAAAATCAATCCACGGCTATGTCAAAGGAAAGGGTAATACCAGATTGCCCAGACAGAAGGCAGGCAGTTGGTTAGTTATGTTAATTGTATTGTATCTAGCCTTAACGGCTGGATAGATTTTGTCAAATGAGGTATCATTAGATTCGTCTTATGTGCCGAAGTGACATTAGGCTACATGAATTTTGTAAAAGAAACAAAGTAACGGCCGAAATTAGTGTGAAGTCATATTTTTTTTAACTCACTAAAATGTATTAAATAAACTAAATTGAAACAACTTGGGGGAGACCTTTGCCTAGCAGTGGGACAGTTTGGTCTAAATAAAAAAAAAAAACAAATTGAAATAGCGAAAAATAAATAGCTAACCTAACCTGGCATTTATTTTGATACAATCACAGATCTGATGCTACCCAACTGCATGAGACTTCTTTCTTTCTTTCTTTTTACGGTCGGTCGGTTTTTTTGACACAAGTCATTCTTCTGAGTGATAATAAACGAACTGCCATCACCAATCATTTCCCCATGTAATATAAACGGCAATATCAAAGTACTGTCCATTATGGCGGGGCTTTTAAAGGCTTATTGTTATGGTGATGATTGCAATAAAAAAGAAAGTGTGGCAATTGTACAGTACGTGAAAGATAGTGTAACAGACCACAAAAGGCATGGCATGCACGATAAGCGTAGTCCATAAACATTAAACAAGACAACTTTGTCTCAGTGATGACATCAGTGAGCTAGCCATCCACATTTACTCAGAGGAACGCGGGACGTCTGATTGGTTCATAGCCAGATCAAAGTTGTATTGAATAACTTGCAGTTTTACTGCTAATTCAGTAGTGGTTATACCAATGCATTATATTAATTTATTTTATACAATTTATATCAGAACACATACTGATATTATGGACAAGAAGACTTATCGAAGCCACTCAGCAATCTGAATTTTGAGATCCATACAGAAAATTAACTTCCATTGGATTATTTCAGGTTCTACTAACATATCAGGTTATTTATTTTCGACTGTTGAATGAGCCAATTTAAGTAACGCCCAATATTACAGAAGCCCGGAAAAGATCGGAAGTCCTCTAAACGTTTGGGTATTCATATCTAGAAGGGCTCGAAACTTGGTTCTTTTACTCTATGATCCGGAAATCTTTTGTGATAAGTGAGATGAAAGTGATGAAACTATTTTCAGGGGTTGTCTAAAATCGAGTGGCAAGTAAAGTTTATACATTGTTTGTATGTTTGGAACTCGGTATATCCCCTTTGCGTCAAGTGCCAGATAGGGTAAGTGCCGAGGCATGATGAAATCCTCTTCACTAACAATAGAACTTTCAAGTTGTGTAACAATATTTTAACTTTCAATGACTGATTGCATAAAGATAAGGAAAAACAAATAAAAAAACACGAGCGTAAAAAATCTAATATGTGATGGGAAAGTGACCGGTTGGAACATTTCAGTCGTTTCTTGAACCAATCAAGCAGGAACCTTTTCCTTTTTTATTTAGTTACATTTTTGGGCAACATCTAATGACTAGTGGAAGCTGCAAGCGTGCATGTAAAGAACTTCGCACGTAGGTACAAAACCTTGTGTTTTCACTGTGACGATCGCCCGGAGGACACGGTGGAGCATACGGTGGAGGTCTGCCCTGCTTGGGCGGAGCACCGCCGTGTCCTCGTCGACGCGATCGGCGGCGGCGACCTCTCGCGTCCGGCCCTGGTTCAATCCATGGTCCGGAGCGAGGAGGCATGGGAACCCGTCACCTCCTTCTGCGAAGCAGTAATGCTAGTGAAGGAGGAGGCGGGCCGCGTGAGGGAGAGACAACCCTCACGCCCCATCCGCCGCAACATAGGGAGACGCCCCGGGCGTCGGGAGTCGCAGGGCGATTTCCGGCCACCGTAGGCGTGGGTCTGCGGACGGTGAGTGTTGCCCGTTAGGGCCAGAGCCTGCCAGAGTTGCGGATTACGTTCGAACGAGTTACCACGGCCCTGGAAAGCAAAGGGCACTAGGAGGAGCACGGATGGGTTTTAGTCAGTAAAAGTCTGACATTCCCTTCCGCTCTGCCCAGAGCGGGAGAAATCATTTGATGATTTCCCATCCATAAAAAAAAAGGTACAAAACCTCGATACAAAGCCTAACAGAAAACTCTACTCCAACGATCAACAAAGAAAACATTCTCAAAATAGCACATAATTTCTACGCAAATCTCTACGACCAAAAAAAACATGAAAATTCCGAAACCTTAATTTTTCACTCTCAAAACGAAAGAAACACTGACAGGAACGAAATAAAAATAGATCGGGAAAGGCTAAAATTTGATTGGAACGAACGGTTGTGTGCCAATAAAGAAAATAACGGTCTTATCATCAAATACAACAAAGGGACTAGGTGTACTCTACTTCATTAGGAACAGGATTCTCCAACTAAGGCAGTAATAACAGTATAATTAAGCTTTGTAAATATGGCTAGATTATTAAAGATGATTTGATTTATTAATTACAATTATACACATGGTCACGAATTGCCGTAAACCACCTGATATGGAAGAAAAGAGACTGTCAATTATTATGACATACAAAGATGAACGCATATTATAAAACAATGGAATGTTAATATAAAATAAATCATTTTGCTTCAACAACACGGAAGAAAATAAAGATAAAATGTCAACAACAGTTATAATGATTGTTTTCTTCGATATAAGTTATTATGCAGATTAGAAGGAACAATAAGCGATAGAATAACAACAATGTTGATAATACATAATATATATTTGTAGTCTAAACTTAACTCGACTCGGGTTTTTAACCGTATCACGGTTAAAAACCCGAGTCGTCTAAAAGCGACTTCGGTTGATGATGATATTTTCAGTTTCTGAAAACACCTGGGCCCTATTGTGACAATGCTTGATATAAGCGTCACATTTTAGCAATAGATGCTGTGTGAAAAGGAAGAAAATGTATGAAAGAAACTTACAAAATGGCAAATTGTCACCTGTCCGTTTTATAATTTTGTTTCGCCCCTGGATTAGATTGTCATGGCATGGATCTACAAACGGAAAATTAGTATTAGACAGGTTAATGCTTTTTTTAAGGATGGAATTTTATCAAATGACTCCTTCCGCTCTGGGTGGAGCGGAAGAGAGGGTCAGACTCTTACTGACTAAAATATATCCGTGTTTCTCCTTATGCCCTTTGCTTTCCAGGGCCGCGGTGACTCTTTCGCACAAATTCCGCAACCCTGGCAGGCTCTGGCCCTAATGGGACCCGTCAACTTTGCTGACATCTCTTTGAGTCGCGAGTGGAACACAACGCGCCGTCGACCCGGCCCTCGTTATGATCGGACAGCGAGCCACCCAACGCTTGCCGTCCGCAGGCCCGCGCCTACGGTGGCTGCGATTCCAGACGCCCAGGGCGTCTTCTTTTGTTGCGGCGGCTGGGGCGTGAAATTTGCTCTCCCTAACGCGGCCCGCCTCCTGCTTCACTAGCATAACTGATTCGCAGAAGGCGGTGACGGCTTTCCATGCCTCCTCGCTCCGAACCTTGACTATGAACCAGGGCCGGTAGAGAGAGGTCGCCGCCGCCGATCGCCTCGACGAGGACACGGCGGTGCTCCGCCCAAGCGTGGCAGACCTTCACCGTATGCTCCTTGCTCCACCGTGTACTCCGAGCGATCCTCACAGTATAACACCCGAACGTGTCTCTTCCCGCCGAATCCAAAACAGGTAGCTCCCGAAACAGCAGTGTCCAGTGAGCACCTGTGTCAGGCGGAAGGTGAGGACGCCGTGGCGCCTTTCTAGCCACTACTCAAAGAGGGGACTTTTCGCCGCAATAGAGACGTGCCCAGCGCTGGTTTATGACAGTCGTTGTCTCCATACCGCCATGGTATCTTGCCGGAGCTCTGTCCGCCGCGCTGCAACATGCCGCGGCAGCGGAGTTTCGCCCCAGGCGTAGCGACTCCACGCCACGCGTAATCGTGCGCGAGGGTTCTCGCCTCTAGATCCCATGGCAGCAATCCGGCAAGGAGGCTCGCCTCTTCGCCGGAGATCGTGCGTTATCCTCGGGCCAGCCGGATGGCCATGACCCATTGAGACGCGTTCAGGTGTCGGGCTGGTCGCTTCTTGAGCGTAAGCGCCCACACCGCACGACCCCCGCAGGATAACAACAGACACATGGAACCAGAGGAAAGGTGTGTAGCCGGCAGTCAAGTGGGTGATTCAAGGCTGTAACGGTGCTTGACGATCCAAGATTTTCTAAGAAATTATTTGGTTATCATAGTTATTCTAGAAGAGTCATTAGAATAGAACAAAGGATAACATTAACGCTGCTGATGCGATAATAATGTATGTAACTTTAATAGTTATTTGGTTATTTGGTTATTATAATTAGTCATAGTTATCCTCAAAACAAAGTCATAAGAAAGTAGAATACAAAGGACTGTAATTACTTTGTTTATCCATTTCCTTTTATCAAAATGTCGACACAATTAACGTCTTATTTCATTAATTACTAGTCAATCACGATTAACTTCCACCGTAAAGAACCAAACTTTAATTACGAGATTACATTTTTAAGACAAATCAAGAGGACCATTTGATTCGAAATTGGCAAACGATTTTGCAAGACAATCTGCACAATGTCGTTAAATTTATGTTTATCTGTTTTGTTTCCGTTTTATTACAGGGACAGAGCTTCACTTTCACCCGTTCGTCTTAGGAGAAACCGTAAAATGTTTTATGGAACATTTTAAGTGACATTGTTGCCAATTCTGGCTATTAAATATACCTGTATAATGAAAGACATAGCATATTGTTTCGTGCGGTTTCAGTCAGCCCTAGTTTCCTCTGCTAGGGGTCGCACTTTTGTGGCTTCGGCAACGACTTCGAATATAGAAAAGAATATGTGTGTGACATTCAAAAATATGCTGTAGTGATAGTGACCATACTTATCGCTACAGGAGTAATTTTCTTCGCAGCCCAGTAAATGTGGCCCTAGAGTACAGCCCAGGGGAACACACGAGAAACAAGAAAATAAACGTTCAAAAATGAGCACAATATGAACAAAGGAAATGTTGGATACACAATAATATTATTACATTTATCAGAGCTGTTATCACAGACACCTCAAGCCATTAAATCCAGACGTATAGACGGAACTCGAATGGAATTGAGACCGGAAGCGTCTGTAGGCTGGCAATAAAATTCGTTCCAATGATGTTACCTAATGTTGCCAACATTCAAGCATGTAATATGGTAACCATTATTGCAATTAATCACGATATGTGATTGATACTGCCTGTCGTGTAAGGCAAGGTTTTTAGAGGGTGACATTCATAATTCCTAAGTATGTCTCGAGGTCAGAAAGAGGATTACGAGTTACGACGAATGTATCTTTAGTGACATACGTTTAATGGTTAATATCGCTTAGATTTATTGCTTGCGTCAAATATGGCACTGATGACACGTCTTTAAATAAATATTTTTTGTGGTATTATTTTAGGGATGCCTTACTTATATTCTTAAGAAAAGTATGATACATGGAAGAAACACACATGAGCCGCACATTTGAAATTGTGTCATGTTATGGCAAATCCGTACTAATATTATAAATGCTAAAGTAACTCTGTCTGTCTGTGTCGCCAAAACGGATCATCATGAAATTTGGCAGATATATAACCTGGGATATGGAGAAGGACATAAGCTACTTTACTACTTTTTTACGCCATAACCGTCATCCATGCGGGTGGAGTTTTCAAAAGCTAGTTAAAATTAAATCAATATGATTGAATCAAACACAACAAATTCAACACTCGTAATCAGTAGCAACGCTACACCTTAGTATAAAGCCGTAATACAAGAGCTCAAAAACCAAACAAAACACAAGCTTCAGATAGTTTTTACACGAATATCTCAATCAAATATCCGGAGCTTTACAAGCGTAAAAACTGTTCTGCTGGAAAAAATCTCGTTTCAACTTGCATTGTGATTTCTGATTGTGTTGTTAAGTTGGGAATGTGCAAAGTGCAAGCCACAGAGTGGACATTAAATGAAGTAACAAGGATGGATGCAACCAACTGGCTTGAATTTGTGAGGCAAGCAAGCCGGATGATACTAGTGACAAACAGGTAGTAAGAGATATTCAGCATCATCTGCCTAGCCTTTTCCCAACGATATTGGGTCGGCTTTCAGTCAAAACCGGATTCAGCTGAATACCAGTATTTTACGTGGACCTACCAGATAACCAGATCTCCACAAACTAACTGGGTATCACGGTATTTCTTTGCAAGACTGGAGTCAGATTTTCTGGCTTCTGACTATCCATCCGTAACGACTGCCAAAGGTCTACAAGTGACAGCCGGGACCAACGGTTTAACGTGCTTTCCGAGGCACGGATGAATCTTAGTAATCTTAGTATGTTAAGATACCCATCCAAAGACCGACCCCAAAAAGCGTTGCTTAACCATGAAGATCGACCTTTGCGGCTTTTATTATTTAGCCACGAGCTATTAAGATATTCAGCATCAACGCACGTAAAAACAAGCTTCATTTGCTCAGGCATATTTGTATTGAATGAACGTTCAAAAGCTACAGGCAATTTTCAAACAGACATTTCATTTTTTGCGAAGGCTGAAGTAAAATATCAAACCCTATGTGTTTTGTGCGGGATCGCTCCTGTAACCTATCCCGCAGGAACCGTGCAGTCATCCAGGATATAAAGTAGCCTCCAGGAATCAACGATATTGTAGCTTTCAATCATTTAAATAATACTTGTAATCGAATGATATCTTCCAGATTACCTCGAAGAAACAACAAACTTTGTCTCTCTGTACTTTTGATTTAACTATCCAGTTTTACTAGCTTCTGCGTAAAGAAAGCGACAAGGAACACCTGCCAGCACATTTGCTCTCCATTTAACCCTACTCCGTGGCGAGACTAACCCGCCATTACTGCGTATCTACACAGACATGTTCTAGGTAGTATACCTACCGGTCGCATCTTCTGCCTTGCACTCGCACGCTAACCTTGTTATTCTACTCGTAGATGACCGGACAAAGGATAATGAGCTGCAAGTACCCACTACTGATACGACTATAAACAGGCTAAATCAGTTATTTGATCATGTTTCTAATTAGTTTGAATAGTACATGCTCTCTTATCGAACTAGTTAGTGACCTTAATAAATATAATCAACAATGATGCGATTAGAGACTGTTAAGTACTTGAAAACAGTCGAGTTTCTGAAAAACGGGAAACGTTCGAAGGAAACTGAATAGCTTGTGACGGAAACTAGTAAAAAAAAGTCCTACTAGATGATTTTCAATTGGCATTTTATGAATACCTACGTATGCTGCGTGACTGCGTCCCAGTTAGAGCTACACAGTTTTGAATGTACTTGAAACCGTAGACAAGCTTGTACTAAATTGAATCGAAAATACCCTTCTCTTTACATACAAGGACCATGCTTCCAACAGATCGTTCCATATTCCAGCAAGATAATTGGAATGCGATTGAAATAGACTTCTTCCTGATATTGTATTCTGATTTCTGTGATGTGATTAGATGCCTTATTCAGTGTGCAACCAGCTGAATGTTGCGACACGACGATTTATCTTTTCCTTATCAAGCGGCTCTTCTGCTAGACGGAGCTCTCAAAGCCCACTATACTTACAATAAAGTTATAAACAAGAGTTCGTTGCCTCTTACAACCTGATTAGCATCTTACAATATTATTGCCTCTTTATAAATTTGGCTTTCTTCCTTCGAAGCCGGCCTTTAAGAATCGAAAAGACATGGTTTCGACACGCAGAGCCTCTCTCGAGAATTTTAATAATAAATGGAATGGGACATTGCCAGACGTTTTCACGGTAGTTTTTACGTATACAATCTTGGTTTTTCCCCAGGGGCTGTGAGGCTATTGTCAGGTCAGTTACTCAATTGATTGGGGTCTGAGGAAACACACAACAGCATTCCTTTATGTTATTATTCCGGACGTCAAAAGTGTCAAGTTTGTCCTTACAATGTCGCACAAAGTGTAATGAATTTCAGTGGACAGACGAAGGTCGTAAAACAAAAGGAAACAATGCTCACCCGAGTATAACGAGTTCTCCATATTTGATGAGAGGCTTTGGCTTCTGTTCCGAGCCGCTCTCGCCAGCTTCCTCCAGTATTGGTGAGTCCGCACTGTCCGCAGCACTAGAACAATACAAGAAAATCATAAACAAATGTATTAAGATCCTACAAAATAACAAAAGAAAGTGCACTTAAGTAAAGTCTTGGTAATATCGTTTACATTCATAATGAACTAACAGCTGCTTGACAAACGTAAACAATCAGATATCTAAGAGGGGATCATGTTTTAATAAGCCAAGCTTTGTCGGGATAGTCATCAACTGGATTACCACCCACAAGTTTTATTCAGTATGGTATGCATGTACTTCCGCCCAACAGATCTTATTGATATGACGGGTCAAGCCTTTGCATCAGGCCGAGAAACTGGTTAGAGACAGCTGTGGGTCAAGATTAGTGGTAAATTATAACCACGCCCGCCGGAACCGGTTGCGTTCGATGCACCGACACTTACGCAAGCCACATAAACCTAACTATTAAAACAGTAAAACGTTAGTAACCCTCTATTTACGTCTATGAAGTAATTATGCGACGACTAACGTTTAGCAATCGTAGGGCTTAATTTGTTCTCCAGCCTGAAGGCAACTTAGTGCTTTGAGTGCTTTATCGATCGCATCCACGATAACTTATCGGCTGCCTGCGAACTAGGCCACTCTATCTCTAAACACACACTTTCAGTCGAAGTACCTGCCGATGGCACAGTTCAACTATTGCTTTTGTTGTGTGTAGTGACCGATTAGATATTAATTACATCGAACAAAACAAAAGAATTGATTTCTAATAATGGCGTTGCCGCGTTGTTCATAAAAGTTTCAAATTGAACGAGACAGAGGATAGCAAGGACAGCGCCGGCCACAGCGTCCCTGATTACGGGCACGGGGTCAAAGCCCTCCGCCTCCCGCCACCCCCCTCCTGGCTCCCCGATAGAACTCTCTTCTAATGCCGACCCACAATTACCGAGGGCCGATTTAAATAATAACACTCTGGTCAGTCCATTGTCCATATGAAATATTAATTCATTTGAAACAAAGGCGGTGAGATTTCTATTGCTTTAAAAAATTCAATCACTGTTAACTACAGTAAGATAATCTAGCCTAGATTGTAATTCAACGCCAATTGTTCCTGGTTTAAGGTATTACATAAAAAACGCGTCGGTCGATTCCGTGACACTAACAATTAACTTCATTTGCATGTCTGCCTATAATTTTTCCGCATCATTCTTCCGCTAGTCTCACGTTTGTCTGTTACGATTTTTGATCTGATTTACATTTCGATTGAGGAAAATAATTAAGAAGCAAACAGATAGAACACAATGGGTACGTAAGTGTTATCGTAGTGATATTTCTAAGAATTATTATGGTGGTGATTCACGTCACAGGGGTGACGATGGGCTATCGTACCGACTGTTCGGCACACTAAGCACGTGGCGATAAAAGGCTACGTTGCATCCGGTTTTGTCGCAACACACCAAATGCGGCGAATGTGGGAACGCCGGAAGTTTACGAAGAATCACTCCTACACGACGAGAATTCCGTTGACTCATTTCTTATAAAAGACAAACGCATTATAGTAGGTAATAGTAGGAATACATACACCTACTCGATGTGGACGCGTCTTGATCACGGGCCTAAACCAGTTCTGAATGTACTCACGGTTTCAATGAAGATATTCTTGAAACAGAACGAACATAACATTTTGTTACGAATGTGCTATTGAATCCCTTGTTGAGCCTGTACTTTCACCATCCGTAGTCACGATCTCAAGACTACGCTCTTGTGTATGCTAACACTTTTACCCCGACTACCTGCTAGGCCGGCCCACTCCCGCTGCTTGATTGAATATCTAATTTAATTTAAGTCATATCGAAGAGACTGGATTTAATTAAGTCTGGATCTCGACTGCGTGCGTGCAGCTAGTGCATCAATTTAATTGATTCATACTTTCCTTTTAGTGCACCTCAATTCAGTTTAAAATGTGCCATTAAGTGAACAAAAAGCGAAGTCATAAAAGTACAATATAAACCTTTGTGCAACGCTGTGCGGAGCCGATTGTGGCACAAAGGATTTTGACATTAAATTGACAAGAGTCCTTTATGGAATGGAGATATAACTCGTCGGATAAAAAACATAGGCAAAGGTATAAGTGTAGTCGTAAAGTGTAATCAACTGCCAATAGGCAACGGTCGATGCTCCAACGGTCATTTTTTTACAAGAGGCGGAAATTACTTTGAATCGACGCTCTATCCCGACACGAAGCGATTTATGTCTGCTTCTGATTTGATGACACACCTGAACGTTGGGCCGGTATCTGTTTATATAGCACGTGGAACGAGTGGATTCGAGTTTATTAGCTTTCGTAGGACCCTCAAATAGATATAAAATTGGTTATTGAATCGGGGAGGGTTTTCTCAATATGCTGTGGGCAAATACAGCGAATCATAATAAGACCGGAGCGTGAGAACTGGCTGCCGACGACTCCTTAACCCTGAGTCATACGAAATTAAAGAAGGAAGAAGAAATTGGACTAACAGGCAACAGGAAATCTGCAAAATTGTTCTTAGTAAAATTCAGACCAATTTTATTGGTTAGCAATTAGCATGTGGTTGATAGTCATACGTATATTAATATACAGCTCGTAGACTGCACAATACGAGATTACGAGTATACAAGTGATCGATTTCCATGCAAGGTCATTGTCTGTTTAGGATACAGTCCTATACCTGCACAAGTAACTTGGCCAAGCCATTAAACAAAAAGGAAAAGAAACAGTTACTGAGTATTGAAACGCAACTTCATGAATGAATGCGATAGACCTACGGAAAATTGAACAGTCATTCGGAAGACAGGAGATGAATGACAATGATACGAATTCAATCAACATTGCATTGAAATGAAAAACATCTGGAGGAAATCCAAGCGTTTATATCATAACGTGTAATGCTCAGAGGACGGAAGTCGGTAATGGTTCCAATCATCTTGTGGATGAATTATCGGCGGTGCGTGGATTTCGATGTCAAGATCGATAGGACTATACGCCATCCGATATTAATTTAAACCGGTTCTTCGCATTAACTTTAGAACTCGTCTAGGTAAAATAAAAGAAAATTATTAACTGATACACACCACATTATGAACGAAGAAAAGCAATCATGTAAATAATGACGAAGTTATTTAGCAAATGCAATTATCCATCTGGTTATGTACCGAAAGTGCTGAACCGTTTCTATAGCGGTTTATGAGGTCAACGGTCAGTAGTTGACGTTTGAAGGCTGCTAATTTGACGGTGACGATGCGCCTTTCTAGTAAGAGCATAAAATGCCGTAAACGGAAATAAGGGCACGCAGTCTCAGGAACTATTGAGACCTTGGAGTATAACATGGTCTTCTTAAGGTTATTAAATGAAGAATACAGTAGTCATAAAAAAATAATGTTGAATAAGCAATGCCTAAACAAATGTTTTAAATCTTTCTGTTCTTAACACAACCTGTCCTTATAACCAAGTGTCCTCAAAAGTTTGCAAAGCCAGAAGATCAATAAATCTGTCGAATATTAGTGATTAAGCCGTGAATTCAGCAATTGCTTGTAGGACTCTTGCGATATATTGGCTGTCAATAAACGTAGTGGCTGCCAATGTAACAGTGGTTATCTTTCTTGTCCTCATTCGGTACAACGTAAAAGAATACTGCTATTGCTAAGTAAGTGTTTGGAGCAGTTGTAAGTTCAAGTGAAGGACTTTTTAGGATAAAATTAAAGAGCAAATCTTCCTCGGGAAAAACTGACGTGGCAACAAAAATTGATTGATTTATGACCATCCTGAGTTTTGCAGCCGCGCGTGCCAATATTCATGTTTCTTGCGTTATAAGCACTGCTACAAATCTAACTTTTACAGCTGACTACGATGGTTTCCCAATTCTGATAACTGAATAAAATACAATAGATTATGTTAGCCTATGGTTTGTGTTGTGAGTTGTGAGTGGAAAATCGCAAGCTCAACTTTGGCTATAAGCCGGAAGGATGAACGGTAGAATGCACACTGACGTGTGAATAAAAAAATATCTTTAAGCCAAGCGTCTACATATCTACGTTTCAATCGATGTTGACGACACGCCAGTTATTCTGAATAGTTTTTGTTTTATTTATGCAAATTCCGACACAGCTATATGTAATTACAATCTCACCGAATTCAATTCCACCGTGTGACTCGGTAATAAAATATCTTTATCGTCATTCAATAACCTCTTAATTTGACACATCTTAAATTACCGGAAAAAATGGCAAGTCTATGCAACGAACGAGGCCAAGTGATGCCATGCGGTCAGCGAACCGCAACATGTCGGCACATGCGGCCATGCGCACACGCAGTATTTGGAGGGATGACCTTCCGAATAACCGACTAAATTCAATCAATGGACAGGCCATTAAATCAAATCGTAGAAGCCGACTCCTTTATTCGATAGCATTAACATAGCCGCATGGCACGTGCCCGGTTTTAGTTCCGAAAGAGGGATGCATTAATTTAATCAGCTATTTAAAAATTCAATGCCGACCTTTGCAAATAGCAGCTTTTAACTGCAGTCTCTTGTTTCCAAGCCAAGAAATAGCACTTTGCTTGTAGGAAATGGTTATAGGGGTCCCTTTCAATGGCGAAATAAACACATCTGTCGCGCAGGTGGAGCCAACACGCCAACACAGGGGTATCTAAGGCAGGTGTCGAAGAGCTGCGGCCCATATATATTGTTTAAGAGGACCATTAGAAATAGTTTTTTATTGAAATAAAAGGATCTCCTCATCTGTGTTCTTTTTTTAACGATATCTAAACTATTTTCTGCATTCTTACATCACACCGAGCGATTTGTCAGTAGTAAAAAAGTGAAATAGGAGGTAATTTTTATGGGTTTCCAATAAAAGTGTAGGTACTAAAAAAACCATAACAGTTATGCATACAATTCTCTTACAAAAACATGACCTTATTTTTGTATGATTTACTGTTTTCCTTTTCTTATTGAATCATTGGAACCGTTATCTCGGCCGTGACAGACCGAGGGGTTTCACGCGTTCAATTTTTATGAGTAAGCTTGAAACCGCGATTTTTATTAGAAATCTATTTTAATAAATGTTTTAAGTAGTGTAGATTCGATCAATTTGGGCTTCAAATAATAATTTTTCCTCGTGTCTTAATATACTTGTATTGACGTTCAAGTTGATTTAGTGCGACCTATGTCATACATAATAGAACAGTGTGGAACGCGTGCACAATGTGCATTAGTTTGATAAATATAATGATGTCTAGACACGGCTTTAGCTCGGCTCAGCTTGCTAAGTAGCTCCCATTCCATCCTCCGCGTCTTTGATTTTATAGTGCTCGAACAAAATGGCATAAGTGGAATTCCGCTCTAGTACATTTCCCGTAGGAAATTGTATCTTTTTGCCATGGATAGGTAATTCGCAAGTCATCCATTTATGGAAAGGACGTGTAAATTCGTGTGGGGTAGGGATCAGTGAACAGCGGTACGGCGTAAACTTGTGGGGTCTGTAAACGTGAAACAGGTATGGTACAAGCCTTCTCGGAAATGCTCTCAATTTATTATCACCATACAAAGCAAAGTTACGAAATAATTTCCGCTGAATTCAGATTACTCAGGGGTATCTTAATGTAGGTAGGTTAGGTACGTATTGCAAAAACTTAAGTAATGCACTATAAACCGGAAAGAATGATTCATATTAAATGTCTTTTCCGATTTGATTATTATTTGGAACTTAGAATGTTCTCCCGGGAATTAAATCTTGCATAAAGGTACCCCTGTAGTCAGATTGTACACTAATGATAAGTGACTTCTTACGAAGTATTGTTTTATTACGTTTAAGAGGATAATAGAATGAAGGTCCTAAACATTTTACGTACTCGTTTTGCGACACATATTTCGCACAATCAGCTAAGTGAGTAGACTCGGACGTAGCCCTACCAAGATGAAACTTTAATGAGCGAGGGTTAGGAGAGGGTTCCACGCAAACGCCTGCTTTGTTGAACGTACAGGTTTTGTTAAAAATAAAACTCGAGTGTTATAAAACGTCATACTTCGAGTACCTGGTTTAAAATGTTTGTAGTCAATAAAAGTAAACAACGATTGAATTTACTTTATGACTGAGAAGGATTCTGTGGATTCCTTTGTCTGGAGGGACCATAAAGTGGACGACGGCAGAGGTCGACGACAGGCAGAGATAACAACGTAAGAATAACATTAATGGCGCTCTGTACTTGAATACTAGCGACGCAATAGAGGCATGCAAGGCCACGACCCACGACAGATACAAGGACCGGCACGTAATTTAATAAGTTCCTAAATAGCTAGTGTTATTATTAAGGAAGCCGTAAAAACAATTATTATCATGTACCTAATGAGTTACCAAACAATTTAAAAATATAAAGAACTTTGGTGTGTACTTGGGAACAATGTAAACGGTAAACAAAGAAGGCCATTACAATGTGAAGGTTTCAAAGGATAAAAAAATAAAATTTACCTAGGGGAATGGTCGGTTCTCGCGAGGTCCTATGTTTAAGCCAGATCGAGAATAATGGCAAAAGTGTGTGCTCAAGCTATATAAATTCGCGGTAAGGGATTAACTTGGCCGCCGATAAATCTTAATAGACTCGGCTCCTATACAGCGTTTCTATCTACATTAGATCTCTTTGGATAAATGTTAAGTCAAGTACGCACTGGCGCTTTTTTGACGCGCATTTTAAAGGCACAAGATACAAAGTGCAACGCTTGAGTGTTTCACAGTTGGATTGTGAACCCTTGGTGCATAGCTTAGCATTGAGAATCCAGTGCGCAATAAAAACGTCGCAATAAAAAACTGCCCTAGCTTACATGGGCTTAGAGTAGTTATAATGACATTATGACAGTTGCCATATTTATAATCATCGTAATAATATGACAGAACGTAGTCAAGTGTACTACAGCCATCATCTTCAAGATGCATATTGAATAATTTCTAGCCAGCTTTGATTGATAAGGCATGATTGACATTGATTAGCCACCAACCCCGACCCCGTCATGACGAAGTACCCAACTACATTGTACTTGTAATAAATCTTGACATTAAAAAGTAACAGCAGTTTCAAGATTTAGGTATTTATTTATTAAACAATATTAGACTATTTGTACAGACAAATTAAACACGGGTGTGTTTCATTATAGGTACTTATCTGAAAATAATTTCATGAAATGCTGGGTGAAGAGGAAGTATTTCTGCTCATACATAAATGTTGAAAATAAATCGGATTTTAAATTCATCTAGTTGTTTTGAAATTATCTTGGACAGTGGCCACATTGTAATTTTATAAATCACGAATTGTTCAAAAATATCCAGGCTATTTTTTTCTCACAATAGCCAGTGGAATGACCTAACAACTGAGGTCTCAACTTTAATGTTTATTTTTAAACTGATTTGAAAGGATGTTCTTTTCAATTATCATTGCCTTGACAAGATCTCATTCTTGATCTACTTAATTTTATTTAACATTTTTATATTTCCTGTTTTAAACTCATTACTACAAGGATTTCCTTTACATCTAAAAGCATATGAAGTAGGTATAACAGGACTTAATAACTTTGTAAATATTCCAAGACATGCAAAATAAAATTGGATCATTAACTTGTCTGAAGACAAAAACCACATGAAGACAAAATAATAATAATTGTCAAGAATCAACCAAATAACTAGAGAACAATATTATCATTATCCATGAGTATTATGTAAATAGATTGAAACTTTTAAAACTACCTACTTATTTATGAAAAAAGAAAGATGGTTCAGTTTTTACAAAATATTTAATTAGGTACTTTCTCAGGGTCTAATTGAAATTTTATTGCAAAGAAGACTGCACTGCGGACAAAAAGTTTATAATAGTATTACAATGAAGTCTCCTACTATACTTACTCGAATATAACTTCATTAAATTTTGAGATTTCAATAACAAAAATTAGAAAAAAAAATTGTAGACAAGTAAATCAACTGTCAAAATAAATCAATAATTATGTGTTGTCTGGCAAAAACAGTGTGGCTTAGTTGTGATTTTTTTTTGTTAGTTTGTTTGCAGATTAGTGAATTTCTTCCTTATGTTGATGGCCAGTATCATATTTTTCTATTGCAATGCCAGTGCCAAACTAATAAAAACCACACAAATAGAAAAAAATGTTCCTGAGTAAATGTTTGTTCTTGTAGGTAGAACTGATTCATTGTCTGATCTGCATGCTAATTGACATACAAACCTAAATAACTGATACAGTCACTTGTGTACTACAGTTATTTATGTTAATTTTCGGCTATGTATATTCTTTTTCACATAAATCAATGAAATGCATGGCATGTGACACAATAGGGACAAAAATACAGTACCCTATAGTTGAATGATATGAATATAAAAGGGTAGGTAAGATATATGCTTCAAGATTTGCCTTGATTTCAAGCTAACAGCTGTACTAATTGAGTCGTATAGATCTATTATTTTCAAATATGGAACAGAAATAACAAATAGAGCTCAACATTTTTTTTGTGATCGATATTAGACAAAAACGCATCAAGTTCTGCATTTGAATACGTGCAGTAAAACGCATGGCCAGCCCCGTTACGAAACAATTTCACACTGAAAATCACGAAACTTTTCATATTTCTGCGAATTGCTACCAAACATAAACAAACAAAAATATCTATACGCGACTAGGATTGCTTGTAGCACACATAACATTCGGTCTACTTTGTAGAACATAACATCCACCCATGAAACAAAGCATTTTACATCTATGCCATGCATATCTTCTGGTTTAAACCAACATAAAAACGTAAGTAATTTATAAAGCACTACGTTGTAGATAAAAACTTACCGTTTTACGACCATGATAGAATCCGTCTCCTCGTTTGTGGACCCTATGATTCGAACTATACTTTACAAACGGCACTAACAATATCGGAAACACCATGAATTTATTATATCACCAGCAATTCAATTTACAATATTCACACATCGCTACAAAGCGATAAACACACTTTTCTTCATTATTTCACTAACTTCGATTAATTCACACTCCACTTTGATGAACATCAAATCTCATAAACACAAACTAAAACTAAAATGTGTTTTTAGAATTTATCAGCACGAACTTCACTACAGTGTGTCCCGCGACGACGAAAACATTACACTGTTGCCAACACTCCGCAACGAAAAGAACGTGAAGTTATTGTTTATTTACAACGTAATTTTTATATTATATATGTTGTTTAGTACGCGGTATAATTATAAAATTAATTAATTGGGAAGTTCCATCATTCAAACCTGTTCCCGTGAAAATCTGTATGGTAACTTGCTTGGATTCTTAGTAATAAAGTTTTGTGGCGTCAATTTTGCCAACCTAACCTTACGATTTTGCTGTGACTACTCAACCGATATTCTCGTTGCTGCACTGCTGACTGACGATAAATGAAAGGGGGGTGCTTCGCTATGTTTTTATATAAAATCGGATCCACACACTTGGCGCTTCCTGCAAAGTACATACAAACGTACTCACGTTTAGAATCTTTCGACGATTTGTGTGTAATGTAATGATGAAATAGAGGTCAAACGTGAACCTGTCAATAATAATTTAAAAATTAAACCCTTCCTTGGCAGTAGGGTAAAAAAAATGGATTGACTAGTCGGGCTAGCCAGCCACATTATACATAGTTGGCTTTTGCCAAAAATATATTATTAATAGTTATTTTTACAACTGTTGTATAAATAAAAATCAAAACACGAAGTATCACATGAGTTTACAGTTCCATACAACACTTTATCTACACCCATAATATGAATCCACTAATAAAGGTTCTTTTACAATTCATGAAATCTTGGTACGCCTTTTCATATCGTTTTCTCGACTTTTCTGGTAATAATTGGTTAGAATTTTCCTTTGCTGCATTAGAAATATCTGATGGTGTTTTGTCAAAGCTTGTATCACTCATTTTTGTAAACAACAAAGTAATACATTATTACAATACTAATATCCATACGTGAATTCGAATAACCTATGTTTTATTAAATTATAGCGCCGTGGTAGTAAAAAGCGCGTGTGTGACAATGTTCTTTGTTCTGAAATTCATAAACACACCACGAATTGAGTAGTGAGAATGAGGCTGAAGAATAGGAGTCGCATAATAAAATCTAGTAAGTAGAAACATTATAACACTCGTTTGGATGGTATTATTATAGTTATATATACGATATGACACTGGTTGTTTTAATGTTGGCAATAAGCTAACTGTTTCAGAAACTTTTATAGAGGAATAATGGCATGGGTGTAGAAAAAGAAATAAAATCGCCAGGACTTACAATACATTTTCTTTTTTTTAGACAAAACGTTGCCCCATACTAGGAATGTCTCCTGGGGCCTAACCACCAACTTTTAGCAGTATTATTTCAATATTACTTCCAGTGGGAAAGAGACGGAGATATACTGGACGTATAGCTCCGTCTCTTTCCCACTGGAAGTAATATAATACTGCTTTATGATTTGACAAACATAGAAACTCACATACACAAACACCCAGACCCGGAACAACTATCTGTAGTCCATACAAATATTTGTTTCGTGCGGGAATCGAAAGCGCGACACGTAGCGCAGCACTCAATCGCTCAACCACTGCGCTAACGGTGTTGTCAATAAAGTATATATAAATAAATAAATAAATAAATAAATAAACATTTACTTACAATATTTTTAAGAAGTCTTCTTACAAGAAGCGCGTAGGTAGATATTATCAAACTATAATTTGTAATTGTCGATGCAAAGACCACGCGCGCGCCTCTAGAGCCGGATTAAGTTGCCTAAGAACGACACTTGCAGCGTTGCCAACACCAATTTATCAAATGCCCCGAAAATTTAAGTCAAATTCCCCAATTTGGGGACAAAAATCTACTTATTCCCCACAAAATACCCTCTGGCCCATCATCTACACTAATATTATAAAGAGGAAAGATTTGTTTGTTTGTTTGAAATGAATAGGCTCCGAAACTACTGGACCGATTTAAAAAATTCTTTCACCATTAGAATCCTACATTCATCATGATGGACATAGGCTATAGTATATTTTCAAAAAAATATAAATCCGTATGAAAACTTCGATAATGTAACCCAAGATGTGAAAAAAAATCCTTATATCGCGTACGCTGCGGAATCTATTGACAATAGAGCAAAGTGATGTACTACAGTTTTATAGAGGTCATCAAAATCTACAAAAAAGTCCGCGATACCATATGTCTATCTATTATGAATAAGTCACCATGACCGCTTTTTGTTCATATTATTCAAGCAAATCCCGTGGTGAAATAAAAATGGTGATTTTAGTATCATATATTAGTCCTTATCCATTTAAATGGTTTGATAATTAAGGTTGATTATGTCTGTGAAATTACACTTAAAATTATTCAAATCGGACCTTTCGTTCAAAAGTTACGACGGTAATAAACATGCTCGGAGTAAGAAAAATGTCGCGGCTTGAGCGAACTGGGGAGAATCGTATCAATGCTTGGTCCGATGAAGTTGAAACACCACGGCATTTAAATGTTTTCGATAAAGCAATAAGAATAACAAATGTTTGGATTTTTCGAAAATAAACTACATACATTTTTTTACAGATTAAGATTTTAGGGGAGGACATAATTGCTTGCTTCAATTTACGTCGGAATGCTATTAACAAACTAAAAGCGGGATAATTGAAACAATGTACCTAACAATTTTTGCATAATCAACCCCTGACAGGTTGAGCGGGGTGAACAGTTGCGCTGAACCTGGGCTCGAGACAAGTGAGATTCTGTCAACGGTGGCATGGCGTACGCGATTGTCAATACGTCAAAAATGTATAGGATTGACAGATGCTATCGAAATGTCACGTGACCAAATTCCTACATTTTGGCATTTCGACAGTAGCATTCGCTAATTAAATGGTACATTGTCGAGGGCCTCCTGAGACCATAGAATAAGTAGAAATGGCTAAGTAATTAATGAAAATCGTTGTGCTTAATTTTCCAAAACTAACCTTTTATAGGGGGCGTTGAAGTTTGTGGAGTACCTACTAAATCCACGCGGACGAAGTCGCGGGCAAAGTGCTCGTAACAAATAAATAAAAGAGTTGTGAGAAAAAGGGAGAGGGAGGCCTTGGGCAAAGGCCTCCCTCTCCCTTTTTCTCACAACTCTTTGCAGTGGGACAAAAAAGGCTTCATAGATAGGTATATTTCGAATGCATCGGACGAGCGATATAAATCAATTAAGAAAGAGGGAGTCATTCGATATCCATGAGTAACCTAACAGAAATGGCAAGATAAGTTTTTTGATTACTATATACATATAATAGTATATCAATATTCATCCCCGCATAATGCCAATCCCCAATCGACTTGAGTTCCCCGCAGTATGGGGAATTTCCCCACAAGTTGGCAACGCTGTACGAAAATAGAGTAGAGATAAGCCTTTTAGTTACGATTACGAATTGTCAAGTTTTACTATAAAATGGTCCAGAAATAAACCATTTTAAAGAATACTGCTGACATAATTAGTATGGCCAAGAACTTATAAGATTTTTTTTTAGATGTGAAATCATCATATGACTCCTCTCGCTCTGGGCAGAGCGAAAGGGAGTGTCAGACTCTTACTGACTCAAACCCATTCGGGCTCCTCGTAGTGCCCTTTGCTTTCCAGGGCCACGGTAACTCTTTCGAACAAAATCCGCAACCCTGGCAGGCCTGGCCCTAACGGACCCTACTATGCTGAGATCTCTTTGAGGCCGCGCCGTCGACCCGGGCCTGGCTTTGATCGGACGGCGAGCCACCCAACGCTCGCCGTCCGCAGACCCGCGCCTACGGTGGACGGGAATCGCCCTGCGACTCCTGACGCTCGGGGCGTCTCCCTATGTTGCGGCGTCTGGGGCGTGAGGGTCGTCTCTTTAAAAAAAGGTAGGCTAAATCATCAATGATCTCTTCCAAAATTCACTTGGACGTTGTGATTTACCTACCTACCTTTCTTGTCATTTTGAATTTCCCCAATATTTGAATCATTTTATTCTGTTACATTATAAACTAAACTATTTTTTTAGATTCTAGTCAGGAGCCAGGGTAGGCCAGATGCCCCACCTAGCCCCACCGTGGGTACGCCCATGCCAACAACCAAGGATCACACTTTCACCGTTATATTATATAACGCTGTGTTCACACGTGGCGTCTCATTAGCATTCTAATCTATACGTTCCAATCCAGGCTTTCCAGCGAATAGCGGGCGACTAATCACTACGTGTGAACCTTGCACAGTTTCTTGACTTTTAGTCTCATTGTCGAGAATATCACGCCAAAGATGAACGCGTCGATTCGCATTTGGCGCGAGTTTTTAATTTTTTGAGAACATTTCTACCATTTTCTATTTTTAATATTACTTATTGCCTTGAACGGAACTTAGTTCTGTCGAGTTCAGTCAGCAGTAAAGTTCAGTTTTAGGATAATTAAGTAGGTACTTAGGTAAGTAAAATACTTACCTAAGTACCTACTTAATGCATAAAAAAATGTGTGATAGTGGTAAAATAAATCACCAGCCGCGGCGGGGGCGCGAGCGGTCCGACGAATTCTTTAATAATAATATCAAGATATTTTCTACTAAGCAAAGAACAATATTTAGGAACATAGATAAAAAAATATATTATAAAAAACTATATTATTATGTACCTACTTACTTTCCTCACACACAAATACTATTAAAAAAAACTGAAAATGTTATGGATTATTCATGCTAGCATTTGTGAAGCCAATTAAGTAACTCCGCTTTACTTCCTTGATTTTTCTAAAATCATCAGACCAAAAGCAGCAGGTCAAACATCGCTAGGTAACGCTTGCTATAAGTATAAATTTTAATTTATTAAATGTAGTAAAAGATACAACTTACCGTTTCAAACGTGACCTAGTACTTGCATCCATCAAAAGACGCAAACAAACTGAATTTATAAGAACACTTCCTGTCCTTGATTTTACGCAAACATATTTCCCAGACCTTATTCTTTCAATGAGTTTACTCTTTGAAAACTTTCTTATTTTTCGCTCCTGAGATTTGCAATAGAAACCCATAATAAGTTTAATAATTTGATCGAATATATATAATTATTGTATATTAATTTTCATCACTGTTAATAATGACTAGAATGTATTGTTATGTCTCTTAGGATGTACACTGTACTCTGATCGGCGCGAAATAAATTTGATAGTAGGAAACCTGCTTCGACTTCGCATCGTACAACAGGGTTGGGTGTTCGTGTAGCGACATGTCGCTCGCCGTAGTGCTGTTCTGCTGTTCAGTTTCGAGCACTATTATGTCCATCTGTGCCAATCAGAGGCATAATAAATCAACCTTATCCTGTACGGTACCTACCTAACCACCTATAGAAATATCAATAAACGGACAAAGGCATATTAAACAGGTTTTATTATTCCTTTTTCCGGTTTTAGGCTTCTCAGCATTCTTTAGAAAATATTTTTTGCCCAAGGTTTTTGTTTAGTGACTCAACACAATAAATCAAGATTACCTATGTTTTATCAATAATTTATCATTAGAAGGAAACACATCTTTCCAAGTTGGGCAGGTCAAGGTAGGCACCTACATTACATCTACAGTTCTCGTCAAATAACTTTGCCCCTCTGAAGTTAGCCATTTGCAAAGATCGCGCAGGTGCAGTCACGTATTCGGGAGCAAGCGGGACGCAAGCATGCATCGAACGTAAACGAGCGACTGAGACATAAAATCGCGCCCCGCCCCCATGTCTCTTACGCATGCGCAGTTGCAGTGCGTTCGTAATTTTATTTTGACTACTACGCAGCCACTCGACACAACTTCAGAGGGGCAAAGTTATTTGACGAGAACTGTAAGTTTGCAATAATAATGTCATCATGGCTGAATATAAAAGCTAGAAAGTGTAGCTACAACGCTTATTTCAAATTCTAGATGACGTGTCTATCAATTCGCACCAGTTGCACCAAGTGGAGCAAATTGTAGCCAAAGGAATGTCTGTCTCTGCGGCGTACCTTTACATAATAATTATGTACTTAAGTACCTAGATAACAATACCTACTTAGGTATTTATAATCAATAAGTACCTAACCGTTTTCAATTGAATCAATGATGATTTCCAATAATAAGTAGGTACCTACTTACTAGGCGACACTTTTTTCCGCCTAGTGTTAGTGAAAACGGACAGTCTTCGATTAAAATAAATTAAAATAGATTGCCACGAGGCAAGAAGCCTCAAAACGTCTCCCGACCCGTGGTACAACTGCGATGTCCAACTGGTTGTACTACGGAGAAGTTAATTAGCGAGTTCGGGATTTGGGGCATATTTTTTTTTATTTACTTCTCCGTAGTACAACCAGTTGGACATCGCAGTTTACCACGGGTCGGGAGTGCTCAAAACATCTCGAACAGCACTAATGTTTGCTTTGTTGTATGCACTTTTCCATACTTGAGTGAGAATGTTTCAAAACTAGACACAGAGTTACACTGTGTGCATATAGCGTTAATTCTATGACGCATCTTGCATTCGCGCTTAGTCATTATGTATGAAGGCGGTCAGACACGGCGAGACACGAATGTGCGGCAGGAAAACGGCATTCTATGCAAGTTTGAACTTGTCTGCATGTTTGCATTATCATTGCGGTGGCGGACTTGTGATGTAATCAGATGACCAGTTGTAAACATTCACGAGTTTCATGACCGCGCATTCCGGTACCTACCTATTGATTTGCAAGTTTCGATTTCTGACATGTTCTTGTTTGCAATACCTATCTTTAAATAAAGCTTATATGTACCTACTATCTTTGTAGGTAGGTATAGTTTTATATCTTTCTTTTGTATTGTTTGTTCAACATGTAACAAACGTTGATAACATTATGAACCTCAGCAGTTGAGTTGCTGATTCTATTTTTGCACTTTATTGAGGAAGTATAATCATTTTACTTTATAAAATTCAATACAACCTCAGCAATATTATTAAAATATTTTAACCTACACTTATATTTATACTTACTAGCTTTTGCCCGCGACTTCGTACGCGCATATTCCCGTTTCCGTAGGTACCTATAGCCTATCCTATAGCCTTCCTTGTGAATGTGTGTGTTATATAAAAATAGTTTTCCAAATCCGACTGGTACTTCCGACGAGATTAGCGCTTTATAATAAATTAGCAAGTTTATATTTTATCATTTTAAAGGAAACGTTCGGTTTATATTAAAATTAAACAAAATGAATTAATAAACATTTCATTTATTGCTTTAGGTATTAAATATACATAAGATATAAATATCTCGGAACTTATTAACAATATTATACTTGTCAGATTACAACCAAATATTCTGGTCTAAGGCAGATCATAACACTATTGGTGTACAAATTGTTTCTATAAAATATAATACATCTCTTACAATTAAACAATAAAATGATGTACACAGAGCACACTCAAAGCTAACTAATACAAGTTACTCGTTAATTAAGGTACTTATGTCAATTAGTCACTGACACAAAGGTACAGTGGGTTAAGAAATCTGTATAGTATTGTTTTGAGCATTTTACGACGGTAAATTATTTTGCCTTGAATTTAATTTATCATCAATTATTAAAATACGACAAGGTGACGACGACATTATCTTTTGTTGTTTTGCCGATTCACTGCGATATTTAAGCAGGCCATCTGACAAAAAATTACACGCATTTGGCATTAACGCGCATTATTTGGCACTTCACTTGGCGTATTTATCAAACTATTCGCGACACTTGTTTATTACAAAATATACCTTATAGTTTTGTATTTAAGGTTCATTTTGTATTGACGATGTAAGAAGTAACAGGATTTTTTTGAAAAATACGTCAAGTGAAGTACTAGAAATGTGAGAACATTTTAAAATTTTGCTTCAGAGCATGTACAGTTCTCGTCAAATAACTTTGCCCCTCTGAAGTAAGCCATTTGCAAAGATAGCGCAGGTGCAGTCACGTAGACGGGAGCAAGCGGGACGCAAGCATGCATCGAACGTAAACGTAAGACTGAGACATAAAATCGCGCCGCCATAATCCCCGCCCCCATGTCTCTTGCGCATGCGCATTTGCAGTTTGTTCGTAATTTTGACTACTAAGCAGCCACTTGTAGCCAACTTCAGAGGGGCAAAGTTATATGACGAGAACTGTAATTTGGTTCTTTTTTATAATTTTCGCACATTCTCAAGATGTAGGTTTCGAGAGAGAACTTTAGTATTTTTGTATTAGGAACTGGACCATGGGTGTGGTTCAGATGATCCCTGAATATTCAGATAGTAGCTCATAAGAGCGCTCTGTTGAAAGTTTTAACGCTTGGTTTAGCGCCGAGAGTTATCAAGTCTTACAGAGCTGTAAAACTTTGGTCAAAACTTCAAACTATTTTCAACCCACTATCATTATAACAATCATATGACTTCTACATCACAAAACAAAACCTAATCTACATCTAAAATATTCTAAACATGCTAGTTGTCTTAAGCATGGCGTTTTATATCAATCTACCAATTTCTATAATTAGAAATGAGTTGAAAACCATTTATCATTGTTACTTTACTGTGTCCTATATTCTGTTCACCAGGTAATTCACTTTTTGCCAGATAGAAGTAGAGATTGCAGCAACGATAAGGTTGTATATATTATTTACATATGTCTGTTATTACGCATTATACAGTTAACTTTTGCGTAATCTGGAACTGTTATATTCCAAGTCAGCTGTCAAAAAGTGAATAACCTGGTGGAGGGATTATAGTTAAGCACTCAACATACAAACTAGCTTTCTAAACATGTCTATAATTTCAATAAATTAAATCAGTCAGCAAATGTACAAATCACATCAACCTAACTATTCCACACAATTCACTAACATTCGGCATGTATTGGCAAAATGGGCCCGTGTGCTAAAGTTCTCACAGACAGGGGCGATGCGACAAAGCTTTTTCACAAATAATATTCAACCCGTAGAACAATTTCTATGACAATGTCGCACCTACCTGCGGGAGCCTTAAATCCCCGTTCAGACGACGCGGGATTTTTGACTATTTGCGTTTTTTTTTTCGCCAATCTATGTATAAGGCACAGTACCTACACATAAAAGCAGCGTAAAGATATTCTCGCCGAGCCAAAACTCCCGTGCCCATCTCATAAACTCAATATTATACAACAAGAAAAAATAACATCAAAAATGTAACAATAAAAGAAAACAGAAATGAGATCTAAAATTTGAATTTCACATTTTAAATTGACCTAAGTTTTTTTAAATTTAAAGATCATGTTGTTCATGAAATCATTATAGAAAAAACAATGAAATCGTAACTTAATTAAATTAATCTAACTATATGGTTAAACATGAATGTGAAAACAGCTTAAATAATTAAAAAAACTATCAGTGTTATATAAAACTAAACTTATACAGGCGTATTTAAAAATATAATTGGTTTATACAACGTGTAACAGAATAAACGCAATATCTCTTAAGGGGTCATTATATTCATTATTATGAACAACTTTTACTATGGGACCAACCCCGAAATCGCAAAAAAGAAATCAGCTGTTCAGTACATTTTGTCGAGTTGCGCGGACAAAAATGTATGGGTCGCTCAATTTTTTTTTCGCGATTAAGGTTTTTGTGAAAAAATACACGCGCGCTTTTTTATTCAACCCTTTTACATTTATTAGTGCTTGATTGAGCCGAGATCATGTTTGATGATTCCTTGTAAAGGCGGCAGTTGATCGTACATACAGGTGAAATTTTTAAAGTGTGCGTGGTTTAGCGAAAAACACTGAAAGGAGTCTCGAGCTCGATTTTGATAAAAACTAATACTGCATTATTGGATTTTTGAAAAATCGGGAGGTCCTATTCCTAGCCAGGAATCGAATCGGTTGATTTTGAAAAAAAAACACAATCTGTATTATTATTTATTATATTACACCATCCGAAAGTGTCGCTAAAAAGGATCACATTCTGGGAAGTAACATGGCAAACTTTAGTTTGCCATGTTACTTCCCAGAATGTGATCCTTTTTAGCTCTAATAATGAAACTAAGTTAAAAATGAAGTGTTAAAAATGAGAGCTTTTCTTTAGAAAAGCTTTCATTTTTAACAAATTAGTTTTAAAATTTCAGACTAGACCTAGCTACCTAAACCGTAACTGATATTTTTTCAAAAATCCAATGGTGTTGTTGTAGATTCTTGGGGCCGATGTTTATGAAAACCAATACTGCATCATAGATTTTTGAAAAAGTTATCAATGTTATTGATTTTTTTGAAAATTAAAAAGTACCTAAGTTGTAATAGACGAGGTCTTTCCTTTATTTTGCCCAGAATTTGATCCTTAATAACGACACAACAGGAATAGTTTTATTTTTCTGCAAAATCGAGCTCGACACTCCTTTCAGCGTTTTTCGTTATTCCTCATAGTTTCGGATTTGGCCATCCAGGCACACTTTCAAATGAATTCTGTATATTCAAACCTAATATCTCGGAACTTCCCGCGAATCGCTGCGCAGCGAAAAGTAAATTTCACAGACGTCATAAAGTTTAAAAACGACATATAATATACTTACTTTTATGGTGTACTGCTAGAACAGTCTCTATGCCGTACCTATTTTGTTTTGCTCTTTTTATTGCTGCTTACATCACAAAATGTGTACATTCAAATATAGTAGCAAATAACGCTCACTAGCCTCTCTTTAAAAATAGTTTTGTTAGATATCTTAAATTATCATTTACGGTACCGATTTACTAATTAATTATTCTACCAACATAGCATAATGAAACACGATTGTTTTATCTTGGTTTTTCAAAGCAATGCTATTTTGATTTGATGCGAGGTTGAATCTTAGCTTTTATTTAAACGAACATGTAAATAGGTAAATATTAACTTCAGTTTTCTTTCATTCTTCCTTTTAAGTTTCGTTTTAAGTAAGGATGCTTGTCAGTAAATATCATATAAGGTAAAAAAAACAAGTAAGGTAGCAAAACTTCATAGACAAGATGGGTATCATTATATAATGATATGCCATCAGCTGAAGATACTTGAAATCTGTTTTAGAATATCATTATTGTTTTTCTGGTCATTAGATATTAACATTCAATGAAGTTTCACTAGACAATGTAAATTGTCTTTCTTTAAAAACGATAGTATGCAATCTGCTGAAATTCATTAAACCTCTGTGTTTAGACTTTTCATTCTCTATATGGGGCCTTCTCTATTATTTTTTTAACATTTTATTTAACAGTATACCTGCTTTGGATAAAGCCATAATCTGCAAATCTGAAGCCAGCCCAGTTTATAGTGTCGTTACGGAAATAACTCCTCAAGCTTACAATTTAACTCAGACCTCCACATATCCAACTAAACTGTCATTCGATTACTTCATTTTGAATACCCTGTCCTCTAACGCGAGATGAAATGTTCATAAGGTTCAATATTCAAATAAAAACCTATGAGATAGCGATCTTGACGTGGACTGTCTAGGTAGTATGGTCATATTGTATGAGCCGTTCTGTTATGGGTTCAGACATGTCCAAACAGTTTGTTTCTGAAATTGTGTTGGATGTAACGTGGCTGTATTTGTTTGAGGTCGATATTGAATCATAAGCGGCAAGCTAACGCTGGCATCCAATACGGGTATATATATATCAATATTTCCTATATTTGTTTGAAGTCGGTATTGAATCATAAACGGTTAGCTGTCGGTAGCATCCAATAGTATATCAATATTTCCTATATTTTGTTGAAGTCGATATTGAATCATAAGCGGCAAGCTAACGCTGGCATCCAATACGGGTATATATATATCAATATTTCCTATATTTGTTTGAAGTCGGTATTGAATCATAAACGGTTAGCTGTCGGTAGCATCCAATAGTATATCAATATTTCCTATATTTGTTTGAAGTCGGTATTGAATCCTAAGCAGTAAGCTATCGTTAGCATCCAATACTTGTGGGTATATATCAATATTCCTCGTAGTCATAATATTCGTCGTCCTGTCCGTTCTGCAGCATGGCGGCGAGGGACAGCTCGCCGGTGACGTCCACTGGCTCCGGTTCTATTTCATCTTCGTAGTCGTCTACGATTTCTGGGGAATAAAAGAAAAAATATTAGTTTTTTTTTATTATTATGTATTATTGATAGGCACGCGCTTGACCACTATCTAGCAGATGGTGTGTGGCAAAGAATTTATCAACGCACTATCAATGTGCTAAAAAAAATGTTCTAAAAAAAATATATGCGTTTATTGTGTTTTCAGAGTCAAAGGTCGTAAATATAGTGAGCTACTTATTGTAGACCAATGATTAAGAATTTCTGTTTGCTGTCAAATTAGCCCCTTCATTGACATAATTCTCAAAAAAGTCGCCTTTAGGTCCACACATGCTGTCTCTGTCACGTAAAAAGAAGGTGACTGTTGAGATGACAGCAATTAGAGACGTACCTATGAGCACGATTTATTTTTTTAAACTTTGCCCCACAGTTGGAATTTCACCTGTATCCAGGATGCGTTTACAAACATATAAACTCACATACACAAACAGCCAGACCCGGAACAACTATCTGTAGGCCATACAAATATTTGTACTGTGCGGGAATCGAACCCGAGTCATGCAGCGCAGCAGTCAATTACTCAACCACTGCGCCAACCGTGCCGTCAGATATGCTGCGCCGACTCCTTTGTTTTGTTTTTTATTCATACCTAAAAAAGATACAACTGTTGGTAAATTGGAATCCATTGGCGATGCTAAGATTTTAACTAGCGCCTCTAGTGTCAAATTGTGAAGCTGTCTAAGAACGACACTTTGTAAAAATCTACCTTTTCCACACAACTCTGTCATTTGCTATATCGGGCCAGAATGGATTTGGTGGGGAGTTTGACTTAGATTTTTGGGGAATTTGATAAATTGGTGTTGGCAGCGCAGCAAGTGTCGTTCCTAGGCAACTTCTAAATTTCGCCGCTAGAGGCGCGAGCCTAATCTTTGCATCGCCATACTAATATTATAAATGCAAAAGTAACTCTGTCTGTTCGTTACCTTTTCACTTCTTAACGGCTGAACGGATTTGAATGAGACTTGCACACGACTATGTCCGAGACATAGAAAAGTTTTTATCCCGGAACTATGTTCCCTCCGGATAATTCTAAATACATATATAATAATAGTTCTTACGCTTGCACGGCACGGGGGACGCTGGCACCGCTACTGATGACTTACCAGTGACAGCTTGCGGAGTGGGCGGCGCCATAGGTCCGGGCGTGCGCGGGCCGGGCGCGGGGGACGCGGGCGGCGGGTTCTTCTTCTTACGCTTGCACGGCACGGGGGACGCTGGCACCGCTACTGATGACTTACCAGTGACAGCTTGCGGAGTGGGCGGCGCCATAGGTCCGGGCGTGCGCGGGCCGGGCGCGGGGGACGCGGGCGGCGGGTTCTTCTTCTTACGCTTGCACGGCACGGGGGACGCTGGCACCGCTACTGATGACTTACCAGTGACAGCTTGCGGAGTGGGCGGCGCCATAGGTCCGGGCGTGCGCGGGCCGGGCGCGGGGGACGCGGGCGGCGGGTTCTTCTTCTTACGCTTGCACGGCACGGGGGACGCTGGCACCGCTACTGATGACTTACCAGTGACAGCTTGCGGAGTGGGCGGCGCCATAGGTCCGGGCGTGCGCGGGCCGGGCGCGGGGGACGCGGGCGGCGGGTTCTTCTTCTTACGCTTGCACGGCACGGGGGACGCTGGCACCGCTACTGATGACTTACCAGTGACAGCTTGCGGAGTGGGCGGCGCCATAGGTCCGGGCGTGCGCGGGCCGGGCGCGGGGGACGCGGGCGGCGGGTTCTTCTTCTTACGCTTGCACGGCACGGGGGACGCTGGCACCGCTACTGATGACTTACCAGTGACAGCTTGCGGAGTGGGCGGCGCCATAGGTCCGGGCGTGCGCGGGCCGGGCGCGGGGGACGCGGGCGGCGGGTTCTTCTTCTTACGCTTGCACGGCACGGGGGACGCTGGCACCGCTACTGATGACTTACCAGTGACAGCTTGCGGAGTGGGCGGCGCCATAGGTCCGGGCGTGCGCGGGCCGGGCGCGGGGGACGCGGGCGGCGGGTTCTTCTTCTTACGCTTGCACGGCACGGGGGACGCTGGCACCGCTACTGATGACTTACCAGTGACAGCTTGCGGAGTGGGCGGCGCCATAGGTCCGGGCGTGCGCGGGCCGGGCGCGGGGGACGCGGGCGGCGGGTTCTTCTTCTTACGCTTGCACGGCACGGGGGACGCTGGCACCGCTACTGATGACTTACCAGTGACAGCTTGCGGAGTGGGCGGCGCCATAGGTCCGGGCGTGCGCGGGCCGGGCGCGGGGGACGCGGGCGGCGGGTTCTTCTTCTTACGCTTGCACGGCACGGGGGACGCTGGCACCGCTACTGATGACTTACCAGTGACAGCTTGCGGAGTGGGCGGCGCCATAGGTCCGGGCGTGCGCGGGCCGGGCGCGGGGGACGCGGGCGGCGGGTTCTTCTTCTTACGCTTGCACGGCACGGGGGACGCTGGCACCGCTACTGATGACTTACCAGTGACAGCTTGCGGAGTGGGCGGCGCCATAGGTCCGGGCGTGCGCGGGCCGGGCGCGGGGGACGCGGGCGGCGGGTTCTTCTTCTTACGCTTGCACGGCACGGGGGACGCTGGCACCGCTACTGATGACTTACCAGTGACAGCTTGCGGAGTGGGCGGCGCCATAGGTCCGGGCGTGCGCGGGCCGGGCGCGGGGGACGCGGGCGGCGGGTTCTTCTTCTTACGCTTGCACGGCACGGGGGACGCTGGCACCGCTACTGATGACTTACCAGTGACAGCTTGCGGAGTGGGCGGCGCCATAGGTCCGGGCGTGCGCGGGCCGGGCGCGGGGGACGCGGGCGGCGGGTTCTTCTTCTTACGCTTGCACGGCACGGGGGACGCTGGCACCGCTACTGATGACTTACCAGTGACAGCTTGCGGAGTGGGCGGCGCCATAGGTCCGGGCGTGCGCGGGCCGGGCGCGGGGGACGCGGGCGGCGGGTTCTTCTTCTTGCGCTTGCGCGGCACGGGGGACGCTGGGACGGCCACTGATGGGGTTGGTGGCTTGTTTCTGGAAAATAAAGAATAAAAGTTAACGTAACAATCATGACGAGATGGTGGGGATTGGTTACCGGCTATAAGTAGCCAATTTGTTTCTGTCGTGTATCGTAGATCTTGTTCTGTCGTGCAAGTATTCAATACTTCATCACCAGTGAAAATCGGGTCGGATCGGACAGAATGGCTCATGGGCATTTTTGGTATTTTTGTATTCAGGATTGGAAGGTGATCATAACAATCTCATCAACATTGCTGTAAGGTGTCCTCCTATTAGGAAGAGAAGCGTTCGAGTTTGCCGTAGGTATACGTGCATGATCAGGACAACGCCTAATTGGTACAACAGCTTTTTAGAATCAAATAGCGAATAGTATGCTTAAGATGTACAAAGTAATCGTAAAAAAATCTAGACAAGTTCAAGCTAACATGGCTGACACCCGGTAGTAGATATTAATGTAAGAGCGAGCGAAGCGAGCTTGAAAATGATTCCAGTCCACATTGGATATGTTTGGCTTTCTTTTGCTCATTCATACTTTAATAGAGATATTTTTTCTGACTCATGCAGAAGATAGCGCACGCTTAGATAGCGCTAGAATGCAAGAGCGAGCGAAGTGAGCTTTTTCCACCCCGCTTTCAAAAGATTTTATTGTGTAAAACGTTTACTCGACGACTCGACGGTGACAAAAATACTCAACGAACGATCGGGTGTCACCCGGGGTGGGCCGCACCCTCCACCCCGTAACGTAGATAGGGGAGGGGCCCCTAGCTACGCTACTGAAGCTAAAAGGAAAGTGGTACTTACTCAACTACGACTGTTTCCTTAGGCGTCGCAGGCGTGGCAGGCGGCATCGGCGTTCCCGGATGGTCCAGACTCTTCAGAATGTCATAATTAATCTTGGAACTGATCTTCTTCTCTGCGATCATCTTCTCGATAGCCTCCCCAGCAGTCGCAGCGTTACACGGCGTCCTCTTCCTGTAGGACCCTCGTAACTTCTTCTTTTTATCTTTATTCTCTTCCTTTTCTTTGGCTCGTAGCTCTTCTTTTACTTAAACATGTATGACTACAAATTAAGTTTATTTGGTAGACCGTAGCCGGTGTTTTGATGACATGCACATTTTTACTGAACAACCAAACAATAAATGAGCTCGGTCTATCGCTGCACACTGTTGGTATAAACCTCTCCTAGACTGCACCACAATACCGGGTTCTAAACATTCCATTTTGTTTTGTTGTTGTTATATTGAATTTTTCCTGGACAATTAAGGACACAAGTTTCACATGCACAAAAACTAATTAAGTCATGCCATATAAAAAAATGTTTGTACAGGAATCGAACCTGCAAACACAGATGTTGGGGTAATTTGATGATGTTGAGCTACGTGCCGAGTCCTTTTTCAACTTTATCGAGGTTGGCTTCTAATCTAACCAAATGCTGCTGCTGAACACAAGTCTTCTTTTTCGTGTGGATGGTAAGGTCTAACGACCCCACACACCAAACCATGTCAGAGGTCCTTGAGGCGGTTTAGAAACTCTAACAACAATACTTTTCATGGAGCGCAGCCTGACATCCCATTTACAGAGTAAGTCTGAACATTATTTATTTATTAAATAATTGATTTATATAATAGTAATATAATAATTATAGCATACCAAAACAGCCGGTAATAAGCAATGAAAACATATAAATCCTAACTACGACAGAAGCGAAAGCCACGACTAGAGAATTATGGTGAACTCACAAGTTAGTGGCTGATCAAGGCAAGCGCGACCGAATTCCGTAGTTCGAAGAGCTCTGCGAACCAGTCGCGTGCGGTTCATAAAGTGAGAAAGACACTGCCTACCCTACCTAACTCAGTATAATCTTGTTCTGATATCTATTATTATTTTATCTACGAGTACGACGAGTACCTACTTACTAACAAATAAAACATTATCAGTCGCTCCAAGTAAGCTCGTTCAGTATTGTAGCATTGCGCGGCATTAGCGCCTCGCTGCGTGCCTCGGGAAAGACACAAACTATTCGATTCTAAATGTTTACATGTGTGCTCTCGTGGTCGTGAATCCACATGGTGTTCTTCAGCTAACTCAGACCGCGGAGCTGAAGTGCTTGACCAAAACCTCACCCCTCGGCGATTATTGAGTAGGTAGTCTCATTTACAGACGTATTAATAAAAAAACTAACCATTATTATTAGTTTCGATACTGTGGTGGTGGTATGAATAAGGCTGGGAGGCGTTTTGCCACTCCCTGAGGGCTGCGGCCGTCACGCCACAACCAAAGTTTCACCAGAACAAACACTGACCCAGGTCCCTCACGCGGGCCCCTGTTTTAAGTAACAGACTACTGTTACCCTACTTTAGACAGATCTATCTAACGCAGGCCATACCTTTCTTGGATAACATTTAAGCGATGATGTCACAATTATTGAAATCATCTTTTCGGTACATTTTGGCATAACAACTTTCCAACAATATAACTTACTTTTCTGATCCCTCAGATATCCAGCATTCATCTTATGCCACATCCTTGCCTTAATTTTGATCTCGTCTTCGCTCATTATGAGAGTGTTGATGTAGTCTTCATCCTTCTGGTCCAGGACGAGTTCTTCAGCACTGTGGAGGTCTTTTGCGGCCTGCTTCGGTTCGGGTCTGAGGAACTTGTCAGATTTGTCCTCCTGACTGGGCCCTCCTGCGAGACCTATTACGGCTAGGTCTGGTCCTGTTGAAATGAAGGAAACAATCGTTGAAAAAAACTCAACTATTGCCTTTATTCTTAAATCTCATAATCATGTTTGATGTACGACGTACTTGTACATCATCTGCCTAGCCTTTTCCTAACTATATTGGGATTGGCTTCCAGTCAAACCGGATTCAGTCGAATACCAGTATTTTACATCGATCGACTGCCTAACTGAACTGACTTCCACAACCAGGGTAACACAGTACTTCTTGGCAAGACTGATGTCAGATTTTCTGGCTTCTGACAATCCGTAACGACTGCCAAAGGTCTAAATGACAGCCGGGAGGAGTCTCGTTATGTTAAGATGGTCACACATCCGCAGACCGACCTTACTAGGCAAGCGTTGCTTAACCTTGAAGATTGACCCGTGCGGCTGTTTTAGCCACGAGCTCCTTGTAAGCTGTACTTGTACAATAAAGAATAAATGAATTTGCCTAGATTTCCCAACTGCCGGTTATGTTTGGATCGATTTCCAGTTTAATTTAATGCAGCTAGGTGCCGTGGGCGTCCGTCTATCTAACCTCTACAACTAAATACTATTTAACACTCCTTGGTAACTGTTTATCAGACCTTCGTTCGGGCCTTTGGCTACCCAAAACGACTGAAAAATTTTACGGCTGACAGGCAAAACCCAGTACCTACTAAGGAAATAATGTATATGAATGAAAAACGAAATAAATTAAACGTTGGTATTATCATTCTTAATTACTCAACATTAAATAATTGGTACAATAAAACTTTACTTAATTAAGATGTGAATAAATGATGATGTATTTGAAGTTTTTTGATGGACTTCCTTGTTTAAACAAAACAACTGTTTAACGTAAATGCATGCTTCTGACAATGCCACGAAGATGTTCAATTACTAATCATCTTTTCGTCACTACTTTTTACTCGAAAACTGGTTCATAATGCAATATTTTTAGTTTCATAATGTCAAACGATGGTTTCCATTTGGATACATAATTAACGTCGAAAATTAAAATACCTACCTACGGGAAAACAGTTTTCAAAACATGATTTCGTAACATAACCATCGTGGTTATGTTTTTTTAAACCACCTCGAAGTAGGTTCTACTTCCACCCGTTGACCGGTCCTCCGATACACTACATACTACAATACAAGTTTTTGTTATTTTAAATTTCGGTACCACTCAGGCCCAACATGTGAAAATTCCCTAATATAAAGTAAATCTTATGTATATGTAAATAAACATTAAATTCGCGATTAATTCGCGACACACCGGTGTGTCGCCGGGGCCGGACAGGTTAATGGTCGTTCGAGATGTTCAAATTTTCGATGTTTTGAAAATGAACATTTTACCCGTCTTATTAAGATTTTCGATGTTAAAATTATGTACCCTAAGAGCGGTTACACACTGCATCCGATCCGAATCCGTGAAAATACGAAAATAAAAAACTCGGACCGAATTCGGATTGCTTTACGCACTGCATCCGAATTTGTGAAAATACGGATCTAGAGTCGAAAAACTCGGACCTCTGATCCAAACTATTCATTCATCATTACCACGCCAATCGATCGATCGTCCATCGATGCCATCGATCGATGGTAGAATGGATCCTACATGTTCAAATCACACGGAAAACTCTGATACCGCGATGCAGGATTTTGTTCAGTTAGTTCGCAGCTGGCGGGATAGATGCCAGGTGCGGTTCTTTTTGTTGCGATGTAGATTTTGCAAAGTTGATTTTTTGTGGCGGCATTGATGCTGCTACTAGTCGACGTCGATAGCTATCGACGTCAAATTGTAGCCAGTCGATCGATCGATGGTAGAATGAATTACTTAGTCGAAATCGATCGATAGTTTTTACTTCTTTCTTCTATCAGCCACACAATCGATCAACGTCCATCGATTGCATCTATCGGCGGTCGATCATTGTTTGTGGCCCGGTATCCGTCGATCAGCCAAAGCCAACACACCAATCGATCAACGTCGATCGATGGCATCGGCAAAAGGCATTCGAATTCTATCGTATTTTTATCATTTCGTTATAAAGATAGGGGGTATTTTTCTTTTTTCTTATTAATCTTATTACACGCTACCACGCACCACGCACCTAAACCTTCCCCCGTATGAAAATCGTTTCGGTAATTTTCGAGGACAGACAGGCGCAAGAAAAAAATTAGATTGACGCTTGCAAATCAATCAAATCTACGTCAATTTGCTTTGACCTTATACAAATACGTTTGCGGTTGAGTGACCAATAGTAAATTAAGTACAAACCAAGTCCCCTTTCAAGTTTCATTTTTTCACTTTTGCCATCTTCTTTGTCCTGTACGTTTTGGGCTATCTCTCCAATGAGGTCCAACGCGTCTTCTGCCGCAAACCTTGACGCTTCCGCATCCTCTGAACTGGTTTCGTCTGAAATTATATAAAAGGTATTGTTTTTATTCGAGAGAAAGAATTAAAATTTAGCAAATACCTACATGAAACACGCACGGTACATAGAAATAACAAAAAAATGGTAGGTATTAAAAACTAAGTTTAAGCGCCTCACGGCTGCGCTAAAAAGGGCCACGACCTACAAGACACGATGCTGTCTGAGGCTTTTCTAATGAACGAGTGGTGGTTCATTTATGATAATACCACTGTCAGTCTGCAACTTTAATTGTATTGAGAGGTAAAATATTTTTAAACTAATACAAAATAGCAAACGCCTTTTTTTTAAGTCGGTTAAACATTGGGAATATTCTTCGTGTAGCCAAGCAACCAAAACTCATGTTACGGCCATTAATTTTCGCATAAATACAACATTCTTAAAATCTAAAAGAAACTAAATAAAATTAAGCTATCTACGTAAACAGCAAATTAATATTAATTTAATAATCACATTGCAGGTTTCATTGTAGATTAAAAACTACATTAGTAAAAAGTAATAAAAAAACAATCATTAAGCGAGCGTGGAATATTTATTATTACTAACTAATTCAAAAAATTAACATACCTACACCGTTTCGCACTTACCAATTAATGGCAGGTTTTGAGTTAGGCTGTTTACCTGAGTTTACAATGCCAAAGTAATACTAAAATCTGAATTAAAAGTTTCTAAACCGAAACCTTTTTCCCAACTAAGCGAATATCATTTTTTTACACGGAGGGACTGCATATCTAAATAATATTTACTTTGTAAATGTAGGATCTAGAGGATATGCGGAACAGAGTACAGTCCCGCAAGCCTCCACAGAAAAGGGAGGATCCTCCGACCGGACGGTTGTTGTGTCCGGTGGGCAACTGCCCGATAGTTGACTTAGTTCATCATAGTTGATGTTCAAATCGCACGGAAAACTGATACCGCGATGCAGGATTTCGTTAGGTTCGCTGCTGGCGGAATAGATGGCGTTGCGGTTATTTTCGATGCCGTACAATTTTCGCTTCGTTAGTTTTTATTGAGGCGGCATTGATGCTGCGACATAGGTTCTCTCACAATCTTTTTTTTGGTAATTTTTAACTAGATGGGGCCGATGTTTTCTAGCTGACTACCCTGAGAAGAAACACCGAAACCAACTCAGAGATCAAATTCACTTTTAAAAGTCTATACAGTCCGTACTGGACAAATAATATGAAAACCATGTAAGTTAATGTCTGAGGTGATCTTTTGAGGAAAGTACCACACAGATTTGAGTGGACCTGTCCTGCATTCATCAGTAAGACAATGCTAGCATTCGCCAGTTATCGTGTAGCTCAAACTTAGAGCTTTAACGAGCTCAACGGCTCTGATCTTCTAAGCTCAGTTAGGAATATAGGGTTTTTTTTAAGGATGGGATATCATCAAATGACTCCTTCCGCTCTGGGCGGAGCGGAAGCGAGTGTCAGACTCTTAATGAATAAAACTCATCCGTGTTGATCCAAATGCCCTTTGCGTTCCAGGGCCGCGAACCGCGATGCCTCTTTCGAACAATGTCTAAGCACGTTACAGCGTTTACGCCGTACGGTTTTTACTCCTAGTAATACCTGAACTCGCCAATACACCTTGAACACGTGTAGTGATTAAAACTCATAAATAAATCCGTATAAAAAAACTAAGTGCAAAAAACTGTAACACGACTACAGAAAAATAAAAGTGATCTCAAAAGTACGCAAAAAGAAAATAATAATAATATAGGTTTGAGGTGGTCAAGGTGAAGCCGTTGTCGGCCTTCCTTTCGGCTTTGCCGTAGTCAGGTAAAAAGAGGCCATTGCCCTACAGTGGGACAATTATTATTGTGGGTTGGTTTTATTCTTTGTGTTCCATTTAATTTTCTACCAACCCACACTAGCCCGCGTGGTAGATTCCGATTATTATTTTTGAACACACTTGCACCGCTTTTAGACTTTCAACACAATGTTGTGTTTATGAAATTTTATTTATTGTTTCTTCGTAAGATTGTTGAAAAACGTCGTTCGATACACCATGGACTTTTGGTTATTGTAGACTCGGTTGCATTGACAATGTTTGCCCACTTCCATTAAAATGTACTATTCTGCCGTCACGATACCATGGGACTTGTGCAGATTGCAAAGATTCCGTTGACCCACACATAGAAAGACTAATTAGATAAAATCTTTTAAATCGCTATTGTCAATAAATATTTGAATATGCATCATAAATAAGAACTTTGTCTATCAAAGATATTGACGTTTCAACTTCCTGTTGAGTACCGGTCTTTTATAAGCTGTCAAATGTTATTTATACCAATATAATTAATAACAATTTGCAGTGAATATTTTATTAAAATTATGATTTGTTTCTGCTAATGACGTTGTAAATGTATATGGTATTATGGCGACATTGACATTAGCGTCTGAAGTCCGCATATATTGTCCGATTTTTAGCGAAACGGGCTTCGCCCACGTTTAAATAATTTTCACGAGATCGAAGCCCCATGGGAACATACTCCCAAAGAATAAAAAGTTTATATCCTATGTCTTAACCCGTCTGCCAAATTACACCTATATCAGTGAGACGTGTAGAGGTAAGAAACAGACCGACGGATAGACAGAGTTATTTTTAACCGACTTCAAAAAGGAGCCGGTTATCGCATTTAGTATGGATGTGGATTGATATTAATTCGAAGCACAGTAGGTACGTGAGAAATTGGCAATAGACACTGACTGACGAATGACAGGATGTCATTCGAATGTCAATGTATCAAAATTAAATCAAGAGCAGTTTATTTTAGGAAGAAGAGAAAATAATTTTAAAAACCTATTCTTACCAATCCCCAATACAGCAGTGGATGTCCCAATAACAGCCGCAACCTTTCTTCGTTTATTTCCATCCCTTTCTAACTGATTTTCGATCTCTTTTTGTAGGTCGGTCAGCTCTTTTTCACCATCCTCCTCCTCCATTAACTGGAAACAGAATAATAAAAGAAATTAGACCATTAAAGTTGAATACACTTGTCATGTCATTATGAGTTTAAAATGATTTATTTTAAAATGATGAATGAAATATATTTGACGCCCTCATAATTTGTTTTATTCCTCTTTCGTTTATTATGGCACAGTTCAGAGGAACTTTTTTTATTTTTTACCTAACTGACCCCACATTTATTTAAACATTATGTACAGACAGCACATCAAGCTACCCGAAACTGTCAAAAATTCCCAATCAACCTTGAACCTAATAATTCTTTAGTGATAAAGTTGGAAATCTATCAAAGAAATTTGACAGATTGTTGAAGTTGATGTGCTGTCGTCTGTACAATAATTGTACATGGGCGGGCTTAATGCAACAAGGTATTCTCTACCAGTCAACCTTTGGGTTAAAAAGACTACACATTAACAGGGGGTCAATTTTGGTGGACATATTTAATTAAGTCCGTGTTTGGGTCACAGAAGTTCATAAGTGTAACAAATTTTAACTGAATCAGTCCAGTAGATTCGGAGAAAATGAACTGTGAGAGACGGATAGACGAGCACACACGTGATCCTATAAGGGTTCCGTTTTTTCATACGGACGAACTCTGGAAAAGAAAAGACAGTTGTATGACCACCAGGTTTCTAAATACAGGGTGTTTCAGAAAGGTGTGGTCATATTTAAGGGTGATATTGGGTAGCCGATCACATCAAATCATCATCTGTTGACATCAAATCTGTGATTGAACTAAAGTAAATGCCACCAACTATAACAAACTGCTTCAAAAATCATTTCTTCGTAACTTTTCAGTCGTTTTTTCTGGTCGAATTTAAAAAAAAAACACATTTTTTATGTTTTGACATTTTTCCTTAATGTATATCAGCTACCCAACATCACCATTAAATATGACCACACCTTTCTGGAACACACTGTACAACTGAGTCCTTCGTCAATTTGCAAGTCAAGACAAAATTTCTATGGTTGATAAAAATATGTCCATGGTAGATAAGTCTATGAAAAAGGTAATATATATTATGTTATTTGTGATTTCCACTTTCACGTTTTATTCTAATTTACACAAATAAAGCTGTTGTTCTATTCTCGTCATTATTGTATTCAAATCGTTTGCATATATTTATTTTGATACTACTTCTAATTTAAACACGATAGTATATTTCCTACTATTAAAACTGTGACGTATTAGTACGAATTGTATGCATGGAGTGATGATTTATAACACGGAAGGAACATTTGAACCGGTTTTTTATCCTGTACTTCTATACTAATATTATAAAGAGGAAAAATTTGTAATTTTGTGTGTGTGTATGTTTTTAATAAATAAACTCAAAAACTACTGTGCCGATTTCAAAAATTCTTTCACCAATGGAAAGCTTCATTATTAGGGAGTAATATAGGCTATATTTTATACAGTTATTCCCACAGGAACAGGAACTACGCGGGTGAAACTGCGGCGTGCTGCTAGTTGTAAATATATTTACGAGTAGATGAAGAGAGAGCGAAATTAATGTTTTGCTGGTTGACATAAAGACGGATATTTAAAAGTTTCTCCTTAGCTTTGTGATTTTCGTTTAATAGCCTATTATTATATAGAGAAAATAATGGCGAGCAAGTGATTGTGAGCCTAACTTGTTGCAAAGTTTGTGTAAGCAAATGTCTTAGACAAATATAGTGTTGTATTTATGTCTCTAAGGGTATATTTTTACCCGACTGCGTCAGAAGGAGGGTAATGTTTTTCGAGCGTATGATGTATGTTTGTATGTACTTATGTCCATTTCTTTGGCACGCCCTACAGCCCAAACGGCTGGACGTATTCTGACATATGAGGTGTCGTTGAATTTTTTTACATTTTCAAAATGGCACCCGCAAATTTTAAAAAAAGGTGGGATAGGTTTGTTATTTTTGCTCAAAATCTAGTAGGGTATCAAAATAAAGGGCACGAGCAGACGATTCCAAATGTAACTAACTAAAATGTAGGAAATAAAAAAATTGACTGCCAAAAAACCCGACCGCTAAAAACGACTAAAAAGTTCTAAACAAGTCGCTTTTCAAGCAGTCTGATGCAGTTTGTGGCCTCAGATCTGTGATTGAACTGCATCAGACTGCTTGAAAAGCGACTTGTTTGGAACTTTTTTTTTTATTTCGTATGTAAATTGTAAACTAGTTTGATGCATGTAGAATAACAATATTTTTTTGGTTAAAAGTTATTATAGTCTATTTTCAGTTTCCTTCTCTGTCTCCTTACACAGTGTACGTTTCTCATTCTACTATTCTGTCTCAGGTCTGCTGGAAGAAATTTGTTTTGATATTAGTAGGACCTTTGAGTTCTTCTCTCTGGTTTAACTTTCTTTTATAGGCATTGCATTAGTTCTAAGTAAAAGTCACTAAATCCATTTTCTTTGTTTTGAGATATGATCAATTTTAATGATCATATCTCAAAACAATAAATTAAAATGGATGGTACCCGTTTCGCGTGAGTTTTCTATAACATCTACGTAATAGCCAGGCGTGTATACCTTTTCTGTTTTTACTCGCTTTCTTTCTATCAGTGCAAGTCTCGATCTATAGGCATTATTTATCGCGGACAAGTGCCACCGGAACGCACAAAGACTTAGTGCAACCAAGTGATACTAACATAGTTTTAAGTTATTATACAGGGTGTCCCAAAACTCAACGTCAAGCCGAAACGGGGTGACAGGATTGATCATAACCATCACGAGAAAAATCTGAAAAAAAATCTATCCCATGCAGTTTAAAAATTATGGGCGTTTTAAGAAAAACCTAGAAATTTGATCAAACTGTACCATTTTTCGGTTATTGTGGTTATTCTTTTTTATTTTTGTTCATTTGAACTTTGGAAACGTAATCCTAAATAACATTTCTAGAATCCCAATAAAAAATAATGACACAATTGCCTCAAGTTTCCGAGAATTGAGACTATTTGTTAAACTACGAATTTAAAATTTTCAAAATTCGTCGACTTTGACAGGCCCTCCTATAAAAAAAATGTACTAGAGTGCCTTGGCAAGTGGCATTAAAAGTTGGCGCATTTAATCAGAATTCTAAAATGGTACAATACTTGTTAGTTCCATACAATAGAAAAGAGTAAAAAAATTAAAACCTCAAGTAACCCGATTTTTGCTATCACATTTTACTCAGTTAAAATGTTTTTAATTCGCACAAGCTCTAGGTAGGTTCTTAATTTTAAGGCAAAATGATGAGAGAGATGGATAATGGGTATGTTTGCCATGAGTGAGCGAGACAGATAGTGACGCCACGCATTGAGACGGAGATGCGTCGTTTAAACGAGTGCGAATGAAACAGATAGATGCTATGGCATCTATCTGTTTCATTCGCACTAGTTTCAGCCAAGCAAATGGCTACGCTACCAGTCCGACACCAACCAGTTAGTACGTTTCGCTCATTCGTCTACTGCGCACGTTCGTATTCGCTTGTGTTGATTTAGTACTGACAACTTTGGCTTCTCTTTTTGGACTTGAATCTTTGTGAATTGGACTTGTTGATAACATACCGGCAACTTTGGCTTCTCTCTGGACTTTTGTGTTGGCATCCTTTTTATCTACCATGCCTACGCGCTACACTTCACAAGAATATGCGAACATGCACCTCATTTCATAACCGTCATTGGATAACCGTCTCAATGCGTGGCGTCACTATCTGTCTCGCTCACTCATGGCAAACATACCCATTATCCATCTCTCTCATCATTTTGCCTTAAAATTAAGAACCTACCTAGAGCTTGTGCGAATTAAAAACATTTTAACTGAGTAAAATCTGATAGCAAAAATCGGGTTACTTGAGGTTTTAATTTTTTTACTCTTTTCTATTGTATGGAACTAACAAGTATTGTACCATTTTAGAATTCTGATTAAATGCGCCAACTTTTAATGCCACTTGCCAAGGCACTCTAGTACATTTTTTTTATAGGAGGGCCTGTCAAAGTCGACGAATCTTGAAAATTTTAAATTCGTAGTTTAACAAATAGTCTCAATTCTCGGAAACTTGAGGCAATTGTGTCATTATTTTTTATTGGGATTCTAGAAATGTTATTTAGGATTACGTTTCCAAAGTTCAAATGAACAAAAATAAAAAAGAATAACCACAATAACCGAAAAATGGTACAGTTTGATCAAATTTCTAGGTTTTTCTTAAAACGCCCATAATTTTTAAACTGCATGGGATAGATTTTTTTTCAGATTTTTCTCGTGATGGTTATGATCAATCCTGTCACCCCGTTTCGGCTTGACGTTGAGTTTTGGGACACCCTGTATACTAACACAATTGTTATTATATGTATAGTAGGTATTTATCTATGGGTCTTTGTAACCTGAAAATAAATGGTTTTATTATTTTTATTATTATTCTCTTTATTCATTGATTCACATAATATATTTTACATTTTTAAATATTTCTATAAAAACAATAAAAAAAACATTTAAAATATAAAAAATAGTAGTCCGCCGGTGTCGGGAGCGAGGTCCAAGCTACCGGTGGTTATTATTATTATTATTATTATGCTATGTCCAGGAATCGGGTATGAAATTGAATCTTTTTGAAATATATTATGTGCACAAGGAAAGTGACTACTTAGATGGCGATTTTTGTTTTGGCTAAATAGTCTACTAATATTTAATTTGAAGCTACGACTCGGAATTATAAGATTTACCGTTTCAGTTTATCTTCAAACATTCTCCAAGTTAACAGTTTATTTTGCTGTTTTCTTCAATTTTAAAGTAAGTATAAAACAGTTTCTGCGAACGATCTTGTTCGAAAATTGAAATAATTGAAAATAAACGACCGTTTGTATGACCAAGATGCTTGGAATTAGTGACGTTTAAATAAAATTTCAATGGATTTAGGTATTTGTCGCCATATTTGGTGATTTTTTAAATTCAGTTTAAAAGATTTAGTGATTTTTGAAGTTGGAAAAAACTAACATAACGTCATTTAATTGAAAAAAGGAAAAAAAAATTGAACTGCATGGTATGTAATCTCAATATCGATAAAAATGGACATAGTGACTTTTAGAACTAAGCCATCCTGTGTTTTATGTGTTCATAATTAATAACAAGTATAAGTACCTACTTATTCAGTTTAGTGAAGACTTAGTTTAAACACTAATTACTTGCATTTAAAACGGTTTTCCGCTTTTCGTTAATATAAAACAATAAAATATTTTAAGATTACTTATTTAATTGATTTTTCACCGGGGAAATACCGCTACCATACATATTTATAAAAATCCGTGACTGACCTCTCAAGTATTTATTTAAAAATCAAAACACGATTTTTGAAAAACACCGGTATTTTTAGTTTGCATTTGACAAGGTATTTGGCGCTAGACAAATATCGTTAGTGATTTTATGCTAATTGATTTAGGTACTACATTTCCGTAGTACTTATTTGAAAATGCGAAATCATGTTTGCCTATCTGTACGTTTGCAAATACCTGAAAATTAAGTACTTTAAATTCATAATGTCAGGAACTTAAAAAAGTTTAAGAAATACAAATGCAATGTCTTACAAGACAATGTTCAAATTCCACTGTATATATTGCGGAACTTTTAAACCTAGAACTATCATCCATAACATTAAAGAAGATAGTTGATTGGGTATTCAAGCATTGAATAGTTTTCATTTCAAAACGCACTGTACCTACATACATACACGACAAAGTACATATTCCACTGCAACTGCCTTTTAAATTTCCATCAATCAAAAATAAACTTGAAAATACTTTTCAAGTTTAAGATAGCTTTCATTCCATTAAAAAAAAATAAGAAAAACACGCAGTACCGTGGGATAGTTACATTATAAAAATACCTTCTGCAATCGTTCTTTGTCCCTCTTTCTCGCTGCTCTGAAAGCCGGTGGATCTTGTTCCTCTTCAAGATCCACTGTCATAAACTCCTCAAGGGTCAAGGCACTGGATGGCGTGTCTCCAAACTCGAGTAGTCTCTTGCGCAGCGTCGACTCGTGGACTTTGACTATTCGGACAACATCGGCTGGTGTTCGGTTGAATTCATGGAGACGAGCTGCTATGAGGAGAGCTGGAGAAGAAAAATTTTACGAATTTTATTTTAAGCTGACTATAGGACACGTGCCCTGCCCACTACCACTTCATTTTGGCGATCCTGCGGGCTATGTCGGTTACCTTGGCTTTCTTGCGGATATTATTACTTTTTGTATCCAAATCATAGACTAATTCAAATTCAGGTGAGAAAGCGCGTGACTATCAATAATAATAAAAACCGGCCAAGTGCGAGTCGGACTCGCGCATGAAGGGTTCCGTACCATTATCTATAAAAAAAAAAAAAACACGTTTGTTGTATAGCTCCACTTAAAAATATATGGCATTCTGTTTTTAGTATTTGTTGTTATGGCGGCAACAGAAATACATCATCTGTGAAAATTTCAACTGTGTAGCTATCACGGTTCACGAGATACAGCCTGGTGATAGACAGACGGACGGACGGACGGACAGCGGAGCCATAGTAATAGGATCCCGTTTTACCCTTTGGGTACGGAACCCTCAAAAAAGAGGAAACACGTCGTGTTAATCAACGAAACTTTTTATTTAGAGCACACGAGTATAATAATTAAATATTCGCACAAAAACCCAGTTACTCCGGTTAAGCAGTTAATATCCCACGTGTGTTAACTTGCTAGTGGTCATACCTAAAAAAAAAAAAAAAAAAAAAAAAAAAAACACCAACATGCTCCCGTACACAATAAATGACGGCTTTAGATAGGTACCTACAGTGAACAAAGAGACTTTTTTTTGTCACAGACATTTCATAATTATCTGCTCCACATTGGCACTCGATTTGTATCCGTAGCATGCAAAGTTTCAATAAACTTATAATCGGATACCTACTTTTGTATCATCGTGAACATCATCCATCTACAATGTGTAACAGAATAAACGCAATACCTCTTAAGGGGTCATAGTACTTATCATTACGAACAACTTTTACTATGGGACCAACCCGGAAATCGCGAAAAAAAATCGACTGCCCCATACATTTATGTGCGCATAACTCGACCAAATGTGCTGAACAGCTGATTTTATTTCGCGATTTCAGGGTACACGTTGTATAGGCACTCACTACTGGGCTTAGAACTCTCTTTGTTTGTGTCAATATAAAACAATATTACCTGGCAAAAATCATAAAAATACGGGTGATTTATAAAGATAAAACTTAAATAAATAAGAACTTTTAATTTCGAGTAGCTACACTTCCAGCGGACTTCATGTTGTTGTTGTGTAAAGAGTTCAGGAGGAAAGATAGAGTGATTTTTCACTTTCTATAGAAAACTTAAAATCACTCTCTCTCTCTCCAAACTCTTTTTCGAAAATGTTCTCAACTAACTTTTTAGACCTAGTTAGACGGCGTATGCATACAAAGTTTCATTAAAATCGGTTCATTCATTTCGAAAAATAAGGACTTGAAAGTTTGTATGAAATGCCGTACGGCGTAAACGCTCTTATTACGGATTCTAGAACCTCAAAAACATTTCCAAACTCGATTTTATTGACTAATAACAATCCTTATATCCAGTTTTAAACGACGCCATTATAGGCCTTAAAAATATCAGTCAAGGAGGCCCGATATAGCGGGTAAAATGGAACAGCCTTATTTGTAAAACAAGCACGGTACCTAAGTATTAAAAACCAAAAATATGTGCTTGACCTTATTTTCAATCTTGTTTTTGTTTCGCATACCAACCGATCAGAAAAAAAAGTCCGTTGTGTTAAAAAAAGCTGTTGTCATTTTTACAAATCTAAAATTATTAATGGTACTTGCAGTTAACTCTCAAAACAAAATAGCGCGGGTATCCGTCATGCCTTACTAGGACCAGGGGGGCTACTCTCTAAGCCCGAAGTCCGTAGTTTCGGCCTTAGTGTCGGGCGTTTTCTTCTCCGGATCACCAACGCACTTACGATTAGTCCCGAACCCGAAATAAGAACGAATGACAACACGATTTGACAGGTGTTCTTAGTTCGGATTCGGGACCAATCGTAAGTCCCGACACTAAGGCCGAAACTACGGACTTCGGGTTTAGAGTAGACCCCCAGACCTGTGTCCAAATGTCAAATTAATTCCTCAGGGCCCTAAACTTACTAGGCTCAATAATCAAAGTTTTTAAATTTTAAATTCTTAAGTCCTACTGAAACTTACTCATAAATTAATGGACTTGTGTGGAGTGGCATACAAGTCAATCACACGCCATGAAAACGAAAAAAAAAACCCTCCATTAACGTCCATAAATTACAAGGTAGGTGACTGGCACTCGATTGAGTCGAGTGGAGGAAATGACCTAGATTTTAGCTACAATACAATTCAGGAATGAGGTCTCTTAGTCACCATCACCATCAACCAAGACCCAAAGCTGTCAAGCCCGCCACACAAATCCCAACTACTCCAAATCCTGAGAGTCAGCATCAACAGTGGCGGACACCAGAAAAACGCCGTGTCAATGAAGTTTAAAGAGTCTCGTATAAACGATTCAACTGTCTTGGATCCCGCAACCAAATTAATTAGATAAGAACAGCAGAGGCGGAAAAAAAAACATAATTTATATTTCTCTTTCGTTGCTTGATAAGGTGAAGCAACTTCTATCCGTGTTCTATCGTCGACCACATGATATCTTTCCGCAGGTGAGATTGTGATCAATCGCGAACCTCTCAATAATAAAAAAGCAGGAGACAGGACAGAGCTAGGCCAATAGGCACTAAGAGACGTTTAGAACAGGGGCGAAAACAGTCAGTACACGATCACTTCTTTTTGATCTAGGGAACCACTTTTTTGATCGCTACAAAGCCCTATTATTACGAGAAAAATGCGAGTGTTACCAGCTCCACAGATGCCGGATGGTCTTCGTCCCGAGTGTATGGAGTCCCTCTTCATCCTCTGGACCAGTCGCAGAGCCGTCATGCTGACCTCATGGGACTTGTCGTTGAACTGCAGCTGTGATGAGAATCGAAGAATGTAGAGGCATGGATCTACAAACGGAAAATTAGTATTAGACAGGTTAAGGCTTTTTTTTAAGGATGGAATTTCATCAAATGACTCCTTCCGCTCTGGGTGGAGCGGAAGAGAGTGTCAGACTCATACTGACGAAAACCCATCTGTGTTCATTCTATTGCCCTTTGTGTTCCAGGGCCGCGGTATCTCTTTAGAACAAATTCCGCAGCCCTGGCAGGCAGTTTAAGGCTTCTGGTGAAATTCGAGTTATTTTCGGAACATCACATGAAAGTCAGTTGATAGCCGACTGACTTTCCAAATTTTGAGAAAACCAGATTTTAACTAAACAGGATACTAGAAACTTATTAATATGGCAAAGTCATTTAAGACTTTCTATTGGTGCATTTTGATAGCATTTAAACGACACCAAATAGAAAGCGAGGAAGGACGCGAGTAAGAACAGATTAACAAAGTAATCTAGGTTTTATTGCTGCCTAATAAAACTCCTAAATTATTTGATTGTCCAATGCAATTAATAAGCTATAATGATACCTGCAAATATTCAGTACAGAACTTCCACAGTTGCACGATGCAATCTAATAGAGTATGAAGATGTTGCAGATTTTTGTTCAATGGTTAAGCTGGAAGTAATATTAAAGTAATACTGCTTTAAGAGTTGGTGGTTTAGGCCAAACAAACAAATTAGCCGTGTTTTTTTTATTTGCATAGCGTCTAGCTTCACCTTCATTAGATACAAAATCTAAATAGCATTCAATTAGTACCTCTTAATCTAAGTGCTATAATATCTAAAATACACATCGTAACTATACGCTACAATGACGCAAGAAGCCACAACGATTTGCGCTGTAATGGTATAAAATCGTGTGATTCTAATATTTCTAATGATCGTGTCTACTGCATAATTTATTTTGCTGTAGGCTGTTGCCAACTATTTAATGTAGCGTGTAACTTAAGTATCACCTACTTCATCTAACCCAATTTTCTTAAGTTTTGAGTCTATCATTTGAGAATAAACGATTGTAGGTTCTAGGATTGCCAGATGTTTAATTTATTCAACCGAAATCCAATGTTCTACCATATCAAAGATTTATAGAGCGAAAATATGAAGTGCTTTCTCAACACCTTCAACCTCGATCAGGTTAAGCAAGTCCAACCTTCGGACAACCAGGACTGTGAGCCGCAACCTTGCTGCAACCAAACCAGACAAACTACGGCATTGTTGTCACGAGCCGGAATTAATAGCGAGTGATGCGAATTATTAAATTCGATATTTTTCCTGTTGGCGCAAGGGTATTTGATAGTATTAGATTCGCTTGCTGTTTTATAAGTGATCGATGCTTGCTGTAGAAAAAAATTGTAAGGTGAGATAGCGTGACGGAACAGGTACGAAATACCACATAACTGACAACACCGTGTGGGATTGGCAATGACTTTACGCTAAATAGCGGTTACTTTGTTTATGTTCGTATATTTGGTAACAACTTCGTAAAGGTATTATGTTATGAATCGGTTTCGGTCTCGGTTTTAGGTGATGATACAAAAAATGTTTGACTACAATTACGTTTGAATAAAATTAATTTAATTGTTACTTGCTGGAATTTGATTTGAATATTAAATTTATTTTAGAATCAAAAGATGTAAACAAGTTTATAAAAGTCGCAGTGTTATTCCACACACAAAGCTGTGCCATTATAATAGCGATTAAAATATTTGAAATACGTGACTATATAGCGATTAGAATTAGGTGTCCGGTATTCTAATTATAGACTCTAAAGACGACAACAATGGACATTTATAAAATCTAAAAATATTAATCAGGTTACGCACCTTCGCACTCATATTTACCGAAATACTTAAATGAACTAAACGGTCTAAGAGTTTACACAAAACATAGTATTACTGGGAAAGACAATACAAATAACGTCGTAGGTGGTGAACCCACTGCAATCGTAGGTGTTGAGTTACCGTAAAACCTAACAAGGATATCCGGATCCGATAATAAATGGCTTCCTTGTGTCATTTAAGGTTAGGACGTTAAAATCTTACAAACGCCAGCAAATATTCACTACGTCACGTCAGTCCGAACGAATCTTACGTAAGATCGACAAAAAAATCGGATACATTTTTGCACGAAGCGTGGCCAGCAAATAACTTCCTACTGCTCGATTTATCGATTTAAAAGTACTCGGTTCTAATATTGAAGTTTGAATTTAGCGAAAAATAATTTGGTCAAAAGCAAAATCGCTTTGCAAAATATTTGTGCCGTTAATTTGATGTTTAAATACACGTTGGCATTTGGCAGAACTACAAAACATTAGGAAAACGCGGAGTCGATTCTGAAAAATCGATACATATTGGCATACATTGATCAATTCTCACAGCATTCACAAATACAGCAGACATGCTGTCTTCACAAATACAGCAGCGGATATGGATGAATGACTTGGTAGTATGAATTAATCGCGATGGATCGATGATTTGAAGAAAGTGGCTGGCAGCTAGGGTTTCCAACCCTCCCGAAAGCCCGGGAGACTCCGGTAATAATGGTTCACCTCCGAGCTCCCGCGATGCACTAATTTTTCCAGTTCTGATTTTTATAAATAACAAAATTCCTGTTTCTAATGCTACTTGCGAACGCGTATTCAGTATTATGGAACAAATAAGGAGCAAGGAAAGAAACTGAATGATTATTTCTTTAGTAAAATTAGAGTTACAAATACTTACAAACTTCGATTTTTCATTTTTTTTAAAAACTTTTTACAATTTTGTGTAAAAATCGTCAAATTAGATGCTCCTATAGAGCAATGTAATTTATTTAAAATAATTAACTAGTATCTAGTTGACTTGACTTTCTTTCAGAACTGCACCCGCTGCCCCCGATTTGGTAAAATAATCCCGGGTTGGTTCTTTCGAGTGTTGGTACCTACTGGCAGCGGGTTGATGCGGACTGCTCAAAACCGGGATGGTTGGAGCTTTTTGGTCCGAGGTTTATTAAGTTAAACAGTAGACGGCAATTGGGTGATATGATGATGATGATGATGATGGATTATTTGAATTTATTACTAGAACCGACTTGGGTTCTGAGGCCAGACCAGAACGATAATCAAATACAGAACGATGTTTTTCATAACTGCATAAGTATTTATTGACAATAATTTATCTGGATGATGTCAAAATTGTTTGCGTAAAAAATATTATTGGTAATATTATGTTTTCACAAGTTCTAAGCTTTATTAATAGGTACCTACGCAAAACGGAACGAATAATAGTGAAGTCACACGTAATGGTTACAGGAAATATTTATGTGTTATATTCACAGATATAGATAGATTATATAAGACCTGACACGATAATTATGACGGTTTCGTCAATGCAGATAACGACTTCACACATTTTATTTATGCTTATATTTTACTAGCGGCCCGCCCCGGCTTCGCATGGGTGCAAATTAAATAATTAAACAAGTCGTCCTCGTTTATCGCTCTGGCTTTTAGTGAAAACCATATCAAAATCGAAATTGCAAGACGAACGGAAAATGCCTGGGAGAGCTATACCGGTTCATGAAGAAGCTATTTAAGGACCCTTGGTCCATGTCACTGAAGCGTAAGCTGATGGACATTGTGTATTCTCCCCATCTAGCACAGATTTGTTCTTTGACTAACATCCAAAAGTCCAAACTCAGGGTTTGCCAACGGATAAGTACTAACAAAGCGCAGTATACTAGGTGTTAAATTAGCACACCACGTTCGAAACTCTACACTGCGCTCCAAAGCGCAAATGGTTGAGTGTTGCCCGCAATTATATACGCAAAAAAAAGCAGCAACGTGAAGGCAACTCTTATAAGGATATCCAAAATGTATTTTATTAGGTATCAAAATTATATGGTCAAAGGCCTTTAGTATTATTTTATTGCTTATGGCATGTTATGTATTGAGAGGGTCAAAAATGTTAACAATATTTTATAATCAGGCAAAAAACAGGTAGATGTTTCAGAAATATCATAACAAACAATCTTGGAGATTTCACTGTAGACTGTATTTCTCTTTGTTCCTTTATGTGTATATGTCACCGTAAAATTGCAAACGCCGTAAGATTGTAAAGTAGCGCGTGAAATTGTAAACTATTTTTTATTAATAAAACACGGATATATTGGAAACTACATAATTTATTTCGATGGGATTTATTTATCTATTTGTGTACAAACAATAAACTTAAAGAAAGAAAATTGTTTACAGAGAAAAGAGCACAAAGCTACTGTAAAACGATTTTTTACAATATTACGGAGTCTGCAATTTTCCGGTGACAATACAAAATGATCGAAGAATAATTAATTGAATACAAAAGGAACTGACTTTTGTTGTTGGTTGTATTCATATAATATACCTATTAAAGTGAAGACCTCAACTCCACATTTATGTGCATTAAAGTCTATTTCAAGTTTAAATAAGTATCACGATTATCTTTAGATCGCAAAAAATAATCACACTAAAAACATTTTCATGTAAAGTAACGCCAAGACGAGTACATATTGCTTGCACTATGTTAGTTATAGATCTTATGGAGAGCCAAGCTCCTAACCTAACCTAACATTCTCTAACTCTCATCATAGTGCATAGCGTTCTGCAATGGTTCTGCGTGAATCCTAGTCTTAAAGTCAAAGTCAAAACGTTTATTTTAATTAGGCCATTAAACGGCACTTTTGAACGTCATCATTTACATTTAAAATAATATAGAGTGACTTTACTGCCTCTACTACTAAGTTCTCTACAACACCTACACCTGTCAAAATGTGTGGTTTGGCCGTTTTGTAACTCAAGGACCTATTGGCACAAAATTAAAGCCTAGTGAATTACTTTCTGTTCATAAGCCCGTAACACTAAATCTATAAGAGTACGAAAATTCGACGAAACGCTTCGAGAAAAGGTAGTAGTGCACTGCGCTTCCGTTATCTCGTCTTGGCGGGGACACTACCGTGCCCCCAGGGGCTCGAGTCTGCTATTGCAATCGTGTCTCAATGACCGGTCAGTGATCGAATATTTGACAACTTTGACAGTTTTTGTATGGGAAATGTGTCATAAGTTTGACGTTATACGTCAAAAATCGATCATTGACCGGTCATTGAGACACGATTGCAATAGCAAACTCGACCCCCGGATAAGATGTAGGTATCTAAGTATTATTTTTTTCTTTTTACGTATAAAGGCCAGGCAATGTCACTCAACCTGTATTTTTTAAATTTTGATTTAGGTAAGTTTTATATTTTAGTTTTGACAAAGTCAGCAAGGCATTAATGTTTAGTATTCAGCCAAGGAACCATTAAAATTAGACTTAAAATGTTGAATATTATTGACGTTCCTCAGCTTTGTGATTTGTTTGAAATAGTGCTAAGTGCTACAAAACTTGTAACATGGATTTTCTATAGGATATGGTAAGTCTAAGAAAAATATTTCCTACTAATAACAGGCTGCAGAGTGCAGCCCAAGAGTCGACAAAATAATATCATGCTGCTGCTTTTCCTTCTCTCTTCCTATACTGCCTGGTACCAGGAAAAAAGAAGTTCAGTACGCATTTTTGATTCGCATAACCCGAAAGAAAGTAGGCCGCAGCTGATTGTAGTTCGAAGGAGGACGCGGGCCGCGTGAGGGAGAGTCAAACCTCACGCCCCAGTCACCGCAACAGAAGAAGACGGCCCGGGCGTCGCACTATGGGACCAAACCGTATTTTCCATCTCGAAAATGGTTTTGGCGAAAGTCGTATATTCATAGATTTTTTTAGGGTTTAATACTCTTAAAGGATGGAACTTACGAATAAATCTCAAAAAAAAAAAAAACTTAGTTTTACGTTTATAAACTGAACCTCAAACATTGGGTATAAATATTTTCGTGCCAATTAAATTAGCGTTAAGGAAGTTCAACACAAAATTATTCGGAAGTTTTCCAAGGAAGTATGTTAGTGTTATACATCATAAGAAAGCTTAGAATGTACACTTTCCAACCACGTTCGGTTTTTGTACAAAAATATTTTCGTTTTATTTTATTTTATACTTTTTAGTGAAGTAAATAAAATTTCGTTTTTGTTTATTTCAATTGGAGTTTTCATTGTTGCCGAAAGCTGCCGGTGTCAAGTTAATCACTCTAGTAGATACCTTACCTATTCAGTAATATGAGGATTGAATAAAAACTTGCGCGTTTTTTGCGCAAGGGTGATTTAGAAGCAATAATGCCAATCAGGGGAAAATAAAAAAATCTCCGAAAATTACGTTCTTCTTTTTTATTATGAAATATTATATTTAAGTGTTATATTTTGATGCTCCCAGACAAATGAATGATCTTTTAAAAGTAACAACGAGAGTTGAGAATGAAAATGCGTTTAAATACGGATTGTCGACACTACACGCATGGATAAGATTTATGGAAATGATCCTCCATATTTCTTACAATTTAGGTTTTGAGAAATGGTCTGCAACAACTCCAGAAAACAAGCAACTTAAAGAAGACAAGAAAAAATATGTCCAAAAACGTTTCCGAGAAGTGCTTGGTTTGCACATTGATAAACCACGTCAAGGTTCCGGTAACAGCAATGACGGAAATACGGCAAGGAGATTTTTCCAAAATTACCAATGTTCTGCAGAGATAACCGGAATTGATGAAGAATTGATTAAGAGATTATATGTAATTCTTCAAACTATGTCATCGGGATACCCTATAAACGCAGAAAAAATCGGCCAGTATACATTGATTACCGCGCAATTATATGTAAGCAAATATAACTGGTACTACATGCCATCTTCGGTCCATAAAGTACTTATACATGGTGCTAAAATAATAGAGCATTATGCAGTTTTGCCTATAGGACAATTATCCGAAGATGCCCAGGAAGCCCGAAATAAAGATTACAAGAAATATAGGTTACATCACGCTAGGAAGTGTTCCAGATCAGCAACAAACGAAGACGTCCTGCATATTTTATTATATACATCTGATCCTTATATATCTAGCTTGAATAAACCAAGTTTTCTAATATCCAAAGAATTGTTTGACGAAGTTAAAGAATTGTTAGAAATAAAAGGTGATGAATAGTATAAGCGCTAAAATTTTTAATTTTTTTATCATGTAATGTTTGTTTAATAATAATAATTAAGTTTTAAACTTATTTTAAGCAAAAGTGTAACTTTTACTGCTATTTTAATGTTACTGTATAATTTTTTGCATGAAATTTCGTATAACTGTAACTTTGTAATTTTTTTACTAAAAATATATAATTTTTAAAATGTTGATGTTTAATTTCTTTTATTGCCTAGATATTCAGAAATACGCAAAAAAAAATTCAAGGAGAAAAATCACAAAACAACAGAGTTATCGATTTTTGAGATGGAAAACACCGATTGGTCCCATAGTGCGTCGGGAGACTCAGGGCGACTCCCGGCTAGTGTAGGCGCGGGCCTGCGGACAGCGAGTCACTCATGGCTCGCTGTCCGCAGGCCCGCGCCTACACTATATAGCCATGAGTGACTCGCTGTCCGATAAGGACCAAGGTCTACTCTCTTAGCCCCCGTAGTTTCGCCTTAGTGTCGAGCGTTTTCTACTCCGTATCACCTACGGACTTACGATTAGTCCCGAACCCGAACTAAGAACAACTTGGTTCGGTTAAACAAAAATGAAGTAGAAAACGCCCGACACTAAGGCCGAAACTACGGAGAGAGAGTAGACCCCCAGGTCCGGGTCGACGGCGCGTTGTGTTCACGTGCGCCTCAAAGAGATGTTAGCATAGTAGACAGAGCCTGCCAGAGTTGCGGAATTTGTTCGAAAGAGTCACAGCGGCCCTGGAACGCAAATAGTATTTGGAGGAACACGGATGGGTTTTAGTCAGTAAGAGTCTGACACTCCCTTCCGCTCCGCCCAGAACAAAAAAAAGCTGATTCTAGTTTTATTTTTACATTTGATTTTAACATAAATCGCTGCTTTGATTTATACCTGGAAAAAATTGGACTCTAGCAGAACCTAAAACGCACAAAGACAAACTGAAGCCGTGGCAAGGTCAAAATTCACAGGATATTCATTCAAACAGTCCAGATACTAATCTAAATGAACAATAAAAACCCTGGACACGTATCCATGTGCAGCTCACGGACAGCCGACGGATAAACTGTTTTGTTTGTATTACGAAACCTGCAATTGGCGCCGAAACAGGCTTATTTTAATGTGTCTTTAATTACATTTATATGCTGAATTCGTATTTATGGACTGAAGGTCACTGCAAGGGAACCTTTAATGCATCACCTTCATGAAAACTGAGTTCAATACTTTTTTTTTAATATAAGTACCTAACCTGTTCGGAGTATTGCCAAATCAGATACACATGGATACCTTTTGGGTATCCAGTTTTGAAAGGTGAAGGATTCAATTAAGCTGTAAAATTGAAGTGGTAAAAAAAAAGGTTTAATTACTTGCTCTTCTGTAGACAATGTTTTATTTAACTCCAAAATACAAACAATTTAATAAACTTTGGCGACAAGCTCACTCAAAAATATGTTGATATTTGTGTTTATTCCATCCATCATCAGCAAATCACCGCACAAAACCGTACTCGGAGAAGAAAGACAAGGAAGGCCGATCCCAAGTAAATAAGACAAACAGTCAGGGGGAAAACTGAAAAACTACCAATGTAAATCAATACTCCAAATTCAGAATCCGTGCAAGAAATAATATACTAACTGTTACTTCTCATACATAACATGTCGGAACTAGCACTATCTCTAATGTAAAAGGAAATAATGTTTGGTATGCAAGCTGAACCCACTAGCCTAGAAAAGTAAGTACAGTGCGATGGTTAGCTAACCTTCACCTTACTAGACAGTTTGTTTCCAACACGAACCGAAGAGTAACTGCATTGCAGATAGCTACAACACGATGTAAAGGCTTTATTGATGATAAAGGTTATTTAGGCGTTTTTTTACTGTATATCTCCCAAAACATCACTCTAAAATATGACTATACGCATTTCTGAAACACCCTGTTCACATTAACCTAGAAAAGTAGCTACAAAGGGTTCATTGAAGAGAAACTGTGGCTAGGTACACTAACCTAGAAAAGTAGTATAGCACGCTGCAATAAAGGCAGGTAAGACTTGTTATGAAGCAGTGGCTGTAGAGAAGGCATGGCGTTTTTCCTTCCCGCTGTAACAATTGGTCACCGGACATGGATGCTTCGGAAAGTAGCTGTGCCGCATAGGTAGGGACCTATCGCCGAACTGCCTTCATGGCGGGGTGCATACTCTTGTATGGGCAGTGTAGAAGTACAGTGCGATGGTTAAATATCCTCCACTTTATTAGACTGTTTGTTTCCGACACGAAACATTATCCCAGTCCTTGTCCCATGTTACTTGGGACCGACCAAACACGTTTTCTTCTCTGTCAGCTATCACGCTATCATTCACAATTTTTTATATCATTCCTTACTTACACAATCTAAATTTGTTGTCTTTAGTTTCAGTCACTCTCCATTTATCCACGTTTACTTTCCACCACAGTCATCACTCTTTTAGTCATATTGATTTCATTCCTATTCGACATGATAATAAAGGATGTATTGAAGAGAAATTGTATCTGGTTTTTGCACTTGATGAGTTTTGGGAATCCTACGCCTGAGCTGTGAGATCATTTTGGGAAAACCGAAACCGCTAGAGGTGAATTTTAGTAAAATAATTGCTTCATCAGGTACATAAAAACTTGGGTCGCCTTGTTTGATTAAATTTTAACCCAAAACAAAATACTGTAGATTATTATTTTATCAGCTGGATCGATAACCTACTGCTTTGCGGTTTTATTTGTTATTGTATGACCTTGATCTGACGGAAAACTTATGATTAGATGATTGCAAAAAGACTGCACTAAGATGACCTTATCAGTACCGCTGTTAAGCAAATACATATTTGTGTTAGTAAGGATTTACATAATTTTCTACGTCTGCATTTCGCCATTCCACGCATACCTACGTATTAAATTTAAAGGCCACACGATTTTCACAATGCGGCCGATACAAATATTATCAATTTCTGACAGTTCATGGCTGTTAACAATGTAGTTTTCAACACTGTATACAAAAATATACCTATAGGTAGCATACGAAACGGTTGTTTTATTGAGCTGCTTATTATACTCAAGTTCTCACAACAATTTATGCGAAGGAAAACCGTACAATCTGAGAGCAATGTCAGGTTACAGAGCATATAGAGACACTTTTCTTATACGTATATTCCCGTCTGATGAGTTGATAGTAACATTAATAGAATTAGTCATGCTTCAATAAAATATAACAAAGTCATCATTGCAAAAGAATTATCTAATGACTCATTCACACCCATATAAGTCCAAACTCCGCCTGATTCTCGAGCTTAATGAGTCCGAAGTACAGCACTTACATACAGCTCGCTGACCAAGAAGCCAAAACCAACAATTACAGTTTCAAAATAAGCCATAACGATTGATTCTATTTTCGTAATAATTCAAGGTGGATTCGTTAAATTCGTAGCAAATTAATTAGTAGTGAGACTATGTTTAGTTGCGTCAAAATCTTTCACAAGCGCATGCTTACCGTTTTAGTTTAGTCATCAAACTATTGTAAACCACAGAACATTAGATGCCAGGGACTGTGATCAGGAAAGAAATCAAGGAAGGATAATCAACATTCAAGAGGCTTGGCAGTTGATAGCAGTATGACGTTATTATTGTACAGAAACGAGGTTTGTCCATTTCCTGATATGATTTCCTTAGTGGCGTCTCTGAATTAAACGAAAGAAATGAGGTAATTTGTTGCAGAGGATTCCAGGAGTCCGGAACCTGATTTTCTCAACTAAAACTAACCCGGAAACTTAAACAACCACGCAACGATAAAGAGGAAATACTGATTGATATTAATAAACCTTCACCGTCAATGAAGCATAGGGAGTTAGGGACCCTAATTTCTAGAACGAACGTAGACTAATAATAACAGGTAACATTGGGGGAATTGAGCCCCAAAATAGGGCCCTGGAACACTACAAATGAATGCTCTAACATGGAAACCAGGAAAAGAGCCACGAGGAAGGCAATAAGGAATTCGTTGCAGTTTTTCAAAAAATCTCTAATATGAACCGCTAAGGAAAATGACAGAAAACTTTATTCTTGAACAAATCCCATTGACCTCTGTAGCGTCAATGATTTGCTGGTATGATCTTCAGTTTTCCTATTGTTTTTTAATGGCCTTATTGTAGGCCTGTTTATAATGAGAATCACGTGAATAACGAGAATCGTTTGCGTTCGGAATAGTATATTGACACCATGAGCAATTTGTTCGGATCTGGGGATCTGGTCGTGTAGGGCCAACGAGGACCTCAATATGATATGAATCAAACGTCCAGATGGCCAGGAGGTCTATTGTATTGTTTTTAATGATTCCAATATTTTAGTAGGTACCCGTAACAAGAGGAATAAGTGATAAATATTAAAGATGAAAACCAGCGCCCACCGTTCGGAAAATGTCTGTCGCGAAACCAACTGCGACATGCTATGCGTCCAAAACACTCATTCTAGATGTGTAACCCAAAGCCGATAAAACATCCCTGGACCTGCATTTGTTTCCGAAATCTGCCTCCGTATCAGATGATATTTTAGAATACATGCAGCTATTTTAATCACTCCTTTCCATTAGCCCTTCCTACATTATTACAAAGCCGGAAATCTTTACGTTCAAGCACGTGGGTGATCCATAGGTACGCGATGATAAAATAGTTGATTACCTTATTATCGCTTACACATGGTATAAACTTGAAAAATAAAACACAGTAACTATTGGTGCAGTGAGTCAGGCTATAACCGAAACCTTGTACTTAGTATTACTTCATTGACAACTGAGTAAAAATAAAGAAAGTATAATTGTTGGCTGTCTGAGCCTGTCCACATGTGGCCTATAATAACGGAGATTTAAGACAAAGTCGGAATTTTATACGGCCTTCTTTATTTGGTAAAAACTCCAGGATTTTTAAAAAGTTAATTGTAATGCTAATAAAATGCAGACCGCAGAGGTATTTAAATCTGTTTAACTATCGAACATAACGGGTCGGCCATACAGCCAAACGTGTTTGATACGAAAACAAAGGCGATCTCGCTCAGCAATAGCATGTATATGGTCTGCTTACAGGCTGCGCAGACGCATCTTGAATGCCGATGACTTTAATGCCACCCGCGGTAACCTCATTCGTCGTATGAATATGAGGTGTGAATTAAATAAACATAAAATCCACATGCTTGGCGGAGGACAATGTGACCTCGGGTCGCTTTCAAAATCGCTTCGGGTCGTGAACGAAATGGCTTCGTGAAAATGAGAAGGGCAGCTGTATAAGGGCATGAAGCACGGCAGTAGTCGTTTGAGATTCTTATCACGATTTCTCTCGATTAATCTTCGATTGTATAGACGATAAACTTCTTTGTTCTCCAAAACTATTCTTTGTACAGTTTGACGTCAAAAACTGTTCCGATGGCAGGAACTAGAATTTAAATTCATATATCTGTTACCTAGCAGCCGTTGTGTGTTTCAAGTTTTTTTGGGGGACTGACCTTCTAATGCTACTTCCAGCGGAGAAAAAAAATGAGGTCTTATCGTTTAGTGTTATGGGCTTAATTTAATTAACACTTAAGACTACTTTGTCAACCAAGCATCTTTAAGATTTTCTTTGTACTACATTAAGTGTAGCTGGTACTGTCGACAAGGTTACTTGGTACAAAACACCATTGCCTAACTAGATGTTATGAACCTTCAAAATATCATTAACTGAAGGTATAAGCTGGCAGTTTTGTAACAAGTTTAGTGGTCACTAGTGGGAGTTACGAGTAATAGTATTACTTTTTAAATATAGGTTTTGTGAGTTGGTGACAGGTCAAAACAACCGTTTTTAGGGTTCCGTACCCAGAAGGTAAAAACGGGACCCTATTACTAAGACTCCGCTGTCCGTCTGTCTGTAACCAGGCTGTATCTCATGAACCGTGACAGCTAGACAGGGTTCCGGACCCGAAGGGTAAAAACCGGACCCTGTTACTAAGACTTCGCTGTCCGTCTGTCTGTCTGTCTGTCACCAAGCTGTATCTCATGAACCGTGACAGCTAGACAGTTGAAATTTTCACAGATTATCTATTTCTGTTACCGCTATAACAACAAATAAGTACTAAAAACAGAATAAAATAAATATTTAAGTGGGGCTTCCATACAACAAACGTGATTTTTGTGAACTACGTTCGCGAGTCCGACTCACTCTTGGCCGGTTTTTTTTTTCTTTTGGCAGAGCACAATACTGTCTTTACCTATTTCAAGGCAGAATATCGTAGTTTCTACTTTCTATTAAGCATAATTAAGCACCAAGTATTATGTTTCAATGTTTTAATTCTATCTCGCCTCAGCCGCTCTGAAATGACTTGGAAATAATTTTGCACACGCGTTGACTATGGTCTGGACCAGGTCCAGAACACGGGATAAGTTTTATCCCAGTAGTTCGTTACCGTGGGGTAAATGACAATCACGCAAATCACGCTAGCGAGGACGTGGGCACTTGGGCAGAAACTAGTACTTATTAAACTAAGCTCTAATCAGGCAAATCTCTTTGTTTGACATTCAGGATTCAAATTGTCACCCACACCAAATCCCCAAAAAAAATATTATTTATTTTCATATTTGTTTTATCAGAAGTTTTTTAAAAATTCTCAGAAGTTCCACACGATAAGTACTCTGAAAACTTATCGTCAATGGTATTTAATTTACCGTGGACCTAATAACGTTAATATCATGCTTGAGGTTCCAGAATGGCACATAGCTATGCAGTTAATTTGACCGAATTAGTAATAGTTAAACTTGTTTGTTTGTCGCTACCACAGTTACTTGTTTTATTTCATTTGGACTAGTTTGATTGTTTTAATAAATTCGCTCCAGGTTTCAATATTTAAAAAAACCGGCCAAGTGCGAGTCGGACTCGCGCACAAAGAGTTCCGTACTATTATCTATTAAAATCGACAAAAAAATCACATTTGTTGTATGGGAGCCCCACTTAAATATTTATTTTATTCTGTTTTAGTATTTGTTGTTATAGCGGCAACAGAAATACATCATCTTTGAAAATTTCAACTGTCTAGCTATCACGGTTCATGCATGAGATACAGCCTGGTGACAGACAGACGGACAGCGAAGTCTTAGTAACAGGGTCCCGTTTTTACCCTTTGGGTTCGGAACCCTAAGAACAAGAAATTACAAGTGAGTAACAAATTAAATAATCCATAAAAGCGTGGTAGATAATAAAGGCCTGATGTGTGGGAATCAAGACAGACATTTAGAAGAAATAGATAATAACCTATTCCGGTTATGGTGACGCTGGCGGTTAAGAAAACCCAAACAAAGACGCGGAAAAAAATTGTAAACCGATATTTATTAGCCTCAGGCAGTAAAGCTTCCGGCAGATAGAATTCGAGACTGTCCAATAAACTAAGAGATACTGATGCCTGATGGTAATACGTGCCGATTTGTAAACGAAAATGATTCATTAAAACAAACGCAATCTTGCAAAACTAATGAAGAAACCAAATACCTAGAAACTAAGTGTCATATCTTTGTTTCCCGATCAAATCAAGGTTACCTACGTGTTTAGATGTGGGCGAGAGTCGAGACCGATAACAACTGCATTATGCCCTGCATTGATAAACTCTGACATCATTTACTTTCTCGGTCCAAGTTGGCTGCAGAGGCAGGTGTCCCTAGCGGCCTTGCGCAAGAGTGGGCCGCCGGTGTTCGTGAGCCGAGCTGCGAGATCGGGCGCAGTCGGTTGAACGCACTGGCGCGGGCGCATTGATTTACGGAAAAAAACACAGTTCCGCTGTTCATTCACGAAATACTAGTTCGTTAACCTGAGTGTTCGAAGTGGAATATTAAGTAAAAATCAGTGTTGTGTCCAGTGACCAGTTTGTGGATAAACCTGTGGTCATGTTGCAAGGGCTGCTGCAGCGCAGTGTCCCGAAGGAATGAAATGAAGGGAAGGAGTTACCGGGCGCCCAGTAAGCTTCCAGTGGTGCTGGGGAAAGTACTCCTGCGCTGGCTCTTCACCAAAGCCGACCTCGTGTTCTTTGTTTACCGGTTCGTTTCTTATCTATGATATAATTTGCTTCCTCGTACTTGCCGCCTCGTTCCTCAACCACACCGTGATGCCTCCGTATATATAAATTATAATTGATTAAAATTAACATAAACGCATTCCTTGACAGCTACACCTACACAGTGTTTTAATTGGTTATTTGAATTATTTTATTCTTGCTAATCTTCTACAAATCTTAACTTTAGTTTTTTAAGAGCAAAATTTATACATACGAGTGTATTATCGGTTCACAAATCTTTAAAAATACACCTTTGTCACTGATAAGTTGGTCATTGAGAAGTTTAGTTTAGATAAGGTTAAAAATAACAACACTTCAAGTCGCTGTACATACCTAGATAATGAAGGTTAAATATACACAATAAGGAAACAAATTGTAAAAGTGAAACCTTTAAAAACCTAAAAACTCTTGGTTGATTAGCATGCTACCACAAAAACGCCAAAGGTCAAATTTTGCGTACGCATTCTCGAAGTCTGAATTCTGAATCCAGGAATGTGAGTATCGATTTTATTAGGTAGGAACTAGGAAATCGCTACTCTTTTGAGCTTTTGACAATGAAAATCTGAAACGTTGGTCTAGAAGACTAGGCCAGAAAAAAAGCGCAGATGACTATCATTAGCATAATGTTTCAATCCATCAGAAAATGAGGGATAGTCGACATCATCATCCTCCTGCCCTTATATCCATGCAAGTTTGTGGACAGATAGATGTCAATCTGAAAATCGTGACGTTCTCATTCACTTCTCCCTTTTCTAATTCATATAATTCCGTGGGAGTAAACGACTGCATGCAGTCTTAAACTAAGCAGTAGTAAGTCTTCAGAATAAAAAGCAGAAGTGACAAATATTAGGTCCAATTGAACGAGAAACTTAACTCAGAGTTAATTGGCCCCTGTTAGTTACTAACTAGGAGTTAATAAAATAACTCTGGCTGATACAAACGTGCCTTAGCCGTAGAAACAACTACAGTTGAGATAGATCCTGAAGACAGAAGTTTCATAAAGTGGAAACCGCGAAATGGCTTATGATGTATGAGATAAGCCCAGGCAAGGTAGTATGACGAAGATTTATTACTACATGAAAACTATTCTGGCACAGCACAATTGATCATTAATTTCAAAACCGAACTTCGAGAACAGTAGACTCTTACAAGTTTTGGTGCTAAACAAGTTTTGTAATCACGTTAAAATCATTCGCAAACGACATAGCTGCTATTTTTAGAACATAAACAAGTTACATAACACATAAGAGATATCTAGAACAATAAGAAACATGTCGCATATTTTAAGTTAAGCTACGTACAGTCAATCACAGCGGTTTCTCACGATAGAAAAAAGGCTTGTCAAAAAAAACAATTAATATTTTTTTTGACAACTATAGTCCTATTCTGTCAGCATGACGAATGTCAAAATCGCTAAATTGTAGTCAAAGTTAAATTACTAAATCGTGAACTATATTTCAAGCTGTTTGCATTGTATTCAAAGGATGTCACATAACACACGACATTTTTGGCGAACAATAAAAGTTAAGCCGGTCAAGGTAAAATGCTTTATTTTCTGCAGATAGCCGTCGCTAAAGGGTGATTTTAGAAGAGCTTTCGATCGATTGAGACGTCAAAAACTAAGATAGTTTTGGGATACCTCTTAACGAGTTCGCTTTACTGGTGGCGACCTTATTGACTTTCAATTGAACATCCCATGTATCAAAAAGTAATTTTAATGATATCCTAGTAGTAGTACGTCGTCCTTTGTTTTATTTCGGAATACTGTTGTATTCGGATTTACGATAAGACTGTCCATTGTACACATGTTTTTAAATATTTCTCTTATTGTACAATAAGTATAATATAATCATACATAAACAAATAATGGGGGGGGACACCCTAAACGATACAAATCTATTCAATAATTTAATTCGTAAAATAAAATATGTAATTCAATCTTATTTACCTACTAGCTGTTGCCCGTTGCACTTCGTTCGCGTGTATGTCGGAAAGTAAAATGATGTAGCTAGGTTAGATCAATAAGATATACGAACAGTCAATATCTAGCATTGCTTGACCTCTTTTTTATGGATGGGAAAACATCAAATGACTCCTTCCGATTGGGGCAGAGTGGAAGGGAGTGTCAGACTGTTACTGACTAAAACCCATCCGTGTTCCTCTTAATGCCCGTTGCATTCCAGAGCCGCGGTGACTCTTTCGAACAAATTCCGCAACCCTGGCAGGCACTGGCCTTAGCGGGCCCCGTCTTTTATGCTGACATCTTTTTGTGGCGCGCGTGGAACACAACGCGCCGCCGTCGACCCGGGCCTGGTTCTTATCGGATGGCGAGCCACCCAACGCTTGCCATCCACAAGCCCGCGTTGCTTGACCCCTCTTAGAATTAGGAATTTGGAAGAGTGTTATGCCAGGCAATGGCTGTATCCCCCTCTTGTGTTCATGTAATTTCTCGTGAAGAAACGTTTTTTAATGATAACTCTCCTCTCATTTCATCGAAACTATTCACAGCAGTCCTAGAAGATATCGTGAAAAGTCAGTATGGATTGGGACTATAGCGGTATTAACGTCAATTGTGTGCCTACCTGTCGCACTTAAGATTTGCAGATGACTTTGTGGTTTTCACTGAGATCTTGGATGACCCCCAGAAAATGCTTCTTTTAAGTTGGGTCTTAGGATGAATATGGCCAAGACGTTATGGCAAACACCTTCAGCGATTTAAATCCTACTGGTAAAGTTGGAAATGAATCGTTGGAGATGATTAACCGATATGTTTGGCCATATCCTTTCAATTGGCAAAGAAAATAAACAAACGGAGGTATCGAGAAGAATACAGCTTGGATGGCCCGCTTTTATCAAAATGGAAGACATTCTGAAGCCTGCCAAAATTCTGCAATGTCTGAATTCTCGCCTCTATAACCAGTGTGTTTTCCTACCATTACCTACTTACTTACATGGACGCTCACGCAGGAGGCTGTGTACAGACCGATAGTTTCACAGAGAGCCATGGAGCATTCCATACTTGGCAGAGGTACGTCTTCGAGATCCGAAGACGTACGAAGGTTTTCAACATCGGAAAACGAATTGTGGAACTAAAGTGGAGCTGGGCAGGACACTTGGCAAGGCACGGTGATGACTGATGCGTCCGAGGACTGGAAGAAAAAGTATTGGTCGGCCGGCGGCGAGATGGGCGGACGATATTGTTGCCATCGTGGGTAGAATCTGGATGAGGCTGGCACAGGAACGTGGGGATTGCCACACGAAAAGAGAGGCCTATGCTCAGCAGTGAGCGAAGTCGAGCTGTGGATGATGATGATGAATCACGATGTTGAAGAAAGTTGCTAAGGTTGTTAACACCCGATAGAGCTATGTAAATTGAGAAGTTATCCCCCGCAGAGGACACGGTGGAGCATACGGTGAAGGTCTGCCCTGCTTGGGCGGAGCACCGCGGTGTCCTCGTCGAGGCGATCGGCAGCGGCGACCTCTCGCTACCGGCTCTGGTTCACTCCATGGCCAGAGCGAAGAGGCAAATCTCACAAAAAATATGGGAATAAATACGATACAAAAAAAATCAAAAATAAAAACACCTTTAAGGATTCGAACCCACACCTATTATTTCGAAAGGCAGTTTTTTGAACCGAAGGTCTATGAGTTCTGTTGACATTTATTTCAAATAGCCGATCTTATTTATGTCATGATTTTTGGCTGCTGAGCTCTCCGAAAGTATAGCGTGATGATAATCATTGCATAAGTTAGACCCATAAGTATCTGCAATATTGTAATATGTTGTGGCTTCTTATAACAGTTCCTCGCTAAACTGTTTGGAAAAATGTCGAATAAAATTTTAAATGTTATTTTAAGTACACAAAAACCCATTTTATTATTATTTTGACAATATTATGCAGTAAAAATACATTTCAAAATACAAAATAAATACAAAAATAATAACAGTTGCTGGGGATCGAACCATGTGACAATTGTCGTTCAAAACAGACATTTTTGAATATTGCTCATCCCCCAAAGCACATAGATTCAAGATGAAAATCACTTTGTCCAAATAAACCGTTTACATACACTTTTGAATTGTTAAGGTCAGTTAGTCAAAAACATAAAGCTACATTCCAAAGCGTAGATCTCTATGGAAAAGAACATGCAAGAAACTCCACGGCCATTCTTTTAAATCATGAGCCCTGACATGTGAAAATTCCCAATTAAAAAATAAATCTTATGTAATGTAAATAAATATTAAATTCGCGGCACAGCGGAGTGCTCGTGTGTTTAGAAAAATACTGGTTACATTCTATTCTACTCTATTTTTGTTTATAAGTCGAACCGTCCAGTTCAGCACTGTTACGACGCAAGAACCAGAATTGTTCGAGACCGACTAAGTCCGACGTCCAAGGCGACACAACTCGATTTGCGTCCGATACTTTACACGAATCACAATTGATCGCGGAGGCTTAGTAATAGGGTCCCGTCACCGTGCGTACGGTACCCTAATAATCGGTAATAGAATAGCCATTATTTGCAAATCGAACCGCTCGACCTTTCGAATTTGAATCTATAGCGCAGGCTTAGTAGTAGAGTCCCGTTAGCACTTTGGTACGGAACCCTACAGGCCTGGATTCCCAGTCCAGTTCAGCACTGTAACGACGCAAGAACCAGAATTGTTCAAGACCGACCAAGTCCGACGTCCAAGGCGACAACAACAATCCGAACAAATCAGAGATTTCTTTTTACGATTTTGGACTTGATACCCTGTCAAAGACTTGAAAGACCTTTTATGCGACCGAATACCCTAGCGAACGACAATGCTGTTAAGAATCGTGTGGGAGTCATACTCTGACGGAAAATCTTAACACCGTTACAGAAAAACGCGTCATCAGTGCTACGCCATCTATCGACCATTTGGTAAACTGACAAAATATTTGGCCGAATGGAGACGGTAAATAAGGAGCCCATATATAACAATAAGTAACGTTATGGTATTAAAACGTTCACTTTTATTTTACTACTTATTAAAAGTTTCACAAATAACTCAACAATTTGTTTTGATGTTATTTTCACGCTTACCTGCATTTTATCTTTCTCAATAGATGGCGCCTAACAGTCGGTCACCGCAACGCTTAGCGCTGTATGAAGTTCCTTACTAAAATTAAAAATTCAATATCTTTTGATTTTGTGGGTCGATTTTGATGAAATAAACGCTATATGTTACTCGGGTTAACACATATTGTTAATAACTTAACTTTCGAAACCAATCAGTGGTTTTTGCGTGATGCTGACACAAACAATTGGATAAACAGACAAACAGACAAAAATTTCAAAAATGGCATTTTTGCGTTTTGTACCTTTTTCCTAATATTTCTCAGTTATTTTTATGCGAAAATATTCAATGTACAGACACGGCAAATCTACGATTTTATTATATGTATAGATATAGATTATTTCAAGACTCTTGTTCAACAGTTTGATTTCTTTAAATAAACACAGTAAACATAACTCTTCAAGCAGTTAATAGATTGAATTACTATAAATTTCATTCATGTTCCCAAAACGGTATTCATTGACATTAAATGCACAGTTACAGGTCAGAATCGTAAAATACAGATTGGAAACATTTTTACAACGGTGAATACTGCAATCAGGTTCGAGAAAGTCAAAAGCTTTCTGTTCAGTAATTACGGCTTGCACAAAAAGTGATTAGCCTATTTTAACTTTTCATTAAAGTTAACAGGAAAAAGCTGATTAATGTGCTGATAAAAATGATTAAGAGAGTAGACCCCAGGGGGTCTACAATGGGTAGAAAATGCGCGACACTAAGGCCGAAACTACGGACTTGGGGTTTACAGAGTAGACCCCGTGACCCGTCGTTATTCTTCGATCATCGTTAAGGTCACCCTGACCACAGTCGGCCCTGCAATGCATGCTAACAACTAAATAAAAGCGGCACTGCTAAAATTATAGGAACGCTACTCGCAGTTTTTCCACAATATGACACTAAAACATCGATTTTTTTGCGGTAACAGTAGAAAATGGGAATGAATACTATTTATCATAATTAAAACGTCTATTGTATGCCCATATAATTGACCTGCCTGTGTTTAACTATTCTGTACATCGTGAAAAGTATTGATATACTTATGTACATTTTTAAGCATCAATCGTGCCTACGTATCGTATCCGTATACTCAAAGATCTTTCATAACTTATGTTAAGCCTTAATTTCATTAGATTTATCACTAGAATATTAATAACTTGTATTGCAGAATTCGATATTTTATATAATATCACTGGAATACTTTCATAATTTAGATTTGATTGAGATTCTACTCTCTCATTACACTTTCGCCTAACTTTCAAGTGTTTTAACGATTTTTGAAAAAGTTGCACTTCTTAAGTACCTTAAAGAACTTCACGTACAATATTTTTTACTCCGTTCAATAATAAAATTATTGTGAGATAAGTACAAGGCAAAAAATAACCATCTTACTCATGACCGTCTCTCTCTCTCTATTGTGTTAATTATAAAGAAAAAATAAGCACATCTAAGATACACACAGATAATATTCCCATGTTCCTAATGTGTAGGTATTTGCCCATTCATAATCGTTTAAGGCAATTAATCACTGTTTTTGTCAATAAATAATGCTTACAATAATCACCACCAATTTGTTAAATTCGTAGCTAATATTACTTCATTATAATAACTAACAAGGCGACGAAAATTTTGGAATGTTAAAATAATATAATTTGGGCAGGATTAGCATTTAGAATGAATACGTCATAATTTGCTTCTAGTTTCTCCCCGCTACTTCGTTCGCGAGAAATTTCTTGTTTATAAACATAGTCTCAGCGATAGTGTAGCTTTCTATCAGTGATTTTTCGTTTAGCTCAGTACCTCTAGAGATACACATAAAACAAGCAATTTTACCATTTTAATTTACTACTATAAGTAGCCAAAAATAATATGATACCGGTTTTGGCGATGACTGTACAAGAGACATTACGTTCGTGACATTGCAAGGGTTCACAGTCTACAAAATGTACTCCAATTTATATAAAGATAGATACGAAATCAACGTACTGTTTTTTTATTTATTTATTTAAACTTTATGTACAATAGTGGTGGTAGTGGTAGAAACTTGTTTGTTTAGTAAGTTGATTGACGTGAATTATATACTTACTTTATATCAAACGCAAGTCGAAGCAAAATGTTTTTCACCATTATCATCATCATTAGGTATTGTGTTCATTATTTTGTGTTTCAAAGGTTACTGGCGCACTTACGTCTAGAAATGAGCTGAAGGATGATGTTATAAATACCTCATGCTTCAGTAAAGAGTACCTTACCTCATTTTCTTACTTATATTTTTGCAACATCTCTGTTTATCCCCGTTTTTTAACCAACTATCACCCAACATTTCCCTTTCCTCTATTTATTATAACCACAGATATCTAGTTTAACCATAAAGGTACTTACGGATACCTAGTTATTCCATACTTCGCTCTAATCTAGATTTTTTTTTATACCGGTAATCATCTCCTGTTTTCTTTGATTTCAGTTTTATTGGGTATGCGTGTCACTTACACGTGCGACCATCGATGAACAGCAGCGTGGATTTCTTTGAAAGTCTTATAGACGAGGATGGGCGCTTCGCTGAGTTAAATTGCCAAGAGCCTCAGCGAGGCTACCGGCCACGACAGCGACAATTACCTCAAGGTAGATAAGTTTTCATAAAATAGGTATATGAAAATAAGACTTGCCAACTTGAACATTATTAATTATTATTAAAATGCGGCGCAGCGCACCGCGAGTAAAAAAATAAATAAAAAAGAAGTTCAAAAACTAAAACCCGAATATAGAAAATTCACGTTCTAAAAAGTATGAAACAAGAAAACATTATAATTATAAACATACGGTTTTGCCAGAATAGGTGGCATACGAGTATGTTTTCTTGTTTTATACTTTGTAGTCGGGTTTTAGTTTTTGAACTTCTTTTTTATTTAAAACTAGCGACCCGCCCCGGCTTCGCACGGGTGCAAGTGCAATGCTGATACTAAATATACCTACCTACCTACTACAAAATGTCCTTCTACATGACGACATCACATTAGAAACCTCTAAATTTATCAGTGTTTATCTACAATATTATGCATGTATTATACACAATTATAAACCTTCCTCTTGAATCACTCTATCTATTTAAAAAAACCGCTTCAAAATCCGTCGCGTAGTTTTAAAGATTTAAGCATACATAGGGATGGACAGACAGCGAAAGCGACTTTGTTTTATACTATGTAGTGAAGTGATTATTTTGGGGTTCAAATTATTATATTACTGAAAAAAAAATGTTGTTTATTTCTTAATGCGCCCTAGAGGTCGCCACATACAATGTATTGCAACATAACCTAGCCTATAACCAGCGGACAATACGCTTCCAATGACACCTCATTCGTCAAATTATTTATTTATTTATAATATAATTATTTATTGATAAATGGCTTAGAAGTTATGAGGGAACAGATGAACATACATACATATACCGGTCAAATTCATAACCCTCCTTTTTGGCTTCGCCGTAGTCGGGTAAAAAGTTCAATATTTATTTTATTTTACAAAAATCTATGGGTGAGAATGTTTCCGAACGTACGTATAAACGTCTGTGGGCGTTCTTGGGCATGCGCGGTGACCTCGGTTAAGCGGGTTAAGAGCCAGTGTTGCCCTATCCAGAGAAAACTAACGAGTTGTGTGTTTTACAGACAAGAGAACGTTGTTTTCATCTGTTTTAGAAAAAGTATTTGTGAATGTGTCTCATGGATTTAGTATCACCATCATCATCATTGGTTTCATTCATAGGCTTAGCTTTTTCCAAGGAAATTTTGTAAGCCTAGCCTTAGAATGTAGAAAAAATAGCATTGCAAGTTAAATAAAAGCTTGTAAAAATTAAAATTTTGTAAAAAGTAAATTAGATTTTACACGAAATAGCAATGTAAAAAAACTGTACTTGTGAGATGAAAGTGTTTTTTACATAATATCTAATCTTATTTCTTTTTTGTGAATAAAAAGTTAAGGAATTCGAAGATTACTTGGTTTGAAAAGAAATTGGTCACAAAAATCAAAAACATTTCCCCAGTGCAATATTATTTTCTACGTTTCGTACCTTTTTTATGTCCAAGATATGACAACACTATCTTTTCCGCCTGCCAGCAAACAAAATGGCTGACGTCAATGCCTAGGAGCTCGCGGCCCAAATGTTTGCGATAGAATTTTAAAATATTGTGAGGTCACATAATCACTATGTCGAATTTGTGTTCTAGAATCGTTTCAAAACCTCCAAAAAGGTTACAGGACAGTGTTCCTAGTATGTCCGTAGCGCAAACAAACGCTTGGATGAATGGTGAGCTTGTGAAACAGTGTAAATATTGATTTATTCATGTGTCAATTTAAATAAGTGTTTTTAAATGATTGTAGAGGTCAACAAATAGGTTAATTAGGGTTGTTTGGTTTAACGAATGTAGTTCTGTGTTATGGTTCGTAAAATTTAATATAGCTCGCGACCTGAATTCTGTTGCATTGGTCGTATTTATAGCTTGTCGATATTGTTGGTTCCTAAGACAGTATTAATGTGTTTCCAGCTGAGAATATCAACAATGGTGGTGGTCTGTCGCTGTCCCCGCCGCACACGGTGTCGCAGCGTGAGACGGGCACGCAAGTGTCTCAGTGCTACAGTGGTCCGCCGTCTCCGTGCGGGTCCACAAGCACGACGCCTTCCCCCACAACGTCGCCGGCCCCTCCTCCGGGCATCGCCACTTTAGACCCTAATTGGCAAGCCACAAAACCCACAGTACGGGAGAGAAATGCAGCTATGTTCAATAACCAACTCATGTCGGACATCACATTCATTGTTGGAGGACCCGGTATGTATCTTAATATTGTTTTCATAATATTATAATCAATAACCTGTTTATTGTAGAGATAATTTCAAGTACCTATTCAGGAAAATGTTTTTAATATCTGCTATAAAACCCTCAGTTTTGTTATTCATTTTATCAGGTTTTACTTCCCCAAACAATGTACACTCATGATTATAATAATATTAACATGTGGCTTTATTTATATTCCAGGCCACTCACAGATAATACCCGCTCACAAGTATGTCTTAGCTACTGCCAGCTCGGTGTTCTATGCTATGTTCTATGGAGGCCTTGCAGAATGCAAGCAGGAGATTGAAGTTCCTGATGTTGAACCATCTGCTTTTCTTACACTTCTCAAGTGAGTTTTGTACTTATTTCTTTTCAAGGTTCATGATTAGCATTTATTTAGGTATTTATTATTTAATATTGTTTTAGGTACATTTACTGTGATGAAATACAACTAGAAGCAGATACAGTATTATCAACTCTTTACGTTGCCAAAAAATACATTGTTCCACATTTGGCCAAAGCCTGTGTCAATTATTTGGAAACTAGTCTAACAGCAAAGAATGCATGCCTGCTTCTCAGCCAGTCCCGGCTCTTTGAGGAACCGGAACTGATGCAGAGATGCTGGGAAGTGATAGATGCCCAGGTATGTGAATCTACTGAGAATCTCGCTACAATGTGTCTCGAACAATCATCATCCTACAGCAGTTTATTGATGGAACTATCAGAATCATCCAGTCGAAATTTTTCTAGTCCAGAAAGCATGGAAAATATCCATGGAATTTACAATTGATAACCCTAGAATATATTAAGAATTGTCATTCTATTCTATCCATTACTGACTGATCTTCTGACCAATAACTTATCAAATGAAAGTGTAGAGACAATTTTAGATTTTGTTGAAGTTATTCAAAATTATTGAAAACTATCAAATATATTTATTTAATCATTCAAAATTCACACTATAGATATTAACTAAACATATTTTTTGTGCCACAAAAATGCATTTGTATACTCAATTTTAGGTTGTGATTTAGGCTTAAGGGTGAAATGCTATACATATTATACTTTATATTATGTAAATAGATTCTATTACTTTACATTCCAATAAGCTCTCTGTGTATTTCTAGTCATGTTCATAATATACAAGATATATATTAACTGCAATACAGTTTGCTTGAATTAGTATACGCAATGGTATGTTCCCCATACATTATGAATGTTGTGTAATTCATGTAATTGTTTAAATGGCAATTTTGTAATACTTATAATGTAATAAAAAGAAATAGATCTGAATAAACTATTGTACAAATTGTATTGCAGTTTCAATAATCCTTCACCTTCTTTAACAAATAATTGTTTTATTTTAGGCAGAGATGGCCCTGACGTCAGAAGGCTTTGTTGATATTGATGTGTCAACACTAGAATCAGTATTAGCGAGGGAAACACTCAATTGCAAGGAGATTAACTTATTTGAGGCAGCTTTAGCTTGGGCACATGCTGAATGTGTGCGAAGAGATATAGATCCTACACCTACAAACAAAAGAGTCATGTTGGGAGGAGCCATATACTTGATAAGGTTTCCCACAATGTCATTAGAGGAGTTTGCTAACAGTGCAGCTCAGATTGGCATTTTAACTCCACAAGAGACAATTGATATATTTTTACATTTCACTGCATCAAGCAAACCACAATTATCATATCCGATAAAAACAAGAGCAGGACTGAAAGCTCAGGTAATTAAATATTTTGCATTTTATTTACAGAATTTAATTACATGTACAGATTATGCCTTACTTAGTTAAATTGTTCTATTCCAGATATGCCACAGATTCCAATCATGTGCATACAGGAGCAATCAGTGGAGGTACCGTGGCAGGTGTGACTCGATACAATTTTGCGTAGACAAGAGAATATTTGTCGTCGGTTTCGGACTTTATGGATCCTCAAATGGGGCAGCTGACTATAATGTTAAGATTGAACTGAAACGCATGGGCAGAGTGCTGGCAGAGAACAACACCAAGTTCTTTTCAGATGGATCAAGTAATACTTTCCATGTGTACTTTGAGAATCCCATACAAATTGAGCCAGAGTGCTTTTACACTGCTTCAGCAATACTAGATGGGAGTGAATTAAGTTATTTTGGACAAGAAGGTTTAAGTGAAGTGTATATGGGAACAGTGACATTTCAGTTCCATTGTTCTTCTGAAAGTACCAACGGCACAGGAGTGCAGGGAGGTCAGATCCCAGAACTTATCTATTATGGACCCACAGTCAACACTTCAATGGCCAATACAACCACTAATGAGGACTGACAATTGACTAGATCTCACCCTTTTAACTATTATTCCGTATAGTAAGATCGGAACACTTAGAAACTCAATATAATATTTGATCAAAAATATAAATTAAATTTTTTAATATAGGTACTTAACCATTCCCAAATGTTAAAATTGTTACGTTGGCAAACTTTAAAGTTCTTGTGTATATTGTTGAACTTGACTAGCTAATAAGATAGACGTACCTTAAGATTGTGATATGGGTGTCGTAATAGCTCTCTATAAATCAGTAGGTTCTAGACCTATCATGATACAAATTCATTGCAATATATATAGTTATTACTTAATAATTAAATGTTGTTTATTTTTGTAATTTCACCTTACTATCACACAACAAGATTACGCTCTGATGAGGGCAGGGGCTATGGTGTAAGTTCAGTAAAATTGGATAAGATAAAGGGTTGGTTGCTGCACATTTTAACTTAACGCCTATTGAACTAAAATTATATTGTCGTTTATGTGTGACCTAAACGGGGCCAGACTTTCCAAGTATTTGAGATTAAAATATTGGTATGCACTTCTCTGGAACTACCAGTCGGATTTGGAAAATTATTTTTGTATATGATAACCACATTCACGAGGAAGGCTATACGAGAACGGGAAAAAAACTGGATACGCGCGTACCAAGTCGCGGGCAAAAGCTAGTATTTTAAAGGTTAACCTTTAAACGCCAACGATTACAAGCGACAAAATTAATAGGGAATATGCATGCAATTTTTTTTATTTACAAAATGAAATACTTTAGGAAGCACATAAGAAATAATTTTTAAAATATAGTATATAGAAGTTGTAAAGCTTCAAATTTGACAATTAGAATGGACTTTGAAGTCGAATTATTAATTTGTTTGAGGCGAAGATTAGATCTCAACATTACACATTCATCAGACGCCATTGTCACTTTGAAGCGACACTAGTGATAAAACTGTTTGAACCAGCCTGTTCGATCAAATTACTTGAATGTGTATGGCTGGCATAGTAAAAGTAAAACTTGAGTACTTACCAGTAGGCGGTATGTTGATGCACAGGGCTCTCGACAGCTTGAAGTAAGTGCGGCCGACTTGGTAGCAGCAAATTGGTACAGCATCACTAACATCAATCAACAGATCTGAGGTGTTATGTTCAGAAAATTAAAAATACATTCAACTACAGGTAGAATCAAACGTAATGGCGACTCGGAACAATCCGCGAGCGGAGGCGAAGTAGCAATTTCATGTTCCAGCAGGGGTGAGGGGTTCTGAACAGGTCAGAATACTCTTTATTATGTACACCATTAAGATTTATGAAGAAAACATTGTATTGGGTGACACAATGGGCGGCCTTATTGCTAAATGCGATCAGCGACACGCGAACTTCACAGACGTCATTAGATTTGAATCAACCTATAACTAAGTTTTCGTAGGTTCTGCTAAGGTTGATAAAGATAAGTAAGGGTATGCAAAATGCTTTTTCAAGCTGCAATAGAGTCTGCTAATACCTATACCAGTCAAGGGCAGACACAATTGGCAATAGTAGCAAATGGATTCTATTTGACACTGACCCATTTTTCAATGAATAATTATTACAAATTCATAGGCCATGGGTCAGCTTTGCGAGTGAATTATCTAGTGAGTTTAGTTGAGAACTATATAGAGAGAAGTATTAATAGGCTGCTAGCTTCAGTTAATTTATTTTTCTAAAATATTTCTGACCGGTTTTTACCAACGGCTGCGCCCAAGTCGAATTTTCCCAAGGAAACATACTAAACAGGATAGAAAAATATGCTGTCCTAATCCAGTAGGTACTGTAACAATCTCTATACCCCTCAAATGTTATCCAAACCTGTTCATCAGCCAAAGAACTCCTGCTGGAACTATTAGGGGCAGCACAGAAGCGTCATCTATACTAATATTATCACTGTTACTTTATAATCTCTGGAACTACCCTCTGTCGGATTTGGAAAATTCTTTTTGTATATGATAGCCACATTCATGAGGAAGGCTATAGGCTGTATAGCATTACGCTAAAGCCCCTGGTTACCCTTAAATATCGACATTTGTAAAGTAAGTCGGAAGAAAAAGCGCTATCGAACTGCTTTATCCACGTGCGCTGGGGTAATGGCCAATTACACGTAAGTACTACAAAGATATTGGTTTTTATTATATAAGTCCGCGACACTATAATATATCTCTTTTTTTTACAGCGTGTAACAGAATTAACGCAATACCTTTTTTCGCTATTTCGGGTTTGGTTCCATAGTAAAAGTTGTTCATAATGATGAGTACAATGACCCCTTAAGAGGTATTGCGTTTATTCTGTTACACGTTGTATAAGCCACACTATGGCATTTTGGGTCAAATAATTTACTGAAAAATTAAAGTTCGTTTTTGAGGCATAATCCTTACGGGCGAAAGCTACTTCATCATCAAGATGATTTTATGAAGATAAACTTTGGCGTTTACAGCATGTTATTTGGACTCACCGTTTAGGAGATAATGTAAAATTAAAATAATTCTACATTACCAAGTACCGATTCGTGCGCGAGACGCGGCCGCCGAACGAGAACGCATCGAGCGTGCGTGCGACGGTGCGAGAAATTATTTTTGTATATGATAGCTACATTCATGAGAAAAGTTAAAGGCTTTACAGGAACGGGAAATTCCTACGGGAACGGGAAAAAACGAGATATGCGCGTACGGAATCGCGAGCAAAAGCTAGTGTTTTATATTTATAAAGATAGAGTAGTTTGAACGCGCTAATCTATTATTTTTGTGTATGATAGCCACATTCATGAGGAAGGCTATACGGGAACGGGATATGCGCGTACGAAGTCGCGGGCAAAAGCTATAGGTATAATATAAAAGCGTCTAACTAGGTAGAGCTTATTAAATAAACTTACAAAGTGACTACAGGCTAAGGGCCCCCACGGACCTCCTACTATGGACTACGGACCACGGCTTAGGGTGTCGCTGGGGGGAAGTGCAGGTTGAGCGGCGCGGACTGGCTCAAGCAAGGGTCGAGGCGGACATTGACGGTGACGTCGCGGCGGGCCTCGGCGGCGTGGGCGGAAGGATGGCGGTCGTGGTTTACGTAGTATACTTGTTTTTCTACGGCTTTCTTGGAGGAACAGTGGAGTCATCGGGAGTGACAAGAAACTGCCTCGGTTAACGAATCTGGATACGGGGGGGGGGGTCGTACCGGGCGGCCGAAGCAATAAGGGGGTTGCGGTGTGTGTCGAGGAAAAGCTTGGATGGTGGGCAATCTGAAGATACATGTAGAGTCTCATTGCGGACACAGAAGGCTCCCGTGGTTTTACGGAAGAAACGGTTTTGTACTAAAATTGAGAAAGCGCCGTCTGGTGACTTGGTGAAACCTTTTTTTTCCATACGATTTGCTTAATTAGAAGCTTTAATTAACAACTTAGTAAAAGTGTTTACGTAAACGCGATAGAGAATGTATTAAAACTCAAAATAGACCCTCAAATGTTAAGATGTGATTGGTTGATTGACAGAAAGAAGTATAGGATAGGTATTGGGTAGGTTGATTTAGCTTGATCAATAAACAAAAGTTTTCAAAAAAGGATACGGGCTGTGCCTTCTGTCCTGCAAGTCATATACACACAAGCTGCCTGTGTGTGACTTGAGGGCCTTCCAATGGTTAAGTGGCGAGACAGCGCCATCTTGTAGAAGTTACAGGCAATGTCTATGCACTGCTGGTTGAGACGTAGCTGTTGGCAGAGTGCTGTGATTCCCTCACGGGCTTTTCTTAGTGTCACCTCTCTGGATTCCTGTCCAATGCCAGCATTGAAGGCTGTGGAGAGAAACATATGGTTTCTAAATCACAATGTTGGAAAGAAACAATAAAATTATGTAAGTAATAGAGATGTAAAATTGATTGTTTGCTTTTGTTACTGGATAATTGCAAACTCTGTAACATTATAAAATATCTTGAGAGACTGTAGCACTCACAACATGTTGGCAACCAATCAGTTTGCGGTTCTACAATTTATCAGATTTTCTTGCCTAGCCAGGAAGCGGAATATAGGCCTCAGAGAGCTTAGGGCTCCCTGACATGAATAGGTTATGTTCAAATGATATCACGGGAGCTAGAGTGAGCAAGTGAAGCAGGCGAACTTAGCTCCCTTCGTGCCATTTATGGTAGGTACCTTTAAACCCTGCAGACAAATAGGAGCCCCAGGGCTATGTTATTAAGGTTAGAATCTTGAAATTGTATATACTTAACATTTTGTTACTTGCTGTTCCACAATTTCTCGTAATGACTTTGAGAGCTTATAGACTTATTTTGATGCATAAAAAAGTAAGTATTCCAAATGTTTAGTTGACAAAAAATAAAAACGAGCTTTGAAATAATCATAACAACAATTGTGTATTACCCATATTTGCAAAATAAAATTCTATTCTATTCTAATAATTCATCAAGTGTTTACAATCTCATATGATATTTTATAATCTTAGTTTGCCTTTTTTTTAAATTTCACTGGAATAGGTAATAAAAAAAATATGAAATTCTTTTACACATGTAGCTACACTTTTGGTTCCTGTCTGATTGGTTGGCTACATGTTTCTTGAAAATTTTTTGTGTATGAAAGCGAAGCCACAGGAAAAAAATAGTGGCCTATAACCAAATTCTGTAGTTTATTAGTTTAGCTCCTTGGAATGACTTATTATAAAATTAAACTATTTCTTGTAGCTAATCTGACAAAGCTACATATGAACCAAAGATCTTCTAAATGTAAATGCTCCAAATGGCCTACATTTTTACAAAACATCAAAAATATTTTCTAAGCAAAATCTTTCTAATGATGTTGAATTTTATTGACAGTAAATAAGCAAACTTGATAAATGTAGTTTAAAGTACCTAGGTACTACTTCAAGTGGTATTAGGAATTTAAAACGTAGTTTAGTACCTAAATGACTTGTTGCTTTCAATTTATTTACCTCGTCCGAAACCTGTAGCTCCTCCCTTAGACTCAGCTGATACGAACTGCCCAATGGTAGAAGCCCCGCCATGGGCGTTCTCTTGGAACTCGATTTCAGCTACAATAATATTGTCTTCCAACACTGACCCGCAGTTCGTACACACTGCATCTCCGCGGGCCGGGTCCACCTCGATGTCCGAGGACCCGCAATGCTTACATTTCTTCCCAGACATCCTTCTGTTCACAAAAATTTGAACATAAACATTGATGAGAATTTAGGTTAAGTGGACAAGAAACAATTTTATCATTGAACTTTATGATGCTATTACATATTTACCTAGTAACTAATTTTAAATTAAAGTAACAGCAGCCGTACTTTATGCTTCACTTATGTATTCAGTATATCTTCTTGGGTCAAAAACATAAAATAAAAATATTGTCACTCCGAAGGATGGCTGACATTAGCGTACTCGTCGACGACTTGGCATTTGATTGAGAAAGGAATTTGGGAAATAAAGAGAGGCAATACAAACTAAATGGTGTTAGAAGAGGACATAAATAAAAATGAGTAGGCTCAAAATCGCAAAATGGAGTACTGAAGTTAATCGCTCTGAGCTATGAGTTATGACATCGACTTCGACATTGACATTTTGACACAAACTACAAACATCTGTGCGTTGACGTTTGAAGAGATGTAGGTACTCATTCTAGAAAAGACTAAAATACTAAGTCGAGTTTAGTAACTACTACTAGTAACAAAAGCTACAAACAAACTAAATAGGTTGCGAGACTAATAATTTTCCCGTTGTGTTGTTATACCTATCACAGTTCTCATGGATACAGGTCAAAAATGCACTCACTACTCTCTCATAAATATTATTTTGAGCATGCATGCATTAGATCTGAAACTTTCCATGGTTTTCTCAATTTTTAATGGTTTGCAAAGGGGTTTTAAACATAAGAACTATAATTATCAGCACTGGTGAAACGCAGGCTCTATTCTCATTCTCTGATGTTTTCTAAATTTTAGTTGCTCGGCCATTACGTCTTTAATCCACATTTTAATTAACCACACCTTCCATTAGCCAACTATTGGTTAGACAGTGTTTACTTCCTCCCTTGCAATAATATTAATCATCTGGCTATCAAATATGATGGTTAGCTAGAGAGGAATAAATGGGAATAAAACAGCAACAGGCCTTCTAGTTGTTGTCGAGCTGAGAAATATAGGTACTATCGAAATAATTTTGCTTCAGACAATTACTTGACTTCAACAAAATAAATGGACGAGCTCGAAACAATTTAAAATAAAAAGTAAATTACGAATGTAAAAGTGAAAATGTGGTGAGTTTTCTTGGTATCTTCGCTGAGTCAGGCAACCTTGTTCTACCAAATATTAGTGACGTCATTGAAATGAAGCTTTACTATTGGTCGGATATCACGCGACCCTGTATTTTTAGACTATGAGATCACCCTTCAGTTTCGTTTAGGCTGAAGTGTGACGGTACAACCAAAAAGTAATTTAGTGTATGATAAAAGTCGGCGCTTGTGTCGTTTTGTTACGGAGCATCACTAAATTCTAAGGAGAGAAGGGCATCCCCAAACCGACGATGACGTCATCGTTTGTGTGCAAACTGCAATGATGAGTCATCATTGTTGTGTTCTCGTTGGATAATCTTTTTCAATTCAAGGCGCCTTATTTTGATTCAGTTGCTGTCATTAGTGAACTGTCACAAGAAACTTCGTAGCATTTGATAGTTACGCGGAACTACAAACTTTGTTTGAACTTCTAGATCGCATTGATAATACGCGTTGTTTGTCGGGCAAATTACGTAAATCGCATCTCGTGTTGAATCTTGGACTTGAGTGAATCGAACTGATGACGATGAAGCTGGAAATCAGTGATAGTCAATCAAACCAGTCGGACATATCTTGCGATGACAGTCAATCGTCGCAGGATTCCTCCACAAATGATTTCGTTTCCTCCGTACCGACCTCTCGATCCTTACTTATGGTAAGTAAAACACATGCAGTCCAAATTCCTCACCTCAGGTTGATGATTATAGAATGTAACAAAGTTTGACTACATTTACACTTCAAAGTAACTTTATTTTCGAAGTTTTGAAGTTGTTTGATATGTATAAAGCTGCTGTGCGACAATGTGATGCCCACCAGTATAAATAATTCACTAAAACTTTCATAGTTTATTAATTTTACAACATTTGTGATGAACAACAGGTTTTGTTGATCTATTCTTCTATAATTTAATAAGACCTTGATGACTTCTGACTTCCTTGTGTAGCATCATGAATTGACATTTATTAGAAACAATACAGACATTTCAATTTTAAATGCAATATATCCCTGTCAACTATAGGAAATCAAACTGTCCTACCTCAACATGTATCCGTTGTACTTACTGTGCAATACAATCTCAAATTGGTGATTCTCAGCCTATGCTATTTTTTTAGACTAGATGATATAAAAAAAAATGTTATGTCATAGACTTCAATGCTCTGGTTTCGTAGAGGTTCCTAAGGTTTATGGAAGTCCCGTTTACATTAGACCGTTAAGGTGTTTTAAGGTAAAAACATTATAAATTCAATTCTAAGAATACAAACAGTCATATACTGAAATAGGAGTATATAGTATGTAGGTACTTGAACCTGAAACATAACAAGGTTGTATTGTACTCAGATGCACAATAATAATAAAAATTTACTAATGATTGGTCACATTACATAATGTTTTACATAAAAATATTGTATTAATAGTTTTTAGTTAATTTTATATTAAATGACTAGCCTATCTGTATCATCGTTTATTTCAACAATTGTAAATAAAATTACATTACTTTTTGAAAAATCAGTGTAAATGAAAGCAATCAACAACAATCTGACAACCATAAAAGTGACTTGATTAGATTCCCCTGTTAGTTTACTGACTGATAACACCCACTCATGGGTATTAAACAAAGTATATTTAAAATAAAACCTTTTAGAGGTTGTCCATTAATCACATAAGGCTTGGGGTGGTTGAAAAAAAACACAAAATATAACAAGGGGGTGTGAGATATCATGTGCATATTTATTTGTTTGTTGAATGCGAATTTTCCAGAATTTAATTAAGTACGTAACCTATATTTAAAGATGGTATTCTGATTTTTGAAAGAGACTGTACCAAAAAAATGCACATGATTCTGGGAAGGGGGGGTGGGCTTTTTTATTACCACGAATCACCAGAGGGGAGGGGAAGGTTTAAAATTTGCTAAAAAATCATCATGTGATTAGTGGCTGACCCCTTATCCATTGAAAAGAATAAATATATTATAATCATTGTAAATAAGGCCTAAATACACTTCAATATTTCTGGGCAGTCTGTAACAGTGAAAACGTATAAGTGGATAAGTTTTGCGGATTGATAACAGCGCTTATCTAATATCTCCTGATAAAATGGATTTATACCTGTCAGAATGAGTCACCTTTCTTTAAATTTAGTTGTTGTGTCATAGCAAACAAATTACACCTTAACATTGATAAGATTCTCAGAAATTATGTGGCTTTTTTCACTACCAATATGCTGATAAAAGTTATTAGTTTTTGATGATGAATCCTATTAATAAATCCTAGGTTTTCCAGTGACTTTTCTCTCATGCAGCAACCATACATATATGTTTCTGGAATAAAAACTAGCCTATCTACACATTATACATCTCAAATCATCCAAACAAGTGAAAGGTTCGTCAAGACCTAATTCTAATTTAGGAGGCTACAAGAATAAACAGGGCAGCCAATGGACAGCTTCCGTACAAACCCATTATCAATATCCAACATATTGCTGAATATAATCTGGAATGATAGTTAGCAAATATTTTTTTTAAATCTAATATGAATTTACGCTCTTCCTGCCAATTTATACCTTTAACACATTGACATCTGATAAAAGTATAGATTACTGATCGCAGATAAGCTCAAAGAAAAAAATATATTTATTAAGTTATGACATTCAGTAACAGTATAAGTAGCTTGCTTTCTACCAGTGAAAGAATTTTTGGAATGAAATTAATACTCCAGAGAATACCGTTGAAAAATATACAAACAAACTATTTTATTTCTTTTTAGATTACTTTATTAACAGTTTAGGCATATGATTGATTAATCATATGCCTAAAATTGTTGTTTTAATTGATTTATCTGTGTTGTTTTCCTTAAAGTAAGTAAATGTGATAAAGATATGTTTTTAATTATAGTATCAGTTGTTCTAAAACTGAAACATTAATGAACATTGAATGCAAAAATTGGTAATATTAATTTACCAATTTTTGCATTCAATGTTCATTAATGTTTCAGTTTTTATTTCTAACTTACGATTTAGTTTTAAAAACCTAATTAAGTTACAGAATAGTACTTAATTAAGAGCTAATAAAAATAATGATGTACAAGCTTCAAGCTGGAACTCTATTCTAACTTAAAATACTGTAGTTTTAAGAGCAAAAAAATTGTGTTTACTGTTAATGAAATCACACCCAAAATTAGGCTTGTATGTCCCAAAAAGTACAGCAATGTACCTAATAGTAACATTCCTATACTGGATAATTCTCCATTTAAATAATCCTTAAAAAAACATCTAAATCCGATGAGCACAATTATAAGTAGGTAAGTATGCTACTTCTACATCAATATAACATTAAAAATAATATAAATTGTCAAAACATTTTCCATAACCAAAACACCCACCATGACAGGAAAATTCTAAAATGATCTTAATTCCATTTACAGCTTGATGGTGTGGTGGACCATATATGAATACCTGTTCTATAGGGAATTATAATGTTGTTATATGTATTTATTGTCCTGATGAGGATGTTTATTTATAAACTAGTATAGTATGTCCTTGGTTGGATACAGAATTAGCTTAGTAACTCTTATTGTTGGTATTTTCTTCTCAGATGAAGGATTTACCTTTACATTATTGAGGAGCTTAGAACAGTATGCAGTGGGTTTGATACAACTATAAAAAAAAACTGGCCAAGTGCGAGTCGGACTCGGGCACGTAGGGTTCCGTACCATTATCTATGAAAACGTCAAAAAAGTCACATTAAAATATTAATTTTATTTTAATTAAATAAAATAAATTTCAACTGTCTAGCTATCACGGTTCATGAGATACAGCCAGGTGACTAACAGACAGACAGATGGACAGCGGAGTCTTAGTATTAGGGTCCCGTTTTTACCCTTTGGGTACGGAACCAAACAAATAAAATAAAATAAAATAAATAACCCTAAAAAATGATTATGAGAAAATGTTTTTAGTTAATTGAAACAGATTATCTACAGTACCTATGGAAAATATATACTATCTATACTAATATTATGAAGAGGTAAAGTTTTTGAGGTTGTAGGGAGTAATCTCTGGATTTACTGAACCGATTTTAAAAATTCTTTTTCTCAGACCAACAAAAAAAGGTAGACAGCGCACCGCGAACATCCAAAGTGAAGCCACAAAACCGTGCTCCTTCAAATAAATACACAAGCTCACGCACACACCTACACTAAAACCATGCTCATCGCTCTTAGTACGTCACGAGCCGTCGTCTAGAAAACATTAATAGAAAAATATAATGATGCCTTCCTGGTGTAGTAAAAATTTGTAAAAACAATAGCTAAACACATAAAAAGTCTCACGGAATCACTTTTCACTTGTAAGTACTTGAAATAACATCGTTTTATTATAAATTAACTATGGTTACTTGGAACAAAAACGTCAACAAACGAAAGCAGTGACATTAAGTGCGAGGGTTGCCATAACATGATTTAAAATTTCCCCATTCGATTCAGCAAATTTTAATGATTTCTTTCTTCGACTTATATTCCTATTTACTTTTTTTTTAATGTGCAAAATATTTTAGATTTGATGTTTTTCAACACATTTGCGAGAAAACAGTACAATAGGTTATGAAAAAAACTTTTTGTTTTTAGATAACAGTCGGAAAGTCGCAACAATCTTTGACGTTTCTAATATGAAAATAGCCCGAAATTGCAAACGGAACTACATCTTTAGTCTAATTTTTTTTTTAGTATTTCTACTAAAGAGAAAATGAGACTAAAGATGCTTTTTTTTGTTCATGATAAATAATAAATAATATTTATTATGTTAAGTAGGTTAAACATAACACTTACACGTCAATGTTCGTTATGTTTTATCTTGATATTACCTACTTTTTCTTTAGTCAGTGATTTTGATATGGTGGTCTTTTTGAATTTTATAAAGTTGATTGAAAATATAATTACCTATTTTATTTCAAAACAATTTACATAATTACTCATACCTACGAATATGTTATAATTTACGCTTCGACAACTTATAATTGAATGTACCTACTTAAGTAGGTATGTGTGATGTAAATTTTTTTTTAGGTATCTCTTTAAAAAAATTAAGTTACAATACCATAATTAACAACATCTTAGTTGTGCTGACTTGCACAATATTAGCTAACCCATAAAATATTATTTCCCAAGTTATAGGAAAAAAAATAAAAAAATGGCAACCCTTTGAGACACACATAGATAAAAAGATGGCTTCACTTTAGATATTCGCAGTGCGCTGTCTACCTTTTTTTGTTGGTCTGAGTTCTTTTTGTATATGATAGCCACATTCATGAGGAAGGCTATAGGCAGGGACGGGAAACAACGGGATATACGCGTACGAAGTCGCGGGCAAAAGCTATTAGTTAATAAACTGCAATGATTAAATTAATGAAAAGTTGTAGGTACCTACTTCAAAACAAACTTTACTTAGAAATAAACAATGCAATATCTTAATTAACTAAACCTAAAATCAAACTGGTATTTTATTTTATTAACAAAAAATAGACTTGAATTCAATTAAATGAATGAGTTCTATAACCACAAATGGTTTACAAAAGGGATTATCTATAACATATCATTTTATTGAAAAAAATAGACTTTAATTCAATTGAGTAAATGAATGAGTTCTATAACCACAAATGGTTTGCAAAAGGGATTATAACATTGCAGATAGGCACACAGGGCCCAACATTTTTAAAATAAGTATTCACAATGTGGTAATAATGTACTTACATGACATGGCGACAGATAGCACAATACATAAACAATTTTATATTGAACTAGCTCTTCGTCCGCGCGAATTTAGTAGGTAGGACTCCAGAAATATCCTCTAAGAGGCTAGAGGATAGAGCAGTTTTAGAAAATTAATCACATCACGATTTTTATTAATTACCCAGACTATTTCGCTGCTGAGACCACAGGTTTAGCGCAAATGTCGCCCCGTTGGGGGTTGATTATAAATATCGTCACTTTTTTGATTGTTTATTTATAATATTTCAGTAAAATCCTCTCCTAAAAACTTCATCACCCCTTTTTTAATGGATTGACTTGAAAAATCCAAATACACGTAAGTAATTATTTTTGCAAAAATTAAATAAAAATAAATAATTAATGCCGAGTTTCAACTTTATCGGACCATGTGTTAAGATTTTTCCATGCTAACATTCACACCTGCTAAATCGTATTTTGGAGGTGGTTCTGGTTTTGGTGGTTCTGTTCCGGTCTGGCTGTTTGTGTATGTGACTTTGTATGTTTGTAAACGCACCCACGATACAGGAGAAATTCCTAGTGTGGGGCAACGTTTTTTTTTAAAAAAAAAAAAAGACAACCTTTATAATTATAATTTACTTAGGTCAGTATTCGTACCAAGTTCCAAGTAAATTAGCTAAAGGAATAAGATTTTCCATACAAACTTCCACCCCCTATTTCACCCCTTTTCGGGGAGAGTTTCCAAAAACCCTTTCTTATCTGACATCTACCTCCGTGCCAAAGTACATTGACCACCAACAGTACCGCTTTAAAGAAGAAGAGTATGACCTTAAAAATATACGCATAAATTATAAAATAATTTTTTAACCACTCTTAGTTCATTTGGTAGAAATCGTATGTGGGGTTTAATATTTGTATTTAATTAGTCATTCATTGGATTTTATTGCATACTTTTTTAAATGGCGTATATTTGTCATAGCAATGTGGCCAATTTAAAAAACCACCCCATAATCGGTTTTAACGGACAGACTACAGTTTCAAAAATAATTTGAACTGTAACATTTTTCCTCCTTATTAATATTTCTATTATTTATGTGAATAATGAAAATAGTATATTTTTAATTAACATCTTTAAATAAACTCTTTTGCAAAAAAAACGGGCACTTTAGATTTTTTTCTCTACTTCAATGAAGAAGAACAAGAAATAGGTTTTGTTAATTTGACGATGTATTGGCATGTTTTTTGAAGCATCCTGGCATGATTCTTTACGTTCCAAATTTAAAATTTGAAAAGAAAAATAATGATTATTGTGGATTATTCTAAAATTGCTTTACTAATGGCGCGAATTGCTGAAACGATTTTTAACTGATTACGATATTTTAAAGCTTTTTGGATATTTTCTGCAAATTAAACAATTTAATCTTTCTTTTTACATTAAATACCACTTTTTGATATGAGTGATAAAGCGATAAGGACCGGTAAAATTATAGCCCTACTTGAAGAAGGTTGTTCGCAAACTTACGTGTCTCAGCGGCTAAATGTGAGTCGTTCAACTGTCCAGAGGACTTGGCAATGGTGTCTAGAGACTGGTTCGGTCAAAAGAAGACCCGGTTCGGGAAGAAAACGATGCACAGAACCAAGAGATGACCGCTTTTTGGTGAGTCAGGCGTTGCGTAATCGTAAGGCGTCAAGTGTGGACCTGAAGAAGAGCCTTGAAGAAGTAAGAGGAGTAGAAGTTAGCTTGTGGACGGTCAGGAGGAGGCTTTTGGCTGCCAATATCAAGAGTTACCGCCCAGCTCGGGGCCCTAAATTACTCCGTGAGCACCGTGTTGCTCGACTTCAGTTTTCTCGGAACTGCGCTTCATGGACTCTGGAGGACTGGAATAAAGTATTGTTTTCTGATGAAGCTAGAATCTCTTTGTGTGGAGAGGACCGACGCCGGCGAGTGCTGCGAAGACCACGGGAACGCTATGCGGAAGTGTGTTTCGAAGAAATCACTCCTTATGGCGGAGGCTCCGTTATGGTTTGGGCAGCAATTAATTCGACGGAGCGTACGGAGTTAATTTTCATAGAAAATGGAACATTAAATGCACACCGGTACATAATGGAAGTCCTAATTCCATATGCACAACCCACATTGACTGCACTTGGGGAAGATTCCATTTTTATGGACGATAATTCTCGCCCGCACCGTTCTGGCGACGTGGAAGCGTACATGCAAGAAGTTGGGATCCGTCGTTTAGATTGGCCAGCTCGAAGTCCTGACCTCAATCCAATTGAGCATGTGTGGGATGTTCTAAAAAGACGGGTAAGATCAGTGCAACCTGCTCCACAAAACATCAGGGAGCTAAAAAGAGTCATTGCAGAAGAGTGGGAACGTATTCCTCAAAACGTTATTAAAAACATCGTGGAAAGCATGCCCAGAAAGATTCAAACTGTGATTTTGGCAAGAGGAGGTCACACTCGTTATTAGGTTTTTACATTTGTAACTTTATTTAATTAAAAAAAGTAAAAAAAAAACTTGTCTTTATTGCCGACCACTTCTTATTGTTTGGGCGTGTACGTCGATTTTAAAGAATCCATCGTTTTTTTTTCTTTTAATTGCTCGAATTCACTTCACGCGCATTAATTTACACGATTATAAGTATACAGACTACGTCAAAGAAATAAATTTCATTTAATTAACTAAAATCGACCTTAGAACGTAAATTTCCTTAGGTGCCCGTTTTTTTTGCAAAAGAGTGTAGTATTACTTTACTAGTTGAATCTTTCTTGAGTTGACAAATCAGTTACGATCAGGGGTGATTTAGATTAGCTGTTGATAAAATTATCACGGCCAATGTGAAAGGTGAACTGTCAAAAGTGTCACCTACTCTCAATTTGTCTAACAAACGGGATGGGCAAGTGAAAAAAAAATATCGATATTTATTGTATCGTTTAACATTTTTAAACACTATCGGTAAATTATTATCGAGTCATCAATATCGACAGTTTTGGCATAATTATTCATAAATAGAAAACAAATATTTAAAAAAACTGTTTTCTTTTTAATTTCTGCATGTGCGTATTTTTAGTTTTCTTTCTTTTTTGTAATTATTTGTTGAAAAAAATCCGACAGTTTTTAATTACCTGTTAACTTCAGGGTCACATACGTCTCACACTGGATGGCATAATAGTATTAGATAGTATTTTTGTGCATGCAGCCAATAGTCTTACTGTTATTATAATGCATTTCATATATATTCTGGCGGGTTTTTTTTTTAAGTTGACGATGCGCGAGGAGCCTGCATGCCAGGAGTATATTGTAACATTAAACTCAAAACCAGAGTTTAGTTAAAAATATATCGAAATTGATACGATTCGATACTCTAAAATAAATATCGATATATCACTATTAAAATATCGATAATTGGATGAAAAAATAACGATATTTAAATAAATCGATATTTTTTGCTCATCCCTACTGTCAATATGTCTATCAAACAAAGCATCTTGTCGGCACTCGGCAGCGAATTTTTGGTTTATTTGATAATAGTTGAGTTTGTTGTGCTAATAAGTAACATATCATTGCGAACTATTATTTAATCTGTCATTGTGTTGAGACCGTGTCCAGTCGAGTCTTCAGAAGCTCTTTTGAAGACCATTGTGATTGTACTGTGAAAATCAAACAGTAGGATGCTGTGCTCACGTTATGTGACCATTTTGCGGTATCTAAGTTGGGCTCAATTTAGGTCTGTTGATCCGCCGGCTCCGTTTTTAGACGACATATTTTATGAATATGATAATGTAGACCAATAAAACTATTTCGTTGCTCTATTCAAGCATTTTCTATTTTCTACTTCCTTTATTTTATGAACAAACCTACCCTACCTATGAAATATTATTTATTTGGGATCATTCATTGGTTTCTTGAAACTGTGTTCTGTAGTCTAATGTGAATTCAAATCACATTGTTGTAAAGAACTGTTTCTTTGGTGAAAAGTTTGTTACAAAACTAACCTCAAAACTGAACAGAAAATCAAAAAACTACAAACACCCCACAAAATAAATGGATAATTTTTATTTCCTTTGAAAGTACTACATCACCCCTCTTTTATATCCAATTTTTGCTATCATACAAAATGTTTTGATGCGCAACCACGGCCAGAAGAAAACTGAGCAATCTCTTTTCATCTTCATAGGTCGAGCAGTTTCTGATTGATCTTTGATTAATCAGTGGGTGAATAAATGAATGAATGAACAGATTCTAACCAACCGTGCGGTAAACTGCCGGTCGATTCTGTCGACATCTCACGGTGTTCACCTAGGCGGAGTGAACGACAACTGAGCTGTCATTCCATCTGATTTGTATGGTTTGACAACTCACCCGTCGTGCACCCCGCCCAAGTGTTCTATTCGACATGTTTACAGAATCGCACAGCTGTACCCATATAGCCAACCGTGCAACCATATATTATGTGGGTACAGTTTACCGCACGTGATACCATTCGAACTACGAAAACCACTCTTATTTCTACGACACAATGGAGCTGAGAAACGTGTTGTTGTCTGAGTTGCATTTACTTCATATTGGGGAGTTTGGGGATTGATGTACACCAACATTGACATAAAAAACAGGCTACTAAATAAATTCTAATCAACTTGAAATGTTTGATCAAACTCCTTTCAGTGGCTATTGCGTGAGAGTAATAAACATTCATCCTCGCAAACTTTCGTGTTAAAATAGTTCCCACTGCTGGGCAAAGACATCCCTCTCCTTTTTCCACACAACTCTTTCCTTTGTTCTTACAAACTTTTTCTTAAACTAAAGAAGATCTATAAAACAATGGTCAGGCCACAAACAAGACTGCATTGTATGGATCAGGATGTTGGGTCACGAAAGGGATGAATGGAAAGCAATTGTATATATCTGAGATGAAAATGCTAATAGGCATACGTGGTAAAAGATAGAAGAAATTCATCATCATCATCATATCAGCCGAAAGACTTCCACTGCTGAACATAGGTCTCTCCCAAGTGTCGCCACAACAACCGGTCCTGTGCGTCTCGCATCCATCGGTTACCAGCGACCTACACCAGGTCATCGGCTGGAAGGCCTTCCAACGCTGCGTCATTCGGTACGCGGTCGCCACTCCAGAACTTTTCGGCCCCATCGACCATCTGTTCTGCGAGCAATGTGCCCTGCCCACTGCCACTTCAATTTGGCGATCCTTCGGGCTATGTCGGTTACCTTGGTTCTCTTGCGGATATCATCATTCCTGATCCGATCACGTATGGAAACTCCGAGCATTGCCCTCTACATTGCCCCTTGGGTGACTTTAAGCCTTCTGATGAGGCCCATTGTTAGTAACCACGTGACCAGAAGAAATTAATGAGTATGGAAGAGGAACTCTGAAAGTGGCACTGGTCACCAAAAGTTGTATGTAATGCGGAGGAATGAAGAACATGCCGTGAGTCCGTGAGGAAAGTTATGAGTGTGAATGTGGATCATGATTCTACAATTAAGACTGGTTTTTCGGTAGATGGGTTGTGGCAAAGATGATATGGCTAGAAAGAAGGTTGCTACTGAGATGACGGAAAATATAGATGTAAGTTTGAAAGAGTTGCTACATGTCTGCGTCTGGGTGCTCCTAGCGGCGCATTGAGATAGAATATATGTCTATGTAGCGGCGCTTCACATCGCTGTCAATGTGGCGAAGCAGTCGATTACCTCGGACACCATGGCCTTTCCTGCAGTATTAGCGCGGGTCGGATAGCACGACACGCCAGCATTAATGACATCATTCGTCGGGCTCTTGTCACCACCGGGGTGCCAGCGGTATTAGAACCGAATGGCTTGGCGCGAGACGATGGGAAGAGGCCAGATGGGATGACCATAATGCCTTGGAAGTTGGGTAGGCCTTTGGTGTGGGATGCAACATGTGTCGACACCCTTGCGCCATCCCATCTTCTTAGCACGGCGGGTTGTGCTGGGGCGGGTGAAGAAAATCTCAAACGGCGCAAATACAACAACCTTATTGGGAATTATGTGTTTGAGCCGTTTGGGGTTGAAACACTAGGGCCATGGGGTCCGAGTGCTCATCAAGTTTTTCGTGAAACCAGCAAGCAGTTAGTAGACTCTTCACGTGACCAGAGGGCTGGCCATTTCTTTGGCCAACGAATCAGCATTGCTATGCAATGTGGCAATGCGGCCAGTGTTCTGGGCACTTTTCCCGTTGACAGCGATGTGGACAAATTTTTCGATGCCCTATGAGTTCTTCCCGTCCCCTTTTTACTCCGCTTTTATATTTTCTACTAGTTTGTATTTAGTATCTATAAGTTTTATATCACTGTTAGCATGGAATAATATTTGAAAGAATGATGATATATTATGGTTAGAAGAAAACCAAAGTAACGACGGATGGGTTTTATTTTATGGATGAGAAATCATCAAATGACTCTTGCCACTCTGGGTGGAGCGGGAGGGAGAAGAATATAGGTAGAAGAAAACCAAAGTAACGACGAATGGGTTTTATTTTATGGATGAGAAATCATCAAATGACTCCTGCCACTCTGGATGGAGCGGGAGGGAGAAGAATATAGGTAGAAGAAAACCAAAGTAACGAGGAATGGGTTGTGTGAAAGATGATATGGCTAGAACGGAGGTGACCACAGACATGATGGCAAATAGGGATGTATGGAAGGAAAACACACGCTGTGCTGGCCCCCAATAAGTTAGTGATGAAGTAATTCGACGTCACAGTTGTTACATTGATGCCCGAAATTCATCTCGTCATAGAAAACGTGTGAAATACATCTAAAAAACAAGCAAACCCAGGCGGAAATGAAATTAAAAATAAGACGTAATTACAATATTTATTATTGTGAGTTCTTTTGCGGTGTTTTTGTTAAGGGGTAACACGTGTAAGTGAACCATGTACCAACTTAAACAAATACTACGGAGTTATGATAACAATTTTGTTTTGAACAATGGTGTTTCCTTAATTGCGTAACATCGGCTTTAATTTTCCAATATGTAAATCTCAGTGTGTCCTTAATAATAATTATTATAGGTAATTATAACGAGGAACTGGGTTATGAATATGGGTAGGTACCAATTTTGGGATTTCCAACAAAACAATTATAAACTGTTTTAAAGTTGTAATTGAAGATAATTCAACTTTAGACTTGTTTTCGAGCAGAAAAACAACATATTTTGAATTATATTTAGTAAATATAAGATTTTAATGTACCTATCTATTTTTTATAACATAATTAGCATGACTCACGAAATCTTATGTAATGTATGTAAATAACTTCTCCTTTCGTGTTGATATCAGCTTTACTTTTATATTGTAGCAAAAAGATTAGCCATTCATCATGATTGATAAGGGATCGTCCTAATAGAACGCGAATGCGCGATCATCGCGCGAGTAAGCGGTGCGACCAGCCGGTCGATTCTGTCGACATCTCACGGTGTTCACCTTGGCGGAGTGAACGACAATAGAGCTGTCATTCCATCTTATTTGTATGGTTTGACAACTCACCCGTCGTGCGCCCCCGCCAAGTGTTCACTTCGACATGTTTACAGAATCGCACTGCAGGTGCGACCATCGTGTGTTCGCGCGATGGTAAAAACTGGGTGTCCTACCATACCATGGCACGGTCGATACCAACAACAAGGATGTCAGAGACGCTAAATTTTTGCTGTTGGGAAATATTTGGATGACTTATTGTGCGGGTTTAGATGGAAATGAAAAAAAAACAACGTGGGACGCAAAGTGCGCGCGAATTTCAATTAGGACGCCTATTCGAATTCAATATGTTTGATCGCGCGTTCGTACGAGTAAAGTTCGCGCGAACCTACGATGATCGCGCATAGTAAATGGAAACCGGTTTCACCGAAAACCGAAAAACCGGGTTTTCGGTATAATTTAAATTATTAAAAAATCCGGATTTTTTTTTTCACGTTTCTGGTTTTTCGAGTTTTTTTTATCAATTTCAAATGGCACCACTGTACCATGTGTCAGTCTTTAACTATCTAGGTACTACTTTTAAAAGTTTCAAAGAGGAGCGTTTGCATGCGTTAAAGCCATCAAAGCCCACACTTTCTTTATCTGCGTCAAATTTAGAAACAGAAAAGATGGTGTTATGTGAAATGGCATTACACGAGAATGGCGGTGGCCGCGGTAATTTTTTAACAAAGGCATACAAAACCCTCATCACCATCAAGCCAACAAGTGTCGAATCAGAACGAGGATTTTCGACAGCTGGTTATTTCTGCAGCAAAATACGGTCTCGTCTAAATGATTCCACTCTAGATGCTTTGCTTTTTTTAAGATCTCATTTTCTTACCAAAAACGTTTAAAAAGTTTAAACGTTTGGTAAGAAAATGACTTTTAAAGAAAATTGTTGATTTTTGTATTTTTATGTTCATGTAATAAAAATGAAATGACAGTTCACTGTGCGCTCACTCCACCTGAGTTTTCATGGTAAGAGGTTAACAGAATAGAGAGAAAGAAGGTGTTTAGTTTATTGTTAGAATCGACTAGCTGATACCCGGGCGGAGCCGAGGCGGGTTGACAGTAAAACGACACGAAAATAACTGAAAGCTAGCCGCAAAAGAGCAGTTTGGACCTATGTGGTTTATATAACTGCATATAAATTGCGCAGACCATTTCAAACTGCTTTACGAACTGCATCTTAAAAACACCTCATTCGAATTCAGTCCGTCTATAAAAGCTGAACTAAATAATCATATCATATTATCTTGTTCTTCTTTTGTGTAGTTGGATGACAGTATTTTCATTTTTGTTGGGCAAGACAGTCGCCATATCCACGGCGCGGCGTCGTCAGTGGCAGCGCAGAGGTAACTTTTGCTGCATGTTTTGTCCTGCTATGATCTATGTTTTGTGGAACAGATCCTATCGGCTGGAGAGGATCTGTGCCACAAAAAATCACAGCTTGCGACGCAGCTCTGCATCCATCTCTGCTTTAGTTCCCTGAGACCCAATTTTCCGATGTTCGAGTTGAATCTATCGACTTGGATTTGGACACGATTATGATACTTTACGAATATGGTAGATATTATGATGTTGAATGAGTATTTATTTAGTTAATGTTCTATTACAAACATTAGAATTATGTAACCTCGTTTGCTCCTAAGAAAACAATCAATGAGTAGGTACCATCACAAATCCTCTTCAAAAACTAACGCAATAAAGAGAAATGGGTAGGTATTGCAAAGAACTATTAATTAATCTGTGTATTGCCAATATAAATTGTCATGCTGCAAAGCAGCCTACCAGGTTGGTAGGTACCTATTTCCTCCTGCTTTTTCCGTTCTGAGTTGTTTGTTTCTGTTATCGTGGTTTTGTCCTAAGGCAATTTATAATAATTATTTATTGCAATACTTAGTTATTTATGAGCCAATATAATTGTTGCAATTAGAAGATATTAGATTTCGTGCATAAAAACGACGTACAACTAGGCTAGGCCAACTCAAACACTGCCCAATACACTAACTAAAGAAATGCTTAGGAATGTGACTCTATTTTGAGTTCAACTCTCGTTTACTTCTAAAGTTTTACTGCTAAAGCAGACAGAATTTGAATGTTGTATGGTGGATACCATACAACATTCAAATTCTCAAAACACATGAGTTCTCTAGTGTCTTATGGAAGTGGCCAGATCCTGATGTAGAAGCATGCTGCTTTTATTAAAAATAGAGTTCGAATAGCACAGTGCGCTCGAATAGCACCCCTTCAAACTGCAGTTTGAAGGGGTGCTATTCGTGCTCACTGCGCTCGCTCTCGTAACTCCTCAACTTCTTCAGCATAAGTTTACAACTTGACTCCTATTTCTGTATGAAAGGTCAAAAATTTTTAAGGATACATTTTTAGCCGCCTCGACGGTATAAATGCCGCCGAGGCGGGAAAGAAATTACCTGACAGGCTTAGTCCGAAACATGGAAAGAACGTAAAAAACGAAAAATTAAAACTAAATTATAAATGTCTATTAGTATTTTCCCTGAATTTTCCAAAAGTACTTACTATATTTTGGCAAAGATTGATTGATTTCTCCCAAAAAAAGGTGGAAACCCTAGTCGTGCGTGACACAGCTTTCTCCTGGACTTCTTGCACTTTCCTACAAAGTTTTAGTGCCACCTTCTTTTGGTGCAGCCTATGTTCGGAATCTGCTCATGTTTTCTTATTCTGTGAAAATTTTCTGAGAATTGAGCAATATGATACGAAGCTTTGTCCTGTTTGGCGAAGAAGACAAATCTTTTCATGTCAGCAATCTCCATCCACAGGTTCCATCGGAAACTGCTCGAACCTTTCTGAAGCAATGTAAACAAAGCAATCTGTAATTTTCTACACGTCAAACAAATTTGCTCCCGTCGACTTGCATGCGTTCTTGTCGCTAGATGCAGATCTTGGTCGATTTTCACGATTACTAGTTTACACTGGGTCGTTGGAACTGCGGCCCTACCAGCGTGAGTCGTTCGAGCGAGAATCTTGGTCGATTTTCACGATTACTAGTTTACACTGGGTCGTTGGAACTGCGGCCCTACCAGCGTGAGTCGTTCGAGCGAGAATCTTGGTCGATTTTCACGATTAGTAGTTTACACTGGGTCGTTGGAACTGCGGCCCTACCAGCGTGAGTCGTTCGAGCGAGAAGGAGGGATGGAGCTATATAGGGTGCATAGCTCCATCCCTCCTTCTCGCTCGAACGACTCACGCACGCTTTAACACGTCATGGTAGGGGCCCTGTAGTTCCCAGCTGAAGTCGTTATGTCGACCTAGTGCAAGAGAGCCATTAGAATAACCTACGTTGCAGGTGCGGTTTAGGGTATGACAATGAATAATACGAGTGCGGTTGAATTTAAATCCTTTGTTAAATACTCCTTGATACAAAAAATAGTCTTGTGTTATTTATTTATTCACGGTCCGCGAAACACCGAGTTTTTGCTTCTGATTACTGAATACCTGCGCTAGCCGGCGACAAAAACGTAGACGTGAATTGACCAATCGTTTAGTCTGTGTCGAACCTTATAAACCTATCTAAATTAAACACTAGCTTTGTACCGCCTCACGTGATTTATTAACTGTGTAAACAACAATATTTTATTCATTGGAGCAGAGCTCATTTTAACAAAATAACATTAAATAAATAACTTCGCATTTTCATCACAGTTTGCCCAAGGTGAAGTGTAGTAGGTACCTACTGCGTCTGGTTCCATACGGTACTTAACCTGCGGCTACATATTAGGGCAAATAATCATCATCATCGTCATCATCATATCAGCCGAAAGACGTCCACTGCTGGACATAGGCCTCCCCCAAGTGTCGCCACAACAACCGGTCCTGTGCGTCTCGCATCCATCGGTTACCCGCGACCCTCACCAGATCATCGGTCCACCTTGTGCAAATAATATTATAATGTAATAACTAGATACTTTAATTTCCATAAACCTTTTGTGCCGCTACATGTTTGAAAAAGGTTATAGCAGGAAAACATTGCCGAGTGGCGATGACCGCGCTTGGCGCTGACGTCAGCGATTCGAGGAAAACTCGTCGGGTCTCAGGCCCACGCGCAGCTCGCGCATGTCTACCAACAGCACTCACGAAACAAATGAACGTAAATTGATCACACATCATGTTACCACCATTGACTGGCTGATAGAACATTATACTCGATATTATTCTTTGATAATACCATTAAAACACAAGACGTACGTAGTTCGCAGAATTTGTTGCCACGATTTAACAAAGGACCTTGAACGGTGGCATGTGTATGGCTCAAGGCAATGCAATGTACCTATACTACAACAGACGACCTACAAATGATATGCTTTAACTCACTTGTTTTGATCTGTAAACTATAGGAAAATCTGTGTACTAACTAATAGAATACGAAAGCTGACAAACAAACAACACGAAAATAGAATTCTCGTTACAGCTATCTTTCCGCTTACATATGAAAATATGCTGGGTACTACTTAGACAATAATAGACAACAAAATAGTGCTAGTGTTTTAGTAAAGGCCGTGTGGTCTAAGTACAATAAATATTCATTGGAAACTACACGTGTTGTTAATTTGAATAGGTTTTTCGCCAATTTGATGAGCATTATGTGCGACTGTCCTCTATATACATGACATAACAAAAAGATCAACATGTAAACAATTTGAACGGTACCTAATGTTCCACTGACGTCCAGTCCAAGTGTGGAGCTAAACGACCCACTTATCTATTCGTCTGTAACTTATTGACACAGTAATAAAATGACGTGTTTCTGTTTTAATTAATTTGAGATAAATTATTATCTGTACTTATTTTCTTCTTGGCAACGAATTTTTTATCTATTTTTTTTCTGTGATTTTGACCTTCACTTTGTCATTACGTTTTATTTGAAACCCGTTTCTGTTGTTTGTTCAAAAATAGTCGACAGATTGTTTTTCTGCTAAATAGGAATTGAACATCGAATTGTATCGCATTAGTGGGCAGTGCGCAAACGTTGATTAGCAAGTCAATTAACACGGGTTCAGGTTGGGCAAGCACCTCACACCTCCACTGTCTCAGATTTATTATTCCTGTAAATGATTCCAAGATAGTCTACATAGATACTTCCTTTTGTTCTAGTTAGACCTACTAAGGCGTGTTTTGTTTAAAGTCAGATAGTACGAATACGTTCTCATTACTGTGTTACTTTGGTAGAATCTACAATCCAATAACATTCTGCAGACATTCTTAATATTCATTGCTAATTTGAAAAAAGCCTTGTCATCTTCACAACCTTTGCACAACCAACACTCAGTAACGATTGAATAAGTTCAATGGAAACACCATAATAGGATTGAAAATTACATCAGAAAATACAGCAAGTTTAGAAAACATAACGGCAGTGTATCCGTATACATTAATTTATTAAAATGTGACGACAATGATGAAACTAAATGGTACATTATTTAATAAAATATACTTACGTAATGATCTTTGTTGCAAAGTTTTTGGCAGCTGGGATGTTAAAATACAAATTGGACCTCAATTGTTTAGACGAAACGAAAATGATCAAACATGCGACCTTTAGGAAAAAAAATGCCGTAATACGAAAACAAATTTCAATAAAGCAACAACAATCCAGTGAAAAACATTGTTGAAATCGAAATGGTCTGATACGATACGATATCGATGTGAGTACATTTTTATTTCCAACTATGACATCGACAGTTTTCGTGGAAAACGGGGCTGAAGTAGTGGAAGCATTGGTTCGCGTGACTGCTAGTCAAGGACGGGCCCTTGAACTGTCCGGGAGTTGAACGACTCACGATCTCGCGCGAACGATAGGCAAGCACATGTTTTATGGTGCTGATGACTTGTGTGATTGATGGTCATTTCAGTATTATCTGAAACAATCTAAGAATTTTGAATATCGTTGGTTCTGGGTCTGCTACTTCGTCCATGTAGTGTTCTCGCGTTCAGTCCTCCTTGATTGATTAATCCCAAAAGAATTTGTTGCATCGCATCGTATTTTGGGTAGGATCAAAAATCTCTGCACGAATTTTTAATGTTCTGGTGAAGACCCCGAATTTAAATCTTATCGGAAAATCCCACCGTCTTTTTTAACAATTCGGGGAACAGCTCGGATTGCTTTTTTACTGTGGTGTCCTTTCTGAAGAAAATAAGAGCCTTGAAGAGTTTTTTCAGGTAAACCTTTATCATGATTTAGATTTCGAGCCACTTTTTGTACAAAGCTTAGGCTTGATTATTCTAAACCTCGCTGCAAAATGGATAAATTATTTTTCAATCCCCTCATGATTGGATTCAAGTATCAAACTGACTCTTAGACCTTGAAATATTTATTTCGAATTCTCGGAACATATATTGTTGGACCTAAAACAAACATTAATTAAGCACCTATAAATTGTAGGAAACTAGTTTTCGGTGAATTTTGTTTTGTTATTTCCTGTAATGAGGAAAAGGGCACTGTGTTATCAAAATACAACGTATTACTCGATTTGACTGCTACGATTTCCCGTGAAAATGATAAGCAGCATGTTTCTGCTAGAGAGGTGACGTCATGTCTATATCAGCCCATCTTATGTAATGACCAATCGTATTATCAGACGGCGTGGTTCCTTTCGAACGGTACTTTATACACCATAATAACGATTGTGTCATAATTTATACATTAATAGTGTCTGTATTTATTTGTTTCAAGTCTACGTCAAAACGTGCACTATCATCATTGAAATCTAAACTCATGCTTCTACGCGTAAATATTATAAGATTATTTATCAGAGTCTAAAGGCTAAAGTTGATATGATTGTGAGGAAAATTATTCTGTAATGTGATTTTATTATTGTATTAATGATTCATACAATGTTTTCGTTAACATAAACTGCGAGATTACTCCAACTCACTTGAGAAACTAGACTAATGGCATATTCGTCGATAGTCGGATAATCTTTGATTTCAAAATCTCAAAGGCGGTTTTACAGATATTTAGTAGACGGTAGTTAGCTATTCTAGTTCTTCATTTTACTGTATGTTTCTGTTAAGAAATGCCGTTCTAAATATCTACGGGCAAATCGATTGGAACCTCGGATAAGTTACTTATTGCTACAGCCAGCTGCAGTTTGCCGCATACACCAACCTCATTATTTCTGATGTATATTATTGAATTAGGGCTATTTGTATTTACTAACTGATCTTCAGTCTTTATTTCCGACTTGTGGCAAGTCTTTTCAAGAATTACACACACTGGCTAGACTCTATTGTATTACAGTTTATAATAATTGTAAAAGTTCCAATGCAATTTGTTTTGTTCTGTTGGTTTAGATGATTCATTATATTGCAATTACTGGCTTTGTGGCGGTAAAATATTTTGTACCTACACTTTGTTTGCTGTTCCAATGCCTACTGTCTAAGGATAGCAAATGACCTACTTTACCATGTACGTCTATCACAACTTTTGTTTCAGTTTGAGTTACTGCACGAAAAGTTTGCACGACTTGATCGCTTCAGTTTCTTACGAACCACTATAAAAAGAAAATGGAAAACCCAGATTACTTAGTCACACCGCTCTGTTTTGTTTCTTTTGCCAACTGATACTCTTTAACTGCATGAAAATATTTACTTCCCATGTCATGGGAAAGCTATTCCTTGAATCATTGGATGGAACATCGCTTCATTCAAAGAACCGTAAAAAAATGTATTTGGCTCGGTTAGCGAATTGTTGAAATGCTTGAACATAGGACGTTTTGGTTTCGAGGCGTCGTTTGCGCGTGCGCCGTGCGGTCGCTTGGTATCATACAAAACCGGCTACAAGCGCGCCAACTGACTCAGTCTGATATAAAACATTCTAGCTACGCGTACGTCTACAGTTTGTAGAAGCCTTCATATGAGTCATACTCTTATCATATTGTGAATTGACGCGCCGTGAGTTTCGCGAACTCTTTTCACTGTGAACTTTTAATTGGTTGCCCTTAGTGGATAGTTGATATCATTAGTTTGGACAATATTAGTGGAAAGTGGTCTTCATGTCTCAGCTGGTGCCATACCATCTCATCAGCAGCGAGCAAGACGACAGTCTGATGTTCGCTACCATGTTTGACTATCAGGCAGACGATTATAAGAAGCCAATGGTGAGTTTTGAAGCCATCAACTTTTTGTCAGTTTTTGCGTCACGAGCCAGAGTTTAGCGCGGCATTGCGTGAAGTGACTTCGCAAACAACTTTCTCAAGTTGGGGACAGTTAGTTCAATATGAGGATGGTGCAATCTTTTTACTTTTTGTCTTCAGTTTCAAACTTTTAACACAGTCTATTTGATTGACCTTGGAAACAATTCGACATACTATACCTTAATTCTCATTAGTTCATAAGTTTGCTATTTGTTTTTTGCTAGTTTATCTTATTTTTGACGATCATTGTAAAATACTTGTGCATTAATTAATTTTAAGTAGGTAGGTAGGAATCTATTAATTTGAAAAACAATACTGGTACTGTTGTGACACCAATAATAGAGTCCCTGTCACTTGGAACTGGCTAGAACGCTATTGGTCCGTGGCTTGTGCGAAAAGGACGAGGACACGATCTAACGAGACCTGTATCACGTTTGCCATTTTGCCAATATTTGAAGTTGTGAATTTTATCTTTTAAATCAGCAACTTTTTCTCCAGTTTCTTTTGCAGTTCGATTATGCTCTTCATAATTGTGTCATCAATTTTGATCTCAATTTTGAATGTTTTAGAATTTGTTTGCACGAAAAAAAACACCTGTATTACAATGTCTACGTTTGACAGTATTTACGTCAGTAGCAGTTCCAGGAGGTGTTTGTCTGCGTATTGTTGCAATTATTTATTCCTATTATTAGACAATGACGTAACCCCAACGTTACGATATGGTCGAGAATAAAATGTATTGTTACAATTTTTTCATTATTACCGCCGTTAAACGTTCTCTTGGTTTGCCATAGATGGCGCTACTCGTAGCTTTGCGCGCCAATTTTATTTCAAGATAGGTACGACGACCACAGCACGATGTGATAATACTGTAGAGATAACACTATCAATATTCTATTTACAGTCATAAACTCTTAATTTTCGTAGACACGGAAAAATTAAACAAAGTATTCTAAATATTTTTGTATTGTAATAATCACGTGCACCATTTTCACTCGTGTTAAGGTTTTCTCCTTATCACTGCGTGCCTGACGTCACGTATGGTCCGACGGGTGACGTCATGCGATGACGTCACCCAGCCCGACTGCGCAGTGCGCGAGTCTTGAGAAGTTCCACGAACTTGTATCGCTACCTGAACCATTATTATAATGTAACGACTGTACAGTTTTTACATTATTTTTATTGATCACTTATAATAATCAAGAAGGCGGTAAAAAATCTGAGTTGCCTCCTTGAGTGTTAAAATACTAGCTACGGGTTTGAGGAAATGGAGAAAAATTTTTGCTTGGTATTTCCGTTGGCCGATATCTTCCTTGAGAGGCTTTGGTCACGTATACCTGCGGTGCAAGTCGGTAGGTACTACTGCTTGTTTTTCAATCTCAATTCATTTCTTTTCTACCAATGACTCATCTAGTTAAACAAACACGTAGGTACTTTAGAATAGGTATTTCATAATCTTGCGTGAGAACTTATTTATTATTCCTATGTTTTTTTACTTAGCATTTTCTAGTGGATCGATATATTGAAAAAGTGTGGTAATAAAAATTCCCACACTACAAAACAGGACAAAATAAATGAAAACATGCTAATCGGATGACGTCATACGCTAGACTTATTTACTTTCAATATGCATGAATGAAATCCTTGGATTTCCCCAACGCTTAGTCTAACTTAACAATGTGTGTATTACCTACAAATATGATACCTAATAAGGTTTTATGCATATCCATCCAAATATTCAAGATTACCACATAACGAATAATGTAGTGTGTTACGTGAGATATCAAGACAGGCGTGGCGGTGTGAAAGTGGGGATATCATATCCCTCTTCCTTTGGTGATAACTTAGTCATAGTACTTAAAGTTAAGCAAAAGTTTAGACCCCCTGAAACACTCTATTAAATCCGTGTACATTGCAGAAACAACTGATCTTTTAGGATCTGATAAACGAGACTATCAGTTGCGCAAGCGCAACCGGATTTACCGGGCGGCGGGGCAGGCGCAGCGGTGATGGTAACCTTTGCGAAGCGAAAACGTCAAGTCCGGCTGACTTGACCCACTTCGCGCGCTTGTGAAATTTCTCCTGCGCCTGACTGCTTCCAAGAACACAAGTCTGTTCTTGGGGAATCCCCACACGCTAGAACGCAACACGCCACCATTTACCTGCCTTGAACAATTAACTACGAATTAATACAGCATTTACCGTTCCATCATTTGACCTTTAATTAGTGACCTATTTCTCCTGACGCAAGTAACGTAACAGATGCATTATCTATTGAAATGTAAACTGAAAGTGATTTAAGTAGTTAACTTACATGTTAACCTTGTTGACTTGAGCAGATGTATTTTATTGACAGACACCTATTAAACTGTTGTAGTCAATACGGGACGGATGTGGACAATTTGTTTTAATTGTAATCAACTCGGAATTGTCCTTAGTTTAATGTTGCCAAGGAAAACCACTGTCTGGACTTTCTTGTGTGGTCTTACCTAAACTGGAGTATGTGGCTTTTGACACTCTTTTCCCCATACACATTTATGCCTCATCACCGGTTATGAATAAACTGGCTTTCCCCTACCTGTTTGGATTCATTCAAACAAAAGAGTTATCCATTATTTCGTTTTTTTATTTACAAATAAGTAGGTACATGAATTAAATTTTATCCTCTATTAAATGCCTACATTGTAAAGAGATGCGTAATACAAGTTTGTGGTTCGCCGTAGTAGAATGAATTATTATCGATACTATCGTGTAACAACGGATTAGATAATCTTTATTATACTAATACACGCTGAGTTTTCCAAGAACATGGTGAATCATCGGAAGTAGGCAAGCCATATTTTTTAATACAGACATGACAAATACTTGAACCATTACCGGTTAGCAGTAAGTTTGCCATAATTTACGAGATTATTTTAATGCTTTTAGTATTTTGTCATCGGGTAACACTAAATTGGGTCAAATGTTACGTTGATGATGAATGAGATGTCAAAACTTATTTTAGATGTTAAACGCACCAAGCGCGGTTGTTATCCTCCATCCTAGAAAAACTACATAACTTCATCGTCATCTAGTTCAATATTTATTACATAATCACTTGAATATATTAATATTTATAGTCACGTGCGCCAATATTTAAATCATTATAAATAACTGGCCCTCCTGGCGTATCCAATTGATTAAGCCTTTATTCTTTGTCCCGTTTTTGTGAACTGTCTGATGTTCTATTTTATGGTTCTTTGTAATGCAATATAAGTTCTTTTTTATGTTCGTAAATTGCAATGGGTAGGTTGTCTGATGCAATTCTCCAATGTAGGTAAAAAAATTACGGCTTGCACACCTGCACGCCGTCGCGTACCGACTTCTGACGTCAGACATAAAGCACGCGGTGGTAGTATGTGAATCTTATTGTCTGTGCAACAATTTTAATAGTAAATTACCTCATTGAGACCTTTTTTTCTTCGATATATCTTTGGCTTATCCTCCTGCTTAACATTCCCGTTATCTCTGTCCTGCTTTACGTCAATTCCAAAGATCCTTTAGTTTCATTTCTAGTATAACAGTACTTGTGATTACACCCCGCTTCCATTAAATCGCACTACACCAAAGACAATAAGATATTACGAAGTGATATCTGTACAGTGTACAGCTGTACTCTATACAAATCGAGCTTTTATGCAGTTGCACAAGTAGCTACAATAAACTCCGAAGCTGACTTCTTTATTGCCTTTAAAAGATAACACGGCTGCGTTATCCGTTTTGACCCATTACATAAAGTGTTTTCCATTGTCTCCTGGCGTTCATTGCTTTCGAAGTATGCTGCGTACAAATCTTACAAAGAGCAATATTAGAAGATAGTAAAAAGGCTAAGTTGTGGTTGTTTCTACAGATTTGTGGTTGCGAGTGCTTATGGAACTTAAGTCTTACGCATTGACTCATTTTTAACCGACTTCAAAAAAAGGAGGTTCTCAATTCGGTTGTATTTTTTTTTAAATGTTTGTTACCTCATATCTTCGTCATTTATGAATCGATTTGAAAAATTCTTGTTTCATGTGAGAGGATATACTTCTCGATTGGTTCCATTGAAATTTTATTAAAATCGGTTTAGTAGTTTGGTTTTTAAATCCCAATAGCTGGAAAAGATATGTGGAAAATTCATCCATGTATACGAAATTGCGTATTTTGCTTTCCTGTGGTGTTGTTAGGTGTGGGGTACTTACCTACCACTAAAAAGTGAAAAATAAAAATAACTCTAATTACGGAAGTGTTTTTGGTTGTTTCTTCGTAATTTAACACCAACTTCCGAAATTAGAGTTATTTTGTACTTTGTAGTGTTTTTTTTTGGAAGTCGGTTTTTATTTGTGAAAAAGTTTTTTTTTAATAATAAAATGTCTACGTCTAATAATCATTTCAATTTAGAGATGTATTTTATAGACAGTATTAAATTATATAAAGTGTAAGACGTTACAAAACTATACGTAACTGTAATAACGTAATAAGTCTGGGCTCCTAGTCTACAGCCAATATAATGACTTGCAAATAAAGCTGTAAAGTACAACCATGAAATTTTAAGTCAAGGCAACTTCACAATAAATGAATGTAGATTTTATCATGATTGCTTATAATATTATATTGTTCTCTCTGATCACAGTCGAAAAACATTTTAATAAGTCTTACTGTTGGATATTTGTTATGTTAAACTGATTAATATTTTTCTACAAATAGTAATAATATTCATTTATTTGCATAAAAGTTTTGTATAGTTATAGCATGAAAACATTTTAGGCAAACCACATACAATACTAATGAAATTTGTCAACGTTTAAGTTCCATGAACTTTTTTAAATTATAGAAACCGTGTTCGTATAACCTATTATATAATTTATTATTTAACAGCCTTATTCTTATTTCCTTGAAATGGTTTGGTATTTTGTTATAGATACGCATATATATTGCAGCAGGCAGTTTTTATTGCTAAGCCTTAGTAAATAATTAAATACTAACTTATTTATGAGGATCTCGTCTGTAATAATAGCTGTTTATTCGTAGCTACGAACACAGTTACAGTATACAGAGAAGACAGCGGTAGCAAAGCAAGTTTTAAAAAAATTGATCGACAAGTCATCAGGTTGTAGTCCATACATTGCTCATGCACTTTTTTTGAGCGACAAATGCTCTACTCAGATTGCAAGGTTTAGTTCTATGGATATACCTATCGCCAAATTCCATAGATTTTACGTTACAATCCATTTTGTCTTTAAATTATTTTTAAATAACGGCTTTCTGTTCTATTCTTTATCTTAATATTTTGAAGCTATGGTACGGATATTAGTTGAGCCTATCCCCAAATTCCACTGTCTTTTTTTTCTTCCGGCTGTAAATTGTCTTTAATATCTTTTGTTCTTTCTTGCACAAAATGCTTCTCGTCCAATCGATTGCCTATCTCGGCCACATTAAGTTGTTAGAGCATGGTAGCTGTCACCGCGGTGCTAAGTCATGCGGTCCGGTCTTGTCCCACCATAACCAACCACCCACGTTGTACAATGTCATGTTGACGTTTATCCATATCAAAAGCATCGTAAAGTCCAATATTTGTCTGGTCTACAATTGAAATGTAGGATATTTGTCGTGTGTAGGTATAGCTTTTAAGAGACGGAATCCTTCTTCAACTTTGAAGATATTTGGGATTTAGTTGGAGTTACTTCCGAATCGAGTGCACGCATTCTTTGGAATAAAAGTGATTTATAAAACAATGTGTCTTAGAAAGTTTTTCAAAAGGTTAATGTTTCAAATGCCAGTTTTTATTGCAAAAGGAATTTGCGATGACATAATGCACTTCGAGGAAAAACATTGAAAACGGTACATCCCACCCAAAACTGCATATTTCGTGAGAAAGTAAGCGCAAGGTCGCCAATACTGTTATACTGACGGGATTCCTCTTCGTCGTTGTCTGCTTCTAGTTTATTGAGGTATTTCCTAGCAGATTCGTTTTCATTCAAAGAAATGTTAGTGGCCATTGTAACTTAGTAGATATGTTTAAAAAATCAATTGGGGCACAATAAAGTCTACTGTAACACATGTCAAAATCACAATAAGCCAAATCATTGTGACAACCACATCTATCTGAGGCGAAACAGGAAAACGTTTTTGTCTTTAATAATTGCAAATAAATAGATACAAATAAAGTTATTTTAGTTACAGACCCAACTGTCCTTATCCATATGATATTGAAATTTCCTGTTTGTGAAGCTCATCAGTTTTATTATAGAATGTGATATTGGACAAAGTTCATGTCACTGTATTATTCTAAACCCCTTCCTTATTCATAAACTTGACTTTGACATCGCTTGATAAATCTTCTCATGGTTTTCGTTGTCTAATAAATCAGTTTGAGAATTAGATGTGTTTTGGTTACAGAACACCCATACAACGTTTTATAGGGTTAAATCTTCAGCCTTGATGAGAATTTATTGTAGTAGAAAAAAAAATGCAAACAAATGACTACGCTTAATAAGGTCTAACACATTCCAAATGTAAATGAATTCTGAAAGTTGTGGTTGATTGATGCGCCCCATCGCACCTTTAGTTACGGCTACTTATGGTTGAAAGACCCAAGCACGCAACCTTGTACAAATAAAGAAAAAAGTTTATACAGTTCTGTAGTTTCGTCCACAGCTCCTTCTGATCTATTGTTGACGTTAACTGTTGGGTTTGTCTGGCAATACGGATTTCTATAAACACAATAGGATGACAATGTAGTGCCATAACATTTTAAAAACTCTATTTACAAGTAATGCCGCAAAGCCTGCCACTTAAATTGTTTCCTGGAGCTCTTTCGGGAGACATTGTAACGGTGCAACAATAATTGCATCGAGTTCGGTTCGTACCGGGGATCCGTTAAAGGTAGTTAAGGATCCCGACTGTTGACCACGGGTATCCAATGAGTCACCGGTTCGGCTCGCACGGTATTCCGCCGGACATTCTGTACATACCGTTTATTTATCTTGATCGCGGGATTACAAGTTTGAAGCTAGGTTGCCTCTACAATTAAACATTTACATAAGTGCAGTAAAGTTGAGTTTTATAAATTCTAAACAAAGGAATCCCTGTATAAATTAGCGAGCTTAATTTTCTTTGTTTCACGAAGCAATAATAATTACGTCACAATAATAAGCATGGAGCTGATATTTACAACAGCTGCGGAGTCCTTGTTCCGATTATGGGCAAGAATCGTGCCTACCGCTCCGTAGATTACTGACATTTTCCACGTTTCCGCCTCGAGTGCCTTATTAAAAGATGTCATACTCACCATTGCTGGCGAATTAATTGCGTTAGATCTTTGTTATAAATATTTACGCACCAAAGATTATAAACCACAATTTATAGATTGATGGAATTCCATAGTTGTTGAGACACCGTGACACGGTGAGACAAATTACTTAGAAGGAAAAGCTATAAAACCAGCATATTGAATAGCTACGCAGTTTATTAACGCAGCGATGTATTTAATTAAACTACCTAAGAATAAAGCCAGGCTAATGTTTTAACTTGCAACTGCAAACAATAGACTTCCAGTTAGAGCTATTTCGATAAGTACAAATTCAAAAGAGTATAGTTGAACTTGCATACCTTTTACGATTATTAATTTATTGACAATACATTTGTTACTTTAGATAGCCTCATCATCTAGATGAGATTCACTATTTCCACCCTCGAAGTCTTGGCTATGAATTGTAGGCAGTTTGCTCCCGCCCACAACAAAATTCGTGATAGACGGCACAATAACCGCACTACCAATACCGACGCCATTATTTAATGAACCCTCGTCAGATGAAAAGGTCAAATTATTTGAAAAGATTAATCTCGTAATTTATGTGGGCCTAACGCGCCCCGACAGATTTCTCGCCTGACGGACAGAGTTATATGACATTGATTTTATATTTTATGTAACGCACAAAGAAATATGGGACTCTTTTTTTTCTGAACGTGTCCTTACAATCTTGTTTGGTCCAGCATAGATTTTTTGTGCTCTAAATATTTTGATCGCTATTGTCTTGCTTTCTCGACTCACCGCGTTCAAGTGCTCGGGTTAATATTAATCAAAGAACGTAATTCTCCAATGTGGTATAAATTGTCGGGCGGATAATTTGCACGGGCATGCCAGTTTACTGAGAGTAATGTACTCGTAAATGTTTACGACTGTGGCTGCGTTTTCAATGTTATTTAAATCATTTTTTTGAGATTCCTCCGGCACTGTTATATAGGTTTTGCCATTTCGGATTATCGATGATAAATATTTTACTTTTATGGCATTCCATAGAATTTGTGCGAAATTTTATCGCCCTGACCTTCACAGCGTGTCAAGATTTCAAGCAGACTTTCGGTTTTTTAACATTATATATATTTTATTCTCAGAAGTGGAAGATGTGTTGCTTTCAATATTGTCGTATTTTGATTGTTATTATTTCAGGCACCTACTCAGTCGCACGGTCTTACAATAAATTGTTTTGATAACATGGGATGTCGGTAAATAACTGAATTAATGTGTTTCGAATGGCTGCTTACTTACCGCAATTCTTCGAAGCCAATTTTGTATTTTACTACACCTACGCAGTTCTTAATTCTGATACATTTGCAGAAGGTCGCGTGTCATGTTGTTGCTGGATTTCGCTGCGTATTGCAATCATTGTGGTGATCACTTTTTCAGAAAACTTATTTGAAACTTCGTCAAAAGATGTTTTTCTCGACGCTATATGAATACACATAACACAAATAACTTAGTTGATAGTTACCTATTACGTATAATTATGCTGTACAACTTCTCAGATCATTGAACCTTTGCTTGTGATGGGACCAAAATATTTGTGACCTTAACAAACGACATCACCTTGAAGGGGATCAGTATATCTACCTATTTTCTTTTCAAGCAACAATATTTGATTGCTTATTTTCACTTTGTTTATAATTAACAAAAAAATCTTTTTTCCTCAATCTTTCTTTGTCTGTTCTTCCCCCATTTTATGCTTGATTACTCGTCTGTGCGCGCTTATGCAAACGATTCTGCACATGCATCGTTGATTACAGGACTTTGTCAAACTTCGACATTAGCACGCTTATTATCATCATTTTGAAACAGCCCTATGTTTCAACGACTATTGCTTTATTAGCATTGCACATTGTTAACTTCATATTAAAATATAGCCCTTTTACCTTTTGTTTAGGTCGTAAACCGACATATTCTATTGAATTTTTATTCAACACGATAATTTCTTATGAGTCTGCTATAACTTCTATGGGCAGTGGTCAGAGTTGATTGATGGTCAATAAATTGAATGGCTGCATATAATCGTTTATGATGGTTCAACTCTTTGTATTTAGTAAACTAGTTATTGGATCTGTCATTTGCATTTTGATATTTTATACGCGAGTGTCGATGATCGAGTCCATAGGTGTGTGCAGCGGGGGTCCGGCGGCCGCGGCGCGGCTTCTCGTGCTCGACATGCTTGCACTAATTCAATTATTCCGTTTAAGTACCGCACCGATCGCGTTGCATATTAAATTTCTGGCCGACACACCACCAGCCCAATTAGGAGGACACTAAAAAGGTGCTACGTTTGTTTGCGCCTCATTGTTCTCATCGGTATCTGGGCTGCCGCCATAGTTTCGCAACTGGCAAGTCTCTGTTTCCTCGTCTTTTTAAGGAATCGAAAGTTGTTGATTTTCTGCAACGCGCCGAGGTACTCTTGCAGTTGTGAAATTGTGCGTAGGTGCGGTGCATAATGCGCGGGGGCCCGTCTGGTCGGCGGCGGCGGCGGCGGCGGCGGTGGCTGCGCCGCCGGTGCCGGGTGCCGAGGGGCGGCCGGTGGTATTTACGATGCACCGGTGCGGCGGCGCCGAGTGGGGCGTAGGCGTCGCCGGGGGGCGTCGCGCCAGGCTTATCAGACGGTGGCGGGGCCGGCGCGCGAGCCTCACTCCACGTTCTACCGCTGGCCGCGCGTGTCGTGCACGCTCGCTGACACCGGTTTTAGATAACAAAAACCTTTGTCCAGTCGAGGCAATAATATTTACACACTGCGTGCTTTGCGCCGCGTAGTTTCTGAGGGGTTTTCCGACGCCGGCCGACATCTGTCAGCCGATTGTTTTCGTTGCGCGCACGCGGGAATCGCGCTTGCTTGTATCAAGTTACGACAAGTTTTTGAAGTTTTTAATGAAGTTTCCTGTTGCATTGTGAAGTGCGTTATTTGGATTGCAGTTAGAGGAAATCGGTAAGTGTTAATCTGTTATGTAGGCCGAGATATCGCCGCGCAGGGCGGGAATTCCCTCCCCGTAATGATGCGCCTACTACAAACGGATAATGTTTTGTTTGTCCTAATCTGTTTTTTATTGCATCAGCTTCGTTATTCGTTTTGTATTATCAGTACTAAATGATGGCCAACAGTTCCCGCAGCTTGTCTCTTGACAGTTGACACTATCGAGATGATTGTCCTCGTGGCCTTTATTGTTATCATGGGCTCACGGGGCCTAATCGTTGTTGAGATGGTTGTCGCAGCGTGTTGGAGGAGGTGCGGGCAGGCGCGCGTGTGACGCCGCGACGCTGCGCGCGCGCACCGTGTCATCGTTCGCGGTCAGTTGAACGAACCCTCCGCCGACCGACGTCAACCTTGCCATAATCGCGATTATTTGCATCGCCATTGTACCCACAGTGGGCTGTAAGTGAGCCTCTAATTGCCTCACCGACTGCGCGGATGAACCCAGAAGCAACAGGATCAATAAGCATAAAAAAACATTGATAATTCGGTTGTTGACTTTGCGAATTTTTTAGTATACGTTTAGCTAGAGTAAATGTGATCGTATTACAATCATGATAAGAATACTGTGGAACATTGTTTGCTTTCTATTTTATCGGAGCCGCTGCTGATAATTTTTATTGAATGCCCCATCGTTCCTTGAAGTCATGATAGTGTAAATATTTTTACGCTTCTGAAAACGGTATCATGTAGTTATTTTGTAGAATGACAATAGAAAAAATAACTAAATGGTTATTAGGGCCTTAGTGAATTTCTTAGCAATTATTGGAAATGAAACTGAGTCAATCACGCATGGCATAATACATAAGTACCTAATATAAAAAATCTATACTTAACATAATAAAACAAAATTCTGACGTCGCTTATATCTAGTATGTTTTATAGCTATTCAAACGACTTTGCCTTAACATTTATGATATTCAAATGATAAGATAAAAAATAGGAAATGGGTCGAATACATTGACGCCATCGATGGTTAGATTTACCTTCCACATAATTAATAAAACTGCGATAACTTCACTGTTTAAATAAGCAATTTTTTACTATAGAAATAATGAGAATTATTTAAAAAAAAAAGCCGTTTAACAATATCTGAAGTCTGGTTGCAGTCATCAGTGAAGAAATCTTCAACTCCGACAATGACTTGATTAAGTACCTAGGCTATCAGCATAAAATAAATATTTATCAAAGTAATTTAAGACAAATGTGGGGACATATACATGCACAACAGGGCATCCTGTTGCGCTATTCAAATTAGTTTTATACAGGAGGCATTATTCTCTTGCTCACATAAAAATTTATAAAAATCTATTTTATGCGGGCTTATTATTCGTCGTGTGTCGTTTAAATGCGTCTCTCCTCTTTTGATGACATCCATAAAGACGTATACAGTTGTATGTAGGCAAGCTTTTATTACTTTACTTCACGAGACTTGAGCAATTACATTTTCTAATATAATTGCTCAAGTCTCGTGAATTATAGTCTGATTTAGCAATTCATCATCATTATCATCCACAGCCCGACTTCGCCCACTGCTGAGCATAGGCCTCTCTTTTCTTATGCCAATCCACACGTTCCTGTGCCAGTCTCATCCATTTTCTACCTGTTATCGCGGGTAGAAGCTCTCTCTCTTAGAATCTCGCCGCCAGCCGACCAACACTTCTTCTTCCTCTCCTCGGACGTCACTCGGTCACTGCTTTCCTCCACCTATCATCACCGCGCCTTGCCAGGTGGCCTGCCCAGCTCCATGTCAGTTCCGTAATTCGTTCTCCGATGTCGAAAACCTTTGTACGTCTCGGAGCTCGACCTTCGGAACTCTGTCTATTAGCCGTATGCCAATCATGGAACTCTTCATGGCTCTCTGTGTAACTCTCAGCTTATACACAGTCTCCTGCGTGAGCGACCATGTCGGCATCGTAGGTCATGGTGGGCAAAACACACTGTTTGTAGAGGTGGTACTTCAGAAATTGTGGAATGTTTGCTGACTTTAGAATGTCGTCTAGTAAACTAAAAGTTTATTTAGCAATTAGTTAAGGTAAAATCTTGAGGTCTATAACATAAACATCTTCTATATAGATGATGTGGTAGTTTTCCCCAAAATACGTAATGCAAGTGCCATAAGGCACATCATTCAAATTTTCATTTCCATTGAAAAACTTCCAGGACGAAGAAACGTTTGATAAACTGCTTCTAAAGTCTACTATAATGGATTTGATTGGCGGTCAGGTCTTGAAATACATTTTCCTTCCACGTAGAAAGCAATGAACACAAATTATGACATACTAATCGGTTAACTGTCTGCATTGTGATACACGGATATGAAGTACGTTTGACAAAACCTTGGGTTTCTGCCAAGCTGATGTCAGTTACACGATTGTACACTTTGCCTGATGTATTGTAACTCGTACTGACGCTGAATCTACACACATTTACGAGTACATCTGAAATTACGTCTCATTTGTTATTTACGCACTAAACGGTCTGATGTTCAAGGAATATTGTGATACGCGTAATTTTCCTTTAATGCTTTCAGTAGGTGTTGCGTTTACATCATCTATACTAATATTATAAAGAGGTAAAATTTGTAAATTTGTATGTAGGGGGTAATCTCTGGAACTAATGATCCAATTCTAAAAATTTTTTCACTGGTAGAAAGCTACATTATTCCTGAGTGCTATAGGCTATAAATTATTTTTATAACAAGTATATTAACCGAGCTATCACAACTTTAGTCTAGCAAGTCGGAAAGAAATACCTCAATAAAATAGAATTATTTGCATGTATGTAGGTGTAGGGTAGGTGTAGGGTAGGTGTAGGGTAGGTAGGTAGGTAGCCAGTTGACGGGAGCGAAGCCGCGGGGGACAGCTAGTACTTTATAATATGTCTGCATCAATTAATGTATTCGTCTTTTATCATATTATGAATTATGACCTCTTCACTAGACAAGTTTCTGCTAAAAGGCTGGTCACCATGTTACTGCAAATACTTTTTTTTTTCTTTGTTCCTGTCTAGATTTGAAATTGAGCTCGATAAATTACTAGAGGTCAATGGTTTGTAATCAGTAATCCTTTGCCATGTTATTTGCTAGAGAAATAGCTTTAGACTTTGGATTCTTTTATTAAACTGGCAAGAACAAAAATGTTAAAAACTAAAAGATCTAAATAACATTCCAGTACGGTCGATCCCAGCTTCATCGGTATTTTCTGTAGAAGAGCAATTGTGAAACATTTTGCGATAAGTGCAAGTGTTTGTGCAGCTAAGTGTTCGTGGAAGGGCGATAAGCATAGTGCCGGTGTAGGCAGCGATTGGGATGCCGCTATCTGCACTGATAACGAAGGGACGAGTCCTGCAAATTGAGACGTAACCCGGACAAAACAAACAATACATCAGTTTAGGTCAATAAATTGCGTTTCAGACATCGAAATCGCTTAATAGATTTTACAGAAATGTTGTTTACTTTAGTAATTCCACGACCCGTTTCAAATTAATTAAGTACCTAGTAATTATTTAGTAGTTTAAGTACCTATACTAAACTATGGTATTGTTGTAATGTCCGTTCTTATGATACGACACTAAACATAAAATATTGAATCGTTTTTTCAAAACTTTCTACGTAAAAGGAAGTGTACCTACAACATTTTGGATTTTCCATACCTTTTTATGTCGAAACATAAAACGTGTTTTTCCTTGAACACAACAAAATGCTGTGTGACGTCAGATGATGGGCGTACAATTATCTCGTCGGCTCTCGGTGGTGCTAGGCGGTGCCAGGGCCACAGCGAAGTGGCGGCCTTTCCGCACCCAACTGATAAATCGAAATGCTTTCAACTGCGCACGCGCAGCTGAACCCACTTTGTAACAGATTAACGGGATATCTCATTGCCTGTTTTTGATACAGGGATTTGCAGTTGCATCATTGTTTTATTATGTTAGAATATGTTTTCTGAATGTCTAGATTTCTAAAAATGATCTAGTCAACATTTTTGCCACCTTTCCCGTTAAAAATATTCTCCCAATTTCACAAAATGTCTCCAAATGTCATTGACATAAGCTTTAGAGTTCTAGAGCGATCGCTTGCTTGGTGTTGATTTTCGCTAAAATATTGCGGGTAATAAAGCATTTTGTTAGCCCGCAATGAAGGCTCGAGTGTACCTCAAAAGAAATTAGCATAAGTGCCGCCAAACACAGCGAACATCGAGACAATGGCTTTGTCTGTCTATCCGTCTATACGTCGCCTACTATAACTGTTTCGTTATGTTTTACAATGTTTCTTTAAATGTGCACCGACGAAGTGAATTAGTGGTCATATTTTTGCATTGCGATTCCAAAAACGTTCACTATGTCGTTTTACAGTATGAGTGGCGTAAACTTTGTTCTCAACGTTTACATCAGCTCGTTTATTACTGACCGGCAGTTACTGGTTAAAAGTAATACCTACATTGACTTCATACTCTTTATCTGCTTCACCTAACCTTTTAGTACGCATTTTATTTTAAATGCCATACCCACATAAGGAGCTGCTTTATTATCGCGTCCCGAATCTTTAATTCTCCGTTTGTATCATGTTATTTCCAAGTTTCACGTTGGAAAATTTTAATAATGAGAATTTGTGCTGCATTGGCACTTCAGTCAACCGAATATGCCAACTTTTATCGTATTTCGGTCGAAGTATATTTAACTTTAAATGAACTCCTTAAGTACTGCAAAGACGATTTCTTTGATGGCAATGTAGGCGACGCAATTAAAAAATGAATAAAACAAGGAATACATTTGCGTAGGCGTCGGTCTGAAGTCGGCAGTCGCGACGCAGCGACGGGTTACCGAGGATCTCGGCTAATATACGTGGTGTTAATTTCATTCACCACTTTATTAGCTACATGGACATGCAATCTTCCATGTAGGATTAATCGTTTGTATAAACATTGTTATCAAGAATAAATGTTGTGAATTTTCCCAATCATATTTTTGTAGATAACATCCACATAAAATATGCGTAGGTACACGCTAAAGCGATTTACCTATCAAATTGTTTATCTAAACGACCAAAATATTAAGGCATGTAATTTGGACTTTGTATGGCCATAATATTTTGGTCGTTAATGTGTAGTTTCAGTCGGTCAAAATAACGTTCCGAGAGCACTTGAGTGTTCGCATTACATTTATTTCGTAATTGCGTCACTCCTTCTAGCTAATTAATTCGAGATAATGCACATAAGTGTACGTAATCTGACCACGCGAAGAGTCACAATAACCATTAGCGCTGCGATATAATTTGCATTGCCTTTTAACGCGTTAGGATTATACTTCTTTGTTCAACCGCATACGCGCAGCTGCTGGTTCCTTATCGGCGCAGAACAATAAATACCGATTTAAAACAGTTCTCACTGTAGATAACCCGTTATGCCCTTCTGTAATATTCAATCTTAATTAACTGGTCTTTGTCCAAAATTTTGCTAAGTTCCACGAAACAAAAGATGACCTAAAACCCAGAAGTATTAATAATAAAATTATGTTTTGTCGAGAACAGTTTTATTCAACATAATGTCTGTAAAAAAGCGCGAGTTTTTTCGACAAGTGTGCGGTTAGCCGGCGGCGCCGCGCGGAATGCTTGCCATTTCCGGACGATATCCGGTCCTTGCTTCGGCGCCATACGTAGCGCTTTAGATAACCTTATCTTTCAGTTAAATGAGACGAATCATAATCTCTTGTAACAAAGTACATTAAATAGTTTATTGTCTTTCTGAATCAGCCATTAGATTTTCCTTGGCACGACTAGTTTTTCCAGTTTCTTCAAAGTTATTTGTTACTCCCTTGTCTTGTATTTTCTCATAAAATATACAATATATTACTCCTATCATTTCACACGTAATATTCATTAAACAATTATTGAAATCCATATTTCGTTACCTTTTTTTTTAATTTTCACCGATGTCGCACGATGATTCATAGTTCAGAATGAATCATTCAACGTAATCGAGTTTTTGAATTGAGCCGACGACGACGAATGTAAATACGCGATCGTAGTGACCCGCGATAGAGAGCGAATGACGGTGAGTCACGCGGGTTTTCCGAGAAACAGAATGGAGCAGTTTTCGTGAAAACGAAGGTCGACTCCGGTCGGGCAGTCGCTGTAATGACTACCTCTTTTGTCCCCAACTCCCAACAAAGACTAATTTTCTTTATACTTCCAAGTTTCCAACTTTGCTCTTTGGCAGCATGGTATTACCGATTTCAAAGAAGTAGGTATGTACTTAATGACATTACTTGTAACCCTTTGTCCTTTAAAAGTCCCTAGGGCATGTGTGAAGGGTGCATATGGAAAGCGACAGTGCATCGATCGCGTCGTCCTGACGAACGCTAATTTTTCACCGCTATCTGGGGTTTTATTCATTGCTGCCTAGGTTCGGCTTCACTTTCCATGGTTCCCGTGTCTGCAGCGATGGTTTTCGCTCGAGCGTTAGTTTCGTACAATAAAGGTAAAGTGAAGGGACGCTGGCGCGGTGCCAGGGCGTCGATTTATTTTATTATTCGCTCGGTGGCGGTCAATGTCGCGACAGGCCGTCGACGGCGCCACACATCGGTTGCATGTGTGTTGCTCTTATTATTTGTACTGTTTAAACTTTTATTATACTTTGTTACTTACATGTGACATGTCTATCATTTGAATCAATCCAATGTGTGACAATTTGGTAGTGTTGGTCGAATTTGTTTACGATGTTCATTTATGATTTAGTCTTGTGTTTGCTTATTTTAGATTTATAGACAGAATTCTATTACCTCAAATAATGATCTAACGGGACCTTGACGCGCACCTTTCCTTTCCGGACGAACAATTTTTCAAGGATACTTGATTTTTTTGCTGCTTCTAGCACAGATTTTTAAGGTGCTATTTATTCAATCGCAATACTTTAGGACTGGAATAAGATTGCTATAGGTACATAAATCAAATAAATTGCCCGAGGTCTATGCATTCAATTTCAATTTAATTATTGCGCTCCAAATTATCCTCATTGCATAAAGTAATGCTACACAAGCAGTTCTTTATTTTATTTAGAATCAGTTCAAGGAATTTTCTAACTCGCCGGAGCGTCGCTATTAGTATGAGCAATTAGCGTTCCGTTAATGAGCTCCCAGACAACCGACCAGATACGAAGAGTCGGCTTTAGAAATATACATCTTGACGGGTTACTAGTCACTTAAACTTGATGGGGTAATAGCTTGGGAGTGCTTTATGGCGCCCGTGGTTAGCGATGTCAATAAGTTCCGTATCTCCATGGAATTGGGGTCACTTTTTGAACAGCTCAAGATTTGTCATGGCGAGCTAGGAATTTCATATTGCGTACTCCTGTGCAGTAAAGTTCTGGTTGGCTCTGCGTGTAGACTGTTCACTATTGTTTACTTCAAGCAGTTTACATCTTTTATCTTTCTCTTTCATCTTTACATGAACGGCTTTTCTTGCTTTTCTTGGATGGGTGGTTTATCCCCTTAACCTTTGTATTTTGGCAATCCTTCAAAGAGACTGGCGAATGATGAATTTTGTTCTTCCTACTATCATTCATGGAGTTTATATACACTTCAAGCAGTATATTCAATTCCGTATGCCTTAGATGATTGAAAAAATCTAGATTATAAAGTTTTGCTTGATGTACAAGTTCTAGGCACAGCTGTAACCTCATTACTAAGGTGACCAAATATTGTGTGCTGTGGGCGTGCCTCACCTGTCGCATCACGCGGCTGCCACGTGCGCTGGCGCATGTTCTATGTACGCGACGAGCATACCGATCTCAGGCCTCGTAGGATTCACACGTATTTTAATATATATAGGCCAAGTTTTTAGGGTTACCCTGGCCTTTAAGATTGAAGGGCTTTCCCATGCCGAATAGATAGATTCCTAACTTTCGATGGGTTTTCTTGTTGTTTCTTTCTTGGTTATTTATTTTAACGAAGAAAATATTAATTAGCCCAAAATTGCCATCCTCTTAAATGTGTCCAGGCTTCACTCGATCAGTAAACTCATCACGATCTTGAACAATATTATCAATGGAGAAAATCTATCGTATATGGCCACCCAAATGGGTCCACAAACAACAATACAAATCTATAAAACACCGCGGTGCCGTTTATGTATGACACAGTGGTTTCCGAATACTAATTTCGCACTCTTCTATGGGGTCATACACCTTAGCTTTGTTATTGTCAAAGAAATTGACATTGCGATGTGCGTCTTACTTTTAAACATTGTTGTTTTGGGAAAGACATTTTGGAAAAATACGTTGCTCCCATGATGGGTCTTCTGTCTTTCGACTCTACCAATTTTCCTCACTAGTCTTCATACTCCTTATAGTCTTTGTGAAGTTTGTTGTTCTTTCTTCTTTATTCTCATGATGCCTGGCCTATTGCCAGGGTTCGCAATCAACAAATAATGTTACGTAGATTAATTGGGTAGGTACCTACTTGTGAAGTTGTGACTCATTAATTAATTAGCTGATATACTACCGGCTTCCCGTGATATGGAGGGTTGCTGGATTTTATTTGCGACCCATAGGAAAAATCAGTATTAACAGGAAATTAGGAAGAGGTTTCTTAAACTTGCTACCAACTGAAAGACTACAGATGTTCTAGTCAATTCTTAACTTCAAGCCACATGGCGAAACGTAGATCAAATCCATGTTTTATTTACGTCAACGAGCCGCTCCTGTTTCCAGTCAATACCCATTTTATTCGTTAACGAAATTATGTTTTTATTTGTTTTGCACAATAAAATGAGAAACAGTGTGCAGATGTAGTATCGGGCATCGTTCCCGGAAAGCCGCGGCGAACCTCACGGTCTGATACGGAGCTAAATAAAACTCTGACGACGCAGTTCGGGAAACATCGCAATTCGCGACACTACTTTCAAGTGAGGAAAATATAAACAAATAAAATGAACTCTTCCTCGAAGCACCTGTGCGAATGATTACAGCCATATCTATGATATCTGCTAAATATCTATAAGGAAAATGATACGGTTCCTATGTCCAACTGTTACTGTATCCAGTAACCGGAGAAACACTGAACATTTATCATACACGATATCTTTTAGTTCCTGCTTTAAACTCGTCTCAAGATAAGCATATATGACCGATGACGAATTGGAAAAATGTGAAAAAGTTTAATTTTATTTGGGTCACTGAGGATCGTTTTCCATGAAACTCGAATGCATGTGGACATTGCACACACGATTAGATATTGCATTATGTGGGAGGGCACACACGTGCGGATAACGGTTTGCCTTATCAACCGAGCTTACAAACCTCACCTAGTTGTGCTGGACAAAAGAAAATCCGTATTTCGCAACTAAAGAGTATTACAACTGCGACACTGCGCTTGCGAAATTATTGTGCAAATTGTAAATGTTATCCAAGTGACCTTAGTTTATTTCTCTTTTATTTCTAGAAATTCTTTCAATAGTTTTCTAAGAAGATCGGGAGGAAAAATTGTCTGATCATTATATGCTCAAACTACATTAACCTCGTGACGTAAACAAAAATAGTGCCTCAAATAATGGTTCAAGTGTAACAGAACAAAACATTAGAGAAGCGCTGTACGTTGATACGTCACAACTAGATATAGTGGTGATCTCATTGGCGTGCTGCGAGCGATAACACCGCGTACTACGCTCTCTGAGAACCCTCAAGGGCTCGACGCGTACGAAGTTCGACGCTTCCAAGAACATTTCAATAAGCCCTAACACACAATACACACAGCAATGACGCATTTCAGTCTATAGGTCAAGGTAACAATTTCTTTATACACTGTGACAGCAATGTGAAATGAGAGGTCTCAACACAAAGAAAAATTCGTGACATGTTTGCGTAATCCTTTGTCGTAGACTCTAACTTAAGCGAATGGAAACCGAGAGAAATGCGAACAAGGATCAAACACCCGAAATGTAACATGACCAAGACTAACAAGCAAGAATGTGATAATAAAGCGTTGGTTAATTGTTAGGTAAAGCACCGTGACCAATTAACGTACATGTTAGCTATACAATGCGCGCGCGCATTTGAGACGAATTTCATTTAAGCAATTGTAGTAATTGACCGGCAGAGCGCCTTCCGGAGCAGCCGCCTGCTTTGTCTCCTCACAGTCCTCACTTGCACTGATGCACGAGGTCGGGAGTGTCGGCCTATCTGTTACACGATCATTTATATTTCCATCGTTTTAATCGGATCTTAGCAAAGCTCGCGTGGAATTTTAACAAAGTAATAAATGGCTATATTAGGTTATACATTGACTCGGTATGTTCAAAAATGATTTCTGCACTTTTACAACAAGCCTTTTATGGTAGTACTGACACGCGTCTATGGCCGTAATGAGCGCGCCCACGGGTCCAACTCGTCCTTGCGACAAGGTCCGACCAAGCCTCCCGCCCACCAGTGGCGTCACCGCTCGCATCATAAATCTACAATAGTTAATCGATACTACCGTATAAAGTTTGATATACCGTAGCCCTAACTGTTCATCAAATTGGGCTCGTGTCTGATCCAAAATGAAAATTCGTCTCGCGGAAAATTCTGAAGCTTTGTTTGAAAGCTGTTGGATTGCATGAGTGCAGAGGCTTTGTTGTGAGTATAAAGCGTTAGCGTTACCTCAGATAAGTAACCATCGCCGCGTGCGATGCGAAATGATGCGAAATATTTCCGGAGTTAGAGGAGTATTCTATTAATAAATGATTCGACGTCGCTCGTGGGCGAAGATTTCGGGCGAGCGTGCGCGGGTATGGCGTTCAGTAGCGCGCGATCCGCCGCGGCCGGCCGCCGTACGCGCGCGCAACGAACGAACGACCCGCACTCCCGCGCACACGATACTCCACGCGATTTTCGCGACATACGAGCTACGATCCGCCCCTAACCACGCGTCAACGCCGACCCCTATACGAAAGTCCCGCGATATCAAATCTCGCCGGTGCACAGACGGATCGACCTCACGTAGTTAATACCTACTGCACTTTTGCGAGGGCGGATTATAACGAACAAATCGACTAACAAACTCGAACCGCACGAAGGTGTCGCGTCGCAAAAAGCGCAACACAATAGAGTAAGCGTCTAATTATAAACGTGGTTGAGTTAGTACCGCAACATGCAGAACATTGATCCTCTGGAGATCGCCAACATCCTCGCCACGGAGCTGTGGTGCCAGCAGGTATACCCACCGCCTCATTGTATCCTAGACTCAAGAGCACTAGCGCATGAGTTCCACATACTAGAATTCTTTCGTTTTCACAGAAAATTCGCCCAATTTGCTCCATTTAAAGGTGTCCTTCCGCATTATGCTCATTAACAGTACAATGTACAACTAGAACTTTCTTTACTAATAAAATATTTATGTTAATAATCCTTATCACAAGTAATTTGCAACGCAAGTAACGAGAGCAGTACGTTTGTTACTAGAGCATCAGTCTTGAGGTGACAGATTTATTGGTCGGCTTTCAACGCACATGCCATTAGCGTACTCACTAACAAACTTACGCGGTCTCTTGAGATAAACAAAACTAGAGGAATACAAAAAAAATCTTTAAAAAGACCGTTAAACTATTTACTTTTACGGAAGAATGTTAAATTAATATGTAAATAAAATTGTTATTTTGTTATGTTGTTTACGATACATGTGTTGTGAAAATATTTTGCTGATAAACCTCGCTTGGAATGTGGAAGCAACCACCGTTCGATCATAACAATAAATATTGCATAACAAATTATAATAATTTTGCAATGAATTATTGAAAAGTTGTGAATACTATCAGTCGATTTAATTCTATAGTTAACTTCTAGGAATGGCCGGTCGGGTTCAAGATTTGATGACGATGCTTGTTAGATCTGCCTACTTAGTTAGGTAATTAATTTGTTTAGTCTTGAGTTCTTCAAACAGGTCGTAACAGGTTCACACTCTAGTCAGTTTCAAGTATCATCAAAGATTGCCCCATGAAATGTTTACCCCAAATAGTAGGGGTTGACTGAACTCCCTTTAAGATTTTGAGCTTATGGTTAATTTATATTTCTGGTCCGAACTAGGCTCTTAATATTACTTCTTAAGACCCTGAGGTTCTTAAATTAGGTATTCTTCATCTCGTATTTGTCATGCATTACTAATTTTGTGTCATCAGCAAGCTTTGGCTCATCGAAATATCTTTAGCAATCTTCAAGTGTACCACCCATGTCTTCCAATATTAATGGCTGTTCTTTCTCTTCCAGTTGGCAAACCTTGAGGGCCTCCAGTCGGGGGTCCCGACCCGCACCACGGCCACCATCACGCCCACCCAGCTGCGGAACTTCGAGCAGACCTACATCGAGCTGACCAACTGCCGCAGCGAGCCGACCACGCACGCCGGCTTCGTACCACCTTCAGTCACGCACGCTAACAACTACGGTATGTTGAGAGTTATCGAGGGGTATTTGAGGAATAAGAAAGGGTGTTTGGGAAATGAGAAAGGGATTCAAAGAATTTGAAATGGAATCTGGGGAATCAGAAAAGAACTAGGGACTTAACAACGAGATATGAAGCTTCATTTTGGGGGATAAGAAATGAAACTTGAAGGATTTGATACTAAGAATTTCTGTTTAGAATCATCCTTCCAAAGTTGTTCTAAACATGCAAAGAAGCAAGACATATAAAACTGTACTGCAACATCAAAGTACAACAAAAATTTTCACATTTCAGGCATCCTGAATTCGGTGGGGTACTGCGACTCGGGCCCGACGACGGCGCTGCACGTGTCGCCGGGCCCGCTCTCCGCCAGCGGCGACAGCAGCAGCAGCCCCGGCCTGCCCACGCCCAAGCGACGCAACATGGGCGGCCGCCGCCCCACCAAGACACCCACGGACCTCTCCCCCGAGGAAGAAGAGAGACGGAAGGTCAGGAGAGAGAGGAACAAGATGGCCGCCGCCCGCTGCCGCAAGCGCAGACTCGATCACACAAACGAACTTCAAGAAGAGACTGACAAACTCGAAGAAAAGAAACAAGCCCTTCAGGATGAGATTCGGAAATTGAACCATGATCGGGAGAAGTTAGAGTCGATTTTACAGACTCATATGCTCTCGTGTCCTTTGGGCAAGCGGTCGACGAGTCCTCCCGATGTGAAGCCCTTCCAAGAGTACGCGTATCCAGAGATGCCCGAAGACGGTGTGCGAGTCAAAGTGGAAGTAGTTGAACCTGTAGTGGACCCCGTCATGGTGTTGGATAATATATTTACTTCGCCGGCGAATGACAAGAAGTGAGTATACTCTTTTTGACTGCTTATTTGAAGGTTCTGTCTTAAGTTTTAACTGTGAACATTGTAGTCTATTCATAAGTCTAAAATTTTAAAAGGCACTAAGGCAGTGATGGGAAACAAAGTTTTTACCGGGTGCCCCAAGACATTGACGATCATGCTTTAGCAACTTTTTGACTAATTATATGTAGTCGCCAGCACATCAAGCTACAACAATCGGTCAAATTTCTTTAATAGATTATCAACTTTATCCCTACAGCTTTAGGTTTGAACCTAAAGCTGTAGCGATAAAGTTGAAAATCTCCTTGAAAAATCCTTCAGGTTGATTGGGAAAATTTGACAGTTTCGGGTAGCTTGATGCTAGCGTCTGTGCTATACGTGCGAAACTAGAATTTGTACGTCAGTCTTTGTCCTACCATCTAATTAAAATGTTTGTGTTTTCAACAGTAAACTAACCATGTCCTCTTCTGTTTCCAGAATAATGTTGTCGGCGGCCAACCCGGCGGTAGTGACGAGCGCGGGTGGCGCCACGCTGGACACGCCGCCCGCGCTCAGCCGGCCCAACCGACCCAACTCCTTACAGGTGCCGCTCAGCCTTACACCCGCACAGGTAATAAGGCTTTTTATTTACTTATAACTTTGAAATAGTACTAGTTTTTGCCCGCGGGTTGACTCGAGTTAATATAGATTTTCAAAAGACCCGTAACCATCTTCAGTCCCATCAATCTTTGAACCAAAATTCATCAAATTTGGTTCAGCGATTTAGGCGCGAAAGCGGGACCCTATTACTAAGACTCCGCTGTCCGTCTGTCACCAGGATGTATCTCATGAACCGTGATAGCTAGACAGTTGAAATTTTCACAGATGATGTATTTCTGTTGGCGCTATAAAACAAATACTAAAAACAGAATAAAATCAATATTTAAGTGGGGCTCTCATACAACAAACGTGACATTTTGCCGTTTTTTTTTATAGATAATGGTACGGAACACTCCGTGCGCGAGTCTTACTCGTACTTGGCCGGTGTTTTTTATATTGATATTAAAGCTTGACTTGATTTTTCAACATTCAATATTGTTCTAAATCCATGAAAACCGAATTTCTTCTTGACCTTGAAGGATCTAAATAGCCATAACTAACAAAACCTTTCTCTATTCCAGTTACACAATAACAAAGCGCTAGGCAACAACAAAATAGCGGGCATCGAGATCAGCACGCCGTCGAACGGCATCCCGTTCAACTTCGACAGCCTCATGGAGGGCGGCACGGGGCTGACCCCCGTGCACCCGCACCCGCACCCGTGCGCGCAGCAGCAGCGCGCCGCCCCGGACGCCGCCTCGCCCGACGCGCACAGCAGCCTCGTGAGCCTGTGAGCGCAGCCCTATCCTGGCGCTCCTAGCGCTCCTGTCGCTCGGTACGTGACACCCGTCACCCACCCCGTCTTCTAAACACTACGTACACTTATTTATTCGACTTGTATCGGCAGCGCCGACATCTCTCTTCTTCTCTCCTTCTACCGTCGGATACCGACTCTTATTACTCTTTATTTATTGAGAGCTATTTTAAGTAACATACTTGCTCACTTGTGCTTTGTATTTATAATCGTAGTCTTGTTAAAGTTAGTGACGGTCGACGGCGCCGAAGCCGCCCTACTGAAGTCAATTTACGAGCTGTTTTATAACATTCTAAAGAAAAATATTTTTATAAATAGATGTGTATTTCTGCAGAAATAATAATTGTGATCGAAAAATAAAACAGAGTTTTATTTGAAGCATTTCAGGGATTTATTTTCGTGTTGTGCTTAATGTCTAGCGAGGCTAGAATAGATGGTGCGTTTTATATTGTAAGGTAATATTTGTAAAAGATCTCTTTTACACTGTTCACTTCGGAATATTTCGGCACAAAAATGTATTTATTGAACGATCCTCAAAGTATCTTGTCATAATAACCCTCGTGCCATTTACTACGTCTACTCCCAGGAATACAATAATTACGAGTACGAAATATTTAGTTAACCATAAACTAACAGCAATATTACTTAAAGAATAATTAATATATTGAATGTAAGTTAGCTCAATGTTGATGTAACGTCTTACCGTTCCATTGGATTAGGTACTGGTAGTGTAAAATTATTGTTAAGCCTTTTGTGATACGTCCAGTGAATTGTTAGCGCCGGCCCGAGCCTGCGCGGTTGTCTTATTGTATGTATTGTAACTCATGCCATTACATATTGTAATATCGTTGAACGTATGTACATGCTGCACTGACTGCATTTTTATACTCACATTATCTAATGTTAACTACATGAAATTAACTATTTTCTAATTACAGTTATTACATTGTTACAGTAAAATATATAAGTCAATTATAATATTAATGCTATGATACTATTGATCCGTGGCATGAGTTTTCTAGAAGTCTAATCGGTAGAAGCCACTGGAATAAAAAATAAATTAGTTTAAGGCAATAATTAGTGTAAGGGCACTTAACGATTTAATTATATATTATATGCATAACTTAGACCAAATTATTACTTCATGTGCTTTATCGTAGTTGTAATTAAAATCTAAGCCAAATATTGAGTTTATGTCGTTACTTTAGGTTTAGTTATTCCCGTTAAAGTATTATTGTCTACGCGCCGAGAGCGGAGAGTATTTATTTAGTAATCTACGACTTATTGTGAACCAGCAAGGATGATATCTAGTGCAATAGTGCGGAACATTGCCTATGGTTTATAAGCGACAATTTTTGCTATGAAGTTATTACTCATTCGAAATATTATTACGCATAATATGAACATCTAGGATTAATAGAGATGTAATTTTTTCTAGACGATTTTTCTTAACGCAATTGTAGAATACTTTTGTATTTTTTCATGAAAATTAGCAAAGCAATATATTTGATAAAATTATTGGAATTTATAAGCAGATGTAGTAAATTATATATGTAAATCAGAAAATATAAATTTTGTTTACATACACCTGAATTCTGTTTTTATTTTTTTTGACGAGCTCTTCCTCGACGACTGGCCTCCTTTGCATGGATTATTAAACAATCTTACGAAAGTAACAAGTAGTACCTGCTGCACGTTCAATTGCTCAACGTGTTCCGCATCCACTTCTGAAGTTTGAATCGGATGTAATTCCTGATTCCAACGTAAATGTAAAAGAATATCTCTAGCACGCTGATGCAGCTACATCCCATGAACAGGCCAAAAACACCACCCAGATTCGCTGGAAGAAAAAAAACATAATAATGCATTTCATGACATTTAGAAAATGCAGAAATATAATCAACTCTTATTTCAAGGATCACTGTATTGATATTTTTGTGTAGTGAAAACAAGCCTAGTTAGTTTCTTATGGAATATTCGGCAATACTATTGCTGTTAACTGGGCACTATTGAGATAGTACTTAGCAGCTATTGAGAATTTCTGCTCCCTTGAAGCCTAGATCCTGACATTTATGATTCCAGTTCGAGAAAGAGACTGAGATTATATGATATGACTGATAGCACCCTCCGTATTTCGCAACGGATTCATGATGGCATTAATAATAAAATCATATAGGTAGTGTGTATGTTACGAAAGACGCGTAACTAGTTACCAGAGATCAGAATAGGTAGACTATATTTATCTAAAGTTCGAAGAAGTAAGTGACATAGAGTTGATAATACCTCCTCTAAAATCCCAGAATCATAAACATGACAATTAAAACCCGAGATTATGAAAACATGAACTGGACTTGAGTATAGTAACAAAAAATAAAAAAAATATTTGATGAATCATATTCCAATATAGGTATGTACAACAAAGCTCTTTATTTTAACAGTTTGGGTACGGAACTCTAAAAACATAATCAGATTCTTCAATATAACTTAAATCCCGGGATTCAATGGTCATGTTTATGATTCCGAGATTTTAGAGGAGGTATTATACTCGTATGTTACAATTCTTCGAACTTTAGTAAATAAAGTCTACTATTCCGATGATCCGATCTCTGCTAATTACTTACAAAGTATGTTAGTAAAAAAAAACACAGTTTGTGATACCGTTACTGCATACTATCAGGATACTATTCACGCTGGCCAACTACCTACCTATCTCATATACGGCTCCAGAACCCAACGCATAACCATCTTGTTAACATGAATGAAGCAGCAGACAATAAAAAGGTAGGTATACAAGTTACTTACAAACTAAACTGATGATCGACATGACTGTCTCTTGTTTTTGCTTCGTGTACACCGGGTGCGTGAAGAAGAAGTGCATCGCACTAGTTGTGGTGTTCATAACCAATCCCACACTGTAAAAGAAATTGAAGTTTTTTATATATCGTAAGGTAATTTTTTCGCCATGTTGGTGACAAATCTGCGAGTTGGAAAGGGCACTGGGCGAGTCACACATATGCATAGATGGGTCCGCCGGTCGATTCTGTCGACATCTCGCTGTGTTCACCTAGGCGGAGTGAACGACATTGAGCTGTCATTCCATCTTATTTGTATGGTTTGACAACTCACCCGTCATGCACCCCGCCTAAGTGTTCACTTCGACATGTTTACAGAATCGTACTGCAGAATCGTACTGCAGAATCGCACTGCAGGAGCGTCACGCAGTAGGTATTTGAATAGCCAGACGGGCATTGTTACCGAGACTAAACTAAAATGCGTGACGATTACGACTTGTTTTTTACAAATGCCAATTTGTAGGAACGCAGAAGGCGAGAGACAAAGCGAGCTGGAAATATATGGCTAAGTAAATCTTTTCTTTGAAATTCTCGTGGACTAGTTAGAGCTAACGAAATAAATGTTAATAGTTTTAGAGTGAGAAATGCGCTGATCTGAACCATCATGAATCATCATGATGAAACTACTGAGGCATAGCACAACCCGAGAGTGGCGGTTGCACTTGTACGTACGGGGAGCGATGCCACTAGCCAGTATACTATTGTAGTCTTTGGATGCCACTGCTGGCCGTACCATCAGCCAGGACCAACTTGCTGGCCAAAACCCCTCTGACTTGAGCAATTCGCAACATCAATTATATTCAGGTCGAATGTCACTGGGGTGAATTCGCAAAAGTAGGTACTTTTGTTAACACTGTGTTATAACAATAATAATTATATTTATGATCTTGAGATGTATTTGTTGTGCTTTAAGGCGAGCCTGACTTGAGCGTGTAGGCATCTAACGCTTACCCCAGGCCCCGCAAGGAGTAGCAATACGTAATAAGTTACGATGCGCGGGAGACGCGCGCACCAAGCGCACCGCTCGCTCATGAGTTCACGGACTCGGGTAGGTACTAAGTTCCGTCACAGGATAAAGTAATGCAGTAGATCAACTTGAATTGATTAGTATAAGTTTATTTTGTTTTATTTTTCTATTAAGTATTTTTTAAGGTTATAGATGGATTAATTACGTATTGTACAAACTTGAATCCAATTACTAATCATTAAAAATCAGTAATAATACTTATTTATTTTAGAGTATATGGTGGATTTAAAATCTGACTGACACGAAAATTATGAATACGAGTACGATACAAAAATACGCGTCGCGCGCTATTTGGCTTTGGTGCGATACCTTCGTAAAAATCAAGTAGTAGGTAGGCACACTTACTTTAGGAAAATTATGTTACAATTCTTGAATATTATAATTCAAGAAAGCTTAGAAGTATAAATGGTTTGGAATTTGCCTAGATGCTATTTAAAAAAAAACAAAAACGTTTTTATATTTTTTAATCAAATAGTTAACATAATAAAAGTTACCAATGCAACTGGCTAAAATTCGTTGAACTGTAGCTGTCTCGGTTTGCATGGACCTAGCTGAGTAGATTGACACGGAATATGGTCCTTGGATTTGCTTGGACCTGGCTGCACAGGCTTATCATTAACATTTTCTTTCAATATTATGTCTCGTATTGGCATACCGCGATTTTGGCGCGGATCCACAATCTCTGGCAATATACATTTCAAATAAAAATCTATAATTTTTTTCTCCATATGCACCCGCCAAAATTCGTCATCTCTTGAAATATTTTCTACTACTAGTTTTCACCGAACCATATTCCAAAAATGCATTGGTTCCTTTCTGTTACATGAAGTTGACCCTGCACTTGGTAATACCAATTACTTTTTTTGTTTATAACCCTGGTATATTTTATTCTATCGAATTTAAATATATGTATTTTACTTTCTTCAATAGCAGCATTTCCCTTTTCTAAATGCCGTTATTGGACATTTAATATCAACAATGGTGTCGTTCCCAACTATACCGTCGGGGGTAACCCCAATAAATGAGTATTATTTTGGAGACAAGTCACGCCCTTCCGCATGCTCTATTGCCCTGTAACGCAAATTTTGATTTTGATTTGTTGGTAATTAACAAGTAAAATTTTAAAAACTTACAAAATATCCCTGTTCAATAAAGATAACGGAGCTACAGTGCCAAAGACAGATACACAGGCACACAGACGCACGTACACAGAAACATAGATAGCAAACCGTTATAAATAAATAGGATAGAATTGTAATATGGTGTGTGTTTAATTTCTTTATGTATTTTATGGTGTTACAATAATGATAATGAGATACTACTTTATTCAAATCTATACTAAATAATATTATAAAGTGGAAGTGCGCTAAGTGCGCTGTGGTAATAGCTAATTATACGTAAGTACCATGTACTACAAAGATATTGTTTTTCATTCGATCTAAAAAAAGTCCGCGACGTTACACCTATATCTATCTCTTATAAATATGCCACACTAAGGCATTTTATGTCAAATAATTTATTTAAAAATTAAAGGTGGTTTTTCAGCATTAATATTAGGCAGGCATATTAATCCTTACTAGCGAAAGTTACTTCATTATCAAGATAATTTTATGAAGATAAACTTTGTCTTTTACAGCATGTTATTTGAACTCACCGTTTAGGAGATAATGTAAAATTAAAATAATTCAACAATATTATTAAATCGAACGGGCGGTGCGCGAGACGCGGCCACCAAACGAGAACGCGTCGAGCCTGCGTGACTGCGTGCGACGCGGTGCAAGAAATTCTTTTTTGTATTATGATTATGAATTTATGATAGTTACATTCATGGGGAAGGCTGTACGGCTATACGGGAACGGGAATTCCTACGGGAATGAAGAGTTCCGTTACCTGTCTCCGAAGTTCTTCATCAGATCTTCACCAAATTGAAATGGGATCAGTCCGGGAAGATACACTTACAAAAAAAATAGAATCATCAAAATCGATTGACAATTGGCGAAAATATCGCTGAGCAAACATACAACAAAAAAAAACAGTCGATTTGAGAACCTCTTCTTTTTTGGAAGTCGGTTAATAATATACAATACAATAGTCAATTAAAAACAGTTTAGTGTATCTAATTTATAATTTCTATACATTTTTCCTCTTGCCAATAAACACCGATAAAGTAACGCATTGGATTGGAAAAACTATCCAAACTGACCACATAGTTTTTTGTATGTCTTGTCATAACTTGATACATTGTTAGTAATTAGTAAGAGGATGGACTCTAGTGTACAGCGCATAAATGAGCTGGTCCGGTAGCCTAAACGTTACCAAAAGTATGTTATTATAATATTTTCATAGGAAATGGTCATACTGTAACACTTTTACACTATGGCACGCGACTCACGAGTGCGCTGCGCGTATTGTTTGGCATAGACGAGACCTACACAAACGTTGCGGACACCATAAATATTATTATTTGTTGTGTTGTGGTGGCTGTGAGTAGGTACCCACCTAGCGTATAACTACACTTATATTTCTTCTCTACATGAACACCACAACATTATTGCACCGATATTCAACTAAAAAACATGTAGGAAATACGAGCTATTATTTTTGCATTTGTTTAGGAGTAAGATAAGTGAAAACGGACATTTCTAATAAATAACAAATATTATAAGACTTATACAAACTCTCCGAAACCATCAAGACTAACGTAGCGGGGTGAACTACCTATTTGACATTTGAAAACAGTAAATCATTGTATCATGTGCGCGCGAGGTGGCTTTATGCACTCTGAAATAGGGTTCAAATTCAATTGTTTTACATACTCGATGCGGTTGGTAAATCTATTCCGCGCGAAAACTAAACCACTAAAGCGCACGTCTTTATGCGTACTGAAATAAGGTTTAAATTAAACTGTTTACACACATGTTTGCGGTGTGGAAATTTATCTGTTTCGTGTCGGTACTAACCTAGTTAGTAAAGTAAATTATGTATATACCTATATACCTTTTTGTTTATTCAGCCAAAGTTTATAAAAAAAAGTAGTCACCGCTGCAACGAAGAGCCGTGACAACTTTTTTTTCCCCCATTTTTTTTTACAAAATTATAGCTACATCTAATAAAAACTAACTATATTACAACTGTTTGAACACTAAATTGTATACAAGTATTATTATTTGACCACTCGACACGTGAAAATTCCAAAATAAAAAATAAATCTTACGTAAATAAACATAAACATTAAATTCGCGGCACACTGGTGTGCCGGCAGTGCTAGAGCGGTAATCAATTTAGGCTTAGCCAGTAACAGAACTTAGCGGGGGTGGCGGGATCGCAAAAATTTGGCACACGTCCGACCTCCAACACGTTCCGCTCGGGACTAAATGACACGGGGCGCGCTCATGAAACGACAAAATCACTTGATTTTGGAATTAGTGGGATACGTATTTTCATATTTCACATTATGACGGCCGATTTATATCACATTTTTTACGACCTTTATTGTGGTATAAGTTTTATTACTCAAAACCTTATATAACTCAAATGAAATGATAATTACATCTTGATTTTGACTTGTCTTTGCGATTTAATTGGATGCAGTAAAGTGCAAGTAATCGTGTATCGCACGGCCGAAATCGCAAGATCGAAGTGTGAAATATGTAATATATTTTTTTCAAAATTTAAATCCGTGTTGTTTACGAATAAAACACAATTTTACACAATGCAAAACAACGTTTTTCCGGAAAGCCTGGCCTTAATTTTAATTATGTGTGTGAGTGTGTGTGACTTGGCTATTGCATTAGGTAGGTTAAGACCTGTAATGATAGTTTTAGGCATTGGCAGGCAAATTTTGTTTGCAAGGAAAGCAAACAAAAAAACCTCTTATTGTTATCTAGGACTAGGTACAATGTTCCACAACTGGGCAAAGGCCTCCACCATATTCCAGGTCGCTTTTTCTGCGCCAACGCATTTCGTGCCGACCTCGGTGACGCTGCTGATTTTCTGGCACCCATAGCTTGGCTCTAAATTTCTATTAGTCATTAAAAAATACTGATACTCACTAAGGGTTCCTGAGCACGTAAGGCAGAGCATTGAAGTTACCCATGGTGAGTTCTGCGTGGTACCTCCGTGACACACAGTCTCGAGGACAGTCACACTGCGACGCCGACAACCAGTTGTGCATGTCCTCTGAAAATTATCGTCATTTATTGAAGACACATTTAGGTAGAATCAACAGAGTATTAGTAATAGACTCTCATTTGACCACTTTTCAACCTGAAGGTAAGCTATGATGTGTTCAACGATGGAGCACGCTTGCTTAGAAAGAAACCATACACTCTTGATTTAAAAAACCCCAAGGTTGTAGCTATTGGGAATCACAGACTCCGGCAGGAAATTCCACTCCTTAAGTGTACGCACAATGAAAGTATCTATTCCTTAAACGTTTGCTTATCAGTGGGATTAAATTGTGTAATTCCGACGCATATTCCTAAAAATGGAACCATAGAAAAGCCGATAGGTAACTTGGCGTCGATGTTCAAGGCTTTGGAGCCTTGGAGCATAAGTTCAATGAGTCTGCCACATTACTTCTTACCGCTGCAACTTTTGAATGCCAGAATCAACAGCGATCGGTAGTGACCACCAGAAAAGCGCCGAGGCAAAGAAGCGGAGGACTCAGAAAAACATTCTCCACTTCCCTCCATATCAAGCAGGAGACATAACAGAGCTAGGCCAATATTCACAAAGGGTCGTTTTCAACTGGCATAACTCCAATTGCCAAGCATCATTGATTAAAATTAACATTATGTTAGGGTCCTGTATTGTGAGCTGTTATATTTGATTCCAATGATAGGGGGCAATCATATTGACATTAATAACCGAGTACAAAGCTCGAATTTTTATTGTTTCTCAGAATTATATAAGGAAAACCAATAAAAACTTTGCCTGATCTGAGGGTCAAACCCCACCACTCAATCAATGGACCGAAGAGGACCTCGTCTTTCAGATCATTGACCTGAACAGATATGATTGCCTTATGGTAAGACATAGACACCCTAAAAGGGGTCAAGGGGTCATTCTCCTTTGTACCCTTTCATATGTCATCGTGATTGCGCAATATTTCATAACATTGTGCAATAACTAACAGTACCTACCGTCAAAATTCAAGGCTTTAGTATGAAAGGCCTTTCTTGGTTGCCTAACTTCATAATTAATGACCAACTTAGGTATTACCCACGATATTGACTGAATTTAAATTGACTTGACTCAATTATTCTTTGGGTTTTTTGTTAGGAAAGTCTGCGGCTTGTCCGGTACCTACATGACTTGGACATCCATATTAAATTTTAAGTTAGGTACGTTATGTGTAGGTATGGTAATTTATGTACTATTGGATTTTGAACGCTCAGCTCCTTTAATATACCTAGATTTAATTATACGTGTAATGTTATTCATTTACCTGGGTGTTTGGTTTGCCTTGAGTTTGCGAAAACGGGTACCAGACCAGCGTCCTTATGCGATACTTGGGGACTCTTTATCACATTGTGTCTAAATAATATGCTACCTACTGACTTCTTTTTAAGGGCTCTATTCCCAAAGGGTGCAGGACCTCACACTATTTAACCTACGCCATCTGTCTGTCAATACGCTACACTCGGCAGGTATGTAGGATGGTAGCTACATATTTATTACGTGGTTAGCTATATTATAAGCATCCATTATTCGAACTGCCTCGGTGGTGTAGTAGTCTCAAGCGCTTCTGCTGAGCATGAAGACCTAGTTTCAATTGCCGGGTTGGAAAAGGTATTATTGAGTTTTTCCATCATGAATTTATCAATAGCAGCTCGGTGTCTGGATATGTGGTTGCTGCATGGGCTCGGCCCCTATACTGTGAATTAAACATAACTATATAAGGTAGAGCTCTGCCTTACCCTTTGGCGAATACTTACAGGCGGAATGTTAGGTATGTTTATGTAGACGCAGCATTAGTCGATACCAAAATCAAAAGAAAACAATAAAGTATTATAATAACCGTCATCCCAACCAACTGCAACGATACGAAGAATTTTAACTCACTTTTAACTTTAAAAATACAGGGAATGCTGGTGATCCTGCAAGCCATTTCGGCCCTCACGTTGGGAAGGAAGGCGGGGAAGCAGCCGCAGGCCTTGTGCACGGCCGCCACGTAGCACATGTGGTCGCAGTCCGAGTTGTGGTACTTGCGGAAGAAGGGCAGGTGGTGTTCGTCCTCGAAGTAGCATTTGCGACTGGAATGTGTAGTTCGATGAAGTGGGATCAGCAGCAGACGTGATAATAGTAAAACAGGATATTAATTGGTCAATGGCCACGTTTCCACCTGCAACCCGCATGCAAGTTGTATTACATTGCGCGCTACCGAGATATAATGTGATCAAACGCTCGTGCCGCGCACTGTAATTAAACTTGCATGCAAGTTGCTTGCGAATGGATATGCTACCTAAGATCCGAGAAGGTCGTTGCCAAATTATGACAGCAGCACGGGTCGAACTTCGAGGCTAGGTAACGCTTGGCCCTGTCAGGGTTGCGGAATTTGATCGAAAGCGTCACCGCGGTCTTGGAACCCAAAGGGCATTTGGAGGAACACGGATAGGTTTTAGTCAGTAAGAGTATGACACTCGGTTGATCCCACGGATGGGAAGTCAAATGATTCTTTCATATGGCGTGGCCATCCGTGATTTGTCTCGGAAAGTTGTTGATCCTGGCTGTCATTTGAAGACCTTCGAGAGTCGTTCCGATAGTTAGAAGCAAGGGCAGATAGGCAGTGGCTCCATGTAAAATAAATAATAATCGTAACACTTCTAACGAGACCGTGCAACTCGTTTTCAGCTCCACGCACTCCAGTAATGAAATTGTTACCTTCACACTTTCACAGAGAAAATAGAAAGAATGACGGGTTACCTCCACAGAGGTAGAGACTGTACATCATCGGAGCAGTAGGTGTAGGAAGCGCGTAGTATGTGGAAGGACTCGCCCCTGGTGTCGATCACCGCCATCTCGTCGTCAGATGGGAATTCAGACCAGTCCGTGTACATCACCTGGATAAAACGCAATGGAATGAAAGAAAACTGTCTCAAAAAAATAATTTTGAGAAGGAGCTAATGGTTTAATAAGTTAAGCAGCGCTTGTCGAGGTCGGCCTGTAGATTGTAACAATCTATTGCGTAACGAGACTATATAACCCGTGTCCTGAAAAGCATTTTCAGATCTTTGAGAATCGTTACGGATAATCAGAAGCCAGAAAATCGAACACGTCTTGCCAAGAGTATCTTATTATCCGCTTACATGGGTTGTCGAGGTTAGATAGGCAGTCGCTTCCTGTTAAATTCTGGTAGGGCAGTCTAGAAAAATGTTTTTTTTTTTTTTACGGTGGGATATCCTCATGGATGTCGGAGGGGTCTGTCAGACTCTTACTGACTAAAACCACCCCGGTGTTCCATCTTCCACCTACGCCGGGGATCGCGGGAACATATGCGACTTCCGTAATCCCCGGCTGGTGCCGCCACCTCGGGTCCGGATGAATGGGAGGCAACGGACATCCCCAAGTCCGCCGCCCCTGGACCCAATTAGGGGGGCCGAAGGAGGGCAGCGTACGCCCTCCTCCGACGCCCGGTGCGCCTGCTGCGGGCCGGGAGAGCACTCGACATCTCCCTCTCCCTTTCCGCAGCCTCCTTCTGCGCGATGACAGTTTCGCAGAAGGAGACCACCGCGTCCCAGGACTCCTCACCGCCGACCATAGAACGGACTACAGCCAGCAGCGAGAGGTCACTGCCTACCACAGAGACGAGGGCATGGCGCGGCTCCTCCCAAGCGGCACACTCTGGCACTCTGCCAGCGTATGCCGCGCCGTGTCCTCCCGACAGTCGACGCAGTGGTGACACCGAGTGTCCGGCTCCTTGCCTATGCGACACAGGAACCTCCCGAAGCAGCCATGCCCCGTGAGGACCTGTGTCGCACGAAACGACAGGGAGCCGTGCCTTCTCCCGAGCCACAGGTCGAGCACTGGTCGATAGTGACGAGGCCGGCGGTAGGGCGTGAAAGCCTGTTCCGCCATTCCGCCACCAGGACCTCGCGCAGCTGCGACCGACGCAGCTCAAAATGTCGCTGCGTCAGTCGCGCCCACGCGTCCTCGCGCCACTGATGCATTGACGCGAGGACTTTTGCCTCCAGGTCCCAGGGCGGAGATCCGGCCAGTGCGCAAGCCGCCTCGTAGGAGATCGTGCGATAACCCCTGATGACTCTGACGACTATCACCCTCTGCGGCTTCCGCAGAACAGAGATGGTGCCGGCCGTCAGGTCAGCCGCCCAAATCGGGGCACAGGGCCATCGATCGCACAAACGTGTCCACGGACGGGAAATAGAATTATAATTTTCTATTTAGAAAAATGCCCCATTTGCTGTAAGTACTTATATTTTTAAATAATTAGATACCTATGACCTATACCGTACCTGAATAGCTCCAGCATTGATCAGAGTGCCCGGTATGGCGTCTTCTACATCGTAGTCAGTGACTGCTATCAGCGCGTTAGTGAACCCCACAGCCTGTACTGTGCGGTTGCTGAAATTAGGGATCATTATGTTCCTGAAATAAACATAAATTAATTCTTCATTATGTTACACTAGCTACTGCCAGCGGGCTCGCCAACAGAAAATATCATCCTATGAGAATATACTTCCAGGTTAAACAGTATCCTGTGTTATATACCAGGGCATGGTCGACCTGTTCTCTGCTCTCAACTGAATGATACCTGTTGTCTTCAAAGGGGTTTGCAAAGGTGTATGTTGTTTAATAAAACTTTATGCACTAGTAAAAAGTGCTGTACAAAGGCGAACTTTATGTCTTAGACATTTTCTACCAGTCGACCTTAGGGCGGTGCAGTGACAGAAAATAGCAGGTGCATCTTAAAGGAAAGACAAACAGAAAATGAAAACAATAAATACATACTTAGATAAATATGTATGTACCACAACACTGTTTTTCGATTTTCTTAACTAACTTTTACTTTTTAGACACAGGTATCTTGCATTCATTTACAAAAAATAGGACTTGAAAGAGAATGAAACACTCTGAAGACTAAACGCTCTAAAAACTTAATGCATCAAGGCAATTTATACCAGTCAACCTTTGTCTACGCAATCAACGTGGTCACCCTCTGGGCTCATAAAATATCAAGTAAAGCAGGTACATACCGCCGACACAAAACAAGAAGAAGCGACAGTCAAGGGTTCCCAACATAAAGTATCAGATACATAAGTGAGGATTCCAGTTGCTCGATCTCATTAAAGCATATACTAAAATGTCTTCATACCTTTTGCCATTAAAAGTGTAAAGACTGTTAAAGGCGCAGCATAACCCATGGGTGGTCAGGATTGGCTTGAACAGATCGGAGCAGTTCTGATAGTGCTTGCCTTCCAAATAACATCGCTTCAGGAATCTATCGCAACTCTGAGGCATCGTGCCTAGTACTTCTTGGATCTAGAAGAGAAACAGGAAAAAAAAAGCCGCAGTTAGTTTCATCTTCATCTGCATAAATCATTATTCAGCGAATATCTCACTTTACATTTCATTTATTTTATTGATTTTCATTTGAGGAGGTCACTGGTGTACCTATCTTCGAAGTTCAAAGTCCAATGCAAATGCAATATAGTTATAAATAAACCCAACGCTAAAAGAAAAACACACAAATAGATAACCCTATAAAACAGAAACCGAACATAATAATTGGTGAGGTTAGGGTTTACCGGGGTGACCTGTACACATGTGCGTACCCTTTCACAGCGTTCCAGCGTGATGTTATGTTATGAATTGGTGTAAACAATTAACAGACATGCGATTTCAGCAATCCCGGTCCATTAGCTATAATTTCTTGAAGAGTTCCGTTGCCTATCTCCAAAGTTCTTCATCAGATCTTCACCAAATTCAAATGGGACCACTCCGAGAAAATACTCTTCTAAAAAATACCCAAATCCAATCTTAACAAAATTTGAAGAGTCCTTCGATTTCTCCAGGATCCCATCATCAGATCCTGACCTGATGATGACCATGGGACCACCTAGGAAGTATACCCTTTCAAACAAAAGAAGAATTTTGCAAATCGGTCAAGGCGTCTTTGAGTAATCGGGGAACATACAAAAAAAAATCCGAGGAATTGGGAACCTTTCTTTTTTTGAAATCGGTTAAAAAATTTCCCCGCCCACTGCTTTTTCAGTTTGGCGATTCTTTGGGGGTATGTATCGTTTGCCTATGTTCAGCCGCATCTCTTCATAATATCCGATTTGATCGCGCTATTTAACATGATTTATATTTATATACTTCATGCACAAAGGTATAATGGCGGACTTAATGCCTTCGGCTTCCTACCAGTCAATCTAGGAAACTAAATACTTACAGTGTACCGGTTGAGGTCTAAAAGTTGCTGCAAGTGCTGTAGCATGTTGTCATCTAATCCATTCATAACTTCGTAGAATCCGTAGATCAGTGGTAGAGCAGTTTCCAGGTTAATTGTTACATTACCATCTCTGTAAATACATTTGTTACTGAGAGGAATGTTTTGGCTGTAGGTATAACGTACAACCACGGTAAAACACACCACACTCACACAACATATCCCAATTTCAATCACAACCGAATGAAAGTATTATTTTTGAAAGTTCGCCTGCACGACAACGTAGAATCCCGCAATGAATATACCTATACTATCTTCTTCTTCTTCTTATCTCTGGCATGGTTTATTTAAAGACTTATATGTGCCTTACGAAGCACGGAATCATCTTTTTATCAGACAATCAGGTGATTCAAGCCTGCAATGTCCTAGCCAAACTGGAAACCACTTTACAAAGTATGCTTCCCTCCACCACCATCTTCTCCATCTACTATTGAATCGACAAAAGGAATGGGATCGCGATTGATGTTGTGAATTACAGAATATTACATAGCATAACATCGCCTCTGATCTCCCCGAAGAACAAAGTGGAGTTGATCCTACAACCACATTTCGCTAGTTATGCTCCTCAAAAAATCCTTTGCCTGACCTGGGAATCGAACCCAGGAACTCTCATGCTCAACAATTAAATGTTGGACTATCTAATCCTACTTATGTTCAAGCTGTCACATCAAGAATCGAGGTTGCTCTACCTTAAGTCACAGTGGACAGCTTAAAAAAATTGTATCTTCCAAAACCCCTCTCAAGTCTACCGAATTCAGTTTCAGTTTGATAATAAATACTCAGCACTAGACTTACACAAGACTTCTTTGAAAATACTTCATAGAAGAGATGGTCATCTGGTTAGGAGAACAGAGGGTGATAGCAGGGTAGGGGAGGTTCACCACCGGCTCGAACTGGCTCTCAATCGTCACTCTCGTCGGCATCTCGGCGAAACGGTTGTATAAAAGGAGGGTGAGTAGAAACGACATCGCTAGCACTGATATCATGTTTACTGCCCAGAAGCATCTGTATGGGTGGTAAATAAAACATCCATAAAATTAGAGGATTCATGCAAGTGTCGTGGTTTTGTAGGAATCTTATAAGTGTTTTTTCTATGGTAGGAATAATTCTTCGCATACGTACAGGCTGTTTTAAAAGTGTGTGGTCATATTGAGTGTGAAATGTGAAAAAAACTCGACGACTAAAAATCTTTTGTTTTTTTTTGGAATTGTAGAAACGAGATTATTTTCTAAAATAAACAGATGAGTATAAAATAAAGTCGTTCGTTGTTTTTCAGGTAACTTCTTCCAAACCTATAAAAAAATGAAATAATTTAAGAATACCTTGATATGATATCCGGATAGACGTAGAAATACTTGAGTCCTACTATAGTGCTTTGCAAACAGTAAGTCCGCAGAAGACGCCAGAAGTTTTCCATAATATTTACTGTGAACCTGTTCTATTAATTCAGCGTTAATGAGATTAGAAAAACTTGTAACAACGTTTTGCGTTTCCCCTTTTATATGGCTACAGTTAAATGCTTTAGCAGAAGTGCATTTAAATATTTATCTATCAGTGAAATTATATCGGTAATTCAAAACCACCGTGCAAACAGTCACGATATGCTAATTAATTATAATTAGTTAAATTATTTTAATCTCGAAATCTGCTGTGAATAAGCAGCTGTGTTTTATGACTTTCATGTTTAATTTTGTCAATGACATTCATTGTACAGTGAGCTTACTGTACAATGACTGGGCTGGCTTTTTTTTGGACTTTTTTTTTGAATCAATAAAGCTCGATGGTCATCTACCCTATTCTTGTATACATGTATATATAATGTAATATGAAATGGCTCCAACGATTTTCATGAAATTTTGTATGCAGGGGTTTTCGGGGGCGATAAATCGTTTGATAATCGTTTCATTTTTAGAAAACGTCGTTAAAAAAAAACCAAGCAAAGCTCGGTCATCCAGGTACTGACTATTTAAGTAGTATGACAGCTGAGGCCAACATCTAAACGTGCTTTCCATAGCACGGAGCTGGAGGAGTCTCAGTAAGTACAGTCAACAACAAAGCTATTTGGTATGCAGGCAGCATAACTATCTTGCAACTACTTTTAAACAATGTTGTGAGTGTGCTGAGTAGGCAATAATATGTTTGTACACCACACTCATAACCTTTTTAAGCTTATTATGACATACTTACCACTCGTAAGTATGTGATAAGCTTAAAAAGTTATAATGCACACATTAGAAATAAATATAGGCAGTGCAGCGGAAAAATAAATTTTTGCCTGTATACCAAATAGCTTTGTTGACTGTAACACGGCCAGACATCGGCCAGCGTTGCTTAACTTTGATGATCTATCCGTGCGGTTGTTATTACTTAGGCATGAGCACCTCTTGCTTGCGGCCTGTTGTACGGTCAACAACAAAAGTCGATTAACAATGTTACTTTTTATATCATTTAAACAGACACTAAAAACACATAATGTACTAGGTTTCCGAATTTCAGGCAATAGCTAAGGGTTTATTATATCTTAATTTTATATTCATTGCGTTTTACTTTTAAAATTGTACTTAATAATTAGGATTTAAAAATTATAAATGTTAATCGACTTTTGTTGCTGACTGTACCATAGGTATACGTTTAACTAACCATAATCGATTATGGTGTGTCAATAAATAAAAACAATAATTTAGGAAAAATGTATAAAGTGATTTTATTGAGAAATTCTCATTACATATTTTTTTAATAGGTTAACAATGTTCTAAAGTTTCTGTTGACATTTCCAAACAAATATATTATAATGATATAGGTACATATACATATATGTATACACGGTGCATAATATTGTCACTCGTGTTGAAATTAAATACATCAAACATTTACTGATAATAATAATATGGTATACCATACATAAAATTATGCTAATCTTTTATTAGAGTAGGCGTTTAAGGATTATACCTTTGCTTCTACAGAAATTATAGATTTTCACAGAATACTAGGTACTACTATTTTTTAAATAATCGCACACTTACGTGTTGGTTACCTTTAATATATATTATATATATTGTATATGTTTAATTTATATCGATCTAAAAAATTGTCAACATTCAGTTTACCGCAGGAGAAGTAAATGTTTTATCCATAATACATATATTCCACTAAGTGTGGTGTGTGACATTTATAAATACTCGTTAAACACACACAACATAAGTACATCCAAATAATTGCCTTTCTTCGAAGGTAAAACAGTGCACAAACATATTGCGCTCACGACAATCATTGCAAAGAACGAATTGGTGCACAACCGTACACTCAAAACAGACTAACACTACTATTTTTCCGATAACTCAATATATTATATATTCAATATATATTTTCATACACTTATACTCATATATTTTCCAAGTGCTTATCACATTTATTATTCACATGTTTATAATGATAAACTGTTCGATCTTATAAAAACGTAGATAGCCATTTTAGCTTTATACTTATTAGGTATTTTCTATGTTTAAGAGCAGGTACTATTTTGGCTTTCATGAAGAGATTATAACAATATGAAACATTTGAGTACGGGGCATCGCGTTTTTAGGTATGCGACATAAATGTATATATTATAGAATTCTCCGCTGTAGTAATTCTGAACCATAAAATCGCGCTATCGCATACTTACTGCCTTTATTATAATTTATATACGAGTATAATTCTGGATGCATTAGTAATTCTGATTGATTCTAGAAACTTATGAGATATCTACGATTGGTCGTCTTAATAAGCCTATATTGATGAAGCTAAGTGACATTTTACTATGTCGAAGTTGAGCCGCGAAAACTGAGCAACTCTTATAAACCGGTGATATACAACATACATATTCATTGAGTATTCGCGTAAAATGCAGAGACTATTGTAATAATACACAAAATACATATTTTTTGTTGAATACTGTCATGTAGTTGAGTATTAAGTACAGAAATTTAAAAAATATAGATATTTTTTTTTTGTCTTAACTACGACTATAATGAGCAAACATTGAGAGATTCTTAAGGAAAAACAGGATTTAATTTGTTAATGAATGTGTTTACTTAAACTATTATTTTACACCCAAAACAACCATTTATACTTTAAAAGTGTGATAGATTAATAATGCAGTATTTTATAATACACAACACTGAGTGTTCTTACGTTATATAACTAAAAGTGTCTGTGATTGCGACATTTATTGTGACACTGCAATACAAACACCAACAAGAAACTGAACGATAGAAGGCGACATTTAAATATATATGATGACACTGTGTGGTGTCAGCTGTCAGCAAAAGAGTTATGTTAATTCTGCAAAAGTCAAGCATGTGAGATCGTTCGTTTTATTGAGAACGTCTAAAGTCATCCGGAATTTCTAATAATCATTTCAGAATCTTTTTTTTCGATGCCAGATACAAAACTTTTCTGTTGACAGTACCAACACATTTATCATAATAGCATTGCTATGATTAAGAAAGCGTAGGTATTTTTTTACCGACTTACATAAAAGGTCTACAGTTGCAGGCAAATAGGGTTCTTCCTAATTTATTACAACGCTTATATTACAATACTATCATTCGTTCCAATGTCTGCCTGTAAACAAGTTCCTACTTCTCAATATTTAGACAATCTTTGTTAATATTTCTAGTAAGACAGATAGTTTTTAATCGTTTACCTATAAAAGGCTTCTTGCCTTACAATCCATTTTGGTGTTAATTATATAATTTATATACTTTATAAGACATCTATTTGTTCCGCATTTAAGCTAATATTTCGTCTCCTTGCCTAAAACTCAACTATATCATATATATTTTTATATATAATTTTTTTAATTCATAATAGTAGGCATGCAGGCATTTAATTAATTTTAATGTAACATTTTGTATAATTGCAGGATACATATAACACCAATATGGTTTTATTTTATTATTCTAAGTCCTTTGAAATAAATTATCCTTCATGTTATATTATAATGTATAACTTTAATATATATTTGTATAGATTTTGTAAATATTTCGTGCGTTTTGTCTGAAATTGACTTTGTCTATTTCAAATCATAATGCTTACTTTTAAAAATCTTAATAAAATAAGCGAAGACATATAACAATTATATTTCAATATTATAAGTAAATAAAATAGATTCATAATAAATTTAACTACATAGGTATACATAATATCTTTGAAAATAGGTAAAGATCATATTATATTATTGAAAGTAGTCTATTGAAATATTAATTGGTATTATTGCTGAAGTATTGAAACTAATTATTATTGTAAGTGGGTATCCAAAAATGTAATTATTTCCTGAAAAAATGCCAAAGCTATTTCATATAAAATTATTATTGAATTCTGAGTATATTTGTAATACTAATAATGTATTTCGTAACTATTTTTTAGATGAGTGAACAGTGGATTCAAACCAGTTACTATACAAAATTGTTAGTTTCCTTACACATTTATATATGAAGAGTATATTCAAGACATTAGAATGAATGTCCATGCGTTAATGTACAATATAATATATCAATATTCAATAAATATCCTTTCTAGTTTCATAATTCTATCTCACATGTATTGTGCGCTCCAAGTCTTCATCTTCATTATAAGTACTACAAAACGTTAACGTTCAAACTTCCGAAAATGAGAAATTAAGTTCTAAAACACTCTCGAAAACAAGCGTTAGCAGAAAACGTTCCCATTTAAAAATTGACCATTCCCAAACTTTTTTTTACAATTCCCGTTCAACATACATAATAATATAAGCTATAAATATAATATTTGAGAAATTACTTGAGATTCTTTCGCTGGTAGAACCGCCCAACTAAACTCAGTCAAAACCATGCCCACAGTGCAACTGAGTGATTCGCTTGGTCGCGACAAACGTGGTCAACGGATTGGTCCGGTCGACGGCAAAGCTAACAACCGCGTGCTAACAACGAAAGCGACACGCATCGACAACGAGGTGCGGGCGGCCAGCGGGGCACACGAGCCCAGGGGGCGGGGGGTGCAGCCGGCCGCGGGGGCGGGGGAGCTCCCGCGTGACGTCATAAGAGGCTCAGGCGAGCGCGTGCGCGTCGCGCTATGTCACCGCACGTCAAGAGTCGAGCAAGACGTGCCAACGCTGTACCTGAATAACATAACAAGTTTCTTCGATGATCGTCGATTCAAAATCGGCCAATTTGCATGAGTTTCATCGTGTGATTGATCATTAATAACTTTAACTATAGGTAGATTATTGTGAACAGTAATCCTGCGAAGTGTTCATAGTACCAGTACAAAAACAAATGCGGTTACCTGCCTGTACAGGGTATAACAGAAATGACGCAAAACCTGAATATGGGTCATGGATACTCAGGATTATGATCAATTTTACTATGGCATCAAAGCTGAAACGCGAAAAAAACAATTTAAAAAAAATTGTGTTGTGTTATTGTATGTTGTTGTTTGTCGTTATTAATTATTATATTATTATGATTTTAGGGTGGGTCCCATAGGATATTCTTTTCAAAATAATGACTACCATGTGACTCCTTTTCAGGTTGGCATTAATTTTGTTAAGTACAACTTGTTTAATGAATAGGGCTTTCGCACTCGAAAAATGATATCTTTGGCAATTGGCCTTATGCCTGGTGGATGATCTGAGGTTGGGCAAGTCTCTATTATTCCGTATGAAAGATCGGATTTCATACGGTTTCTTGTAAAGCATTCGAAGCCTCAGATCACCCAACAGGCATTTTCTTTAGCGCAATAGTGACATACCTGCTCTCCCTGGCGTTCGCACAACTCCTGCCAGTGCCTCTCTTCCTCTCGCCCTGTACAGCTGTGTCCCATAGAGAACCAGCCCACCATTTCGTTGCGTTTGACGCTGCGCCGCCACCACACTGACACCATCAGAGTCACCTCCGTAAGTTGGAAAAGAGCTACCTGTAATACAAATATTTAAGGGTGGTTGAGCCTATTCCTTCTACTGTAAGTATTGCTGCAAGGTGCTTATAGTAAAAATAGGGTTATTTATTTCAAATAAAAACTTTTCTGTCAGCGAACGGTTTAGTCAGCCTCTAGTTTTAAAGCCTATTTTCAGTCTGTAAAATATTTTCAGTAAACAGACGACAGTTGGAAACGTTACTTTTGTTTAATTCTTAACCCACACAAATGTGCAGAGTCGGACTTATTAGGCATGTTCTCCCAGTCAACTTTAGGGTGATGCAGAGACAAATAGTGGTTGGTGCAATATTGAGAACAAAACGCGATCTGCGAAAGCGTGAGTATATTCTAAATAAATTGTTTTCTTTCTTAAATTATCCCAATGTTGACTCTTTTGGGCTGCCAAATACCGGTAAACTATGTCGTTCTTCTGTCAATGATAGATGTATGCGCAGTAAAGAGGATGTTTCAGTCGCGAAAGTGGAATGAAAACCGGAATGACGGCTTAAACTGGTTTGAAGCGAAGGGTGTTATGATGATCATTCATACACGACTAGCGACCAGCCCTGGCTTCAAAACCATGCTATGGCAACTTAGAACAAAATTAAAATTCCATTTTTTTATTGAAAACAGCGCCATCTTGTTTTTAGTTAAGGGAAACAAATTGTGGTGTTGCTACGGTTAAATATATTTTTTTTTCCGGGAGTTACTTTATAACATTAATCAGGAAAAATAATATAATTTCATGATCTTCTTATATAAATTAATAGAATATATGAATTAGTACATAATTAGGTTTTTATTATGAGCTTTCATAGTGAAGAAGTTATATTTTGGTATTTAAACGTGCAAAAGTTTGTTTTTAAATGGCCACACTTGAATTGCAAATGGCTGCGTGAGAGTGTAACTACTCGTGCGCAATTATTTTCCTTTTGCAATAGAGTTTTTGTTGTTTCGCTAGTGCATCTGCAGGTTGAGTTGAGCTTTCGTTTCTCCATGTTGTTGAGCCGCGTTACAATTCGTTCGTACGTTCGTGTTGTGTTGTGTGTGTTGTTGTTGTAAACAACTGGTGCAAAGATATCAATAATGTTCTCACTGGCCAAATAACCTTTTGTAATATTAACGATTCAATGAAAGAAAAGGCTAATCGGCACTACCCTAATCATAAGGGACTCATAAGGGACGAAAAAGGCGAACATAAAATTGTATTGTAAAATGTGTGATGTTTTTCTAAATAAATGGTTTAATATTCAATTATGTGGTTTTTTTTCCTTTATGTAGTACGTATGTTTGTAGTATATAGCGGATACACTCATCTCTCTACCTAATATCATAAAGGATCAGACAGCAGCTATACACCTACCAACCTATACATTTACTTATATAAATTAGTTCCCTTAACTAAAAACTAGATGGCGCTGAGTTCGACGACTTCCTAATATTAAAAAATAAGGTAGAGTTGCCTGTCTATAGCCAGTATACTATTGTAGTCTTTGTTCGAAACCTTGCAAATTATTGGCGATGCAAAGATTCTAACTAGCGTCTCAAGTGTCAACATTGTGAAGCTGTTTAAGAACGAAACTTTGACAGTTTTCGTACAGCGTTGCCAACGTGTGGGGAATTCCCCATACTGCGAGAAATCGTAAGTTGATTGGGGATTGGCATTATGCGGGGAAAAGAGGGGTTTTGAATATCGATAGTCCGGGCCAAGTCAAAACACTTTTTCAAGAAATCGAAAGACTTAGCTTAACATAGAAAGGATATCGAATGACTCCCTTTTTTGAATTGATTTATATTGCTCGACCGATGCGTTCGAAATCTATCTGTCTAGCCTATTTTGTCCCACTGCTGGGCAAAGGCCTCCCTTTTCCACACAACTTTGTCATTTGTTATGTCGCGCCAGTCCTTTCGGTAGATAACGAGCTCGTCCCGCCATCTTCGCCTTGGTCTGCCGGGCTGTCTTTTGACATTTAATGGGAGTCATTCGGGGGTTCTTGAGCGTTTTAAATATCGAGCGAAAGTCTCCTTAAAAATTTTAAAGCAGGGAACCTTAATCATATAAAAACAAACACTGTTGTAGTACTTTTTAACGGCAACCAGGAAAGTAATTAAGTGTCAAGTTTACTCTATCGAGAAAAAGGTTTGCCACAAAAATATGAAAAAGGGTGATAAAAAAATTTCAAAGGAAAAAATAAGTAAGTAGAAGGCTGCTATCAGACAGATTGCACCGCAGCAACTGCACGTAGTCGATATATTCAACTGCATGCAGTTGCAGCCCATCTGATGGCGTGGCAGCCTAACGTTCTTTAACGACTATGTACTCGGAATACGATTCACTATCCAACTTAACTTTAGACGCGACCGACGCGCGTTCTGTTCCTTGACTAACTGCACACTAACTGTATGCGGTTAGCTATGGACAGCGTCCGTCAACACTACACGACTGCAGCCGACCGCGTGAAGTTGATATCACGACTGTACGAAGTCGAACGTAAAACTGCATGCAGTTGAATATATCGACTACGTGCAGTTGCTGCGGTGTGATGGCAGCCTAAGTAAAAAAAAATTAAAGTTGAGCTGATGAGGCACTTCACGTACGTGTCTCTTGTTACCTATAGCTACATGTTGATGTTACCTGGAAGATGAAGAGCTCCTTGTAGAGCGGGTTGGACTGCGCGCGGCGCGTGGTGGACTTGCAGCGCCCCATCTCCATGCCGAGCGAGCTGATGAGGCACAGCTTCACGTACGTGTCGGGCGCCTTGTTGGGGGACAGCTTGCGGAAGTGCGTGCCTTTTATTATCTGAAAAAAAAACAATAAAATAAGTTGCAAACCCTACAGTATGCTTGTATAGGAACTCGAAACGCAATCGGAATACATAACTCCAGCAACTTTAGTCTAAGATGTACTCGGACTAGTTACGTATGGGTATGCGGTACAGATAGTAAAGTCCTGCATACCTTCATTGAAAAGGGGGATCCTCCGACCGGACGGTTGTTGTGTCTGGTGGGCAATAGTTGATATTCGGCTCACCGAGAACTCTACGACTTCCGGTTCCAACTCACTGGAACAAACCTTCCACTGGTTGGCAAGCATCTCAAGATGTATGGACGACTCTGACCTCTGGTCTCTGGGGGGGAGTGATACATCGTAACAAAAAGAACCGCGACGCCATCTATCCAGCCAGCAGCGAAATAACTTAACGAAATCCTGAATCGCGTTATCGTTTTCCGTGCGATTTGAACATTTACAACAGTCCGAATATCAACTATCATGCAGTTGCCCACCGGACACAACAACCGTCCGGTCGGAGGATCCTCCCTTTTCAACGGAGGTATGCGGAACTTTACTCTCTGTTCCGCTATCTCCATAGAACTGAGGTAAGAAATCTTGCTACATCTTCATAAATATGCCCAGTAGGACTCTAACACTCACTGGATAATGGAGTGTTGCAGTACAGAGCACAGTAACCACGGCAACACCTACCTCTACAGACAGATGTCCGGTTGAAGAGTTATACTGTAGCCCCAGCAGCAGTTCTGGGGCAGATCTGGCGCTGCAGCACGAAGAAGCCGAGTCTGACCGGGCGAGGCTGCAGGCTTCACCCCCGGGGCCGCCCGCTCCAGGAGTCGTCACTGTTGCTAAGGACGACGGACTGGCTAGGACGCCCGACATTGAGTGGTTCAGTTCTAACTTCGGGAGCTGGTAATGAATAAATTATATGTTGTGGTTAATATTGAAGTATTTTTGGAATCTTGGAGATGGTTGATTCTGTTCTGTTTGAGTGATCGTGTGATTAGCAACAGAAATTGATTGACACCACATTCTTAATTAAACATTGAAATAAGCACAACAGTTTTAGAAACACTGCCTTTATCATTTTATGTAGTAGGTAGTATTTAATGTAACATTCGTTTTAATAATGTTATGTTCGTTCTGATTGTCTCGTCGATAAAATGTGTATTCTGTTTCTAAATTCTTTCTGTCTCGTTAAATTAGGATGTCCTTTATGTGAGAAAGCATACAGTGGATTCTAATAGACTGCGTTACTCTTTTGCGTTACGCTTCATTCAAATTGTTGGGAATGAGCTTTCGACGGCATCTGTAAATAATTGTACCTATATCTTTAACGCGACATACACAAAGTTTTTGGAATTTGATGAATAATATTTATATTGTTACCCATGTCAAGTTTTTTGTGTCAAATTAGCTGTTAGGCTGGTGTTTCCTAGCTGACCGTCGTTTATGAGAAGAAATGTAGACACAAACTCAGAGGTCTAAGTCTCTTTTATAAAGTATGGGCTTTAAAAGAGACTTCGAGCTCTGAGTCAATGGTCAAATCAATCTTTTAAGCCTAGTCAATCGGCGAACATTTCTGAAGACCATGCTTCTTTACGACTTTTGCAATAATGCTGTTCTGACATTTGCAACAGGATTTGTTGATCCCAGAAGAGCACGTATGCGTGCAGTGCGTGAGCTATCACTTTTTGCAGTAAGAGCATGTCGAACAAATGCTGGTATGAGAACACCACTGTGACGTCTAATCAATAATTATAATAAGTATTTTCTCAGTACTGATTTAATATGTAAAACTTCCGGACGATTCCGGAATTCCGTTCTCAAAGTTTTTTCATTCCGTTAGTCGTGATGTTGGACTGTTGCACGTGTTCGGCTTTCCCTTGTTAACTTTACCTTATTAACCTGCAAGGTGGGCTGATGATGCTGCCTTGGCATCAACTGCATCCACAAGCTGTTCTCGAGCTCCAGGTTGAGGGTGGCGAAGCTGACGGCGGCCTCGCCCAGGAGCCGCTGGCGACGCATGCGCTCGCAGCCGTAGATGCGTATACGTAAGCCAAGACCGTGCACGTCCTCTGAGAAAGTGGTTTTGATATGTGGGTTATTATTATTTTGCAATATATGAGTCACGCCTGGAAAATTTTGAAGGTACATGACATGTGTTTATATAGAAAGCAAAATAACGTTTTGACTTTTGAAAATACTTGCATTGTGTGTACAGCTAAGAAGTGGAATTCCCTGCCGGAGTGTAGTCCTGATGGCTACAACGTGGGGGCCTTTATGGTGAGGGTGGATAGATTACTTCTGGACAAGCGTGCTCCATCGTCGACCATGATATCGCTTTCCATCAGGTGAGGTAGTGGACAAAAGCGAGCCTATCAAAAATAATTTGAACAAGTGCGAGTCGGACTTGCGCACGGAGGGTTCCGTACCATTATTTATAAAAAACGGCAAAAAAATCATGGTTGTTGTATGGGAGCCCCACTTAAATATTTATTTTATTCTGTTTTTAGTTATAGCGTCATACTTTCCAACGACATTTCGCTTAATGTTATTATTGCTCATATTATAGGTTGGTTCCATAGATTTTTGCCGGTCCTCCTTTGAGAAAGAAAGTTCTAGTCAGAATCTTTAATCGAGATTTCAGAAACGGGTCCTCAGTGCTAGGCGTTCCCTGTTGTGTTCTTTCGGCAATACAATTTTACACTGACAAGTCGAGAGTCTAACCTAAATAAGGCCACACGCAATAGCTAATTAAACCACACCTTGACTTCCACAACATTAAAGAGAATCTTTATGGTTGTTGGTTTCTTATTAGATATTCCGACTTGAGTGTTATTTGATATTGGAATTAGGTATTGGAAGTTATGGATACTTCTTGGGATATTCCAGTAATTGGAACCTTGATTGTATTAGAATATCGTATAAGTTCAATATATGTATGTATGTACCTTCTCCTTTATTCTATTAATACAGTGTATTTGTTTTAAGAATTTACTGATATCAGGATAAACAAACGGATTCTCGGAAATGCACTAAATGCTCGAAATGCATAATTATAGTTTGCCGATTAAATATGTTTACATTTCATTCTGTTTACTTTTCAAAGTGCAGAGACTTTGGCGATTTCAGTATTGTATTTAGTTTAAAACAATATGAAATTGAATAAATTAGGTCGGATTGGTGATTTGAGATGGAAAATATGGGCATTGTTATTCTTACAGTTGCAGCTACAGACTACCCTGCCAGGGTTGCGGAATTTATCGAAAGAGTCACCGCGGCCCTGGAACGCAAAGGGCACTAGGAAGACCATGGATGGGTTCTAGTCAGTAAGAGTCTGACACTCCCTCCCGCTAAACCCAGAGTGATGATTTCCCATCCAGAAAAAAAAAAAACAGACAAACATTCGATATTTAGATATTTTTAAACACATACTTTGACGGGGCAATAGCTTTCCATTCCCTTGTCCTCACAACTACGTCCTTTGCTAGTACTGGCCAGTCTTTTAGGTAGGCGTCGCTAGCTATTGTCTGAGGTTTTAAATAATTTTGGCTGGTTCGAAGTGACGCGGGAAAAGAACTCCTGGAAGGACTTGTAAAGTATTGCTATAGGAAAAGAAAGACGCAGTTAAATATTCTATTTACCTGGATTGATCTTGTGAAAAACAAAACTTTCCATGTACTGCGGATTTTCGCCATTCCGTATTTTCGATTTGTATTTTTGCTTTTTCAAAGGCAATAATACAACTCGAACCTGTGGGAAAAGGTAATAATAAGACAAAGGCAACGATTATTCATAATAATACTTACATTGTTGCATTCCACGATGACGCATCTACATAAGGTTGAGACCTTTACGCTGTCGACATAAGGTTCTAATTTAAATGATTTACGCGTTATTGCCAAATGGAATTGCAAATATTACAGATTTCAATAAATCATACTTAGCATAGTGTTTATTTATTGAAGGTATAAAGTATTTGTTGTATTGCACATTGATCGAAATTGAAGAAGGGATTCTGTACGATTATTATTGCCACGCCACTGATTGACACAATTTTACTGCATATTTCAGGACCTAAAAAGCACGCCACTGACACTGCGACTAACATGGCAAATTTCTAAGCCCCATATTACGACAAGGGTCATGATTTCGAAAGGAAGGAGAACATTTCTCATCCATATCTAAGGTAAGTTAATGTTACTTTACTTCATTGAGATTTAGATCTTTCTCTCTCTATCTCTGGTCGGTCCTTCATGTCTGAATGGATCGTTATCATGTGATTGTAGTCATGGTGGGCTGTAAGTCTGGAAAGGACAAATTGTCTCCAACGGCTTCTATTCGTTTAAATATCAGCGACTGTATAATATTTTCTGTATATTTTTGAGGTGGTCAGACCATCTAGTTGGTGAGCAGCCTCTGGAAGATTTAGGTATGTGGTCACAAACCCGCAATGGGGGCTCGCTTGGTGGAATGCAGGCCATACCCTCTCACAGAGAGGAGACGCGTGTCCTGGCAAGAAACTGGTATAGACTGCAGATTATATTCTTGACACAACCTCCTAAGAACTGTTCTGATGACTTACCTGGCTCTGCAGTATCTGCCCCGTACTCCTCTGCGGCAAGGTCTTCGCCTGCAGGATGTGGACGGTCATGCTGCGTACCGGTGCATCGTACAGCAGCGTCAGTTCTAAGGAGCCACGCTCTTGGGAACTGCTGCTCTCGCCACAGAGGAGGGAGGTGTCCTGGTGAAGATAATAAAAAACATAGTCCATTAGTTATCCTTGTAAAAGTTTTTGTTAAGGGTTTCCAGGCAAACACGTCGCTTCATGTTGCAGGCTACGATTTTGAGGCGGCACTTAAGCAATGATTAAATTATACTCTAATAAAACTTAATATCTTCAGGGTTTTGGTGATGGTGAGACGGTCCAAAATTCTATTGAAGTGGTTCAAATATCTAAAAGCACCATTAAACGCTTTTTATCAAGCTGGCTATCTGGCGTCTTATTGGGGTGTCTGTCCCAAATGTCAAACAAGACCTGAATCCTACCCTGATTCTTAACTAAACTCAAATATAAAACTGGAAGAACCTTATAATTTTTGCGACTTACATTATGAGCAATAACATCGCTATCCACGCTACTCTGAGCTTCCAGCGTGTGTATGTACTCCGCTCTCTTCGGCACCACCTCATCAATCCTGGTCTCCCGGAGCGCTGTTTCCCTGAGGCTGGTCTCTCGGAGCTTGTTCTCTACCAGTTCTACATCCAGTTTCGGAGCTGCCGCGTTCTCGTTCTTTTCTTCGTAGTGGCATTCGACCTCTTCCTTATCCTGAGGAGTTGGAGAGTTAAGAAAATATGGATAGCAAATTTCGACCCTGGATCGCCAAGATGCCTTATTTCTCTTGACACACCCACGATTGGCTAGTGGTGTGAAGGAAACTTTTTGACTGGCGATCATAGGTTCATTAACCTATGACCGCCAGTCAAAAAGTTTAAGTTTAGCCGTAGTCCGTCTGCGACATGACATCACGTGGAAAGATGGCGACAGCAGGGCCCTTAAGTCCAATAAAGTAAAAAACTGTCAGTGGTCTCTTGATGGAGTTATTAACATTTCTGTCAGGAACACACCATTGAGAGACCAGTGAGACGTTTTGAAAGTGGCGTTGGCCCCTGGTAGGCGAAAAACAAATGAGTGTGTTCGACGAGTTTACGGCTGACGTGGTTCACAAAGTCGACCGAAGCAATGGAACGGTCTTTTGTTTTCGTCCCACCACATCGCTCGATTTCCCCAGCAGAGTTGTAGGCCGTAACCTCAGGTGATACAAAGTTAGAATGATCGAGTATAAAGGTGATTACGACATTAATAAATTAGACACAACATTAGTAGAGAACGAAATAAGTACAAAAGAGAATAAAATTCACATGCTATTATAATTGAAGTAATAAAACTAAAACGTTAACTACGTAGATAATAAAGTTAGGAGACTCTAAAATGCAGCGCATATCAGTTAAGATCTAATGAATATCACATTTACAATTCATGAATACCGCGAGAGTGGCTAGGGAAATCTCCTGATTGTGAGGTATTCCATCTAGAAGGACTGTTTTAACCCCTTGAAGAGCTTTAATTTGTTTTATGAAAATGGTAATGAGAATCTTGTTCGAGTAAACGGAGCTATAATACCGTTCCGCGTTCGGTTCTCACTCAAATACCAAATCCGCGGGCTATATTTACAGTCCAGACACTGGAATTTGGTACATTTAGTAGTGATGCATTCAGGATAAGAGGATATTGCGCAGTAGGGAGTTAAATTATGTAAATTATTGCAATTCCGTTTATATCCAGACTGACGTGTGAGTTAATACATCTGAGGTGCCCTAAATACCACAGTTAAATGAGAGGTTTATTAACAGTTAAAATGTCATCGCGGTGAGTCATACTGACAGGTTGGTTGGTTTTCAAATAGATTTCCGGATTTAAGGAACACGGAATGCAAGTATTAACATAATAAAAGCGTGAAACTAGTCATAGCGGAAGAGATTCAAATTCAAATGTCGAACGGTCTACTGTCTCACCTGTTGGATGCGCAAACGCAGCTCTTCATCCGAGTCGGACGCCTCGAACGTGAATATTCGTTCGGGGTAATGGTTCGGTTTCGACAAAGCATCTATAACAACACAGACGTACGGACAACGTCAATCGATATACAATATTGCCCTTTCCCGAACTAAACTACTCTAACTTGTAATGACTAAGTTCTAGCATATATCGTCCTCTACATTTCTATGTGTGTAAACAAACACCTAGATAGGTATAACAGGTATAGAAATTAATACGAGACCTTGGTGACGCACACGACGCCCTTGACGGTACATTTAACACTAAATGAATGTTAGTTTGTCTATACTACACAATAACGCTTTCACAAATGGCTTCGCTCTATAACGAAATCCAAATGTTAATAATTAATCACAAAATCAATAGCCATAGGTACATTTATAAAGGTGAAGGATTTTATATTTCTATACTTGGAATTTGTAGAAAAAAATATTATATGGTGTAATTTTCACATTCTATTGTGTTAGCAACAAAGAAAACTTTCGTACCGTTCTAATGAAATATGATAAGACATACAGTAGCTTAGTAGCACAGAAGCAAAACAAAGGTTTAGTGCTTACCGAATTGAACATTGTCGACGGGAAGACAGGGGGCGGGCGCGTGCGGGTTCACTGCGAGGATGTCATCGCAGCACTTGCGGCTGAAGACGGCGGCGTGGCACCAGCGCCTGCCCAGGAACAGCAGCACCACCAGCACCACTACGGCGAAGGCCGCTACCGCGCTTATGTACGCTGTCGCCTCCACTGTAGCACACCACAAACACTAAGCCTCCGCTCAAACTTCAAACACGACCTTGTAACAAAGATGTTTACCATTAGACGGGTTGATGACGCCGATGTTGGCCACCATTCTGGCTCACTGGGAGCCCGCGGGGCGCATCGTTGCGCGCCGTGGTCTCACGCCCCCGCTCTCACTGTTCTCGTTAGAAACATTCGACAAATATCTCAGTTGAATATAATGCGACAATAAAGCGAACTGAAGGAAATAATTGGGACGTGTTGGCACGGTCGGGCTGTCAGTGGTGCACATGCGCGGTACGCGAGGGGCACGTCGGGGCGTGTGGAATATTCTGCGCGGCTATAGGACGAAGGACTCCGCTCGCACCTGTACTTCGTGTCTGTATAAAAGCGTAGGTAGTACCTATAGAAGAGGAGCTTGTCGTCAAGGCCGAGGGCGGCACGTGCCCTCGCACCCTTCGCTTATAGCTACATACTTTTAGAATTCAGTACCTATGTACCTAAGTAAATAAAAATGCCATGTAAGACTGACAAGGTCTGCATAAATTATTTCTTACAAAAGGATTAATTTAAGAAACTTAAAGCCAGTACCTATAGCACATTCTTACCAAGGGCAGAAAGCTTATTAAGGTAACTGTTTATTTAAAATATTTCGTAAGAACTTACAAATACCAAATTGAAAAAACAGCTTCGTAACCTAAAGAAATTACCATTTGTACATCCACGCACTCTGTTCAGTTAAAATACAATGTTGCAATTAGGACTTTGGAGATCTGCCAGAGCCAAAGAACTGCAGCTATACGTCACCCACACTTAAACCGACGAGGATTTGTGCAAATATAAATAAACTATCCATCAATATGGAAGGAAGGCTCTTAGCAAATTGGACATTATTCAGGTGTCTCACAAAATGTATTAGTATTGGAAATAGACGGCCCTTTGGAGTCAAAATGAGATACCTACTCGGGAGATAAATAAAAGGGAAAAGCAATACTGAAATCCAAGTCGTTTATTTCCGGATTAAAATGAGAGTTCTAAATCCATTAGTGAGTAATAGCTCGGCTAATGGAAGCTTTGCTGCCGTATTGCAATATAAAAGGCTTTTATATATAGAACGTAGCATGTATAAAAGTTATTTTCCCTTGTACCTTTACCTATCCTACCTTATATTATATATTTATATTTGAGTTATTTCAGTAGTAGGTTAGATGTCATATTATTATAATAGTAGCCTGCAAACAGGTGAAACATTGATATGATTGAGCACATAAGTACGTAATCAATTTGTCTTGTTCCCAGTGACAGCAACTGTGTATGTTTTCACTAATTGCTCTTTCCGACATATTTTTTACTAACTATATTTACGTATTCATAACGTTAGTAGTATGATAAGAGTATGACTCTTGTTATTTTATACTGGGGACTAACAACACGTCTGATTTGTTTTTATTTAAGAGCAATCTGTAGTTTAATATTTATTTTATATATCCTATATCCTATATATATATCCTAAATTCTGTCACCAAATGAACCCTAATGCCTTATTCATTCAGATATAGTATAGGAACAGTAACAAAGCACATAAAACACAGGCTATGTACCTAACCTAACAATCACAACTGGCATTGTGCAAATATTAAAAAAATTGAATTAATATCAGTACATACCACATTCATGTCTCAGCTATTTTGTTCTACTTGAGAAATAAGTTCATTTTGTTTTTTCTTTCAAGTTTAGTTCTGGTTGATACTATTAATGTATCCTAAAATCCTCCGTCTTATATTCCAGCTAAGGGTTACATAAAAATAAGAAAAACAAAAATCAAATAACATAGCGCCGTAGCTAATTACTATCTGTGTTAGTGGGTATTGAATGTATCAATGATCTTTGATTGCCAGGTGATAGGCGGACTAGCATCGATCACACAAATTCTGATTTTCTCTATCTCGACAATACTCAGGTTTTATGAAGGTGAAATCAATTACGTATATTCAGCAATTGCTTTTAGAAAAGTACACTATCAGTATTCAGAAAGCTTTCCGTGAGTGTGTGTAAGTGTAGGCGTGGTCAAGTCTATCGATTTACACCAGTGTTGCTTGTCATTCGACTGTGTTGCTAGTATCAAAAATATTTGGGTAGAAAATTATAATAAAAAAATCAACAATGAAAGACCACATTAATATTTTGAAAATGTTTTTTTTATTAACACTTACATTTTTACAGCGCTCCTAGCCAACAGAGTAATACTATAAAATGAATCGGTGTAAAGAACTGTTGAACGCAAAACAATGTTAGTTCTACAGTGTACGATAAACAAACCGCTTACAAAGATCAGATCATTACAATAATATCATCAACGACTATTGTCAGTGAGATGTACATCGTTCTCTTCAAACAAGCACAGAAGGTCACCCTAAAGAAACGAACTTCATTTAAATCTATAAACATTTCATATAATTTAGATTTTATTAGTCGCTATAATGTTATATTTTACTTTTGTAACCATTATTATAATGTTATATGTATTCGTTACGAAAAATTGAAATGAATCGCTCCACTTGGTCCTCGGCGGATACGTCACTTCCGTCTCGTACCTCCCGCGCCGCTGCCCGCTCGCCAGCGGCTACTTGCGCCACTACCGCCACCTACCGCCATCTACCGCCGCGCAAGGGCCAAGTGCGGACTAAAACAAGATGACTCTATCATAACTGTATAATTTTAAAAATTTCTAATTACGCATCCCTACGTTTTGTTATTATCTTTTAATTAAGAAATAAAATCTTACGTAATTACCATGAGCAGCCTATTTTAATAAATTTGACAAAATTCGCTAATAATCTGATTATTTTTAGAAAAGAAAAGCGTCGGCTCCGGTCGAGCCGGGCGACTGACGAGTACAACGAACAATAGTCGACGGCAGTGCTGTATGAACGTGTAGCGGTGCGACGCGCACGCACCGCCCCCCGCGCCTCTAAGCGTTCGCGACTGTGTATGCTTTATTTATCTACTTTTACAATTGAAAATACGGCATCAAAATTTCAACTACCTACCTAACAGTAAGCAGTAGTACACTAAAACTCAGGCACTCCACATCGACCTCTCATACACCATGCACCCGATCGAATCGTCAACTAAACTTTTTTCACTCGAAAAATTCAACTTAAATCTAATTCACTTAAATTATAATAATAATAATGGCTTCTTATCTGTTAATTTTACAACAAATGCGTTTCGTTGGCCGCCGAGCATCGGAGCGCGGCGGGCGTCATACTTTAGCCCACTTAACATGGATCCATCTATAATGTACGCTAAATTATAATTTATTACTTATTACATAAGTATGTGAAAAACAATTTTTATTAGTATTACTTTTAATCTATCTTAAAATGTCATCAGTGTCACTGAGGGCGTACTACTGTAACATGAAATCCGAGTCGGCGGCCGCTTGCGCGTGGCGTGCCTTGCGGCCTGGGCCGCAGGCGGGCCGCTCGCGCGCGACGTGCCGTGCGGCCTGGGCCGCAGGCGGGCCGCGGGCGGCGGCGAGCGGGGCGGCGGCCCGGGCGAGCGGCCGGCCCGCAGCCCCACGGGCGACCCGCAGCCCGCCGCCGCCGCGCGACCACTCATATTATATCAGACAGAGATTCAATAAATATCGAAAAGATTCATCAAATTGTCACATGACGGTCGAGATACTCGAACGTTTTAAACGATCTTGATACAAAAATAACATGATTCACGATTTAAAATAATTATGTGTATAATATTTTTTTTATATCATCACAAATATCAACTTCATTCTCCACTGTGCATATATACATACATAGTTCGTTAAAACGATAGTGTAAGGTGTGCGGTGGCCCTGGGGGGCGCGGGCCCGGCCGGCGCCAGCGCAGCCGCGTCCTCTCGGTCACGTTACGCAAGGAAACATCAGAATAACATAGAACACTCGACAGGTACAAACACAGGAGCCCCTGTGCGGAGCGATGCGGTAACAAGCGGTGAGAAGCGTACACGACAGCGATTACACATATACCGGAACGGCACCGCAAACCTCTGTCAGTCTGATATAAGAACACAAATGAACTTTATGTACGCAGTAACTAACTGATGCACGACGGTGTGGACAGTGGTCGGTGCGGTTTAGTAGTAAGTCTCTTGTTCGAGCCAGCCGCCGGGGTTGCGGCGCAGGTAGAAGCGTCGGATCTCGTCGTAGATGAAGATCGACAGCATGAAGGGAATGGCAGGCAGCCACCACACGAACCTGGGGCAAACAAATCACGCATGAGCACTCATTGAGCAAAGATAATTAAGTATTTAAATTCTTTAGTGTTGAGCCAGATCATGATACTCACTTGAGAGGGTACATCCTCAAACCCTTGTCCATGCCAGGCGTGTAGGAAAGGAATGCAGCGAGTGCGGTTTCAAAGATGAGACCAAAGTTCAGAGCCCAGTTGCGCATTCCCTGGTGGATGATGGAGTTACGGCGCGTCTTGCAGATGATCAGATCAGCCCATTGTACGACCACGATGGAGACGAAGAATGCGGTGTGGCAGGTGAACTCCAAAGCCTTGCGGTCACGGTACGTCTGGAATGTTGGGAAGACTCACATTATAGACTGATTAAATTCTTGAAGATTTTCATTGAATTTGCTAACACAATGGGAAGGGCTATGCAGTGACGTCAGATACTACAGCAGTTGTATCATCATTGATAAAATTGGCAAGATTCTTTCACCTAGTTCTGATGACGAGATACTGCGATCTACATTTGCTTTCAATTGCCTTTCCCATTGTTGCACAATTCCGAATTTGAAGAAGTGTGTTAAGGCAACGTACCCATTCCTGTCCATAGGAGTCAGTCAAATCGTTGATGGCCTTGGAGTCCCATTGCTTTCTGATACCGAAGAGATGCATCGGCAGGAAGCCGTTCTCAGCCATGATGACGAAGTAGACGAAGAAACCAGCCGCGGCTTGGATCATGCCGATTTGGCCGTACGCCATCGAAATAAGCCTGTATACACCCGGGGACATTGTCAGATTCTGAACTTTTAAGTCTTGCAAGTTAGTATTTTTTATTTTTTTTTGTGGGACTTTTAACTTTACTTTTGAAATCAGTTATTTAAGTGCAATTGTTGTGCTTGTAAGTCAATTCAAATGTTAATTTTCAGTGGTCATTAATTTTTACTCTGATTGGGGACCGAACTTTAGTCAAATTAAAAATCTATTAAGCAATTAGTTTTTTTTTAGCAAATATCACTTTTTAAGTATGACAAATAAGACTTTGTGAAATCAAAAATAGTATTTTTTGTTTGCTTTTATTATATTTATCCTATTGTTCTTTTTTCATGGTTTGAAAGTTTTGCTTTAATGGTAAGCAATATATGATTTTAATTTCAGTCTAATTTGTCACAAATTTGTTAATCGTCAATTGATGCTTTGAAAACCAGAATACATAATATTAAATTTCAGAACATATTTATCTTTTATTAACAGAAAGTCCATCTTGCTCAAAATATTCCGTTTTTCAAGCCATTACCAATATTTTAAATTCAGATTAGGTTGTTAGACAATACATTGAAGGTTCACACAAGCATGCAAGTATTTTTCCAACTATTTGGCGAAGAAAGCTCAAGCGTTTTTTTTTACAATATCATTGTGTTAGTAAGGAAGTAATAAATAAAATATACTGGAAGATTAAGCAAGAAGAGTTTAAATAAATATAAAGGAACTGTAACAATAGCTGTACAAAACTGCCTAACCATGGTGTATGTTTTATGTGGGGCTTGGAAGCACTATCAGCGGTGTGATCTCTGCACTACAACGTGCTTCTATCGAGAATATACTACATAATATAAACGTAAAAGATATACTAAGAAGAAAATATAAAAATAAAATGTTACAATATAAAAAGATGCTCCATGTCGCCTAAGACATTCCTTCAACAAAAACGTTTGTTTAAAATATTAGTCATGAACCATTCGACCACCACTATTCTACTTTGGCTAACACGTAAACTCACACACAATAATAACCACTAGTGTGCTCTCTATGACAGAGACAAAAAACATTTCTCTAATTGTTCACTAAAACGTGCAACTTTTTTTTTCGACACAGCATTGCATCGCTTACTTAATTATTAAATAATTGAATTTCTAATATTGAAATATGGAAGAGTGAAGATTATACAGATATAGAAAGTACTAGGTCGTCTAGTTCTAGAGACTTCTAAGGTAATTTTGTATAAATCTAAATAAGAGAATAAATAATGTTGCTATGTTGAATTCGGTATATTTATTTTGTATTATGTACTTGAAAGCGTCGCGTCTATAATTTCTATCGGGATAAGGGTTTAGTCTAATTCATATATCAGGTTGACAGCCAATTGCAATACGATGGACAAGGTGGGGGGGTCGGATCGTCATAATCACTCTTCCACATCCAGTTTCAAATGGTACTGTTGAACCACAAGTAGCCGCACCACGCTCAAATATTTACTGTCACCAATGAAGGTAGTTGTATGCACAAGTTATGACGGTGGGCTAGTCGTTGTGTTAACACCCAAATGAGAATCTAGTAAGCGTCTGGGCTCGGCGCCCGGTGGCGGAGTGGGTGCGAGGCCAACCTTCTGTTGACGAGGTTGTCGCGGTAAGGGTCCCGCGGCTGCCGCTTCATGATATCAGACTCGGGCGCCTCGTACGCCAATGATATAGCAGGCACCTTTGGTAACACAAGCAATCAGGACAAACCAACAATTGCGCGACTGGCACGCACCGACTTATACATAATAAATATACGTACAGACACCCCTCGGCTACGCCGCAACCTATATCTACAACTAGCGTTATGGAAATTAATTATTATCAAAAAAATACATTAAACTATTTATCGTAGGTAAGTACTTAAATTACGCATAAAATTAGCTAGTAAATATAAAAGTGGAAAAATTGGCGTGATTGAGATTCAAAAATTATGGCAGCTGGTACTAGCCTTGAGGAGACAAAATATCTGAAATACTACGCTAGTGAAAGAAGTTACAAATATAAGCCCTAGCAGCATGTTGTATCATGTAAGTTATTATACAGTGTCGCTGTACCTAACAGTATATAGATACGTAGAGACGTAGTGTACATATATGAGTATGCGTGTGATGAAGCCTGTTGCGTAAACGTGTGAGAAGATACCGAATGAAAGGATGTCACTTGTGAGATATATAAATATCGTGTCATGAGATCATGAGAGGTAACAAAATGAGAAAGTCAAAATACAATAAGTATAGAATAAATAAATAATCAGTAATTATTGTAAAGACGTCGAGTGTGTTCATACATGCACGATAGACAAATGACAGAGACAGGGAGACACCAAACTTACCTTAGCACACGAACACAGAATATAGCGGAAAAGATTATTAAAAAACCACAAATATACAATGGAACAATGCGTTTGGTCTGTGTGCACGATGCGTGTGTCGAAACACGTTATTCCATCACCACATCAATCTACATAGTTAAAGGAAATAGGAGATACGTTAGTATAGAAAAATATATAAAAAGACATCGCAAGGCAAAGTTAGGAGAGCGGTGCGATTGTCGCCTTCAATATCCACACACAGAGAGTTCTAGAATCGTATACCTACAGGACACCGTCCACACACTGCAGGCAACAACCAAACCTCAATATTGAAGACTAGACACGTGGTAGCAAGCAAGTAGCGGATAGAATAATATCTTTGAACGAGTCTCGTCACTCGTGATGTTTTACCTCTCGTTAACGAGTTTATCAGTGAAAGGGTTACGCGGCTGTCGCTTCATAATGTCAGATTCGGCCTCCTCGTAAGCCAGGGAAATGGCGGGCACCTACACAAACACTAGCGACGTGAGCGATGGCGCGAGCGAGCCCGCGCCACAAGCGCTCACGCACTCGCACGAAAGCGTGGTGCATCATGTCACATGTGTACAACATCGAACATAGCAACACCATTGCAACCAGACGCCGCCGCTGCCATGAGTCAGGCACACAACAGGACCCTCTGTCCATGCCACGCACAGCGGCGTATGCTTGCAACTAGTTACGCTTAAAACTATCACACAAAATAAAATTTAACACAAAAAATGTAGATCATGAGATGACTTCAGTTGCAGACGGGACTCTTTGTAACTTAAAAAATACAAAATGAACCGAATGGTATATATGGATGAAAATGTAATGTTTTTGAAATAAATCACAATGTCGATGGACGTACTCGAATTGGATTGATGGTGATGGAGTGAGATGACTGTGGTAACATCAGTGTGTTGTGTTTGTCTTAGCTGTAGGACATACTATGTGGGCCTTTGTTCGGACGTCACATACTGTCCGCGATGGGCTTATTATAAACGGCTAGTATTTCTCGAAAGTCATCAAGAGTTTAATTATTATAGGGATTTAGAACAAAACACATCTACGTACATCATCCCCTCATTCCTATTACTTCCAGCACTAATCAGGAACATGGTATGGACAACACATATTAGTAATGTAGCCTATTACTTCGTCTGCCTGATATTAGTAGAATCATGCATGACTCTACATTTTTATAACACTGTAACACATTTTATATTTACATAATCGTAACTTATAAACTTACATCCCAAAAAAAGAAATTACAAAAGCTGGTGTGATTGATATAAGAATTTAGTCGTTACAATTACGTAAATAAGATACACATTAGAAAAACACCCACTCGTCACGATATCGAGACAACAGCGACGTTATTAGCTGAAAACCAGTTAGTAGTTATATGGCAACATAACAATAATCACTTAATAAAGACCTCTCATTGACAAGTTTGTCGCAAAATGGGTTCCTAGGCGGACGTTTCATAATGTCTGCTTCGGCGGTCTCGTAAGCCAGCGCGATCGCTGGCACCTAAGTCAATCACTAATTTAATATAAACTGTAATAGTATACCAGCTCGAGGGATCTTCAACTGAAATATTTAAGTAAAATAGGTTCTTTTTTCTATAGTAAATATTCTATTCGACAGCCCTTGTTCATTATGTTATTATGACCAATCATTCACCAATTATTTTTTTTATCAGAGCTTTCGTCTCTTGTAATGAACAAATGCAGTGAACAATATCAATTAAGTACATATATTTACTAAAAAGTTATATTGCATACTACATTGTAGGAGCATAATTTCTAGTTCCATTCCAGTTTAATTTAGACTTCAAAACTCAACTTTGTTTCAAATTGTTATTTAACACAAAAAATAATGTAACTCACTCTTGCAATGTAATATGTTTTATACCACATTAGATTGTAGTACTCTAGAAATAAGGTCGAACTTACCATGTCAGTTCCAAGATCGATGCAGAGGATGGTAACGGTTCCTAAGGGCAGTGGGATGTCGCAGAGGATGAAGGCAAGGAAGGGCGAGATTTCAGGGATGTTGGAGGTCAGGGTGTACGCAATAGATTTCTTCAAGTTGTCGAAGATCAGACGGCCTTCCTCAACACCAGTTACGATTGAAGCGAAGTTGTCGTCAAGCAGGATCATGTCGGCAGCCTAGAAGATTGTTTTATTTGTCAATATTGACAGAACTATGCAGACGTTGAAAATTCTCGAGCGCGCATTCTAATTCAAACCTTATTACAATTTCATAAGAGTTACACGTAACGCGCTTGTGATATTTATTTGTCTTTTCGGAAGTCCCACTTACTTGCTTAGACACGTCTGAGCCAGCAATACCCATGGCAACACCGATGTCGGCCTTCTTGAGAGCGGGCGAGTCGTTCACACCATCACCAGTTACAGCCACAATGGCTCCAAGTCGCTGGCAACCTTCCACAATGATCAGCTTCTGTTGCGGCGATGTACGGGCGAATACGATCTCCGTGTGGTATCTGATTGATAAAAAATTATTAGTAAGTATAAAAATAATTACAAAGGAATTTTTTTCTGATTATTTATTTCAAAGTTGATATTAAACATCCGCTGAGCGGAAATTGCGAATTTTATTTTTAACTTTTTTATTAAATATAAAATATTTAAAGCCCTTACTTCAAAATCTCATCAAGTTGGTCAGAGTTCAGTTCCCTGAGCTCAGTTCCGTGGATGACAGCGGCCTTGGCTTCGCGAGGGTTGACTTCAGAAACGGGAATGTTCAAGCGAGCAGCAATGTCTTCAACGGTCTCGTTACCTTCGGAGATGATACCTACTGACTTGGCGATAGCCTTGGCAGTGATGGGGTGGTCACCAGTTACCATGATAACCTGAAAAAGGTGCACAAAGATTAGTTACAAATTCTGATAAAGGATATTTAAGATTGCCAATTTTTTTAAAGTTCATCGTTACCTTAATACCAGCTGATCGGCACTTGGCAACAGCATCAGGTACGGCGGCACGGGGAGGATCAATCATACTCATCAATCCGACGAAACGAAGGTTGTCCAATGGGAAGTTAGGGTCATCAGTGTTGAACTTGTAACCAATGGGGTACTTGTCTGAGGGCAGTTGAAGATCGCAGAATCCAAGCACACGTTCACCAAGTCCACCGAGTTCCAAATACGCATTGTTAAAAGCTTCTTTCATTTCCTCATCCAAAACCTGATAACAAAAGAATGTGTTAATTTTGGAAATTGAATCGGAATGTGACGCCATTTGCATTTTCGTCCGATGTTTTACCTTCTCCTTTCCGCCAATGAAGATAGTGCTGCAGCGTTCCAGAATCCTTTCGGGGGCGCCCTTCATGACAAGCAGGTGGCGAGGATCGCTGGGGTCATCGCTCTCGTGGATCGAAACCTGGTACTTGTTGGTTGAGTTAAAGGGAATTTCGCAGGCCTTCTTGTTGCGCTTCCTGATCGATAAGACATCTCCAAGAGCCAGTTCCATACATTTGAGCAGAGCAGCCTCTGACGCGTCACCGGCGACTTCCTTCTTCAGAATTGGGACACCATCCTGACCTCCCTTAAATTCAGCTCGGTTGCAAAGAGTAGCGATTTTAGCGAGGGCCTTGAATCCGGGGCTGGTGCGGTCTGAGGACAAAGAAACCATTATTATGAACTCCACCTAAAAACGAAGGCAAGTAACATCGTCACGCTTGTTTTAATACATACCATATTGAACTCCAGACTGATCTTCAGTAGTGTCAGCTTCAATGATCTGGTTGTCGAACCACATGTGGGCGACAGTCATCCTGTTCTGTGTCAGGGTTCCGGTCTTGTCAGAGCAAATGGTGGATGTGGATCCGAGGGTCTCGACGGCCTCCAGATTCTTGACCAGGCAGTTCTTGGAAGCCATTCGCTTGGCAGTCAAAGTCAGACATACGGTTACAGTGGCCAAAAGACCTTCAGGTACGTTGGCTACGATGATACCTGGAGGGAGAACACAGTTTTAATATTCAGGACCTAACATAGGAAAATATCGAGTGTGTGAACCTTTTTGCCGTCGGTACTTACCAATAAGGAAAATGACAGCGTCCAGCCAGTGATAGCCGAGGATGAAGGCAATGACGAAGAAAGTAACTCCGAGGAACACAGCTACACCGGTAATCAAGTGAATGAAATGGTGGATTTCCTTAGCGATGGGGGTCTCTCCAGTGTCCAATCCCGAAGCCAAACCAGCGATACGACCCATCACCTATTGTAGAGCACAAATAATTAAAATTTCTGTAAGGAACAGTTCGAAGTCTCACTTTTCTTTTAGAAATTTCGACTTACCGTATTGTCGCCACAGCAGATGACAACGCCCTTCGCCGTGCCCTCAACCGCGTTAGTAGAGAAGAAAGCCAAGTTCTTGGTTTCCAATGGGTTTTCATGAGTGAAATCGGCTCCACGCGATTGGGGTTCAGATTCGCCGGTTAAACTTGAGTTGTCGACCTTAAAGCCTCGCGCCTCGATGATACGGATATCAGCAGGGATGCGGTCACCGAATTTCACCTAAGAAGAAGAACAATGTTTAAGTTCAGCTTGTACTTTTGTGACCTAGATGAGTGCAGGACAATTGTATTGTAATTCTTACCTCAACAATATCACCAAGCACCAAGTCTTCAGCGCGCAGCGTCAACTTTTCGCCCTCACGAATGACGGTAGCGAACTGAGGTACCATGTTCTTGAACGATTCCATGATCTTTGAAGACTTGCTTTCCTGGTAGTATGAGAAGATGCCCGTAACGATAACTACAGCCGATAATACGATTCCGAGGTACATGTTGTCATCCGCAGGTTCTTCAACGGTACTCGCCTGGAGATTAAATTAATCAGGGTCAATTGGAGTGCTACTTCACTTAATTGTTTAAGTTTAATGAGCATCATCACAATGCACTGCTACTGACCTGGATTCCGTAGGCAATAAAGCAAAGGATAGCACCAATCCACAGTAATAATGCGAAACCGCCGAACAGATTTTTACAAAACTTCACCCATTCGGGCGTCTGTTTTGGCGGCGTGAGTGCGTTTGGACCGTCTCGTTCGAGGTTCTCTTTCGCTTTTGCGTGACTAAGGCCCTGGAAAGAAGAACATAGGATGTCAACTCCAGGTAACACTTCAGGACTTCGTAATATTTGACTTGATTTCTTGAGGAGGTCTTACATTTTCGGGATGTGTCTGAAATCTTTGGTAGAGCTCTTCGGGTGTTACTTTGTGAAAATCGATGTCCAACTCCTGTTTGAGATCATCTAAATCTCCTGCTTTCCGTTTTTTCGCGGGGGGTTTCCGGCGTGTCTGAAATATTTGCAAAAACAATATATGAATACGTGATAATAGTATTTCACGAATCTATATTTTAACACATTATTAAAATTAACAGTTTCTCGCATATAAAAGCGAAATGATGAAGGATCAAAATGCATTGAAAACCATGCAATACTTTAATGTTGACACGTTGACAGCTGCTCGTCTTGCGACTGCTGGCGTCATTGGTCACTTAGCAAGATTAAATGAAAGATGGTAATGTAAATAAAAACCTTGTACTGTCCGTCAGCTGTTCTATTATCGTCCTTAATGGGTCCAATGGTGGCGACGCGGTACGAGTCGGTACGGCCATGCTGTAAACACAACTAGGGGCTAGACACATTCTACAAGGCGGCCCTATGGGCCATGCACTCATGGATGAATGGGTGGCAGTGAAGAGCATCGATATAGCATGAAACCATACTAAAAGAACTCATGATATGCATGAAGAACCAAAATAAGAAGCATGCAACATCGATACTCAAGAACAAAACATGTAAAAGTAAATACCAAAGCAACTGGATGCTGTATCTTCAACCAATAAACATGAAACAATCCAGGGACTTTGTATAAAATAAAATAGAAATGCATGTTGATGTTAAAATAAGACAAAGGGTGGCTAATATACAATTTGCATCTAATGATGTGCTAACTATGATGTAATAAACTACAATTTGTAAAGGTGTGTAGGGAAAAATTCAATAGAAGTACGTATTCATTTGAAAAGCGTTCAATTGCAAAGCATTACACAGCAACAGAGCGTTTGAGGCATAACCTTGCCGACCGACTACTCTATAGAGCTAGGGACCAACGGCTCAATGGCGCTCAATTGGTCTGAACTAGTTGCGCGTGCGAACCTGAGCGAATGTAAGGACACCACACAGGCGAACACCTCTACGCATGGGTGATTCCACACATAGAACCTCAAACACCAAAGTGTAAGTTTCCACACTCCAACTGAATACTCACATTATCTTGTTTATCCATACTGTTCTGGGTTTATTTATACTTCAGGGAGAACGTCCTATCGTCAGGGTGTGTTATTGTTAACTGTCAAACTAGTCACTCGGTAACGGACGACCTAAAATTGCCTGGATATGGGCTCTTACGCAACAAACGAGTGCGCTATATGCGCTAAAGGGGAGTAATGTCACAAAGTCTAAATGCGTCCACGGTGCCGTAAACAAGCCAGCCGTCGCCGTCGATAATTGATGAACGTTTTCATAGCAGGCCTCATTAAACCGCGCCCTGAATTCCCGTGAAGGTTATCGCGAGAATAACTGGAATAACAGGCTGTGAAATGCACTCGTGCCGGAAAATGCTACGAGTAATGGATTGTATAATTAAGGGAACCTTCAAGTAAGCTCAGAAGTCCAACTTCCGTAACGGGTAGGGGTGGTATGAATAATGGATGTCCAAGATGGATTGAATTTAACAAAACGGGTGTCGATGGAACCGTGGCGGGAGAGAAATGATGAAAACGGTTGATTGTAATTTCCTAAGTGTAGCGCGTGCCTTGCAGTACCCACACGATGCAAGGCAGGGGCCACACTGGGACTGACATGCGGCAGCGGCGACGGAGGCGGTGCGGCGCGGCGGCGTGTCCCAAGTTACATAAGCGGCGCGCACATCGCGCATGCGCACTGCGGCCCAACCCCCGCGCGCTACCCTCGACATAAATAGCTAAAAGACAAGGTTGCCACCCCGGGGCCCCGGCGACCGCATTTATAATCTCTATAAAGGTTAAACCGGAATATCTGATGGACAATCGAAACTGGTTCTAGCAAGAATAAAACAGCGTCGTCTGCATGGGGATGATTATCCCCACTTTGAAAACCTTGAAACAAGACGTTCGGTCAAAAGAAATTCTGTTGTGCGGCACATATGAAGCAAAATTTACGTACAGGAATAGGGTCAAATAATAATAGTACTGACCAAAACGCACTGCTATTAAGTCTTTGACCTTTTGGTAAACGAATGAATCAAAATCACCGAGATAAAACTTCAAAACATTAAATAGAGGTCATTCAGTCAATGAATGGCATACTAATGCCATGTCATGTGTCAGCCAGCCGGCGAAGATTCATTGCCACGGCCGCAATACTGCTTTAAACCGAAAATGTGTGGTTACTACTGTAGTAGATGCGTGACGTGTGAATGAGACAATTATTTTTAACATTAATGAAGCGCAGCGCATGTGACGTGCCTTCGGATCCCCGTGACGCCGCAATTCTCGATCGTTGCCAAAACACTATTATTATCTAAACCCTACTTTCCCGTGGCCTATCTGGAGATCTAGACGAGCAAGGAACAATAAAAATGTAACGTGGGCGAACCGACATTGAATTCCAGAAGCCACGAAACATTTATCGATATTACACTTATTTTATAATCCTGCATTAGTAGCATTGGTGATTGATTGTGATGCTAAAAGATGTTTTCTTCTAAAAGTGTGTTTTTACATCTAAATAACCACGATGCCTTAATCCACCGGAATATTACAAAGTGCAAAATCTTGAGTGTCCGATTAAATAAAAAGTAGTACCACTCGATCTTCATTTGCGAAAACGATTATTATAATCCATTATTATTGTTATTGATACGAACTTTTCTAAAGAAACAATCGGAATAGAACCGCAAAAAAGTTAATTGGTCCAAAACGTGCTGAAGATAAGGTTGAAAGTTACCGGACGAGAGAAATATTTTATTTTGATGACCTATGTGTAATGCCGTTGTCAAATCAAGAACAATGAAGTCATAATAAGTATGCTGTTGTTTTTAATAAAGATCATTGAACCAAGAGCTCGAAATATAATTCGCATCGAAAAATATTTTATAATGAAGTGCTACAACTGAATACCGACGGGATTGTTGAGTAAAATTGAGGTCTAAATAGTATGGAGGACCGACTGTATCTGATAGGAATGCAAGAGGAAGTGATCAAGACATATCTGCAAAGAATAGCAATAGTTCAGTAATTGCGTAATGCATGGCACCAGTCCATGGCACATGGCCGTGGCAACAAACGGTGTACAACTAACTATCAGGCGACAATCTACTGCAGATGTGTCCTTTAATCATAATGCATTCATTGGTGAGCTGAATGCTATGAATCGCTGTGGCAATAGAAACTGCATTTTGTAATGATATTGTACTTATTTCAAGTTGATCAAATGAGAGTCTACTTCCATTCAAAATCTGATCTGAAGTATTTTTACAAAAGCTAGTAAATTATTACAATAGCACCTTCAATTCGCGTTAATTATTATCAAAAAATTTCATCAAAGAAGACGAGCCGGATTAAGTTTGCACGAGAAGAATGACTGCAGAGCCATTGTTTGTTCAGAATTCAATTAACTCAAGAGCTTCAATAGCTTTTAAATTGCAAAGAGAAGACTGCAGATGTCTCAAGACGACAGAAGAACAGCATTAGAAAACACCTTCAAGGACCACGTCTAGCATCCTAATTGATGCGTGCTGTCGTCATAAAGGATAAAGGAAATACTCCAATAGAGCGACGGTACTCTATGCGATTTAAATGACATAATGACGAAGGCAATTTTCTAATAAACCTTCGGTACTCTTATAGTTGTCGTGTCCGAACCACGGTTGGCTCCCGCGACAACCTGTTAGCCACTTCCTTCAGAACACCTAGTGAGGAATGGTCTTTTTGCCTTAGCAATATGATCACGTGATCAGGACATGACGTTCTTAGAAGACAGGACATTCGACCTAAATGAGCGGAGGAAACTAGGGCAGCCTGAGAGCTAAAATCAATATTTACAGCTCACAGGAATTGTACTGCGCGAAACGTACCGATTTTGGGAATTTGACGTTGCTGCCAAAATTGCTTAAAAGGATATTAGTATTCTTCTTCTCATAGATTTTTCTATTTCTGGGCGTACGGTTAGCGAAGAGCATGATTTTATTTAAGCCAGTAATTAGGTACCAATGAATTGATTGAGTACGAATAGAGTTGGAATTGGAATATTTTCAAATCCCAAAAGTGGGAAAAAAACGAATTCTTTTAAAACCGAGCAACCGACTTATCGAAGCGCGGTGCTATGATTTTGTCAAAAATTGAAGTGCGTCTTAGGGTAGAGGAATTAGCTGGTCTTAATAATTCAGACCCTTTTAACCCGATTTTCATTTAGATCATTTTTTTTTAAATAATCCTTAGCATTGCTCCGTTGTTCGGATTAAACTTTTATAAAGATTTCGAAATTATGAAGATGCGCCAAGATTTGTACGGAAATGCAGTCAAGATAAAATCACCAAAGTGCTGTTTCATTAAGGGTGGTGTGACTATTTCTTATTTGAGAGATTTTTTGTAGAAATATGAAATGGAAATATATCAGGATGTTTCAAGGAAGTGGTACGGTACTGGCATGTGAGGGACCGAGCGGAGTGTCCCTCTCCGCACAGATCGATACGCCGAGTTACGCAACCCGACCGGCGCCGTCTCCGATACATTGCTCCTCTTCAGTCACCCGAACTTCGCAATTAATTATATCCTAAAATCTCCTTAAATTCTATCCAAAAAATAATATAACTACAGACTAAAACACATTCAGTGCAATATCTTAATTAAATGGACAAAGGAACTCAAGCGGTTACAAGGAGAAAAACGTCGACTTTTCGGCTACGTGCACAGGATGATGGGCCGGTTGAAATTTTGTGACAGAACAAAGGCGATGGAACGTGCAAATGATTTCCTGCGGTGAGACTGCACAGAGACATGAGACGAGGATCGCAAGCACTGTCCACGAGCAGCCGAGCCCCCGCTGCCATTCGGGGGCTCCTTCGTTACCTTTCCGCACTCACTGATCGCGACATGCACTTACACCTTCACGAAAGCACTGTCTCGCCGACTCGGCACGCTACTGTAAAGGCTAAGGCAACCACTACTGCAAGCACCGCACTCACCTCGCCCATTTTCGCTAGTCTTTATGTAAAGGCGGATAAAAAGGAACAAGCCGCCTCTCGGTCTCGCCTCTTTCCCTCAACGGAGTGGGGTGGGTCGTCGCTAGTTCTGCAACAACGGGGACCGTTACGGTTTCCTCGTTCCAACGTAAAACTTAAAAAGTGTGCGTTTTCACGTAGTCTCGTCGCACGGCACTGGCTATGTCATCTTTGTACGAAACTAAAACCCGGTATGAGAGAGGTGCGCGGATGGCGGAGGCGCGTAGGGCGCGACGTTCGGCGGCCTGCTTCGGGCGGCGACTGACGGTGGGGCCGGCGCGTATCGAGCCGACGGCGCACTGACGTCACACTGCGTCACGACGCCAGCGCCGCGCACAGCGACGCGCGCAACCCGCTGCGCGCGGCGCCCTCTGCCGCCACCGCCCCGCTCGTAACCTTCCACAACCGGTACGTTGACAGCCCCTACTGATCGACAAGCTAACCGGAGACGCACCACCGCCACCATACTATCTACCAAATATTTCTACCATTCCTGAATTGTTAAATAACTTATTTAGCTTAATCTTACACAACCTGATATATGGAGTGGCTATTCTATTAGCCCTTGTACGAACGTTCTTACACACGGCGTTAATAATTTTTTATGAGCGTTTGTTGGTAGGGCGCGCGGCGTAGGCGGGCGGAAGGCCGTCTCGGCGGGCGGCGCGCCCATCCTTAATACTATATTGAGTACTTATTGACAAACGGTCTTATCTTGAGGGCAAACTCTTAGCGGAAGAGGACTTATTATCATCAAAATAAGATGTAGACGATATTTAAAGTGTCAAATTTGTTAGAATCTTTTCATTCGATCAAGACTTGTGGCTTTCGTAGAGCATCAACGTTAGCATCAGTTTATATTTGGGTGGCCAATAAATTTTATAGCGAGTGAATACATTTGCGTCCGGTTTATTGCATTCGTATTATGATAATGTCATAACCTCCGCATATAAATAAATTCTAGACGTAAATGTTTTATAGGCAGAGGCCTTCCCAAAGCAACTACCCCGCTCGGCTAAATCCGTAGGTTTCAACTTCTGGAACACACGCAGAATTTATTACTTTTGATCGCGGACTAGAAAGCCGCATTACCTCCAAAAAAAGAGGCTTTAGCCGTGTTATATGGGGACCATTAAATCTTTTGTCCGAAAAAACTTTGCCGTTCTACCTACACATTGTATTTCAAGCTTGAATCTCTCGTATTTGTTCAGCTGAGTATAGTAACCACGTCGTAGAATGTTCAATGAATTTTGACAAGTTTGAAACAAATATCGTGATAAACTGTGGCTATGAACAAAAACGTTGAAACTAGAAACTATTCCAAACGAAGAACTAGCGATGCATTTCCGAAGCTAATTTTAGATAATCGATGAAGTAAATTGCCATCGGCCTCTTTGTGGAACATTCGTTTCACCGTATGCAAGTAGTGATCGATCCGATTGCCTGGAAACCAGGACAGGCCATGAATAACGTAACACTAACAGCGAACTAGTGTCTGAATAAATGATTGATGTCTTAAAAATATGGCTGTAATAAATAAATCACCCACTGAAAATGTACGAAGATCAGAAACTGTTCGACGGAGCGTATCTATAGCTAACAGCCGAAATTGTTTACAAAGCCTTTGTTATTTATACCAAAGAGATCAAAAGGGTAGCTGTAATAAACTTAGTATTTTGGGCTTCACTAGTAACATGTATTCACGTGTGGCGGTGTGGGATACATTACATAAGTTAATATTATTTTTAGCGTTTCCAATTTTTTGTACCTTTTATGTATTTTTACGACTAGATGTCTTTTGTGTCCAGATATTCCTTCTGGAGTTGTTACTCATAAGTATTATAATCGTAAAATAGAGATACCAAATTGAAAAAAATTAAGAACAAGTAACAACATAGAAATATGGCTTTTTTATATATTATTTAGAGATAAACGTTATAAACAATTTACAACCGGCCATATATTTACACACCATGGGTACTCTGCTCTAATTACGCAACTGTAATATTTGTTATTTGATCTACCATGTCATATGCTTTTTATTTTTATACGGATCCGCATGCGTTAAAGTGACAAGGAAATGCTAACACTATGCCGAACAAAATCTACTTTTTTGTTAAGTAGGTATAGATAATCCTTTTACGGACGAAAACAATATGACGTATACTATTGAAGGAAAGCCTAACTTAGATTGGAATAGATTAAACGGAAAAGTATAACTTTATGGGCCGATTTTTCAATTATCATACTTATACCTTTTACTTGAGGAATAAAAATCTCGTTGATAGCTGTTAATTTTACCTAAGTATAGAAAATATGTCAAGCAGCCATATATATTCTTTTCCGTTAAAAATATCGGACTATTAAAAATCAACCCTAAGCAACATATCTAATTTATAAACACGCCTTCAGATAAACACTTTTTTATGACAAACTTTTGCTACATTTTTATCTCAATTATAACAAAAACATAGCGAAAAATCAACGAATTTTAGTATCGTCGGTATCTTGTTTTACGCTCGTGTTGAATTTAGCAATTCATCCCTCTGTATACGAGGTGAAAGGATTAATGACAGGGTTGAAACTCATCAATTTTCACGCCATTCGTGCCAACATCATACACAGTTGCTAAGCTGTCAGCTCTTGATATAATGACCAGATTATACGCACACTTATACGAACCAAAACATAGGTTAGGTACGTTATATCTTCGATTATACAATATCGTCGTTAACAATTCATCTATTTGCTACGACAATGACTCATTTATAAGGGTTTCCCGACGCAGACACGCTATTATAATATGCGTGTTGCGTGACTACTATAAGTGTTACTACATAAAACGTCGGCATTAACAAGCAGTGGTACATTTTAAATGCATACCAAACTAGGCGTAGTAAAACGATCTAACCGAGCCAAAAAGCGCAAATGTCCTGGACAGACGTCGAGTGGATACCGCGGAATACATTTCCGCCACACTGAGGGTGCTACCTGTCAGATATTAATTTCCGGCACTTGACGCCGCTTGCCCCGGCGTAATTACACGTCAGCAAATATAGACACATCGCCGGCTACAGCCAGCGACCAGCCCTACACCCCACTTGAGCACGCAGAAGCCCTCGAACAATATTAGCTTTAAATTATAATGATGCTAAAATGGTAGACGTTCTAATAAGCATAGCTTGACCTACGACACTCGTAAAGATACCACAGGATTGAAGAGAAAAAGGAGTATTTTCCTTTTGAAGCTAGACGACCGCAATAAATGCTATTTCTATGTTGCAGCTTTGCAACAGTCGGGTGAAAAACTCGATCGTAAATGCGTTGAAGCAATCGTTGGTACATTTTATTCGCAATCTCCTGCAGCCTATGCCTCCCTGTTACAATAAAACGCAAAGTTGCACACTTTTCAATTTCAGCGTCCGCCGTGCCCCGCCTGTGCGCGTATTTTTCATTTTACTAGCTCTGGACGGGGATGTGAAACAAAAGGACTTTTCCACTCATTGTTTCAGTTGATCTAGAATTGTGAGCATTCCAACAGTTTTTCTGCGTAATTGCCGAGGATTAATTAAACTCGGGGGAGCTCTACGCTCTAGCATAATATGGAAACTTCCGTACATAGTCTCAGCTATAAATATGTACGTCCCTTTCTGGAAGAACTCTTTTCATTTCATCACTCATATCCGTGCTACCTAACTAGTGTCTTTAAAGCATCAAAAAATTCAATCAAGACGTGAAACATTTCATAACCTGTAAGAACTCTAGCAGCACATCGCAACAGACAACCAGGTAAAATGTACCGGTGGCGATCAATATAATTGCAATATGTCAGCTACGTGAATAATATAGTACGCATGCACCGCCGGGCTGCCGGCAGGGTGGCTCCGGCATAGGTCAGTTACCGTGCCTTGCTGACACGGCACGCCATGGGCTTGGATTTATATTTAATGCACTTTCAACCATTTTCTTTGTTCCTTCCAGAAAGTACGTCACTTTGAGGAGTCTAATTTCGTTCTGTTTTTGCGTAGTAGCTAATTATAAGGTAAAGCTTTGGACAGTTTTGAAAACTTAATTTAAGTCGCTTTAGGTATTACATAAAGTGGAATAAGTAATTAGCATGTTATCTCAATTATGTAACCAGGTTATAATAAATAATTTAACGGAGTCCTCTTCATGAAATTTAAGTGCAGTACACCATGTAATACACTCTAGTGTCAAAAGACTATCTCTCTCAAAAACGGTCATGTGGCCACTTGATATGAAATTCATGTCAAAATGTTAAAGGCGACAAAGAGATTTTAAGCCTAGATAATTCACAGGGTTGTTCAAGATATATTATGTAAAGCATTAGTATCAAAGTCGGGGCAGCGGGCCATTCCTTCGTGGAGAAAGACCGGCTGATATGAAAATTCGTCGTGAAGCGGCCGGCGGCGGGCGGGGTGTCTGAGAGGGGTGCTCGGTTAGGGGGGGCGGAGGGTGCACGGAGGCTCTATTTGGGTCACCCCGGGCGTCATTCTCCACGATCAATAGTGGAGTCGGCGCGCGCAGTCTTCCCTCTCGCTCGCGCGCCGCCAGTTACCTAACGCGTCTCGCACACTGCCCCACCAACATTAATTATTTTCCAAATCGCCTCTTATATGGGAACTATTTAGATAATACTGAACACTACCAATAACCCTATTAGGACGCACAAGCCGTAAATTCGATCAGGGATGATGTATTGCATACTTACTCAATACAAGAGTAACCTAATGTGCTGACATCTAGTCCTTTCCTAAACTGAAGTTGAGGAGTTGCGTAACACAGGACAAAAGATATAAAATGTAATGTACAATAAACAGGACTACTGTAAAGATTTTTATCAGTCGACGGCGGTTTTAAATGAGCCATCTCAAGATATTCAGTGGCCATCTTCAAGTAGAATAGATGGTGCAATAAATTGCCAGTCAGCGCTATCTCAAACGGTTCATAATTTTAAAACTACGCTGAAAGCTTATAATGAGGCGTTCCGAGTCGAGGAGCGGGCTGAAGTGGCCGCATAAATATTACTGACGAGTACACCCGATGAAGCGGGGAATGCTAACTAGCTGAAGATGTTCATCTCCGGTGAGAAAATTGAGCCTCCCCTCAACGAAATCATGGTATTTGTATGGCAGATTACGCAATACTCTAAGAAACGTAGGTTATGATTCTGAAAAAACCTCTATATTGAACAGTCTATATTGAACTTCATCTTCAGAAACAAACCAATCGGTCTCGGCGGAATTCTGGACATTTGCATTTTGAGTGAATTATTGGACCAACTTTTTACATTAAAGTTCATCGGCTTGGATAGAAAACTTTTGAGCGACTGATTCAGATATTAAATATTCTTGTTTTCTGCTATGGGGCTTTAGAAATCAATCCAGAAGCTGGAAAGATGTATTGCATTTTCGTATCTGTTAGTAACGTATTCTTCGCGAACATAGTAAATCATCTATTGTTAGGCAACATACCTAGACCGCAATCCGCGTGCTTCAGAAATAGCCTAGCCTGAGTAAGTACGTCGGGATATAAGGTAAACTTTCGTATATAGGTAACTGGGTGACGTATGCCGTAAAATATTATATTCGTTGGCGAAATGTGCCCGTAAAACCCCTAAAGTTATTGTAAACCACTTCAAAAGCCGAATATAAAGAGATTGTGGTTTACGCGACTTCAACGAGAAACTTTCAACCACAAATCTTGGTAAAATATCAGTTTTGTGCAAAACTAGAATTTTGTGCCGCAACCTATTGTACGACAGCTCGTAACGTTATGTAACAGTAACAAGGTATTGAACTTCTTACACAAATATGTACGGCATTGATTTTACTACCAGCCGGCGAAGAGTAGTAGTTTTCCGTTGGACATTTTGCACGTTAAAGAAGAAATCGCAATAGTAGACAACAATATATCAATCGAACCCAATTGGAGATTAACATTCTAATAAAGCAGTCTATTGAATTTGGTCTTCATGCAGTAAACGCTATTAAATACTTATGTAAAAACAAACAGATATCTCACTGAAGATCTGTTTCTTACTAATGTGTGTAATGTTTATTTTCCCACTCAACTGAAGCTATGATTGTTAACACAAATGAGGTGCTGTTAAAAAGAATTTACTCCCACAATACTGGACATAAAACAGTTTGGACTATTTCACGTCGTAATGATTGTTAACTAATCTTTGTTAAGAAAGCTCTTCTAAACTACGGAGAGAAAAATCTGTGTGCAGACAAACGTAAAGAGAGATTTCAGGAAACATTAACAAGATGAAATAAAGATCTAATATCCGGGATGCTTTAACGTGCTAAAGGAACTGCTGTCGTACTCTCTCTTTTATATCCATTACCGGCCTTTGATGAATGAATTCAGTGACTTTCGCAATCAAAAATGACATTTTTAAAGTCATTCCTTGTTCCTGAAATCCTCGAGGTTCTAGATGTCAATGATATTGTGGACAATGCTTTCATAGAGCGAAATAATACACCATAAAACCTTTGTAAAAGGAAACCCAATAAAAGCGATGAATTTCAAAGATTATCTATCCTTTGCCAGAGCTGTCACAATTAATTAAATTTTAACGCCACTTTTACGGCTCCCTTCTCCATAAACGCCATATAAAGAGCTAAAACTCATTAATGACGAGAAACGTGCGAATAACGGATAAAATTACTTATCACAATAGACTTATGAAGTCGTAAGGTTTTAAGGAGCTCTAACATGATGATCCCTTTTAATAATATGACGAACATTCATCAAATTATTATTCGAAATTCAGACAACATTGAAGCATTTTACCGTTTTCGTCAATATATGCAATTTTGTGATTTTCATAAAATAGATGCAATAGTCAAGAAGTAGATTATTGAAATGAGTAAAAGCATATCTCAGATGAAAAACCAGGTCGAGCTGATGAAACCGAACTTTCTTGTAAGCAAAGCTTATCCAGACAAGATACTATAAATAGCAAGCTTAAGAAGATGAATGATTAGTTCCACGTTGTAAGAGTTAACTAAGAGTAACGGGTACGCTACATTTACGCTACACGTGGATTAGAGTGGTGCCAACTAATTTAGGGTTAGCTACAACCATAAGAGAAAACGACCGATGATACTGAGCGTAATTCACATTAAATATTATAACAAGTGTAAAACAGAGGCCAAAAAAATCTGCGTAATATTTGACTCGCCCCAAAGCAATTTGTATAACGATTAGCACTTCTTCAAAATAATGTTTATCCATTGAAGTAAAACGAGAGTGCGCACTTTTATATTGGCTTCTTTTAATTTTATAGCAATCCATAGGATAAGAAATAAAAAAGCGGTCAAGAACAAATCGAAATGGCGCTGGAATGCGATTGGTTCGGCCACAAAATATACACTGTAAATCATTTTAGACAAAATGTTTGAAGATTTTATCGAAATATATTATGGCGGTGAATGCCGATGGTGCGAATCATTTCGTATGTGGCGATTGATCAATAGTAAGTAAGTGAATTATTACTTAAGAACACAAGAAATAACTGCTTATGGTTCTAGGGCTGGTTCACCACCGCTTCAAACCGCCTGAAAGGAGCTAAGTACACACGTGTGATCGATAACAGTAGCTTGCTGTTGTCGTGTCAATATTTCTATATTAGATTCCCACATATATAACAAAACATATATCTGATACTAGGTACGAGGATATGTGTGCAGAATAAAGTAACGCGTTTATACGACTTGACTCAATATCATTGGCAAACAATAAAGACATTAGGATATCATGAGGCGTAAACTTTTCAGCACCGCAGAAACCGAAAATGTGTAATTTGCATGAATGTTTTAATCTTTCTCTTCTAATGTATCGAGAAGTTGTAGGCTATTCACATTGGCTTTTCCGCTCCGAAATATTCTAGAAGCTCCATAAACTGGGCTGTGGGACTGTGCCAGTGGGGCTCTAGTTTCGCTAACGCTATGAAGTGGGGGATAATAATTTTACCTCACCTCCAGCCGAGTCGGCGAGGTCAAAGTGAATAAACCGTCGAGTCGAGTCAATTTCCGATATTAGATTTGCCTACAGGCAGAAGTGAGGCGACGGTATTCCAAGCCTGCTTTATCTTTAGCTAGGGCATTAGTTGAATGGTGTTTTCAATCAAACTGGCGTCTTGATCGATACGACTAACACTGATTGAATACGCTCTGGGTTCGAGAATTTTCTCGCCGTAAACGTAAAACTTTAACTGTTTGAACGAAATTCGATTAAAAATCTCTTCGAGCAACTTGAGAATTTAAAACCAGCTATGCTCCAACTCGTTTTAATAGACGTTATTGTGTTGTCATTAACAATAATGAGGCAGTTCCTCTATTCGGCTAGTTACCAGCATAGAACATCGACAGAAGAGATTTACGTATACGAGGAAGTATCCAGATTCAAATAAACCCAGCACATTTCTACGAATGTTTGTAGAAATTATAAGTACATAGCCATTTCGAGTACATACGCCGCTGTCAACTGCTATGAAAGGCACATAAAATTCAATAAATAAACTCCGGAATCAAGTTATATCTCGAATGGGGGCTTCATAAAAATCTCCAAATTTCGCATCCAATGACATTGGCTGCGAGCGAAGAAAAATATGGGAAATTGTGTTAATATTGAAGGGATTACGTTCGTCAAGGGGGATTTCGATCAGAGGCATCTGGAAAACACGAGGCCTTGCCAAAGACGTGTCTCTGCTTAGTGAGATACGTATTCTACGAAATTCAGTCAATGAAATTATTACAGAGTAAACATTATATGAGCAAGTATAAACATCGGACGTCACAGTCGTTGCTACGGCCACTGCTGTTGATTCACTCGGCTCCGCGTTCAGACCGAAGGTGAAGACGAAGTAAGTTTATTGCAATATGTACTAGCAGATATATGATAATATTTATAGTTCTCAGTAACTATTCTAAAAATTGCACACGTCTCGACTCCACTCAACATTGGTTGATGCTTTAAAGAGCAACGTTTTAACAAGGTTCATCGTGGTATTTTAGTAGCATGATAAACGCAATATTTACAGAAACAGCAGATTTATTTGAATCATAAATTAAAAACGACCACTGATATTTACAATATTGGTTACACCGTCAAGTTTTGGTACCGAACAACTCTGTTTCCGTTCGGTTTACATAATAGTTCTGTTTGTTTAGTACCTCTTAAACATAATACAAAATATATTGATTCCGAGCAATGGGGCAGTGGATTAGTTAACCACGAAGCCGGTAAACTGTTAGAAAATGTTTTAGTTACGCGTAGAACAGTGCGGATGAAGTGCGGCAAGAGGGCTGCATTAACATTCAGGGGATTAGCAAGCAGGCTACGAGTCAGAGAGAAAACCTTTTTAGAAGCAGAACAAAGAAAAGTACGCATCGTTGCGTAATACTCGTTGTGGACTGACATCTGCAGCTTTTATACAGAAGGGGCAATTTGAATTTCAAAGCTCGTCGGTACACCTTGCTGTCGTCATGGCGACGGGAAAATTTCAAAATCAAGGAAACATGCTCATGTAGAGACAGATATGACATCACCTGACTATTTGTGTCCAATTTGTAAGCCTCTTTTCTAAAATGTTCACTTACTTATAGTAGAGGAATAGGAAATTAATTTCAAATTTCGGACAGGTAGGTAAGCTTTGCGAACCTAGGTCATTCGCTGAACGATGCCGTGAGGCCGTAACAGAGTCATTGAAATCTAGTAGTGAATATCAGCGTTGCGTAACACTCATTCACGTCGCACTAATTAGCTAATCCTGGCATTGGCGACGAGTACCTAGGGTGTGTTAAACAGCCTCCAGGGTATTTCGCGAATCAGCCGGTGTTAAGTGCACGTGCGAATTGCCGCGCTCCACATAACTCAATTATGAGCCTGACGGCACCGCATAGGCATATTACCTTCATATTGGAGCAACGCTATAACTTTTTATCGCATGCATAACAGGTATTAATCATTCAGATTGTAAGCATATTATTTTGCTGTTAATATTCACGCTGGCAACATAGTGCCGAAGGTGTTACGGCGCAAACTTGTGAGATCGTTACATGATTAAAATTGAAAATAGAACTCCAGAAAATTGGTTAAGATAACATATGAATTGACCTTCTTAAAGGGATGTGACCCATGAATTAATTACGAACACAAAGGTTGAGAATGTGAAAACGCGCGAGGAATAAATCCCAAATTAATTATTCAATCCAGTGCTCTGCGCAGTAAAAAGGTCTTGAGAGGACTCCGGGGGACAGTCGTGTGCATATGAGAGTATTCCCGAATCTAAACGATTATCCTTCGACCGTTACTGGCTAATGCCGGTGAGATCTGCTCGAAGCGGTCCGCACCGGTGGATCTGAACAGTCCCCGCGCGATTTCCGTTCCCTACCCACTTAGACCAGTTCAATGCACCACGTTTTAGACACACATTGCTACGTAAAAAAAGCTTGTAATAATCACGATGTAACACAAGCTGAAACGCTAAAAGCTTGTGTAAGCTTTTTGCTAATACAATTTTATTATTCAGAGAAAAATCTCGTAATCCAAAAATTACGAAATGATTGAATTTCATGTGAGATTACGCTAAAGCTACTCGTCCGTGTAGGACGTGCATCGCATACTAATTAGAGCTCAACTGGAAATGAATCAAATTAAGTATATGGAAAAAACGCCTTAATGTTGTTTGAAGAAACTTAAGTCCGTGCTCAGTCTTACTAATTCATTTCGCTAGAAACGGTCTTAAAGAATAGATCGTATAAATTAGTACTAGGACGAGAAAATTAAGAAAGTAGTAGATTCCTACCTACACATACCGGAATGGGAGAGAAAATGAGCAATTTCCAAGAAACATTCAAGTTGGAAGTTTGCGAATATAACGGAAAAGTTTCAGGTTAGTTCGTTCCCCATTACTAAATTAACTGCTTGGTCCAATTGGACGTGGGCGAGGTATATGAATGAATTTCGCGTCCCGAGCTCGTGGTCATCGACGCCTGTGCACTCTGGTTTGCATTAGTATAACTCCGTTAAGGACCTGAAGTATCTGACCGAATTATTCTGGAACGTCTACCAGATCATTCAATTAATCATAACGAAATTACTCTTTGAAAAGATTATCTAATCGATTCAGTGCACATTACTTGCACTTGTCTTTGTATATCGGTTTATTAATTTCAATATAAGGTTACAAAACTTTTGGTTGTATTATAAATTGCCGTAGCATCATCAAAGCAAAGACCGGAACGATCAAATGAGATTTGTGAAAAGCTCCTCTGCTGCCTTGCAGAATTGCAAATTTAATTTTTCCAGAGCTTTGCTGCGCTCCCCGCGGGTTTTAAATGAGTGTAAAAGTTGCAAAAATTCCTACTGGTTGAATATGTAGGTGTCGCAATCAACAAGCTTAATCAGCCGTTTCATTAAAAGCCTAGCATTGTCATTGAACTGCCTCATTTAATCAGCGACATAGGTGACATGGGCAAGTTATTAAACAAAATTGAACAACAGATGTCACTTAGGTCGCTGAAAAAACGGCGCATTTATTATCAGCGACATAGGTGACATGGGCAGTCATTAAGCAATATTGAACAAAAGATGTCACTTAGGTCGCTGAAAAACGGCGCATTTATTATCAGCGGCATAGGTGACACGGGCAAGTTAGTAAACAATATTGAACAAAAGATGTCACTTAGGTCGCTGAACAAACGGCGCATTTATTATCAGCGACATAGGTGACATGGGCAGTCATTAAGCAATATTGAACAAAAGATGTCACTTAGGTCGCTGAAAAAACGGCGCATTTATTATCAGTGACATAGGTGACATGGGCAAGTCATTAAACAATATTGAACAAAAGATGTCACTTAGGTCGCTGAAAAAACGGCGCATTTAAATGAAGAGGCTAGGCCACCAATTAAACGGCTGATTAAGCTCTTACTGCGACATAGATACGGATGAAGCTGTAGTGCTCCTAGAGCCAAGATTCTAAAACCATAAGTATTCACTTTAATTAAGCAATCTGTTCACAATTTATTGAACGCTAGTAGTTCAGAGGGCCTAGCACGAATGTTCTGACGTAAAGTAACGTATTAGTGCAAGATACCTTTTTGCCATTAAGTAATTTAGTTAGGTTAACTTAAGTAATATTGTTTATTTTTAGTTTAATGGTTAAAATATGAGAAGCTGCGAGCCATTAAATGGAGAAAAGACGAAATAGTTGTTTCCATTTTCTTTGTTTAGCCTCCCACCGGTAGATTAAAAGTCTGACTCTTCCGATTATTTCCGGCAACCTTTTTGAGTTTAGTAGGTATCTTATTATTTTTTTGGGAGAACACATTCATTTCGTTATTTCATTTACAGTCATTTGGCTCTTCTGGACATGGTAATTAATGTCTTGTGTCTAGCTCGTGATGGAATCATATTAGACGGATTGTTAATTTCAGATTTTGATGGTTTTCGCTCGCATGCATTTGATGAGATTGGCTGCGTAGCGCATCAGTATCAATTTAAAAGAAGAAAACGGTAAGTTTTAGCCCAAACGCAAGCTTACACGTGTTTGCATTTTAATGACTTTTCATAATCTTTAAATACTTTGTTACCGCCCACTGTTGGTGTTTTCTCTTCAGTTATTTTTTTCTTCAGATTTCCTTTACTTTTCTTTTAATTCTGGATCTTCTTTATAAATTTAATTTATAAATAAATAAATACTATTTCTACTAAGGGAAGCAGTATGATTCGCGGAACTTAAAGATAAATTTAGATTTGGCATCCTAACGCAATAAAGTTAGCAGCACATGCAAATAAAACAATACCTGAAGTGTATAAAAGTAGATACATATACAGAAATTGTAAATAAGATCGTATAAAAAAATATTGTATACGAGATTTTATATAAAAATAAAATATAAGATCTTTTGATATGAAAAACGTATTTGTGTGGTGGAAAAGGTTTTTTGAAATGTCTTATGTTTTAACATTTGCCAAATGTAAAATTTTAATGCGTGTTTGGATTGCATTGCAATGATGAAAAAGAATGTGTTCTCCCAAAATGAAATTAAATAATAAGATACTAAACTCGGGCGCCAGGGAGATTCACACAGTAGGTACAAATACAATAAAGAATGCCGGAAAGAATTAATCGGAGGAGTCAAACTTTTAATCTGCTGGTGGGAGGCTAAATAAAGAAAATTAAAACAACTCTTTTATGTTTTCTCCATTTAATGGCCCGTAGCTTGATATATTTTAACCATTAAACTAAAATAAGATTACTTACGTTAACTTAAAAGAGATGTTAACCTTACTTCTGGGTAAGCTGGCTCCATCGTAGACTTTGTCTCTGTCATTGACTAAAGTCAAGAGCAAACCCATCACCAATAAAAAAAAAATAATGGCAATTTTACTACTTATTGAAAATATGTGCTATCATTGCATCTTAGACTAATTTAGATATTTTTTATAAAGGAAAAATCCTAACAGATTACTTGCTTTAAAAATAAGCTTAACATAACCATAGAAATGAGTTTTGAATATAAGAAACAGTTATAGTTATTTTGGTTTTATTTTTTGCGACATACACAATTTGATTCATAAAAAAATATGAATGTAGTATCCAAGTCAAATAAGTAGTATGTGCAAAACGAGTATTACAGTTTGACGTTACGTTACTATACGTCAAAAACATTCGTGGTTGGTCGTTGGAACTTGGCGTTTAATTAATATGTGAACAGATTTCTTAATTTAAGTGAATATAGTTTTAGAATCTTGGCTCAGGGAGCACTATATTCCATCGAAAAATATGTCCGTAATTTCAAAACTGGCGTACGGGTTGTTAATGAGTTCACTCCAAATTGTTAGTAATTCGTGCAAACGGTTACAGGTAGAAAAAGTTGTCAAATGATAAAACGAGTAGATAAAAAGGTGACAAGAGTTTATTTTCTAGTCATTTGTGGAATGGCACTGTAGTTCCATTTGACACTGTAGTAGTCACGCAAAACAGTAATCAGTTAATTTCTTTTGGGCAACTTTACTTTGGCGTTCTTTAGTGAAAAAATAATTTAATTAAGGTACCTGACTTGAGAAGTACCTACTTAAAATGATAAAGGCCTTGGTCTGATGCCTCAGCTATGGCAATGACGTCATGACTAAGTCTATCTATCCACCACATACTGCAAGTAGTAACAGGGCCACAGTCAGAACCCAGAATCAGCTTGATCAGAACAAAAAGAAATCCTTCGGACCACTTTTAGTATCCGATAGCTAGAGGAACATCTGGATTCTATCAGATTTTAGCACCGGACATTCAGCTGCACGGCCGCACTTCCACACAAAGTAAAGATTTTAACGAAAAAGGCTATTACATACAAAGTTGTTTACTCCACTATTACTAGATATTCTTTGTAAGAATAGCTACAGACTGTTACTTTGTATCGCTAGAACTATTTCATTTCATGTAGGTAAGTGTGCTCTATTTTAAAGCACGTGCGCGCTTTTCATCAGGTGGTGCTGCGGACACGAAGAGCCTTTCCAGAATAATAATGAAATTGGATTTTTTACCACCGTGGCATACATTATATTTTATTAGTTCTACCTAGATCAGCATGAAATCAAGAAAAATCGTTCAGTGGGTTTTATTTTATTTATATTAAGTACTAGCAGCACGCCGCAGTTTCACCCGCGTAGTTCCTGTTTCCGTGGGAATACGTGGATAAAATATAGCCTATGTTACTCCCTAATAATGTAGTTTTCCATTGGTGAAAGAGTTTTTGAAATCGGCACAAGTAGTTTTTGAGTTTATTCATTACAAACATACACACACACAAAAACACAAATTTTTCCTCTTTATAATATGAGTATAGATTAGTATAGATGAAATCGGCACAGTAGTTTTTGAGTTTATTCATTACAAACGTACACACACACAAAAATACAAATCTTTCCTCTTTATAATATTAGTATAGAAGTATAGACATCTTTCCTCTTTATAATATGAGTAGGTATAGATTAGTATAGATGAAATCGGCACAATAGTTTTTGAGTTTATTCATTACAAACGTACACACACACAAAAATGCAAATCTTTCCTCGTTATAATATTAGTATAGAAGTATAGACTGCAGTTCATTGGTGACTGGAACGGTCATAAGATAACGCATCTTTCTTGGAAAAATTAATATTATTTATGAGAACATTACTCTCACTTACACGGACGTAGAAAAAGAGGGAATAAGCGCATTTGTACAAAAACTAACTGTCACACTAAATGATATAGGTAACATTATGTGCCGCACCGGCGGGATAGCAACGTTTGTGAGAAATTGGATGTGGGCGTCGTAAAGCACTAGTATGCTTCGTTATCTCTGTACTTTTAAATTAATTAAACTGTATAACGTATAACAATAAACTTCCACTAATAAATGTAAAAAGGATGGAAAATTCTGGCGTTCACTATGTCATGTCATGACTTTGCGATCTGACGGAAATTTCGCACAGGGGTAAAAACTTTTCCTCTTAAAAGCGTGTAATCTGGTGAATGCTGTAAAGAAATATCTCCGATGTTAGGCCTTACGTAACAACAATAAATCATGTTACACAATACGTGACTACACTAAAGGATGACAATAAAGCGGCAGCTTCACATACATACGTCGTCAGACACAGGCATTAGTCATACAATCACAAGACTGGATGGCGGGCACACTGCAGTTGAAGCTGGATTTCATTTTGGCCTTTGAACCTATTCAATGGGGTAATCTGCGTACCTAGACTGAGTCAGAGGAAAAGAACTGTTTAGGTTTGTTAATTTAAATTAGCCAAATTATCTAGTGAGGATGGGAGGCAGACGACCTTTGATACATTAACTTCTTTGCAGCGGTGAATCAACCTGACGAAACTGGAATATTACACTTTTGGTGAAGAAATGCAGACATATGAAATGATAACGTTTGGTAGTCTCAAAAACTGAATTATTATCTTGACAACCAACGATCAATTGGGATACGACAAAGTTTTTGAAGCTCTGCTCCAGACAATCGATTAGAGAATAAGGAAAAATATCATAAAAGGAAAGAGGGGGAGGAATATATCCGGCGGAGTGTAGGAAAAGCATGTCCGTGTAAATTATGATGCTATTAGAATGTATTTTGATCATGTGTGTTGGTTATCGTGTTTCGGGGGATGAATCATTTTTTAATGTATTAGTATCTCCAAATATACAACGTGAAAAGAATAAACGCAATACCTCGAGCGTTTACGCGGTACGGCTTTTCATACAAACTTTCAAATCCTTATTTTTCGAAATTAATGAACCGATTTTAATAAAACTTGGTATGCGTACGCTACATATCTAGGTCTAAATAGTTATCAGAATTTTTTTTCGAAAAAGAGTTCAGGGGGATGGATATAGTGTTTTTTTAATTTCTATAGAAAACATAAAATCACTCTGTCTTTCCCTCTAAAATCTTTTTCAAAAATGTTTACTGATAACTATTTAGACCTGGATATTTAGCGTATGCATATCAAGTTTTGTTAAAATCGGTTTATTCATTTTGAAGAATAAGGACTTGAAAATTTGTATGAAATGACATACGGCGTACACGCTCTTAAGGGGTCATTGTGCTCATCATTATAAACTACTTCTAAATCACTTTTACTATGGAAATAACTCCGAATTCGCGACAAATAAATTAGCTGTTCAGTACATTTTGTCGAGTTATGCCCACAAATGGATGGGGCAGTCGATTTTTTTTTCGCGATTTCTGTTTTGGTCCCATAGTTTAAGTTGTTCATAATGATGAGTACAATGGCCCTTAAGAGGTATTGCGTTTATACTGTTGCACATTGTAGAATATATTTTTATGTCACTATTTCGGTTTTAAAACCTTCTATTTAAAAGTACTTAGTACTTACACATTTTTGGTTTGGACCCAGTGTGTTTCAGGATCTCCGGGCAATAAAAGTTAAAACAAAACGACAACTGAAAGGTTCAGCGCATTCCAAAATGCCGAATTTATGAATAAATATATAATGACAACGATTCGTCCACAGCCCTGGCTTGTTTCCCAACAAAATAAAGAGACACTAACTCACATAAAAATTTATTAGAGCATCCATACATGAAATGTGTCAAAATTTTATTACACGAACACTATTAAATGTCAAACAAAATGCTTATTGCACTTGTTCGAAACACACTAGTGCACACATCAAAATGCAGGCAGCAATAAACGGAGCGCATAAACGTGATGGCTATTCAAAAGAGATTGAATCCATTATCTTGCGCGGTGCAGTTGGATCTAGACAAAACGGATTGATTCGTTATACCGAAGGGCTGCTTCAGTCATTAATTTGACTTTGGAATGACAGATAATGTGATTTGTAAGTGGAATACAGCATGTTGTATTTCATTTGAGTAGTTAGGGGTTGGGGTTGGCAGACCATGGCATGGCATTTCAGATTTATGGAAAGATCTGATATCCGCATTTTTTGAGAAAGATATCCTGAAGCTTGTATATCAAATCAAATCAAATCAAAAACTTTATTTCAAACTAGAGTCCATATGGGTTAGTAGCAAGTACTTAGGAGCTATGTTAGTACGACAAGGGAAAACAGTCTTAATTCAATTCAATTAATTAAAAATTCAATTTAAAATACATTCAATAATTCAGTCTAATTTAATTTAATCTAAATTTAATTTAATTTACCCTAATTCAAAAATCTTTCTTCAGCACCGGGCCCGCAGCAATGCATACGGGACCAGTGCATCAGAAAAGGGCAGTCTGGCCTCTCCATAATAACCTTCAGGATGCTGTTGGAGCCTCCACGCATCCTACGCATTAGGGATGCCGTTCTTTTGCGCATGACAGCCTCGAAACTATCTATGCGAGCCTCGGCAAACATACCCGAAGCACTGCAGAACCGTGGAAGCCCCACCAGCACCCGAAAAGCATTGTTGTACTGAATGCGGAGGGCGTTGTAGGCCCTCCGCGTATATCTGACCCACAGGCTGCAGGTGTAGAAAGTCTGGCAGTATGCCTTAAATAGCGTGATTTTCACCTCTTTAGTACACCTTGCGAACCTGCGGGCCAGCATATTACAACGAACCGACAACGCCCTTCGCTCTCTTTCTACATCCTCATCATCAAACAGGTTCTCGGTCAAAATGTGCCCAAGGTATCTGAAAAGAGACACTCTTTTAAGTGCCACCCCATACAAGAAGACAGGAGGGACCGTCGCTGGCCTTCTGGAACCTACACGAAACACCATAACCTCACTTTTCCTGACATTATACAGGAGACCATGAGCCACGGCGTATCGCTCACACACTCCAAGTAACCGTCTGAGAGCATCAATCGAGGGACTCAGCAACACCATGTCATCAGCATAGCTTATACTATTGACCATCTTGCCATCAATAGAGCATCCGACACCAGTGTTACCAAGTTCCTCCAGCAGCTGATTGACGTATAGACTGAAGAGCGCCGGGGAGGTCAAGCCCCCCTGCCTCACCCCGCACTCCAGCCCATATTCACCCGACAATGCACCCGCCCATCTGACCTGGTTAATCTGGTGGTCATACCAGTACTCGAGAAGGTTAACTAGCTCATGAGGTATGGCTTTCTCCCGCAATTTTGACCATAAGATCTTATAATTAACCAGATCAAACGCCCTGGAGAGGTCCAGAAAAGCAGCGTACACCGGAGTATTTCTGTCGGTATAGTACCTAACCGTGTGCTTGAGCGCTAGAACAGCAGTTTCCGTGGACAATCCAGCTCTGAAACCAAACTGTGAGTCATGCGGATTGAGCTGTCCAGCCACCCTACGCTCAAGTATAGGTGGAGAAGTAGAAGTAAAAGATGTTATGAATGCGAACTCACTCTAAACCAAAGAAAATAACCTAAGTTCGGAGATGAATGATTGAATTCTGACAAGTGTCGAAATTAATGAACCAAACCAAAAGCAAAATCTGAACAGATTAATGACTGGCAATTAGTGATGAAATATTACATAAATTACTCAAATTTACACCTGATGTATATCAAAAAAGCAATAGTTTACGATAGGTATTATATCAGCTATGGAGCGAAACAAAATAACCATAACATCATAAACTTCTAAGGGAAATGTATATTCCCGGAATTTCTTTGAACAACGTATTTTGCTTACTTATATGCCAATCGAGCAATAATGTTCAATGTACATATAAATCTTGAAGCAACATTACTTTGTCTACCTCCATTAAAAACAGCATTCATCTATTTTCTACGAAGAACAACGCATATGAGTCAAAATTTAAAAATGTACAGGTCGGGAGAATTTACCAGAAACTAAAAAAAAAGAAAATAATAGCAATTGCATCTCTTGGGGCGTATAGTGACTTGTAAGACCTCATGTCTTTAATACAAAGCCAGAAAATCTCGTTCCAAATTATGAAGGATTTAAAATTCTGTTGGCAAAACGGAGTGGCGTACACATAACACATGTCGTGAGTCTGTCAAGGCAGAGGGTTTCTATTTATCGAGCATAGCGTGTATGCGCCTGTCTCCGACACGACCCAGGGCAAACATAATTACGTCCACTGTGTTGACTTTAAGCGTTTAGTTCGTAAATTACTTGCAACATATAAAGCTATATAGCACGTAACACCCGACGAAAAGTTACCCGAGATGTGCGTTATTAAAATTCTCGTGAAAAGCAAGAATTCTCATAATAGAATGGGCATCTTCTGTTACATAATTAATGGGACGGCCTCTAGGGATTTCAGAGATGACATCAGGGGCTCTAGACACGTGACATTCTGTCAACGTTAGCGTAGCGAAGGCGATTGTCAATACGTCAAAAATGTATGGGATTGACTGATGCTATCGAAATGTCACGTGATCAAATCCCTACTTTTGGCATTTCGACAGTTGCATTCGCTAATTGAATGGCAGATTGTCTAGGGCCTCAGGTGGTTCGTGGCAAGCGGTAGTCATTAGTCACTGGCCTTTACAATGGAATGCTTTTTCAAAGTTAAAAGGAATAAAAAGAAAGCTTAATACTTAATAGTTTCATGATACAAAGAAAATGTTCAGTTCAAAGAAAAAAGAAACCTCTTAGAAATTTCGCAGTTTCAATTTCTTGTTCATAAAAATGTCGATACTGTGGTAACTTGCTTGTATTCTAAACCTGCACAGTAAATTGAAACCATTCTGGAGTACGTTTCAAAGAAGAAATTTGATTTGAATTGCGGTATCTCAATTTGCAACTTTGTCTTATACAAAATTTATGGATTTCATTGAAGGCTTCCACGTAGGTACGACTGGAACGTTTTCAGCGTGTATCGTATACCTACCTTGTAGTGTTATTGCAATTGTGAGGAGAGGAACACGAAGCGAGGGCGTCCCGTCATATCAAGGTATCACGTCACTCGAGTCCATTATGGAAACCCTGAGTGGCTCCATATTCAATTTTCCATTTAAATGCAAGCATGAAAACTCAGTCTTTAAGAAAATGTATTCATAACTAGGTTGTACGAAAAGACATTAGCAAAGTTCAATGTATTGATTCCGCGCCATTATACTCACAAAGTAGGTAGGTTTCAATATGAGGAATCGCAATGACGTGAACATGTTCCGAGCTTCATAAATTATACAGAGGTTCAGTGGAATCGTAGAAACTGGTGGAAACGTACTAGAATTAAGTAACCACCCTTTCCCTATGTTGTTACAATGGGGTGAACTACCTTATGTCCTCAAGCTGTCTTATTGTTCCATTTCTGTTTTCAGATTGTGACAAACGTATCAATTTGGATATCATTGAATGTTACGTTGAATTCTCATAGATTTCAATGTAACATTCCCATTATATGGTTTTCGGTGACAACTCTATCAATAATTGAATTCTTGAATCTATTATCTAGCCTCTTTGTTGTCAAATCAATTTGAAAGGAGTCTATACTTCACCAGTAGCAAGTCGAGGTGCGGTAGCATTAACTTCAATTATGGAAAAAGCCTTATTAGCTACGCCCGTGACGTAAGTACGGGTAGTTAATGTGTTGTTAGATTTTAGCTGACGCCCTAACTAAAAGCATTATCAGGTAAGCTCATTTCCTCAACAAGTTTAAAGCAAGTGCTCATAAAATTTTGCAAAGGACAGTTTGTATAGTATCAGACAATTATATCATGAAAAAGGTTAATCCGAATTGAAAATAAGACGTTTTCCATTATCTCTATCCAGCAGAGAAATCCACAAGGAAATCAAAGTTACGTAACACCCTATTTTTCATACAAAAACAGCAATACGTAGCAGTTGTCCCTTTATGGAGTCGGTCGATGAAGTTTTCGAAAGCAACATAGAAGTATATATAATCAATGTAGTCTTGCAGTCTGCGAGTCTGCGGGCGCGTCGCGTAGTTATGTAACATTCAGCAGTCCTGTCTAATCAATACGGGCGCCCGGCACTTCATGCTAGGGCCAATGTACGAGGAAAAACCTCGAGGCAAGCTCCACTCTACGGATATCTTGGCTACCATCTTGGCACAGGCTCTGCCTGACGTTAGCGTTCCGGTTTTGACGTTTTAAGTTCATAGGATCACGTGTAAATGTCACCGTTTAGATTCAAGTTCCAGATATCGGTGGCGCTCAACCAAATATTGATACGTATCAGATGTTGTTTTCTTTACGTAATTGGATATGTTTCTAACTTAGAGATACAACGAAGTGCTGATAAAACTTTCGCAGAAATTCTTTTTATCTTTTTGTACAAAATTAAGGTTTCCACTCCCCAAGGTGACAAAATGCGGTCATTAGAGTACATCTCGAAGAACGAGACCAAAATTCTGACTGAACTATAATATCTCTGGAACGTTCCGAGGAAGTAAGACCACGCCCACAAGTTTTACAATGTAGGTAGATAAAATTCCTACTTACTGTTATACCTATTAAGTCCTACGGCACTAAGAAGATGGGATAATGCACGAAGCGCTCGTTCAGCCGAAACGATTAAAATAAAAACCTATTTTCCAACCGAGTAACTACATTTCCTGAATTCGACTTCGAACTCATGAAATGGCTCTTTTTTAGGCAGTATTATCATAGCTAGGCCAATTTGCGTAGAATGTCTATAAAATGGGGGAACTCTCAGCATAGTACGGGGCAATGTTCGGATAAAGAATGTCATAGTACATTTTTATTACTTGCGCAGGCATTCCTTCTTTGGCACAAATATATACCACAAATCACATTATTATTTGTGACAGTAGAAAATGTGTTATGTTTCTACATGCATTAAATTTTAATATTTTTAGTCCTACATAGTTATATTATTGCTATTTTAAACATCTCATGTAAGTGCATATTTCTAATACAAATAACTCATACACTGGGGCTAACCTTAGTTATTAATGTTTATACCTCTGTAGGCAGGATGTTATAGGCAAAATAGTTTGGCTTAATAGGTAACAACCGGACATATTTTCTCGTCTCAATGTGGAACTATCGAGAACATATAGTAGTAGTAGATGGGAAATTTTCAGCCTGAGATCACATGGCATGGCACAGGCGTTACGTAACAACTAACAAGATCTGTCAGAAATTTTTGGGATCTCCATATTATTATTATGCTATTCAAAAGGCCGAAGCTTTTGCACATATTTGCCGTAGCGAAGTATCGCTATGGATATTCTGCACCCTAAATTAATAACAGTACCTGGATGACCGAGCTTTACTTGGTTTTTTGTTTCGGAAACACGGATAAAACGAAGTTTTCTAAAAATTAAAACCCCTTTTTTATGGATGGGAAATCATCAAACGACTCCTCCCGCTCTGGGCGGATCGGAAGGGAGTGTCAGACTCTTACTGACTAAAACTCATCCGTGATCCTCCTAGTGCCCCTTGCTTTCCAGGGCCACGGTTACTCTTTCGAACATAATCCGCAACCCTGGCAGAATGAAACCCCCTGCATACTAAATTTCATTAAAATCGGTGGAGCCATGTCTGACATTCAGATTATACAATACACTAGCTGACCCGCGCAACTTTGTCTGCGTCACATTTTTCACTATCCTACCTATCCTACACCTACCCTACCCTACACCAACTCTTAAGAAAAAGGGAGGGGGGGGGTTGTATGAAAAATAGATTACAACCAATTCTCAGACCTACCTACTGAATATACATATAAAAATTCATAATAATCGGTTAAGCCGTTTCAGAGGAGTATGGCAACTAACACAGCGACACGAGAATTTTATATAAGTATTAGAAGATAATATAAACATGAATTGCTCGTTTAAATTCACATTTAATTACTTTGGAGATGTGTATATTGTGCATACTTATGTACTTTTTACATTGCACACACATTTGACAGCGTTTCAGTTGCCATTAATGACGTTACAATATCAGGCAATTATGAACATTAATTCAGTTAGATCGTCTAATAGCCCTTTCACTGGACAGTATAATAAGACCACATCTATTTACCACGAGAACTTCCGGAAAAAATACAAAAATCGTAAGTAAACAGAAACTTCGTAACGTCGAAAAGCCAAAAGTGAGCTTACTGATAAGCGCACGAATAGTTTTCTTAAAGGAAACCCTGGCGGTGGGCCAGCAAAAAGGTAAGACGAAAAATAAAACTGTCTTTTCCTACATACATATTGGTCCTAGCCATGTTCCACGTAACGGCTAGGAAAAATTGGACTACAAGTAACTGTGTCAATGACAAACACGCACGTAACCCTAACAGGCTATTGCGAAAGGATACCCTGAATTTTGTTTCAAGGACTTTCTTCAGCAACCCCAGTCATAAACACGAATTTATTGAAACAGCGACACCCCTTATGACCTGTGACCTTTTTTACTAATAAAACTTTGACGTAAGAACGAACAAGGTGTCAGTCTGCTAATTTTAAGTAGGAATAGGCAGCTCTAAAAGGTAGGAAATTTCCTCCATTTTGTAGATACGGCGAGCGCACGGAAAGCGTAGGTACATTACCGAATCCTGGAAATCGATACGAAATATACACAGATATCGAAAATGGTCGATGACTGGAACGCTCCTAATGGCGGTGTTCATTTACATATAAATTGTCAATTTTTGCCACGCCAAAAATACCTTGATGGATCCGTGCCTATCTGTCAGTGTTGAGATGAAAATGGATAAGTTCAATTCGAACCCGGCCTTGTGTGGATTAGAATCAATAATTCTTGGTACGGCACTAATTTTGTAGACGTAGCAACATTTTGGATTTTAGGGACAGCAAAATCATATGTCTCTCGTAATAAAAAGCAAATAGGCAAGATTCGAGGTCATTCTACGAAGGTTCTGTTATGCCAATTTTGCTACGGAATGCTAAAAAACTGACCATTTCACGCTACGAGTATCCTCGAACCCGTATAATCTGATAATAAAAATGTTTGGCGAAATAGAAAGACGGAACGGTCCCAGTGGTATGTCGGATACGTAATCCCATCTGATTTATACTTACGAGTACACACACACTAAAATATTTTGCACTTATATTCATGATAAGCTTAGAGCAAAAGCGTATGTTGAATGAAATGTAGTTCCATTACGTTTTTATAAGTGTGTTAAGGTCAATAGAAATAATGCCTAAAAGTTGGAAACGTGGCCTAGTTGGTCTAAAAATATAACGATAGTAAAATTAAGTTCAAAGTTTGAGTGATTGAGGCAGTCTTCGCTCATTTCAATGCTACGCGCTACGCAAGATAATCTCGTAGACCATCGATCGGCTACGAGAAATTAAAATTGAATTTCTCTTAATGCGGGCTTTAGATGAACTATTTTCATATATTTCGCATTCATCAATTTATAAGAATACAAGACGACGTTAGAAAAATAAAATTTTCGTTCCCAAAGGAAAACTACTGAATGTTTCATTGGATCTTGTACAGTTTACCCACAGGGGGTTATTCCTACGTGCAAGGATAACAATGTACGCGAGAGCTACTTGCATAATGAAATCGCAATATTTGAATAACATCGGCAAGGCTCTCCACCCTACGAGAGAAACAGGATAACTGTACGTAAGAACGTTCTAGAACAAACGTAATTTCGAATACTGAACAGCTTAGGCGACTTACAAACAAGATTATTCCGCCACACGACTGCTCTCAATGATCAAACTCGAATTTCTTCGTCTAACTTCCTCGAAGTTAATTGAGTTATTTAATCAGAGTTGGAGAACGTATGCGAGTTACCGTCCCCTTATTCACCTTCAACGAGACACAGCTCGAAAAGTTTCCAATTAAATGTTTTCTCGACTGGAATGCTGCGCAACACTTGAGTTCAGCAAAGTCGTTGTTAACAATAGATACGAACATCATAGTTCTAAAGCCCCACTAACGCTATTGTACCCCAAGAAATATTACGAGGGTAGAACACACTTGGAAGCTGCTACCTTCGTATCTAAGCTCTTACGTTGTATTTCTTTTTTATTTATGTGCTCTAGTCGGTGATCCCGAGAACACAAATCAAATATTTATTTCATAGACCAGCGGAACGATGTTAGTATTTCTTTTTAAGTATGATGCGTTCAGATTCGATGCCCAACATCACAAGCTTGTGGGAGGCTGAGTAAATAATATTCGAGACGCTATTAAAAACCCACTTATGCTGGCACTCCCCTAAGAAAAATTAATCGGGAAAGTAAACTGACCTTCACGCGCTTAATTGGTTCCGCTTTTCCACTCCATCACGAGCTATTTAATCTTCGTAAACAAAACCTTAATTGGAGCAGGTTTTACGATATGAGATTCCACGTAATTATGTCATTATGGTACAATGCTTTCGATGTACCATCCTATCCTACTATTCTAGCGTAGGTATAAGTCATGCCTAATGTTCTGGAATTTTCCCTGCCCGCGCAATACGTACCTGCCTGAACCTCGGGTTCTCCCGGATTATCCCAGAAGAAGCTCTATTTGTATTATTTTATTTTGAAGCACTTACAGTCAGTTTTATGTGAACGGATTTCAGATAAAATCCTCGACATAAGCTGTTGTATATTTAGGCCGGTTTTTTTTTTGGTACCTATCTGGATAAGTCTTAACCTAAAAACATTTTGGCCTATTTTGTCAAGTATATTTTTACGACTTCATACTTATTGGTCGGAATTATTAAAAGGTAACCTTATAAGAATACTGCATTAAATCCATTAACGGTTACATTACCTAACTAACCAAATACTTCTGCGATCTTACATCGCCTCTAGAAAGGATTGGACTATAAATTTTTATTTTCTTCCCCGCTGAGAGCAGCGTTCGTGAGTGCAGCTAGGGGCAAATGTGAGTTTTACCATAAAACTGTATTAAATTCACCTCTGGCCTTTTCAGCACGTAATCTAAACAAGTAAACGTCAACGTCAACCACTCGGAATAACTTACGACTCCACCAGTTTTCTATGACGTAGGTAGTTCAATTTCCGACTGCATATTGTCTCCGGAACATTATAACTCCCTTTATAACCACCACACCACTAGATGAAATGTCAACTGCGTCGTGAAATCGTCTGGCAGTCGCACGATCCACCTCATTCGACTTATTGATCCGGTGACAACGTGGCTAGTTTTTGCTGGAGAAAAAGGTGACCTATTTTTATGCGTTTTCAAGGAACGTGAAACACGTTTTAAAGTGGAAAGGAAATTGAATTGATCAGGCACACTTATCGGCGACGGCGTATGGTAATTTGGAAAAAAACATTATTCATTTTTTCTTTTTCTTCAGCTGCATCTTGAATGAAAATTCGCTTAGTATATTCGCAACTTGGCAGGTGAATTGAGTTAGGGCCACCAATTTATTTTCCCAAGTGATTTTCAGTGTTCTTGTAAAGTGTGCTTCGTCATGACAGCTGATATTCTTATGAAACTTCGCCACTATTCTTTAAGTGCATAATGTCGCGTGCCAGACACTGAGAACAGTCAATTTGCAGTAAATCACCCAAGAGGTCAGGAGTGACGTGAATCGCGCTAGACGAGCGCTCTAGAATCTCTTAAGGTAGGTAATACCTACGGTGTTTCTTGCTTGTTACAGGTTTGCATGGCCACCAACAATCCTTTATTGAAACATCCACGCCCCTTTTCTAAGGCAATGTGAACTAACAGCAAGGACTTTTTTTTTATCTACGTAGTTCACTTGGCTGACAAAAAAGCTTTGGAAGCTTTTAAATTACTCTATGTGCAATAAATGCAATCCAGAATATTCAAGACAGACCGACCAACAAACTTCCGTCTGCGCACAATCCCATATAATCGCTCGAGTACAACCGTCCTATCGATTTAGTCTTCATGCGCGCCTAGGACATCGAGCGGTGCCGTAGCGTACTACGGTCTTACCATAAGGAATTATCACGAATACATGCGCTTACCTCTCGATAAATCTTAAAAATAGCTCCGATAAATGAATTGCTAGTATCGTAATTCGAGATTAACTTCTACTAACGCTTCACACTGGTATTTTCTTGGCGTGCTGCCAGAATCTCCTTAGCTCCAGGAACGGAAGTAGTCGAGTGCTCATTAGTTGACGTATGACCAGTTTCTTCATCCCCTATATGGGGCAGTATTCATGTGAATTATGGATAGTAGAACGTGAACTGTGACTTCGTTATGGGTTCAGTATTACGTAAGTTATCGATCCTGAAATTAAACTGGCCAACTACTAACAAATGTTATTTTACGAAGTCTGCCTACCCAAATGTCTGCTACAGATAGCAGAAGTGCAAAAAAGGACGGCTAAAACCAAATGGGTCAACAACTAAAAAACAGAATCATCCCAGCCCTAATAATTAAACAAGAGATAACAAGTCCCAACAACACAATTTCGTCATAATTATTAATGACACTCGTAAAAGTTGGAAACGTTTCAAACGTGCTTACTCGTAAGGCTCAGTTTTTGAAACGCGTAAACAGAAATTGGTAACAATTTGGCGCCAGTGCATCTAAGTTATGAAACTTGCAGCGCAACCTGGCCGGATCGATGGCGACCTCTTTAGCGACCAATGCACCAAGTTAACTGCCCGGGAAAACCGTAGCGTGTGCTTTGTTACAATACAGAAATAAGTTGCCTCGATTTAAATCGAGTCTATACGGATTGCCGATCTAGTTTTGAAACTAGTTTTAACTGTCTTTTGTGACTGAAATGTGAATTCGACGTCATGGAAAATGTTTCCTCAAAGGACCCGACCAAGTTGAACGGTATCTTGCCCCGACATTACTTGAGTGACAGAAATCGGATTAGACACACCCAATCGCACTTTGTTCGGTAAAGTGGAACTGAAGATGTGGCGAGAAATGTTGTGGGAATTTATCAATGTTTTTCTGGAAAGCTTTGCAAATTAACTTTGTCTTAAGATTGAAACGTTGACTTATCAAGACATTCAATAAAACATTCTGAATTTGTAGGTTGAGAGGCCTAATTATAGCAACGGCGAAGTATGATGATGTCGATAAATACCAAGTGAACTAAAAAATAAATAGCTTTATAATGAACGCTAGTATTTTAGAACGAAAACTGTGCCCTAATTGTACCTACAATACGACAAAAGAATCGATACGACCTGAAATGGTAAGCGATAAAGCGACCATCGGCAACGTCTGAATAAATACGAACAATTTTCTTTCAGTTCGCTTGTATGAAATAAAAAACCTTTGAGATATTTCCGAAGAAGACTTTTATCGTTGTAATCCTATACAAAGTCAAGCTGGGTAGATGAAGACTTCGCCATTTTACAAAGTAAAGGAAGGCTCCGAGAGCAAAAATAAAAACCGATGTTGGATGTTCCTTTTTTGTCAGTAAAAGCATTTGTTTCGTTTGAAAGTTAAGAGGTTTTTGCTGGCTTTCTCAGAAAATCAACAACTGGCAAGTTTGAGGATCCAATTATTGAAGAAATTGTGATAATACATGAAGTGTTTCTATTACTAAAGATACAGATTAGTGTTTCCTTTTGACCTTCTAGAAATATTTGTAAGGCTCCACTACCGTGGAAAATACGGTTACTTCCGTAGACGATATCTTAGCGTTAACAAAAGGTGCCATTTCAGGTAACATGAGCTACTCTTACAAAACACCGTATCTCTGTAACGAAAATGACGAAGAGGGTTTAGTGCGAAAAAATGATATCATCAACTGGTAAAAAATCCTTTACAAGAGATGTGAAGTTGGTAGTCATAGTAGACTTATCCTTAGGTGTTCCCCTTTCCTCTCCTTCTTTCTTATGTAAGCCATATACGCCTATGTTACATATTTTAACTTGCAAGTCTAAACTACATTCAGGGCGTAACAAGTTCAGAGAGTTGTATATAAGCTCTTTAATGCTCTTAGAAAGTCTTGCTTCTTCGTTAACGTTGGCACATCACGAACATCACCTCTGTAATGATTTGAAATTTGCTTCTCGTGTAGCTTCAGTCCTTGAAGATATCGAGCGAGCAGTAAATGTTAGTTACTGATACCTTAACGGAGTAAGAAAAGAAGGAGAAAATATTAGATAAACCGAATCATAAAAGCGCTTTTACGACGTAACTTGGGCGTATTTTTCTCATCGAAATGCTAACTGTATAGATACACATTTGGCAATAAGTAAAAACAAGGTATCGCTTGTTTTGTTCCATATAACAAAGTGAACAGTGACTCAACGGCATAAGTAGTAAAAAAAGAAGCTTAATTAATCATAGTGGGGTGTCGACGATAACATTCAAACCATTACTTTGTCCATGTTAATAAAATTATGGTTTTCAGAATCGGAACCAAACCTGTTATCAGCATCAAACTTCAATGAGCAAATTTAATTAGAAATAATTGTGATCCTATGCAGAATCTAAGAGTTTAAATTAAATTGAAATAACTTGGATCACGTAAGCTCTGTTGCTAAGCGTGCGATAACTATCGGCTTTTCTAGATCCCTATCTATCATAACGAAGCACTACCTGCTGTGCGCGCCCCATTACGACCCTATTTCCCTAGCAGTAGCCTCCGTATATTTTGCAAAATATTCTTTGTCGTCGGGAAACTTATCATGGCCAGACTGCCGCACGCAACGTCTACCCCTTTATAATACTACATAACTGCAAAATGTATAACTTCCGATACATACGTCGCGGGCCTTACGTAACAAATACAAGCTGTTACTACGCCCGTAACAGCTTCAGTGCTTTCTTACCCTTGAAAAAATAATAAACCTGTAAGCCGAAAACGTCTGTTGCTAACCGTCCCCCAGACGTCCCTCCAAATATTCGTATTAACTTGAAATTACGAAATTCCCTTATGAAATATTTAACAACTTAAGCTGCGTGACCTTCAGTATTAAAAAGTTCTTCGGTCGAAGAAAATTCTCGCCCTAAGAGATTTCACCCTAAAGTGGCGGTCATTATGTTGCCAGTAACAATGTTCGACGGGCCTGGAACCGAGATAAATATTCACGCCTCGCTGGGGATATTCTGAAGTCGACATCGCTCTGGATAGTCCTCAGGCAATGTACGAAGAAATAATAAGCAGCGAATATTTCGGCGAGTAACGCAATTTACTGAACAATGCCAAGCTTTCCTTCTCTTCTTTTTTGCCGTAGTGATCATATTGAATACGGAATTAAGGACCCAATATAGAAAAGTTAAATAATGCAAATTGCCAAATTTGCTCAGTAAAATTTTGGTCAATGTCAATACTCAAATATTTTGTTGTAATTTCGGCAGACCTTCTTTGACTCCGTTTTAATGAAAATTTAATGAAGCACTGCGAGTGTTTCGTATTAAATTAATTTAAAGTGTACATGAACATTCATTCATCAAGAAGATGTAGAGACTCAAATTTATTGTAAGCTCTTGAATGACAGAGTATTTAACACCAACAGATGATTTAATTTAATTAATGGCACAATCTGTCTGTTGTTTCGTCGAGCACTAACGAGGTAGCCGCCGACAGCGGTGTAATTAAAGCGCTTCAAAAGGCGCGCGGCGTTCTCTGCTAATGTTCAGATACTCCTGAATAATATCCTCATTAGACCAAGGAGTTACACAACGTCTGCGATCGCCACCCACGACAGCGCAAGAGTTATGAGGACACGCTCTCATTCCCGACATCCTGCGGGAAGTACGGCTACTTGCGTCAGCATCGAGCAGGACCTTAGCCTCACTCTGTAGTTAGCCTGTTGTAGACGTTCTCTCAGACGACTGCAAGTGTGATATATGACATTCGTCGTTAATAGTCAGCGAACTGATTCTCCATCATACACATAAAGGCCCAGATTATTAACGATCCGCCCGTTTTGATCTAGTGAATGGAAATGCTCCAAGCACGTGCAATTCACACTGTCTCCAACGGGTTTGCATTTAATGAATTTACCCTGAAGATCTCTGCGAATTGAATCGAGTTATCTCTAAAAGGGTTTCCGTTTTGACGTGCCCCATATTCGCAAGGCTGTTTTCTAATTTCACAGCCGACTGCCTATTACGGGCGCTAAAAGATACGAGTTCTGTGTTATATGTGGGACAAGAAAAGTTTTCCGAATCAGGAGAAACTTGTGCTAACTGGAATGGAGTACAATGGATTATACAAAGTTAGTGGAAGTAGCCGCCGCCGGCACGAAAAAATATACGAGTATATTTATCAGTGGCACTGAGCATAAACGATGTGAGGATTAATCTTTTGAATAGGCGAGTACGTCCGCTAATGATGTTGAAAAATGAGACGCACGGACTATTCAGGTGTACTCATTCATAAGCCATAATGCGAATGGGACAATGTTGGGACGGGTGTGGAAGGCCAACTATTCATGTGTTAGCCGGCGATCCCTACTGGTTAGTGTGTCCATCAATTCATTCACATGAGGAAGTAACCTTACTTTACAATTTGCAAATCTCGTAGTAGGTAGGTACTAGGCACTGAATGAATGATTTATTCTAATCTGTCACGGTAGAAGCAAGTCTCGCTCTAGCAATTGAGCATAGTCAGATTACCTACACTACCGCAGGTCAAAGCCAGTTTTGTGACATTCGATTTCAGAAAACAGAATTCAAATGTACAAAGTAACAGAAAATAAATATATACATAGCAAACGTAGTCTATATTCGGTGCAGTAGGTACAGAAATTGGGCCCGTATTTTTCCGCTATAAAAGCTAGCGTACGTGGGTATCCAGTGGAGTATTTCGCCTACGGATGTGTTGGTAACCTTGTATGAAGATGAGCTCGTCTTGGACGCGTGCTGTGTCCTTTGACAAATGCGGATGCGTTCAATTGGCGAGGCGGCCGTTATCGAACCGCGTTAAACACCACGCAAGGCTCCACTCCCGCACTTTTGCGATGTTTCATCAAATCATCGGGATACAAGAACAAAGAAGAAAGGTCCTACAACGGCTAATTAAATTTTTTACTATTTTCAAAACAATAGCCTATGCACTCTCTCTAAACTACAACGTCAAAAGTGTAATCTAAACTAATACTTATTATAAATCTAAACTAATATTATAAAGAGGAAAGATTTAGGTAGGTATTTATTTGTTTGTTACGATTTGGCTCAAAAACTACTCATAAAATTTTAAAAATTCTTTCACCATTAGACCTACATTATTAACTTAAAACATAGGCTATATTTTATTTTCGATAAAATAGAGATCCCTACGAAAATTGCAATAATGTAAACCAAAGTGGCAAAATTTTGCCTTATTAATTCATAATTTGGGTTGCGCTGAGAAAACTATTGATAATACATAAAAATAATGTACTAAGTACTTGATTAATTAAAATTAAAGTACTCATAATTGCCTAAAAAAAAGTCCGCGAAGGTATATGTATATCTAACTCTTAGTAAGTCACAATAACCGCTTTTTGTTCAAATTATTCAATCAAAACCTGGGTGAAATGGAATATTGGTGATTTTGTTATCATGATATTAATCCTTATCCATTTAAATGGTTTGATAGGTTGATTATTTACATGTAAATTACACTTTAAATTCAAATCGGACCTTATGTTTAACAGTTAGGTACTACGGGTATAAAAATGCTCTAAGTAAGAGCGGTTGAGCTGTGGTTTAAGCGAACTTGGGAGAATCTTAAAAATTGGTCCGATGAAGTTGAAACACGGCACTAATGATTTCGATAAATAAATAAGAATAACAAATGATTGAATTTTTCGAAAATAAACTCATATAGGGGCGAAAAGGGTTGATGAAGTTTTTAGGGGAGAATTAATATAGCTTGCTTCAATTTATAGTTGTCAAAAAATAAAAGTCCCGTTTTGACAGCAGGATACAACAATGAGATTTAATTCATGTTTCTTTCATACTTACTAGTAAAATAATGTTGTAGGTATCCTGCTGTCAAAACGGGCCTTTCATTTTTTGAACAGACTAAAAGTAGGATGATTGAAACAGATCTAAGTAACAGTTATTGCATAATCAACCCCTGACGGGGTGAACGGGGTGAACAGTTGCGCTGATCCTAAGACCACAGAATCAGCAGCAAAAATGGCTGTGTAATTAATGAAAATCGTTGTGCATAATTTTCCAAAACTAACCTTTTAAATGGGGTAGATTGGGCGTTGAAGTTAGTAGAGTACTAAATCCGCACGGACGAAGTGCTAGTGATTTGATATGATAGCAAAATCCATAGAAGGTTGATCTTCAATTATCCTTAAGAAAAGTATGGTACCTATCAATCAGCCAATTTCGTTCCTTGACTTAAAATAATAATAATTTCTTCCTGTATTAGCCTAGTATATAGCCTTATAGCCTTTTACAATACAAATACAAAATACAAAACAATAGGTTAAATAGAAAATTAAGTATCTATAAGTTAAATTATTATAGCTGTAAAAAGACATTTGTGCAATATTTATTAAGCATCTCTTACGGAGAGACAGAAGATCTTCTTTTTGTCTGTAAATAAAACATGATGTGTCCATAAATTTTAGGTTTAAGTATAGGCAATAGAATTGATCCATTGTTAATTTATTATTTTAAGTTCATATAAGCTCAATCTAACCTGAAACACAGGTTAAACCTAGATCAGGCAAATAAGCAACCGTGTTCTTTAAAATTTGTGAGATATTTATTGCAAATGTGCCCGATTTTATAAATAAACAATTTATTATTATTATTTATTATTATTTTACATTTGTACATTTTCGAGATTTGAACTAAAATCTGAAAATCTGTGATTACTAATAGTGGACATGGAAGAAAATGTTAATGATTTTAATTTTATTCTTCCTCTTCTGAGCCTTTTTAGACATAGGCATAGAACTTGGACTCATCATCATCAATCAGCCTTTCATGTCTATGTTAGGGGCATTTTGATAAAGGCAGCAATATTTTTTTATTCTTTCTTCTTTGTAGCAACTATATCTTTTATACATATAGCTATTGTTGTTAAAATTTGTGAGTTTCGACACAAATAACTTGCACATTAATATTTTTTTCTGTTTCGTTTCCGTACAGGGCTAGTTAATGCCGAGATAAATAAATGTGATTTTTTTTCTGAACATACACCGTCAATCAGTAGAGTAATCGCCATCCTCTGGACTGTCGCGACACCTAAGTTAGCTATGACGCCATTGTTTTACTATTGTGTCTGCATGTAACAACTGCTGAAGGTATGTTTGTATGAAACAGTGACTAGCTAGCACACCTTTAAGGCTGGCACTGAACTCAAAAAATAGTTGGCATTTTATTTACTTTAGATTTTGTATTAAAAAGATAACAAGTTTATTTCTCCCTTTTAGTTATTAGTTAAATAAATTACAGTTTTGAAGTCAGTTTAATTTTTATAAATTACTTTTTTTTTGATATTGATATTCCAGCATTTAATTTTCGTTACACGATTACCCTATTCTATGAACAGCCTAAGCATCTAGCTAGCCCGTTCATTCAATGTTGTATTGGATGCGTTGGCTGGATGTCATTTAGGCCGCTGATGAAACGGCGCGTTCAATGAAAAGGCTAGGCTGCTAATTAAACAGCTTATAACGCCAGTTAGTTGGCTTTGACATATGAGATAAGAAATATTTATAAAACCCGCAGATTAGGCTGTGCATCATCGGTGAGTGAATAAGTATTGCTACCGAAATTTAAGATTTTTATTCGGTAGAAGATATCTCTCTCTACCTTTGTTCTGTAGTGCTGGAATGTTCTATTATATTTGTCATTTTCAACTTCAAAAGAATTTTACTGCATCAGAACACCCCAATTTTTATTTGACTTACTACATACCTACCTTAAAGTACTTTCCTAATGGGAATTCCTATTGTAATAGAATACCTCAACATAATATTACATGATTCTGATTTTCATCACCTGCTAAAAGGCTAAAATGCTCAGTCAATCTCATAAAATGCGACTGTGAGTGGAATGAGTGTCACATTTTACAGAAAGTGGATGTCAGTACACTTCTGCAATTAGAGATATGATTATGACTTGTTTTATTATCATTTCACCCGATGGTAAGCAATGATGCTGGTGTAGAAGGTGCATGATACTCATATGTGTTTTCTTTGTAACCTTAGACCAACAACTCAATACAAAGCTCAAAATAAAAGAGCTTTATTGTGATTTGAATATGATTTCATAGATAACAAGTTAGAAATGGTCCTACGGAATTCCACTTAGTTTGTTAGTAGATTTTTTTTTATATTGCAAAGTCGCAAATGTGCAGGCGGCCTGCGACTTATGATAAATGGTCACTCCCCTCTACGGGTTTCTGCAATACCAGGTATATTACAGGTTTCTTAAAGATATTTTATTATGTGGCAAATACATATTTGATGAGATTTTGTAGAGTGATGAAGATGAACGAGGATAGTTACACTTAGTGCTGGTCAAACCTAGACACACACTATTGATGATACATTTCATAAAATGTAGGTTGTTATGTATTCAGAAGTTGCACCCATTGTCTCATTATGATGTAAGTAAGTGTTCTATTCTGATTTGAATCTTATTTAAAATGCGAGTTCCTGGATTATAGCTTGTGATGCTGAAGATACAAGTAGCTGCCTCAACAGTGCAGATATATCTTGCAGTGAATTTTTATTTCATAAGTGATAGTAAAAAATGTAAAAATACAGAATGGTTACTAGTGTAAAATAAGTTACATCAGCAAAATATCCGGTTATTAGTTTTGCCGGTATTTGTTATGCTTTTGCATAATTATCTACGAAGTTAATCATGAATTAAAAATATCTTAACTACGCAATTTATTACTTAATGAAGTAAATCAAAAGTACCGTGCGCTATATAAAGGCGTTGTGCGCAAGTTTTCATTCAAAATCTCAATAAAAACATACTAATACGAATCAAAAAAGAAACCAACGGCTGGGGCGTGGTCTTCTTCAGTTATTTGTTCTATTTAAATCGCGTATTCCGATAAAATGTTCCGCATATTACATTCCCTAGTATGTCGAATGTTCATTAAATGAAATAAAACCCGAAGCGGGCGCCTAAACCCAAAGAAAATAATTAATACTCACGTCCAGGGACTCCTTTGACGCCATCTTTCACACACAAACAAATTAGTTTGACGTTTCTCCAAAAATCGATAACAAGGCTCGCAGCTCTGTTCGGATACGTTCCTTGAAACCCAACCACTTGCATCCTTGCATTCCATTTATATTTTGTTTTTATTTCCTTGCATTACATTACATAAATATTACTCTGAGAGCGATTTAAAATTATGGTCACCAATACCCAAGCTGTTTATTCCAATAAAGGCATGTAATTAATTTTGTATCAATTTAGCGTGTCATCGAAATTCAATTTACTGTGGCACTACCTGAGTGACCCAATCAGACCACTGGTTGCCCTTTTTGCAAATTGTTATTGCAATTGGATTCATAAAAGCTGCCTCGGTCTTGGCCTCAATCAATACAATACAGTAAAAGAGGTAGGACGAGCGCCCGATGGAACACTATCACCAAGATACACTATAATTGCCCCCAGTGAGAATTATGTGGGACTAGCGGAAAAAAAGATAAATCTTCTTCATGTCTCAATAAAGTGTTTCCCTGGAAGATTCCAGGACCATTTGACGAATGCCGTTAAGATCAACAGGCTAATTTGCATCATTCGGTCAATTATTGTATGATAAGAGTGTTTGCTTTGTGTTTTGTCATTGTCCACGACTGCGAAACAGTTAGAGTTTATAAATTAAAAACAAAAAAAATATTTTAAAATAGGTAAGGAAAAATCGTAAAGTTTCTATGTATTTTTAGTAAAATCAACCTTTAAATAAGCAATGTCGTTGACAAGCTTGAAGGTGTGGCGCCAGTAAAATATGCAATATCGCTTTTAAACTGTATCAAATCGTACATAGATACATTTATATGCATCGGTTTAAAATATCGGATATTGCATATATATTTTCAATATCTGTACTTAGTGTGGACTGTGGAACTCGAAAGTGATAGGTAAGGTACTATGATTTATATATTTCAGTTTTATCGATTTATATTCCCGCGCGTATCGTAATCAAACAGTATTTCAAGTACCCGAATCGGTTTGAATTGAACCTAGTATCATAATACCATGCCTATTGTGTGTTGTTCTGTGGCTCATACTAACAGTGGTGGCGCTAGGCGTCGGCGACGTTGGCGACCGCTGACGGCCTCGCGCCTAAGAGGGCCTCGCAAGAAACTTTGTCAACTTATGGACTTATTCAATAAAATCCATGAACGGCACAGAACTATTTGGAAGAAGTAAGAAACGTAGTGTGGGATGCCCTGCGGCACGATGGATCGATGATTTGAAGAAGGTGGCTGGCAGCGGATGGATGCGGACTGCTCAAGACCGCGATTGTTGGCCCTCTTTGGGGGAGGCTTACGTTTAGTAGTGGACGGCAATTGGCTGATATGATGATGATGAGAATCATGCTCACATCAATGTACTTAATCAGTAATCAGGCATCGTCAGAGAGATGTTTCTCAAGTAGCTCTGTAAATTAGCCAAGAGAGTTTTTCTATCTGCGTTCTCAGTTACCTATATCAGTTTAAAGCGACTTGTGTTTGCTATACCATAATATTTAAAAAAAATCTGTGAAAAACAATAACTGCGGGCTATAATTCTACTAATTTAAAATAATCTGTCTGGGAAATTATAAGGGCCTCGCAATGCTGATGTCGCCGACGTCTACTTTGGGTTAAGCATCACCACTGCATACTATCATCAAATCAACGCATTAGGTACGCGGATACCTGATTTATTAGATTCAGTGCAGTTCATTATTACATAGGTGTTGGATAATGTGCCAATCCAAAAGGTACGTAAATTTGTATTTTTTTGTTTTACACCTACCACAGTGTGTTGACCAGTAGAGATATTGTTATAGTATTTATAATTTTATTTTGTAAATAAATAAATATTGTAGGATTTGAATCGTCCTATTCGTTCGGTACCTATATATTATGTATTCTGTGCTCCTGTCCTGTTAAACGTCATTAACGTCATCGGTCATTCTACACAACAAATAGGTGCAAATGCTTAGTTGAAAGCGGTGAAAAATTATGTATTCGTCATTCGTGTCGTAAAATAATAAAAAATAGCCCATACTAGAACTGTGATATCAAGGTAGTTGAATGATTTTGCTAGAGACGTTATCAGAAAATTACAAACCGGCATTTTCGAAATACAATTACGTAGACGACTAATCGTTGTATGTTTGTACTTGTGTTCATTTTTTATGTTTTGGCGACTTTCAGCAGCAAACGTATTATACTGCTGAAGACTTTCCATTAATTTAATTTTAGTTTGAACACAAACATGTTGGTTGATTATTATTTTAGAATGCTGTGTAAGCATGTGATAAAGTATTTTTTCTATTTATTAGGTTCCACTATGAGGATCAGAAGATTGTCGGCTGTGTTTTGGACAACATGCTTATTTGTGTTTATATTTATATTGTATGTGGTAACAGATTTGAGTTTCAAGTTGCCAAGTATAAAACCAGCAGTGCCAGATATTGATGTAAGTTTTAAAAATATGATATCCTTTAAATTCACTCTACATGTATGAAATATTTGGAGGGTTGATTTTTTCAATAGGTACTCAGATTACATTAATATTAAGAATAAAAATTGTGGTTTATATTTTTATATAAAAGCTTTAATAGCCCCTTAATTTCCTCATTCAACTGCCCATACATATTATTCATCGGTTTATTTTTCATTTCAAATAGGTTGTCTACAGACCCCCAGTAAGTTTCTAATGTTTTAATACTTTTGGGACAAGTACACTAACCCACTGTTAAAATACCTACTACTGTATTTGAATTTCTACTGTAGTGTAGTCTTTTATATTATTATGTTATGAATATTAACTCAAGACTAAACAATCTTAAATGTTGCTTGTAAGTTAGTTTTCCTGATTTTGCCAAACTTGTAGCTAGTTGAATACTGGTTTGACTCCATAGAGATAGTCATCAAAACTCCAAGGTCAACTTACTAAAATTGCTCTATGTATAATAAATTGATCTGTAGAAGTATATACTTAAATTCTTCTAACCAATACAAACGCTGCTCCTACAGATGTGTGTGATCTGATTACAGTCTACAAGATGTGTAGAATAGAACACAGTACATTGAGAGTTAGCTTCTATATAGTTATATAGTCTATCAAGTCTTATCAAAACAATAACAAGGTATTGCATTACCACATTATGAGTTCAGTTACCTTATTTCATTTACGTCTTAAAACATTACTTAAATAAATAGTTACTTTTTTCATAAAAATACTTTTAAGTTATTTTTGCAATAAAAAATTAAAAAATAGGCTTTTCTTTGGCCGAAGAATCAGCATTGCCATTCAACGCGGCAATGCTGCCAGTGTTCGGGGCACTTTTGTCATTGACAGCGATGTGGATGAATTTTTTGATGCCACACGATACACGTTTGTACATAATTTGGCAATTTTTAGTCTAGTTTGTATATAGTTAGGTTTAGTAGATATAAATAGTTAAGTTGGTTAATTATAACCATGTACCCAAATGAGAAATAAAAAATGTATAAAAAAATATAATATATATCTTTTCTTAGCTCGAAACGTCAAATGCGAACTCCTTCTTGTGCCATCTGTTCTCAGTATTTTCTTCTAGCTGGTAACTCTGCAAAACCATTTTTTTCCCAATCCACCAAGGGCAAGTACGACAACCTTTATGTGGGCCTTTAATGCCTGCAGTGGTACAATAATAGGCTGGTATTATTATTATATTACATTTTTCAGATAAAATGGTCATCATTTGAATCAAAGCTGCGTCACATAGAAAACGAACTGAACCAACATCATGTTGTGGTTGGTGAGATAAAATCTGCGGTAGACCAGATTGTTGAGCAGTCACAAGAGTACCATCCTCCACAGAAGAGGCCTAAAGATGTTGTGGACAAGGAACCGCCAAAGGTCAAGGAGTTTAAGGTTGTTGGAGATGAGCTGCCAAAGATGCGCATTCCATTTAATGAGTCGACATGTCCTATACAGAAACATAGCATACCCAAGACGGAAATACAGGTACTTTCTGTAATTTAATTAGGACATGCAATTATCCATCTCATTTTCCTATCCGGATAATCCAGATACTTCAAAGTCACTATCTGGATAAATCCGGATAGTAGGGTTATTTCGGATATCACTGTCAAAAAGTAAATCAAACAATCATAAAGGAAGGGCGACAATCGTCTCGTCTTTGAATACTGGATGTCTCTGTAAACAAAATTTGAAAACAAGAATCATATTTCGAATTGAGCCAGTTGCTATCGTGCAGTGTGAGGGTGTTTTAATTATCTCTGCTCTTCTAAGAAAAGACTTAATTAAACGAAATCGAAAAAAAGATATTGGGTTAAAAAATGGATAGAATAATGATAGATGATATGTTTTAGAATTACACTGTTAAACCAACGGCACATTTTCCTAGTGACTGCACTTAACTCTCTATCTCAAAGATTTTAATGAAACAATGCACTGTTCCCTAACTTGGACTATACCTAGTCCAACTAAAAAATATTTTTTGCAATCCAACTTTTTGAGATATGTGTGGACAAACATTATACATATGTATACAAATTTACACACAAACATACATACAGTTATGAAATTTAGCACATGTTTAGAAGCTGGTATTGACTAACATACAAAATCTGTGCAATTCTGACAATATTACATACATAGGGGTCGAATTGATAGCCTCTTTTTTTTGAAGTTGGTTAAAAATTGATACAAAGAAGAAACACTTTTAGAGCATCTAATACTTTGTGCCTTGCTGACTTACTTTTAGCAGAGAAATTAAAAACAAACACAAGTTAAGTACCTGGCCTTGGAAAAACTGACCTGTGTTTCAATTGACCCATGTTTCAAAAGACCATTCCGTCTTATTATTTTTTTAAATAACGTTTCTATTACAGATGCTGTCGATGTATGACAGAATCTTATTTGATGATGAAGACGGAGGGGTATGGAAGCAAGGATGGGAAATAGAGTATGATAAAACTCAATGGAGTCCTAAGAATAAGCTGAAAATTTTCATAGTCCCACATTCACACAATGATCCAGGTAACTTAGTAGCATTTTATAATTTCAGTTATTATTTAATGGGTAACAAAATAGTACCCTTATATTCTTCGAATTAGGCAGAGTGTAGATATTGCTCACCCACATGACGTCAGTCTTGTTTAGGCCCCATGTAAGAAGTTTATTTCCTATGCTAGTAAATTTTCCTAATTATATTACTAATACACACACGCGGTGTCAAACATGCAGAAATGTACAAGATAGATTTTATACCCATGACTAATTCGGAATATAGGGTAGGTAGGCACTCGAAAATTGGCAAATTCACAAATTCAATAAATAAGAACTGCTCTTGGCGTTTAGACGCTAATTGAAATCAAGTCTTAAGACATCGGCGTTCACCAAAATAAATACGTTCCTTCCCACACATGTCGAATTCGGGTAGTATTTTTCTTTTACGTGTTAACATTTCTTTTGCTTACTATACTGTGGTCGGTTTTCCTTGGTCTGCTTTCGTGTAGCAATGGCTGAAAAGTGAGAAAAAGGGGTCTATGAAATGAAGTCCGAGTTTTTGGAACGTTCATCATTTTGTAGTGAAGCCGTAATCCATAACAAGGTTAAGATTATTTTTTGTACCTATCACTCGTTTGGTCTTGCCTACTCGGTAACTAGGTATTGCTCAGTATTAGCTTAGCTTTAATGCACTGGGATTTCCCCTCATTGGTAGATAAAACTCCAAGTTTCGAGCGGTCAGCAACTATAATTTGGTCTTATTAGTGGTCAAGGAAAAATAGATTGTAAATACATGATAACAACAGATCCAATTGTTTTGAAAAAAAAATATAGAGCGCGCCACAAAGTTTAAAGTCAAGATGAGGCGAGGTTACTCTGGTCTGTTAAAAATGATCCTTTAGACAGCACTTATCAAAACGTTTGCTACTACGACCAAAAGAAGTACAGCATACCTACTATGTAGCTTTTGCCCGCGGCTTAACCCCCGCCAATACAGATTTTCGCAAAAGAAAATAGCCGATAACCGTCTCCACCGTCTCTCGGTTCCGCGATTTAGGCGTGCAGCGTAACAAACAATTTAACTTACGCATTTTTAAGATAATATTAGTTAAGATTTATTCACATTCATCATCATATCAGCCGAAAGACGTCCACTGCTGGACATAGGCCTACCCCAATATGGAGTGGGGGTCTGCCATAATCGTCACGCTTGGCAGGCGGGTTGGCGATCGCAGTGTAGCTGTTGTAATGAGTTAATGCTGCCGCTCATTCTCTGGTGAGTCCCTTAGTCGCCTCTTACGACACCCACGCGTGCCACGGGAAGTGATGGGATGGTGCTATTCTTTTACGTCGGACACCATACAGAACTCACAATTTTATTCACATTAAATGTGGCAAACAAGATACATGTAATTTTTGTGCAGGACACTTTCCGCCATACTATAATTGCTTGCAAAGTCTTGTTCACTGTAAATAACTGCAAAAACTAATCTCGCTGTGTTACCACATTAAAAAAAGTTAATGTACAGAGCTGTCAATTATCGTGAAACCGAAATTAATTTCTGAATGACAACTAGGTATGATTATAAGAATGAAAATGACTTGATTAACTGACCTTTTGTTATCAAATCAAGGTTGGGTTTTACACAAAGAGTGTTATCGCTGTATTTTTTTCTGAATTGGCTCGTTCTGTACTGGCAGGATTAATGTGGAATAAGTACAACTTTATTGCAAAAAATAAAATGTCGTACCCGCCGTGAATGCTGCTGTTATAGAAACACTGCAAAGATATGGCTTTCTTTCTTCTTTTTTTTTAAACGTGGCCCACAATAGGAATGTGGACTAGGAATGTATTTTAACAAAATTATTGATTTTGACAAAAATAATAACAACAAATATTAAACTTTTTGGAAATATGTACTATCATTGTTCAACGACACGGTTGGCGCGGTGGTTGAGCGATCGGCTGCTGCGCTGCGTGTCGCGGGTTCGATTCCCGCTCGGACTAAATATTTGTATGGCCTACAGATAGTTGTTCCGGGTCTGGCTGTTTGTGTATGTGAGTTTGTATGTTTGTAAACGCACCCACGATACAGGATTAATTCCTAGTATGGGGCAACGTTTTATAAAAAAAAAAAAATGTGCGTACAGCTAAGAAGTAGAATTCCCTGCCGGAGTTTTTGTTTCCTGATAGCTACAACCTGGCTACTTCTAGACAAGCAGGCTCCATTGTAGACCACATCATAGCTTACCATTAGGTGAGATTGTGGTCCAACGTAGAATTCAGAATCCGGCGGATATTTTCGGAAAAAAAATACCCGTGTTTAACCTGAGCCGTGGCTTTCCATCTCTGTTACGTTCGCATACCAACTGACATATTTTGCTATATAAATACAATCTTATTCGTTAGTTAGATAATCGAAGGACGTTGCGTATCAGAAGCACTTGTACAAAGATAAGGGGAAAACGATTTCGATCATTATGTATATGTATACAGAAACATGTTTATGGTAACATATGTGTTATGAATGACTTGGTATTTTTTTAGGGTTTTGTCCCCACAGGACCCAACACCTGGCCACCATTGTGTCTGTTTGGCACAGGTTGTTCCTTTTTTCGTTTTTAGTCTTTATCTTTATGAACCTACGATATCTACTGTATCGCTGTCTCTCTTCTAAACGCAACCAAAGATTGTCTTTAAAATATCGTTTATAGAGATGAGGCCGTCCATTGTGCCCTAAGTAATGTTTTCTTTGTCTATCTTTTCTATGTTTCATGCACATAATATAGGTACAAATAAGGACTTAATACCCTAGGCATTCTCTACCAGTCAACCAAGAGTGACGACTGGCGAAGAGATAATAATGAACCTGGCATTGTTAAATCAGTTGGATGAGAAAAAAGGATGAATATCATAATTTAAAAATCTGTTACTATAATATGAAATATAATGTACTAATGTAAGTATATGTGTATGTATCTGTAACCTCACCTCAATAATGGCGCATTGGGGGATTTTCAACACTCAGACCAGTGAACTCGAGCATTAGCCGATTTATTTCCTCACTAGCACTTCGCCCGCGACTTCGTCCGCGCGGATTTAGTAGGTACTCCACAAACTTCAACGCCCCCTATACCCCCTTATAAAGGTTAGTTTTGGAAAATTAAGCACAACGATTTTCATTAATTTACATTTATTACTTAGCCATTTCTACTTATTCTATGGTCTCAGGTTCAGCGCAACTGTTCACCCCGTTCACCCCGTTAGGAGTTGATTATGCAAAAATTGTTAGGTACATCTGTTTCAATAATCCCATTTTTAGTTTGTTCATAGCATCCCGACGTAAATTAAAGCAAGCAATAATGTCCTCCCCTAAAAACTTAATCACCCCTGCTTCACCCCTTATTATGTAGGTATGTAGTTTATTTGCGAAAAATCCAAACATTTGTTATTCTTATTGTTTTAACGAAATCATTTTCAACTTCATCGGACCAAGCATTGTTATGATTCTTCCCAGTTCGCTCAAGCCGCGACATTTTTCTTACTCCGAGCATGTTTATTACCGTCGTAACTTTTGAACGAAAGGTCCGATTTGAATAATTTAAAGTGTAATTTACACAGAAATAATCAACCTTAATTATCAAACCATTTAAATGGATAAGGATTGATATCATGAAACCGAAATCACCATTTTTTCAAATCACCAAGGTTTTGCTTGAATAATATTAACAAAAAGCGGTCATGGTGACTTAACCATAATAGTTAGACATGCTATCGCGGACTTTTTTGTAGACATTGATGACCTCTATAAAACTGTAGTACATCACTTTGCTCTATTGTCAATAGATTCCGCAGCGTACGCGATATAAGGATTTTTTCTCACACCTTGGGTTACATTATCGAAGTTTTCATACGGATCCCTAACCTTTTTGAAAATATTCTATAGCCTATGTCCATCATCGATAATGTACAATTCTACTGGTGAAAGAATTTTTCAAATCGGTCCAGTAGTTTCGGAGCCTATTCATTTCAAACAAACAAACAAATCTTTCCTCTTTATAATATTATATATAGTACTAGCACTTCGCCCGCGACTTCGTCCGCGCGGATTTAGTAGGTACTCCACAAACTTCAACGCCCCCTATACCCCCTTATAAAAGTTAGTTTTGGAAATTAAGCACAACGATTTTCATTAATTACATTTATTACTTAGCCATTTCTACTTATTCTATGGTCTCAGGTTCAGCGCAACTGTTCACCCCGTTCACCCCGTCAGGAGTTTATTATGCAAAAATTGTTAGGTACATCTGTTTCAATAATCCCATATTTAGTTCGTTCATAGCATTCCGACGTAAATTAAAGCAAGCAATAATGTCCTCCCCTAAAAACTTGCTGCAACCCCTGCTTCACCCCTTATTATGTATGTAGTTTATTTGCGAAAAATCCAAACATTTGTTATTCTTATTGTTTTATCGAAATCATTTTCAACTTCATCGGACCAAGCATTGTTATGATTCTTCCCAGTTCGCTCAAGCCGCGACATTTTTCTTACTCCGAGCATGTTTATTACCGTCGTAACTTTTGAACGAAAGGTCCGATTTGAATAATTTAAAGTGTGATTTACACGGACATAATCAACCTTAATTATCAAACCATTTAAATGGATAAGGATTAATATCATGATACCGAAATCACCATTTTTTCATATCGCCAAGGATTTGCTTGAATAATTTGAACAAAAAGCGGTCATGGTGACTTAACCATAATAGTTAGACATATGGTATCGCGGCCTTTTTTGTAAACATTGATGACCTCTATAAAACTGTAGTACATCACTTTGCTCTATTGTCAATAGATTCCGCAGCGTACGCGATATAAGGTTTTTTTCTCACACCTTGGGTTACATTATCGAAGTTTTCATACGGATCCCTAACTTTTTTGAAAATATTCTATAGCCTATGTCCATCATCGATAATGTAGGATTCTACTGGTGAAAGAATTTTTCAAATCGGTCCAGTAGTTTCGGAGCCTATTCATTTCAAACAAACAAACAAACAAATCTTTCCTCTTTATAATATTAGTATAGATAATCTGTATTATATTGGCCTTTATCGCGGTTGATGATAAAATAAAAATAACCACTGTAAGTTAGTTAATATACTATAGTTCAGTTAACACTAATTAGCTCTTCTTTTCTTCTTAAAAGTAAAAATTGTAATGAGGCGATAAAATGCAAAAAAAAATGTACATAAATATACTAATTCAATTACTTTTATTATAAAACACCTTGTTTATTGAGGCGATTGTTGTCTTTATCATTTATCGGATCGCAATACGGTTAATAAATTGTTTTAATACACGTACTTATTATCTATGTAGATCACGAGATATAATATTTAGAATAAATAGCAGTAGGTAAATAAGCTGAACATTCTGTAAAACTTTAACATATGGCTACGGGCCTTATGAATACTTATGATAGAGGCGCACATCGTTGATCTGAAATAATAATCAACGCTTTTCGAGGTTACAGGATTACCATCCGTAAAGCCGAATTTACATTACGAAACAAGTTTCATGCATGATGAAATTAATTTCATAACACTACTTTCAGTACCTGTGAAACTAGTTTCATTAAAAATAATAGTGTCGTGAAACCCACAGTATGTCTATGTTCATGGCTACGGTAACATCTAAGCTTTAATTTGCATTGCAAAATGTTGTCATACAAATGTTATAGTAAAAAATTAAGAAAAGTTGTCTCGAAAGAAAAGATGTTGGTGGATTCGAGCCTGGCTAGCAAGAAACCAAGCATGACTAATAAACACACGTCGTATCAGCGCAGGCGCTTTCGCGACACTAGTTTCGCGTCGCGTTTATACGATGACATTAGTTGCATGACACTAGTTTTATCCAAAAATCGCGCGCATCACGAAACTGTTTCAGTGTCGTGAAATCGATGCATGCATTGTAAAACTTGACGTTTACACGTGAAATTGTTGGTGAAATTAATGTCACGAAACTACTTTCATGCCACTAGTTTCGTAATGTAAATCCGGCTTAACTTTTCGTGACCATGCCGTGCCTCGGAAAGCATGTTTAGCCGTTGGTCCCGGCTGTCATTCGAAGGTCTTTGACAGTCATCACAGGTTGGTGACAGTAGGATCTGTGGGGTTTTAGTCGGTAGAAGTCCGACATAACTCTCCATTTTCCCAAGCCGGAGAGTAAGGCCCATATTCCAAAATATAAACTCCAACATGAACATAAAAATGTCAATAAAAGCTTGTCTAATTGAAGTTTTCGTACTCGAGAGATGAGCAAACAAATGCAAAAACTTCAATTTATGACAAGCTCCGATGGAGTTGGAGTTCGAGTTGAGTTAGGGTTTACGTTTTGGAATATGGGCCTATGTATCCTTTGAGGATCTCTCGTGTGGCATAAAAAATTATGGTGTTCAGATGCAATCGGTGGCAGATGGCAGTTATTTTACCAACTACAACCTCATTTGTCTAGTGCTTAAAAGCGCGACTTCTAAGTTCCTAATTTCGCTACCCAGCATAGATTTTTTCTATTGGCCTAGGGGACTAGATTTTTGGTCGTCAATGGTAGTAGCTGTCCGCTATTACTGGTGAAATATGTGTTTACTAGTCACCTGCAAATCCCCCTTTGGGGAATTTAAGCGATATGTTTTGTTGTGTGCTGAAAAGTATGTGCGGTGCGACCGTGTTAAAAGATAAGCCGTCTTATCATTTGGATTCGCACTGCATAAACTATGAAGTGAAAAGACTCGCTGTAATTGTGGATTATTGCGTTGTTTTCATAACGTTATATATACATATATCTCGTTTACATATACAGTTATACCGTAAACGAGATAAGGCTATAGGCAGCCACAGAAATTAATTTGTTAAAAAAATACTATTAGAATTCAGAATTAGAGAACATTGTAAAATTTAGCCACAACAAACTCTATGTCATACGAGATAAAGTTCAAATTCCATTGCAACCCATACTTCTTTTTGTTATTTTAAAAGAAATGGTCGTTTAAAAACAATACTAAAGTCGATAGGTACTTGAGTTGGTGGCGATGGATTTAAATTATCACGAATTCAACTGTTATCTGAAATTATGTAACAGACACCGAGACAAAGCCACACAAAATAAATTTCTCTGTCTGTAGTAGGTACATGAGAAACCGTAGGTAGGTATATATATATAGTGGTAAAGGCTGATTTACAGAAAAAAATCTATCAGTATTTGAATAGTCATACCTATCACTCAATTAAAAAAATACCTGCAATACAATTAGGCATAATCTGGATCCTATATCTACCACAAAGTTTGAAAGAATCGTCAACTTGCGCAACATTATCCCCATCAAAGATACTTTCTCCGAATAGAACAAAAAATGAACATCAATCATTGTTGACATAACATTACAGGCTGGATAAAGACATTCGAAAACTACTACAAAGCGCAAACACGCGCGATATTCAACAACATGGTGGAGAAATTGTCGGAAGGAATCGGCAGGAAGTTTATATGGGCCGAGATCAGTTTCCTGGCGCTCTGGTGGAACAGCGACGCCACTGAAAAGGATAAGGCTGCGTTTTTGAAGTAAGTGCGCGTAAATAGTTTGAATTGTAATTGTTTTATATAAAAAACATCAATATCATCATCCACAGCCCAACTTCGCCCATTGCTGAGCATAGTCCTCTCTTTTCTTTTGGCAATCTTCACGTTCTTGTGCCAGTGTCATCCAAGTTCTACCCGCGTTGGCATTGTATAATTTCATGCATTAACGGCACATGTGTGAGTGCTGACCTTCAAGTTAAACTATCGTTCTTGGGTAAGACTTTAATGCGCCCTGGCTGTTGGGAGTGTCATGCTCACTCAAAAGTCTCTCTGATGGTGGAGTTTGTGTTTCATTCATCATTTGGCTCCGTCAGCTGGGACTGGTCATCTCTCAACTGCCACGGTTTGTTTTAATTGTTAGTATTTTGAATTGTTCCTTTTTTGCTTTTGTCGTGCAGGTCTTTCTACATCGTTCTCACATACCTATGAATAATTTCAACAAGAACAATGTAACAACTTTGTAATAATTAATTGATTTAAAAACTCTTTTAAATCAATTAATTATTACAAAGTTGTGGATTTTCTTGAACCTTCTTCTCCATAGAGATCTACGCTTTGGATCGTGCAAATAGCTTCACCTCTTTGACTGACCGAGCTTGACAATTCAAAAGTGCCTATAAATGGTTTAATTGAAATAAATGCTTTGACTTTGATAAATAATTTTTGTTAATCTGTTTTTCGAAACAATTAGATCCTCCCCTTTCAATATGAACTACATAGGCAGTTGATGTGTCCAGCATGCAGTGGTAAGGCGTGGATTTATTTATGTATTGCTTTTGGTCCAGATAAACATCACTTTATCCCAATTTATTTGGTCCTCGGTCCACGCTCAATTTTAGACCACGTACCTATTTTAATATAAATACGTAATTCTAGGCTTTTCTCTAATGTCCGTAAATTGATATCCATGTAGGTAAATTGATAATAAATAGTAGTTATTACAAAACAAATGTGAATAACAAACAATTTACCTACGGACATCAGACATCACGGAACACATTTGAACCCGTTATGCTTTGGGTGACTGGTAGAGAATGCTTAAGGCATGAAGTCCGCCTTTATACCTTTGCGTTACATGAAGTTTTAATTTAATAAATAAGTATTAGTTAAAAAGTTAAACTTCGAGTGTGTTACTTTGAGTTACTGTATAAATAACTGGAACTATGCTTTTCGGTTTTACTGAGTGGACCTTAAGAGGGCTCTTTCCGGTCCGTCTATTGTCAACGCGAGTATGGCCGAAAAGCTTGTTGTTTCATCCAGCGAAATGTTTTTGACTAACAAGCAAGTGAGAACGCGATAACATTGAACGAAAAATAGTGTTCGAAAATTTCATAAAACTTGTTCCAGGAAATACGTGTTTTTGAATAAGCTTTACAAGTTTGTGAAATAAATATTATTCATTTAGAATCTCCATTACATGCAAGGTTTCTATCAAGATGTTTTCTTTACTTTTACAATTTATGAGTACACTTGCTGCCGCCCGCGGCTTCGCCCGCGTGCCTATCGAAAATTATCCCAAAGGAACATACTCCCGGGATAAAAAGTATCCTATGTGTTATTCCAGACTATAATATCTGTGCCAAATTTCATCAAGATCCATTCAGTAGTTTTTGCGTGAAAAAGTAACAAACATACATACATACATCCATCCATCCATCCACACAAACTTTCGATTTAAAATATTAGTAGGATTAGTAAGGAAAGGATTATGAATGGCCAAAGTTTAGGAAAAATTTGTGCAAAATAGCAGATTTTTGGAGGCTCAGGTATACCGAATTCGTTTCTTCAAAGTTGTAGCTTTCATAGAAACCTTGATGTAAGTAGTGCACGAGATATTTAATAGTTCAAAAAATTCAAAGATAGCCGTGTCTGTGTGACAACAGCATAATCACGTACGAACGTTTGTATGAAAAGTCTGACGGGTTCGCCGCTCTTAAAACTGTCTGTTCCATGTTGTTACAATACTAAATCACTTACTTAAACCTTCATAATTATTATTTTTATTCCAGACTCGTAAAAGCCGGCAAGATAGAAATAGTAACCGGCGGTTGGGTGATGAATGACGAAGCCAACTCCCACTGGCTTTCCATCATTCGGCAACTGACCACAGGTCACCAATGGCTGGTGGACAACCTCAATGTTGTACCCAAGAATGCCTGGTCAATTGACCCCTTCGGCTACTCAAGTACCCAGCCCTACTTGCTCAAGTTGGCAGGATTCGAGAACTCGGTTATACAAAGGGTGCATTATAGAGTAAAGAAGGAACTCGCTCAAAATAAGCAATTGGAGTTTAAGTGGAGGCAGTTATGGGGTAAGAAACTTACTTGCAATATGTTAATTCAAATAGCCTTCCTTTTTAGGGTTCCATTCCCAAAGGGTAAAAACAGGACCCTATTACTAAGACTCCGCTGTCCGCCTGTCCGTCTGTCAGACTGTCCTGTCTGTTCGTCTGTCTGTCTGTCAGACTGTCCTGTCTGTCGTGTCTGTCTGTCACCAGACTGTATCTCATGAACTGTGGTAGTTTGACAGTTGAAATTTTCACAGATGATGTATTTCTGTTGCCGCTGTAACAACAAATACTAAAAACAGAATAAAATAAATATTTAAGTGGGGCTCCCATACAACAGACGTGATTTTTTGGCGTTATTTTTTTTTATAGATAATGGTACGGAACCCTTCTTGCGCGAGTCCGACTCGCAGTTGGCCGGTTTTTTATTATTTTTTCGCGTTTGATCACAGCCCCACGTAATGGAAAGCGATAATGTGGTTTAGACTTGATCAGTAAGTAGTTCGTGACCGGGAGAGCTCATTTTAGTTCTAACTAGTTCGCTCTTTTAATTCACCACCTCCCGACTCAATGTTTCGAGACGCGAGCTGACTGAGCTAGTGAGCTGAGAGAAAGGCAGATCGTTCGCGCTCTTTGTAGTTGGCTAAAATAACTATTTTGTCTATACGCTATACTATTAGGTCGGTCATATAGAAGGAACTAACGAACTAAAGAGCGGTGGATCTGGAACTTAGTTCGTGTGTTTGCCTGTGGGAGCGCTCTTTCCAACTAGTTAGTAATACTACACAAGACTTTTGTGGTTGGCGATGGTGCACGCTTGCCTAGAAGTAACCTATTCACTCTGATTGTACCTACATTGGAAAGTTATTCGTTCAAACGTTGTGCATCAGTAAACACTGCACAAACCTGTGCCTAATGCTCCAAGATCTGTGATTTAAAATGTTAAATCTTAATATTGTTTTGCAGATGGCGTCGGCAAAACGGACATGTTTACGCATATGATGCCTTTTTATTCTTATGACGTTCCTCACTCCTGTGGGCCTGATCCGAAGGTAAATAAAAATCGCACAAAAGTAAATACCAATGAAACAATTATATTAGTAAAAAAATAAATAAACGTAAATGGCATGTGATTCTTATTCTTACATACGGTGGTCTTTGACGGTTCAGCAGCGGTTCAGCTTGAGATTTGTCAGCGAGCAATGGATCGCGATTCTGGGAGTCCGATTAACGGATCGCGTTAGGAACAAAGTACTGCGCTCCAAAACGCAAATCGCCGACGTCACCCAAAAAGCCACATATCTACAGTTCTCGTCAAATAACTTTGCCCCTCTGAAGTTAGCCATTTGCAAAGATCGCGCAGGTGCAGTCACGTACACGGGAGCAAGCGGGACGCAAGCATGCATCGAACGTAAACGTAAGACTGAGACATAAAATCGCGCCCCGCCCCCATGTCTCTTACGCATGCGCAGTTGCAGTGTGTTCGTAATTTTGACTACTACGGAGCCACTCGACACAACTTCAGAGGGGCAAAGTTATTTGACGAGAACTGTACCGCGTGTCGAACGGTTCATGGGCTGACGCAAGCACAATGTGTGTCCCAGAAAATGTCCGGCTGAAAGATGAGGGAAGCTTTTGCCCTGCAGTGGGACAACACGCTGAAAATAAATAATAACAAAATAAAAGAAAAAGCTGGTACTTACAAACAATTTTTTTTTCTAGGTGTGCTGTCAATTTGATTTCAAAAGGCTACCAGGCAACGGTGTCACTTGTCCGTGGGGTATAGCGCCTCGGAAAATTACGGAGAAGAATGTCCAAGAAAGGTACATTAAGAAATAGACATTTCTGATGGGTACTTGACGACTATCGAAAATCTACATGATTGAATGCTTGCTGGTTTTCTTGCCACGAAGGTAGATTATGAGTAGGAGACGGCAGCAGAGTTGGAAATTGTTTGTACTAAATCTGTCTGTACTAAGTCGCGGGCGAAGTGCTAGTTTTTGTAGTACAGTCATAGTACGCCGAAAATAAGGCAAACTTAAATTCTTAACTCTGATTTTTTGCCGTTAACGTGTAAAGTACAGGTAGAGAAGTATGTTAGTAAAAGTTAACCCCCGGTTGTTTGTTTTTTTAGTAAAACATTTAATTTCAATAATAACTCGATGGGAAAAAATATTATCTGGCATGTTTGTTTGGAGCGTTTGTAGAAGAATCTATTTCTTCTACAAACGCTCCAAACAAACATGCTCCAACCAACCAACCTCATCTTTCGCTTTCCTTCAGGCGTGATCGTGATCAAGAGCAAGCCCATTCCTCAATAAAATAAAAAAAATAAATTAAAAAGTTTTACAAGTAGGTAAAACTTTTTTTATATCGGTCTACGTGTCTGACTTATTAATAAAAAAATTACTTAAACATATCTGATGAATTTTTCAAAATATATAGATAACTTGCTTTTCCTAGCTTTTATTTTTGCAAGGTTCAAAGCTAATTTGACTGGCCTGTTGTATATTTCTATAAAAACAGTTTAGATAATAAATATTTTTTTCATGCGTATTCCCAATGACCCAATAATCGACCTTCTTCAGGGCAGCATTACTCCTGGACCAATGGCGCAAAAAGGCGCAGTTGTACCGCAGTAACGTGGTGATGTTCCCGCTGGGCGACGACTTCCGGTACGACCGGGCCAACGAGTGGGACAACCAGTACCAGAACTACGAGATACTCATCGACTATATTAATAATAAAGATGATTGGAATGCGGAGGTGAGGATCTTAATATTATTTAGCACAGCGCCTGCTTAAGGTGGGAACTGACCGGTGTTACGTGTCTTAGTGTAACATGTTACAAAGCGAGCATTCAGTCACCTAAAGAGGAATGAAAGTTAATATGCTCAGTGTTTCTTTCCTTCGAACGAGCTTCTGCCAGCGGCTTTGCTTGCGTGGATAACGGAAATTATCCCAAAGGAACTTTTATTTTTTTATTTATGAATGGGCTAGCTCTTGACCTCGATCACACCTGATGGAAAGCGATAGATGAGGTCAATGATGAAGCGAGCGTGCCCAGAAGACGCCTTGAGGCCACGCGTCGACGAAACACAGCAGGCTGCTTGACGCCGAACTCTAGTGGGAGGTTGTTCGCGAACCAGGCGGGTGTTCGCCCTACCTCCGCAAAGGAAGGATTGGCCAGTCTTATAAGGTGTTAGGTGAGACTGTCCAGGATGCGCCGAGCGAGAGGTCCAGTTGAGTGTCTGTTGAAACAAATTGCGCTACACGAGAAGGCTCCTTCATGCATCCCAAAAACATACTCCCGGGCGTATAGTGTAAGTGCTATTCCAGACTAAAATCTATCTCTGTGCCAAATTTCATTCAGATCCGTTCGTCCTGGCGAGATTATGCAACAAAACTCTATCACATTTATAATAGTAGTCAGATTATTATTATTTAGCGTACGTCTGCTTAAAATTGTCATGGCCATCTAAATGTACGAGCATATTATGTCGGGTCGCATCGCGCGCACCTAAATCCGCCGCACAATAATCCGACCCGCTGCGCCCCGACAGGATAGTGTGCTATCATTCATATAAAATACATACAAGCAATACAACAAGCAATTACAACAAGCAATTACAACAAGCATACAAGCTATTTTGGCGGACCCGTTGCGGCCCGACACAGTATGCTCGTACCTGTGAGAGGAATGGATAGGAATAGTCTGCATTTCCACCATATGTGCGAGGAAGCGTAGCGAGGGATGTGGACCAATAGAATCTGAACCAAAAAGAATCTGAAAAAAAAAACAAATAAGTTCTGAAAAGGCGATAGCGTATCAGAATAAGCAGTAGAGGATGTCTCGGGACTCCTCTGGCTACGAGAAATACAGCAACCCGTGGTTATGGCTATAATAATACTCTTTATTATCAGGCTACTTTGGCCCATAGTAAAAATAAATCGGCTGTTTCATACAAAATGCAATATTCACCTGATGAAAATGTATGAAACAGTAGATTGTTTTTTCGATTTTTCAGGGTTGGTCTCATAAAAAAAGTTGTTTATAATTATGAGTACTTTCACCCACTGAAAGGTTGTTGGTGTTTTACAAATAACCCTGTATAACTTACAAAATAACATTTCGCGTGTCGCGCTACGGCTGCACGACAGGCCTTGATGTCCGAGGATGTGCTATGCTTGAGTCTAGAACTTAATCAATGGTCACTTTTCCTAGTCCGTTTTTATTACTATGGAGCTATCTTTTCTACATTATAATATATGTCGCAGCCAACTAGCTTAATCAGCCATTTCATTAAAAGCCTAGCCTTTTCATTGAACTGCGCCGTTTAATCAGCAACTTAAGTAAAATGAGCGTCATTAAACGTTACTAAACAAAAGATGTCACAAAAAAATCGGCGCATTTAATTGATAAGGCTAGGCCACTGATTAAACGGCTGCTTAAGCTGCGATATGTTATGTAAAAGGGACTGACTGACATATTAACGCATAGCCGAAACAACTGGGATTAGGAACATTAACAGCACAAGGACTCCTACTTTTATGATGTAGGTGAGCACTGAGAAGGGATTTTTGGAAATACAATCTTAAAGGGGAGAATAAAGGGGGAAATTTCTTGTACTGAATCCGCGTATACGAAATCGCGGGCGAAGTGCTAGTCTGCTGATAATTCAGCCGATACCTCATTATTAGGAAAGCCTTCAATAACCACTAATTTCAATAGCTCAAAAAAAAACAGCATCAAAAGTTCCTTAAACCCTTTCAGGTTCAATTCGGCACTCTCCACGACTACTTCAAAGAGGTCCACGCGGAGGTCAAGTCTTCTTCGTTCCCGGTGCTGTCCGGGGACTTCTTCACGTATGCTGACAGGAACCAGCACTACTGGAGTGGCTACTATACGTCCAGGCCGTTCTATAAGAATATGGATCGAGTACTGCTGGCTTATGTTAGGTAAAGTTCTTACTTTGTTTTGGAGTGTAGCGTGAGTAGCCACTTATTATGTTGAAGGTTATTTTAGTATTTAGTTTCTGCCTACCTCGATGTGCAAAGGGCGTGAATTTATGTGGATATGAATGTATTTAAAAAAAAAATAGATTAAGTGTAAAATGTAGAAATACTTAGCAAGAATTTGTTGACATAAAAACCTTGTTAACAGATATGTTCACTTGTCGGTTGTAAAATTAAAAAAACCTGGGCAAAAAAAAATCGGATGTCCAATCCTTTTAGGCCATCCACACTTCCACAGAGTTAGACGGTCGTACGGTGGTTTTCGGTGCAGCCGCGTGTATTTAATTTATTTTAGGCTTTTCCTGAACTATTTTAGGAAAACCGCAACGGTAAACCTACGCGTGGGTGCTCTGTTGCGGATGTCCGCCTTAATTAAGCTCAAAATGTTCACTTCCAGGGCAGCAGAAATAATAACAGCCCAAGTTAAAGCTTCAAAAGCGGTATCCAACATAATGTCGCTACAACTGCGAGACAGGGTGGAGCAGGCTCGGCGCTGGCTGGCACTGTTCCAGCACCACGACGGAGTCACCGGCACCTCCCGGGACGAGGTCAGAGAAGACTACGCTAAGAAGTAAGTGACGTCATGACATCACAAATTCAAAATGGCGCCGATGATTACGAGCTGTCTTGGATTTTTGGACCTCATTTTCGGTATCAGCGCCCTCGACAATTATGTTAAAATATTCCTATGATGATTTTTCATTCCTCGCAACGAATGTCTAGACGATTTCGTTTTTTTTCTACAAAATCAACCACAATGACAGACTGAAGTAATTAGGAAAAATATCAGGTCAAAAACAAACAGACATCCCAAGTAGCAAAATAATGTCATATAAATAGTACAGTAACGTTTTGTATATAACTTTCAGCCATATGAAAATGGTTTTATAATAGTTTTTTTTACGTAAATATAACGCGGGTTTGGGCGCAGATTATATAACATTTAAATCGTGTTAGGGTCGTTTTGCAGTCGCTCCAGCGACAGTAAAGTTGAGTAAAAATCACGTAAATGTTGAAAGTTTAACTACAAAGGTTTGTAATAGTTTCAGTAATACTCTTACAAAACTAAATCATCGTATAGATGTTTTGTTATGCCGGTGGTTGGTCAGTGGTGCAAGCTAGATCACTTGTGTGACAACAATTTATTGTGTTGTGGTAAAATTTATAAAAAGGTTAAGTCAAATGTTTTAATAATCATTATTATTTATTAATTTAATGTTAAGAAAGTTGACTGTGGTGGAAGATAAAGAGCGGTGACTTATACTTGGGAATTTAAAATTTTCGATGATATGTTTGGTTATTTCTTTAATATTTTAATGGGCCTTCATAATGTTAGTGTTTCAATATTGTTTATAAAAATAAAATACATTAATTGGTATTCATCGTTTCCGCCATATTGCCAATAGGCATTGGGCGACTGCATTTAGACCTGTTTATGACTATTGATCATATACATGTTTTTGTACGACTTATGGCGTCCTCCATGATGGTTGCAATTAGAGTTATATTGGAAAATAGAAAAACCTTTGTATGCATTCATGAGAATACTTCTGTATTTCTTACAGGGACATCATGGTGATATATTATGACATCAATGATAAGTTTTTGACCAAAAAAGACTTCAAGTTGCTAAAGCAAATCAAATGGCCATGGAATAACACACATTTTCAGTTATCACAGAAGTGCTATGTAATAAAATAAATAATGGATGTAAAAAAAAATTTAATACTTAAAAGATATTTTTTATTGTATCATGACTCATGAGGAACATTACAACTGATTGCCCATTTTTTTAAATCTTGCCAGAATTGACCATCTTTATCAAGTTCTTCATAACTTTCGTCACTCATTTCCATGGAGTTGTCTTCTTTAAAGAAATCGGAATTATTTAATTCGTCTACAAAAAAAAAGATTTGGGTAATATAAACTTACGAATGAATCTATATATAAAGGAGCTTTGTATACAAAAACTTACTTTCGCTATCTAGTGTGCCTTCTGGTAAAAGAACATGAGCGGAACAAAAATTTGTAGAACACCTGTCCTGACTGGATCCAGCATTTACCGCATTAAACGTTGAAACATGTACGGAACCACTTTCATTTTTACCGATTTCTGCTTGGCTGGGCACAGTTTCTTCCAGATGAAATGTAGGTATCGTTGCTGTATTCAACAATAATAATTGATAACTTTTATTTACTTTTCTTTTAATTCTTTTCCACTTTTTGAAATCCTTATCTAAAATTAAGATACAATGAAAACCGCGAGGGAACGAATGCGAAGGCGAACGAGTTATATAAAAGATTCTAATTATTGCTTAAATAATCAATTGACTTATATTAGTCATATAAGAATAACGCTTCAACCTTAAAGTTACTTAAAGGTGGAATTATAAGCCCCAGTATGACGATTTTATAATAGTTAACTATAAAATCATTACATAACTGTTTGTTTTTTAAGTGTTGAATTAAAGGTTCTTAATTTACAAAACATGGCGACTCATCACTATTTTATGACTGAAACATTTACTCGACTTAATGTTGTATGACCGTCATATAAATTGATTGAGATGACGTTTAACAGACACATTAATACGATTTAGATTATTTATAACTAATACGTCGAACTGAATACTACTTTAGAACTGTTTAGTTGCTGCAAAACTGTTAAAAAGCCCTTACATGTCTGTTAGTTGTATAGTTCTAATATTATACAACGTTTTTGCTACTTGGGATACCATCACTTACACACATTATTATCAGGTTCGATGTCTGAAAAAGAGACAATAGTTAAACAATCAGCGGAGACCACATGTTCATGGGACTGTGAACCAGTTGAGAGGGAGTGGGCCATAATGCACCACATGTAGTTGATGGCTCAGTGTAGGTTGGTGGATATCACATGTTTTCAAATGTTTTGTCTCTAGGATATGGCCGGTTTCATTACGATGTTTTCCTTCAATGTTTTGAGAGCAGTAGTGATTAAATAATGCACACAACTTGTTGTATTAGGCGCCATATAGTACATTGACCTTTCCATGTCCATTCGTAGATACCCAAGCAATAAATTATGAACCACTTTTCATTACTAGAGAACGTAAAGGATAACGATAGAAATCGATTCAGGACAGCTTTATGTCTTTATTTCAGTTTTTTATATAAATTTATGTAGGTCAATGACCGTTATTGCACATTTATCTGGTGTCTACCATAGTCTCGGCCTTTACTACTAGGCAACCAGTGGTCGCTGACTAAATATTAATCGTTAACCGGTTGAGTTTGTTTCGCCACTTCCTCCCTTGTTTACAACTCCATCATCAAGCCTATTTGGACCTATGGCATCCAAATGTGGGCGACAGCAAGCAAATCAAATATTGAACGAATTCAAAGAGTTCAGAATAATATCCTTAGAGTCATCGCTGGAGCCCCCTGGTTCTCACGCAACTCAGAAATCCACTCATATCTACAAATGCCAACAGTCCTTGAGGAAATAGAATGCCACAGAAGGAAATACAAAGACCGTCTCCCACCAAAATCCGCTCGTGAAAATGCTCTTACAGTCAAGCCAAACTAGAAGGCTCAAGAGGCCAGTGGTTCTTCCCTAACAGAAATTGAGACTGGAGCAATGGCTCCATCCTCAATAAACGCCAGCTTCATCACAGAAAGAATTTGATTATAGTCTCCCGACTGATTGCAAATAATAAAAAGGAAAAAAAAAAACTTCCTCCCAGCTGAAAACCTATAAGAAGTGGTGACGGGAGGTCGTTTTAGGGGACTGTCTTCATGAAAATTATTAACCTAAGTGTTGATTTTCAGCCTAGTTTCAAAAATTTACTTTTAAAATCTTTCTATTACAGAATGCTAACTGCAATAAAATACAGTCAATCAGCGATCCAGCAAGCAGCCTACTACCTCCTCAACCAGCCGTTGATCGTAGACAAAGTACAGGAGGACGTTTACTTCGACGTGGATGACATATGGCGCTCGCACGACGAGATTCCGACTCGGATCACTATCGCGCTGGATGTGGTGTCTCCTTCGAGGAGGATCGTCTTGTATAACGCGCTTGCGTTTAAGAGGCATGAGATTATGACGGTGTTGGTGTCTTCGCCGCATGTTGAGGTGAGTGGATGGCTGAGTTCATTTGTTTCATAAAACAGTTTTTTTTTTCGTTTCTAAGGAGCCTTTTGAAGGAAAAGACATGAGTAGTAAGGTCTTAATAAATAAATTAGTCTAGCGTATTTCATGTTTGTCTTTAACTATATTTGGATCGGCTTCTAGTCTAGCCGGATGGTGAGTACCAAAAATTTACATGGAGCGACTGCCTGTCTGACCTCCATAATTATATTATTACTAGCTCTTGAACGCGGCTCCGCCCGCGTGGGTGTCGGTTATCGCGTAAAAAAGTATATATGGGCTATATATCTGCCATATTTCAAGACGATCCGTTCAGCCGTTTTTAATTTTAGTTAGGATTTAACCGCAAATTCATCAAATTTAATCACCCCAATACATTGATGTAAATATATGCAGGATTTGAATAAAGAAACTGCAAATCAGTATTTAAACCAATCATATTATTATGTCCTTCAGAAATTAACTGGAAAATGAACACAAAGTAATAATTACAGGTATTCGACCCCGAAGGCAACCCGATGATGGCTCAGATCTCCCCGGTGGTGGCCGGCGACAAGCGCCTCGCCTTCGCCGCCAACAAGTACCAGCTGTCCTTCCCGGCGGTGGTGGAGCCGCTGGCCTTGACGGTGTATACCATCTCGCTGAGGGATAATACTAGGCTCAATAAGTAACTCTATTTTTACCTAGCAAGCATACATTTTCCAGCAGTCTTCCGGCCTCTTTTGATGCGATTCTTATAAGAGTAATTTAGCAGAATCTAAACCGCCACATAGATCTACAACAATATGTTGTGTGACACAAATCTTACTTATTAGCAAACTAGCTTAATCAGTTTCGTTGAACTGCGCCGTTTATTCAGTGACATAAGAGACATGGGCAAGTCATTAAAACGATATTGAACAAAAGATATCACTTAGGTCGCTGAAAAATCAGCGCATTTAAATGAAAAGGCTAGACCACCAATTAAACCGCTGATTAAGCTAATTGTCTGCGACATATATAACACCATCAACTATCGGGGCAGAAGTCCAAAACAACCACAACACTCGTCTGGTCGGAGGATCCTCCCTTCAATGGAGGCTCTATATTCACACTGACGATCTGTGAACATTTTCCTAAGGGTCAACAAATAACAAATTCTAGGCCAATCACTTCACAAAACCATCTCTTTCAGATACACATCGTACTCCCGCGTGCGTGTGTACAACGCGGACTACTGGACAGTGGACCTTCCGAAGATGTTCCCGGTGGAGCAGCCAACATCCCGCCTCATGGAAGACATCACCATTCAGGCTAGCAACAGTACCCGCGTGGTGGCCACCAATAACGGACTTATTAAGGCTATTGTGTCTCCAGAAGGGACTACTGTGCCTGTTCATATGGATTTTGCGCAGTGAGTGTATTTAGTTTTGTTTAGATTGTAATTTGGAAATAATTCGGGACATGCGAAAGCTGTTTGCACAAAAGTAAAGGGGGCATTGGCGTGTAACAAAGAAAATATCGACTCCTCGTCATAACGTCATTGATAAAAAAGCAAGCGCTGTAATTTTTTGAACGATTTCGTTGCGGGATTTAAGACAGTTGCATCGTTTCTCCGAGACTTGTCGAGCTTGAAGACGGAGGCCTCGGCGGCACCGCTTTTGTGATTTTGCCACTGTTGATTCTGGTTTTCTATAGTTGTACTAGTTGGGAACAATACTTCCTGTTCTGAAATCTAAAACGAACGAATTCTCCACGAGGAGATTTCGATTCTATAATAAACTTATTTTCTTCTTTGATGGCGATACTTGATTGGCCAGTTTTTAAATCATTCGTATATAACATCTCCGATTAAAAACCTGTCGATTTCATAGAGACAATAATACAAGAACGATAATAATATCCCCAGATATGACAGTCAGCGTGGTAAGGACAACAACAGCGGCGCATACCTGTTCATCCCGAGCGGGCCGGCGGCCGAGTACAAGGCGGATCCCTTCCCCGAGATAGTGGTCACGGAGGGCATCTACAAGGCCACCATGTATGCCGCCCTCAACTCGCCTAAAGCTGCGGATATTGTTTTGGCCGTGAGTAATATAAATTGAGCATGTTTTTCAGTTATAAATGGTGTTCTTTCCAGATTATCTTCCGAGGTTTAAATCAAACTTGGCCAAATTTAATTGACAGGGAATGATTGTAATAATATACGTCAACTCATATGGCAGTATCGGTTCACTGTCCCATGAACAACATAATTATGGTCTTCGCTGATTGTTTAAATATTGTGTCTGCTGAGTGAAGAGTGAACCTTTTACAGTTCTCGTCAAATAACTGTGCCCCTCTGAAGTTGTCTACGAGTGGCTGCGTAGTAGTCAAAATTACGAACAAACTGCAACTGCGCATGCGCAAGAGACATGGGGGCGGGGATTATGGCGGCGCGATTTTATGTCTCAGTCTTACGTTTACGTTCGATGCATGCTTGCGTCCCGCTTGCTCCCTCTACGTGACTGCACCAAGCGATCTTTGCAAATGGCTAACTTCAGAGGGGCACAGTTATTTGACGAGAACTGTAACTATAGCACAAAGAGGAGTGCAAAGCAATTTATATGACACTGAATATTAAACAATAAACCGTAATTTCACTATCGTTACATATAGACGAGCCCATACGGGTGCGTTTCCACTGAGGCGGAGCGGAGCAGAGCGTGCCGCGATTCACCAATCAACCAAGCGGAGTGGAAAAGAGATGTGAATTTCAAGCCTTGTGATTGGTGAATCGTGGCACGCTCTGCTCCGCTCCGCCTCAGTGGAAACGCACCCTTAGACCCAGCTCGCGAACACCCAATGGGGTGTTTGACAATTGCAATTAAGATTTGTTATTTATGTATGACAAAGTGTTCACTGGTGAAATACTTTGCTATGAGCTCTTCTTTGGTCGGCGCGCTGCTTTACGAAGTCATACAATACCAACAACCTTCTTTTCCACAGATCTCAGTCCACAACAACCCATCCCTGCCCCACAGTGAGGTTGAAATCAGCAACACTTTGATGATTGACCCTCAAGTGGATGACCTGGAGCTAGCGCTCAGGTTCCGCACAGCTGTCAAGAACGGACCGGTCTTCTACACTGACCTCAACGGCATGCAGGTGAGATAATTACCAGATATTTTAATTTAAATTGTGGATATGTAACAGCTCAATGAGTTGGGTCAATGATCGAGATAAAGGACGAGCTATTGAAGAGGCTTAAGTCTGTAGTAATTTAGCTTCCTGCAACATCATTCCCGCTGAATCTTTAATTTGATGCATACATGTTAATATATCTTATTTTGCATTATATTAGTTGCTGTTACGTTTACTTTTGCTCTTGAAACCTAACATTAAAAATCGATTCACACATTTTCTCACCACTAAACCTTACACACAGATGATAAAGCGTCGGTACTTCGAGAAGATTCCTCTACAAGCAAACTTCTACCCGCTACCGGCCGCTACTTACATAGAAGATGAGAAGATGAGGTTCACAGTACTGACCTCGACACCGCTCGGTATGGCCGCATTACAGCCGGGACAGATCGAGGTACTTAACTATATTCAAAATAATATTAATGTAATTAACTTTTATAAAACCACCAGGGAGTGAAACGCTTACCATGAGGCGCTTGCCGCTTAAATAAAGAAGAATTTTAAAATTGGTTTATAAATGACGTACATATGAGGTAACAAAACACATAAAAAAAATACAACCGAATTGAGAACCTCCTCCTTTTTTTGAAGTCGGTTGAAAATTATATTTAGAGCATAACCCAGATTAGGATACCAACAATACTTCAAAGTATTGCCAATGCGTTGCCAGCTTTGTAGATAGTCAAATGGCAAAATACAAGCAGTTTACGGTAACCTTTGCAACAAACCTGTTCCAAAAGCCTGTTCGATTCTTTTGTCTGATAACGGCTGTTTGATTTGATGCTTTATATAACAACAGCCACACAATATATTTCACATGATATTAAAATCTGTCAACTGATTAAGAAACTATAAAACAGTAATTGGAGTAAGCATGTAATAAATAAACACATGACGTGTACTTTTCTTCTAGATAATGCAAGACAGAAGACTAAGTCGAGATGACAACAGAGGACTCGTGCAAGGCGTCTTGGATAACATCAGAACGAGACACACGTTCAAAGTTATAATTGAGAACGCTAAGAAGACGTGTGAGGTAAGACCAAGGAACTTCTATTACAACCTGGAATGCGCATTGTCAATTTGACACCAATATAAAAATAAACCTTATGTTTAAGGTGCTAAGTTCTATTACAGACAATCACTTGGTCAAAGAGAAATCCGGTCCGAGAGAGAAAGCGCTTGGAGAGCCCTGTGTCCCTTTCTAAAGTGTTGCCAGGAGGATTATTCCCGAATTTAGTAGGAATGGTAGGAAAAAATAATATTGTCGTGTCTTATTAAAAAAACATTAACTTTCGTTCTGATATATTTCTAATATTTTTCAATTATCTGTTAGAATGAGAACATTTTTTTAGCAATAATTTGGATACTGTATTGAAATGTAATTAAAAAGAAAAGATTATTAGTAGAATATATAATTATATAAGTTAGACTGGTAACCCACCAGCCATATTTATTTGTTGTAAAACAATCAATTTCTTTATTCGGATTTAATAAAGATGGTTAAAAAGTGTGCGATTCAAGGTTGCAAAAGCGAATCCTATTCAGGATGCGGTGTTTCTTTCTTCAAGTAAGATTTCAATTCTTGAAGTAGGGTGACCATAATGAACGAAATTATAAGATTATTTACACAATGCAGCATATAAATAGAGAAAAGAAGGGAAGAGTAGTCATTCATGTTCATTTCATAGTCATTAAGTCCGCCCACTTACCACTATTGTACATACAGTTTAAATAAATAAATAAAATAGGAGGTAGTCTTCAACGTAAGCATATTAAGCATGTCTGTTATAGGTATTTTATGTTTATACTAGGCTGATTTTAACATTTACTTCAGTAGGTAATATGTATGTTGAGACTATTCTGTAGTACCTACACGCTACGCATATAACTTTATATGGAATGGTGTACCGAATACTTAAAAGACGTGATCATGAAATTTCACATTTCCCGAGGAACATTGTAGGGAAAGGGCAAAAAAGTTTCAACTTCCCATATTAATCGCTGATTTAGGTGTGTCACTTCGTATATTTTAAATAAATTTAAAAAATATAATTTCAGACTGCCTGGAGAAGAATCAGGGAGGAAAAAATGGCTTGATGTCATTCCAAGTCATTCAAATATCAAAAATTATTCCGTTATTTGCAGTCTTCATTTCAGGCCCCAGGATATAATAAAACATAGTTTGATGCGTTTTACTTTAATCCATCCTTAAAGCATAATTATTATTAACTTATGAAATCACATTATTGGTTAATATATTATTATCCTATTATATTAGTCTCTACCTACATTATATTGGTTGGTCACCCTAATGAAAGGGACAGAGGGCTCTCGTGAAGCTATCTCGCTCGGACCGCGTATCGACAGCCTGTGCACATTCCAGGTTGTAATAGAAGTTCCTTGGGTAAGACATATAATAAACAAAAAAAACCGACTATAAAAAACAACTAAAAAGTTTGGAACTTTTTAGTTGTTTTTTTGCAGTCGGGTTTTTTGGTGGCAGTTTAGTTCAATTGATTTCATGCCACCAACTGCATCAAACTGCTTAAAAAGTGACTTGTTTGGAACTTTTTAGTTGTTTTTTTGCAGTCGGGTTTTTTGGTGGCAGTTTAGTTCAATTGATTTCATGCCACCAACTGCATCAAACTGCTTAAAAAGTGACTTGTTTGGAACTTTTTAGTTGTTTTTTACAGTCGGGTCTTTTGAAAAAAAATTTTTATTTTTATTTTCTAACTGTTAGTGAATTATGTTTTTGGAATCACCTCTTCGAAACCTTTGTTTTGATACCCTACTAAATATAGCTTGTTGACTTTTATTTTTATCTTTTTTATTTTTTTTTGTGTCGCCATATTGTGTTTTGATGTCTTTAGTAGCAATCGTAAGATTAAGACGAATCAATTGCCGTAAGAATGATCAAAATCGGCCCATGCGTTTGCACTCTATAGTGCCACAAACATACATACATAGGCTGATGAACACATTACCCTCCCTTGCGTCTCGCAGTTGAGTAAAGACTTGAAAGCTGAGCATGGTTCGGTTCTGACCAATTGTTTTCTAACACTTTTTTATGAAAGGCATCTTGCACTTGAACTTATGAGGTTGTCGTCTGCTTAGTCAGATTTGTTTCCGGCGACATTAATAGGTATCATTTTGTAGTCCTCCAACAAGAATTATAAAAAAACTTGAAACTACACGACGACGCGCTAAAGGCAGTGGGCTACTTATCTCGGTTTCGCTCAAACGGAGCTCATAGTTGTACATAATCATGCGGCGAGATTTTATTTCAAGCTTCATCTAAATTAGATTGTACGCGATAGTAAATCGTATTTGCAAAAGTTATGAGTGACAAAATACGAAATTTAACAAGCTAAACGGTTTTTTTTACAGCAAAAGACACCAGCCGAACACCCATCAGGGCAGCTAACACTAGGAGCGCACGTATCGCAACAGTTCTTGCTACAACCTCTCATAGCCATGCACTACACCAGCAAGCAGGACACCACCCGCATCGGGTACTCGCGAGCCAGCGTCAACCATGCGGACTTGGTGCTGGCGTCGTTTCACTCGCATGTCACTGCTAAGGTACGTATATCTAATACTACGTAAGGCCATATTTAAACTTGAATCTATCACCGTAGGTTCCCTTCGAAGACTTGGTGAAGGTAGCGGGAAACCACTTGATACAAAGAGTTCAGTACCAGTGGAATTATTAAACAAATTAGCATCATCCCTTTTCCCAATTCTGTTAGGGTCGGCTTCCAACCTAACTGAATGCAGCTGAGTTTGCATCGTTTAACCTCTATAACTTTTTTTTTTTTTACAAAACGTTGCCCCACACTAGGATTTTTTTTTGTATTGGGGTGCGTTTACAAACATACAAACTCACATACACAAACAGCCAGACCCGGAACAACTATCTGAAGGCCATACAAATACTTGCTCCGTGCGGGAATCGAACGCGCGACACGCAGCGCAGCAGCCGATCGTTCAACCACTGCGCCAACCGTGTCGTCATTTTTTATTTCATTATAGGGAATGTGCACGGCGCTGACTATGCCATCTAGCGTTGCAATTTCGAAACTTATAGGTAAAATATACTTGACAATGACACTTCTGTGCTGCTTATGGGCTGTGTGTGTGTGTTCCTGCACGTTCCACTGCGTCATTGACTTATGTGCTCGTGGCTAAATAATAACTGCCGCACGGGTCGATCTTCAAGGTTAAGCAACGCTTGCCGAGGTCGGTCTGTGGATGGATGACCTTCTTAACATACCGAGACTCCTCCGTGCTTCGGAAAGCACGTTAAGCTGTTGGTCCCGGCTCGCATTTGAACATCTTTGGCAGTTGTTACGTTGTCAGAAGCCAGAAAATCGCCAGTCTTACCAAGAAGTACCGTGTTACCCAGTTACTGGGTTGTGGAGGTCAGATAGGCTGTCGCTCCATGTAAAATACTGGTAGTCAGCTGAATTCAGTCTGACTGGAATCCGACCCTAATATAGTTGGGAAAAGGCTAGGCAGATGATGACTGCTTCATTGAGTTCTACTTGATAGTCGTCACCATGTTATGAAAACTGATTTAAAAAAAAAGTTACTTCCATAATTTTATTCCACTAGGCTTACCTTCTGCCCCTTAAGGACTTGATTGATATACAAAACGGACAAGATCAAATATGGCGTCAAAGGAACGAAATATACTTAGAATCGCGGGCGCGCGGCCAGACTCCATACATTGTTTTGTGTATCAAATCCCTTAGTACAAATAAAAATATAATTGTTAATTTCAACAAAACGTTATGTATGTTGTTTACAGAATAAGGACAAACTGGTGCACGGTATGGGCATGACGCTGCAGCGAGTGTTCCTCGAGAGTTGCTATGGTAGCGCAGAAATTAACAAGTGGTATCATATGGGAGATGGGCAGGTGAGTTCTGGACTTGGTTTCATAGTGTTTATTGTTCTTCTTTTTAAATTATTGTCTGCCTTCTTAGATCAATCCGTGATTTGTATTGGCCGTTCTGTTATCGGTCTTATTTGCGTCTACAAAAATAATAAACTTCCCTGGAATCTAATCATGAGTCTCCCTCCAGTGAGACTTGCTTACAACATTAAAAGTTGTATTTTAAGTTTATGTGGTGTCCAATATTTTTTTTACCAATTGTTTTTCTTTCTAACATCACAATTTTGTAACAGGTATCAATCTCAGACATCGTAGATGCGCCTGCTGAAAACATGTACGACAGTTCCCTAACATTCGTCAATGTACGGAACCCATTACCCAGCGGCGTCCTAACCCTCTGCCCCATGGAAGTGAGATCCGTGTTCATCAACCAGACACGTAGGAAATACCATTAGTACCATGTGTTATGAGGTAAAAGAGAAAACTCGAATTTCATCGGTTTAAATCGCACTTATATTGCAAAATGAGCTAATATTGTTCCAGATGAAAAACTAGCTAGACTGCTAGGAGAATAACAAATTGACTGATATAGCAATTTTGTTTTAGTGTTAATTGATGTGGTAGAGATTGACCCTATCGGTTTCTGGAATTGAAATGAATATGTTGTCAGTTGGATACAAAAATCACAACTATCACAAATAACGGTTGAATTGAGACTACTGTTATAGGCGTACTGTAGGAAGTTTTGGTTATTACACAAACACCACATCTTAGATACAGAACACGGGACAATTTCTCAGTGTGTTCACAGATCAACCGCCTTCAACAAACTGAACTGAGCACCGGTCGAGCGCCACTAGATGGCGCTGGCGTCCCGATTAGTCAATAGACCGACGTATTTCCGATATACAGATATTGAAAATTAAGTTCTAACATTTTTGAAGGAAACAAATCCCTGATATCTACTGTTAAATTGCATACAACCTGAACAGCGATTTTAAACACCAAAAACAAAAGTGGTTTCCCAGCAATAATGTTTGCTCAATTTTTCTTACATTGATGTACAGAAGGCTTCGGAATAACTAGACGAAGGAATTACTTACTGGTATTTTTACAGCCTGTAAAAAGTAGATATTTACCAGACTATCAGAAACTAATTTTGACTTCAGAAACCATAGGTAACTTATATAACTGATTTGGGATCATAGATTTTTGTTTTAGTATCCTAGGCTTTTATAGGCACAAAAAAACTATCTCATGGCCAGCCTAAAAGAAGAAAAAATGTTTGATCATTATTTTTTTAATTACACTAAAAATACATAATTAACAGAACAGTAAGCTCTGCAGTTTATTTTTATAAAAACGAGAGCATAAAAACAGTAATATTTTATTTGTCGCATTTGGTTGTGTTGATGCGACATATAGCCATCTTTATGTTCACCACTAATTATTTAATATTTTTATTTATTTACAGCCGTATAAAAAATTCAATCGGATTGAGAACCTCCTCCTTTTTTGGAAGACGGTTAAAAACCTTATAACCATTAGGTACTTAGCTAAAATACTGATAAGCAGATTCTTGTTGGCGATCAAATTTTCTATGGAGAATTTGAATTAAATCTCTTAGTCGGTATTTTAACTAAAAAGTTTTTATGAGTAAGGGTGTTAGTATATAAGCTGGCATTCCTGCTTTTATGTGGAATTATAAATATAATATAATTTATATAAATATCGAATATAATAAACCATTGATGTTATGGAAAAATCAATGATCCTAAGTTTATTTAGTTTTTAATTATTTGAAATTGACAATGTTTAAAACCTCCACTATTCTTGATTTACGAGTCAAGTTAATTTTTAGTTTGATAAGTTTTATAATACTTACATAATTATAACGTGTATATTTAGTGGCTAGGAAACTACTTATTATACTCTTTCCAAACCTCAAATTCTTCTAAGAATGTGTAAAAAAATGATTTCATAACCTCTCCCTTTTTTGGAATCAGTTCAAAATACTCTTATAGCCTTGCCAATAATGTTTATTACGAGATCATAGCTACTAAAAGTACTCCTTGTATATTAATCACAATAGTTATACTGCCAAGTTGATAGTGCAACAATAATTCGACTTTTTACTATGAATGGTTGCTTTTAGCCAAGTCTCTAGTGTTAAGAGTTGTGTATGCACGTGAATACTTAAAGGTCACTGAAGTGATAGTCACTTCGTATATCGTTATGTGTATATTTGAATTGCATTATCTGTGTTAGGGTTAAGCTATGGTTTCTAAGGGCAGCTGTGCTGTCATATAACGGACGCATTTTTGCGTGATATGGGGTCAAAACGCTCTCAAGGAAACTGTGCTACGGTATCACCTGCATGGCGTTTAACTGAGAGGTTGCTTGAGGTCGCTGCAAACGTGGGAGGGGGGGGGGGGGGTCGAGCATCCGCTACTGTGCGTCACCACTTTCCCGTACTGTCTCTATCAAACGGTAACCCTTTACCAGTCGAGCTCCGCCGACACGACACACTGCACCGGTGTGGCCCGAGTCACGCGTAAATAGCGTCGCCATATAGCAGCACCGCTGCCTTAGGAAACCTAACTTTAGTTAGTATTCGAAAATTGTTCCGTCGACGCACGATATTAATAATATAATAAAAATGTTTATTTTTTGTGACGATTTGAGATTGCAAATGTAGCACAAATAATATAAACATTGAGTTTTTTTATAGGGCAGGTCAACCCAGGTCTTAGTTCAAGTGTGAAATTGTGCAGTGATTGATCCGTGACTTTAAAACGGACTAGTTGACTAGACAAAATCGTGTGAGGAACCCTGAAAACACTGATGAAGGTATCACGTTGTTATAAAAGCAAAACCGCAAGAAGCCCTAGAGATTCTGTATCCTAACTCTCTTAATATTCCATAGTTACTGCATTTGACGAGTATGAGTCAATCATTGCAATTTAAACCTTATTTCGACGGCATAAGACACACGAAACTTGTTTGTGATTTGCAACGATTATACAACAATGCCCTATATTTGTTACAATTTGATATTCCGTCTAATGTAACTCGATACAAATTATCATTAGATCTCAATATTTGGTTACTAGTACATAATTTGGTTTATTTCTTGAAATGGGCTAACCAAGAGCTTATGTAGCACGATTCTGACCCAATAAAAAAACTTAAAAAGCTCGTTTATTCAAAAGCAACTCAATTTAAACTCCTAAGATTGAGTTGCTTTTGAACAAATTATACAAGACACTTCCTTGTTCAAAAAGCTTTCTAAAAAAAAATAGTGGCCAATTTGGCACGTGTTGGAACAAATACTCAGTTTTTCGAGAGGTGCTATTCTGATGGTGGTAGTACCTACATATTTCTTAGTTTACATACACGGAGACAGCTCAATTTGGAGGTGTCCAGGGTAACTTTGGTTATCGGGGTCAAAATCGTTGCATTGCTTCTTATTATTGCTCTAGCACAACCCATTTCTAGGATTGTTCCGAATTACCTGTATAAACGTCATAGATATTTATTTATGAATGAATGTCGCTATTTCCTTCTGATGTTAACATACGTACTACATTATATATTTATGTATTTACTCAGAATAAAATTTATCAATGTATGTAAAATATTAGTGAGATTTGTATTATACTGTTTTATCATGCATTTAAATGTATTTTTAATTAATGATGTAAATATAGAAGATTGTGTTGAAATGGACTTGCTTTTTTGTTTATTTTACCTATATCAATACGTTCGTGCTAGAGTTAGGATTAAATCATATTTGATCCTATTTATCTACATTAAAATTATAAATTCGAAAGTGTATATGTCCGTTTGCTTTTCGCGGCAAAACTGCTGAACAGATTTTAATGAAACTTGGCACACAGATAAACTTTAACCTGGGCAGGATAATTTTCATCCCGACAAATGAGTTCTACTAATATAATAAATACAACACTAATCACGCGGGCGGGTTAAATTAAATAAAAAAAACAATACATTGGAATTGTATATTAAAAACTTAACATGGTAACAATATTATTATTACAAACAAAAAATAACAAACACGAATTCTGTCAATGTGTTAAACTGTACACCGGTTTAACAAAACGTAATACAAATTCACTTTAGAAATGTCATCGGGCTGAATAATATTACAGCTGAAAAAAAAAAACAAAAAAGGTTTGCTTAGTTCTCGGGAATTAAGTCAATGAAACAATACTGCAAATACTGATAATGTGGTAGAAAAAAATACTATAATAAGTGCAAATACTGAATTGAAATAGCAAAAATATTGTTGAAATGAAGGCAAAGGTTACCTTATACATAGCTATGCCGTAAAATATAAACAAAAATCTAACACAGTCGGGTAATACATGAAAAGCGGAAAAGATATTAATCAGTTTCTAATAGAAATACGTAAGTACTATAAGTGTAATAAGACTAGAATACTGCTAAAAGTAGCGAAAAGATGAAATAACTAATTTTATTTGTCATCGTAGTGTTCATGTAGAAATCTTGGCCATCGCCCTAATAAAAATTCAGTATTGAGACACACACAAGGGGGGTTGGGCATTAGGCAATTTGATCGACACTATTATTTCATCGCCAAAGACGAACGCGGCGTCACGCCGACAGAGGTCTCTTTTCGGTTTCGCCAAAAAGACACGACGATCGCGGATTCGCTAGATGATCGCTTTGTATTAGGACCACAGCTTAAATTTCTTTTATTTTTCAAAGAACGGTTCTTCTATTTTCCAACCAACCAACACAATCATGATTTGATTTAGAAATGCTTCAATACATAACATCATTCATCTTTCCCATACAGTTCCTTCTAGATATTTAGGTTATAAAGTATATAAATAGTAAAAACATGTACTTCTTTATTCGTACGAATTGGCTTCAGAATCAAAAAATGTCAGCTCTTAATATGGCCGCGTGATTTGTGTTCTTATGACCACCTGCAAGCATATCGCTGGCAAGTTTAGTTACATTATACGATCGGGCGATAAATCACTTTACTTCGGTAGCCCGCAATGTGATGCTGCTTGCATGCGTGCAGCTTGCAGGTGAAACGTGGCCTATGACTGACTGAGATTGACTTGCAAAGATGTTTATATATCCTGTCAATTCGACAATCATTCGTTGCATAACTTATTATATGAACTTAAATAAACACGCCCATATTTACAATAATTGCATTAAAACACCAGTTAATTGCTAAAATAAATTAATACATCGTTAAAACCTACTGGTAACCAACATTATCACTCAAAATAATAGCGAGACTCGGTAATCTTGCACCCGTAATTAAAGCAAAGAAAAAAAGACCTTTACAAATAGCCTATGTTGAGGCCATCGTTTTTGCCATTCACAGCGCCAATATAAGCATGGACAAATAACACGGTTTAGGGTTGATTTTTGAATAGTCAGGAATAAATGCGACGGTTTGACATATTTTCTATACAAAAAACCTGTCAAACTGCCATTTTTTGACTATTGAAAAACAGGTCCATACTAAAAAACATAATACAATCAAATACATGACCAGTTAAGTTATTATTGAGCACTAAAATACAGTTTTTTTTTTTGGGCTCCACCACAGTCAGGTAAATATATCCAATATATTTCACAATCATTTTATCATCATTACAATAAATATTTAGAAATAAGGTTTACCGTGATGTGGTATTAGAAACCTTTGACTAAAGATAGCCTAGAGTTTTAGTGGGCTATTGAAACCTACAACGGTCTAACGCATCACCAAGAAGGTCTAAAGGGTCCAGTGGTTCTAAGAGTTCCACAGACAGATACAAAGTCCCAAAATGGTCTATAGGGTCCACAGTAATCTAAGGAGTCCAAAACTGGTTTAAAGAGTCCCACATAATTATTGTCGATACTTATAGCCTAGATAACGCCTTATGATCTATAACGACGGAATTGCTCGCGAAGTCTACGCTAAATGCGGGTAGTATTGAATTGACTAGATTGTGACACTCTTGCATTGTAGAAGGCACCAATTCGTACATTACGTCGCTCTCTCTGAAACAAAAGAAATAAAGCTATTTATTTAAAAGCTAAAGTTATTTCAATTAGCAGCAACAAAGTTATGAAATTTTCCACTTGGTATTTTAAAGTAGCCTTTAGGATCTATAAATAATTTCTGTTTTTGAGACTATTAAGTAATTGTTACATACGAATTAAAATATTATGCTTATAAAAATAATGTTCATTTTCGCAAACTACGCTTAACCGTTTTTGCGTATATATCTCTACTTGTTCTAAATCACACAACAGATTTTGATACGGATATCAATAATAGAAAGAGCAATAAAGCGGAAGACCCGAGGGCGCCCGTGCAAAGACGGGTGCAATACCTATCTGCCAGATATTCCTACAAGAAAAAGGATCATATTCATATGATAAGCTTACTTTAATTAGCAAGTCAAGTTTAAGTATGGGACAGAAAGAGAGCCCTGCCGTGCATGTTTTTGGAGTGAAACGATTTTCATATTTAGCCCGCGGAATGAAACTTTTATGAGGAGTAAAATAGAGCGTTAACTAAAAGTGAGGTGTTACGTTCCTTTGTATATATTTTAATATCTTTTCTGAATTAGGTGGTACGAGGAGTTTCTACTATGAAGTGAAGTGGAGTGAAGTGAAAGCGAAGTAAAGTGGAGTGAAAGTGAGTAAACTCCAGTCGTGCGTCAGAGCTGACACACACATACTTTTTTTTATCTCTCTCTCTCGGTCCTTTAGCGTGTTAGCGACTCTCCTTAAATGTCTAAGCATAGGGAGCGTGCAGGAACTATAGGCAGCATAGAAGCGTCAATGTCAAATATTTTTAACGTAAACGTTTCAAATTTGCAAGATGGCACAGTCTACGCCGTGCACGTTCCTTAAAGATCATGCCGCACAAAATATACTATTGATTCCTACCCTTTATGTTTAACAAGAGCATCGGCAGCGACAAGTCCATTCAGACAGTTGGCCGTGGCTTCCAAGCTGAGGCAGTACGGGTGAACTCGCTGACTTTCTACACGCTGCTGGACTAGCTTCAAGGCTTGCTTGTGGGCGCAGTTTGTTTGCTGGAAATATAAGGTAAAATGTTGATAAGTGATGAAATGCAAATTTATTTTTTTATTTAAACTTTATGTACAATAGTGGTTCATGGGCGGACTTAACGCAACAAGGCACTCTCTACCAGTCAACCTTTGGGTTAAAAATATTACATTGTGGTAGGTGTACAACAAATAAATAAGATTCAGTGTAGCCAGCTAGGTCAACGGCCTCATCTAATTGTTAACCTATAAAAGTGTTATTTTTAACCTATTCACAAAATACATATAATTTATCATAGCCTTATAAAAAATATCTTTGATTTGGCGCAATTGCCTCAGCTGTGTGATAGGGGAAAATTGCTAGCGTTTTTAATAACTTTATATTTTCTAGTAGATCCCATAAATTGCAACTTACGGAAGATAGTAAGATTATAAAAATATACCGATACTGGAAAATTCAAATGTCGTAAGAGACATGCAATGATATTTGGGATTTTAAACTCTCGGATCATTTCCAACGATTGAAAATCGAACATTGCAATTAAAACAATTGCGACATTTGTAATTTCCATCGTCGATATATTCTTGAAAATCAATTAATCGATTTGAATGAAACTTGCTGCGCATACTTTAGGTACCTACATACACGTGTATGATTTTTTTCGGAAGAGATTGATTTTTCACTTTTCAAAGAAAACTGTCACTATACAAATACATACCTCAGTCATAACTTCAGCGCACTTCAATAAGGTCGTTAGCGCCGGCAAAACGGACCACTTCAATAAATACTGTATCTTTGTGTTGTCTCCCAGCGTACACAGTTCACCGTTATATGAAATAACTCTGTTTTGTACACAGTAGTCAAGCGCTTTGTTGAATGTCTGAAAAATAGAGAAGAGCACTAATTTACCAGCCATAGTTGAAGGGACGAACGAAGTGACACCCATGACTCACTGACAATAAAAAATGAGCTTTATTGCATACACAATCAAGTTTTGATTCATTTGGGAATAAGAAATCCCAGGCATGCAATAATTAAAATACATAATTGATCACACTTACGTTTGCTTCTTCTCTGTCTAAATGGAAGAATTCGTGGCTGAGTAGTTTCCTAACGCGGTGGTAATCTACTTCCAAATTATCTGGAAAGATAATCATAAAATTGTACTACAAGAATGTTGTATTTTTATTTCATGGCAGATAGGAATGAAAGTACCAGTAGCTGCCCTTTCCATAACAAAAAGGCTGTATAATTTCCTCAAAATACATAATGCGGTAAACAGCAAACTTTATGGGTGTAGAAATTGCTACTTTATGTGTTCTTTCATAATTATGAATCAAGCAAAACAGTTCATAAATATTAAAAGCTCTCATTGTACTCATCGAAAAAATCTTACGACGGGACTGAAATCACGAAAACAAAACAACTATCCAGTACATTTTGTCGAGCCAAACGCGTACTAAAAGTTGTGCATAATAATGAGTATGTAGCGGCATCATTGCCGCCACAAGAAAAACTAACAAAGCTAAATTTGTATGGCAACAAAAAGAACTGTAACGCCATCTATCCCGCCAGCAGCGAACTGCTAAAGAAATCCTGCATCGCGGTATCTGAGTTTTCCGTGCCATTTGAACATATACAACAGTCCGAATATCATCTACTTATCAGGCAGTTGCCCACCAGACACAACAACTGTCCGATCGGAAGATCCTCCCTTTTTAATGGAGGTTTGCGGGGCTTTACACTCTGTTCCGTATACGTCTATAAGTACATACGCCTTTCAGGTTCTGCGTTATTTCGGTTACATCTCGTATATAATATTCCAGTCAAGCTTACCTCTGGCAACAGCACATCTGTGCACAATGAGATTAATGATAGCCGGTGGAACTAGGTAGTGCAGTATAGGGTTCACGTACAGCTGCAGTTGGACGATGGGAACGGCCGCCACCATTGTCTCAGCTTGGAGTATGTGACCTGGAATTATAATAATATGAGTGTATGCTGAAAAATATGTTTACTCAGCGGAGAAATATCTTTGATTACATGTTCGGTAAATTCGCGTTAGTCTACTGCAAAATGCGTATTTAATACACCTTTCCAAACGGTAGACAACTTAGATTCGCTGAACATGATTGTCACATAAACAACGTTCTCGATTAGTGAAAAGAAGCAAGAGCAAAATAAAGACATAATTATTCTATTTTTGCCATTTTTCATAAATAAATTCATTTAAAACTGGATCAAAATTATTATATTGTTCACCCAAGTTGCATTTAGCCTACGCTGGTAAAGAAGCGTGCGTATAAAAATATGCGATGGTAGATTTGGATTCAAATCAGTAAGGAAAGAAGAAGTACAAGGTATGTATATACATATGTATATATTTTTAAGTTATTTCCATAATGTTCAAGTTAACGAGGTTTTAGCAAAATACACGAGATTTAATCTTTCGTAAAATGTAGGGCACATTTTACGAATGATTAAATCTCGTGTATTTTGCCCATTAACGTTAAAATTTTAGTTTACAGCCAAATACAGATAGAGCTCGAATCGTCCGATATTGTCATTACGTATACTCACGCCTTTGAATGATAAATATGTTTTATTGGAGATTTAGTTTTCAGGATTACACGTATCATATCTACGGATTAACGGCTCGATGCTAAATATTATCTGGTAGGCTCGACATATCAAATTATTTACATAAGTCGCACGCATCGATAAGGATTATTTTTAATACATTTGGAATGCATGTGGACCTGATTTTTATTTAGTTAGCAAAATGCAGTAACGAATCAAATAATATTTGGAATATTAAGTTACACATGCGCTGTCGTGAGTTCGTGACCCGTGTGTTTATTTTTTGAGTGACTTGGTCTAGAGGAGTTCGTGGCTAAAGAACAGACGCACGAGTTACCAAGGTTGGTCTGTGGATGGGTGACCACCTCCATCATCCAACATACAGAGTCTCCTCCGTGCCTCGTTAAGCCGTTGGTCCCGGCTGTCATTTGTAGATCTTTTGCAGCCGTTATGGATTGTCAGAAGCCAGTAAATCTGACTCTAGTCTTACCAAGAATTACCGTTTTACCCAGTTAATGGGTTGTGGAGGTCTAGTAGGCAGCCGCTCCACGTAAAATACTGGTATTCTGCTGAATACAGTTTGACTGGAAGCCGACCCCAATATAGTTGGGAAAAGGCTAGGCAGATGATGATGGTCTACAGATGAGACCGCCCCAGAGGGACCAATTGGAGCCCCAATATAATCAAGTCAACTAAAACTTGGACGAAGTTGATTGCCTATATTTTGCTCAGCCTACTCACTATTTACTAGCGAATATTCACCCTTTCCAGAAATATTTTTGTCACTGGGATAAAAATTCCGTATCAATATTTCACAATTAGTTGCTTTTCAATGAACTAACTCAACCTATCACTGGACGAAAGTTTCTTGACTTTTATATAAACGGTTGAATAAGCAGCAAATAAAATACCTACATAAACGCCTAAATAGCTGAACTGATTTTGTTGAATTTTGGTACAGAGATAGATCCTGGACAAGATTATAGGCTACATTTTTTTTGCGAAAATCTATATTAACGCGAGCGGAGGCACGGGAAAAAGTGAGTACTATAATAAACATCAATATATTCATATACAGTTATTATTTACTAAGTAAATACTGTATTTAAGTAAATATAAATAACTTAAGTATGTTTGCTTTCCATTCAATTACCATATTTAGCGTTAACACAATATTAATTCCTCGAGGTTCGTTCGTTTGATATGCGTAATATAGAGGTACATACAATGACCAATATCTGATCTGATTTGCATCTGGTCAAGAACACGGATTTTAATTGCAAATTCAATTCCTTTATAGGGACACTTTTGAATTTTGTCCAGCAGGAAATGAGTACATGACCTACAATATTTCGTCATACTATTTATAGATAAAATTTTATCGTATTCATCATGTCAATTCGATTTCTAATCCGATTTAAGGTGTAAACATTGTGTTGTCAGAAAATGACAAATTCATTTTCTTGGTATAGTTATCGTCACCGAAAGAAGTGAAAGAAATAAAGTCAACGGGACAAACCCTTTTTTTTTGTTTGTGTAGCTACAATCAATTATTTATTTCCACAATGTCATTTTGACATGGTGTGCCAAAATACACAATGTACAAAACGTAGCTACATAGTTACTGTAGTTGTAAAGCATGATAAAAAAGTCGACTGATTATCGCAATGGCCTTGGTTTCGTAATTCTTTTTAACATAAGAATTAGAATAGAACTAAATTATGGAAATAAAAACGAGACTACCTGACCCCGCCATCTCTTGAGACCAAGGGCCAGGAAGAGAGAGATAAAAGTATTTACCTTTCATTTTCTTCTTCACATCACTAGACAGGTCCGTCAGAACTCCAGAGATCAGTCTCAGCTTCCTGTCCTTATCCAGCCTCATCATCTTCTTCTGCACCACCAGAATCCTCTCAACACTACTTCTGACATCATTCTCGAAGACTGTTGCCCCCAAATTCCTTAACTCTTTGACCATCCAGCCAACTTCTTCTATCACTTCTTCAAATTCTAAAGGCCTGTCTTCCATTAAACTCTGCATTAGTACTAAGGAAAGAAGATTCGAGATGGTAGCTACGGTGTTCTTCTGCTGTAAGCTGATGACGTAGTCAGCGATACTCTGGACCTGTTTGAACTGTTCTGGGGTAAGTTGTTGCAGGTCTAGAGGTTTGAGCGTCTCTTTGGAATGTGAGGTGTCGTTGTTGAGGTACTCTCTGACCGATAACGGCGAGCCTAGGTTGACGTAGATGTTGCCGAAGTGGTCGTTTAGACTGTGCAGCGCTTTGAGGAAACCCTGGAATTAAAATTTGTTGAATTAGTTTAACCGCTCCGGCCCCGGCGACACACCGGTGTGTCGCGAATTAATCGCGAATTTAATGTTTATTTACCTGTTACATAAGATTTATATTTTTTTGGGAATTTTCACATGTCGGGGCCGCACCGGATAATATATTTCTCTTTATCGGTTTCGATAACGGTGACTCATTGAAATTATTTCTGAGCATGAGCCCTAAAAGTCGCTAGACCGAATTTGATTTCTGCTAGTCCATGGGGCCGAAAGGTTCTGAAGTGGGGACCGCGTACCGTAAGATCTCACAAGGTGGACCTATGATTTGTTGAAGTCCGAGGGAATGCTGGATGCGAAATGCGCAGGACCGCTCGGTGTGGCGTCCCTTGCGGAAGGCCTATGCCCATTAGTGGACGTATTTCGGCTAAAATGATGATAAGACCGAATTTAGGTAGGTATGCGTTTGACTGTATAGATACGGACGAACAGATTCTGAAGAAGAATTAGCCAGGTTGCGGAAATACATGATTTATTCCACTCATTTTGACATGGTGTGACCTGTTTTTCTACCTAATCAAAAACGTAAAACAAAGAGTTGCCACACATAAATTAGGCAATGACGCAAGTGAACAGATTCATTTTAATTTACTGTAATACATGGGAAGTCCATGGTTCAAACCATTTTTGAGTGTTTTTATTTCATACGATATAATATTATGTACTTTGAGTGTCTCGTCCTAACATTAATTGATAGATTTATACCAAATATTGTAAAACTTTTATTTGAAAAATGAATCTCCGAAGTTTCTTGTTTAAGAATTGTTGAAGTTCAAAAGTGTATTTTAATGGTCTACTTATAATAATTGTAATAAATGAATTGACTTTGACTCTAAGTGCCAGAAGAATGTTAACAGATTGACCATGGGCCATCACAAAATCATTCCACCATACCATTTATACGTGAGATAGTACCTACAATACCTGTGACTAACCTTGCCACAGGTACTAGTGGTACATATCTATATAGATGCCAAGTTACATAGTATTATTTTTCGAGGACAAGAGCACACAATAAAGATGCACATACATAGTTATCCATTAGGGGTGTGTAACTACGTCTTTTACATGTGTAAGTACGATAATAATATGCGACTCTTGTGTTTAGGTAATTCTTAATCTATATGTACTAATATAATAAAGCTGAAAAGTTTGTTTGTTTGAACGCGCTAATCTCTGGAACTACCAGTCTGATTTTGAAAATTCCACATTCATGAGGAAGGCTATTTAGGATATACGGGAACGGGAAAAACCCGGATATACGCGTACGAAGTCGCGGGCAAAAGCTATAAAATGGATAAAATACATTTGCATAATTTGTTAGGAGTGGTGAGCCGGTTACCGATCATGGTTTTGATACTTATCAAAACCATGATCTGCAGTAACCGGGCCTTTTATTTTTTGACAACTTTGAGTAGGTACTTACTTAAAGTTGTCAAAAAATAAAAGGCCCGTTTTGACAGCAGGATACAACATTACTTTACTAGTAAGTATGAAAGAGACATGAAATAAATCTCTTTGTTGTATTCTGCTGTCAAAACGGGCCTTTTATTTTTTCACAACTATAGAAATGTTCCTACGTCACATACAGTAAAGAATTTTATCGAAACAATTGTGACTAAGTAAGTAATTCGAATTCTTAATGAAAATCAGCTGCCTAGCCTCATCTCAATGATGTTGGGTTCGGCTTCCAGTCTAGTCCAGGATAGGCGGAGGCTCTATGTAAAATACTGGTAGTCGGCTTCATCTAGTAACTGAATGAATTCGGTACACCCCTTGGCAAGACTGGTGTCAGATTTTTTGCATTCTAGCTTCTGACCATCCGTAACGACTGTCAAAGATCTACAAATGACAGCCGGATCAGTGCCAAGGTATAGAGAAGTCTCAGGATGTAATGAATGGTCACCCATCCAAGGATCATCCTCGGCAAAAGCTGCTTAACCTCAAACACTGAATCGTGGGCCATTATTATTTAGCCACGAGCTCGTCAATTTTTAATAGAAGATAGAGATAATGAACTCTTTAATTTAATTTATCCGACCTTACATGTATGGAAGTATGGGACTTTAACTCTTTCAGGGTCAGTAGTTAGCGATCATAACTGACTAAATGTGTTAGTATGGGTACACACCTCTGCCTAACCGTTCGGAGACAACAGGCGTGAGTGACATTATAGCCCAAAACATAAACTCCAACTCAACTCGAACTCCATCTGAGCTTGTCATAAATTGTTTACGCATTTGCTGTTTCTCTCGAGTACGAAAACGTCAATTACCTAGACAAGTGTTCATTGACATTGTCGTGCTCATGTTGAAATTGGAGTTAGAATTGAGTTGGATTTTACGTTTTGAAATATGTAAAGGCCTAAGTATGCCTATATACCGGTCTCTAGAGAACCATCTATCCCTGTAGGCAGGGCTGGGCAGTATTTGAATTACTTGTAATTAAAATACGTAATTGAAATACAAACGCGTATTTGTATTTCATTACTTCTTAAAAATTTAATTTAATTGCTATTTCAAATACCGGACGTTGGGGTATTTTGTAGTTAGTATTTCAAATACTTATGAAGTTATGACTTCAAAATACATTTGATCATAAATAAATTTAGCAAACTTATTAATGGGTGCGTACTGCAGAAAACAGCGCTCGGTAGCTTTCGTATGCATAAAGGCCAACCTAATCTAACACCTGACTGTATTTTGTAAGTATTTTAAACAAAAATATTTAAATAAAATACTGTACTTATTTTGTATTTTATATTTAAAATACATGCGAGATAGTATTTTGTCATTTGTATTTAATTAAAGCAAAGCATGTATTTTGCCCTGCTCTGCCTGTAGGTACCAAGCGATTTTGTCGGAAAAGCGTAAAACGTGAAAATCACTTTCGCATTGAAAATATTAAGATTTCATTGAGGTACTCCGCAGTAACTAAACACTATTGAATAAATTCCGTCTCGATATTTTTGACTTGTTACAACCAAACGATGACCTTTGTACGTCAAATAATGACGATTGTCAAACATACAATGACGAGAACCGTAGAAAAATATTGACGCAATAAGTTAGCAAGTTAAAATTTTGTCGGAAATTCTTAGATTTATCTCAAGCATGTGCGTGGATATTAGGTAATTTACATACCTACGTTAGATAAAATTAATTACAGTGTCCAAAGGTGATATTTTTTATAACGTTATCTCGTCACTATGTACCTACTAATTATGTTGGTTGGCAGCCAACATTTTGTATTGGCCTATTTAGGTATTCGTCATTTTGATTGCATTCCTTTTTAGGGTTCCGTACGCAAAGGGTAAAAACGGGACCCTATTACTAAGACTCCGTCTGTCTGTCACCAGGCTGTATCTCATGAACCGTGATATACTGAGGCTTCCGGCGACTGGGACCGCAATTAACTAGGACCGCGGTCCCAGTCGCCGGATCCATAAAAAATAAATATATTTCTTCCGGCGACTGGGACCACTCTTAAATAACTTAAAAAAATCTATAATTCAAGCCAAAATCGGTACAGTCAAACGAAACAATTTTTAAAATCAAAAAGGATTTTTCTTCAATTATTACATTTAAAAATTGTTCGTATGACTGTATATTTTTTGATTTCAGTTATCATTTATGAGTGGTCCCAGTCGCCGGAAGAAAGAAGATTATTTTTTACGGATCCGGCGACTGGGACCGCGGTCCTAGTTAATTGCGGTCCCAGTCGCCGGAAGCCTCGATATACTAACTCTTCCGCTCTGGGTGGAGCGCCAGCCAAGCCATTTGATTATTTCCCATCATAAAAAAAAACCAAGCGAGGCTCCGTCATCCAGGTAAGTACTTTATTTTATGTAAGCAATAAATCTTGGTAAGTACATGTATTTTTTTTTTCAATTTGTAAGATCGGTAGAAAATATGTAGATAATAACTGCAAAACAATAGAAGCTATAAATATTTTATTTTATTATTTATATGCTAATTTAATTTCTTAAATATGTGACATAAATATTTATATTGCTACGATTTGAATACATTGAATGGCACAAGCCTACAATGGAATTGACAGAACGCTTCGTAAAATATGGATTTACGAAACATGCTGCCTCTTTTCCCACGAGGTAATTATTTTCAAATAGCGTATACCGCGACTTCGGACGCGTATATCCAGTTGTTTCCCGTTCCTCTTGGAATTTCCTGTTCCCGTATAGCCTATAGCCTTCCTCATTAATGTGGCTATCATATCCAAAAATAATTTTCAAAATCGGTTTAGTAGTTCCAGAGATTACCCCTAAAAGTTCTTACTAATAATAAAAGTGCGAAAGTGACTTTGTTTGTTAGTTACGCTTCAAGCCTAAACTGCTTAACCCTGGACTCTGGGGACGGTTATAGGCTATTTTTTTGCGAATGTCTATGTTTATTAACGCTTGCGAAGACGCAGGCATAAGCACTGATAAATGTTAAATGATTTAAGTATGTATCAGAAGACCAAACTCATGACCCAGCATTAAAAGAAGACTGTACATTGAGGGTGAGGAGATTGCATATGTCCAGGATTACATCTATTTTGGCCAAATAGTTTCCTTTCAGGCGCGGCATGATGAAGAAGTTGCTCGACGCACCGAAAGCGCCTAGAGGAGCTTTTGGTCAATGAAGGATCTTCTCAAAGGAGATCTCCCGCTATGCCTCAAACGGAGAATTATGGACATGTGCATTCTTCCCATACTCACGTGCGGTGCACAAACCTGGTCTTTGACACTTCAGCAGAGGTCCAGACTCGAGGTTTGCCAAAGAGCTATGGAGCGCAGTATCCTAGGAGTTCGAATTTCGGACCGTGTAAGGAAGGCTGCTTGTCTTAAGTAGGATTGGGCCAGACACGTTTATCGTATGTTTGATGATCTGTAGGCTAAAAGAACCACTAAGTGGAAGGCTAGGCGACATCGCGGTAGACCAAGGTGGAGGTAGACAGACGAACTCGACTCTTACCGGAAGGACTGGCCCGCAATGGCAGAGGACAGGTGTGTGGAAAAGGGAGATGGACACCTTTGCCTAGCAGTGAGACATAACGGGCTAAATTAGATTAGATGTAGCAGATGTAGGTACTTATGATTGTTTTTTTTTTTCAAAATTGGGTAACACACCAAAAAACTATAGAACCGAAAATATCTTCGACTGTTTGATGTATATGTCGAAGCCAATTAGCTTAATCAGCCGTTTAATTGGTTGGATAGCCTTTTCATTTTAATGCACCGATTTTTCAACGACCTAAGTGACATCTTTTGTTCAATATCGTTTAATGACTTGCCCATGTCAGTGATATCGCTGATTAAACGGCAGAGTTCAATGAAAAGGCTAGAATTTTAATGAAACGGCGGATTTAGCTAGTTGGCTGCGACATATACAAAATATGCGACACTGGTGTCAATCAAATCTAATATCTAAAAGATAAAATAATCATATTTGAAGCACTAAGCAGGAGTGCTGAAAACTGTATTTGATACTCGCTATCGGTGACTAAACTCAGGTCAAGGTGCGAATAACGATAATAGGTATGATATTGATAACAGTATCACCTAATTTATCAAGTTTTAACTTTTAACTATTTAACCTCCTGATCGTTTTCGGTCATGGCGGCCGATCTCAACGGAGACAATTTTTAGTGCACAACTGTGTGCGCAAACACAGGTGCGCTCCCTCTTCCATCACTCTCATATCATAATCTCATGGGACCGCAATGCGACTCGATTGAACAGATCTGGCGCAGGACCAAACGGTTTAACATGCTTTCCGAAGTACGGGGCAAAAAAAAAATCCCGGTAGCTGGAGGTATGACCAACTACCGGGCTTTTTTTTTAAGCATGGGAAATTATCAAATGACTCCTTCCGCTCTGGGCGGAGCAGAAGGGAGTGTCAGACTCTCACTGCGTTCCAGGGTCGCGGAGACTCTTTCGAACAAATTCCGCAACCCTGTCAGGCTCTGGCCCTATATAACGGGCCCCGTCTAATGTCTAATATGCTTTCAGGCGCGCATACACAGCGCGCCGTCGACCCGGGAGCTACCGGGCTGCTACTGGGAAATTCCTAATGGAAAAACCGGAATACACTTCTTGCAAGCGCGACTGACGAGCTTGTTGAAATGTTGCTTTATGCGCTTCTTTTTTGATTGCGTAAATGTCATCTGTGTGTGAGCTGACCTGTCCACAGTGCTTTAAACCAAGAGCCACATAAGATGTGGCAATGTTCTGGTTTGTAATTTCGGTCTGGGAATTGAATTTATTTCGTTTATACCAAAGGACTGCAACATATTTATTTCACAGTTGTTTGCTGCTAATACTACACGACGTTTTACCTCCGTCCTAGTTTAATATTAGTTTGGAATTCACATAAGTAGGACTGTCTATCTATAGGGCTGTCTGTCCTACCTACGCAACTACGACCGGAACAATGAATGATGTAACTTGGAGCAAGTTCACAAGTCGAGTAATAGGTATAGCGAAAGTAAATGCGTTAACCGACTGCGAACAGAGGGCTAGCACGAATGTTTTGACGTATAGTAACGTTATAGTATCGTTAACATTAGTGAATTTTGAATGTAAAAAGAACTATAACCCCATAGTATTTTGGTTTAATTTTATGCGACATACACAGCTTGTATCATACAAAAATATGAATATAGTATCCAATTCAATTAATATTATGTGCGAAACGATTATTATAACAGTATTAATAATTTTAGCAAAATTTTACGTCAAATACATAAGACATCTGTGCAAAATAAGATATGATAATAGAATAATGCGCACAGCAAAGGAGTGGAACTCTGTGCCTGCGTCTGTGTTTCCAAAAGCTTATACAACCCTATTAATCTCTTTAAAGTTAGAGTGAACAGGCTCCTTTTGGGTAAGCTCGCTCCATCGTAGACTTTGTCTCTGTCATCTCTGACATTGACTAGAGTCAAGAGCAAACCCATCACTAATAAAAATAAGGAACGGGGAAAAATATTATTAGGATAAACCATATTCTATAGAAGTAGGTAGGTACCTACTCCTCCGGCATACCTTATAGATGAATTAGCTTGTTATATTTCTTAGTCTATTCATTTCATTGATGGCGTCATTATTACATGGCCGAGTCCCAGTTAATTTCGAACAGTCTAATTCTTCTATCAGGAGGCCTTCTATTGATGTGACACGTACGCTTGGCCGGCAGCGAACAACTTTGAACCCAAGTATACAAGTCTCATGGTGGGCCTACCATAAACGAATGCGTATACAAAATTTCGTGTCCCTGCTATTTACCGCTGAGGAGATCTCTCGTACGGAGCCGATCCTGGCAGCAGCATCAGGTCACGTTTATGATTAACATGCATTGTCATCGGTTCTGGACCAGCATGCAATTTCAGCTCATTCGGATACCGGGAAGTGGGTCAAATTTAACTTGCAAGATTTGTTAACATACATACAAGTCAAGTTAAATAAAAGCTTTAAAAAAAAGAGAGTATCAGCATTGCCATTCAACGTGGCAATGCTGCCAGTGCATGTTCTGAGCATTTTTCCCGTTAATAGTGATGTGGACGAATTTTTCGATGCCCTCTTAGTTCTTCCCCTCCCCTTTATATCCTGTTTGTACATTTATGCATATTTTATTTTATTTTTTTTTTATTGAGGAATGGGCTAGTTCTTTACCTCGATCACGTCTGATGGAAAGCGATGGATGAGGTCTATGTAGGAGCGAGCGCGAGCGTGCCCAGAAGATGCCTTGACCACTGGTAGTCCCACGCGGCAACACAGCAGGCTGTTTGACGCCGGATTCCGGTGGGAGGGTGGTCCACTGGTCCCGAACCAGGTGGGCGTTAGCACTACCACCGCAAGGGAAGGATTGGACAGTCTTACAAGCAGTTAGGTGAGACTGACCAGGATGCGCCGAGCGCTCGGTTCAGTTGAGTGTCTGACGGAACAAATTGCGCTACACGAGGAGGCTCCTTCATGCATCTCAAAAAATAATTAATTGCTTGATAAGTACTATATTTATCATATCAATATCTTTTCAGGTTCAACACATTATAGCGACAAATGACGTCACACAAAGGTGTGGAAATACGGCGCGGAATCACTTTACTTATCTCTGCTCTACTACTACAATATTTTGCATACACTAAGGTCAATATAACATTATCTGCTGTTGATTAATAACATGGGTGGGTCGGCCTTGTGACTAGTTTACGAAATGTGACATTGACCTCTTTATTTACTACTATAGGTCCATATTATAAGTGATTGACGAATCGGGTTTTACTATTGCCAAATTTTGTAGTTGTTATTCAAAGTTAAAGTTATTAAGTTATATGATAGGCACGCGCTTGACCACTATCTCACCTTATGGTAAGCGATGATGTGGTCGAAGATGGAGCACGCTTGCCTAGAAGTAACCTATTCACTCTTGACTTAAAGACCCAGACCCAAAACCCCAGGTTTATGGGATTGTTAGATTATAGTTTTATTTATTTAGAAATGAAGGTCATATTTCTGTGATTTCATTTTTTTTTAGCTCGAGCTCGAAACTCACTAACTGGTTACTTACATAAAAAATACTTGTGCGCCTGCGCACACATGGTAGCTACCTACAATAGGCTGTTATCTACATTGCCTATTGTAGGTAATTAATTTAGGAACTTTGAGGATAATAATGAATTGGATAATCTACGAAACTAACTTTCCTGCATTTTGACATTGTAATGTTATTTCTAAATATTACCTCGACATAATGTTTTTTCTTTTGAAACTAAATGATTTATGACTAATTATGACTTTTAATTTATGCAGTGTTTTATAACATACTTAGCCTGTAATATTTATTTATTAACCATGTTGATTATTGCCGAAAAATTATAAATGTGAGAACTTTATGTAGCAACAAAACTTTAACAAGGAACTAATTTTAATATTTTAGCGAGAACTAATATATGATATCAAATGTAGTTACAATACTTATTATCACATTGTTGGTTGGGAGTTTTTAAGCAAGCGTGCTCCGTCGTCCATCACATCATCGCTTACCATCAGGTGCGATAGTCCAACGCAAGCCCATTTATACAAATAATAAATAAACTTTTTTACAAAAAATATTGTTTTTTTTATTTTTCACTTTTTAGTGGTACCCCACACCTAACAACACCACTGGAAAGTCATAGGAAACCAAAAATACGCAATTCCGAATACATGGATGATTTTTGCACATATTTTTTCCAGCTATTTGGATTTAAAAACCAAAGAACTGAACCGATTTTGATAAAATTTCAATGGGACCAATCGAGAAGTATATCCTTTCATATAAAATAAGAATTTTTCAAATCGGTTCATAAATGACGGAGATATGAGGTAAAAAACACAAAAAAGAAACATACAATCAAATTGAGAACCTCCTCCTTTTTTTGAAGTCGGTTAAAAATAAAATAATATTTGGTGACACACATGACACATCACTTGAGAATGGTAAGTTTTATTTAAATACGGACTATACAAACTAAAAAGGGTCCCCGGAAATTCAAAAAAATCCGGAAAAAAGAGGAAGTGCAATTTTTTATGGATTTTTGCATGACATTTAAACAGGTCGTCAAATCAGGTCAGCTGGTCAATAACAAAATAAAAAAAAACCAATATAGTTGGTACTCACTCCAGTAGACTCCTTAGGTTTGGGCACGCCAAGATGCTCATAGGCGAAGAGGGAGTGCTCCATCAGCCTGTCGTAGCTGATGTTCACGGGAACTATCGTGATGTCCGACACTTCGTGAGCGAAGAACGGGACCAGGGTCATGGATAACATACCTGGTGACAAAAGACTGTGCTTCAATTTATAATCAGAAAAGCATTTTTACCCAATCGACGAAGTATTTTGCTGCGATTAGTGGTCGTAAACGCTTGCACTGCTACTGAGCATGTCCTCGGTTTGATTCCCGAAACGGGCGATGCTATTATGGGGTTTTTCCATTTGGGAATTCTCAGTAGAGATGTCAGCATAAGAGACGGGGCCCGTTAGGTCCAGTTCCAGGGCCGCGGTAACGTTCGAACAAATTCCGCAACCCTGGCAAGCTCTGGCCCTAACGGGCCCCGTCTACTTTGCTGACATCTCTTTGAGGCGCGCGTGGAGCAAAACACGCCGTCGACCCCTGGCTTTGATCGGACGGCGATCCACCCAACGGTCGCCGTCCGCAGACCCACGCCTACGGTGGCCGGGAATCGCTCTGCGACTCCCGACGCCCGGGGCGTCTCCCCACCCTTATTCCCCTTGGCAATAAATTTGAAAGTGATGGACCGAACTACGGACTTTCACAGGCAGGTAAACCTATTATTCACCTAATTAAGCCACACCAATTCGGTCTTTAAATACAAAATCTACAGTGCGAATACATCACATGTTAGTCTATATAATTTCATTTGTCTTAAGATTGCAAACACTTCATCATTCTGCTTAAATAAATAGCAGGAACTACACACTATTTTACTAGAACAAATAGGAATTAATATGTTGTGTACTAAGAAACGATGTCAAAAGCTTTGAGCAAAGTATGCTTGACTTTGAAAACCAGAATGACAGAATATAAATTGTTACATTATTTTACTCACGTAAAGGTTTCTACTTAGGTATAACACTTTTTTTTTCTCAGCATATTTGACTTCACTGTTATATGAGTGGACATGGAAAATGCAATTCGTGATAAGTAGAGAATATGGCTCATATAAGCGCAGTTTCATGTCTGCGTCAATATTCGCACAACATTTCAATTTATGTTTCTCTAATTAACGTTTATTTTTCAGCATCACCAGAAATTATGGTCTGCTCTCAGGCTGAGTATATTGGTTGGTTACATACATAATCAGCACATAATGTTACCATGGGATACACTATGGGCTTCTAATGAGGAGGCCTGTATTGTGTCCCACTTGTGGTAAAATAGAGTCCCAGAGCAATGGTACCAGCAGTGATGAGAAGGAGTGGGTCATACCGCCACGCGGGTCTAAAGCGAGGTGGTTGATTTCATGGATCACATTACTAAGTTCATCAACTTACCATATTTAGGAGGCATACTCTTATTGCTCCTACTCCTAGTGCCTTCAAGGAAGAACTCGATAGGAGCGCAATGCTTCGCAACCACGGTCCGGACGTACTGCTTCAAAGTGGCTGCGTACAACGGATCCCCGGCCAACGTGCGACGTATGTAGAACGCGCAAGTCTCTCGCATGCGACGCCCTATGACCGCCATGGAGTAGAAATCTAGAAATAATAGGCATATTAGAACCGTGTTTTTTATTAAAGACCTGTGGAGAGCAAATGTAGATGAGAATTTGAACTTTATAGATATTAGAGTAAGTATATTTCTTCAGGATTTATCTCTCATATTATTTATTAATTTTTACTATTCGCAAAGATAGAGGCAGCCACGGTCGGGTGTTAAACGCTTATGGTTTAAGACCGCACATGCCACATCTTTTGAATAAAAGGGATAAAAAACATAATACATATGTTAATTTTGACATCCTGAAAAGAACAATGTACTATATTGCTACACAATAAGTTGACATCTTATTGTAAAGTCGAAACCATTTAGTATATTAAGATATTCATACAATTTAAGATTTTCATCTCAGTTCTCACAGTTGATAAACAATAACTAGTTTTTACTACACAATTTATAGGTAGTTTCAACTTTTTACAACATAGTTGTTAATGTTTTCAATTTATAACAAGCAAATTGCCTCAAATAGGTACCAACGAATTATTTACGACTAGACAAAAGTTTTTCGTCATAGTCTCGACACAACAATGGTAGATATTAAAGCTCTCTGATTTCCAAGCCTACAACTGCCACACATCTTAGCGTCAGTAGTAAACAATAAAAACATACACACATACCCATGCCAGCAGCCACAGCCGGGAAGTCAATGTCAAAGTGATAGCAGAGGTACGTCATCAAGCAGAAGTCTGCGTAACTTCTGTGTGTGGGCAGGAACAGTACTGGATTCTTGCCCATTATTGTCTTGAGCTACAAACGTAATTTTACAGGATTAGGATTATAGGGTGAAAAGAAATAGAATAATGCGAACAGTCATTCCAAATTCAACACTATGTTAATATTATTTTAATGTTTTTTAGTGCATTCAAGGCTTATATAAAATAAAATATATAATTATAAATAAGATAAATATGCTTGGATATTATTTTTGCTGATTTATTTGGCAGAGCATCAGCATTTTCCCATGGTTTTGCTCCTGTAGCTTTTCACATTTATTTAAAATATAAATACTTAGTAGTTTATTCAGTGATAGTGATAGTCTCTCTCAAAAAGTGAAAAAAAAATTGAAATTAGAACAGTACTTTCTTTAACAAACATATGATATTATTATAAAGATTAGTACTTCCTTTTAGAAACATAAACAGACAGGCAATTCTTCTTCAAAATATTTGGTAGTTTTGAATTGAAAACATGTTAAAGGTTAAAACCATGTACATACCTATAGGTTTTCTTGTAATCTTGAAGTAAAGAATATAATCAGAAAAAAAAAATTGGAAGAAAATAACTGAAATAATCAATATTTTGCATCAATCCACGGTTGGACAAGGTTTAAAATGTTTTCATTAGCACCGCTGCCGCCCCGGCGACACACCGGTGTGTCGCGAATTAATCGCGAATTTAATGTTTATTTACCTATTACATAAGATTTATTTTATATTAGGGAATTTTCACATGTCGAGCCTGAGCGGTTAATAGTGATAGGTTTTCTTAGTTACTTCAAAAGCCGCAGCTTCATTGACAAACATCTTAATCTTCATCATGAAGGATATCTTCAGGAAGACAACCCCCATCCACCTGATGACATGGATCTTCTTATCGAGGCCCATCTCCTCCAAGTAATTGTGCACTTCTTGGTGCAACTTTTCTTTGCTGACACCAGTTCTTGAGCATTCCTGTAGCAATTTTAAAATAATTATAGTATTAAGTAAGTTACTAAGTAAGTACCTATATTTTTTAAGTGTAAATCTTGTTACTGGTGGTTAGGGTAACTGCTGTTTTTTTTTCAGTATTGTATGAGTAATTACTAAGCTAGCACTATTTATTTAATTACAGGCTGATTCAAATAGTAATGTTGCTAACAGCTTTTTCGTAAACTATAATAAGTTATCCAGTTGCTGGCGAACTTTTAAAGCTTAAGATGCAGAAAATGATCTTTGCAACTTATGATTTAGCCTTGATATTCGGACGATAGGTACATTGGCAGTATATTAAGATTTCAATTAAAATACTTACCGCTTCGATAATTGCGTCCAAATAGACTGAATTAGCGACGATATCCTTGAGATCTTGTGGTGAACAATATTTGTCTAGCGTCAGGGTTCGTTGAGGATACCAGTTCCGAGTCATAAAACTGAAAATCCCTAACTGCGTCCTCCTCGGCTCCATAATATCAACAAATACCACTTGTTCACTCATTTTCACAGTTTTATTTTCAACCAAATTATCACAAACTTCAACACATTTCTGAATTTTGTTTAGAGGTTATGCACCGAAAAACAATATAAAAGACCATGTACCATACAGCTTCAATTAAAATATGAAATCTACTAATTAATTTTACACGTAAACAGCGTTATGAAATTAATAATTTTTAGTAAACCGGACAACCTCTCCCTTTCGCAATGTCATAATTACTGACAGACTTGACAGACAGAGTGACAGGACAGACAAGTGACAGACAGTGAGCAGTGAGACCAGCACCAGCACGCGCCGCCGTCTATATCTAATAGAATTAACGTTTAGTTTACGGCTACGTTTTATTTAACAAAACTGGTGTAGATTTTTTCAATATCTATAATTTTTATACAAACTGTGTCTACCTTGGTAAATATTAGGAGAAACAATGACCAATATAATTTAAAAAAAGAAACCATTGACAACTTAATTTGGTCGGGTTATACGCGGAGATTTAGTATGGAAAAGTAATGAAAGCAGATTTTTTTTTTAAATACAACACTTTGTCATTCAGAATGTGAAATTTTGGTCACTATGACTTCTTTAGGAGTACTAATTTTTGTATAAATTTGGGAAGAAATCACAGCATTTAAATCTTGAAATGAAAATTTAACACCGTGACTACCGCCACCCCACATCATGGTATATCTCGTAAAGAACTGACCTGATTATTTGCAAAATATGGAAGTGATTGGAGTTCGTGGTCCAGTAGTCATGCTCATGAAATCATCAAATGACTCCTGCCGCTCTGGGTGGAGCGGGAGAGAGTCTCAGAATCTTACCGACTAAAACCCATACGTGCTCCTCGTAGTGCCTTTTGCTTTCCAGGGCCACGATAACTCTTTCGAACAAAATCCGCAACCCGGGCAGGCTCTGGCCCTAACGGGGTCCTTCTCCTATGCTGACATCTCTTTGAGAGGCGCGCGTGGAACACAACGCGCCGTCGACCCCGGACCCTGGCTTTGATCGGATGGCGAGAGCCACCCAACGCTCGCCGTCCGCAGACCCGCACCTACGGTGGCCGGGAATCTCCATGCGACTCCCGACGCACGGTGGGCTGAAATCGCGAAGTTGGGACTTAAGGATTTTTAAATATATATTTGTATTGTATATACTTATACCATACTTTTATGTTTTGGAACTTTTTTTTTAAAGTAGGTTATTACCCTAAAATTTCAGAGATTTAATTTGTATGAATAAAACAAAGAATTCGATGCATGGTGCATATTATTAGGATTATTATTATTAGTTTGTTGTAAATATTTTGTGCAACTGCATTCCACACCACTCTTTCCACAACACCAAAACCGGTTTTCTTATCAGTAGACGAGTCGTCATTAGTGACGTGCGCCAATCAGAGGGCAGTAAATTTGCAGGTAAAAAATATTTGGGGTAGCAAGTTGAAAACAATGATATATGATATCAGTTCGTTGTAACCACCCTTTACATACGGACTACCCGCTCGTTACTTGATTTTTGTTAAAAGTTGATTTTCGAGAATTTTGTGAAAATGTTTAGTGATTTAGTTACTAATGTTGATATGTTTGTGAAATTGAAATCAAGTGGTAGTATTAAGGATCATAACTTTTTATACAGTGCTATCAAGTCAAAATTGTGTGATTTAAATCAAGATAATGATAATTTGCTAAAGGAATTCTGCGCAAAGTATTGTTATAATACTTATAAAAAATGGGAAAATGCTAAACGAAAAGAACATACATTTAGAAGTAAATACAGTGATTGGTTGGCATCGGAGATAGTTTGGCCTGAGTTTATGAAAGATTTTGCAAAAAACGACGACGATCCAGTTCCTAGCACATCAACTACATCTCATGAAAAGGTGTCTGTTGGTACATCAACTCAAGTAAGTCCGAGAAAACCATTTACAGAATTAGGTCCTAAACAAAAAAAGAGACGTACGGAACTTACTACGCAAACTATTGCTTCAGAGGAGTTGTCACATGTCCATGTTTTTAACTTAAAAGCAGAAGGAAAGGAAGATGTTGCTGACATATTACAGCATCTGCTCAAGCATCCACAGGACGTGCAAAAAGTAAAAGATTGTCTTTTTGGAAATAAAAAGAAATCAGTATTCTCTCCAGATGAAGCTTAAGGCTTGTTTTTGTCTTTGAAATTGTCAAAATGGCAATATAATACGCTACGAAAAAGTATCGCAGAAGTAACTGGTACCAACGTATATCCCTCTTACTACGCACTGCAAAATGAAAAAATTAAATGTTATCCACCTAAAACTGCTATTGTAGTAACAGATAAAACGGCTACGATAGAATTGCAGGCACTATTGGATATTACTGTGAAGAGAATTATAATGTCAAACGAAATTAGTGAAACTTGTAAAGATTTGACACTGATTAGTAAATGGGGATTTGACGGAGCTTCGAATCAAGCCAATTATAAGCAGAAAGTTGGAAGAGAAAATGAAGAAGATGAGGACTTTGACGATTCTAGCGTATTTATGGGTAGTTTGATTCCTATCAAATTAGTGTCTAGTGACAGAGTTATATGGGAAAATGATTCCCCAAATTCCTCATTATGGTGTCGTCCGCTGTTTTTTAAATTCATGAAGGAAAACAAATTCAGCATTTTGCAAGAAAAAAATGCGATTGAGGCAGAGATTAACAATTTAGTTAAGACAGTGGTTGATGATTTGACCATCTCGCACAACCTAATACTAACCATGATAGATGGTAAAGCGACTGCAGTTCTTTGCGATACATCAACACAAAGATGTGACATATGTAAAGCTACTCCAAAGGAAATGAATGATTTGTCCTTGGTTTTGGCAAAAGAAATTGATGTCGATTTATATAAATATGGTTTATCGTCGTTACACATCTGGATACGATTCATGGAATGCATTCTTCATATAGCGTACAGATTAGATTTGAAGACATGGATGGTGAAAGGTGACAGTAAAGCTATTATGGAGAGCAAAAAGAGAAATATTCAGGAAGCATTTAAATCCGAAACAGGACTTTTAATTGATGTTGTGAAACAGGGTCATGGTACAACAAATGATGGGAATACTGCGAGGAGATTTTTCGAAAACCCCGATATTGCAGCTTCGATCACAGGAGTAAATGAAGAATTAATAAAAAGATTTAAAACTATATTAGAAGCAATTTCGTCGGGTCACCGTATTGATATATTGAAGTTTAAAGATTATACCAAAACCACCATGGAACTATACATTGAATTATATAATTGGTTTTACATGCCTGCAAGTGTTCACAAAGTTTTAGCTCACGGAGCAGCTATTATTGAAAGCTTGGGTATAGTGCCCATTGGAAAATTATCCGAAGAAGCAGCTGAAGCACGCAACAAAGATTTTCGGAGATATCGTGCTCATAATTCGAGGAAATTCTGTAGAAAAGCTACTAATGAAGATATTTTGAACAATTTGTTAATCAGCTCTGATCCACATATTTCAAAGATACGACACAAACTGGTGCGAAAACACAAAGCCTTTTCAGAAGAAGCAACAGCTTTGTTGATCGTTAATACATTTGTTGACGATGATGATCAAGAAAATTTAGGGGTTTTAACTGAAGACCCGTTATTGTCAGAGCATGGTGTTGAGCATGGTGCAGGCCCCTCCTAAAAATATTGGTAAATGATTTGAATTTTGAATTTGTCTTTGTAAGTCTCACACATACAGAACACAGATTTGTAGTCGTGGATTAGGCCTATTGGGGAGACCACTGATAAAAAAAACGCGCCTAGTTCTCTACCTCTGGGGTGGTGTGGAATAGAGAATACAATAATTATCACTGCTAAGTATTCTGAGATTTAGGTGACTTTTAAGATATTTTCGTTCAAAAAAATCTAAAAAAGTCTAACTACCTACTAAGTCACAGTAAACTACAGTAGACGATTAGATGCAAATAAATTGTACTATTAAAATACTTATCCAACAATTGGAAGAAATTTGAGATTTTGTAGACTTAAATGCGATTTTAATAAGAAAAAAAAAAAAAAAAAAAATTCTCCTAAATCGCAGCAAAGCGCAGTAGCTGACTAGTTGTAAAAATAAGCTAATAAATAGTACAATTTAAATATATACATCGCAGTTGGAGATGTTTTCAGATTTTTGAGATTCTTTAGATTTTATGATTTTTTCTATACAAAAAAATATTTAAAAAATTGTAGTACTAAAAATAATGCGTAAAATAAAAAGTCATAGAACAATAATTTACTGTATTAGATAGTAGAACAAATTTGCATCATTAATCAGTAAAAATAAGATGACTTTTTTTTTAATGTCCTAAGTCCACTACGTATATAAATCAACCCACCGTGCGACGCCCGGTGCATCTCCCTATGTTGCGGCGGCTGGGGCGTGAGGGTTGTCTCTCCCTCACGCGGCCCGCTTCCTTCTTCACTAGCATTGCTGCTTCGCAGAAGGAGGTGACGGCTTCCCACCACACGACAGTTTCGCCCCAGCGCGGCGGCGTAGCGCCTCCACGCGCCGAGCGTGAACGTGACCCATGGCGGCATCCGGTTTAATATGCTTACTTCATTATTGACAAAGGGTGAACGAACCAATGGAAACCTACTGATGGAAATAGGCGATAAAAAAAAAACCGTTTGTATACTACTATTTTTATTCAGTGTAGAAATTTACTCAAAGTCTTACAATTAGCACCAAGATATTTCAATAATTGTATCTCCAAAATATAATTTTTTAATGATTGTACTTAATATAATCGATTTATTTCAAAACAATATTCCAAACGTAATATGGCACACAATTGAATAAAATTTTTAAAAATAACGTATCAAAAGGTAATTTTGTAAACTTAAAAAAAATGCCAATGAGAAAACGCACATATAAAACATTCACAGGAGAATTTCTGGAAAAATCTTGGATTTAATATAGGAATATTTATAATGTATATCCCTGTAGTCACCGAAAATCGAAACTACTCATAGGTATTTATCGGCCGTCAACTGGCTGTAACCATGTTACGTCCCATACAACTTCCTTAAATCTAGTGCATAAATTGGTTCACACATATTAATCACAAATTCAGCAAATAATTATCACCATGTCAGCAAAACAATTTGAATATGAGAATATTGTCATCTCATTTTGTCATCTACTAAAATACACTTATACACTAATACAAAAATAAAAGAAAACATAAGCCCATTTTCACTAACACCAGGCGACTCATCAGTCAGCGTCTAAATATGATTGGGATTTTTGTATTTTTTAGTTGAGCCCAGCGAAAATCCAACAAAGCGCTTTATTAGACATTAATTAAGGCCCGTTTAGACAAACGCAGTTTCGCAGAGTTTTTGTCGCCTATTGCTAGTAAAAAAGGGGAATCATTATTTGTAATCATTACGACGTCATGTCTAATACTTAGATTGAATCTTTGGTCAAGACTCGTTAATCTTAAAGTTACAGCTACAATATAAGGGCTTTGCCAAAACATTTGTGGCGCTTGCCTCCTAACAAAAACTTACGATCTAAACATTATCAAGTGATATTGAATTAATTTTCATTAGTTAAGAGCATCTAAACCGGAGTCGGTAATAGACCCGTGTCCTACAAAGTTAGGGGTGAACAGAAAAATGATCGGAAAAGAAATAAAAAACATGTTCATTGAAATATAGGAACGTACCTACTTATTCATAAAATTGTACTTAATGGACAATAAAGAAATTCCAGTTTTAATCTAAGAAATAATAATTACGAGAAATCTCAACGAAAATACGTTGTTTTTTGTTGCATTTCGCAAGAGTATTTTTAATTGTGTAAATGAGCTCAAGGCTTCTAAATAGCTTCTCAAGCATTCTTTGTCTTTTAGCAAAGTTTAGAAAAATATTTAACTTTCATTTCAAGGGAGTTTCTCCAAAGTAGATACAAATTTTATTTTTGATTTCAAATCTTAATTGACTACGGTCATTGTGACCTATAATATGGTCGGCAGAAAGTTACCTTATGATTAAACTCCTGTTTAATTGCTCTATGGTCCAAGAGTAAAACAACACTTTCTACAAAAATATCACATTTATCACACGTCACATTTGGAGATAGATATTGACTAGCACGACCGCTGCTACAGTCGCAATTTATACCTTATGACCATTGTCATAAGAGTCACATGAGCCCTTGTATAAAGGGCTCTATACCTACCAATACTAGTACCAAATAATAGTTCCCCAGTTTCCTTCTCCTCTAATGAAACAAACACATCTTGAGATTCGCCATTTCGGCGCTGAAGATTCGTGATTAGATCTAATAAGTTCAATGACGAGATGAATGGCACAGTAAATAGCTGTCATGTAAGATTTTCAACCTCCATATCTCCTCGAAAACCTTCTATGAAAATGTTACTACATACGTAAAATGTTAATATTACGGGATTTAAAGCTTTCAGTTGCATTTATTAAAGTTTCAGTGTCAGACAAAGCATTTTATTCTTGTCTTTGACACAAAAATTGCGTCATCACCATCACAAAAGAGTAGGTTACAAAAGGTAGGTTACATTGGCTCAACTTGGCGTTTACAATATTTGTGCGTAAAAACGCCCACAAAATACACTATACTACAAAAATATACGAACAACTTCTATGTTCCTGTAAAATCGACACTTACGAGGTAGCAGCGGTCTTGCCATAGGGGGATTAAAAGACAACACATTTCGACACCTAAAAATACAAAGTGGAATATCACCACAGTTTCAATGAAACAGAAACTCATAATCTACGAGTATAAAAATCTTAATAGCACAAAAAACCGCTAAACGGCATTCCCCAAAACTCTACATAATTCTCGGGGTTGCCATATCACCATGCTTGATAGGAGGGTTGGTGATTACGGTTGGCATGACTTTCATGCAAGTCAATGCTGAATGATTTTGCAGTAGTAATCAAGTAGATTCACGATTATGCGGACTACTAATGTGGTCATAGGCCATTCGGTTTGGAAACCCGGATAGAACTAAACATGTTTGATTGTGTTTGTTTTTTCAAAACTCTGTATTTCATTGGACGGTTTACGCCCGACGTACACATTTTCAGCCGTCGATGGTGAGGGTATAGTAAAAATGTATGAAAAGAATGTCCGAATAATTGAGCTTCTACATCATTTAAGGCTTTATGTGGATGCTACTGCTCATGCACAACTTCCTGACTCCTTTAGTCACCGTTTCCGACAGCCACAGGCACTGGGGCCGCGGCCATAGCTGCTGCAACGGACTTCTTCTTATCACGTATCTTCTTGACTGTAATCTTCAAACCTTGCATCATGGGCGTCAGATTGTCGATTATTTCATTCCCATAGGAGTCGTCGTCGCTCGCGCAGTTGAAGCCATGGTAGGTGCCCAGTTCGCGGCATCGCTGCATGTACATGCGCCATTTTATGTCTTTCTCGAGGCAGAGCGGGTTGCCTACGATTATGCATTTGGCTTTCGCGCGGGTTATGGCCACGTTGAAGCGCTGTAAACAATGAAGTTTATTAGTTTTATTAAACACAACTTGTAAGTTAGTTACAAAATAAAACATTAAAACGCGCTAGTAGTATTCGCCAGGAAAAAAGGATAGTTAAATATCTATTTTATTCCATACTGATTTCTTACATCCTTCAGGCGAAGCATTTGGCACTTTGTTCTCCTTTTCTAGAATTTTCTAGAATATTTTTCAACATCATCAAACTTTAAATATAATTGAGGAAGTGGCTTAAATAACAACGCCCCACACGGATCGATCTTCGAGGTTAGGCAACGCGTGCTGAAGTCGCTCCGCGGATAGGTCAGGCCAAAAAGTCTCATGTTATTCCGATACTGGAGTTGTATAAATCAGAAAGGCAGCCAATCCATGTAAAATGCTGGTACTCAGCAGCATTCAGTCAGACTGGAAGCCGACTCCAACATATAATATGCATGCAATTTTTTTATTTGCAAAATGAAATCATTATTAGCACCATTCTTATAATAAATTCTTATGAAATATTTTTTAAAATACCTCATCAGAGGTGAAGTTATAAAGCTTCAAAGTTGACAATTAGAGAAGTCCGATACGAACTCTGACGTCAAAGTTCATGACGCCTATAAAGAAGCGAAAACGCCGTAGAAAACGGCGTTTTTGCGAGAGGGACAGATATATTTGTTTAAAATAGTTCTATCTCGTTGGTTTCTCGATAAATTTTGATTATATTTTCACTGTTAGTATTATATTTTGAGATAAACTGCGTAGATGGATGGGTAATAAATATTTTTTCAAGCATAATCCCTATTGGGAAAGGCTAGGCAGATTGTTAGATGAGACTTTCAAAATCAATTACCTTATCATCAACAAGGAACCCAAGCCGGAACTTGGCGTCATGGTCCAGCAGGTTGCAGTTGGCGCGCACGGTGGATATGATGATGACCCGCTTCTCCTTGCCCTGGTAGGCTTCCACCGTGCCCACCTCGATCTTTGTGTAGCCTATGTCCTTCAGACATTTCTTTATTTGGTACACCTGGAACGGAAATAATTGAAATGCTACTTGTTCGCGCGAATTTTGTGTCCAAGCAAATGGTTTTTGGAAAATCAACTTTAATACCCCAATCATAAAATAGACTAAGTCCAGTAGCTATGTGTTACTACTTCAAACATTTTTAAAACTATGTAAGATACACACTACGGACACTTTTAAAATACTGTAGTCTACTGTATGACTTACCTGTCGTATGTATGGTGTGACGATTCCGATCTCTTCCATGGGCACTTGGTGCTCCGTCACCAGACGCTTCACGTACAGCTGGACTATCTCACACTCCATCATGTTGAAGAAGCTGTAAACAAAGATATTGTATAAATCCAATACTCATTTATGGACAAAAATATACACAAAACGTAGGCCTGAAAAATCTCCGTACCGTCGTGGGTAAAAAGTAGCAATTGGCACAGAACAAGCATATTAAACAAAGTTTTCTTCTCTTTCAGTCTCTGTAGACAAAAACTTTGTTTTGGTAAATCAGTAGTTCTTAGTAAAGGCGAATAATTTGGCTTGATAGAACCGAATACTTATCGTGTGTACAAGTAAAATAGCTCGAAAAAGCGAAACAATATGGCTGAAGTCTTTAAATGTTTGAAAGATAAATGGGCGCGTCTATAAGTGGTACCAAAAAAAAGTGATTAAACCCTCTTTTTTAAGTCAGTTAGGTCCACGCCAGCACCAACTACAGTTATGTTATTAACTGGAGTAATGGTAGAGGAGCCCTAGAAGGAATTTGGATTTACTCGAGCGCGGCAGATTAATAATAAGCGAGGATACCTTACAAATTGATAAGTACCTTCAACCAGTAAGTATGAGCCCTTAATATAGGGGGGTACGCTCAAGAGAAGCCGTCAGATTAGTAAAAAAAAATCGATCATCTGAACATGGTAAAAAAAAACCAATCTGAATTATAAATATAATTTTAGATAGATACATTTTCTCAATAAATGTACCGAAGTAAAAATTTTCACTTCGGTACATTCTGCATGCACATATTAGGTTGGGGAAAAAGTCTTTTCGCATTATAGTATGTATTAACTTGTTATAAAATCTCTTTGGCTATACTATTTGTATCTGGCTGGTTTTGGTATCATTGAAAGTTTAAATTTTAAAGAACATAATTCCAAATTCAAATTAGAATTAGAATAGAAAATGTGTGATTTTCATTGGTTTTTCGTACTGTCAAGATGAGTGAATCTAATGAAGAAATTCGATACATTTTAAAATTTTACTACAAAAAAGGTAAAAATGCAACGCAAGCCACGAAAAAAATTTGCAATGTTTATGGACCTAGTGCAGTGTCTGTGAGAGTAGCACAAATTTGGTTTAAGCGTTTTCAATCCGGAAATTTTGATGTCAAAGATGCACGTCGCTCTGGTCGCCCTATTACGGATAAAATGGATGCCATTTTTGAAAAAGTGGAGCAATATCGGCATATCAGTAGTTACGACGTAGCTGAAGAACTGGGAATTTACCACAACACAGTTTTGGCGCATTTGAAAAAAACTGGGTACACAAAAAAGCTCGATATTTGGGTACCTCACGAGCTCACTGAAAGAAACCTAATGAACCGTGTACTCATTTGTGATTCTTTATTACGACGTAATGAAACCGAACCATTTTTGAAGAAGCTGATAACTGGTGATGAAAAGTGGATCACGTACGATAAGAACGTGCGAAAAAGGTCGTGGTCAAAGGCCGGTCAGGCTTCACAGACTGTGGCGAAACCCTGGTTTACTCGCAACAAGGTGATGACCTTAAAAGATTAGTTCATACCTTGGTGACTTTCCAATCTTCTGTTCCCTAGAGAGCACCCCATGGAACACCACAGCGCGGCTGTGTTCGTTTTCACCCAGAATGTCGATCTTGCTGATTTTATCCTCTTCGGCCAATGCCTGCGAACAATTTTTGTAATTAATCAAAGTATCTACTAAATACTAATTAAAAAATAGACTTATAAATTCACGAAATTAAGTACAAACGCATACAAAAACAAATGAAATCATTGGGCATCAAAAAATTCATCCACATTGTTGTTTACGAGAAAAGTGCCCGGCGTTAATCAAAACAATAATACTACAACTATAAATAATACTTTCACAAAACGTTGACTTTGTTGGCATAGGTATACATTTTTTAGCAAAAAAAATTATAGAGGAACAGAGAGTGCACAATTGTGTTTGTACTATAATATCTACTTCGCACTCGTCTAATCTGCGTTGAGATTGGCCACCGGGATCAAAATTCGGTCGGTGTTGATTAAGGCGCTGTGATCAGCAAAAACTCAGTCACTCTCGGACTGCATAGAAAAGAAAGAGAAGCACGACGACACAATGTTTGCAATTAATTGCCAAATATGAAGCATTTTATCGATTTACTAAAAACTAAGTTGAGCTATTAAAAATTTTAGCCGATTTTAACGACATCATCCGACGAGCTCTTGTCACCGTCGGCGTTCCGTCTGTGTTAGAACCCAATGGCCTGGCACGCCACGATGGCAAGAGACCGGACGGCATGTCGTTATTTCCATGGAAGATGGGTAGGCCATTAGTGTGGGACGCTACTTGTGTCGATAGTCTTGCGCCATCTCATCTTCCTAGCTCTTCGTGCTGTGCTGGCCCTGCCGCTGCGGCTGCGGAGAACCTCAAGCGACGGAAATACAATAATCCTGTAGGTAGTTATATTTTCGAGCCGTTAGGGGTTGAAACTCTCGGGTCGTGGGGTCCGAGTGCTCATTACTTGTTTAAAGATCTGTCAAGACGCTTAGTTGACACGGCTGGCTTTTACCTTGGACAAAGGATAAGCATTGCCATACAACGTGGCAATGCTGTCAGCCTTTTGGGTACATTACCAGTGGCCTGCTATGCGGAGGAATTTTTCGACGCCATGTTTTAGATTATTTTTAGTTTTAGTCGAGTCTTTTATTTAAGTGTGTGTATAGTAATAGTTATGAAAATTAATAAAAAAATATGTACTTTGTAAAGTGAAAAGTAAACAACTTGATGTTGTTTAGATTAAAAATCTAAAAGAACAAAGTTTTGCATTCAGATTCGATTTATTATTTGGTATTAATATTACTGGCTTATGTAAGCTAGTAATACGGGCTATTTTTCAAAGGTCAAAGTTAGAGGTAACTTTGATGATCATTTCAATCGAGGATTTTATTTTTAAACATGTTTCGGAAAGAACAGAGTTCTTTGAAATGTAGTTAAAATTAACATATATTTTTCTGCAGCTTGAAACTAAACAGATTTGGCTAAAATTACGTTAGAAAACCAGCAATTTTTCAGTTTTTGCTGATCACAGAGCCGAAATACGAATTCGGTAAAAGGGTAAAATGTTGACCTAGTTATAATACAAAACCCATAACCCTAGGAAACGTTGTAACAGTGGGGAAGAATTAATTTTATTTAGAATATTGGTATTATTACTGTAATGTCTGTCACTTACCCTGAGTTGTCCCTTATAGAAGAGCTTGTCAGGTATCTCGAGAATATCCGGGTTGGAACGGAAGTTGTTCCGCAACATAACAATGTAGTTGGGATCTTTGCGGATGTCGCTGTATAGGGGGCAGGTCTTCTTGAGGCGCTCCATCAGAGATGTTCCTGTAACAACATGAATTACGTCAACTAGTCTTCTCACAGATTGCTAGAATGAAATGAGTGGATTGTCAGCGTCGAGTGGTAGTGGATTCTGCCAGGGTATTTAATTTAAGCAAGAAGATTTAATAGGTCCTTCTGCTGGTATAAAGGAGGTACATGAAATAATAGTAATCAATGAGATATTCTAAATGTTAAATAAAAATCAAACAGTTTAAAGTATTATATTGTTTGATTATGATTAGAATATACTACCAGTCAGGTATGAAGCAGGCCGGCTCGCTTGTTACTATGTCAGTACAAACATACCTAGTCCTATCTTGTTTGCGTTGTGCGATATAACGACGGGCCCCAGCTGGTGAGGGTCCCCGGCCAGCACCAGCGCTCCGTTCACCTGGAGCATGCCGCACACGGGGATGAGGCAGGCTGGCTCGCTTGTTACTATGTCAGTACAAACATACCTAGTCCTATCTTGTTTGCGTTGTGCGATATAACGACGGGCCCCAGCTGGTGAGGGTCCCCGGCCAGCACCAGCGCTCCGTTCACCTGGAGCATGCCGCACACGGGGATGAGGCAGGCTGGCTCGCTTGTTACTATGTCAGTACAAACATACCTAGTCCTATCTTGTTTGCGTTGTGCGATATAACGACGGGCCCCAGCTGGTGAGGGTCCCCGGCCAGCACCAGCGCTCCGTTCACCTGGAGCATGCCGCACACGGGGATGAGGCAGGCTGGCTCGCTTGTTACTATGTCAGTACAAACATACCTAGTCCTATCTTGTTTGCGTTGTGCGATATAACGACGGGCCCCAGCTGGTGAGGGTCCCCGGCCAGCACCAGCGCTCCGTTCACCTGGAGCATGCCGCACACGGGGATGAGGCAGGCTGGCTCGCTTGTTACTATGTCAGTACAAACATACCTAGTCCTATCTTGTTTGCGTTGTGCGATATAACGACGGGCCCCAGCTGGTGAGGGTCCCCGGCCAGCACCAGCGCTCCGTTCACCTGGAGCATGCCGCACACGGGGATGAGGCAGGCTGGCTCGCTTGTTACTATGTCAGTACAAACATACCTAGTCCTATCTTGTTTGCGTTGTGCGATATAACGACGGGCCCCAGCTGGTGAGGGTCCCCGGCCAGCACCAGCGCTCCGTTCACCTGGAGCATGCCGCACACGGGGATGAGGCAGGCTGGCTCGCTTGTTACTATGTCAGTACAAACATACCTAGTCCTATCTTGTTTGCGTTGTGCGATATAACGACGGGCCCCAGCTGGTGAGGGTCCCCGGCCAGCACCAGCGCTCCGTTCACCTGGAGCATGCCGCACACGGGGATGAGGCAGGCCGGCTCGCTTGTTACTATGTCAGTACAAACATACCTAGTCCTATCTTGTTTGCGTTGTGCGATATAACGACGGGCCCCAGCTGGTGAGGGTCCCCGGCCAGCACCAGCGCTCCGTTCACCTGGAGCATGCCGCACACGGGGATGAGGCAGGCTGGCTCGCTTGTTACTATGTCAGTACAAACATACCTAGTCCTATCTTGTTTGCGTTGTGCGATATAACGACGGGCCCCAGCTGGTGAGGGTCCCCGGCCAGCACCAGCGCTCCGTTCACCTGGAGCATGCCGCACACGGGGATGAGGCAGGCCGGCTCGCTTGTTACTATGTCAGTACAAACATACCTAGTCCTATCTTGTTTGCGTTGTGCGATATAACGACGGGCCCCAGCTGGTGAGGGTCCCCGGCCAGCACCAGCGCTCCGTTCACCTGGAGCATGCCGCACACGGGGATGAGGCAGGCTGGCTCGCTTGTTACTATGTCAGTACAAACATACCTAGTCCTATCTTGTTTGCGTTGTGCGATATAACGACGGGCCCCAGCTGGTGAGGGTCCCCGGCCAGCACCAGCGCTCCGTTCACCTGGAGCATGCCGCACACGGGGATGAGGCAGGCTGGCTCGCTTGTTACTATGTCAGTACAAACATACCTAGTCCTATCTTGTTTGCGTTGTGCGATATAACGACGGGCCCCAGCTGGTGAGGGTCCCCGGCCAGCACCAGCGCTCCGTTCACCTGGAGCATGCCGCACACGGGGATGAGGCAGGCTGGCTCGCTTGTTACTATGTCAGTACAAACATACCTAGTCCTATCTTGTTTGCGTTGTGCGATATAACGACGGGCCCCAGCTGGTGAGGGTCCCCGGCCAGCACCAGCGCTCCGTTCACCTGGAGCATGCCGCACACGGGGATGAGGCAGGCTGGCTCGCTTGTTACTATGTCAGTACAAACATACCTAGTCCTATCTTGTTTGCGTTGTGCGATATAACGACGGGCCCCAGCTGGTGAGGGTCCCCGGCCAGCACCAGCGCTCCGTTCACCTGGAGCATGCCGCACACGGGGATGAGGCAGGCCGGCTCGCTTGTTACTATGTCAGTACAAACATACCTAGTCCTATCTTGTTTGCGTTGTGCGATATAACGACGGGCCCCAGCTGGTGAGGGTCCCCGGCCAGCACCAGCGCTCCGTTCACCTGGAGCATGCCGCACACGGGGATGAGGCAGGCTGGCTCGCTTGTTACTATGTCAGTACAAACATACCTAGTCCTATCTTGTTTGCGTTGTGCGATATAACGACGGGCCCCAGCTGGTGAGGGTCCCCGGCCAGCACCAGCGCTCCGTTCACCTGGAGCATGCCGCACACGGGGATGAGGCAGGCTGGCTCGCTTGTTACTATGTCAGTACAAACATACCTAGTCCTATCTTGTTTGCGTTGTGCGATATAACGACGGGCCCCAGCTGGTGAGGGTCCCCGGCCAGCACCAGCGCTCCGTTCACCTGGAGCATGCCGCACACGGGGATGAGGCAGGCTGGCTCGCTTGTTACTATGTCAGTACAAACATACCTAGTCCTATCTTGTTTGCGTTGTGCGATATAACGACGGGCCCCAGCTGGTGAGGGTCCCCGGCCAGCACCAGCGCTCCGTTCACCTGGAGCATGCCGCACACGGGGATGAGGCAGGCTGGCTCGCTTGTTACTATGTCAGTACAAACATACCTAGTCCTATCTTGTTTGCGTTGTGCGATATAACGACGGGCCCCAGCTGGTGAGGGTCCCCGGCCAGCACCAGCGCTCCGTTCACCTGGAGCATGCCGCACACGGGGATGAGGCAGGCTGGCTCGCTTGTTACTATGTCAGTACAAACATACCTAGTCCTATCTTGTTTGCGTTGTGCGATATAACGACGGGCCCCAGCTGGTGAGGGTCCCCGGCCAGCACCAGCGCTCCGTTCACCTGGAGCATGCCGCACACGGGGATGAGGCAGGCTGGCTCGCTTGTTACTATGTCAGTACAAACATACCTAGTCCTATCTTGTTTGCGTTGTGCGATATAACGACGGGCCCCAGCTGGTGAGGGTCCCCGGCCAGCACCAGCGCTCCGTTCACCTGGAGCATGCCGCACACGGGGATGAGGCAGGCTGGCTCGCTTGTTACTATGTCAGTACAAACATACCTAGTCCTATCTTGTTTGCGTTGTGCGATATAACGACGGGCCCCAGCTGGTGAGGGTCCCCGGCCAGCACCAGCGCTCCGTTCACCTGGAGCATGCCGCACACGGGGATGAGGCAGGCTGGCTCGCTTGTTACTATGTCAGTACAAACATACCTAGTCCTATCTTGTTTGCGTTGTGCGATATAACGACGGGCCCCAGCTGGTGAGGGTCCCCGGCCAGCACCAGCGCTCCGTTCACCTGGAGCATGCCGCACACGGGGATGAGGCAGGCTGGCTCGCTTGTTACTATGTCAGTACAAACATACCTAGTCCTATCTTGTTTGCGTTGTGCGATATAACGACGGGCCCCAGCTGGTGAGGGTCCCCGGCCAGCACCAGCGCTCCGTTCACCTGGAGCATGCCGCACACGGGGATGAGGCAGGCTGGCTCGCTTGTTACTATGTCAGTACAAACATACCTAGTCCTATCTTGTTTGCGTTGTGCGATATAACGACGGGCCCCAGCTGGTGAGGGTCCCCGGCCAGCACCAGCGCTCCGTTCACCTGGAGCATGCCGCACACGGGGATGAGGCAGGCTGGCTCGCTTGTTACTATGTCAGTACAAACATACCTAGTCCTATCTTGTTTGCGTTGTGCGATATAACGACGGGCCCCAGCTGGTGAGGGTCCCCGGCCAGCACCAGCGCTCCGTTCACCTGGAGCATGCCGCACACGGGGATGAGGCAGGCTGGCTCGCTTGTTACTATGTCAGTACAAACATACCTAGTCCTATCTTGTTTGCGTTGTGCGATATAACGACGGGCCCCAGCTGGTGAGGGTCCCCGGCCAGCACCAGCGCTCCGTTCACCTGGAGCATGCCGCACACGGGGATGAGGCAGGCTGGCTCGCTTGTTACTATGTCAGTACAAACATACCTAGTCCTATCTTGTTTGCGTTGTGCGATATAACGACGGGCCCCAGCTGGTGAGGGTCCCCGGCCAGCACCAGCGCTCCGTTCACCTGGAGCATGCCGCACACGGGGATGAGGCAGGCTGGCTCGCTTGTTACTATGTCAGTACAAACATACCTAGTCCTATCTTGTTTGCGTTGTGCGATATAACGACGGGCCCCAGCTGGTGAGGGTCCCCGGCCAGCACCAGCGCTCCGTTCACCTGGAGCATGCCGCACACGGGGATGAGGCAGGCTGGCTCGCTTGTTACTATGTCAGTACAAACATACCTAGTCCTATCTTGTTTGCGTTGTGCGATATAACGACGGGCCCCAGCTGGTGAGGGTCCCCGGCCAGCACCAGCGCTCCGTTCACCTGGAGCATGCCGCACACGGGGATGAGGCAGGCTGGCTCGCTTGTTACTATGTCAGTACAAACATACCTAGTCCTATCTTGTTTGCGTTGTGCGATATAACGACGGGCCCCAGCTGGTGAGGGTCCCCGGCCAGCACCAGCGCTCCGTTCACCTGGAGCATGCCGCACACGGGGATGAGGCAGGCTGGCTCGCTTGTTACTATGTCAGTACAAACATACCTAGTCCTATCTTGTTTGCGTTGTGCGATATAACGACGGGCCCCAGCTGGTGAGGGTCCCCGGCCAGCACCAGCGCTCCGTTCACCTGGAGCATGCCGCACACGGGGATGAGGCAGGCTGGCTCGCTCGCCTGCGCCGCCTCGTCGATGAAGAGGTGCGTTATGTGGTGAGCCAAGCGACGAGCGCGCATTTGTCTGAGGAATTAACAGGGTTTGGACTAAATGAACAAAAATTTAACATTTTATTTATTTTTTTTGTAAATCAGTACAATAGTTTTCATGCTGGAAAGATCAGGGTGTTGTTAACGTACAAGAGACGGTGACTACTATATAGACATTTTATTAAAAATTAAAATCATAAATTTCTCTTGGCTAAGCCCTTAGTATCCTAGAATAGCCTGAAGAACAAAAAATTACTTTCAGTTCCAAATCAGTTCGAAAAATGGGAATACACAGCAGGAAGTCATCTTATATTTTACTCAAGAGCACAAACTCGATCGCGCTGAGCTTTCCGCTGACGACTGTGGACGCGCACTTCACGGACCGGTAAACTTAGCGCGAACGGGTAGACCTTACTAATTCCATGATGTTACCTGGAAAATTTAGCGGCATGTGAAAGCGTGGTGATGACGATGCTGTGCGCCATGAAGTCCTCCACGTTCACGTGTTCGAAGCTCTGGCGACACGTGCCGTTCGAGTACTTGGCTAAGCAGTCCGGGAGAGTTTCCCTGTAGAGTACAACAAATATTAATAATGCAAAACCCCTGGTCCATGTAGACGTTTTTTATTTAAATCTTATGTGAATAAGCGTAAGAGTACCATGTCATTTCATGGTTTGTATTGCCTGACCAATTTTGATAATTATGGTTCTCACTAATTCAAAGAAGGATAAACGAGGAAGTTTAGTGTATAATTTGCACGTGACAAGGTGGCAACAAAGCGGGTAGAGCGCTAGTTCAAAATAAATCTATGCTAAATGCTCTCAAGTGGCAATAGCAGTAATAAAAGTGATGCTGTGTCTTTGAATCTATCTGAATTTGGCTGCCATAAACGAATATATTATATTATTTGATTGTACTTACCACATCCTAAACTTGGAGTTGGCACGCAGCAGCCAGTCTTCCTTTGGGAACATGTGCGAGTATTTGATGAGCATGGTAGCCACGTGGTCGGCTGCCATGTTGGAATCCGTGCACACCATGATGCGGTTATTAGGGTTTTTTAGTACCAGCTGGGAAATTATTTCTGTGTTAATATATGGTTGTGGAAGTATTTAAGTAATTCATAATAAGTTTAGTATATATATATTTTTTTCGATTTGCATTCTATCAGAAGTTCTATAATAGAATCCGGATCCACATAGTAAGAAAGAGGTTAATTATAAAAGGGTTCACAGCAAAAATACACTGTGCACAGTTCGAATTAAAAAATAAATGTCTATGTATTCTCTACCAGCCAACTAGGTCGTGCAAAGACAGAATATGGCAGGTGCACCTTGAAAAGACAAACAGAAAAAAAAACATACATATAACCAAAATTAACTGTTTTTCAACTTTTCTTTTACCTGTAATACAGCTTCTACAATGGTGACAGTCTTGCCAGTGCCAGGCGGTCCGTGCAACAGATAAGGAGCCTTGCCCGATGACCCTGATACGATGCGCTCAACTGCGCAGCGTTGCTCCAAGTTAGCCTCCACCAGTGGGTTGAAGAAACTGGCCGAAGAAAACCAGTGTTTTAGTATGGCAAGAAAATAAATTGCGCATGGGATTAAGTTTCCAAATATTGTTTGTGGAAAAATAATTACCTATACGTAAAGTTCTGTTTATGCTACAACTTTAAATATTTTATATTCAAATAGAGGGCGCCGTGCAAACGCCGCCGGCCGCGCAGTGGCGCCCTCATCGTTTGTTTGGTATTTCTTTTATTTTAGAATGAAAATGCAGAAAATAAGCAAGTTAAGTTGTGCTCCACAAGATTATACGTTAATATTATTATAAACGGTAGTTTTAAATTGTTTAGTTTTATTATAATCACTAAAACGGATAATACTGGCCACTATTTTCGCGCCCTCTTAAAAATTCACACTTTCATAAAGTTGATTTTTTTAAAAGGTGTTAATAGAGATAAAAAGAACTTTGTATAAATAGGGTAAGCAAACCCCAAAGCCAAAAACGGTGTTTCTTGCAACACTTATCTTTATTTAGGTCAAGATAAGATAAAAATTACCCCAAGGGATATCAAAGGGCCCCCATGTCCACAGCTGTGCTATTATTAAACAGACTGTTTATCTGTAACAGTGTTGTATCTTTCTACAGGTTTTTTACTTTACCTACACACCATCTGTAAAAAGTCTATGAAACTCACTTAACAATCGGCTTCACGGGCTTGATGTTGTTGTTCTCCTCAGGGAAGATCTTGGACTCGTGGCCTGCGCCCCTGACGGCATGCACCGCGCAGTGCATGCGCTCCAGAGGAATGCGGGAGATGAAGAAACGCACGTCGAATTGGGCGTCTGGCGAGTAGTAGTTTGAGAACCTGCAGGTGAAAAAAGGTCGTCAGCAAATAAATCCTAGTCTTTTCCCAAGTCTTGAGGTCGGCCTCAAGACTTGGGAAAAGACTAGGATTTATTTGCTTCCAGTCTAAGCAGAAGCAGCTGACTACTAGTATTTTATATGGAGCGATAGCCTATCTGACCTCACCAACCCAGTAACTGGGTAACATGATACCCCTTGCCAGGACTGGTGTCAGATTCCCTGGTTTCTGATTAGCTGTAAAGACTGCCATAGAATTACAAATGACACCCGGGACCAACCTTGGTTAAGCAAACCAAGATTGGTCCCAGGTGATGATATGACCTTGAAGATATATCCTTGCGGCTGTTATTATTTAGCCAAGAGCTCCTTAAGTTTGTGAGAAAGCAGTGTAAATTCTTCTTTACTCGTATTCAATTCAATTCAAATCAGTATTGGATCGACAATAGCTCATACCATCTCTAGGCATCAAGGTAAAGTCAGTAGGGTAGCGAGTTTTATAACTATTATAGTGTTCGCTAGGGATATATATTATGTATATATTCCCCGTTTAAATGCACAAATATATTTGGGTGACCAATTAATAAGAAATAAAATGAAACAGCAGGTGTACAATGAATATAAAATTAAGGCACGGTTTCAGCTTATTTGGTATTCTATAGCAAAAAAAAAGTTGTACTGTATGATGATATGATTCAAACTCACAATTGATCCAAGCCTCCGATAAGTGCCACATTTTCATTGATTTCCCTCACAACAGCTTCAAACATCACTTTATTTTGATTTAATGGCTTTATGAACAACAGGTCCCCTGCAAAAAAATTAACAATTAGAATTTTTTTTTAAAGTTATACTTAATAAATAGTCCCTTTTTAACCGACTTTAAAAAAGAGGAGTTTATCAATTCGGAATTTATATTTGTTTTTTAATGTATGTCGTAACGGTATACATGATTTGCTTAAATATTTTTTGTCTGAAAGACGTTTATTCCGAAATGTTCCCATTTAAATTTCGTAAAGATCTGATGAAGAAATTCGGAGATAGAACATTAAATAGATATTTACTGGTTGGAATTTTTGGTACCAATATAAAGTGAATATAAAAAAACCTTTTTTACATAAAAATACAAGCGAATTCCCACAAAATAATTTTAATTTTGGAACACACACACAACAACAACACCGACACACGGCAAACAAAATAAAAGATATAACTTCTCTCTGTAGTTGTAGAAGCAAAAATAATGCAGTCAGACTTCCAAAAAAAACACTACGTACAAAATAACTATAATTTCGGAGTTTTTTCGGTGTTTTTCGTTGCTTCTTTGTTATTTGACACCTACTTTCGAAATTTAAGTTATTTTGTACTTTGTATTTTGGAATTCGATTTTTTTTTTTGTGAAAAAGTTTTTTTTTTTACTTTTTAGTGGTACCCTACACCTAAGAATACCACTGGAAAGGCACAGGAAAGCAAAATACGTAATTTCGTATACATGGATGATTTTTTCACATATTTTTTCCAGCTATTTGGATTTAAAAACCGAACTACTGAACTGATTTTGATAAAATTTTAATGGGACCAATAGAGAAGAATTTTTCAATTCGGTTCATAAATGACGGAGATATGAGGTAGCAAACACAAAAAAAAAAACATACAATCGAATTGAGAAACTTTTCCTTTTTTGAAGTCGGTTAAAAAGAAGGGAAGGCTCTTTTCTTATAGTGAACGGATAGAATAGACTAAGTTACCAATCATCAAGGAAGGTCTCTTCTCCCCGAGGCCTGGTACTACGAGCGCGTAGCAGATTCCGGATGGGTGGCGCTGCATCACGATTTTCACTCCGGACATGTTGTAATTCTATCAAAACAGGTAAAAACTAGATAAGTCATAGACATACCACGTGGGAATCAAACGAGCTGAGAGATTTTCTTTAAAATTCGATGATGTGACTAACAAATTGCATACTTAAAAAAAAAAATCGAGTATACAAGTATTTATGAGAGTGTTCGGTCAAAGAACCAATGCTGCCAGTATTCTAGGCACTTACCGAAGACAGCGATGTGGCCGAATTTTTGGATGCCCTGTGAGTTGTTCCCCTCCCCTTTTTATCCCGCTTGTATTTATACTACTTATATAATAAGTTTGTGTGTTTCTGTAGGTCATCATTTGCTTTTTATCAACTGTATTGGGGCCGGCTCCCAGTCAAACCAGTATCTTACGTGGAGTGGCTTCCTACCAGACCTCCACAAACCATTAATTGGGTAACACGGTACTTCTTGGCAAGATTTGACTGGTGTCAGATTTTTGGCTTCTGACAATCCTAATACCTACAGAAACACAGTCGTTATGACTGTTTCTGTAGGTATTTAAGGAAATATTTTCACTAACCTTTATATTAACTCGGATGACGGTTTCTTCGTACCAAAGAAGATTGTGAAAGAATTTGATGTAATTGTCCTTAGTCACACCCAAGCTGAATATGTTTCTGAAAAGAAAAAAGCAAACTTACAATAAAATTTAGTCTTATTATATTATATATTATATTATACTCATAATTATAAACAACTATTACAATGGGACCAATCCTGAAATCGCGAAAAAAAAATCAGCTTTTCTGTACATTTTGTCGAGATAAGCGCACATGGGGAAGGCGATTTTTTTTTCAGTTTCAATGTTGGTCCCATAGTGAAAATTGTTATTATGATGAGTACAATGACCTCTTAAGAGGTATTGATGTGGCATCTGGAACACGGCAACACCTCTGAATGTTCCTTCTAGAATGGGGGCCAACCGTAAGAATACCTACTTCACAAGATATATTGTTGAGCTTATCATGGATCCACTTAATTATGTAAAAATAATCTGATCTGCCTTAGGTTACCCTGTATGGTCATCAGGCGAATACATTTTTTTTGGTCAATTTATGACTCTGAGTAGTGCCACCAGTTGCCCATTGCTCAGGTTTTCAAAAAAAAGGAAGTCAGCCAAGGCCTATCCTGTCTGAGGTGGTCGAGCCTCCTTTGAATGTGCTATGTTCGGGGATTACGGGCGTGAAGAAATGTTTTGCATCATTAATCGTTGGTGTGCCTGTGTGTTATAGTACATTCTCAAATATAAACGTTATGCCCATTGTGGTAAGGTTGAAAAGTCCAGTTACGTACCTGAGATCCGCTGCTAAATCTTTTTCAGCCTCAGTGGCAGTTTCAGAAACTTTCAAGCTGTTGGCATAGATTTGTTTGCAGTTTTTTGGTATGCAGAACATATCTTCGCTCCGACTGTAAAATAATACAAGAGTATATTAAAAATACCGATATTTTCTTGTGTAATGCAATGTATTACAGGGTACTTTTTAGGGTTCCGTACGCAAAGGGTAAAACGGGACCCTATTACTAAGACTCCGCTGCCCGTCCGTCTGTCCCCAGGCGTCTCATGAACCGTGATAGTTAGACAGTTGAAATTTTCACAGATGATGTAATAAAATAATAAATATTTAAGAGGGCTCCCATACAATAAACGTGATTTTTTTTGCCATTTTTTATAAATAATGGTACGGAACCCTTCGTGCGCGAGGCTGACTCGCACTTGGCCGGTTTGCAGTCTTTCATGGCGTAAAAGTACTCTTAAATACGAAAAAATGCTATGGGTTCCCTACATTTTGTCTAGATACTAAGTAGCTTTTGTTTTAGGGTTCCGTGCGGAACCCTATTACTAAACCTCCACTGTTCGTTCGTCTATCTATCAGTGGGCAGTATCTCATGAACCGTAATAATGGGTATGTCGCAGCCAACTAGATGAATGCGCCGTTTCATCGAAAGTCTAGCCTTTTCGTTGAATTGTACCGTTTAATCAGCGACATAAGTGATATGCGCAAGTCATTAAACGGTATTGAACAAAAGATGTCACTCAGGTCACAGAAAAATCGGCACATTTAAATGAAAAGGCTAGGCAACCAATTAAACGGCTGATTAAGGTAATTGGCTGCGACAGGTAGACAGTTAAAATTTTCAGAGATGGTGTGTGTGTCACACACTTTAGGACAACTGTCTACCTAATACAAGAAACGTGATTTATCGGAGTTTTCTTGCGTTATTTTGTTTTCGCTCTATCGTAAAAATGAAAATAGGTACAACTTTGTATGCTCATTGTGCAAATACTTAGGTATAAAAAAGAATAAAAATATCTTATATACTTATGTTAGTGCTGTCCCCACAGTGACAATTGTTTATTTCATGAGTACTGTGACCAGCTATAAGCTATAAGTCACCATGTACAGAAGTACTTATGTGTTTCGTATGGTGTTGAACGTAAAAGAATAGCACCATCCCATCACTTCCCGTGGGTGTCGTAAGAGGCGACTAAGGGACTCACCAGAGAATGGGCAGCAGCATTCTCTGTAGGTACATTGCTACATATACACTGCGATCGCCGACCCGCCTGCCAAGCGTGGCGATTATGGCAACCGGGAGGGGATTGCCATAATCGCCACGCTCAGCAGGCCTATTTGGGGGAGGTCCAGCAGTGGACTTCTTTCGGCTGATATGATGATGTACAGAAGTGTTCAATTATCCTACTTACTCAACAGCATTGGACTTGATAAGTTCCTTAGCCCACACTCCTTTTCTTTCGTAAGGGCTAATAATTTTGTCATGCATTGTTTGACTCTCCTCCACGAATACCACCTGAAATAAATACAACAATATAGTTTTGTATTGAAAGTTCACGTGACTAACGTTTATGCTTAGCTAAGAAAGTTAAAATACTAAAATATTTTTCAGTAATAAAAAACAACAATATTTATAATGTATTTGAATGATTAAATTCCTTAAGGTTATTCCTATACAGTCAGCACACTCAGCACTCTAATTTGATGATTTAGATTTTAGTTGATTTGTCAGCAATAACCGCTAGAATGCCATTGCCTAGTACAAAGGCGACATTTTTGCGCAAAATGGCTGTGCACCTGTCGTCCGTACGAGCCTCCATAAACATGCCAGATGGCTGCAGAAACTTGGGTGCTGCAAAAGCGTTATTGTATTGGACTCGTAAGGTGTTGAACGTAAACATATTTTTACCGAAACGTTTTATTACTCCCTTCATTTATATGAAGGAACTAAAAACAAAAGACAAAATATAAAATTCATAGTTTCATTCAAGTCGTGAAGAATAACAAAAAAGATAAGAAGGTACCTACCCAGATTCTATAATCTCGTTCATGTTTTTTTTTTGTCAACGGAGATAGTCATTATACCTACCTAATAATTTGATCTGTATGTATAAATGTCATAAAAAAACCCAGGATCACATAATAATTATGTACGTCGAATAGGAACTTTATCGACGACTAAACGGGTTATTTACACAGATATGAAACGTGCCGGCGCCGCGCCGAATCTATATTCGAACGGAATACTAAATTGCTAAATCTTTAAGAGATACATTAGAAATATCTTCACATCCTATATAGCAAGAAATACTTAAGGATTACCTTTTGTTTAAAATTGACAATTCTACTCATACTAAAATAATAATTGTGAAAATATGAATGGATATTAGTATTATGAAAAATGTGCATGAATAAGAAATACTTGTATATATGATCATCCCGTAAGTGTATTCCTGTGGAACAATTATCGACTTACACGCGGGCGTAGTCGATGGCAAAAGCAAGTGTTTATACTCGTGTTATTAAAAGTAAGTGGATGATGCATTTGATTAAATCATTATGAATGATACACAAGTACTTAAAGAGGGAAGCCCCAGTTCAAGAGCTGTTAGTTTATTCGTTTTTAACCTTGACTCAGTCAGGAAACGAGAACCAGTACTATGAGTAAAACCTACTCTAATAACCGGTTGCCAATTCACTGGTGGATACAGCCAGCGATATCAGTCGATGATTATTTCAGAATTTTTATTAAAGATTTTTTTAATTTAAATAAGCAAATATCTACAATCTATTCTATACGTTTTGTAAGAGAACACGGTGCTCCTTTTTTGTCCTTTTCGTGTACGTATTGTGATTACTTGGTTTGTTTTACTGAGTTAGGAATACCCTTTTGGAGTTTTCCCCACGAAAACAAAAAATAAATGTCACTATTTTAATTCTCACTTATTTGTAACAAGAAACACGTTCTCTTCGATAGTGTGAACCTATTTTGTTGCTGACTGTACACGCGCTATTTACATTTTAGAATAACACATTGAAATTGTAAATATTCAAACAATTAAAAACTAGAGAAGAATATCACTTTTGATTTCACTTTACCACAGACTGTACCTATATACCTACATTACGTAGGTATATAGCGATTAAATGTACCTATATGTCGCAGCCATCCAGCTGAATCAGCCGTTTCATTAAAAGTCTAGCCTTTTCATTGAACTGTGCCGTTTAATCAGCGACATAAGTGTCATGGGCAAGTCATTAAACGATATTGAACAAAAGATGTCACTTAAGTCTCTAAAACATCGGCACATTTAAATGAAAAGGCTAGTCAACCAATTAAACGGCTGATTAAGCTAATTGGCTGCAACATATATAAATTACCATTTTGTGAACTCCGAACTGATCCAGACAATCCAAATTCCACCGTTTCATTATGAAAATGATGTTTGATAAGAGCGCGGTTTATATTAGTCAATGCACGTCGCGGTCGTTAGAAACCTTCAAGATATCGACCGATAAAAGTCTTGGTTATTTTTGTACCTACTAACTACAGAATGATCTGTAAATCAATACTAATATTTAACTCCTCAGTGCATTTGGCATTGACAACTATTTATAAAGCGAAAGCTCGAATCGTAAATGAAATTTTGAATGGATCTTTCAGCACATGAGTAGATAAACGGAACAGAGACTAAGCTTCAAACAGCCGCGCGAATCGATTGCACTATCACAAGCGCGCGGGGCATGTGTGCGTGACCACTGGCCGCTTGACGCGTACGCGGCGAGACTGGAAAAACCGGTTTACGCTGGCACAGCCAGTTGACAATAGGCATGGGCTAACTATATCCGGTAAAAGATTGGATATGTAGTATATCATTCCAAGTAAAGATATTTATCCGATTAACATATCCATATCCGCTTAATATAATATCCGGGAGTGAATTAACTTACTGGAGCTAGATTATGTCTTGGATAAGTAGGTAATACCGACTTTTAAAATTTAAATAGATGCACGTTACGGCATGAAGTGAAAAGTCAGGTATCTGTTATTATGATAATTATCTCGAAATTGGTCATGAGTTGACTGATATATCCGCGAAATGGAAAATAATAATAATTCTGTCGTAAAAAATTTAACCTAAACATTAAACAAAAACAGAGAAACTATTTAAAGCGGGAACAGTTTACTCAATATTCGTGTCTTTCCGGAAATTAGCTCGGCGCACCGGAGCGGACCTGCGGAGCAGTCATTCAGTTTGGCCAACTTCGGTCGGAGTGAGTCGGAATTCCTCGGATATAGGATATATTAATTTTTGTGAAAGGCCTTCCCTTTTAATTGATATGTGTCCGCTTAAAGATATAAATATCCGAAGATATAGATGTGTCCGGAGTTACCCATGCCTAGTTGACAATCTCAGGGACAGTGCGACGTGTTAGTTGCAAGTTTGAATATTTTAATATAAAACGTGGTGTTTTACAAGCTTTTTTTAACTTGCAATGTATGTATGTAACCATGTTTGTTTGGGTGGATTCTTACAACTCAATTTTGAAGCAGATATATTAAACCGATTGAGCTGAAATTTTATATAAACCTTTAGTTTGGATGAAAATGAATTGTTAGCTGTAAGACGTCATCCTAAATCCAACACCCAATGTTCCGCCATGTTTTGTTATTTTGAAAGCTTTTTATTTAATGCACTCCTGCATTATGGGTATCGAATGAAAGGGTTTGCTAGGAGTAACTTGAAAAATAAAATGACGTCACTCTAAATCCAATCTGGCGGACTTCTGAAGATAGCGGACTAAGTTTTTTATGCTTTTCTACAATATGAGTATCAAATAAAAGGGCTTGCTGAGAATAACTCGAAAATTAAAGTGACGTCACTCTAAATCCAATATGGCAGACTTCTAAAGATGGCGGACTAAGTTTTTTATGCTTTCCTACAATATGGGTATCAAATGAAAGGACTCGAACATGATGCGTTGAATGAGATGAACGGACTGAGAAACCTGTCCAGCTATAACTAAAAAGTAAAAAATAAATTAAAAGTAAAAATCTTCTTTAAAAACAAGCTTTTACTCAAATGCGCTAAAAATAATAAAATAAACTTTTACTATCAACCTAATATACAATTTATATATATTATATAATACCTGTGTGGATAAACAAGTTAATTTTAAATAACTTGATCTGATTGATTTTAATTTATAAAATTTTCAAACTAAGTAAATACGAGTACCTACTTAAATCTCGCGACAAGCTTTTATATCATACGTTTATTTCATTATTTTTAAAGAAGTTTTTTACTTTTAATTTTTATTATAATAATAATGGTTGTTTAAGCATTTTAATGATGGTAACGTACAATTGGGGTTTTAATTATACCTACTGATAATTTTATCGCATTTTTTGAATTGCTCGAGCAAAAGTTTCACGAATATTTCGATCTTGAAATCAATATTTGCTATATTGCTGGGAACGAATACTTAAACGTATTAAAGATTGTAAATTTGATATGCCATATGAATGTTTCCCGTTAGATTACTTAAAAAAAACTTATTTTAGAGTCAGAATTTACCACATCATTAGAAGAAACAAATGTTTTTTTTTAATTTGTCTTCACCTATTGTGCCAACCCTACCAAAATAGGTAACAATTTTGCACGTTCTTAGGAAGCTTTGTCTGTGTCTTTCAGGTCGTTATTATTACTGGCACTTCGCATGTCTTCCAGATTTTTTCGAGTCAAAACTAATGCGGGCCACAAGTCATTTTTTTTGTGATAGCCAGTTCGACCCACCATATTCTACGGCAGGGATGGCGAAACTTTTTTGTAGTTCGTGCCATTTTCATAAAAAAAAATGTGGCCATGACGTGCCGCCCGTAAATCTTGACTTGATGATTCAATGGATAATAAGTATAACATTAATAATAATAACACTACATGCTATTATTAAATTAATTAACTCTATTTTTGCATCTATAAATTCGTAAAGCAATCTTAATGTTAGCTTTGTGTTTCTTCAAATAAAAGTTCAGTATTATTTCTGTTGTTGCTAATCATAGTAATTTTTGCTGCGTGCCCTAGATTCGCCATCACTGTACTAAGGGTTTTGCCAATGCCTTCTGGCTTCGTTAGGCAGGGTACACATTCGAGTCGGGAGTTCGGGACGGATTTATACTACATAGGTAATGTTACTCAAAAGATAAGATGAATAATGAATCATCTAGAAAGTTTTCAGGAAGTGCTAGCAGTAATAAGTGTCGGGTTAAGAGCGTGTAAACAATAGGTTGAGGTTATATAAACATTGATAATATCGTGTGACGGGCAATTACAAGAAGCTAAGTCGGATCACGGTGCTAAAATACTTCTGCTTTAAACCTACTACGGACAGTTTCCGCTAAAAAAGACGCACTTTTAATGTTGGGGGTGGGTTGAAAGAAACTACAGTAAAGCCTACACAGTTTCAAACGGTTATTTCAAACAGAGGTTTCAAACAGTCTAGACGACGGTTTTATGCGGTTTTATGCCACCACCGCGCCGTTTTAAACTGTGTAGCACAGACTTAAAACTCGATCCGCATTAAAACTAACTGTTGCTTCGTCAACAATCCAACCTCAGGGTATAAACGCGCGACAAAAGTTAAAAATTCCTGGCTTGTTAGTTTTGTTCGAGTACCTGTAACAATAAAGAAATCTATCCTACTCTATTATAAAAAATATTTATGAGTTAGAAGGAGAACGATTTTTTTTTACATATTGTCGGTGTTGATTTTTACCTGCGGAACCGTAAAAGAACCTAGAAACGCCTTGGTCACTTTTTTTATTTCCTGCAGGTACCTATATGTATGTAAATATCCGTAAAAGAGCCCAGAAACGCCTTGATCACTTTTTTTAGTTCCTGCAGGTTCTATACGAATGTAAATATATGTATGTAAATATTTGGTCCTTTGATCCTCAACCAATTGATATCTAAGTTTATGTGTTTGTCGTTTGTTTGTTTCTATTTTAGTGTATCCGGCTTATTTTATTAAGTATATGTAGCTATTTTGTTACAAAAAATATACAAAGATTAAATGCGATAGTTACATTTTACACCTACTAATTAGATTCAATGGAAACTTTACGACCGAAATAATTTACTTAGACATTATTTAAATATGAGTAGTCTAATAATAACAATTTATTGTTTCTATTCTGAAAAATGGAATGGCACATGACCGTGGGGATTGGCATCACAAAAGAGAGGTCTGTGCTCAGCTTTGAGCAGTCGGGCTGTACCTGATGATAGCATCCGAAGGATTAGAACCCGCACAAGGGAACTGAATACAATATTGTATCTTTTGTCTCTATTCAGTCTAAAATCCCTCAATTTCTAAATTCTTGGTAGCATACCAAGGATGAAAACACATGGTCGAACTATAGATGAATAACAATACATTTCTGTAAGCGACAAGCGAGCTTCCAGGAAACAATAGAATACTTTTAGAAAGGTTTGTGAACTGGACAGTCAGTCAAACCCCAGGCTATTGTTCTAGGAATGTATAAAAAAGGCAACGTGCACACCATCTTGGGAAATTTAGATTCTCATGACAAAGGCATAACCCAAGAAGGGACGCTTTTGTCATTACTTTTGGCATTCAGGTAAAAAGATCCAGTAATCACTTGGGTGGGAATTTTGTCGTTAGCCTGGACTAAGGTACTCGAAAGACTTTATTCGAACGCTATGCATTAATACACACTTAATACGGGCTTACGTCTACGAGTAATATGGATAAAGTCGCGTAGCAGAAGCTGGACTAAATTGTCTAAAGATGGACCTACTTGATACTGTTCATTTACACTTGGTCGTTGCCCGTATGCTAGCGAATCGATTTCAGGAGAACAACCAAAGTGTAACTTCGCTTTTAATTTGCTACGGGGTTTAGATATACTCAAAAAGCTTACAATGCCCTCCATATCCAGTACAACAATGCGTTCAGGGTGCTGTTGGGGCTCCCCCGCTTTTGTAGCGCATCGGGGATGTTCGCTGAAATGCGGGTGGATTGTTTTTATACTACTATGCGTAAGAGGTGTGCTTCCCTGGTGTGCAGAGTGAGGGGAAGCTCCAACAGCATACTGTCGATGATAGGAGGCAGACTGGACTGCAGATATGTGAATCACTGCTGTGCTATTTCTCATGGGATGGTGCAGCGGTGATTTCCGTACTTTTAATGTAGTGTGTTTCGTTTTTTATTGTTTCTCTAACATAGCTTAAGTTTCTGTTACTAACAAAATGAGTCATGGTTACTTGATTAAACAATTTATTATGATTATTTAGAACGTCTATCGCAGGATACTGGTTGGAAAACAAGAAGGCTTTTGACCAGAAGCGGGGAGACTCAAATAAAAGTAATGCCTGGATAGTACCGGGACCTACGGAGTAGGTATCTACCGGACCGGAACCCACTTCCGCGATTGCACGGCGGAAATTTTATTTGCCCGGATGAGTCCTCACAAAGATCTATATTCGTAAGGCAACGTCAATAAATAAATGATTCTTCTTAATAATTCAGGTCACTAAAACACTGTGGATCTAGTAAAAATTGTGTACTACCAGTACCTAGGTACAAATGGCTTGGCGGTTTTTCAATAAATGGTGAGTAGAAGGGATAAAATTGAATAAGTACGGTAGGTACTCTTTTAATATAAATACAATAGGTACGTTTAGATAATGACCTCATCACAAAAGCACGATATACATGATACCATTTCAATACCTACCTACTAGGGGACAAAGTTCGCATTGAAATTGTCGAGTGCGGATTATTTTGATTACATATTTTATTTTGAGCTTTAAATGTTTTGTTGATAACATCTAAATTTCTTTGACGCAGCCAGAGCACTGTAGGTAATATGGTAACATTTTTGAATGGATCGATAGTACTCTTTTTAAGTGACCCAGACAAAGGGTCAGCATTTTAGTTCTCAATTTTAAAAAGGGGTTTCAGCAATCTCTTTTGTAGAATTTGCATTGAAACGCATTCATTCACGAGATTAAAGGAGCACGCACAGTTTTTTATTATTACCTAAACCAGTTGATCAACATTAAATACTGACACAAATATGGAAATACGAGTACAATGTGGGCATTATTTGAGTTTTCAATAGGTCAATTCACAAAAGAATAATTGGCCAGGAGGAACATAGACACAGCTGTCTTGTTGTTAGCCGAAAATCATTATGTATGTTTGTAATCATGAGGAAATCGCGAATTTATCAAGCTCTTCTCAAACTTTCAGTGACTATTCTGTTAGACAGGGAAACTTTTATTACATCGTATCTTTTCCACTGTTTTCATTTAAAATTTTTTGTTTAAAACTTTTTCAACATAATACAACATAAATTAAAAAATACACGAAATTTACAACAAACTAATTTTTTTTGTTGTTTGGATATGAGCATTTCCGATGGTCCTATCCAGCAATTACTAGCCAGAACTCCTAATTTATGATATTGCAGCTTGTATTACGTTGTATAGGACTATTAGTAGTCAGTCCTTTTAGCAGAACTGATAAATTGAACTGAAAACAAAGTGCCATTATTTTTATGGGGAGATTATTTGGTGTACTGAATGAATGCAAATGAACTTCTGTCAAGGCTAAGTAAATTTTTAAATAATTCATCAAGTATCATATTAAAAGTACAGGCCCATTCGTTCACTGAATTAAAAACTTTAAAATATTTTTCTAATTTGTCTGTTTTTCTTAGAAAATATCCTGAAATAAATATAGGAATAAGAATAATGCACAATCTATCACTTACCATTTCTTGATAGATATAGAAATCTTCGTTTGTTTCTTTCTTTTCGAAGTGAAATATTATTGGTGTTTGATACTGTCCGACATCCGGTGAACAGAAAGAAACCACGATTTCTTCCAACAGTTTGCTACCTAAAACACAATGTTCAATTATTATTAAAAGCCATTTTAGATTAAGATGTTTGTGCCTATTTGAATTGGTACATAAAAATTTAAACAAAAAAAGTAAAACAAAATTAAGTACTTTTAAGGATAAAAAAATAACTTAATTGAAAAATAATGACTAATCTAATTGCTTACTTAATTATTCAACCACATGATTCACAAACAACGATAAATAATTAGTTAATGATACTATTTTCATTATAAAATAATGTTAGCCCTCCAAGGTCCAGAAGACAGTGATATTTTCATGGACTGAAGCACGCTCTGGACCAGTCTAGTTTCTGTGAAACTGGCAACATTGTCTTTATTGGCATTGTTGCTCTACATTGTGGTTGATTTGATAATGAAATTCTACAATATCAAATAAAACATATGTTGTAAAAAAAAATGTCACAAGCAGGCAGCTAATATGTTCAACAATTTTTTTGCCTCATGAGATTTATTTCACTTTTATTTTTATAACCAGTAATTAAATATACCCAACACATAGCAATTAGTGATTTAATTTGGATATTAAAAAATTAACAAAGTATTAGTATGTTAACCTTTATCATCCAGGGGAACCAATTTTATTAAAATAAACCTTAAAACGTGGAATTTAAGTAAAAATCAATTTGAAATATACTGGAACCAATTGGTTCCACCCGGACAATAGACGCTAAGAAAACAAGCTATGAAAAAATTAAAACAAATGAGTAAATGCAATGCCACAACCATACCATGTTAGTGATGGGCTCCATCCTTATGTGTATGGTTATTTTAAGAGATTTTTAAGAAATGTAATACTTTACCAAACTTACGTGGTGCCAAACGGCGTGCCTTACGTTCAGCACCGAAAGCATCAGTTTCCAACGCATAGTGGAAATGTTTGTGCACCAACTGTATGTGTGTGACGTGGACATCATCCGTTTGGCTCTCATTGGATAGTGTGAATTTAAATTTCACTTTCTCATTGGGTTTTGCCTGCCGAAGATAGTTTAGTCAGTGATATAATATAAAAATACACAGAAAAACGGGTGTGTTTGCGCAATTAGCAAAACAAGGCAAATATAGTCAATTAAAAAAAAATGTGCTTGCCAGCTCATGTTGCTCTAGTGAAAAGATTAGTCTCAATGAAGTAATGTTAAACTTTAAAGGTTTTTATGTAAAACTATTTGTACATTATATGGATCATTGAATTTTTAACCCCCAACCAAAAAGAGGGGTGATATGGGGAAAGTTTTTGTAGGTCTACCCTTTCAAAACTGTATGTGACAGTCAATTTCTAAAGCAAATAACAAGTCATGTAATTTTACTTATTCCCATGTTTTTATTTAAATTAATTTGGTAGTTACTCAAGTTTTTGAATTTTTAGAATTTATTCTCCCTCAGTTTCACACTAACTTGGTTTATTTAAGTGAAATGGTTTTATGGTAATTTCTAAAAATACCATGGTCACATAATTTCTGGTTTACAATTCATAAATCAATTATTCAGCCCGATCTATGAATAAAAAAGGGAATTCGTAATTCAAATGAGCTGTTTTTAGATACAAAAGTGACCACTTATCTGTGAGGTACTTACAGATATCTCAATTTTTCCTTGCTTATCAACTGCTGAACCCAGACTTGTCAAAACGGAGCAGGATACCGCTGCGAATCCTTTCTTGTTTGTTACAATTTGTTTTCTAGTATTACAGAAATAAAATACAATTTATTAATACTGCCGCAAAATAGACCAATCCAAGAGAAATATAATTATTAAGTACTTCAAAAACAAAAGAATTTTAAGAAGTTTTGACTAAAATCATGTAATAGCAAGGAAAAAATATCGGTGGAGAAGACGAAACCCTGATAGACACAGGCAAACAAAACAAACAAAGACTTACTTAATCGCTGCAAATTGTTTTAAATAAGCGTTCTTCGTATGATTTTTTGTATTAAAATGCTCCGGCTGCACGTCCCCGTCCAAACACACAGTACAATCACTCATGTTGATAATTTTATTAATATTTTAACAAATTGGTATTGTAAAAGGCCTTTCGGCACTTGAAGAAAAGTTTTTAATCTAGCGATTTCGAACTGCTAAAATGATTACCTACTATATCACTTTTACCACAAATTAAATAAAAGACAAAAGCAAAGCGCTAAACGTACACTCATAGTTATAACCAAAAGTGTAAAAACAAAATAGTGGAGAAACGAACGAAAGTGTTATTTTATGCTGATTGTAATGCGGCGACTGGGCACTGGGCACTGGCGGCTGGCGGCCAGTTCCCATCATGCCAATAATTAAACTCTATGGGGTAACCAGATTAAAAATATTTTAAGGTGATTGCTTTGATGTTAGAATTCCATACATAATAGAATATTATTGTGTGTTTTTCGTAAAGTGAAAGCATTCTTTTTCTATGCTAAGTATTTGTTTTTTATACTACTTATTGAAACTATTTTTATTTTTCATAGATGATATGATTTCAAAAAGTATTCTCCTTGTTTTGAAAATGTATGCTAAAAGACTTGATGTTAAGTCAGGTAAAAAATATTATTAAGTCTGGTAAGGATATAGGTTTTTGCCGGGGATTTTAAGTATTTTACAATAATTTGATTGCATTGCCAGATTTCTTAAAAATATTATTTTCAGATTTGATACAGAATGTCTTCTTTAGAGTGCCGCACAGGTCTAATAATTTTTTTGTCAGGCTTCTGACCTTCTGAATATTCTTCTTATTTTTATGCAATGAACGTACGTATACCATACCGTAAGGATTGGCAAAACAAATTGTCTGTAATGAAATCTTGTTTTATACATGGTTTTTTATTGGTATAGTTGCGTAGGTTGATTAAAATAAAACATCATAAATGCTTTTACATTTTAAATAATATTATTCAGATCCATTCGTAGAAAAATATTATATCCAACAATTAAATTGAGATCACTATCAGGAATGTTTTATAAAAATAAGTATTAAAATGACTAGAAAACGAGATCATTTAAGTCGAAGACAAATTTGGGAACAATCGAGTTGTTGTGTTTGAGTTTTAATTTAGTTGCGGGGTCCTTCGAAGGGGAATTTGGTGTCTTCGGGTTGTTCTTTGAGTTCGCTTCGGCGGCCGGTGAAGGGGATGAGCTGCCACTGCCTGATGCTGTCCAGGCGGTCCCCAACCTCGGGGCCGGTGCAAACACCAGCCAGTTGGTTACAGTAGTAGCCGCGAGCGCACTTCTTGCCAAACATGTCGAATACGCGCTTCTCAGTGCACTGTTCGAGGGGGCCCTAGTGCAAGAAAATATACAGTTTAATATTCATAAATGAAGGGAGTATAAATCTTTGATTTACAAATTGTTACCTAGTTTGGGGAACTACGTTAAGTTTTCAGTTGCCTAAAACTAAACATGGGGAATTGGGTAGGTTCATAAAAGTGATCAAAGGCGTACGGAAAATGTAGTTTAAGTGGAAGAATAAGTTTAGGACGCTAAAATCAAATAATAGTGGTTTTACGGCCTTATGGGTCATTATTAAAACGATCTCCTTAAAATTTAACAATTTAAACGATCTCATTATGAGGCAGGTCCCTTCTTTCATGTAGGTTCATGACAACATACCCTGTAGCAGTCAAGGCGTTTGCCGCAAACTTCGTTGATGTAGGTGCCGAACTTGCAGATCTTGTAGGTCTTGTTGCCTTTCCTGATGGGACACTCCTCGACGTTGCTGGCCATCCAGTGGTCGGATTGCTCGCACACCGGGCACTCGACAAGCACTCTGTACCTTATTGAGAAAGCAAATGCTAAATTAGTTCATTCTTGATATTGGTAGGTATCACAAATGGAGCTTGGAAGAGACTGAAAAAATTTGTTTGGAAATGTCTATGGTCAACAGTGTTTGAAAAAATAACGGTTACCAGATAGTGATATCTGTGCAACGCACAGATATAGATAGACATAGATAAATCAAGGGCAACAACTTCGCGTGACCGATTCGGTGCCCAGCTTACGTATAAAAATCGTTAGCCAACTTTCGCCCTGAGTCTGCATCGATGTACGCTAGTCGGACGTCAGTTAGGTGATTAGGTCAGTTAGGTGCCACACACGGCGGCGTCTTTGAATCGATTTGATTTTCTCATCACTTAATAGTGCTTATGTGTGACGTCATAGTAGATAGCCAAAAAATGGCACGCTTGGTTTTCATACAGATCGTGATACTTGCGTTATCTATGTCTATCTTTATATATGGAGCAACGCGTGGCGTAAATGACGTATTTTCAATCTCAGAATATTTTTTGGTCTGGCAAGAACTCTAAGTAATCTTAGACGGGAGTTTTTGAAATTCAGGTTATTAATTGGGTGCTTGGGTATAATTATTATTGTATGTGAATTTAATGACAACAAATGAATTATCTGTTGAGCTGGTATCATCCGTAGGCATTTTATGCCTATGAGGAGTTGGGTCACTCGAATAGGTAGTGAAACGTGAAGGGTTGAACGAACTTTGAAGTCACGTTACTGCTTTTTTCTTGGTTGCGCAACACACGGGACACCAATAAAACGAATCTGTTTGTTTAGTTCTACGTCATATTATTATCACGATGAGTTTTGTAGCCAATCAACACCAATAGTCAATCCACACAACACAGTAATGAGCCTGAGTTGAGAGACAAAGAGACCTTTACCCGCTGAATCAAGTTTGACTGGCAGCCGACCCTAATATAATTGGAAAAAGCACATGATGATGAATAAGAATTACCCGTCAATAGCAGTAGGTTCTTCTCTGGTGATAAAGTTACGAGAGTCGTAAGAGCCCCTGTAGTGCGCCAGGCAGGAGCTGAGCGCGACGAGCATCAGGAATACGAGGGAATGCATGTTGAGAGAGTTCTGGAACAAAACAAGTTTTTACTGAGACTTGCGCCATGGACTTTTGGAAAGTAGGTGGAACAAATTCTGTGATACAGTTCAGATCTTCATCTTCCAGCCCTTGTCCTATGTATCTTGGGGTCGGAGCAATACGTTAACTTCTTCCATTCTCCCCTCAACCGTCACGCTATCATTCATTCCCTTTTCTGTCCTATCATTTCTTACACGAACCATCCACTTTTCTTCTTCATGTTTTATTAGAAAAATATGCTACTTTAATTTTAAGTTTAATTTTCGTTCCGAAACTATCGCCGGTGTCATGGCGTCTGCTTGTTACGTCACGGGTATGTAAATATAAGACCGTAAACATTATGGAGCTAAAGCAACAATCAGTTATTTTGCGTGTTAAATATGAATTCCAAAGTGGTGTGCGGTCCCTCAGTGCGTTATTTTTTTTATTTTATTTAGGAATGGGCTTGCTCTTGACCGCGATCACGCCTGATGGAAAGCGATAGATGAGGTGATGGTGATGGTGATGGAGAGGGAGCGTGCCCAGAAGATGCATGTTCACTCTTGCTTTGAAAGCGTACGTAATACGTCATAAAAAACTCCTAACAATTATTTTGTTAACGTAACACGCAACAAAAGAATGCGAAGTATGTCTTTATTCTCCAATAAAATTTATGTCTGTGAAGATCATTTTGACGTAAGTTTTTAGTTTATTTTAGCACTTTTGCACAATACGTTTGTCTCACGTTTGATACTAAAGAGAAAATGAGACGAGAGAAGTAGTTCCATTTGCAAATTCGCGCAATTTTCATAATTACAAACGTCAAAGATTATTGCGACTTTTCGACTGATATAATAATGAATAAAGAGAATAATAATAATAATAATAATAACCCCACCGCCGTATCTCTACGTTGACGTCGTGGTGGGGCTTGCGTGCTCCAGTGAGCCCTAGGTCTGTGCCGGTAGAGATAACTTTGCCGAGATAGATCTAGGGTGAGGAGCCAGACCAAAAGAGATACAATCCAAGCCAAAGTCGCACATGCTGAGGGCTGCATGGCTAGGGGAAAGCGCTAGTCGCTAGTGTGCAAACTCTGGATAATAGGGGACCTCCAGTTTTATTTACCCTTGCCACAGTGAACGCAGGGCTCTGCTGTGGTCGACTTTTTAAGTCCCTAGCTACTCGTGGGAACATCATGAATACTCGATCTAAAACAAAAAAACTACTTCAGGCAAATATGCCTCAAATAGATGACGAAAGTTCGCAAATCTCTACGTCGTCTCTCTCATCTCTTTTTCCGTCGATTCCATCATCAACACAATCTTTTCGCGTCAGTCCGGCGCTTTCTTCATCATCAATTAATATACAGTCAGTGGATGTTGTACATGAGACCAATTTTGTCGACGATACTGTACCCACCGCTACGACTGCAACAACTCGTAGGAAATGGACAATAGAAATGAATAAATTCATCCTACGAACCTACCTTCATCTTACTAATTTAGATACAGACAAAAATGCATACCTTCCACCGCTTCACACTAAGTTTTTAGAAAAATACCCCACTATGCAAGTTAGCAGACAAAGAATAGGTGACCAGCGCAGAGCAATAATACAAAAGAAATTATTACCACAAAATACAATAGATCAGATTTATGAAGAAGTCAGAGCTGAGTTACAAATGGTTCACACTCAAATACAGCAACACTCCACACAATCTAATAAACAATCGGACCAGCGCATGAGATGGACGAAGGAACACAATGAAACATTAATCAGAATTTATTATACTGTCACACATTTAGAAACAAATAAAACAGCCTATCGTAAATACTTACATGAGGAATTCTTAAATGTGTTTCCAGAATTAGCACATATACCAGAGCAGAGATTATCTGACCAGGTGAGAGCAATTACAAATAACGGATATTTAGACACTAACAGATTAGAAGAAATAAAAAAACAGGTAGCTGCAGAATTAAGAAATAGCAACACTAATACCCAAAATATTGAATTAACAAATAACGATTACTTTAGTACACAATTACAGAAGGATTCCGAACCACTTGATGCAAATACTAACTTTTCTGACACTCCTGGAAATACACTTACAACAAGTATGTTTTTAAATAACAATATAGATTATGAAACTATTCCAAACACACATGTTATTATTGACGATGACAATTTCTTGAACAACATAGAAATAGGTCAATTTGAACCTACTCAAACTAATGTTAATGCTGTCAACCCTGAAATTGAAGACAAATTTCATCAAGCGCTACAATATTTTACTGACACACAACCTACTTCTAGACCATACATTCCCAAACAGAAGACTTCTCGAAAGTTTTCTGCCATAGTCACATATATAAATAATGTCATTCTCCCTAAGCACGTAAATATTGACACCGAATTCATGAAACTACAGACCATTATATACTGTGCAGCATGGACGGCAGCTACATGCAACGGAGCTAAAATATTAGACTCCACACAAAACGAACGTCGCACATCTAAACCGAAAAAACCAAAATGGCAGATCAGGTTAGAAAAGAAAATTAAAAATCTAAGAGCAAACATAGGTAGGCTGACGCATTTCATTAATGGTAGCAGAAGCCAAAAATTAACCGCTGCAGTAGAACAAATAAAAATAAAATACAAACTGCATGCACAATACGAAGATTCAAATTCACAATTGGAACACTTTTTAGACACATTAAAACAAAAATTAAACGCTGCATCAAGTAGACTTAAAAGATATGTTACATGCACAAACCGTAAAGTGCAAAACTCAAAATTTACTAACAACGAAAGAATATTTTACAGAAATCTTACATCCAATAACAGAGACACTGCTAGCCAAACACTGAATACACCTCCCCCCGAAGAATTACGGGAATTTTGGGCAAAAATATGGGAAAACCCAGTATGCCATAATAACCTCGCAGATTGGATCAATGAAACAATACCAGAAATCCCTGAAATGGAGTTTGAAGTAATACCAATAAACACTTTTATAGGTGTTATCAAACGCACACACAATTGGAAATCTCCAGGCACCGACAATATTCACAACTACTGGTATAAGAAATTCACAAGCATCCACCCACTCATATATAATCATCTTAACACATTTATTAAATCGCCACATTTGCTCCCAACATACATAACACAAGGAGTCACATACATGATACCCAAAGACATGAACGACACTACAGACCCAGCCAAATACCGTCCAATCACTTGCCTACAAACGATCTACAAAATCCTTACAGCCTGTGTAAGTGAAGTAGTTCACGAACACTTACATAAACATAACATTCTCGCAGAACAACAAAAAGGATGTCGTAAAAACAGCCAAGGCTGTAAGGAACAACTCACTATTGATGCGATTGCTATGAACAGCGCGGTTAAACGCAAACAAAACATTCATACCATGTTCATCGATTACCAAAAGGCCTTTGATTCAGTCCCGCATAGCTGGTTGTTATATGTCCTAAATATATATAATATCCACCCCTCACTCAGATTGTTTTTAGAAACTGCAATGCATAATTGGCAAACTGTACTTAAAATAAATCAAGCCTCCATTACCACTGAACCAATCCAAATTAAGCGTGGAATTTTTCAGGGCGACGCACTTAGCCCTTTATGGTTTTGTATGGCACTCAATCCACTTTCACACTTACTAGATAAAGATAACTTAGGATTAAAATTAATAACCGATAGCACACAATTCACCTTAACGCACCTTATGTATATGGATGACATAAAATTGTACGCAGCAGATAAAAATACACTTTTTCGTTTAGCAGACACCACACAAGAATTTTCTAACGATATAAAAATGCAATTCGGGGTAGACAAGTGCAAAATTTTATCTATTTCTAGAGGAAAAATCCAAAATAATAGCTACACGCTCGGGACAGGTAAAACTATTGAGCCAATGGGTGAAAGCACTACATACAAATACCTAGGTTTTAAACAATCCAGACGAATAGAACAAAAAATGACTAAACAAGAACTGCAAAAAAAATTTACACATCGCCTTAACCTAATTCTGAAAACTAATCTTAACTCTAGAAACACCGTTAAAGCTATCAACACATTCGCAATACCCATCCTCACATATTCTTTCGGAATTATACGTTGGTCAAAAACCGATCTAAAAAAACTGCAGCGTACTATCAATACTCTTCTAACCAAATATCGAAAACACCACCCAAAATCATGCGTACAACGTCTCACGCTACCACGCCAAGAAGGAGGAAGAGGTCTGATAGATATACACAATTTACACAACAAACAGATACTTTCACTCAGATCTTACTTTCATAAGAAATCTGAACATTCACTATTACACAAAAATGTAACAGAAACCGATATAAAACTTACACCACTCAACTTACAGAATAAAAACACTCAAATTAATGAAAATTTCATAAGCACACAACAAAAAATTGCAGCATGGGCTGGAAAAGCTCTACACGGAAGACACCGAGCTACTCTGAGCCAGCCACACGTCGATAAACCAAAGTCGAACGAATGGCTCAAACGAGGCGAACTGTTTCCCGAAACTGAAGGCTTTATGCTTGCGATCCAGGACCAAATAATACCAACACGTAATTACAGAAAATATATAATGAAAGACTCTAATCAGCCGACTGACACATGCAGACATTGCAACAGTGCCTCTGAGACCATCCAGCATATAACTGGGGCCTGTAAATCTCTCGCACAGACGGATTACAAACACCGACATGACCAAGTAGCCGCAATCGTACACCAACACCTAGCGCACAAATATAAATTTATTGATGAGATGATTCCATACTATAAATACAAACCTGAAATCATTTTAGAAAACAGAAATCAAAAAATTTATTGGGACCGAACAATTATTACTGATAAAACAATACATTATAATAGACCCGACATCACTGTACACGACAAAATAAATAAAACAGTCTACCTCATCGACATAGCTATACCTAACTCACATAACATCCAATCTACAATATCCGAAAAACTCAGTAAATACCAAGAACTGGCCATAGAAATTAAAACCCAGTGGAAAGTACAAACCGTCCACATCGTCCCTATAGTGCTTTCATCTACCGGTGTAGTACCAAAGGCTCTCACGCAAAGTCTTAACACTCTACACATGCCTTCACACACACTTTACATGCTCCAAAAAGCTACCATCCTCAATACCTGTCGCATCACCCGAAAGTTTCTGACGTCCTCAACACTATCATCGACCTTCTTAATTTAAATTTCCCCTTACATACTTGGCTCCGGCCCGTGTGTAAGGTTGTACCACTCTCTTAAAAGAGAAGCAAATCTAAGAATCCAATATAATAATAATAATAATAATATATCTTGGGACAACTCACACACGGCCATCTGATCCCAAGCTAAGCAGAGCTTGTGTTATGGTAACCAGACAACTGATATACATACTTATATAATTTATAAATACATACATATTATAGATAAATTACACCCAGACACACAGTGGCGGGGCAAGACTAAATTTTTTTGTGGGCAAGATTCGTATATTGCGAGGCCCTTTAGGTCCTACCTAAGAATAGAGTGATTTTTTGAGGAGGTTTTCTCAGGTTAGCTTCTACAATTGAGGGTGAGATGCGGCGAACTCAATCGCACACCTCCACGAATAGTTCTGGTTTTCTTTTGAATTTTTTAGCAAAAGTAGTAGATATTTGGCGAATGTGGGAAAATAAAAGAAATAAAACTTGTAAATTATCACACAAAACTTACTGAAGTAAACTTTAACAATAAAAATAAATGTTGCAAAAATGTTGTGTTGGATTATTTTTATGGCCTTACAATTTTGCGGAGTTGAAAAAAGCCAAAGCTGCGAGGCCCTTCGAACCGCGAGGCCGTAGGCGATGGCCCACGTCGCCCACGCCTTGCGCCGCCTCTGCAGACACAGAACAAACAATAATGCTCATCACACAAAGTTTGTCCTGGGTGGGAATCGAACCCACGACCTCCGGCTTTGCAGTCAGGGTCACTAACCACTAGACCAACAGGCCAGTCAAAAAACAAAAAGATTTGTTAATTACACAGGTACTTATTGTACTGTTTTCTCGCAAATGTGTAGAAAAACGTATGACATCGTACGGAAATTGCATGGTAATTTACAAACTCGTGGCTATGGTAAGCCCTGGAGGCCACGGACCTACTCGTTTGTAAAACCAACTTACCGCACTAATATAATTAATGACTATTTCAAAATCTAATAGACATTAGTGAAACACATTATTTAGTGATTCTTAGTTACTGTCATCATGCCTGTTAATAAATGAGAGTTTAATATTGCTATCCGGTTTTAAAAATTAACATTATTGAATTCTTATAAGAATATATATACCAATACCATAAGAATTCAATACTGTAGCCGTTAATTAAGGTTTCAATTAACTGATAGGCTCTCTGGTTAGTAAATAATATTTATTTTGAATTTTCTTTTGTTTTTGTTATTATTTGTACATGCTCTAAGTGCAAACACCACTACTTAGTTTAAAAAAAGTGAGGGTTAACATGAATTTACACAGTAAACATGCATCTTTAAATGCCAAACTTATCTAGTCCATTCACTCATCTTTTAATGAGTGCCATAATATTTGTAATAGGTACTAACGCACTTTTGCTTATCAATTCTGTAGGTGTAAGCAACCTACGGTTCATTTTACGGTTCAACCTACCAACATGTTGTCGGTCGACTTTCCAAACCCTTTGGTTGACGAAACTCGAACCCATGACTCTGTGTACCACCGTTTCATCGTATTCCATGAGAAATATTCCAAAAATACCAACTAGTTCTACCAACGACGGGCACATGACTCGTCAACATTAATATTAACTTACAAATAATTAATCATGGCCTATAAGAGAAACATCATTAGTTATTTTTGCAAAACTCAACGAGGTGGCATGAATGAATAATGACGCATGCGGCTGTAGTAGGAATGTAGTAGATATATATGTAGATAAAATTCTAGATCACAGTTCTCCGTAGGAGAGAGACGGGTCATGTTCTCAAACAGTCCCCTATATATTCGGTCAAAATAGTGACAAAATGTCTCAAAATAATGTTTTTGTTGGGAGCTCCACAAAAAAAAGTGAGTGAAATTGCACCATTGAGCAAGCCTTGGATCGATATTCAATAAACCAACATGTTTTGAATTAAAAGACCCCAGTCTCCCCTGCAATAGGCTACCTAGCTGGTGTAATCACGAAAAATAAAATCTAGAAATCTAATGTATCTGCACTTGTATTCACAAAAATGCATCGACCATAACGCCCACGAGTTTCAATCCAGGTTTTAAAATAATGGGGGAGTCATGTGTTTTCGCGAGATGTAAACATCGTGGCAACCGGCACGTATTCAGACGATCTATTTTTATCAGAGTAGGCAACTCTTATCACACGGTCTAGCTCCACTAATTGCTAACAGACGTGATAATTTTCACAGCTGGTCTAGCAAAAGAAACGAGACAGGAGACTTCGATCGAGGTGAAAATACGACGCTCGATGCCTGGTAAGGATGTTGTCTCAGAATTAACCGAGCTGCATTTGCAGCATGCTGGCTAAAAAAGTTGAAGCCTTTGAAGTTGTGTTAATTACCGTTGGCAGATCAGATATTCCATTTTTGGGAGGCCCTGCAATGGCTAAGCAAGCAAGCTGCTAAGCAAGTAAATGAACCCTGAATCGATGGAAAAGACCGTCCATTTCCAGAGTCTAGGGTACTCAGAAATGTTGTGAGATAAGAGGGATCTAGCGTCAAATGCAGATAATTAACTGTTTATTAGTGATGTTTAAGAATACTACCACATAAATAAACTTGTGCGAGATCATGACGTAGGTTTCATGAAAATTTCAAGGGTCAAAACTCTATACTCGTGCGTAAAACTTCTTTGTGCTCACATTTCCCATAAAAAATGGTAGATATAGAAATCAAAACATAATAATTTCCGATTCACGAGTCACTGACATAGAATTAAAATTAAAAATAAACGTCATTGCAGTGTGACGTGGGCGCAGCTGAAGGCGCAACCGTTGCGACAGAGTATTTTACATACCACTGCTCGTTATCTACCGCGATGAGTTTAATTGAGTGGTGTATAAACAGCAATGCATGTTTAGCAGAATTTTCATGTGTCAGAATCGGTTAGTTTCTGAGTAGAGAAGTGTCTGCGCGAATCCGCCCGCCCAAGCGTCCGGCGTCCGCTTGCTAAATGCGCATTCAAGTGACACACTTCGAAGAATACACAGGCAAGAACGCCAAAAACAAATAATATCCACGTTCAAAATAATCGCTAAAAACGTTATTCCTAAAACTTGTGGTGTTAAACGAAAAACAGTGTTAATTAATATTTAGTCAGTTATTTATTAGAGTTCAAAATGGGTATGATTTCGCGAGTGCGCGGGCGCATTAGGAGTGATTCTTTCTCGAAGATTCACACGATCAAATCGGAGGACAAACTTGCCAATATCGGTAAGTAGAACTCGATTAATTAATTAATAAGAAATGATTTTTCAATGAAGACTGTTCTGTAAGCTTTTTTTCCTTTGTGAATTTTGAGAGGAGGAATAGGTCTGTATAACAATTAGCGTTGAAATTCATCATGATGTTATTGTTTGGATAAACATTTATTTATTTATTTTATAATTTATGTACACACAGAAAAACAGTTGCAGAAATAACATAAAAACTAATAGTACAAAGGTACTGCTTATTTCTTAAGAAATTTCTTCCAGCAGACCTGCGAAAGGAGAAATATAGAAGAAATGTAGACAATAGTGTGTGCTTCTGCAGATATTAATTTTGTTACAAATCCTATAATAGTCAAAGTAGGTTTGGATTGATCCATTAGCAAATATGTTAACAAAATTAATTGAAAGTGGTGCTATTTTAATTATAACCAAAAGTAAAAACATATTTTATTCTTGCACTGTAAGCAAACAAGGGAATAGAAAATAGAGCAATATTTAAACTATTTCATACTGTAACTGTCCTATGACAGGACAAAAGCCTCTTTTCATAATATTATGGAGAAGTCACTAGCATTAATCACCACGCTTGCTCAAGGCGGGTTGGCGTTTTCAGGCCTACATCTCTTCTCTTCTCTAAATAGTATAAAACAAAGTGGATTTTTTGTTTTTGTAAACCCCGGTATGGATTTTAATGAGGTTTTCATTGGAAAATCAGGAGCGATATATCCGACCCGCACCTTTGGGAAGCCGGGGTGGGTCTCTGGTTTAAATTCAAATATATCCTACAAATTTAGTCTAGCTCGGATTCTGGATTTGTATTGAATCAGGTAAATGACAGAAGTTATACTCAAGCTACTTAACGGACGAAAAAATAAATACATCTGTGTTTGTAAATAAATGTTGGCTATCCACATTTTAAGAGTAAAATAAAATCGGTTGTGTCGCCCATAACATGGGAATGTTACAGGTAACCAGCAGGGTGTAAAGGCCCACATGAAAGTTCGATATTTCATATATGAAAAAGACGTGCTATTGTTTATCATACAATTGCCCTTTGTTGACTCACGCCTGCCATTGTCAGTTGCACGTGGCACTCGAACATGTGGCACAAACACACGAGGGCTGGTCTGGCATATCTTTGTTTGTCATTGTCTCTTCCAAGAATTTTGCTTCGCAGTGATGTAGTTGTAGGTGGCTATAGAGAAAGGGACTCTAACTTATGGATATGAGTGTAGGTTTCTGAGTGTTCAGATGACGATTTGTGTTTGAGAACTGTTGATGAGCGATTTGTTTAATAAATCGAATTTATAGGAGTATGTAAGTATCGTTGCGCGTGGCATTTTCTAGTTTCTACCTGTTTCATGGAAATAAGGCGTGAGTTTAGTGACTTTCACAGCTCACGGTACGTGCGAATTGGGTTCAGGACATCATCAAGATTATTAATTTAGCCACTAGGGAGAATTATATTTGAGTTTACTTATTCCACTATTTGACAATGACAAACTCATTTATATTATATTATTTACAATTTGGAAGCACCAGGTGCAAGGTGAAATAGAAATTACGATTTTCAAATTAACTACCGTTAGATAATGTTTAAGTAGTTTATTATGTAATGAAGCAACACAAACATAATTATTGACCTACTAACAGTAGATAACATGCAGATGTTTCAACTTTCAACGTAACGTGGAGGCGGATATGCCGCGATGTAAACATTGGAAAGGAAATTGAAACGTGAAGATAAATTATCTAAAATCTTGTGTAGATGAAAACTAGGTTACTGAACGCTACGAATCTGCTACGGTCTGTGAGCGCTACGATGCAACTATGCCTACGACGTAGCAGGACCCTTTGAAACGTAGCGCTACGGTTCAGTTAGGCCTACGACGTAGCAGGACCTTTTGATGCGTAGCGGTGCGGTTCAGTTACGCCTACGACGTAGCAGGACATTTTGAAGCGTAACTACGATATTGAACTCTGCACCTATGGGCTACGACATCTGAGGGCCAATTCTGCAAATTTTTAAGCAACGATCGCATTCGCATCTCAATTGCAATTAGTCTTCGATCAATCAGTAGAATTGGCACTCTGAAGCTAGTCAAAGGGGTTGGCAATTTGTGACGATATTATATGGGTGCATGTGATTATTAGTCAGTCAATTGGGTTTTTTGAAGAGATTGATTAATTGGAGTATTTTATAAGTTACTTTATAGGTACTATTGACTACCAAGAATCCAGTTTTACCATGACAACTTTCGCGAAGACAGTCTTTAAATTTTATGACTCTTGTGGCTACCATTTTATATTTTAATAACTATATCACTATTTTATGAAATAATAAATAAGTCGGTGAACGTGAAATGTTTGAGTTTTACGACTTTGATATCGAGAAAAGTATAACAAGAAATGTGGAACGAGGTGACTGGGTGACGAATTCGGGCAAATAAATAATGTCCAATGAAGACATTTCACTAAAACTGCGGTCTTTCTGAATCATGTCTGAATAAAATATCATATGTATGTTTCAAAAACTACGTCCCGATTATTTATAATCGAAGAATTCATTGAAGCTTTATTTTACTTAAATACAAATGAGTCACACTTATTGGCAATATACAGGATTGTTAAAGTCGCAATAGGAAGTCTTGCTGAATTTAAGATACATGTCTTCTTCAAGAGCTTCATGAAAAATCGCAACTCATTAAAATTGCATGTTTGTAGAAGTTTCTGTTATAATTACGATAATTCCTTCACTATACAAGACGCTCTCTAGCTGAGTGCTATACTTAGGTTAGGTACTTTCTATCTTGAAAAAATGCCCGATGCTTGTGGGATTAGTCCATTACTACCCACAAGCGTCGGGATTTTTTAGGGAAGCCACAACAAAAGATGTTTACACTTTGTCAGTTATTTGTAAACTATTTTGCAAACTAATATCTGACCTTCAATATCTCAAACTCTTTTAAGTATTCACACGCAGAGGAAATATTTTCTTTATCACAATGGAAGCTTTTAGCATGAGTGATGTTGACGCAAAACCATAAAAATGTGCTTTACTTCAGAAGGGAAACTCTTCGAGAAAAATATTTGAATTAGCCTTATTTTTCAGTGGCGTCAAAGCTTTATTTTTAGGGAGTTATTAATAATTGTTTACAGTGCACTGACTCTGGCACGTTATATTTCTTCTTTACGTCTTTTTTACGAGAAAATGGCAGTTTTGGTTTTTCTTTGGGAACTGGAGGAAAAATCTGAATAACTCTGTGTCTTTCGTGTAGGACTGTCATCGTTGAACACTCAAAATCTAATTATCTGAAAGTCATCATTAGAAAAAAATATTCCATCATAAAATTTCGTGCTAACCTACTCGATAAACCCCAATTAATTTTCGAAATTAAATGGGAATATGTCCAACTGTCATTTTATTCTTGAAAAAATAAAAGTTGTACTTTTATTTTTAGCTAGCTACTTACTTTTAGAAATTACCAATAGACCCACACCTCGAGATGTCTGAATCTCTGGCTAACCCATAATGCCTTTATTGATCAAACATTAAACTTCCACTGACAATGAACTACCCCAATTGTATCGTTCCAGTATGGCTCCTGTCACTGGTCTTACTATTACCATACTGGGCCCCTCGGGGGCTACTGGTGGCCCTTGGCGGCGCATGGCTGATGGCTGCCTACACATGCCTGGTGGTCCCAGTGCTCATCTCCGCCAACTACAAGTACCCAGCGAGCTGGTACCCTGCCGTGGTCAAACTCGCTCAAGGTAAGAAGTTTGAAAAGAGAATTTTATTGACAGGTAAAGAAGGTTGATTTCATAGATCCTTTTGAAAGGGGACAATAATTGAAGTAGACTAAAAGAGGATGTCAGTTTCCACGTTTTGCTCTATTTGGATTGGACGGTATGACTGAGTTGATTGACTGATAACACTGTTAAAGGAATTCAGCTCTCTTTCAAGATATTTTAAATGCTTATAAATATAACAATTAGGTAAAGAGTGGAGACCGTGTCCAGCCGGATATCGAATCTGGCAGTTTCTCAAAAAAGAGCAAAAAGGAAGGAAAATATACATTTATCACGTGTCGAACTCGAAAACAACAAACGCACGAAATCATTAGCTTCTTCGTTTTCTAGGCCTAGAGGGGGGAAAAGTAAACAAAAAACATAGTGTTTGTATCTCAAATGTCTTGGCATAAACAGTGGGGTGTGCCAATCTCCCGACCTATGCATCCCACGCTTCCAATTCTTTGTACAATCGTCAGTGACTGAAGAGACAGCTCCAGATTCCGAGATTGAATGACGTCAGAAATGCATAACGTGGTGTAATATTGTTTTTGCTTTGTAGCCGAGGTACTTGACTGAAAATCTTCTAGAAATCATTTGCGAGTTTATCCATTTCACCTCTAACGTCTTGAAAATAATAATTTATTGGAGTAATGTTTTAGCTCAATGGGACGATTTATTAGTGGCAGTGGTTCTCATCATATAGGTACTGACTTTGAATTGTCAAGATTCACAGTAATACATTGTAGTAATTGAAATGACCGGTCGTGTTGGTCACTGAAATACGTAAAAAATATCAATAACTGTATGTGCTTTAAGTATCATACAGTATACATGGATTGAGAAAGCATTTCAAATCTGGTTCTTCGCATTGGCTAACAGAATTTAATGTATGGTAGTATTTCACTACGGTCTCAATCTCAACTTTGCTTGGTTAATTTAGCGGTTTGAATAGTCACAATGTGTGGAACCGATTCCCCATAGAATGCCCTAAGAAACAACTTAGTCAGACAGGGCAATAATTCTTAAAATCAGACCGGTTTCCACTTGTTGTCGGTTACAATCACATTACCCAGCGGAGAAGTTTCTTCAATTGTTCCGACATAGGGCCAATATATATTTCAAAGATCGCTGTAAAAGCATTAGCTTAGCAATGTTATTGTTGTAGTCTTTAACTCTTTAGTTTATATTTATGTGGAAAAGTCAGGTCATTGTCGAGTAGAAGCTGAATGGGGCGACGGAAGCTGGCGGTGGGCCAGTGTCCGTGCGTCATCCGCGTTTACTTGTATTTTCTGCGTCTAAACACGAACACATGTCTTGTGTACTACCCGATGATTTGACACGAACCAAAGAAAGTCTGGGATCGAGTCGACCTTTTACGTCTTGAAATGTTGATGTTGATTTTATGTACTGTCTTCATAAATCATCTGTCGTTGGTACTTGCTACACATTGATGCACATTGCAACAATTTCAGAAAAGTAATGCAGCAAATCTGATAGCTAATGACTTCAATTTAAATCTTTAATGGCTGCAATATTGTATTATTTCACCATAAGTGCTGGATATAACATTTCAAAGCTGCGAAACAATATTTTCAACGAAAACGCAGAACCTGACGAATGACAACATCAACATCGTCGTGTTTATTATCGAATCCGAAATACCTTTTTGTTTTGATTCAAGGGTACAGCAGATGGTGCGCAGATGATTAAAAGCGACGAACTATTAAAAGCACATAGTAATGATACATGTCATTATTTTTGTTTTTGTAAAATCTAAACGCAAGTCGTAACTATTGTCTGATAAACAAATGAAGAAGAGCCAAAGAAATTCCAATATTGTAGTGGCATAACATCGTACTACACGAAGAATTTTAATTATTTTAAACTAGCTCCTGTCAGCGGCTTCGCCCGCGTGATGTCGGAATATTAGAAAAAAAAAACAACGGGTCACGTGTCCTGACGCGAGTTTAACATTTTTTACATCCCCATCCCAAAACGTGCACAACGCCGCTAAAGAAGTTTTCACTTCAAAAATTATAAAAGTAGCGTATGTCCTTCCCCCAGGTTTAATCAATCTCTATAACAAATTTCATCGACATCAGTTTAGTGATTTAGACGTGAAAGTGTAACAGACAGACAGAGTTACTTTCGCATTTATAATGTTAGTAAGGACTAGCTTTTGCCCGCGACTTCGTACGCGCATTTCCCGTTCCCGAGTAATTTCGGGTAATCCTCTCTCAGTGCTCCCCTAAGGAGTTTAGGGGAGCACTGAGAGGATTTCCCCAAGGAACCTACATGCCCAAATTCAGCTTTCAATGGTAGGTACTTTCTAGTTTTGGCTGTCCGTTGTTTGTCAGTCACTCTGTCACTCATCACATCAGTAACGGAAGAGTTTTATATATATTGATTGATAATGTGACTAGAGCCAGATTACCATCAGTTTACTCAATATCGTTACTATTTTCGTAATTAGAAAACATTTTTATCTATGATTTAAAAATACTGTACGTGATCTTAGGCACGATTTAGGCGTGTAGGCGTATGCAGTTTCTAGTAGAGTCCAATTTTATCGATTTTTGTGCTGAGGAAGCTGACTTAGTAGTTACTGTAAGTCAAGCAGCGACTTAACATGTCTCCAGATTTTAGTCAAGTGTGTTGGTGCATGGTCCTGAGAATTATATTATAATTATGTATATGTTTTCAGAACATAATATTTAGGATTTCTATACAAGTGTCTTTGCTTTTCAATTAATATTTTTGGAATGAGGATTGAATGTGGTATCATCTTGAATTACTTATAGTGTGGTAAGTTTTAATGTGCAAACACAGGGTGCAACCCAAGATGTGATGAGGAAGTAATGAGTAAAACTCATTTGATGAGATAAAGAACCCATGTGAAAATTATTTTGTTAAAACATTTGAAATAATTATATACTTACCAGATGCCTTTCGAAGTACTGTAGGAAGGTGGATGTTGCTGTTGAAGCGATGTTCTGAACTGACCATCCTTGTTTCATGAGGGTCCTTTTATACTCAACATTTTACTGGACAGCTACTTTTTCTGAGGCTGCGAACAGTTTCAATGTGAGAGAACCATGAGCTTAATATACGTATAATTATTATAATCAAGTATTTAATCGGCTTACTATGTTTTCTCTTCCACACGGTAACATCCGAAACGTCGTGAAGATCAAGTCACTATTCTTCATCCTTTTGAGTCCTTCTTTGAATTGAACCCGGGAACACACTGAAAACCTGCAATGAGGTTGGTCGCAATATAAATTGATGAATTTTCTCTGACAATGCAGACAGTAAACTGTATATCGATCCTGCCAGGATCGCGGAATTTGTTCGAAAGAGTCACCGCGGCCCTGGAACGCAAAGGGCATTAGGAGGAACACGGATGGGTTTTAGTCAGTAAGAGTCTGACACTCCCTTCCGCTCCACCCAGAGCGAAGAAGTCATTTGATGATTTCCCATCCACAAAAAGCTACATCGGAGTCTACACCAGAATTTAGGATAAATAAATAAACCACATAAGACTGATTGTGCGACATCACAAGTTTCCTGCTCGATTCTACTAAATTTTAGAGTCTTTACTTAAAATAATAAAGAGATATTCTATTCTATTCTAATATTAATTTAAATCATGAATTAGCTTCATGGCACCATCTTCAATTCTCAGTCCATATTTTTTACCTCTTCCTATAGAAATAAAGAATAAAATTTGTCCTTTGAGAAAAAGTATGCAAATGAGGGAAATTTTTCTTGAAACAGTCAAGAGTTAACTTGTTGTGGACAACTCGAAGTGACAGCCTGTGGACACCCTCCCACGCACATTTTATGAAGGACTTGTTGCTACACTGCTTGAATTTAGTTAGGTACCTACTTGATAAAAAATAAAAATTATGTAGCGGAGATGAGAACGTTGAGATGAATGTGTGGAGTAACGAGAATGGATAAAGTGAGAAAAGGTAGTTTAAAAGTGGCACCAGTGACGGAAAAGTAGGAAGGGAACTGCTTGCTTGGTATGGTCATGTGAAGAGGAGGGATAAAACGCATGTAACTAAAAGAGTTATGAAGATAAATGTGGATGGATGAAGAGGGAGGGAGAGGCCAAAGAAAAGATAGATGGATTATGTGAAAGAAAAGAGAGTGACGGCTGATAGGACAGAATGACGACCCCAAGTAACATGAGATAAGGGCAGTAAGATGATGATGACTTGATAAAAAACATAAATAAGGTACGTTCCGTATGGTGTCGGACGTAAAAGAATAGTATCATCCCATCACTTTCCGTGGTTGTCGTAAGAGGCGACTAAGGGACCTACCAGAGAATGGGCAGCAGTATTCTCTGTAGGTATATTGCTACTGCTACACTGCGATCGCCAACCCGCCTGCCAAGCGTGGCGATTATAGCAAACAAAAAACATTTGGGGGAGGCCTATGTCCAACATGTTGCAACGACCCCAAATAAATAGAGACCTAGGTAAGAGAAAATGATGACCCAATATAGTAGTGTTTTGTTCAATCAGTCTTTATTCCAATCAAAAGTTGTTTTGTCATTTATCAGACCTAAAATAGGACTAGTGCCTTAAAAATAACAAAACTATTTAAACAAAGTAAATAAATCTTATTTAAACAGGTGCACACAGGATGTACTAGTATTTTGTGTTAGGCACAAATGCAATGCTTTTACCATGAATGAACGAGTGAAGTGGTATAAGGTTTTTTTTTAAAAAAATGAATCGCAAACCCAATAATCTCTAACTGAATAACTCAGCATTCGTTATTACATTCGTGAACGTGAAATGTTAAAATGAATTGAATACTGAAAAAAAATTATAGATAAAATGTTGACAAATAAAATATTCTTATTTTTGGGCACACGGGCTAAATTTTTTTTCCAGGATGTGCGAAAAAGCTACGGGCACCTGTGACGCGCATTATGGGGGTGATAAAGACTGCGTACGCGCCGGTGGAGCGCGCTGAGAAACTCTTCCTGCAGATGAACAACCTCTCAACTATGATTGGACAGGTAGAGTCTAATACCTTTCTTAAATTTTACCATCCTTAAGGAAAATAATCGGCAGTTTCGTCAATATTAGCCTAATTTTTCACTGCAGATGAAAAAAGTTCTCAAACATTTCACCTTCCTTTTTTAATATTGATGATCTATTTTTCCACTATGTGGATTTGCCATTGTGCTTCCTCCCTGGGCTGTCTATCATATTATTGTCTCAAACATATTGAGTCTAAAATCAAATCCTTCTTTCTTCCAGTTGCTGATGTTCACAGCCTGCGACCGACTGCTTGTCTTTCAAGGCAGACTCACCTGTCTCTACTCCTTGATGTTCTACAACGTGGTCACCTACTCCGTCAGCTACGTCCGTGAGATCTGCACCAAGGAGGACTGGTCTCCCTACATCAACGTCACCCGCCACTCCCGCGTCAAGCACCTGGCCATGTCCGCCACTAAGATTGTCCTCGAATGGACGAAGGCAGTCACTTTCATCGTCACCATAACTTTCGTTCTCCTTGCTCTTGGACTCGAACAAGGACTGGAACATTACAAACCCACAGCGTTATACACAATCATAACTGGCACGTATTACCTTCTAACCGAAAGGACCTTCTTGGAACTCTGGCCTATTGGCATCTCTGCTTTGAAAATAGAGATGTTAGAAGGTATGGAGTTGCTGTACTTTGGTGCTATGGCGAGAGCGGTTACAACAGTACTAGCCTTGCCTTTAGTACCAGCGTTAGTATGGTACGAACGGTGGAGACTAGCTGCTCTGCTGTTGTACGTGTGTGTCTTCGTTCACGGAAGACACAGGCTTGGGGAAGCTCTTATGAAGCTGCAAGAAGCTAGAGGTTCCCTCGCCAGGTTCAGGCGCGCGACGCCAGAAGAACTGGCGACACTTGAGGACGTCTGTGCCGTGTGCTTGGGGACAATGAAGTCGGCACGCGTCACACCCTGCGCTCACTTCTTCCATGCAGACTGTTTAAGAAAATGCCTTGCCACATCCGACAGATGTCCCATTTGTGTCAGACCATACGTATTTTGTTGACCATAGGCTTACTACATTTGGATAAGACTGCTGGAAACGAAATTTTTAACATCGCTTTTTCCAAATCGAGCATTTGGAGGAAAGTATTCGATTATGGTGATAATTATGGAAGTAAGATTATTAGTTACTAAGTAGGCGATTTGCCATGGGTTTGATCGTTGTAACGATCGATTTTATGTGCTGTAATATTTACAAGTATTGTGGCTATAGGGCTAGGCGAATATTCTATGTTGTCTCAATAAAATCGTGGTATTGTTTAAAAAAAATAAAGAAAAAAAACTTAAATGTTTTTAACTCACACCGTTTGAGGTTTTTCCACAGATTTACCTAGTTCTTGTTAAAACTGTAGCCGTATTTTTAGTACACATGTCCAAGCTTCGAGGTATATTTTTTCATATCGCTGCTCCGACACTGTGTTCAGTCAAACCCTTTTAGAATCTACTGAAATTTGAAAACGTCCTATGTTGTTTTATCCATGTATCGTTGTCGCTAACTGCTCTTCCAAGAGTTAGCACTGCTTGCAAGGACACTAATTAAAAGCTCGGGCCACATTACTGTGTTGTGTCGTGTCATGACACCTTCTAGCGCAGTTGATTTTCTACAAAACCCGTTGTGATATGACGTAGGCATAAAGATAAACGTTTGATTAGTGTATCAAGCACTACGACCCACTCCGACACAGTGGTGTGATCCCGGCTTAAGTAAGTATAAGAAAGAAATATTCGGAGATGCTAAACTGAAAAGTCAAAGGTTCGCGAACGCCCCATAATGTAACGTACCCAAGTGTTAGGTACCCACGCATTATTTGCGTCCAAGTCTGTGTTAAATGTTTTTTACAATAAATTAAAGTATCCAATAACTATCTTTTGTTTTCTTTACACCTTACCTACTTTCATCCAAGTTAAAGTGGTCTTTAAGTGACTATAACGATTAGCAGCCACAGAGAAGAAAAGAAACATCTAATTATGGAAGATATTACAGCAGCTTCGAAGAGAGATAATATGTCCAGCCTGCCAAGAACTGTCACAGCAAACCAAGTATAGTAAGTAGTATCAGACCTACCAGACCTTGACAACCCATTTTATTAAATGTGTAACACGGTACTTCTTGGCAAGACTGGAGTCAGATTTTCGGCTTCTGACAATCCGTAACGACTGCCAAAGATCTACCAATTACAGCCGGGACCAACGCCTTAACGTGCTTTCCGAGGCACGGAGGAAACTCGATATGTTAAGATGGTCACCCATCTACAGACCGACCCCGGCAAGCATTGCTTAACCTTGAAGATCGACCCGTGCGACTGTAATTATTAAGCCACGAGCTCCTTCGAACGCGTGCATTACTATTGTAATGCACGCGTTTAACGGTAAGCATCGATTTCCGCGTGGTTAAAAAAATCGGGAGGTTCTAAACTCATATTTATGCTGGATTCGGCTAGGCCTGTTTCGGCCTTAGAGGCGCTTAGGCATAATCCCATGGATGGAAGCTTCTCACCACCCGATGAAACTTCCAGAATGGAAGATTAAAGAAAGTAAAGAAATTCAATGACAATTTATGTGCCACTACCTATTTATTTTAAACAAAACCTTCAGCTGCGAGAAGGAGGCTCAGCAGAAATAATTAAACGGCTTCAAATCCTTCCTTCGGTAAGAGAATTAGGTACCTCCGCCAGCTTGACCACATTGCTACAAGAATTCTTTAAGGTAACAGTCAGTTTTATAAAACTACAATTATTATGTTTGTAGGCAATTCTGTCTGTGTGAGGTAAGAACGAATGGTAATTTTATGCCTAGAGCATCTACCCTACATTCTCTGACACGGCCATGTTACTTACAAACTGTACCGAGTCTTGTTTGTCGCATTGCGAATAGACAGTGTCCTTACTTTACTACTTCATATAAGCGACGCAAATCAGATAGGAATACCTAAATACGGTAATCTAAACCTAGGTCACTAAATCCTTTCAATGAGTTTTAATGTTCTAGTAATTAAACATTTACCTAACTATTCCTGAGACACCATGATCTTGAAATTGAAAGAGGATCTTGGGAACACAAAAGATCTCGAAGTTCCACGTCGTTTTGATTCATTAGATAAATGAATGGCCGGACACGTCCTGGTTTCAGATCAGTAGAAAATAAGTTATATCTACCTGTATTTTTAGCAAAACATAACCAAAAAACTCTACATGTAGATTTACATTACTTTCGTACATAATATTTACCTACTTCAAACATTTCACTTGTTCTCCGTAAAGTGCACACATAAAATCTTCAAAAAACACCCAATAATATGTTTGTTCATTTCTTACGAGCTGAAAAACTGAAAAATCAAGGTCCTTGCAGTAACTTGAACTAAACGTTTATGTACTGCAGCATGCTATTTCAGTAACACTGTGTACAAAACAAAACACCCGCCAAAATCGAGAAAATAGCAAATGGCGGCGTTGCCATGACATCATGCGGTTACGTCACGTAAACAAAACGGTCAAAAGTTTGGAGGTTAGACAGTCGGTGTCGAGAATTATACCGATATCTCTTTCTAATGTAGGCTTTCTTGGCGTGTTTTCCTGTCGTCTCTTTTCTGACCGCGCATTCGCCACAGCCGCAAGCTCCGAATCTAAAACGGCTTATCTCATCATAGAATTAATTCTATTGGACTTTATTGGAGTCAGTCAGTCAACGCGGAATGCGTAGCGGTACAGCAGTGCGATTGTCGGACTGATACGAATATTCATAGGAAGTTAAGTTACAAAATACATGTTTTATCAATGAAAATGTGAATTGTTCGTGAAGTACTTGTTGGTGTTTATAGTTCCCGTTCGGATACTTTTTATGATAAGGTAGGATTTGAGTTTAATCGTGTTTTGTAAAATAAACAAGGATTGCAAAAACATGATGACAATGACCGTTAAGAGCACCGGAAACAATGTGACTATAATTAATTTGTAAGAGCATGATGCAGACGGGAACAAAATGAAACAGGGAGAGATGCGTTCATAATACGGAAGCTGGGTATTGATCTCGTAGAGACAAAGATTGCTTTTCATTCACTCATAGTAGCATCCCAGTGCTTCAAAGATACAGACAACCTTTAAGTTACACTACCGATCCAACAGGCATGCAACAGCTTCTTCTTTATTAAGTACTTACTTTCATTAATCCTGGAAATTGGAATTATAGTCCCAGTCCCACCCAATCCTGTTATAGAATCAGACTAGTAGGTACCTATATAGGTACTGCAGATTTCGGTACGCTACTCTGTGATATGAATTCATAATTTTCTTATGTTGTAACGTACCTAAAGCTAGTCCTGATTCGAACTCCTGAGCCTGTCAGTCTGGTTCTGCCTCAGCCGTATCTAGATAATCTCCAAGATATCCGAAGAGGGCCTTGAAATTCGTCCTTCTGTTCATCCTTGACCTTGCGTTACCTCGAGGCCCTACAAAGGCGACTCGACGGCGAGACGGTAGCAGATCCAGACGTAATAAAAATTAAACTTTGCGACTATGTACTTATTATATTTTCCACCTAGGATTAGCTCCAGATGAACCAACTGCTCAACAGTCAAATGTACCTACTGACACATTTTTTTTAATAGGTACGCATTCAAATTTTATAGCACATTGTAAAAGCCACTATAACGTGACTACTGCGTTCAGGGTTGGCTCCAAATATGCGAATTTTCTTCAGCGGTCAACATCACTGACACGAAATTTTTAAATCAGCATTATTATTATATTATTAGGCCGTTCTAAAGTCCACCCTTGGCTGTTACGCCTAGCTAGAAGAATATCTCAGATTGCTGCCACCCTGGGCAGTATGAATTTTTCCTATTAAATTACTACTTAATACGAAGGAATTCTAAAAATATTAAAAAAAACTAAAAAGAACAAAATAAAACTAAGATACTACGTAAAAAATATATTGTTATACATTTTCTTAAAAGGTTGAGGCGTGGACATCCAACAGCCTCAAGCTTTTATTTAAATAAGAAAATGTTACATATTATGTAATTTTTTATGTACCTATGTTAGTTTTATTTTGTTCTTTTTAGTTCATTTCAGGCTTGTCTTAAAAAGATTTTTTACTTTAATTTTAATTCCTCGTTGCAAACAAGACGTGAAAGCAAAGGCTCTATAATTTAAGTCTTTTGGTTTTCTGCAGTAGGCTTTTATAATTTTCATCTCTAAAACTTTTAATTTAATGAGAATTCAGAGCCAGAGCTAGTGCAATTTCTCTCACATAATAATCCCTTGATATAATAATATATTGATTTACTGCACTACACCACAGCAGCACCTTTTTCTTGCACAGTTTGTGGTCATCATGTGGTCCCAGAATTAGACGGCATTACAATACGTACCTACATCATGTAAATCCTGTAATATTGCTGCTAGTTTATAAATGCACGTACTCAACAGCAGATAATGCACCTCAGTAAATATTTTTTTACAGTTATGTTTATAAATATTATCATCAGACAAGCTCGACACATAACTATTTTTTTTATCTTATCATTTTAATTGAAGCCACGGGCGTGACCACTTAGCCGATAGTTTCCATATAAACTACTATAAAATAAAAAATGTAAACTGTTCAACAATAGCTACCACATAAATCGTGCTCCTGCGCCGAAGCGTGGCTATAAAAACAGAATATTAAATGGGGTTATTACGTCATGCCCGTAAACGAGATTATGAGACGACAACATATACAATAGTGTGTGTATGTCTAACTGTATTCTTTTGTCCGTTTCATCTGGAACCAAATTAAATGCTATCAATCTCTGAATGAATAAGAACTTGAAATGATCGAACGTAATACAGAAGTTATCTAGGATCAAAGAATGGAGGATGCACTAGTCACCAATGGCTTCGATGTAGAAGGTCATGGTGTGGCAGAAGCAGCCACAATTGTGCAAAAAAAACAAAAGGAAGGAACAGATCATTTTATCAACTGGCATAGCTAAAAGGGGTTTTTTACGAATATCGGGACTGCAGTCTAAAAAATAGAGTAAATCGTTAATTTGGGCAACCATCCTCCTATGCAAAACAAGCATCGAAACTTGATCCATAAAATATGCACTACTTAATTTACTTCTGCAAGCTTACCATGACAGGACACAGGCATTGGGATTTTCCTAGCTACTACTTAAAATATAGGAAAATTCGAAACAAGTTCCTTTCAAATCCTCCATTTGTATTCAGCCGTCAAACAATCCATCTCAGCCGGATAGTGTATCGCTTGCAAATTGTAATTTATGTACAAGCCGAGCTGACAGCCTGCATCTGCTGTCTGGCATGATGGTAAATAATGGATTATATTTCTGGTCTTCGTTTGAGGTCAGTACACCTGCTTGGATTGACGTCAGGAATTCATCTTGATGGCTTGATGGAGCTGAAAGAGAATTTTTATTGTTTGGCGCTGCTGTCCGTTTCTGAAGATCCTGGTTTATTATAGTGTGAAGGAGGAAACATAATTCGAAATTGTGTTTATATCCGAATCGAAACCGCCACAAGGAAAACTAGAAAAAAAATGGAACATCGAGAATATTATATGGGGAAAAATATATTTCCTATTTAGGTACAATAATATTTAGTGCACAACAAAATTCTTAGACTTATTATTATGTGTCGGATCTGAATTTAGTAGATCAATATTAGGAGATCTTAAGAGGGCCCTTCCCGGTTCGTCTATCGTCAACGCGAGCTAGGTTGAAAAGCTTGTTGTTTCATCCAGCGCAATGTGTTTGACTCACAAGAAAGTGAGAACGCGATAACATTGAACGAAGATAGTGTTCGAAAATTTCATAAAACTAGTTCCAGGAAATAGTGTTTTTGAATGAGCCTTACAAGTTTGTGAAATGAATATTATTTATTTAGAATCTCAATGACATGTGCAAGGTTTCTATCAAGATGTTTTTTTACTTTTACAATTTATGAGTACGTTATCAACAGGCAAAGTTCAGGTAAAATTTGTGCAAAATGCAGATTTTTGGAGGCTTATACTGAATTTGTTTCTCCAAATTTTTATTTCTTGCTTTCATAGAAACCTAGATATAGTGCACAAGATACCTATTACTTCAAAAAATTCAAAGATAGATGTGTTACAACGGCATAATCACGTACGAGCGTTTGTATGAAAAGTATAACGGGTTGGACGCTCTTAAGGATCTAGTCTCTCACTAGACTGATGTAGTTCTCCCTACTGCGGTCCATCACACAAGTTTCCTGACTGCCTGGCAAATTTCAGTCAGCCTTGCTCTTATGTCCTGCAATGGTTAGGTTTTATAATATTATCCTTAGTATATCATTACCATAACTTTGCATGGTTAAATCCGGAGTCCAGGACCTATAGATAGTGTGTCTGAAGATTTCTTATCAATTGACTCTATGGCCATATTGTTTGGTTCAATAGGTGATACCGTGTGAACCAACTCTTCGCTAATTAGAGAAAGCATCTCATTTGTTTATTACCCTTGTTTGAACAAATGAACAAGAGTCATAAATTCAAATTAATTACTCGTAGAGTCGTTAATGTCTTCATGTACACTGTGCATATACATTCGCACTGTGTCGATAATTAAAATTAACCATACGAATGATGTCATGATCTACACGTCTAGGTTGACGCTATGAATAGGATCATGAATATTTAGCAATACGGTGGTACGAAGGTGTCTCTCAGCTGTTTCTAACTTTACTTTTTTAACTGTGCAAAAAAAGTATGAGTTTTAATCAATTTGTTTTATTTATTTATTTAAACTTTATGTACTATAGTGGTATATGGTCGGACTAAATGCAACAAAGCATTCTCTACCAGTCAACCTTTGGGTTAAAAGACTACTGTGTACAACAAATAAATAAGATATAAAATAGTCTACAAATTGCGATTTTTTCAAATCGGTTCATAAATGACGAAGATAGAACATATAGGTACACAAAGAGGACCTCCTCCTTTTTTTAAAATCGGTTAAAAAGCACACACGAAAGCGATATTGTATTAGGTACCTACATAATATATTATGTATGTTTATTCTCGCGAATACCTAATTCACTGGAGTGTAACCTCTGGGGAAATCATTCAATATTTACTGTACCTACCTACTGCGTCCAAGTAGCAGTAAATGTGTTGATCATAAACTGACGTATATATATGTTCGTCAGGAATATGAATATTAGGACGGGTGTAGACCCTGGGGCAGCGGTGTCCTTTAAATTTTTATCGTGGATGGTGAAATTTTTATCATCTGGGGACGGAGTAAAATTCTTCAGTCAACTGAAGAATTTTATTCCGGACTCAAAACAACAGGGTGCGATGCGTATTTTTAGTTTAAGTTTCATCGATTTGGCAGCGGCAGCCTGATCCTTTCATCCGATTAGCAATAAGGTTCGAGCTTGAATGCCACAACTGTGGGCGTTTCTCAGAGAGCAACTTGTAAAACATATCGATCTACTTAAGTTAACATATTCGTATGATAAAAACCTTTTTGACTTCGGTAAGACTTTTCAGGGCCAAGTCTATAGACAAACAATCTGATTGATTGATAATAAACTGCAAAAGAGACGTCTTCAATCAATGAAATCAGCCTTTCGCATCTGAAAGACGACAGAAGAGAGCGCAAATTAGACATGATCTAATTGAGCAGAAGCTGCCAGAGGTCATTACCGACTAATAAGTATACGTAATGCTTAAATATAGTGCCCAATAAACTTGCACAGTGACCATAGTAACGAAATACACTACATCAAGTGGGTGACCTCGGGCGAGTATTGAACCAAGACGCCAATATTTTGTACAACAAAAACCACAAAACATTCACAATGCAATGAATAGTAGGTAAACCGAAATCACGCGTATTTATTTATTGATCCTACTGTGGTTAGTTTAATAGCTATTTAGGGACAAACGAAGTTTCGTTAAAATGAGGCACCCAAATTAGTTAATTTGGGTGCCTCCTTTTGAACATTTTCATAACAGGACATCAATTCTAGAACACAATACTTCGGTCGAATGTGACTTATATGATTGCCTTCGGTTTACCTCGTGTTTTAATGCGATGAGACAATCGTTCAAGTTTATTTTAGTGCCGGTGACATTTGCAAATAAACACGTTGGGAACTTGGATTTATGTTTTTGTTTTTGTCGTGCTTAACTTTAGATCAGCATCAACGTCTTGGACATAAATGTTAGTAAAAATAAAATCCTTACACAAGGTCACACATAACCATTGATTTAAAGTTACCTATACCTACATAAATAGTCACTCCAGTCGTTTTTGGTTCGGCTGTATATTTTATGGTCTTCAGCTGGTTGTTTCTTAATTCGTTCGAAATAATTCTATCAGCCGTGGTCTACTGCATCATCATCTCCCTTTTCCAAGTTCTTCGTTTACTACATCATATTTTCCTGATTGCCTTTATCTGTTTAATAAATTATTCAGATCATCGCGGTCTTCTCTTCGTAGACCATCAAAAGTCCTTCTCCTTTCAAATACTTCCCTAGTCCTGCTACAAACCTGTTACAAAAATCTAGAAAAGGTTTTCCAATAACTTGTCGAACCAAACATAATATTATTATACATATAATCAGGTTTTTCTGAGAAACATAAAACATCTCATAAACTTTCTGTTACATGGTTGTGTTGTGTGAAACCAGACTTACATTTTATAACATTATTTCTGTCCAATAACTTGTAATAAACGTTTGGCATCTCGTAGGTATTTCCTGCTGCTATTTCTAGAGTTATTTGCCGAATGACTTCACTGAACGGTTCCTATGCCCTTGGACCTTACCATTAAATTATATTTATCAACACTCACAACGTAATGTTCCAAATATGAGTTCAAAAACGAATGCATAAACACGTACTTTCTTTTCGTGGATAGATAAAATTTAAAAAAAAACCATTACAGTTCAACATTTTTCTTCGATTTTTAAACAACTGCATCATAAAATAACTTTTCAATTTTTATAGCACACTTTTTCTTTTTAATTTTTGGCGCGGGCTCATAGTAGTCAAATCATTACTTTTTTACACAAAAGTATGTTTATTAAATAAAATACTTTGCATTCTTAAATTTTTTTTCCCATGAATTGTTGATAGATGTACATGGTACGATTCTGAACTATAAATATAATTTTAGATAGGTACAGCTTCTCAATAAATGTACCGAAGTGTTTTTTTTTACTTCGGTACGTTTATTGAGAAAATGTAAGTAAGTAATTATTAGTTCTTTTTTATTGACTTTTTTGTAAAAAATATACTTACCTAAAGCCGAATTTACATCACGAAACAAGTTTCATGCATGATGAAATTAATTTCATAACACTTCTTTCAGTACCTGTGAAACTAGTTTTATTAAAAATAATAGTGACGTGAAATCCACAGTATGTCTGTGTTCATGGCTCCGCCAACATCAAAGCTTTATTTTGCATTGCAAAATGTTGTCATACAAATGTTATAGTAAAAAATTAAGAAAAGATGTCTAGAAAGAAAAGATGTTGGTGGATTCGAGGCTGGCTAGCAAGAAACCAAGCACGACTAATAAACACACGTCCTATCAGCGCAGGCGCTTTCGCGACACTAGTTTCGCGTCGCGTTTATACGATGACATTAGTTGCATGACACTAGTTTTATCCAAAAATCGCGCGCATCACGAAACTGTTTCAGTGTCGTGAAATCGATGCATGCATTGTAAAACTTGACGTTTACACGTGAAATTGTTGGTGAAATTAATGTCACGGAACTACTTTCATGCCACTAGTTTCGTAATGTAAATCAGGCTTAACAAATGAATGTCATCCAATTCATTTTTTTTTTTTTTAATTTTTCAATTTGAGAACGGGTCGTTACGAGAAAAGAACATTTAAGCCGGATTTACATAACGAAACTAGTTTCATGCATGATGAAATTAATTTCATAACACTACTTTCAGTACCTGTGAAACTAGTTTCATTAAAAATAGTAGTGTCGTGAAACCCACTGTATGTCTGTGATCATGGCTACGCTAACATCTAAGCTTTACTTTGCATTGCAAAATGTTGTCATACAAATGTTATAGTAAAAAATTAAGAAAAGTTGTCTCGAAAGAAAAGATGTTGGTGGATTCGAGCCTGGCTAGCAAGAAACCAAGCACGACTAATAAACACACGTCCTATCAGCGCAAGCGCTTTCGCGACACTAGTTTCGCGTCGCGTTTATACGATGACATTAGTTGCATGACACTAGTTTTATCCAAAAATCGCGCGCATCACGAAACTGTTTCAGTGTCGTGAAATCGATGCATGCATTGTAAAACTTGACGTTTACACGTGAAATTGTTGGTGAAATTAATGTCACGAAACTACTTTCATGCCACTACTTTCGTAATGTAAATCCGGCTTTATTAGACAAAAGGACATTTTAAGAAAGGACATTATGCGCTGAGATGGTTTACACTACTTACTACAAAAGCAAATTGCAGAAAAAAAAATGTTTTGTTTCTTTTCTAAAGTCTATCAAACAGAGGTGCCTCTTTGAAAGTTATCCAGCAGCACCATAGGTTTGTTGTTTTTTTGCAGATGATAGTGAAGCGATGATTGATGATGAGTCCAGTCCAGCTAAATTAAAGAAAGAAAAGCGTTTATTTGCGCCAAGCATGACGAATTACAAAAACAAAAAGAAACGAAAAGACTTCGTTTCTTTTTGACTCGAACACTCGAATTATCCTCACCACAGGCACTACTTGGTCGTATTCGTTTGTTGTGGGGTATGGAGCACGAACTCACAGAACACAATATTTTGGAATTAGTTTTCACCGTTTTATGGCGGCCGGGACGCGAAGGAGTTTAGTTCGTTTATTCGCGTAGCACAGCGTCGCTCATTCCTACCGCCAATCAAAATGCAAATCATAAAAAACTTTCTTCTGTAAACAGTTTTCAAAATCAAGTGTGTCGTGAAGACCATCGAGCATAAAATTAAAGAATGGACTGCCCAGTCTGATATCAAACGGGAAAATCGATTACTACAAACAAAAGGGCCACTTAATTTTTAAATATATTTCTTGTTAGCCTTTTAGTAAAGTAGGTAAGTACCTTAATGTGATACACATTAATTAACACAGTACCTATCTGATAATGAGAGAAGAGAAATTCAGTTTTAAAATCGTGAAATATGTTTTAGTAATGGCTAATTACACCCATTTATTTATGCTACTCCAGCACTTGCGTATAGGTAACCCATCCTTAATCATCATTGATAAGAGAATTTATCATCTGTGTTCTTAACGGTTACTCGGAAACCAACCTTGAGTTCCACACCCTACACTATAGTTAGTACTAACGCTGTTTAAAAATAACCCATTGTGCGAGTGAGTTAATTTAAACCCACCATTGGTGCCAATTGAATTCAGCGAGGCGGCAATATTAATCGACCAATTTGTCCTACTTTCGATATAGATAATTCCTTATGGCCCCGAAAGTTCGTGGTATACACGAACTTAATTCTGATCGTAAATTAGTTACTCCAGGGACACCATGATGGCCTAATTCAATGTGCTAATTGACCTACAAAAGTAGAAACAAATGGCTGATCTACTTAACTAATAAATTAGCGATATTTGCGTGTCAAACGTCTGGAACATGATGAACCAAATTGGATTCCTATTTCACTGTCAAGTCATCGATCGAATTATTTGTTGTAGAGCGGTTTTAGAACTACAAAGTGACTGTTTTAGTTATTTTAAAGCGGGTTTTTGTTAAGGGAACATTCCCTTCTCCCGTGGTTTGAAAAACTACCACTACACTATTTTAAGCCTAGATCCAGTCTTCTAGACCTCAGAAATCAGATCCCTATCTCAGGACTTTTTGCAACCCAACATAATTATCTCTTGCTTATCAAAAACTTTTCTGTATCTTTCAGATCTGCCGTGACCATGGAGTGAATCAAAGATGACGATACTTGTGTACGACCACTTCGCGTTGGAGGAACGCTCCTCCAATACACTCAGCGTGTGGAAAGGTGATACAAAACGTACATTCTTACTTCTTTAGACTTTTGAACTATAAGTATCACAAATCATTGCTAGAAGTACCTCTCCAAGCTGCGCCACAACACGCATTGCCGGACGTTGACTTCTCCAAGCTGTGCTACAACACTCGGCCCTCCGCCACAGAATCTGTGCCTCCGCCCTACGCACCTATAGTCATTCTCAGCCACATATAGGCCTGGCCACACTGTAGGACTCCTTAATTATTAAATTATTTGAGGTAGTCATGAAAAAAATTACCATTCCCATGGTAGTACTATGCTACTACCATGGGAAAGGTATAATTCGGTATAGGAACCAAAATCTCATATCGTCATCCAGACTCACATTAAGAGTGAGAAATTCCAAGTAAAGTTCTGCCTGCATCAGAATGAGGTCTTATTGCAGTCATTAAACCGCTGGCCAAATACAGAAGGAGCATTACCTACATAGACTAGGTAATGTTATCGCCAGATATGCGCAAGTGCAGCAGGGCTAGACATAGGTTTAACCCCGATGCGCTTGCGCATATCTTTACCTAAGTAGGTACTTACACAAAAACCTCATTCATGAAATACTCATTTGTGTAACGTTTAAAAGATACCAGTATTCGTTATCATTAGACATTCACGATATAAGGTGATTCGCTGTGCATCGGTGAAATAAATTTCTGAAGATACTGTATCAGTCATAATATGTATAAGGCACCTTTTATTTGTGGCATTGTGACCATGCATTGGTATTACTTGTATTTTATATTTAATACATGACGTGTTTTTACAAACAGACGCTGTTTATAAAACATTGTTCAGTTATCAAACAGACATAAAATAAACATATTTTTTTCGGAAACTATAATTCAAACAGAAGTTTCAGTGTTATTTAGTTTAATAGCGTGCTAGTACTAGCTTTTGCCAATGTCTTTGCCCGTGTGGAAGTTAAAATTATTCATCGGGAACGTACTACTGGGACAATAAATATACTATGTCCTAATCCAGCAGTGCTATTCTGTAAAAATATTCCCGTGAAACCTTAGGTGAAGTGAAAATGTAGTGAGTTTTCAACCAGTCAAGGTGAAATGATAGCCCAACTAGCAAAAGCGCTATATAACGAATGATTTATAAGATAATAACTCTTGTACATGTTTTATAACAGCATCAGTTTTACAACTCTTTTTATAAAAGCATGTTTTAAGTGTTTTTTGCTAATATGGTATATCGGTCTTATCACCTTATCTTACATACGTTTATATAACCAATTTAAATGTCCCGTATAAAGCATTGGACATAAAGACGCATATAATATGGCTTTTCAGACATATAATAATTTAGCCTTGTAGTCGCATTGGCCTCATACTATTTGTAAATTTAATAGGGCTATTATAAAACCTATTCCCTTATAATGTTTATTTGAATGCAGCTTAAAAGCTATTGCAAAAAGGCAAGTTACATAGCTTCTACAAATAAATAAAGCGTTGACTGCACTTCTATATAACAGGTACAAGAACTTTATTCTTATACGTATGCTTGACTTTGCCTTTACATAAGTTTATCGTCAGCCATGACATTTTAGAATCGGTAATACAATAGTGACTCAGTATTGTGAAAATGGATTTAAATGACTGGAAAAAACTAAAGCGAAGTGGTTCTTATAGAAGAAAGGTAAAGAAAAGGTACGAAGCTATGAAGTCATCAAATTCGTTATCCTCAGCAGCGACTCCGTCCAGGGTAGAGATGAAAGAAAATGTTATGGGTTCTGTAGAAATATTTTCACAAAATTTTGACAATGACACTTTCGATAAAGATTTCTTAAAAGGTTATCTTACTCAAAGTGATAATGAATCATCTGATGATCGTGACAGTGACACAAAGAGAGACATAGAAAAGGACGGGTTCAGAGATGATATAGCTACTTGGGCTGTGGAGTATAATATTACGCATTGTGTTTTAAATAATCTTTTTAAAATTGTGAACGGTTTGAAAATCGTTGATAAAACAGGAACAGAAAAGATGATAGAAGTCAAAATAAGAGCGTTTATTTGCGACTCTCCAGCTAGAGTTCTAATCAAAGGTATTTATCGATGATATCATTACCTAAAAAGTGAAAAACTAAATTACTTCGCAGGTACAGGGTGTAACGGAGAGGGTATATATAAATACACTGAAGCATTCACCTTAAGTCAATGAGTCCGCGCCAATAAATTAAAAAGTAAAAGTGTGCTATAAAAATTAAAAAGTTATTTTATGATGCAGTTGTTTAAAAATCGAATGAAAATGTTGAACTGTAATGGTTTTTTTTTTAATTTTACCTATCCATGAAAAAAAAGTACGTGTTTATGTATTCGAAATATTTTATTTTCTCTTTTGTGATAATGAAGTGGGATGGAAGATTCGAATTAGTCTGATTGTGACATCCAAAGCATTCTTCTCTTATTATAAAAGGTTTGATTTGGCAAGGCCATATCACTTCAGTAAACAATTTGTGGAAATCGTCCTTTCTCAAGAAACGGTCCACATCCATATTAGGTACTGTCTGGGTCCTGTAGAATAAAAAAGAGTGCAAGGTAGTAGGTATTCACAAAATTTTATTATAAAGAATAATGGAGACTGAACCCTAAATTCTCTCAATATGGTTGAATATATTTGTACTAATAGCCTGCTACAATAATGGTACATGACTTAAATGATTTATAAAAACATTTGATTTGCTAATCCTTCTTATAGTAGCAATTAACAGGAACTCACAAAAGTAAAATAGTTTTTAAAATTAAAAAAAGATAAAATTGACGAGGCGCATTAAGAATTTGCCATAAAACTTACCCACAATTCTCACAAATCTGCTTTTCCACATAATTCAGTACAAAATACGAAAAAAGAGCGGTGTCAATGTCTAGCTGTAATGGAGGCAATTAATATCTTTTATAAATCACTTATTGAGGCAAATGACGCGACAATACAATCATGAACTTTTCATACTATTCGTATTGCGTTTGCTACAATAAGAGAAATTGCCCTTATAGCCGTATTTTGTTAGCGGTTATAAGAGTAATTTGTTACATAAAAGCAAATGTATTTCTTATTTATAGTTAATCAGCCATACAATATGCCTTTACATGGCGAGTTTAAGGGGGATTAGCTTATTATATGGTAACTATAAAACCACTACAAGGTTTTATTCCTTATAATTTGTGCCCATATGCAATCTTATTAGCATTAATATGGCCTTTATAAAATATCTTTTTTTGGCTTTAATGACATTTATAAAGCAATTTTTTGCTACTTGGGAGGTTACTTTAATCTCACTCCACCGTAGCTTTTACGGTGAGATGTTAAGATACATTGGACCGGCTGGTCTTCTCGTGCCAATTCAGTTGTTGAGACGTCGTGGGTCGTTAAAATACATACAAACTCAAATCTATAGTGGCTAGTAAGAAGGATTTATTGGTTGTTAGTAATATGTCGCAGCCAACTACATTAATCAGCCGTTTCATTAAAAGCCTAGCCTTTTCATTGAACTGCGCCGTTTAATCATCGACATAGTGACATGGGCAAGTCATCAAACGCAATTGGGTCGCTGAAAAATCGGCGCAATTAAATGAAAAGACTAGGCCACCAATTAAACGGCTGATTAAGCTAATTGGCTGCGACACATAGGTACTTACCTGACTAGGCTCCAAGAAAAACACACACACACTTTAAACCAGACAATAAATCTTAAATTTCTGAGTTTATCGCCAATTTGCCATATTTAGCAGAACATAGACTAATCGCAAAGTCAATCAACCGGATAACAAGTACCTACGTCGAGTATGTACCTACTCATCGTTTATCGGTCTTATGTCACTATGACCTCACGCTTGCCACCACACCTTTTTAGGCCAGTTGAATTTTAAAACACTTTCAAAAGTGTTATTTTGCAAAACACCGTGTGAAAAGCATACGAAGGTTTTCGTGGCATTGGTTTTACGAATAATGCAAAAAACTCGTAGGATTTTGTTGTCATAGTAATCAAATACAAGGCCAGACAGGCAAGCATGAATTGGCTACTCATGAGTTGGACAGAAAATCTAGAAACGCTTTTGGAAATTCGCCGGATACGGCTTGCGCATAACCGTTCAGAGTGGATTCTTGCGTACGTTAGTCAACTCCTGACTAACGTACGCAACGCTGAAAGAAAAGAAGAGTTCGTGGAAAAATAATAACAGCCCCACGAGTCGATCTTCGAGGTTAAGTAATTCTTTCCGAGGTCAGGAGGTCGTAGATTCTATGGGTGACCATTAATTACAAACCGAAACTCTTCTTTGCGTCTGTAAGCAAATTAAGCAGTTGGTCCCGGCTGTCATTTGTAGGTCTTTGACAGTCGGTACAGGATAACAGGAGGACAGGTAGTTAAAAGCTTGAATCTGACACCTTTTTTTGCCAAGTAAGCAAGGTTTCCTGTAGGATAAGCAGGTAGCTTGCTGGGTAGGCAGCACACAAGGAGAACGAAGACCTAGTCAAAGCAGGAATCCGCTGGGTATAAAAAAGTTTATCGCTAGCTAAAGCAAAACTCAACACTAGGGTTTCATTAGGGAGGTCTTTCAGCTAATTAACTAAGTATAAGCAACATAAAATAAGAGCTTTAAAATACCTGAAATAACAACTTGTAACTTGTAACTTAACAGGCGAATTTCCCTTTTCCTTGTAATGTTACACCGAGCTGATCTAAGCAATTTTCTTCTACTTTTCAGCATGTCACCTAATACTATACGTATGTGCTGCCGTTTTCGGTATCACCAATTACGTATTTCTACACAACGCGATGCAGTTAGCTGGCGACAACTGCCTTTTGTACCCTCGTCAACTCGAGTTCCATACTGTTGAGATACCAGTGACTCCTGAAGCTGGAAATGAAAGTTTTGTACTTCAGGAGACATTTTATAATGCTCAAGATAATGCAACCGTCCCTGCAGATGAGACTGGAAAGGCGAAGAGAGAGACAAACGAAAATGAAACGGTTGTGACGGAGGCAACGTTAGATGGCGAGGAGCCCTTCTTTACCGGTAAGTTGTCTACTTGTTCAACGACGATTCTTGCCGAAATTTACTTCAAGTGCCAGTTGTTTTAACTTATAATAATACAGTAAATAGAAATTTTATGAGGTATCACTGTCACACTTGTCTGAGTAGTAAAACTGTTGAAACAATATAATTAAAACTTCTAAATTTAGGATACATAACTGTTTTAATTTTCTGCGTGCAAATGTGGTAAAATGTGGTCTCGGTTCCATGACCACATTTATACCATACCAGATTTTTACCATAAAACATTTTCACTAGATACTATATATGTTTTCCCAGAAACAAGTCTTCGAATCCGTCTCTTTTTTGTCAGCTTAAATAATACAGTTGTTTATAAGTGATCGAAGCCTAATTCTTATTATTTTATTTGAATTGTTCGTCAAGGGCCTGAAAAGCGTTCCGTCGGTAAACCTTGGATTACTCAGCTTTCTATAACACTCTCCACGAAAAGGAAAGTTAAAAGTAAAGGAAATTAATGATCCTCGTTCCAATGCGTGTGGATTTATGATTGTTTTTAATGACTAACTGTGAGGCAAAATTTGACTAACAAAGTTTTGTTTGACATTGATTGTGTACAAAATTAAAATTAGTCGCATTTTTGTTGTTAATTATTCCATCGTTTGTGGTTTAGCTCTGTGTCTTTAGTGACCAGCTTAAATGTATTCTTGCCTTATAGTTGCTTGGTTTTGTTTTAGACAACGGTAGATCCCATAGAAACGCAAAGAATAGTCATAAATAAATAGCTTGCGCCGTGGTAACCCATGCAGTGGTAGCGACCGCGACTAGTCGTGACTCGTGGGCGACCACTTCACTAATGTGTAAATTATTTTATCACCACTGCTTGAAAAATGGTGAAGGAAAACATCGTGAGGAAGCCGGATTCTAGAGAGAAAACACCAGACAAGTGCGAGTCAGACTCGCGCACCGATGGCGGAACCATCGATCGAGTCTTGATTTTTTCCGAGTACCTATACCTACATAAGTTTATGAACTATGAAAGCACACTAATTACTCTAAAAAAAATTTGCAGGTAAGATTGAAGGACAAACATAACTTTTGTGGTTGAAAAAAAATCCCATACGGTCAAAAAAGTTCAAGTTCAACCAAAATAGTAGATTATGCACCCAGGGGATAAAGCAGTGTCTTGTGTCACGGGCGTCATATTGAATCTCGAACGCAATGAAGGATTCGGGAGTTAACTCCCGAGCGTAGCGAGGGAGTTTAGAGTTTAACTCACGAGCGAAGCGAGGGAGTTAATACAAGAATCCTGAATGCAGCGAGGGATTCAAGCTAGCCCAAGACAAAGACACCTTTATCCCCGAGGAGGATACTCTACTTTTCACACCTCCTGTGAGAAAATAAGAAGCCATAATACGAAAAACGAAATATTTTAAATTTACAAACACTAAGTAGAGATATGTATTTAGAACTATACTGTTTCCCTACTTAAAAAAAGTTAGTTTTAATACCATACGGATTTGCAATATCCGCGCCTTTTTTGCGTTCCACTCGGTATGCCTAGTGCCTACCACATAGCGGCCACGACCAACTCGATTTTCGTTTTTTTTTTTTACTTCTCTGTGGGTAAGTAAATATGTGCAGGCCTAATGTTAGCAACCTAATACAATTTATGTGTACACAAAGCTTTATACAGAGCTTTATATCAGCTGGTAGAATGGGTTCGGACGCTTGGCTGTATGCAATTTGAATTTAGAACGCCATAGGAGATGCTCGAGAAAATAGTTTTTAAATTAATAAATCGACTATAAATGGGTTTTAAGTGTTATTCTTATCCTTTTATACAATAATCCGTACATAACCAATTATTCTTATAATATTGTCTTCAATCCTGGACCCTGGTCAATCCTTATGATTTTGTAGAAATTCGAGAATATCATCCCTAAGTAGTAAGAGTATCGAGAATATCTTTCTTCTTTCTGGAACAGAAAGAGAGAGACAGAGACAGAAGGCGTTGTGAGTACCAAATACCGCCAATTGAGCAGACAGATGAGGTTCCAAATTTAAATCACATTATTGACCAGCGGGTTATAATGAAATCCAGTACAATATTATTGCCCGGCAGTGCCACCGGCCAAAAATGACTCACTTTAGGTTAGGTTAGCATGACATATAATTTGACGTTTTCGATCAGGTGGTGTGAAAAAGTTTTTATTTTTTATATGATAAAACTACAAATTCCCAATTGTCAGACTGTTGCTGTAGGTACTTGTACTGTTAGATCTATCTTGTTGCCAAATTTCATGAGTCTAGGTCAACGGGAAGTACCCTATAGGTCTTGATTCCCTTGCGAGCGTCAAAACATGCGCCAGAAATGGAGCATAAACGGCCTTATCTTTGGATTGCGTTGGCTTAGAAATTTGATTTTTTCACTGCTCCAAGGGGTAGCAGACTTGAGATCTTGAGAAAAAGGGTCTTGACAGACGAACAGACAGACGGACAACAAAGTGATCATAATGTAAGGGTTACATTTTTGCCGACTAAGGGACCCTAAAAGTCGAAAACATGTGACATCCACAAATCCACATCTGATGATCTGACCGATGATTCCGCGTGGTAGATTGTGGCCCACTATAAGGATTGGGAACATTATAAGTCTGAGACGCCTATGCTAAATAGCTCCAAACTACCAGAGTCGTTAAAATATTTATTGATTTTCCCTCCCAAACTGATTTCAGAGAACAAAACACATCGTTTAGCATTGGACACATCAAGGACGCTATTCGACACGAGTAACGACTGTGACTTTGCCGAGTACATGCCTATTATGTCCACGATCTTCGCCGGGGTGTGGATCACCCTGTTCACGATGTGTCCACGGGGAGGACACGCCAGAACCGGGTTAGTGAGTTATTATGCCACAAAAATTAAAAGGGGGAAAAGGGGCAAACATGAGGAAAATTGATTAAATAAGTAAGAGTTTCCTAAAATAGATTGCATGTAGCGGAGATAAGAATGTTGAGATGGATGTGTAGAGTAACGAGAATGTAAAAAATGAGAAATAAGTAGGTCTGTACCTACTTTAGACGTAGTTTAAAAGTGGCGCCAGTGACGCCACAGTTTAGGGAACCGCTTGTCTTGGTATGGTCATGTGAATAGAAGGGATGAAACGCAATGAATATAAATGAATGGAGAGGGAGGCCAAAGAAAAGATGGATGGACTGTGTGAAGAACGATATGAAAGAAACTGATAGGACAGAATGGAAGAAAAAACTTTTAACAAAAAAATACAACCGACTGCGACGGCGCGTTGTGTTCCACGCGCGCCTCAAAGACATGTCAGCTGTAGACGGGGCCCGTTAGGGCCAGAGCCTGCCAGGGTTGCGGATTTTGTTCGAAAGAGTTACCGCGGCCCTGGAAAGCAAAGGGCACTACGAGCTTAGGAGCACGGATGGGTGTACGAGTTTGACACTCCTCCCCGCTCCACCCAGAGCGTGAGGAGTCATTTGATGATTTCCCATCCATAAAAAAGGGTGTTGCTAAGTTTTTTTATAGGCTCGTTTATCTCGTGATGGCTCGCTATATCTCACCCAATGATGAAGATATAACAGGCTTGCTTGCCTAGAAGCTGTGCTAGAAGTAACTTATTACATATTGACTTAAACACCACAACATCTCTGGCAATGTGTGGCTGGGTCAGGACTCCGACAGGAAAATTACACATCTTAACTATGATCGTTTTTCAAGATCTGGCTTTATTTCTGTTTCCTGCTTATTTTGGAACATTAAATAATTACTTTGGAACATTAAATAATTACAAACAGAAAAGGAATTCCTCTGAGACAGACCATAATCCACCTGAGACATTTTTTAAAATTAAATAAATTCTGAAGACAACCCCAAATTATAAACAAGACAGATTCGTAATTCGAATAGCTCTGGTTGGCTACAGTCCAACGAGGTCACAATGCAGAAGATTTGTCAAATCTTGTTAACGCTGTCGGATAACAATTGAGTGAGATTTTTTTTAAAACCACTTTGTAATTTGTTTTAAATATTTAATTTTAAAAATTAACTTACCCCAAACAATAATTTCAATGCAAAGTTCCACTCTCTTTTTTTCGGACTGTTGGAATATTGTAATGTTTAATGAAAGCTATGGGTAGGTACAGTAGGCCGCGTGTCAATGGGCTCCCATTATTTTGAGACTTCGTAATGCGCAGTAAGACCTAGCCATTCTGTAAACAACTCACCATAGGTACTCTAGGTGCATCGACCTCACATATATTAAAATTAATTTTTTACTCCAAATATTGTAAAACATTTATTTGAAAAGAGTAACTATGGAGTTTCTTGTCCGTTCTTCTCAATAAGAATCTACCCTTGCGAACGGACAGTTGTCCCTTTATATTATTTTAAATGTAAATGATGACGTTCAAAAATGCCGTTTAAACGTTTTGACTTTGACATGAACCTTAAGTGAAGTAAGCTCAAAGCCTGGCAATCACAAGCATCATTAGAATTATCTAGCTCACTTCATGTCCCCATCATCTAACTGTTCACAGTGAGTTTTTCTCCAGAATCGAACGATGGTGGCCTGTTGGTCTAGTGGTTAGTGACCCTGACTGCTAGGACGGAGGTCGTGGGTTCGATTCCCACACAGGACAAATCTTTGTGCGATGAGTACGATTATTTGTTCTGTATCTGGGTGTGTAATATCTATAATATGTATGTATTTAGAAATATATAAGTATGTTTATCAGTTGTCTGGTTGCCATAGTACAGGCTCTGCCTAGTTTGGGATCAGATGGCGGTGTGTTGGTTGTCCCAAGATATTATTATTATTATATTATTATTATTATTATACTCCCTATAAGGTACCTCCAGTTCAAATCTAATCAGAGTGAAATGTTGAAAATTCACCAATAGGTGACGGTATACGAACTCCGATTGCAAAACCCACGATATTGTTATTACCTTGTCAAAAACTGTAGATTACATGGACGTATTGTAATACACTAGAGTTTTCGAAGATATTTCTCATACCATCATAACATCGCTGAAACGATGTTATATTGAAGCCGTTACGCGCGACTCAATAAAGCTTATTCATTGCATTACCTGTTCCAGGCTACAGGAGCCGTGGCGGATACTGCCTCCAGCGCTGGTGTTCGCTCTGGTGATGGTCGGGGTCACTGGTCATAGCTTCACTTTGACAAACGGAGGCCTGCAAGCTTTCTGCGCAGGCTTCTATAACGTGACTAATTCTACCACGTAAGTAACTAGATCCTATTGTTTACCTGCTTACGGGTCACACTGATGGTCAGTTTTTATAATAGGCCAGTTATAGAAAAGCAGTCGATGAAAAATTATTACGAATTATTAACTGTTCGGGAATCGTAGATATGTACCGCGGCAAATTAAAAAGTGTAGTGTCGTGCGTCGAAATGGATTTGACTATAGAAAAGATAGCGGTCTTACCTACTCAACAACAATGAATGATAGACTTCGTTTAGCATTTCATGACGAAGCCCTATCCCGTGCCGGGTACGTGGTCGAAGCAAACTCACTGATGATTCGCGAGAAGGTCGTCCTTCTACAGCGACCACAAAAGATAACTATGTCGTGAGTGCGGTGCGGCTAATGATAGAAGCTGATTAAATAATGACATATTGATCAACAGATTCGGGCAGCTTTAGGCATTGGTATGTAGGTACAAAGTCTTGGATGAGCATTTAGGCGTCAGAAAGCTTTGTACTAGATGGATTTCTCTTATGTGACGGTTTCCCTGATTAGGAATTCAGCAGTGCGATTCTGTAAACATGTCGAAGTGAACACTTGGGCGGGGTGCACGACGGGTGAGTTGTCAAACAATACAAATAAGATGAAATGACAGCTCTATTGTCGTTCACTCCGCCTAGGTGTACACCGTGAGATGTCGACAGAATCGACCGGCAGATTCGGAATTCCGTGAGACGTTCAATTTTCAGTTTTTTCTGACCCGAACACACGGCTTGTTTTTGAAAAGAACATCAACTGAAGTTTTCTATGGGAAAATAAATAACAAACGTGTGCTAGTTTTTTTTTTTTTAATTATTGATAGGCAAGCGCTTGACCACTATCTCACCTGATGGTAAGCGACGATGTGGTCGAAGATGGAGCACATTTTGTGGGTTTCTGAATCTGAATTCCTTTTCAGATACCGTACGCATGCGGCCGGCTTGGTGCCGGATGTGCCGTGTTCAAACTCTATGGCCGTGTTAAAAAAACATACTTACTTACGGGAAAATGATAATAGGCAATTGGCTTTTTAGGCATTACCTATTTAGGTTCCTATACCCCATCATGTTCCGATTACTAACTAACTCTACTAAAAAAAACCAGCCATTATATCGGAACCCAAATTGTTCTATCAAAATCGCCAGAAAAGCGCAATAGATGCTAATCTTTGCCAATGTCTCCATGCTACTGATAGCTATCAATTCAATGTCTCAGCGTTGATAAGTTAAATACCACTTCAAGAAACCAAAATATTGTAGTGTAACAATGGTTTGACATACTTGTATTATTTTTTTTTAATTTTTTTTTTTTTTAGGTATGACCACTAGCAAGTTAACACACGTGGGATATTAACTGCTTAACCGGACTAACCTGTGGTGGCTTCAAATGAATTTAAAGCCCCCAGCCAAGGCAACAAAACTAGCTACAAGCTAAAAACACTACTGACCGCTCACTAAGGGCATTCCCTGTGGAATACGACCTCGGCTTAGCGGCGTCAGTTTGGGACAGCAAGGGACAATCAGGCTGGGTCGTTTTATTATTTAGGGGTTATTAAAGCTAAAGGCTCAGCGGCGCGGGCTGGCTCGTTTGCAAAAGTCGGGGAGGACATACTTGTATTAATTGCGTCTTTTACTTTTCTAGGTGCTCTTCAGTAGACGCATTCCTGGAACCGAGTTGGAATGCGACGTGGGGTTTCGGCGGGCGGGTAGCAGCGACCCGGGCCACCTGCGCCGGAGTCCTGGCCAGCTGGGCTTGCGTCGCCGCGTTGCTGTTGGCTCGCTGCCTCATGGCCCCTGACTTCGTGCTCATACGGACTGATGTCTACCTCGCTAAGGACCCACAAAATGTAAGAGTCTTACTGTGTCATTTCGGCACGATTTTTATCTTTCAACTACATCTGAGTAACTATCAAAGCAGATTTTTGTTTCCAATAAACTTCTAAGGAACCACTGCTGTGGCTAACAAGATGTGCGGTATATATACCTACTTACAATAAACAATGTGAGTATCCACTGCTAAGATTAATAAGGGGGGGGGCACCCCCTTACCCCTCACACCCCTTTACCCCTTACTTATCACATTTAGTCACCCTAGTCAACCTTTCCTGAACGCGGTGCCCTGCCGATTGACGAACGAGGCTCACACGGAAAACTCGCCAAGACTCACTTGCCCCTTAGTTGGTACCCCGCTGCTCCGCTATTCCGGGATCAGACAGCTGCTCTGGTAACAGTGAAGCGGAAGGTGCGAAGAATCCCTGGAGAGGGGCACAAGACAAAGAGAGGCCGATGCTCAGCAGTGGGCGAAGTCGGGCTGTGGAATTGATGATGAAGTGCAATAGATTGCTAAAAAAAAGCAATCAGAGTAGGTACATTTATCGCCACTCTTAACTTAAGGCTATTTTTCAAGGCATCCGTGGCGTTAGAGAGATTGAGTAAGATAACGTAGTACCTACCTACCTAAAATCCAACCTGTTTTTTTCTATTTAGTTAATGGGTTATGGGGGCCTAGTAGGCAGCCAGCCGTTCCACGTAAAATGTTGGGACAAGGCTGGGCAGATAATGATGTTTCTATTTAGGTTATGCTTGCTGATTTGCGAATCATCGATCCCACTGCTCAAATGACTAAAATTGTATTCTGGCTAGACGTTGTATAATTTCAAATAACGATAAATTTTATTCAACCAAATAATTATTCATTACAGAAAGTCATCCCACACCTGTTGAAAACTCAAAAATATCACAAGCGCTCGAACCAAAGCTCGCCGAGCAAACGTGACAACGCGTCGATGCGGTCAGAGCCTACGGTCACCACGGAACTGGTGACAGCTTCTGTGGAGGGAGGGCAGGACTCCGCCCCCACTTCCTTGACAGTGACGCCAGTCACCTCGCCGAGAAAAACTGACGACATTGAGATGACATACACGTCGCAAGAACGAAAACTCAATCAGTAATTTTCGGTTTCTTTTGACTTTAAACCGTCCGCTTTTTAAGGCAATTGAGCTTAGCAAGCCTGTGATTGTTTAATCAGACTTTGTTCGTGACTCTTTTGAAGGTTTCGTACAATAAGCGATATTAAAACCCCCTGGCACCTACTCAGACAGGCAGTAAATATATCGAGCAAAATACTTAAAGAGATATTTTTCGCTACGCTCAGTGATGCGATTATCGCATGGTCTGACGTTCATAGTACGTCTATGTAGGTACTTATTATACTTAAGTACATAGATACAATCATGATTAGCACATAGAAAGATACAATTATTTTTGTGTTGTCAATGGAAATGAATCGCCAATATCAAGTCTTTCTTGCAATGTTACTTAAGTTTATAGTTATTTTGTGAATTTATATTTCAATATTTGCCATTTAATTTACAAATAAATAGCTATAATCATAAATCGTTTGAGCAATTTTATTTCCATCCTATAATGCTATGGTCCATAAATATTATTTTGTTCATCCGTGCACACGACTAATAATTGGCTTTACGTTTTCGGTAAATATACGGTGACCTTGCAGTTATATAGCTTTCCGTGCAATGAGAAGTCAGGTATTATTGGAAGTGTAGGTAAAGCGTGATATGTCGTCGACTCGTCGTGCGTACCCGCTAATTAGCTTAATTAGAAGGGCGGTTAGGTTTAGAACAGAGCACAGAGCATAGGAGAGAGTCAGGTCATTTGGGTAGGCCACAAAAGTTCTCAAACTGCCAGATATTGTTAAAAAGTAAAGTCAAATGTTTTAAAAATTCATTAAAATCAGAAAATTTACAGGAGTTATTATACTTATTAGGTCGGTCGGTTGGTCGGGATGCATGAAGGAGCCTCCTCGTGTAGCGCAATTTGTTCCATCAGACATTCAGGTGAACCGAGCGCTCTGCGCATCCTGGACAGTCTCACCTAACACCTTATAAGAACACCCGCCTGGTTCGCGACCACCCCCTCCCCCACCGGAATTCGGCGTCAAGCAGCCTGCTGTGTTTCGTCAATGCGTGGGAATACCAGTGCCTCAAGGCATCTTCTGGGCACGCTCGCTTCATCATGGACCTCACCTATCGCTTTCCATCAGGCCTGATCGAGGTCAAGAGCTAGCCCATTTATAAATAAAAAAGGTACACACAAATTACGAATCTTTCATTAAATTGTCCTTCATTTCAATAACAAAACACAATCTAAACCAAATCAAATCAAATCAAATCAAATCAAATCAAATACGTTTATTTGTGTACACAGGTGAAAAAGGTGGAACAATTACAAGTTAATGGGTCTCTGTGTCCTGCCACAGTAGGTAGCATACAAACATTAAATATTACATTGCAAAAAATAAGAGAATAAAATGCATCTTGCAATCTTTGCACTCGAGTGCAACACGTAACTTTTCATTCCACCTCAGCGAGGAAATGACTAAATGCAAAAAAAAAAACGTTTACAATCACAAGATAGGTAGGTACACTTTTATTTCAGTTTAGGTATTAATTACTACATTATGACAGGTAAGTATTACAGAATAATCTTTAAATTATAACAAAATAATACTAAGGTATAATTAAGAAAATTTTAAAGTAATGTTGCTACAGTTATTTAAATTGAGTGTAATATTTTTGTTTGGTACTGTAATATTGGTGTTAGTCACTTGTGTACTGTTTTTCGGTAAACTATCTAGTTGTACTGATTCATCGGATTCCCTTGGCGTGAATGTTGGAGAGAGAGGGAGATGGTTAGGTGTTTCATAACGGCTTATTTTTGATGTAGAAGGGCCAGTCCAAGGATCTGATTGAGGCTCTTTCAGTGTAATGGCTCCTACGATGCCTTCACATATTTTAGACTTATTTTGGATGGAATCCTCTATGTATCCCTCTACAACGAATTGGACTTCCAGCCTCCGTGGCGCTTAAGGGACAGGAGATCAGCTCCGGAATCAGCCAAGTGTGGCTGAAGTTCGTCGGAAACAATGACCCGTGTACAACAGGGGTTCTGGAAGTTCAAGAAATGTTGCTATTTCTCGTGGGATACTGCCAATTTTATTAGTACCCATAGGCTGTCTAACACACTTTCCATTGCGATACTGTAGAAAAAATCGATTGATTGGAGTGTTAGGCGGGCGTAAGGCTTGATATTTCTCAACAATCGTTACGCATTCCTTGCGAATGACGAAGTTGCGGTCTCTTTTTGTCTTTGTATTAGGTAAATTAATTAATAGTAAGTCATCTGAATGTTTCTCAATGTTTTTGACATTAAGTTGTGTTAGTTCATTAGTTCGACATGCTCCGTTTATTTCAATAATAAGAACAACCTGTAACGTAAAGAGTATTGTAGTAGATAAATGAATAAAATTGATATGAACGCATAATTATGCCTATCAACATCTACTAAGTATACTATTTAATTGAGATTACTATACTTAAGTAGATACTGAATGTACAACTGACTTACTTTTGCCGCCAAATATACGGAATCGGGTGCTTCGTTAAGAAACTTTTCAATATCAGATACTGTGAAAACCTTCGATTTTTTTGGTTGATGACCAGATGAGGCTCTTTTTAAAAATGCCACTAATTTAGGATAGGTATCGATATGTATGTCTTTTTTCATCTTTATTGTTGCTTTTAGCATCGAATACGTACTCCATACAGTGCTTGCTTTCTTGTTCTCGGATAATTCTATAAAATATGCCAGCAAAACGTTTTCTGAGAAAGTTTTGGCTCCTTTTGCTAGTCGCCACGTGTTGAACATATCGTACTGTTTTAAATACTTCTCGCGTGATTGTTGAGGGAGAAAGCTCATTTGCGCATTATTAACAGTTTCAGTCAATTCTGTTGGCGTCAAACAAACTTCCTCGTCGCTAGAATCACTCATTTTACAAATTGCACACTTTAAAAATTCACCTGTGTAACAATATTTCATACATAATGGGTTAGAACTAATTCGGATTAAATAGTAACTGTGGCCACGCCGCGCTCATGCCGCCGCCGCTGGCGCTCGTGCACCGCCTTCACACTGTGCTCAAGGTACCAACCCCCACCACCTCGGGCTCTAGACAAGCCGACGCGCCACCGGCGATAGCGACATTTCCGGCGCGTGTCAATCGCGCGTGTTATTTGGGACCTAAATGAGAGAAGTCATAAAGACAAAAAAATTCTTCTCCATTTCTTTTTAATTTTCGTTGAATGATAAATACGCACGTAGTTATAATACACGAGAGTACACATTGCAACGGCAGCTGCCACTTGAACGTTATCCATGATGCCTATCGTGCGGGCGCCGGGCGACTGAGCTCCTCGCGAGGTAGCACGAGTGTGTAGTCACATACTTCGGACTTCGATCAACTTCGACGAGTACTTCGTCGAGGCAACTTCGCGAGTAGTGTAGAGCAGGCTATAGGTACGTTTTATACTTTTCGAAAAAGTATAACGGTTTATCTAAAGCCTCTTCAAGGCATCACGTCGTCCAAAACACGAAGGTATCTTCCTACAAACAGTTTCTTAACAATTCATGGCAAATTCTTGCTTCATTGTATGCAGAATAATTGGTATTTAATTTTATGTAATTCAATTGGGTACGTATCATAATCCCGAATTTTAAAATACCGATTGACGAAATCCCGAAAATTGAAACGCCGAATGCTTGTTTGGTCGAAAGTTTAAAATCCCGAAAGTTCATTTGCCCGAAAGCTTAAAATCCCGAAGATCCATATCCCGAAGTTCAAAATTCCGAAATTACATTCCAAAGCCTAATATCTGCTGCCTGCGACTAAGATAATTAGACAATGGTGAAAACATTTCTGCGGGAGATTGTAGGTCTGATTCGTCATTTTGAACTGGGAGAAATAGGTAGGTTAGAACTGAGAAAAACCGCGCGCGGGCCGAGCGAGCGTAGCGAGCGGTGCCGCGGCAGCGGACGGCGAGCGCTACTCCTCAATGCGTTGGCAGAGTGTAGTCGACGGAGCCCCGCCACGCGGGGCTCCTATTTCTGGGTGATTTTAAAAAAATAACCACAATGGGGATGGCGGGTTCTGTTCACTCGCTTTACTCGCTCACTTGACCCCGCCATCCCCTTCTAACCTAACTTGTCCGAGTCGGGGTGCCCCAAATCCCGAACTCGCAAAATTTTGGCATTAAAGCATGTTAAGGGGGATCCCTAAAGAGACCTCGCCATACATTTTTCAGGAGCTGTAATCTCCGTAAATAAACAGTTTCTGCAGAATAAAGCAAGTATAATGAGATTTTATAATGTATTGTGATCGCCTATCGCCCAAAATTTAGAAAAAAAACAGTCTTTCTATGAGAATTAGACCCAATAAAAAACGAAAAATCTTTACATGTGTGAGTGACCTGAATCGCGCCATCTGACAGAAATTTATAGAACCACCGAGAAAAAGTTCATTGCTGTTATGTTACGAGTTTACGTGCGGTGAACATTTTAAGTAGATGGCGCTGTTCGAAAATTCGAACAAGCGCCAAGGTTATCGAGTGACGGACGCGGCGATGCGACGTTGCCATTCAAGACGCAATTTGGCAACAACGCGTGTTGCCAAATTCCAGTCCATGCGTGATTGTGTGTCAAAATTGTGTTTCTAGCAAGTTAGCGCCGGCGCGCGGGTTTGCCCGCGGATTTTATATTTTATGATTGATGAAATGTTTTTTTTTAGGGAATGAGAAATAATGCTAGAAAGTGAAAACAATTATCTGCGATCTGCCTTTGGTTCACACAGATACAATACTAATGTTATTATTGTATTACTTATCTACTTTAAATAAATAGTGCCTACCTACCTAAAGATTTAAAAATCTTTCCACTGTATGTAAGTAGGTACTGATAAAACATTTTCTGACACGGTTAAGTACTAATTCATTGGTTTGGGTTGAATCAAATCAGAGAAAAGAAGTTCATGTAGGTATACTTAGGGTACCTATACCTAAATCAGGCGATCAGCGTAGGCAAACTACCTATTTTTAATTTTTGATTTTAATTTTTGATTTTAATTTTTGATTTCAATTTTTGATTTTAATTTTTGATTATTCTAATTTTGATTATGTAAATTATTGATTTTTCCCAATGTTTTTTTTACCCAATTGTTTACCCAATGTTTTGTTCTTTGTTTTGAATTATTTTGTAAAAACTTATACTTACCTATAAATCTATTTAGTACGTAAATGCTGTGTACGCCTGTAAGAGACAAATTCACCATACCTCAATGTATATATGTTTTAATTATGTCAATGTTTCTAGTGAATACGTCGTTGGTGTACCTTTTAAATAAATAAATAAATAAATTTTTTTCCTAGCTACCTACGCAATGGTCGTCCGTCTGTCGGTCCGTATGTCTGTCTGTCCGTCTCTGTCTGTCACCAGACTGTATTTCACGGACCGTGATAGCTACACAGTTGACATTTTCACAGATGATGTATTTTTTTACATTTGTATCGCATGATTGTAATATTATAAGTCGCGTAAGATTGTATATTTACAAGTACCTACTTACTTATAATTTCTTCTAGATAAGACAAGTATTGAAACTATTGAATTTGGGTGTGATTCAGTGTATTCGAAATTATTTCTTCTCAACACATCATCTGCCTAGCCCTTTCCCAACTATACCTACTGGGATTGGCTTCCAGTCAAACCGGATTCAGCTGAATACCAGTATTTTACGTGGTGCGGCTGCCTACCAGACCTCCACAATCCATTATCTGTTCTCAACATAATCATAGATTATAGTCTAAAACATAAACAACATTTATTACAATCTTACGATGTTTGGAATTATCCGGTGACACATACGAGTACTTACATAGGTAGGTACCTACTCTAACCAACTAATACCAAGATATTCTAAGCTGATAACAACCCTTTGCTTTGCCATCTAAAACCATTCCACCAAAGAACGCCAGTAATCACACTAATCACTGAATGTTACGACTGTAGCACCTAAAGAAAACATTCTTAGATCGCGACGAATAATTGCATAAATAATCTTTTATTTATTTAGTACCTACACGTCACAATTTATTTACACGTTAGGTACTATTTAGGTTCAGTCACATTACAACAACCTGTGTAGGTACAATATACCTTTATTACCATTAGATACGGGACTTAGTCACAGCAAGCGGTCCTACTCAGTTGGCACTCAGTCGCGCACGGAAAATCATTGATGTGACCTTCAGAATGATTGGCCAAAATGACCGATCAGCTTAAAAATATTACTAAGATCTAATACCTATTTGCTACTATTTGATATCTTTGTTTAAATAATTGGTACCTAATTAATAACTGAGAAAATGAATTTAAAAAATGGGCAGTCATTCTGATGTCAGGATGGACTGCCGACATTTAGGATCTCCACGTAAAGGCTCAAAAATTTCAATTCGCCTTTACAAAAATTTAGTACCTATTTGATACCTAAACATACCTATATTTTTTCTAGATTTTTAAGGCAAAGAATTTTATTAGAGATTTTTTGTTTAGGTAGGTACTATGAATAAATATACTTACCTAGTTCTACCCACATGTTAGCTTTTATCAGTATCTCGGAAATTGTTATTAATTAGTAGTACTTATTGCTAATTATCGTGTAAATTGAACTACCTTCACTCCATAGACTTGAAAAAAAATTGACTTCACTTGACTTTCTGTATCAAGTAGTACCTACCTAAACATAGGAAACCAAAAATCTGTAATAAAATCTTTAATCTTTGCAGCTCAACAGTGTTTTAATAATACTAGGAATAAAAATAAGACACACCACTCGTAAATACAGCCAAAAATGTTAATTTGTTGAAAATAACAAAAATATTTTATCGTTTGCTTCGCCATGTTTGTGAGAGCGAGATAGATATTAAAAACATGCGTGAGAGACACGATACGCACAATTCGCGAGTTGTTGAGAGATTTTGTAAACAACGCGCGACGACTAGTACCAGACCGAGGTTGCGTAAGGTTAGCAACACAAATTTCTTCAAACATATTAATAGTTTTTTATTATTATTGTTTTACCAACCATGATTATTTAAATTCAAGTCAATTTTATAAATAATTGATAACAGTTATGTTTTACGCAACAGGTACTTATTTAAAAAAAATGTTTTATAAGACAAAGTCTAGTTTTTAGTACCTAATTGTTGGTGCAGAATCACTACTTCACTATATTTAGTTATCTTTATTACGCGACTGTGGCAAAGCAAACGGTTATGATTTCAAGGCTTCCTCGTAACTCCCAAACTGCACGTCATGTGCAGCCATATTCTTTATTTATTTATACATAAATGCATAATGGTGATACTTAAGGCTCTTTTTTATTCAGGTTTCCTAAAGATGAATTAAGGAGACAAAAGTGGCTTGTTATTGTCCGAAAACAAAGGCAGAAGTAAAGCTTTAGTAACCTTGCGCGATCGAGCGAACAATATTAATTTCTTTTTTAACTACCTCAAAATAATTAATGTTTTTTATTTTATTTGCTAACGCTACCACATGCCATGTCATTCATAATCGTAAACATTCGTCAACATTCGGCAGCTAACGCGATTTCGCTCGCACGACAGCGCCGTCTCCTATCTCTATCCTTGTCTATCGGTAACAGTAGGTTGCGACTGTGATGACACTGATCACAGATGTGTGAGTTTCGGTGCATAGTCGTACGCCGAGCCCATGTTTACTGATTGCGATGTTAGAGCGTAACATGCAATGTTTATTACCCAAAATAATTTATCTGAATAATTTGTTATGGTGAAAAGGGATACCTTTTTACCACCAAATCCGATAGGATATCGAGCCTAGAAACAAAAATATGCATAGACCAATAATTATATTATTATTAATATTTGAAAATATTAGGTTTGGTAAGGATAAAGAAAGATAAAAAATAATTCAAAAATAAATACAACTATTGAGATTTGAACCCACACCAAGCCTAATGAAAGGCAGTCTCTAAACCGACAGTCTATTTGTACGGTTGATAATTGTTTCAAATAGCCGACCTTATTTATGTCAAGGTTTTTAGCTGCTCAGCTTCCCGAAAGTATAGCGTGATGATAATCATTGCTAAGGTTATATTAATAAGAAATAGATTGGAATATAACAATTTGTTCCTCTGGACATTTTAATTTCCAACCATTTTTGAATAAAACGACATCTAGTAGGGTCGAAAGTTACTACTATTTACTTTGCATGTGTGTGTAAAGAGTAAATTCATGCGGCTAAATCTTTATTCTGCTGTAATCTTTGTATGGTAGCAGTTAACAAGCATAGTGATTATCTAAAAAAATCAAGTTAATGCCCTAGGTATAGCCTATAATAAAGTTGTCTATTAAAACTTTCTATGTTAAGTGTAAAAATTGAAAATGTTCGAAATTGTGGATGTGTCGCCATCTAGCGACAAAATGGCAGTGAGAGCATTCATCCATTCACCTTAAGCAGAATGCCCACCGTAATAACTGTGTTGTAGTGCCATCTATGAGTAATCGCGGGAACTACGTCACCGCTCTTTGGGATTTTATCCATCGGTTCGTCCATTCGGGAATTTGAACATCGGTATTTTGTGTTTCGATATAACGACTATCGGCATTTAAAACTTTCGGTATTTTAAATTTCGGTGTTTTGGACGTCGGTATTTCAATTATAGGTATTATGAACTTTCGGGAGTTTGATACGTACCCAATTCAATTACCCAGAACCCAGTTTGTGGATTGTGGAGGTCGTAAAGTACAGTTCTCGTCAAATAACTTTGCCCCTCTGAAGTAAGCCATTTGCAAAGATCGCGCAGGTGCAGTCACGTAGACGGGAGCAAGCGGGACGCAAGCATGCATCGAACGTAAACGAGCGACTGAGACATAAAATTGCGCCCGCCCCCATGTCTCTTACGCATGCGCAGTTGCAGTGTGTTCGTAATTTTGACTACTACGCAGCCACTCGACACAACTTCAGAGGGGCAAAGTTATTTGACGAGAACTGTAGGTACTGGTATTCAGCTTGTTGATTGCAACAGCTTCTGTCATACACCTTTGAGCTCTAGACAACCTGACATCCCATCGGTAGCATCTCCATAGGGAGATGGACAATGTCTGAGCTCAAAGGTGTATGACAGATGCTGTTGCTATCAACAGCATCTGTCATGCACCTGAGCTCTAGGCAACCTGACATCCCATCGGTAGCATCTCCATAGGGAGATGGACAATGTCTGAGCTCAAAGGTGTATGACAGATGCTGTTGATAGCAACAGCTTCTGTCATACACCTGAGCTCTAGGCAACCTGACATCCCATATCTCCATAGGGAGATGGACAATGTCTGAGCTCAAAGGTGTATGACAGATGCTGTTGATAGCAACAGCTTCTGTCATACACCTGAGCTCTAGGCAACCTGACATCCCATCGGTAGCAATCCTCGATGCATAAATGTTTGAGATTCAAGAAACGGCACGTGATCAATACCTTACCTTTCCATAGCTGTTTTCTCTAATACACAGTGGCTTATTGAGTTTGGCGTCGAAGTCTAAAACTGATTCACTCTTTCGTGTATCATACTAAAGAATCAATTCGCCCTCTTGTAGTCATCATTCATCCACAGCTGTAATCTGCCCATTGCTGGACCTGGGCAAGATGAGAAAACCAAATCCTAAGTTTTCTCATCAGTCAGGCTTTTATGGATATGTGAACTAGGAATGGAGGGAAAAGTTGAGTTGTGAGCTTTCCCATTTAAATAAAAACAACTTTCACGAATAAACTAGGTACTTATTATAATTAATTCTTTTTTAACATTCAGACATTTTTAGTATTATTATTAACGTTTACTTTGATTAATAGGTAGGTACTGACAATATTAAGATGACTACCTAAATCTAATTAATGGCTAATATCTTAAAGCATTAACAATTAATGTCATATATCGCACACGCATCGCAGCATTCGACCGCTCAACCACTACGCCAACCGTGTCGTCAATTATTTCAATTGATTAATTTAAACCTGTGAGCCGTGTTGTCAAAATGTACCACGTTCATTCCTACGCGCTAGGGCTGAAGAAGAAGAATGAACGAAAACAAACTCCCTCAGCCATACACAACACATACGTGTTACAGAATAAACGCAATACCTCATAAGGGGTCTTTGTACTCATTATTATGAACAACTTTTACTATGGGACCAACACTGAAATCACGAAAAAAAAATCAGCTATTCAGTACATTTTGTCGAGTTGTTATGCTCACAGAAATGTATGGAGGTCGATTTTTTTTTCGAATTTCAGTGTTGATCCCATGGTAAAAGTTGTTTATAATAATGAGTACAATGATCCCTTTTCATGTACTTATTGCGTTTACTTTGTTACACGTTGTATTTACGTACTTATTACAGACAATTAATTTAAAAGAACTTAAGTGGTTTTTGTATAAACATAATACATTACAACTGGTAGACAAATTATTTTATAACAATAATTAAATTACAAACATTAAAAAAAAAACTCACAATTTTTCAATAAATTACCTATGGAAAATCTTGTACAAACTATAACTATGTATATAATATAAGTAGCTTACACATATGAATAATGAAACCATAACATTAAATATAAGTGCGAGCACATAGGTAGTGTAATAGTGCACTCGGCGGCGAGTGCGGCGGGCGTGGTGGCGACGGCGGCTGCGCCAGGACTGGCGGCCCGGGGCCGAGCTGTGGGCCGTGCTGGAGCGGGCGGGCGCCGAGGAGCCGCCGCTGCTGTGCGGCAGCGTACCAACTGCATGTGCGGATGTGCGCTACGCGGCTTTGGAGCTGCACGAACCTTTAGTTAAACCTATTTTGATAGGCGGGAGCATTAAACGCATAAGTACTATCATTCTTGAGGTACCTAACAATTAAGAACGATAATATCGTTCTTAATTAATTTCTTCTTAACAAGAAAATAATAAAAAATGAATATGTAAAAATAATGAATGTCTCCCACGGACATGGACATATAAATACCCCTAGCTCCCAAAGGTCCATTGCGCCAGAAAAATAATTCAATTCTGTAAGCAAAATATCTGCAAAAAGATGTTTAGAGATATTTAGATCCTCGTCGCTGATTTATTAGATTGCTGATTGATTTATTCCATTTCGTTGTTACCATCCATTTACATGCACTTCACTTGACCGGGGTCCAGAAGCTGCCACGGGGCATGTTCAATGAACGCTCGCTGTACCGCCTGATATTTCAGCTATTGTTCCTTTTAGAAACGAGCAACAAAATGACTGTCGCGGTTAAGGTAATAAGCAAAATATCTGCAAAGAGATGTTTAGAGATATTTAGATCCTCGTCGCTGATTTATTTGATTGCTAATTGGTTTATTCCATTTCGTTGTCACCATCCATTTACATGCACTTCACTTAACCGGGGTCCAGAAGCTGCCACGGGGCAAGTTCAATGAACGCTCGCTGTAGGTACCGCCTGATATTTCAGCTATTGTTCCTTTTAGAAACGAGCAACAAAATGATTGTCGCGGTTAAGGTATAAGCAAAATATCTGCAAAGAGATGTTTAGAGATATTTAGATCCTCGTCGCTGATTTATTTGATTGCTAATTGATTTATTCCATTTCGTTGTCACCATCCATTTACATGCACTTCACTTGACCGGGGTCCAGAAGCTGCCACGGAGCATGTTCAACGCTGAACGCTCGCTGTACCGCCTGGTATTTCAGCTATTGTTGCTTTTAGAAACGAGCAACAAAATGATTGTCGCAGTTAAGGTAAGTCTGTCCTTAGTTTTCAGGGACTTTTTCTCACTACTATTTAATGATAACTTCACTGGTCACTGTTGGTGTCTGCTGGCCGCGAATGTTGTGCCGGGCGTAGGCCGGGCTCCTATTGCCGCGGAGCTGGCGATCAATGTTATGACGCATGCGCGATGATGGTTACGATCACGATGTAAACTTGAAACGTATTTACGAAGAGCATGTTAGTTCTGATATGTCCTGGAATCAATTCAAGAACCTTTGTAATAGAGCTTGGAGAGAGCCATATAACTTTCTTAGTATTTGCAAAGACTCTTCATTAAACAATGGAAGGTACATACAGAATTTAGATAGTTTTGTTTTTTTAATTTGATCGAAAATGTGTAATGATTATGGACAAATCTGACGGGCGGCTTCGACCAAACTGGAATACATCTTATTCTCGGAATAAATCGATACTTACTCGAGAGTAAATCAATTTCACGTTTAACCAACTACAATCCGAGGAATAGCGAGTCAATTTGGGAACAGTCACTATACCACCGACAACCATGGAATACGGAGTTATTCCAAGAGTAATAAAATGGCGTCCTATTGTTTTGTGCTGTCATTTCAAATCAAAAACAACAGGAATGGTGGGTCTATTATATTGGGTAGCAATAATTTTCTTATTTGTAAGAAACTTGCCCGAAAATAAACACCACATGAACGTTTTCATTTATTGATTTATAAACACGCTTATGATAGCTTGCCTATCGAAAAAAATTGTTTGGTTATCAATAGAGGTTATGAAAACAAAATTTATTAAAAAGCCATGAACATGCTATTTTTAATTAAATTAATTTTAATATTTTTATTTTCATAGCCTTCTCTTTTGATAACCAAACAAAGGGAATCGCCATCCTCGGCTCAACGTGGACAAGCTGTTCAATCAAAAGTATTTCATCAAAAAAATGTAATTAATCCTAAAATAAATATTCTATATATACCACGTATATATTCTTATTTCTTAATCATATATTCTTATTATACCACGTCGATTGCACGCTCAAAACACCGCCATTTTTGGTTTAAGGTTCTGGGATACCACAAAAATAATGGTTTGATTTCGGTTTCTTTCCAATATAAAAATCGGTTGCTAGTTTTTGAGTAAAAAAAAATGTGGTTCTTTCTTGAGCACGGTTACTGATGAAATGATTTGAACCTTATTTAAGTCTTATTTATCTGTGATTAGAGCACGAACTCAGACACTCCTCATTGCCTAGTATCCTCGCGTGGAAATGAGGAAGAACTGCGATGTGTTAATAATTGAGCCATAGATTTTACGCATAGCAGAAGATCGTATTATGGAGAACATATTAGGAATGATGCGTCCTACACTATTGAAATAAGCACGGACAGAGCCAGCAACCTCCTAGGTTTACCCTACGCAGGCAATTGTTCATTATTAAGAGGCAAAATAATTCAAAGCAGGTAAATAGGCCGAAAAAATATATTTTGTTTACATTTTATATAATAATCAACAGGGTAGAGAAGCAATTATCCAATATTGTTGCAAATGCCTTGTAGGCCGAAGAACCGTAGGTTGCTGTGCTCACGTCATGACCATAATGTGGTATTTAAGCTGGACAAGGCACTTGAATAATACACCACCCGGCCAGTTTTTACATAGTATTTACCCAGATAGCTATTCCAAGTAGGTATAGCTAAAAATTGGATTGCGTGGAAAAACGACTGTTGATTTACTCGAAAATAAAACCGTAGAATAGATTATTCTTGGTATAGTTACTCGTGTATAAATTCGGGTTTGGTCGAATCCGCCCTTATTAGTACCTATTACTTAACATCTTCTTTGGCTGAGTACACTTGTAACAATACAACATGAAAAAGAATGTAGACTCCATATATAGAATAAAATAAAACAAATGAAAAACCAGGAACACTATGAACTTGTCACTTGATAAAATGCTAAAAACTTACACAGATCCCCTTGAAGCACTAGTCGATTCGAATACAGTTTTCGTCAAATAACTTTGCCCCTCTGAAGTTAGCCATTTGCCAAAATCACGCAGGTGCAGTCACGTAGACGGGAGCAAGCGGGACGCAAGCATGCATCGAACGTAAACGAGCGAGTGAGACATAAAATTAATCCCCGCCCCCATGTCTCTTGCGCATGCGCAGTTTGAGTTTGTTCGTAATTTTGACTACTACGCAGCCACTCGTAGCCAACTTCAAAGGGGCAAAGTTATTTGACGAGAACAGTACATCAATGGAAAAATAAAGCATTTACAAAATACAACACCCCCAAATTACGACGACATTGAATTGGGTGACATTATCTAATACTAGTTCATCTAAGTTTGAAGACTGCTATGACCCAAAAGTGAATTCTGCATAGTCCTTAGAGAGTCTCCTACAAAAGAAATACCGGATGATCTAAAAATTTCGCTAGAGGGTTTTATGTACATGTATTTTATTTTATGGGCCCTAGATGCCTGAAATAAAATATTAAATAAATAAATAAATTAATATCCATGATATTTATGATGGTGTAAATTTACCGATTGCAATAAGAAGTGTAAATGAAACATTACTAATGGGTAATTCAGTATTCTCGTTTTCTAAATCAATAGTTTAAATGACAACCGTGTCATTTTAATTAAAATCGGTGACAAAATCTGAAATATAACCCCTGGCTTGAAAGAACTTTTACTTCGAAGAAAACCAGATTTAAAATTAATATCAGGCAAAGATAGACTTGTTTATAAGGTTAAGCTGCATTACACAAATGCTCATAGGAGAGATTTTAATCCTGATGGGCAAATAAGAGGCAATAAAGGAATAAAATATTGTGTAAACCATTATTTTTCAAATTGTTAGACAATGAATGAATGAAACTTACCAACCCTACAGAAATACAAAAATAACACTGACTTGGTATATTGGGATCACCCTCAATAATATAATTTTTATTCAGTATTATAAACGGATTCAAGATGAATGTCATGAGCAAAGCCAACGAGGTAAACGAAATAAATAAAAATGCGAGGGCGTACTTTCCACGAAGATGTGTTATTAAGGGTGCCCTAGTCAGTCATTGTTTCATACAAACGTAGTCTGGCGATTACTCTACTGATTGACGGAGTACGTTCGTACGTTCAGAAAAAAAGTCACATTTATTTATCTCAGCATTATCTAGGCCTTTATGGAAACAAAACAGAAAAAATAATTATAAGTTTGCAAGATATTTGTGTTTATTTCTTCCTTTAAACGATTTTGGATGAGATATCATGCATTTAACCGCACGCCGTCAATGAGTTCAGACATTTGACTAGGGCACTCTTCAGAGAGATATATAGATGAATTGTGGCAAGCAGACTTAATCGATATGCAATCTTTTTTTTAGCAAGATTTATTCTAGCCAATATTGACATATTTTCGAATTATGCTTGGACTTTACCTCTTAAAAGTAAAAACAAAGATGAGAAATTATTAGATAGAGGGTGTGTTCCTAAAATCTGCAAAAGGATAATGGAGCAGAATTTTACAATACCTACTTAATCAATTTCAAAAGCTTATGAAAACTTATCACAGTTACCTTACCTATCACATTAATCATTATTCAACCTTCTCAACCAAAATGGCATCAATAGCCTGAGCGATTTATCAGAACACATTGAAATCGAGTCTATAAGGCAGCTACAATAAATTATACATAGCACGCTTAATAATATTATTTACAAATACAATCACTTATCATAGGACAGTTGATGAAGTTCCTGCTAATGTGGATGTAGCAGTCAACTAGCTCAATCAGCCGTTTAGTTGGGTCCCTAGCCGTTTCATTGAATGGTGCCGTATAACTAGCTGCCTAAATGACATCCAGCCAACTTGTCTGTCATAAGAATAATTTAATGAAAGGGCTTGGCACATGCTTAGGCCATCACAAAACACATTTATTTTAAATTAATAACAGTAGATACCTATGATTACAACACGGACTAAACGATAAAATACGAAAACACACCTAGTAGTACCTACCTTGATGTTGTTGGTCATACTCCCTTTGAAAATAAACTCAAGGGACTCCCTTGAGTTTATTTTCAAATGTTGTCAGAAACATTCGTAAGAAGTTTCGACACCAACATTATTTTAATTTTTAGTAGCGTTCAGTATACTATTGTAGTCTTTGGTAGCGTTGATTCGAAATATTTTGAATTTGAAACAGCAGAAAATTAAATGTCAAGCAAAGAGATGTCAAGTCACATTTTCTTTTTTTTTTTGACAGTGACCACTTGCAGTTCAACACGCTAGGGTTGTGTACTGCTTATGCCGCATTTACACATTCGAGTTCGCCATTCGCTTCGTCACTCGACGAACATTTCGACGAAACATTCGTATACGAATGCTGTCGCGAACTACTGTTCACACATTCGCGAGGTGAATTATTTTGACATTCGCACACGAACATGGAGGACGTGAAAATAATGGCGGCATGCGCGCTACATTTAATGAGTTTGTACAATTATTTAAATATCCTGCCCAAAAAAGTAAAAAAGAACCGTCGACGCAGACGATGGTGGATGCTAGATACCTATTTCTAATTTCAAAGATGTGTACTGAAACAGGCCATTTATTAATTCTTCTTTAATTTTAAATTGTTTTAACGGGGGCATGGTCCCGTAGGCCATGTCCCCGTTAAAGGGGACAAAGGGAGTTTAAATAATTAAAATTACTTCCCGTTGTCCCGTTAATTTATTGTTAGAATTAAATATACTTTTCAAATTATGTTGGTAAACGAGCTCGGGACTTGGGGCACCCCGACTCGGGTTTTTTTAAACCACCCAGAAATACGTTTCGTAATGTACGTTATGGGGACAACTAGCACATAGCTAGATAGTCACTAACAAATAGCTTCATCTTTTTGACTGACCGACCTTGACAATTCAAAAGTGCCTGTGAATGGTTTATTTGAAATAAATAATTTGAATTTGAATTTGAACGGGAAATAAATTTAATCACGTCCCGCTGTCCCCGTGACGGGGATATGGTATACGGGGACAACGGGAATAAAGGGGCAATCCCGTATCAGTTGATATACGGTTCCATGCATCGTTTATCCATTTTTATGATTGCAATGTTTTGGGTTCCAAATGAGCTCTTCCTTTTGATAAAGTTCTAGGAATTCTAAAATTCGCACTTTACTCCACTCCATTTTGTCTATACGTCCTGTTGGGTCGGGCGCTAGCTGTCAACTGAATGCAGGCGAATGTGTAAATAGTAAGTTCATGTTCGCCTTTGATTCGCGTCCGAAAAACCGCTCCCAACGCGAACTCGCGAATCGCGAGGCGAAACACGAGGCGAATAGCGAGCGCACTGTTTACATATGCGTGTTCGTTATTCGCCTCGCCATTCGCCTCGCGATTCGCACGATTGTGTAAATGCGGTATTAGAGGTTTGCACCGGAGCAATGAGTACCGGAGAATCACCGGTTATTCTCCGGTGAAACTATTCGGTAAAAACACCGAAGAAAAACCGATTGATCACCGGTTTTATTGGAGCAGTATTTTTTAAAGGTGATTTAAATAAAAAGAAGGTTTATTATCCAATATTGTTCTTTATTTTATAATATTTAGTTATTATTTCTTATTTGCTTCTTTTCTATAACAATATTTCGGACATTAACTCAAAGCACTGACCAAATAGGTTACTCAAAGCGTGCCTGTCCATTTATATGATTCATTTCACTTCCTACTAATTTCCCAAATAACTCGTTGCAATGTGTATGATTATTCCCCATACTTTCGGTTTAAGTTCCTATTTCACTATAAACACATAAATTTATTAATATAAAAATGTACATAGAAACGCATTTTTCAGATATCAATCATAACTGGGATAATGGGGTGGATTTTTGTTTGAATACCGTTTTTGACAAGCACAGGACCGGTTGTTGTGGCGACACTTGGGGGAGGCCCATGTCCAGCAGTAGACGTCTTTCGCCTGATATGATGATGATGACCATTTTTAAGTAATAAAACTTCAAAATAACTTTAATTTCGGTAGTCGGTGTCTTTGGTTTTTTGGAAAAAGTTTTATTATTTTTTACTTTTTAGTGGTAGGTACCCCAGACATAGCAACACCACTGGAAAGTCACAGGAAAGCAAAAATACACAATTTCGTTTACATGGATGATTTTTCCACATATTTTGTACAGCTATTTGGATTTAAAAACCAAACTACAGAACCGATTTTGATAAAATTTCAATGGGACCAATTAAGAAGTATATCCTTTCACATAAAACTAATTTTTTTCAAATCTGTTCATAAATGACGGAGATATGAGGTAACAAACACAAAAAAATAATCGAATTGAGAACCTCCTCCTTTTTTGAAGTCGGTTAAAAAATGAATGGAAACTGTATTTTTTTATTAGCAAACCCATTCAGCAACCAATATACATTTTTGTCATCACCGGTAAATCACCGGAGATCGCCCAATCACCGGTGAATTTCACCGGTACTCAAAATTCCGCTCCGGTGCAAACCTCTAGTACTGCTTAACCGGACTAGGACCGTCAGTCAAGTCACACACAGAGTAGGTACATTTATAGGTAATGTCTATTGATGTCACTAGGCATGGGTTCGATATATCAAAACGTAACTTATAACGGATATGTGTTTATTATCATACCATATCGATATCTAAATATACATAACCATTTTCAAAAAAACTTTATTGAGTTATGGTTTATCCAAAGCGCAACAACGAACAACGAGAACGAACTACGAATAACGAACAAAACGCAAACTTCACATCACGAGCGATTTATGACATCGACGGTTTTTATTCGCTTTGTCTCTGTCTTACCATTCAATTTTTACTGGCGTAAAAGTGATGAAGCGAATATAACGTAACTTCGGCTAGTGATTGGTTATTGAATGGAAATCGTCGTACTTACAAGAAGCTAAACTGATAAATTTATTCTTTTTAAACTTTAAAAAACGAAAGTACCTATATTAATGAATTAACGGTAAAAGTGTGAGTTTGCGTTTGTCGTTAGTTTGAGTTTCGATCGTTTCACAGTTACTTGTGCAAATTGTACTACTGATATCGATATCTGAAAACGGTTTTCGATATCGATACAAAAACTGAATATCGGTTACATATCCGTTTGCAACTAAATACGAAAACGCCCATGTCTAGATGTCACTGCTGGTCAGTGTTACCAGCTCTCAAAAAAATATTTTCCTTAAAACCAAAGTGAAAACGGATTGAGTTTAGAATCAAGTCCTTTGAATTTGAGGAATCTGTTACTGTAACACCCCCCTCATATGGAGAATCTAGTCTAAACATTTTTAATTTCCAGTAAGCATAGACAAAGTTACCACAGATAGACAATTAGTGATAGTTGTTTTTTTTATAGACTCCGCATTCCTAGTCACAAGAAATTATTCTAAAGATTACGTATCGCTAGGTCAATTAATAAAACTTATAAATATACACGCTTATTTACCCCTAAATTTGGGGGGAAACGCCTAAGTTGGGAACCCTGCGGCTTTTCGACGTAAATGACAGTTCCGCCTACAGCGCGCCAAGTGACAGGAAATGGAACTAAATTTCAGTTAACATGGCTGGCAAACCAAAGTGAGTGAGTGTGACTGTGTGAGCCAAGTGAGCCAAGCTCAAGCCGTATGCCTAGCTGTTCAATTAAATGCCGGGATGTCATTTAGGCCGCTAACTAAATGGTGCCGTTCAATGAAATCGCTAGGCAGCCAATTAAACGGCTGATTAAGCTAGTTCGCTGCGACATTTAGCAGTTGAAAGACGCCAAATGGTAAAAAGGAGAGTAAATGAACTACAATATTATTTATTACTAGGCGTCGTTTATGATCTCTCAATAAATTACTGTGGTTACTTCAGATGGACAAGCATCAAGGAAGAGATGCTGAAGACCTGCTCCAAATATAAAGCACGACTTGCAATCCACCCAAACCAACTAGCAATGCAATTGACTATTCCGGAATCAATACGTAGACTGAATAGGAGGCATATTTTGGAAATGGACAGCTGCATATGATTTACTGTAGAGATTTTCCCAAAGGGGATTTTACTCTGAAAGCCACCATAATTTCATCTCATCGCTCATAGTCTAACGACTGATTGCAAGATTAAAAATAGAAAAAAAATAAAAAAACTTCCGATGGACGGCTGCTCCCCCTGGACAAAATTCTTAGCCACGCAAAGAACGCAAAGGGCATTAGGATAGGAGGAACACGGATGGGTTTCCGCTCCGGCCAGAGCGAAAGGAGTTGTTTAACGATTTCCCGAGAACCATGAAAATGACGACAATGATGAAATAAATGTAAATTTTTCGTTGTTTCGTTTTCTCTTTTTTAGTTTAAGTGCTCTATTCTGTCAACATCCCATCAGTGAGCATGAAGTGAACTGTCATTCCAACTTGTTTGTATGGATAGACAGTTCACTTCATCCAGCATAATATGGTGAGACCATGGTGAGACGTTTACACAATCGCACCGCAAGACGGTGGCGCGCACGATGGGCCTAAGCACTAAGCATCTACATCGATGTCTATGGTCTGTCTATTGTCTTGCCTAGTTAGGGAGTTTTTGGCGGGATTTTAATGAGTGATGAGTGAGTGAAGTATATAGGCTGCTTTTAATTACTCGGATATTGATTCCTAATGGATATTGTGGTGTAAAATTCGTGTAGTTATATGTCTCAAGTGTGTACGCAACTGGCATTAAGTGAACTCAATATACAGACATGATCTCGGTAAAGTGGAGCTGTGAATTTTATTGTAGTATGACCAGCGAAGCTTACCGAGAAAGCTGACTCGATATATTTACTGCGAAATAGTCCAGCAAACATTATAATGTATTAAAGCCGCTTTCTAATGCAAAACCAAAAATATAGAAGGACGTAAGACTAGGCAATAAGGTCAAAAGACTACATATAGCCTTCACTTCAAGGTAAATAAAAAAAAAAAAAAAAAATTGTCGTGTCAGATATGTCATTTGTCAATGTCACTTCCAGTTCCAAATTCTGTCAGTGTCACCCATCCAGTGTCTGTAAAAAAAAGTAACACAGAAAAATGTGAAAATTGGAAACTCTGATTACAAAACATTTCGTGTTTACTAAGGTTATCTAAAAATTCCCACAATGATTCCATTTGCGAGTCAGGTAAATAGATACTCACTTTTTAATAAATGGTCAACTTTCTTTAAGTCCCGCGAAGATCCAGAGAAGGTGTTATACCCTCTAAGAAATCGAGGTCTTGTTAAAGTTAGTGGTCCTGAAGCCGCGCAATTTCTTCAGGGTCTTATTACGAACGACATGAACCATTTTGAAGAAGGTGCTAAATCTATGTATGCTATGTTTTTGAATAACAAGGGCAGAGTTTTATATGATACTTTAGTACACAAATGGAGAGGTGAAACAGGCAATGTATTCATGCTTGAATGTGACAAAGGTATTCAACATTTATTACAACAACATCTAAGGATTTACAAGTTGAAACGAGATATTAAAATCGAAACTGTAAGTGAGCTATACAAATTGTGGGCATTCATAGCACCTCCTGACTTTGATACGGATTTTTTCGAAACAGTTGCGGAACGTAACATTAGTGCATACAAAGATCCACGGCTGGCTGATCTTGGTCACAGACTGATAACTACACCAGAGATGGGTCAGCTCAACATGCGTGAAGCGATTGGAAAAGATACAATAATTAAAAATGATGAGCAGGAGTATCAAACATTGAAGTATAGACTAGGTGTGAGTGAGGGGTCTGACGACATGTTCCCTGGTACTTGTTTTCCTCTAGAAGCTAATTGTGACTACCTCCATGGAGTCAGTTTTCATAAAGGCTGTTATATTGGTCAAGAATTAACAGCTCGCGTTCACCACACTGGTGTAGTGAGAAAAAGAATAATGCCCATTCAACTAGTGGATATACAAAAGAAGGAAGATCTAGTAAAAGATGCCACAATTTGGGCTACTACTGAGAAAGGAAGAACTAATTTGGGGAAATTCAAAGCTTATGCGGGTACATTTGGTATAGGTTTAGTTAGAATAAAAGAGGCATTAGAAACACCATGTTTAAATATTGGCCCGAACATAGGTGAAATTATGAAGCCACATTGGTGGCCTGTAGAAGCTCCTAAAGAAAAGCTTACTGTTCTCAAACCTGAAAATGATACTACACCTGTCCAAACCAAATGATGACATCTCTTATACAATTTTTATACTTTAGGTAATACATTTTCTAAATAACTCATGAAATGTAGAATAGTAGGCCAAATCACCCAAACATCAAAATTTTACAGACCAGTACTGAGTTTTAATTGAGCTTAATTGCCTTAAGAAAAATTAATTTAGCCACAACAACCGGACCTCTGCGTCCCGCATCCATCAGCTACCCGCGACCACCGCCCAGCCAAATCTGATTCGACGGTTGACCTCTTTCTCGAAGTTAGCCCTACCTAACTGGACCGTTTGTCCAGGCAGGTAGGTCTATAACTTCGACTGTAGAGTCTCCAATCTTGATAGGACTGGGTGGTGGGTGGGTGGAGTTCTACATGGGTATTAACGAAAACCCACTCTTTCGAAAGCTCTACTGAGGTCATCGAACTTTGTACTGAGGTCCTCTATGGTCTCGGCCATGAAGACTATATCGTCGGCAAATCGAAGGTGAGTGATGTACTCGCCATAAACCTTGAAGTCATCCTCCACTGCGGCCGTGAACAGTTTCAGAGAAATTACGTCTCTCTGCCTCACACTCCGCTGCAGGAGGATAGATTTCGATGTCTGATCCTGAAGTCGGTCTGACATGATGGCGTTTTCGTTCAAACACTTCAGCACCTCTATGTACCGATAGTTGATCAGGCACCTTTGGAGAGACTGCAGCACAGCCCAAGTCTCGATCGAATCGAAGGCTTTCTCGTAGTCTTAGTCTTTGGTCTTCAGCATAACCTACTGCAGCTTATGTATGTGGTTTACGGTGCTGAAGCCTTTTCGTAATCCGGCTTGTTTGGGAGGCTGGAAGTCGACAAACCTGCACACGAGACGGTTCATGATGACTGGAAAATAGCTTTTTTTTTTTTTGTAATTCTAAAGCAGGGCATTGGCGCCCTTCTTAAAGAGGAGGGCCACCACACCTCTGCTCTATGCTTTGCTTATTAATGAGATAAAACGAAATGGTTTAGCTTATAAAGTGGCCAGTGCTCTGTCTCAAATATTTTTAGAGGAACCCTCATCTGTGAAAAATGGATTGAAACTGAGGAGTATTTCCTCTAATTTCCATACAATTTTGAAGTTTTTAATATTGATTGTTATTAAGATGACATTGTCTTGAATTTGAACAATTTATAAGCATGAGAATTGATGGCCATAATAATGTACATAAGTAGTTCAATTTGTGTAATATCAGTATCACACTAAAAGTCGATTGTGTTTTACTTGATGTATTATTGTTATCTTAATGTGAAATCATTTTCTTGCAGTAACAATATGGAAGCTTCAACACCAAAGGAAGAGCCAGTGCAGATATTCTATGATTTTAAGTGTATTTCATGTGGAATAGATGAGAAAGCTCACTATAAAGGGACTAATCCACCATTTTCTCGCAATGTAGTTCTTAAGTACCCAAGCTATGTCATGAAGGATCCCTTTAGTCCACCAGGGAAAGGAGAAATACTGGTCCTAGGATCTGATTGTACTATTTGTGACCAAACTGTGTGTATCAACAAAGAGTGCAGTTTATTTTACAAAAAATTATATTGTTTAGACTGTGCAAAGAAATTAATAGAAGCATTTCCTGTTGAAATAAAAAGTAAATTAGTTCAAATAAAGCAAAAGTAATATATACATTTTTATTTTGTTTTATTTACTCATGTCTACGAAGAAAAGACTTGATACCAGTATGTCGGCGCAAGGGAGGCCATCCGCACTACCAAAAGAAAACCAAAATTGCACATATTGACAACTAAAATTGCATTACAGACAAGGCCCAAATTCGATAAACACTAGTCTTGACAAAAGTAATTAAATTGAGAGAGACATTTGCCAAGATTAAGTAATAAACAAAGACAACAGAACCAAAAAAGTTTCATGTCCGTGACTACGGCAGGACCACGAACCCCAATCGCTTCCATATTTGGTAAATAATTAGTACTCAATTGGTACTAATTGGCACTCGAACAACAACATTGGTACCTCTTGTAGTTTTCGAGAAAATCTACTTTGAAGGTGGTCCGGCACGGTACCTTTGAGGGCGGTAGTCACTTTCAGCAGGACCACAATGAGCGCAGAAAAAGGGGGCATGCTACAGCTTCTTCTAAGTACACAAATCATTAGTAGGTACCTTTAAATGTGGTTCATTTCGTAAAAACACAGAACTGAAACATTTGTATTTACCGAGTAAACAACGGGTAATAACTTTCGTGCGGTCGTTCAGCAGGACCACGACTTTGAATCTCGATTCCAAGCGTCAGGAGCTTGTCGCTTTCCTCGAACCTACATAGAAAATGAATCACATATAAGGGTACTAATTAATTGTATACTTAGAATAGCTGTAGCATGCCGTCTTTTTCGGCGCCCATGGTGGTCCTGCTGAAGCGAGCGTGACTACCGCCGACCACCTTCAAAGTCGATTTTCTAGAAGACTACTGAGGAACCTACCAATTTTGTTGTTCGAGTACCAATTGAGTACTAATTATTTACCAAACCTGGAAGCCATTCGTGGGGTTGTCGTTTTAGATGGAGGGTGTGTAACCTTATTGTGCGTAAGCTTTTTAGTGCAGCCGTGAGACAGGCCAAGTTTTTGGCATAGGTACCTTTATATTTTTTATTTCTGTGTACTGTGCGTGTTTCATGTATGTGCTAAATAAATGTTATTCTTTCTTTCTTTATTCTAAGACTTGAAACAAACTGGCTGCTTTATGGCCGCGACTACGACCACCAACAACGGCAATCGCTTCCATATTGTTAAATTAGTACCTACTCTAACAACAAAATTAGTGTTTAGTCACGGTGTTAAATTTTCATTTCAAGATTTCCCTGTTATCTCTGTGATTTCTCCCCAAAAGAAGTTATAATGACCAAAATTTTGCTTCTTTTTTTAAACGTTGCCCCACACTAGGAATTTCTCCTGTATCGTGGGTGCGTAATACATTCATACAAACTCACATACAGAATCAACCAGACCCGGAACAACTATCTGTAGGCCATACAAATATTTGGTCCATGCGGGAATCGAAACCGCGACACGCTGCGCAGCAGCCGATCGCTCAACCACTGCGCCAACCGTGTCGTCATCTCGTGTTTAGGAGATGTACACTTGTGCATATAACGCCAAAGACACTAGGGTACAAATGGAGCAATATGTTACAGAACATGACCCTCAGCAACTACGTGGAATGTCCCACACATACTTATCTCGCACATATGTTGCGTTCGCTCTCGGAGCAAGCTACATGTCCCACGTCATGAAAAATGTTGCGTGGCATGTTCAAAATTGCAGTGATTCAGTTTTGTCTGCAAGCTGGCTGCACGCTTGTAGCGCATGTGGACAAACTGCAATGGATGAGGTACATTTAAAGACGGTTGGCAGTTTTGAAGTACTTATATTATAAATATTCCCTACACCTAGACGTGTTTGATTGCAATATGGTATTATTGCAATCAAACACGGCCTGTCTGGAGAGCATTAAAGTGTTATTGATATTTTACCCACTGGGAGTTGTGAAGTGTGTGTAAAGTAGTCACATTGATCAACAGCAAGACGAAACAATTGCTTCATCGACCCGCAAATGTCTTGAGATTTCGTGAAATAAAACGCTCTTGTATAAAATACTGTTTACTTTGGCTTTCCAGTCCGATTTACAGTATTTTCATTAATTTTCACAAATTGTATTCAATAACACAGTTATATTCGACCGAAACTCTAGTTCCAGTAACACATTTTAATATAATACACAAATTCAAAGCCATAGAACGAAATGGGGTACAACGTGACCACAATGAGTACCACAAAACGTTTGCGATCATCTTATGCCACATCTCATTACAAACAAATTATAACCTTAAAATTAATAAAGATAATTACAGCATAGTTATATTAAGTTGTATATATTAATAAGCTCTAAAAACAGGACAAACTTAAATACACGTTTTGTCTTATGTTCCAGTCACTCCGATCATATAGATAGCACCACAATACTTTCATACCCCCTCAAACTGTCCAGTGACTGTCCGCCGCATGCTTCGCCGATACGATCATCGTAATAATATAGGTACACGAATAACACAAAACAATTAACATGAAAAAGAAAAGAAACATTATTCTTTCGATAATTATTGCTTCATTTCGATAGCGAGTTCCACATGCAACATTTGTAGCTACAAAGGTGGTACACGTGTACAAATATGATATTCGAGAGATTACCGTTAAATACAATACATGGTGAGTTACGTACAACATTTATTTTCACGTTTAAACATTCTAAACGACAAGTAAATTTGTGATGGACTATAGCGTAAATAGATCAGCTAGGCGTTTCTATAAAGATATAAAATGGACAGGCTCCTTCGTAACGTCTTCAGGTCAGTTGCCGTTATATACAATTAATATGAACCATACTTTCTACGTGAGATTATATGATTTGTAATTACTAATTATTTAAAATCTTATTGAACTGGGCAGTGTATGTGATTTTGTGTTGCCACCTACGCGAATATTATTCAAGTTACATTAAAATAACACCTATATTAGCAGTTTAAATTGAATATATTGAGAAGATTTTTAAATATTACAGAAATATATACTTTAAGGTAAAATGTTTTTACAGAGATATATAATAAGCTTGTATATCAGAGTATCGCACTATACTTGCCTAATGTTCAAGTTCTGCCAATCAAATAAAAGTACGCGCCTGGACGGGTGATTGTTTTGTTCAACATGTCGTTTAGTTTTACATACATAGACACCATAAGCGGGGTGGGGTAGTTTTTTGACTAATTAGATTACAATATTTAAGGTCAATTAACAAAACGCTCACAGCCTAAATGTACATAATAATAATTTTGACATACAATATCAATTTTTGCGACAGCCATACACGCAAATACTATTTTACAGTCACTAAGTAAGAAATGCACATCAGTTGAAAGCTATAGCTATTTATAAGAAGTCTACGAGTTTTATAACAGAAGACATTAACGTACAATGATGAAAATTACATTTAATTCACACTAGAGCATAGTAACATGAAAGATTATCATGAAAACTGAATGAAATAAAAATAAAATATATTTCCTACCTCTATCAAAGTACTTAAACAGTATGAAGCAGCAATTTTAAAAATACCACCTAGAGATATTGTGACAACTATTTTTCCATCATTGGTCGAACAAGAGACTGCAATTATACAATAATACATAAATGACCGTAGGATTCCTAATTTAATTTTGCGTTCATAGAAACAGTATCTAATTAATAATAACAGATAGTTATAAAAATAGGAATACTACAGTCCCTAATAGCCGCCAGCTCTAGCTAGTGTAATCTTAAAAATTAATAAATAGAAGCACATCGCGATTAGTAGTTCTGTGAAACATGGTTTAAATGATGTTTCAAAGGAGTACTAAAAAGTTTTTAATCTAAAGAGATGATGCAGTCATGTTTAGTTACAATTCAAATTCAATTTTTCCCTACACCCTCCAATTTAGTTCAATAGTCTGCTAGTTTTTTTTTTCAAAGGTTTCTGCTAATTGCATCGACATTTGCAGAAAATATAATTATGAGAGCTATATTGATGTTTCAAATTATCAATATCCGACGCAAAACATCGTTGCAATTTGCAGAAAAACGCAAGAAATATTGAATTTTGCGGACTACCGTCAATAGCTTATGCAAGTGTGTCTATTTCCGTTTGTCGAACGATAAAGATTATTTTCTATGTATGTACTAGAATTTAGCAATGTAGTGGCACCTTTTGTTTAGACTGCACTATGTCAAATTAAAAGCTGCACTCGCAGAAAAGATAGATCACATAAGGGTTAGGGTTGGGGCCAAAGTAACCCGATTTTACAGTACTTAAATATATTTTAGACAAATAGATAGGACCATAATAGAATTACAGGGAAACGCAACATTTTATAGTAGTTAATCTAGATAAATATTAAAAAAATCGAGAAGTTACAGCAACAAATTTTCAGCAAGTGCAGATGTTGTAGTCTAATCTATTTCAGTCTGTATGCCATGCGGATGAAACTAGAGACCGACATAGAATAGACAGTCATGTTATCCTTCATATACTAAGAGTACGAGTCCGCCAGGCTAAAGTCCGCAGCACGACAAAATTGCCGAACGTGAAGATATCGACTAATCACATTGGTTGAAGTCCAAATCGCGTCTCTGGACTCGTCAGTGATTGGTCGATTTCTGCACACCTTCGCTTTGTTTCGTTCCGCGTTTCAGTAAAACGCACCGTACCGTGCCGAAACGAAACATGACATTATGTTACTCTTATTCACAAAAATCTGAACTTTTAGCACCTGTTAAGCAGATTCTTAATTCTAAATGTCTCTAGATTTTCATAAATAAGGTAGAATGCCATTATCTCGTTTTAAAAAAGAGATTTGTTGCGCTGCGCAAGATAGCCCTGTTTTTGTGATGATACGTCTGGAATGTATTCTAAACATCGGTGTTTTATACAAACTCTTCTCCTATTTTCTAAGAACAAAATATTAGTCGACAAATTCACTGTAATGTTTCCAATTCCTAACTAAATAATAATTATATCATATACTTACTGAAACACAGCGATCACAAATCTATAGTATATACATTTAACTTACACATAATATTAGAAACAACCAAAAAATATTAAATTTTTCTCACATCATTTGCACTTTCAACTGAGTTGTCAATTTTCAAATTAATCTTTATAATATATTTATAGGACAGTCTATGCAACGTATTCAAGGAAATACATACATGTTAAAATGTGTACAACCGCGGACGGTGGCGGTTGACAACTTTCAACCTTATTCCTAAAAGGATAAAGATTAATTGGCCAATCGCCACTACCCGCGGCTGTACTTTAATAATTTTGGTTCCTTAAGTCTGTGGGGGTAAACAGATCTTAATTCAAAGAAGGGTTATAATTTTTTGAAAACTGTTTAGAGATCTTAAACGTATGGCGAGCACAGAGCGTTACATCTGGACTGCGATCGATCGAATTAAACGGTCACTTTTACATGTATCACTTCATATGAATGAGGTCTCAGCTCAGCGGGAGAGCCAATTTTATACTGTCAAAAAGACTGTTACTATTGTGTCAATAGCGCCGTAAATTCATTCTTAGTATGTGGCACAGACTCCATTTCCACCCTGCCCTGTGCTCGCGACATTTTTGCGCATTAATACATCGTTACGTAACCAATTCTCCCAACTAAAAACAATTCAACACTTCGCGATTCATTTGGCAGTTCATACAACAAATTCAAATACCGTTTATCTCGCCGAAAGTTAGGATATCGGTCGCTCAGAGGCGCGGGAGAGCGCGGGGCCGCCAGGCGGGGCGGCTGCGGGCGGCTAGGGCTCCGGCGGCGGCGCGGGGGGCGCGGGCGGCGCGGGGGGCGGCGGCGGCGCGCAGGCCGGGCCCGCCAGAGCGTCCAGCGCGTCCAGCGCGTGCGCCAGGTGCGTGAGCGCGCTGGGCCCGCGCGGGGCGGCGTCGTCGGGCTCGGAGTCGGGCTCGGCGGGCTCGGAGGCGGCGTCGTCGCCCGAGCTGGCGGACCCGGAGCCGCCGCGGGTCGCTGTGTTGCTCGGTCCGCCTGCGCACCCACTTTCCGGTTCGGAGTTTTCTTCTTCTGTAAGGACGTGACGGTTGTGTGAACGTAGAGTTGACATCAATGTGAAGTACTAACGGACTGGGTCCTTATGACCTCTATATGCTGAAACGAGTGAGCTCGGTAAATGCTTATTCACTCTTGTTTTAAAAGCTAGCTTGTAACTGATGATAGAGAATACGGATGCTAGCATAGGTTAAAGTTAGGTAACATTTTGGAGCAAAAGATTAGGAAACTCACGAGGTTAAAAAAGCGTTTCACACTTTGGCTGTAGGAGAAAATATGGACACTAAACTTGTCTATTGTCCATCGTCTACTCAGCATTGAGTACAATGATTAAACATAAGTCTGAAACATAAGAATTAGAAATGTAACCTGTGGCGTGCTGCAGCCGGGCCCGCAGCGCGCGCGAGAGGCGCAGCAGGTCGCGCGCGCGGGGCGGCTGGGGCGGCGCACGCGCATGCAGCAGCGCCAGCGCGCGCACGGGCGCCAGCAGCGCGCGCAGGGGAGCCCGCGCGGCGCCGGCGCCCAGCTCCTCCAGCAGCGCCTCGCCCGGCCCGCTGTCCGCGCCGTCTGCGTTGTCTGCGTTGTCTGACCCGCTCGAACCGCCGCCGCCCAGCTTCGACAGATGTTTACAGATTATGAGTTGAACACTGATATCGACAAAAAAAAAATCGACTACCCCATACATTATTGAGCGCTTAATTCTACGGTAGCATCATGGTAGCATAGTGTCAGCTAAACATTAGTGCTGCGAGAAAAAAGGGATGACAACAACACTAAATCAATGCAAAGATCCTTAATAAATCTCGACGACGGAAATTTTCAGAACATTTTTTTTTGTTAATTATTGTCAAAGTTAACGCAGGTATTGTAGTCAGGGTGCCAAATCCCCGAAGAGTTCTAGTAGATCCTAGCCCACATTTTCCCAGTTAAGAAAAACTATAGCATACCTTAGGATAATAATGCTGCATGAACTGGTATATGACGGGGTCCTCGAGCGACTCGCGTTCGTCCAACAACACCGCGTCTACGTACTCCGTGGCAACGCTGCACTCTAGTAACATCTCCTCCAACTTAGAGTCCGCCTGAGAACACGTTATATTTATTTAAAACTAGCCATAAGAATTGTTAGTTGTTTAACAATATTCAACTTTATTTCAAGAAAGCAGAGATGATACTCGTAAAAGTAATATTCTCTAAGAAACATAAGTGTCCCGTCGCGTCGTCCTAATATAAAGCGATCATGGCTCGAATACGCGATAGTAGATAAGCTATTATTAAATTAAAACTCACGGGTGTTGTGGCGACGTCTCTCCAGAAGGCTGCAAAGTAGTTGAACCGCAGAGGAACGGCCTCCAGAGCGCATAGAGCTGATAGAAGCACCAGCTGTTCCGACATACAGCGCTGACTGCGAGCCACGCGGCAGCATGTGTCTGAAATATAAAGTGTTCATTGATACAAATCTCCCAGAAAGTTCACTTTGACTTTGAATGATGAAATCTAATTAGTACTGTTTTAAGGTAAATGTTTGAGAAAATCGTGGTTTGAATTTGTCGTTATAATAGGTTTGTTTGTTATATTTATGGAAAAAGAACTTTTCAAACTGCGACAAACGTATTGTAAAATGAGAGCAGAATTTATGAAATGATGATAATAAACGATGTAATAATTTCCCCATCATCTTTGGTTGACATCTGCGGTATTTGAGAGCTAAGAGGCCTCAGTTTTAGGTATGCTGAAGTTGGACAAATAAATAGTAAAGAGTTATCGTAATGAGCGTTGCATTGCAATACTGACCTATAAACTTATGGTAAGGGCGGTAGGACGTAGCGAGTCGATGCGCGTTGTGCTTGTCGTGCGAGGAGTGCGGCGCTATGGGTGCGAGCGGTGCGGCGGGCGGCGCGGGGCCGCGCGGGCCGCACGGAGGCTCGCGCGGGCCGCACGCAGGCTCGCGTGGGCCGCACGCGGGCTCGCGCGGGCCGCACGCGGGCCCCAGGCGCGGCCGGCCCGCACACTGCGCGCCCGCTGCCAGCGGCACCAGGGCCCCGAGCGCCGCGCCGCCGCCTATCATTACTACTTCACGGAGGACGCCTGCACAACAAAAAAAGAACATATCAATGTCGGTTGTCAGGAGTGAGGTTAGGCCTCACTAAATATAGAACTTGTTTTGTAGAACAGGATGTAATAATTTTATAAAATCTACTTCTTTCTGGAATCAATTAAAATTTTCAAGTTGGAATAATTATCTTATCACATTATAGGTCAGTCCTTGCAGACCAGTAGCAGAGCCCGGGCCTCCTTGTTGTCACAGTACGTACCTAGCGCGGCGTCCCGCAGATGATTGTGTCGGTGGTGCAAGTTGAGCATGGTGAGCAGCCTCCTGGCGCACTCGGGCCAGTCCTTGCAGGCCAGTAGCAGAGCCCGGGCCTCCTTGTTGTCACAGTACGTACCTAGCGCGGCGTCCCGCAGATGATTGTGTCGGTGGTGCAAGTTGAGCATGGTGAGCAGCCTCCTGGCGCACTCGGGCCAGTCCTTGCAGGCCAGTAGCAGAGCCCGGGCCTCCTTGTTGTCCCTCCTGGTACGTAGCGTGCGACAGAGCGCCCGGGCCCAGCGCAGGGCGGCGGTGAGCTCGGCCCGCACGGCGCCCGCAGAGCCGCCCGCGCCGCCGCCGTCCACGTATACTGCGTGAAGACTGTGTAGCGCCTGGGGGGGAAGAAAGTTATATTTTCACCTGACGGTTGAAGTGTCAGAATATCCAAGGAAATCTCAGAAAATAAGTTCCAGTCAAACGAAAATCATTAATACAGCTTAATCTTTGCCTATTTCTATCATCATAGTGTTGAATTGATCATCATCATAATATCAGCCAAAAGACAACAGCCATAAGTCTTGACAGTACAATAAAATTCACAACACGATTTTGGAGACTTTTCTCCAAAATCGTGTTGTGAATTTTATTGTACTGTCAAGATTTCACAAAAGTTACAAATTATAACACACATATTATACGTATGACTACTCACCTCAAAAGTCATCTGCAATCCTCCGTTATACACAACGTACAGCCTGTCGTCCTCGTTCTCGACGAGCGTGCAGAACGCAGATATTAACGTCGCCCAGCACGTGCGCCCGTTTAGACCTGCAATACATTGTAATGTGTTTGAAGCATAACGCTCCACTATGTATGGTTTATCTTGGATTCAGACTGTTTATAGGGACTTATTTCAAGAAGAGCTATAATAGACGAAGTAATTATGATTTTTAAAAGTAAATTAAAGTAGATATTTTTTCTAACCCAACGACACGGGATTTTTGTATTTTATTTCACACTAAAGATTTCTGGTATTGTTTTAAATCTTCTGGTCGGGAGTCGACTTTCCAAAGGTTCGGGTCCCCGAACCTTTGGAAAGCGTACAAACGGAAAACACCAATTCGCAGAAGCTCTGTTAGACATATTACATATCGAGACGTCTAATGGGGCTACATGTCGCGATGTGCACTATGTGGGATCCTGGGACGATCCTCGATTGGTGAAAGCTTTTTATTATTTGTGTTTCCTGCTTTTTGGCTGTGTTAATAAAAACAAATTGCAATATCACAAACAACCATTTAGCAACTTCATCAAAGAGGGGGTGGAAGGTCAATCATTTACATTTGCGGCTTAATACAATGATGGCCTCTGCAACGACAATAAATACAACAAAACTACAACAGTAAAAGCCAAGATTACAGTAGCAACCAATCATAATAATATATTGAAGCATTGAATTGAAAATTCAGATCCCAAGTACATGGAATATAATTAGCGATGCAAAGATTACGCGAGCGTCTCTAGCAGCAGAAATTTAGAAGTTGCATAAGAACGATACTTGCAGTTTTGCCAACATCAATTTATCTAATTTCCCGAAAATTTAAGTCAAATTCCTCAATTTGGGGACAAAAATCTACTGATACCCCACAAAATCCCCTCTGGCCCGACAGCAAATAACAGAGTTGTGTGAAAAAGGGAGAGGGAGGCCTTTGCCCAGCAGTGGGACAAAATAGGCTAGATAGCTAAAGGGAATCATTCGATACCCATGAGTAACCTAACAAAAATGTTAAGATAAGTATTTCGATTTCTTGAAGAAGTGTTCTGACTTGGCCCGGACTGTCGATATTCAAAATCCCCGCGTAATGCCAATCCCCAATCAACTTGAGATTCCCCGCAGTATGGGGAACTCCCCACACGTTGGCAACTCTGTACGAAAACCATCGTTCTTAGACAGCTTCACTATTTGACACTAGAGGCGCTAGTTAGAATCTTTGCATCGCCAGTAGAATAGAACAATCTTTATTTGATGAGCCAATTTTGATTAATTTTATGTATAGAGACAAAGTATTCCTTGATATAATTTCGGAGGTGATGAAGACAGCAAAAGCTAATATAAAGGCCTATTCAAACCTAAGCGGTATTCGCTACCGTCTGAGGTAGAAAACCGAGTGGGTATGCGGTAATATAACTGTTCACACCAAAGCGGATTTCGCTATCCTTGTGGGTAGAATACCGAGTTCGAGTTTCGCCCAGTAAGCGAAACAATACCTATGCGGTACTATGGCACCAGCTATTCCACTCTAGCCGCGGAATTTGATACTAAATACTTAAGCGAAACCCGCGCGGTATGTACCTGTACCCAAAGCGGCAGCGAATACCGCTTAGGTTTGAATAAGCCTTAAAACAAAACCATACAACTGCTATAAATACAAACAGCTGCGAACTAAGTACGCGACAACATCAAAACTAGGTTCTATTAGTGTTGGAAGTGTATGATACCTATGTGCTCACCCTGTAAGTAGGCGGAGAGCGTGCTGCGGCGGAAGGCGGCGGCCTCCCTGCCGTCCGCCGACTCGCTGCCGGAGCTGGCGCCGTTGTTGCTGCCGTTGCCGCTGCTCGTGCTGCCGTTGTTGCCGTTCCCGTTGCCGCCGCGGGCTGCTAGGATGCGGGCCAGTCTGCGTGAGGAGAAGTCTTGGTTAGTGCTGGCACTAAAGACTTGAAGCGATGGAGCGAGATCAGACAGAACCCACATCAAACTGGACCTTAAATAATGGCGTTTTTGAAATATTCTCTTAAGTAAATGATTTCGGGTACTTGGGATGCTCCAGTAAATGTTATTTGGTCTGGTATCAATCATCATACTTGCACTTGTAGTAGCGCGTAGTATGTTTATCTAACACTATAAATGACTAGTTACCTCAACAACTCATCCGCCGCGCCGGGGTAGAGATGAGCATGCGGCGCGATGTTCCTGAACGCCCAGTGTATGTTCTGGTGCTGAGCGAGCGAGCGCGCGAACGCACTGGAGCGTCGGCAGCACAGTCGCAGCAGCGCGTAGTATGGTGGCAGCATCGCGCGGTTGTATGCTACTACTTCGCCGTCTTCGTGATCCGCGCTGTAATACATACCAGAATTCAAAGTCAAGGAAATAAAAAGTTAAACACCGGTTAATTTCAACTAAAGCGTCGTCCTGCAAAGCGAAAAACGTTTCTTCATTTTAAATCAAATAATAAAATCTCTAATAATTTTATTAAAAAAAGATAATAGTGTCAAAAAGTAAGGACAACAAGATCCGTGCTTTTATTAATAAAATAAGAGAATTGAAAACTATTTCAACAAAACTTAACTACGTCAATTTACCAAAGAACCCCATCAAATATACATAAAACAAAAGAAAAATGTCATTGATGTCTAAAAGAAAACACAAAAAAGATTCACACAGGGGACACCCGGGTTTGAACCGGGGACCTCTCGATCTGCAGTCGAATGCTCTACCACTGAGCTATATCCCCGATGAGAAACTCGGCGAAATAACACATGAGCTCATTATTTTATTATGCTTGCGCATCACTGAATGCATTATAATCAGCAGTTAACTATTATGAAATCTCTGATAAATTCCGGATAAGTTGGTATCATGTCCGTGTTACATTCATTTATCAGTAGGCAAGTGAGTCATGCTGAGTCAATCACACCTACACAAATATTGCAGTTTAGAATAAAACTTGATGATGCAACATTTTAATTGACTTACAAAATTATTAATTATGTAACGTTATTATACCGCTACAGCTGTCGTCCGTGACTTTTCTCACTTACAAAAACTACGCCTAAAATAAAGTAAATTCGGGAACAGTAAGATAATCCAGAAATAGGGTTTTGTGCAATTGAAAATTGTATGTTTTTGTCTTTAGTAGTATTCTAAACAAAGTATTATCTACCATACTAGAGGCTGCTATGTATGAATTAGCTATGCCCATGTCAAAGTCGAAATTTATCCCAGGGCACAAATAACACTACTAGTAAGTAGTTTTTAAATGTTTATGAAACTCATACTTGTTGAGTTCATTGACAGCATACTTTCATATTATTTTTTTACTGTATTTATCCACTTTCGTCGTTTCATTCATTCATATCAGCCAATTGCCGTCCACTGCTGAACGTAAGCCTACCCCAAAGAGCGCCAACAATCCCGGTCTTGAGCAGTCCGCATCCATCCGCTGCCAGCCACCTTCTTCAAATCATCGATCCATCGTGCCGCAGGGCGTCCCACACTACGTTTGCCCTTACGCGGTCTCCACTCTAACACATGTCTGCTCCATCGACCATCTGTCCGTCTACAGACATGGCTGGCCCACTTCCATTTCAGCATGCTGATTCTTTGTGCAATGTCGGTGACTTTAGTTCTCTGGCGAATGACTTCGTTGCGAATTCTATCCACCAGAGAAACCCCGAGCATTGGTCTCTCCATTGCACTCTGTCTGAGTGTCCACGTTTCGGCTCCGTAATTCATTACGGATAGGACGCACTGGTTATAGACTCTGGTCTTAAGAGATTGTGGGATCGACGATTCAAAGATAACACGCAGCTTCCCGAATGTCGCCCAGCCCAAACGAATTCTTCTGGTCGCCTCCTTCTCAAAGTTGTGCCGCCCCAGTTGAATAATTTGGCCAGATATATGTATTCTTGCACAACCTCGAGGGTAGTGCCATTTAAGATCTTGGGTTGACATGACCATTGTACATGACTTTGGTTTTGTCCAGATTCATCCCGAGACCCTCGCCTTGGAGAATCGCTCAGACCGTTCAGCGTCACTTCCAGCTCCTGCAGAGATTCTGCCATGATGACAATGTCATTCGCAAATCGGGTGCGAGATGTACTGACCGTTGATATTTATGCCCCGTCCTTTCCAATCAAGCGTCTTGAAAACGTCCTCCAACGCGTTCGTAAACAGTTTCGGAGATGACGTCTGCCTGTCTTACACCTCGACGCAGCTGGATTGGTTTTGTGCTCTGTTCTTGTACTTGGATGTTCATTGTTTCGGCCATTTACATTATACATTCAATTCGTCGTTTATCACATTTGTGGGTCAGCAACAAAATTTTACAACAGAAATGCAACACTACATTTTCATTTAGTTCAACGTTATTTTTCACTTCTGTGTTTATTTTTTAACGTAAAGTGTCAATGATTCGAATTTGCGCCACCAGGTGGCGGGCTTTGTCGTGCACGTTCCCTATATTCACAATTATGTGAATATAGGGAACGTGCACGCGCGTGCTTTTTTCGTTTTATCAATGTGTACAGTCCTCGTTCATCATGAGTCTGTTGTGAAAAAAGGATAGTGCTATTCGTTGTGAATAGCTCCGTCTCTCTCTCAAAACGGAATCATGATGTCAAAATCACGTCATAGACTGTTAGATTGGTGGATACTTTAGTTTACACCGAAAATAGTTTACACATCTCTTTTACACAAACTTAATTCTTAAGAGTACAATGGCGGGCTTATCGCTAACAAGGATAAGACAGACAAACTTAGGATGGATTGAAATATAAAAATTTTGCAATACATAAACATGGAGTGCTGCTTCATGGAGCATTGGACATAACTACATGTACAAGTAGTGCGGTCTTGAACCAATGTTTCAATTGTTTTGTATATTATATATTTTGTACTTGTTGTGTTTGCATTATATATTATTAAAAAATCTGTATTGATGATCGCTATCTGAAATATAATAAAAATAAATGAATTGAATTGAATAAACAGAATGGTACTCACAGTATATAATTAAAAGCGATATGTTTGGTGAGCCGTTGGTTGGCGACGGCTAGCTGCACGTTCTCGGGACAGTCCACTGACACGGCGTGCCAGAAGGTCAGCAGTGCTTGCTTGTTCGGGTGCACTGCTACTGAAGGCTCCGATATGGCTGGGTGGTAGAGTTCCCATAGGTCGTTGAAGTATTGTCCAAACTGAGGAATGAAAAAGGAGTCAAATTAGACTTGGTGATAAAAAAATCAAAGTGTAACAGAAATAATGTAAAACTGGAAAAGGGGTTGTTGAAATATTGGACCGGATGAAGATTGTAAGAATGCTATATTTTTTTTTTTTATTGTATAGACTCAATTTACTTAGCATTGTATAATTTCATGCATTAACGGCACATGTGTGAGTACTATGTAGGTCCCTCAAATTTAAACTATAATGATCATTTTGGGTAGGTCTTTGACTTGAATGTACCCTGGCGATTGGGGATGTCATGCTCACTCAAAAGTCTGGCTGATGGTGGCGCATGCGTTGGATCATTTGGCTCCCTTAAAAATGGTCGAGCCGAATGGTGCTAGCGTATGCGTCATGTTCGTGAACGGGCGCCGTCAGCTGAGACTGGTCATCTCTCGGCTGCCATGGTCTATTTTAATTATTTCTTTGAATTGTTTCTTTTTTACTCCGGACTATCCTGCACGTCTTTTACATCGTTCTCACATATATGTATAATTTCAATTGAATGATGTAACCATAATTTTGTAACAAAAACTTATTTTTAAAAGAGTGTCCGTGGAGTTTCTTGCACGTTCTTCTCCATAGAGATCTACGCTTTGGAACGTGCAAATAGCTTCATCTTTTTTTTTGACCGACCGACCTTGACAATTCAAAAGTGCCTGTAAATGGTCTAATTGAAATAAATGCTTTGACTTTGACTTTGAATGTAAAACTGGAAAAGGGGTTGTTGAACTCATTATGAACAACTTTTAGTATGGATCCAACTCTAAATTGGCGTTAGAAAAATGTAGTGTCCTATACACAACGCACAACGCCCCTTAGTTAAAGATGTACAATGATTCCTTTTCAGATTTTTCGTTTATTCTGTTCAACGGTATATCTGCAATTATACAAGATAGTAGAAAAAACTTGTTTCTAGTCTCACCCTTGTCAAGTTAAGCTTGGTAAACTATTCATGATGATGAAACATTTACAAATTTTGACATATTGACCGCCATGCAAACAATCTTCCATCTATTTTGGTTTTAATTATAATACATAATAAAGATCAAAATAGATAGATTGCCTTAATTTCTATAGCATTTCTTCACTGATGAAGACTGAATTAAATTTTTCTTTTTATTTCTTGTGTGACTTTGTTTTTATTTTAACTTTTAAACTGGACATATTGGGCTACACAGTAAACTGCGTATGCATTACTTTTGAATTTGAAGAGAAGTTCATGGCACTCACCATAAGTTTCTCGACTCTACTAACAACGCAGTAAGACATGACGCCAAAGTAGGCTGTCAACTTCATGGTGCCGTGCACCGCTATGTCTGTGTATTTGCGCGCCGCCTTTAACTTGCCAAGCAGCATCGTGTAGACCTGCAAATAAATACGAGTTTTATTAGAAATATTATGCCTTTGAAAACGACAGTTGTTTGATATATTTAGATTTTCCTCTTCTTAGATTGCGCTTTGACAGACATTGTATCAAAAAGTCTACAAAAATGATGTTACTAGCAGCTAAGGAGTCAACCTTGTTGCCAATCTTTCTGATTGCTTCACTGTTGGTTTGAATGGGAAAAGAAGAAGAAGACTGCATTTTAACGCCTTGCTTTGGCAATACACGCAGAAGTACGACACATCTCAAGATCATCAAGTTAGTCATACGCACTGTTATATTAGCCATACATTTGTTTGCTGTTCATAGATCAAAGTGCCCGTAGTGCGAGTTTATATACGTACTCGATCTAGATTAACGTAAACTTCAATTTATCGACGTAAACCGTAGTGCGAGTCTGTTCATAGTAACGGAAAATCTTTTTTTTTCTAAACCAATTAACGTAACAGAGTGCGTTTAAAAACTCGCACAATCGCACTCGCGCTGATGGTTTGCTTTGTTTCCATTATGGTTATATGTTATACCTGGTGCAGCGTGTGATGCGCAGTATCAGGCAGCTTGGCGTGGTTGGCGTGCGGCGGGTGCGGCGCGTGCGGGTGGTGCGGCGGTGCGGGCGCAGCCGGCCTTGCGCGCGCGTAGCCCGCGCGGAAGTGCTGCGAGGGCACCAGGGCTACGAGCAGCAGGGCTGCGGCTGCCCGCACGCGGGCGGCGGCGGCGCCCAGCAGCTGCGCTTCCACCCAGCGCTCGGCTGTGCGGAGCGCCCAGGCGTGGGCTGCTTTGTTGCGGGGGACCTATGAAACAAAACAAAAGATATTTCGTATTTATTGTCAAAAACCACTCGTATGCTGCTTATTTTAGAAATGCTACAATACTACCCATATGTACGAGGCTTGATTGTTGCTACTTACAACATTCATTACCATTTTTCCATTAGTTTTCCTCTCCATCCTTTATCAGTTTTTCTATGAATGCTATTTTGATACACGCTCTTGGTATCGATCGATCCTAATTTCTAATTCATGGATAGCATGGAATCACCAAGTTATCACAAAGTGCGATATTTTCAATTTACTGTCGAGTTCCTATTCGTCTAGAAAGGGAGTGACTATACTGAACGATAGAAAAAGAAGACATGTTGTAATATGCCAAATAAATAGGGATAAGAGCTCTTGAATGATTTTATCGCTAGGTACCTGCAGCGCCAGCCACTCGAGCGCAGCATGCGGGCAGACGTCGGCCACGTCCCACAGGCGCGCCAGCACCAGCTGCGTGAAGCACGGCAAGCCGCCCGTGGCGCCCGCGCCGCCGCCGCTGCCTTCCACCAGCAACGTTAGTAGCTTAAAAAATGGACCGCAACTCTGGAAATAGAAAGAACGAATATTTTTGTATGTCTTTAACAATCTCGGCAACCTGGGGTCTCAGTTCTTTGGTGGCAACTCACAGAGGCCCGTTAAAAATTTCAAGTGGAATGGGCCACCAACCGACGATTATCCCTGTATGCACTATGAAAGTATACCAATGGAAGAACTAATATTGGCAGTTTTATTTTTATTGCTGTCATGTCAGACATTCAGAATAAAGTATAATAAATTGGTGCCAAAGATCTCCCCGAGGGTTTCTTTTTACATGCAGAAAACTAGAGCAGAACAGTTTTTAATGCAGATGGCAGGGTTGAGGGACCAAACTTTCAAAGGAAAACTGTCAGAAATCGAATTGTTTGAGCTCTTCGCCCCAACACATTACATTTTGTTTTAACGAAAATTATCAAGACTTTTCCTTGAATTAATTCTTACCTCAGAATGCTTAGCGATGGCTTGGAAGATCATGTTGACTATCTTCTGAGCGAGAGGCTCATTCCAGCGACATAGAGCGAAGATGAGCGAGCGCGTCTGCTGTAAGTTTAGACAGTCGCGCGTCTGCTGGTAGATGAAAGGAAACCCCTGTGGATACAAATGTTACAAATTAAATATTTTCTATTTTTGTTACTGCTGGGCCTCAGGCCTCATTACCGAGAGAGGAACCTCTTCCTCTCTCAATCTCTCTCAATTCACCACGCTGAACAACGATGCGTTGGTAAATATAGTCACTGAATTGGGTATCATAAAACTAAATAAATTCTACTCCTGCGAGTTAACTTGACACCAGGCTAGAATTACATTTTGACGTTTTAATTTAAATTGAACAATTCGATTTCGATGAAAATAATGTTAAAGCAACGGTAATAGTGATGCTAACGCGTTTATATTGTTTTCATCGAAATCGAGTTGTACAATTTAAATGAAAACGTCAAAATGTCATTCGAAATATGTCGAGCTAGGTGTCAATAATTATCTCGCACGAGTTGTAAATAACTGGGAATGTCATTACTATGAAGTGCCTGTACTATGAAGTGTTATGTTGTGAAAAGCTCCGTCAAACTGTAAAGGAAACAAGAATAAATTCAAACCAACAAATTTGCAAGTCATTTAACGGTAAAAACAATCAAAGTTAGAGAGTAGTATTAATCTATTTTAAGTTTCCTTAACTATCTCTTTACACACTGTGTATACATTTCCTAACCCATTCTTGTCGCGGGTCTGCTAGAAGAAATTTCTATTGAAATAAGCAATACCTGTGTGCTCTTCTCTCCATATTTTTTGTATGTTGTGTGTACAATTGTACGTAAATAAATAAAGTTACAATAAATGTCAAGTTGTCGTGCTGCCGCTGCCGCTACCGCCCGCTTCTTACCTTCGCATGTAGTAAAGCTCTAGCATCGGGCTCCAACAAGGCGAGATGGCCCGCCGCATCGCGCGACCTCTCCACCAGGCCGGCTACTAGCGCGACCATCTTGTCTAGCGCGCCGGGGCGCAGCTTGTCGCCGCCGCTCTCTGCGTTCGTGCTGCCGCTGCCGCTACCGCCCGCTTCTTACCTTCGCATGTAGTAAAGCTCTAGCATCGGGCTCCAACAAGGCGAGATGGCCCGCCGCATCGCGCGACCTCTCCACCAGGCCGGCTACTAGCGCGACCATCTTGTCTAGCGCGCCGGGGCGCAGCTTGTCGCCGCCGCTCTCTGCGTTCGTGCTGCCGCTGCCGCTACCGCCCGCTTCTTACCTTCGCATGTAGTAAAGCTCTAGCATCGGGCTCCAACAAGGCGAGATGGCCCGCCGCATCGCGCGACCTCTCCACCAGGCCGGCTACTAGCGCGACCATCTTGTCTAGCGCGCCGGGGCGCAGCTTGTCGCCGCCGCTCTCTGCGTTCGTGCTGCCGCTGCCGCTACCGCCCGCTTCTTACCTTCGCATGTAGTAAAGCTCTAGCATCGGGCTCCAACAAGGCGAGATGGCCCGCCGCATCGCGCGACCTCTCCACCAGGCCGGCTACTAGCGCGACCATCTTGTCTAGCGCGCCGGGGCGCAGCTTGTCGCCGCCGCTCTCTGCGTTCGTGCTGCCGCTGCCGCTACCGCCCGCTTCTTACCTTCGCATGTAGTAAAGCTCTAGCATCGGGCTCCAACAAGGCGAGATGGCCCGCCGCATCGCGCGACCTCTCCACCAGGCCGGCTACTAGCGCGACCATCTTGTCTAGCGCGCCGGGGCGCAGCTTGTCGCCGCCGCTCTCTGCGTTCGTGCTGCCGCTGCCGCTACCGCCCGCTTCTTACCTTCGCATGTAGTAAAGCTCTAGCATCGGGCTCCAACAAGGCGAGATGGCCCGCCGCATCGCGCGACCTCTCCACCAGGCCGGCTACTAGCGCGACCATCTTGTCTAGCGCGCCGGGGCGCAGCTTGTCGCCGCCGCTCTCTGCGTTCGTGCTGCCGCTGCCGCTACCGCCCGCTTCTTACCTTCGCATGTAGTAAAGCTCTAGCATCGGGCTCCAACAAGGCGAGATGGCCCGCCGCATCGCGCGACCTCTCCACCAGGCCGGCTACTAGCGCGACCATCTTGTCTAGCGCGCCGGGGCGCAGCTTGTCGCCGCCGCTCTCTGCGTTCGTGCTGCCGCTGCCGCTACCGCCCGCTTCTTACCTTCGCATGTAGTAAAGCTCTAGCATCGGGCTCCAACAAGGCGAGATGGCCCGCCGCATCGCGCGACCTCTCCACCAGGCCGGCTACTAGCGCGACCATCTTGTCTAGCGCGCCGGGGCGCAGCTTGTCGCCGCCGCTCTCTGCGTTCGTGCTGCCGCTGCCGCTACCGCCCGCTTCTTACCTTCGCATGTAGTAAAGCTCTAGCATCGGGCTCCAACAAGGCGAGATGGCCCGCCGCATCGCGCGACCTCTCCACCAGGCCGGCTACTAGCGCGACCATCTTGTCTAGCGCGCCGGGGCGCAGCTTGTCGCCGCCGCTCTCTGCGTTCGTGCTGCCGCTGCCGCTACCGCCCGCTTCTTCCGCTGGCGACTCCGTCTGATAACATAAGAATACTGTTTATTGTGCACACCATGTCTGTTACGGAAAAGAAAGAAGAAAACAATACATATACTTATGGTAAGACAATGGGCGGCTGTATCCCTATTAGCTGTTATTTTTATAAAAATAGACCAATTTCATTTATATTAATGGTTAAGTGTGGTTTCGTTCTCTGCCTCTGTCTGTGTAGACACGACGACTACGAACGACTTTGTTTTATCCTATATATAATTATAAAAAATATAGTAAAAAAAATGTTTTACTTACCGCCGTAGCATTCTGTCCGAGATAAAAGTTGACCATGCTGGATATAGCGTTGATGCGCAACATGAATTTGCCCTCTTCCTCGCCCATCTTACTGAACTCATACAACAAACTGAAGTACTCCGTCAGATGGCGCAAGTGAGATCTTGCACCATTCTCCATCTATAAATAGTAAACAGTCTCGTTTTTATAGCATAATCATCATAATTTTCGTTACTTTATAGTCTGATTTACAGTACCACGATGGGAAAGCGCTTCGGCAATCTTCGTGTTTCTGAAGATAGCCGATGATTGCCGAAGCGCCTCACTGAAATTTTACTGCTGTACTCACCAATGATAACAACATTCTTATAAATCTAGTAACACAACTCGCTTCGCCCAACTTGCTATTATCTTCGCCTTCCTCCATACCTTGTAGGTATAAGGCACAATGACTAGATCTGAAACAGAACAACATCGTGTTTACGAATACGAACTTTATTGCAAAGCATAATTAATCTATTTACACTAGTTTATTTCTATCTTATCCTTCTTATAAACGCGACATTTGTGAGGATGGCTTACTCGTCAATTCGAGTAAAACTACAGAATGGATTTCAATGAAACTTTATAGTAATCTTATGTTACTTCCTGATTATGATTTATAAAGGGGATACAATATTAAAGTCACGCGTGCGGAGCCCCGGGCGGCAATCAGTTAAATTATAACATCGAAAATATTACTGAATCAAGAATATTACTACTGAGTACAAAAATTCAGTATTTTTAGGACAGAACACGTATAATTACCTGAGCCTTTGAATAACGTGCATACAAAGTCTTTGAAACATTTGCCGGACCATCTGATTCGGACATTTTATTAACACCTGGAACAAAACATTTCATTGAGAAAATATTATCACCAGAAACAGCGACAATCATTCCAATTTCAACCTTATGACATTGTTTTGAGAGCATATTTTCAATACAAATAACATCCAGGATTAGTCCACTTACTTGCATCGGCCACCACGTGTCGTCGGCCATATGGCCTAGGAACCATTCCGAAGCTGCAGCAGACGCATTGAATTGCTTTGTCACCAACTCTACCCATGACACCATTGTTGGCTATGCATAACACAAAAAAAACTTAATTTCAAAAGCTTGATTGAAGATTATAGTGACGGCAAAAATCATGTGAGTTTTGACAATGGTTGGCTGGCGGTTCACTGGAGCGGTGACGAGAGGAGTGGAGCGGAGCCGTGCCAATATTAACCAATGGAATTGCATAAAATCTCCGCTCAGAGATTTGCGAACTAGTTTAAAACACACATACAAAACCGGGTAGCGGAGCGGGGAAGCGGAAAAAACCCGGCCGCCCGCTTCAATTACTCGTCGCGTGAACTCACTATAGTAGGCGTCAGAGGAATGTGCAATAATACCACATATATTTATTGACTTTCGTCATATATCAAAAACAGAAATACAGACATAAACCAGTCCAGAATCGACTTCTATCGTGATCCTTTACGTTCTCTAGTAATGAAAAACGTTTCAAAGTTTATTATTCGGGTATCCACGAAGGGATATTAGGGAAAGGTCAATGTACTTTATTGCAAGTTTATCTGGCGCCTACTTTAACTAGCTCCTCTCAGTCCGCAACTCCGCTCCGCACTACCTCGCTCTGCATTAATGGGCAGACAGTGCGCGACTCCTCCACAGGCAGTCTTAAGGCCGCGTTTTTACCTGCAAGCAACTCGTATACAAGTTTAATTACATTGCGGAGCACGGTCGAGCGATTGCTTTAATAAAACCTCGGTAGCCCGCAATGTCATTTAACTTTTATGCGAACTGCTTGCAGATGGAAACGTGATCTAAAATAGGTTTTGGAAACGAGAAGTTGATTTTATAATCGGGAGTAATTATTTCAAGGCGAATTTTACATTCATAAAACAGTACAATGTGTCTGTCAAATTCACAATAATATAATTAAATGTTCTCACCTTTTCCTTAGCGTGAATGAAAGTCTCAATGAAGAAAGATGTGGACAGCCTCGCGGCAACTTCTGTGACCTCCGGCTTCAGAGTCATCAGCGACTGCGGCACGGAGCTGCACATCTGACCCATGAACCTGCATAAGAAATAATACTATGATAACACTGCTACGAATTTGTGAAAATTATACCTTACACCTTAGAACGAGCTACGCATGTTCCCATTTATAATGCCTTCACACAAAGCAAGTTTGCTAGTAGCAAATAAACAACAGTAGCCGTAGTGGTAGTAGCAGTTAAACAATTAGCGACGCGACGGTTGGAAACCCGACACAATCCCTGCAGATCAAGCAGAAGGTATTAAGGCTGCAGTCTTGCAAAATTCACTCGCGGCGAATAATTTGCGCAACTTTAAATTCTTTTTCTTTACAAAGTAATGAAATAACATGAAATATTTTTATTGCCCATAAATAACCATAATATAAGTAATAGGTAGTTATTTTTTTTAAGTTCTTCTAGGTGGATTATGTTAGGTAAATCAAGTGTTAAATACAGCTCTCTCGCGCCCAACATCATTTCGAGTTCTGTTTGGGCGCTCAGTCTATGGCAATGAAGAATTAATTTACAAATCTGTTCAGCGCATAATTAGCTCAATATTCTCGTCTTCAAAATGCGCTGATTAGTTTTTTCTAGTTATGTTTCATTTTCTTAATTCAGAGGTCACACTTTCATCAAAATTCTCTGTTTTCATCTCTTAATAAACGGTTTGTTTCATTATAACTATGCATTGTATGTATGTAATAATTTGATTATTTTAATGCCAAGAGTTCATTAAGCAAATACTTAAAAAAAATTGCACCTAAATCACATTACCCTAACAATAATAATAATCTCAAAAGACCTCCAAAAAACGAGTTCATAAACAAGAATTGAGAGAGAAATTCCTTAGTGGCCGCTGCACGGGCGGAGCGTTCGGACGTGTGGTCCACGACAAATTTTAATTGTTCCCTCTCGCTCTAACATTGCTCCTGCTCTAACGTTGGTTACGCACTGTTATGTATCTAAAGTTGCTCTACTTTATTATTTTTTGTATATAATTTTTCGGGTGTTGTAAATATTTGTGTTTTAGTAATAGTATTGTAAATATTTGATTTCAATATGGATCGTAAACGTAAAAAAAAATATGCATGCACGAAAAAAAAAAAATTGGGCTCAAACGTAGAAGTGATGAAGAGAAATAGAATCCAAAGGTAAGTAGAACTGTTTACAGTATTCATGTTTAGGGCCTAACTAAAAGGTCAAATTCAATTAGCTAGCGAGACTCCACAGACTTGATGGGTGTACGATTTTATCAACTCACACTTCAAGTAACAATACTACCAGCGGTCCCAAACAAATCATCAAATCTTTACTGTTTTTATAAAATTGTTATAATATTGTATACAGGGTCGAATTAAATTAGATAGCGAAAGTCCGCAGAAGTGATGGGTATCAATATATAAGTATGACAAAACAAAAATTAATTAATATGATGTTCATGCATGCTGTCAGAAGGTATAAAAGAGTGTGGTTGGGGAGGGCGTGAGTGCTTGTGTGGGCATGAGTGTGTGGATGGATGTGTTTGTGGGTTGGTCGGTGTATTTAGTGTCTATGTACATACATAAATAATAAATACACACTACTACTAGCGACCAAAATCGGATCGGCTAATCGGCTAATTTGACCAAAGTCGGATATCTTTTAACCGTGGAATAAAATTAATTAATAATATGACTAATTTATTTTCACAGGTCTGCTGCTGGAGTGTGATACGTGACTTAGAAAAGTGTAACACCGAATAACACGTCCCCGTAAGTTTACGAATACGAAACACGTAACAACGAATGCACGCTACCTCGAAAAACTTAACGCCGTAGCAATGCGATCTCGAATAACTAAATCTCTAATTCACTTTTTCGAAACACTTAACAACGAATGCACGCTACCTCGAAGAACGTAACGCCGTAGCCATGCGATCTCGAATAACTAAATCTATAATTCACCTATTCGAAACACTTAACAAAGAATGCACGCTACCACTAAAAACTGAACACCGTAGCCATGTCATCTCGAATAACTAAACCTCTAAAAGTCATCGTAGAAAGTCTTTATTCATATAACAATCAACTAACTAGAGAAAAAAAAGTCAATGTGTCAATCAACCAAATCGAACATTTAAAAAAAACTTAAAAAAACAGCTAACGTTTAAAATAGCACAAGTATGCAAGACCATCTAGAAATGTGGTAAAGTCCACTGTTTCCTTTTTTTCCAAATGTTTTTAATTTTTTCTTCCCTATTTTCTTTTTTCTTTGCTCTTTTGGTTTCTTGAGACTGTAAATTTAATTTTTCAACTATTAATTCTGCATGTTTTTGTTCCTTTTTTAATTCTTCAATGGTTTTATATAAATTCCATTTCTTTCTACCCAATAGGGTCCAGCGGTGCTGCCATGATTCCACCCCATTTTGTGTAATTGGAACAGTGGTCCCTATCGAGCTATTTACCGACCAGATGTTAGGCGGAAACAATGGAGGCAAGTTTGTCTTTAATGTTTCGAGGTTTTGAGTAGTCCTTTTCTTATAAGTACCATTGACGTAGTATTTGGAAAACCAATCAGTGACTTTCACCGCATCTTTGGGTGATTCTTTTTCTTTTAGTATTTCTAAAAGTGCCTCCATTGTTTTCTTGTGCTATTTTAAACGTTAGCTGTTTTTTTAAGTTTTTTTTTAAATGTTCGATTTGGTTGATTGACACATTGACTTTTTTTTCTCTAGTTAGTTGATTGTTATATGAATAAAGACTTTCTACGATGACTTTTAGAGGTTTAGTTATTCGAGATGACATGGCTACGGTGTTCAGTTTTTAGTGGTAGCGTGCATTCTTTGTTAAGTGTTTCGAATAGGTGAATTATAGATTTAGTTATTCGAGATCGCATGGCTACGGCGTTACGTTCTTCGAGGTAGCGTGCATTCGTTGTTAAGTGTTTCGAAAAAGTGAATTAGAGATTTAGTTATTCGAGATCGCATTGCTACGGCGTTAAGTTTTTCGAGGTAGCGTGCATTCGTTGTTACGTGTTTCGTATTCGTAAACTTACGGGGACGTGTTATTCGGTGTTACACTTTTCTATGTCACGTATCACACTCCTGCTGCTGGCTCTCGTCAACCATTTTCAGATGTTAGCAACCTGTCAGAAGCGCTAAATATTAATCCTACCTCTTCTACTATTGGAGTACCAGTGATGATTGAAAATATTGACGGAACTGAAAATGTAACAAACTCAAATAAGAAAATGAACCGGAAGCGAACATTTGAGGAGGCTTTTCCTTTTCGCCGAATTTTCGGAAGGAAACGTCAACAACCTGTAATTGTTAGCGACGACCAACAGCTGCAAATTGATAATGAAACAGAAATGACCAATGATGAGGAACTGTTTTGCCTAGAAGGGCGCAGAATCGTATCGATCAAAAATTTTTTAGAAATTTTGGGGAAGATTGCTGATCATAACGAAAAATCTTTTGGATGCAGGTATACAAATTTGAAATGTATCGGTGAACGACGTAAAGGTTTTATATCAAAACTGCATTTCAAGTGCGAACTCTGTAATTCCGAATTTGACATAAGCACTGAAGATCCGTCTAACACTTGTGATGTGAACCACGGTATAGTTGCAGGTATTATTAGTATTGGCTGTGGGTTGGGAAATTTAAATGAATTGGCAGGTAATGCTGATATACCTGGCATGTCAAAAAATTTATATGCTCAGACAAGCAAAAAAGTTTACGAATGGTTCCATAAGACGGCAGTAGAAGAAATGGCCAAGGCAGGCATCGAAGAGGCAGAACATGCGACAGAAATTGGCAGTGTCGATTGTGATGGTACACCAATGATTGATGTAATAGCTGACGGGTGTTGGTCCAAAAGATCTTTCCGTAATAACTATTCAGCATCATCAGGTGCAGCAGCAATAATCGGTGCATACAGTGGTAAAATTTTATATCTTGGTGTAAAAAATAAATACTGCATAGTATGTGCAAAAGCTGAAAATAAAAAAAATAAACCTGCAAATCATATTTGCTACAAGAACTATTCTGGTAGTTCTTCCAGTATGGAGTCAACGTCGCTTGTTGAAGGATTTGGTAACTCTCTTGAATCTCATGGTTTAATATATGCTAGACTAATATCAGATGGTGATTCAAGTACTCATAAAAAAATATTAGAAAGCAATCCATATAAAAACTGCAAGGTTCAGAAGATCGAGTGCAGAAACCATCTGTTAAGAAATCTATGTAACAAACTGAGAGCACTTACTAAAGATACTCATATTCCTATTCAATTAAGGAAACTTTTAACTGACTTCAAAATCATGAAGTTACGCAGATACACAGTGCGGGCTATAAAGTTGAGGAAACACGAAGACATTTCTGACAGTCAAAAAATGGTAAAACTTCGTACAGATATTTTGAATGCATTACACCATTCTTTTGGTAGTCACTCTGATTGCGATGACGCTATATGCCCAGCAACTGATAAAACTGACCGAAATACGGCACTTGATGTAGCTAACACAGTTTTGTGGAGGAAAATGAGTCAAATTGTCTTGTTTTTGGCTGCAAACGCTAAAAGTCTAATTTTTGACGTCGATAGCAATCCTGCTGAGACATTCAATTCAGTGATTGCCAAATATGTGGGGGGGAAAAGAATTAATTACACACTTAAGAATTCATACCAGGAAAGGTGTTCCGCTTCAGTTATTTCCTTTAACACCAAGCGACCAATAAACGCTATCCATAAATGCATATTTGGTAAACCTACTGGCAAATACACAAATGTATATGAGGTACAAAAAGCGAAAAGAAAAGTTTACAAAAGATTATTTAGAAAAAAAATCCGTAGAAATAGGAACGATCCAGATTATGGACAGAAAGCTCAAAGACCAGATATGACCGATGAAGATTTTCAGATAACAAAAAATGAATTTCTTAAACAAACGGAGCTTTCTGACCAGCAAAGAGACGAACTACAGAAACAGACGATAGACCAAAGTTCCAGTCAAGAATGGTTAGAAAACAGAAAAAATAGATTAACCGCGTCTATGTTTGGAAAAATATGTAAACGTAAAGAAAACGTTAGCTGCGCTCCTTTAGTGAAAGCTATTGTGAAACCACAAAAGTTGTCAAATGTCCCATCGATCACATATGGTAGAGATTATGAACAAATAGCATTAACCCAATTATTTCTGCAGGAAAACGTCACAATTACCCGCTGCGGTCTTTATATTCATAAAACACTCCAATATTTAGGAGCAAGTCCCGATGGTATTTATAAAGACAAAGATGGAAAAACAGGACTGGTAGAAGTAAAATGCCCATTTTCTGCAAAAAATATGCAAGCTGAAGAAGCTATAAAAGCAAAAAAAATAAAATTGTGGAAATGTAACACTAAGAAAAATACGTTTGTGATTGACAAAAACCACGATTATTATTTTCAAATTCAGGGCCAATTAAACATTACGGAGATGGATATGTGCTTATTTGCCGTATGGACTGGAGAGGAGTACTCAATGAAAGTCGATTATATAAAAAGAGACCCTACGTTCTGGCACGAAAAAATGGTAGGCCCATTGTCTAAATTTTATTTACATTGTCTGCTTCCTGAGTTAATTGATTCCCGCCTTGAACGCTCGATGCCAATAAAAGACCCGCCATATATCATTCAAGCTATTGAGAAAAAAGTAAAAAAAAATAAGAACGCGTCCACGTCTTCTACCGCAGACGCTGTCGTTCAGGATAATTAATTCCTGAAAGAAAAGAAAGAAAGAAAAAGTATTTGTTGTGACTCGTACAGGAAGATCTAAACAAAACAAAGTCAAAAATAAAAAACCGGCCAAGTGCTAGTCGGACTCGCGCACGAAGGGTTCCGTACCATTAACTACAAAAATCACGTCTGTTGTATGGGAATAAAATAAATATTTATTTTATTTTGTTTTTAGTATTTTGTTGTTATAGCGGCAACAGAAATACATAATTTGTGAAAATTTCAACTGTCTAGCTATCGCGGTTCTTGAGATACAGGCTGGTGATAGACAGACGGACAAACAGCGAAGTCTTAGTAATCGGATACCGTATTTGCCCTTTGGGCACGGAACCCTAAAAAGTAACAAAGAAAAAGAGTAATCGGTGCACAGAGTTACGTATAATTTGAAAAATAAGAAACAACAATTTTGTGTTTAATAACTTTTTATTTATTCAGCCATTTTTTTGTCCCACTGCAGGGCAAAGGCCTCCCTTCCCTCCTTCCACTTATCGCCAATCCTTGTGAAAAGGGTCGAGCTCGTCCCGCCATCTCATTCTGGGCCTGCCGCGTTGTCGTTTGCTGCTGTTTGGGACCCATTGTGTGGTTATTTTAGCCCATAGCCCCTCCGGCATGCGACAGATGTGACCAGCCTTCCATTTTAGCTTGGCAGCCGTGTGACCTACATGGGCATTTTGAGTTTTAGAACGCAGTATCGAGTTCCTTATACGATCAGAAAGTTTAACTCCAAGGATACTGCGCTCCATTGCTCGCTGACAGACCCCGAGTGCGGACTTTTGACGATTGGTTAGTGGCCATGTCTGCGCTCCATAGGTGAGGGTAGGAAGAATGCACATGTCCATGAGTTTTCTCTTTAGTGAGAGAGGGAGAGTTCCTTTCAGTATTTGCTTCATCGACCAATAGCTCTTCCAGGCGTTCTCGGTGCGTCGAGCAACTTCTTTATCGTATCTTGCCTGGAAGGAGACTATTTGGCCGAGGTATATAAACTCATGGACATATTCAATACCCGCACCCCCAATTCCTATGTTACCTTGGTCTTCGTCATATTCATCGCGAGTCCAACCTCGAGGCTGGCACTGCTCAGTTGGTCGAGCATTAGGCCTAACTCGGCTGCCGTGGAGGAGAAAAGAACAATATCGTCGGCGAAGCGGTGATTAGTTAATCTTCTATCGCCCACGACGATGCCCTTGTCCCTCCAATTGCTTTTTAGTTTTCTAAAGACTTCTTCAAGCGTGGCTGTAAAGAGCTTTGGAGCAAGCGGGTCGCCCTGTTTAACCCCTTTATGGATAGTGAATGATGGTCTTGTGGTTTTTATTTTTAAAGGCTGCTGTGCTATTTTGGTATACCTATTTTTTTGTAGTAGGTTAATTTATGTAGGTTCGATATCTTGGTTTTGAAGAGATTTAAATATGGCGTTGTGCGATAAACTGACAAATGCTTTAGAGTAGTCGACAAATGCGAGGTATAAAGGTAAGTTGAATTCTAAATGTTTTTCTATAACTTGATTAAGGGACTGTAAATGGTCAGTAGTGGATAGGCCATGGCGGAACCCGGCTTGTTCGGGAGTTTGATGTTGATTGAATTGGCCAGAAATGCAATTTTCAAGAATTTTTATGAATATTTTGTAAAGGTGTGAGATGTGGCTGATGGAGCGGTAATTGCCGATGTCGGTCTTATCACCTTTTAATGAAGGATGATAACATTTGAGTGGCAGAAACTACTCGGAAAATCACCTTTTTGTAATATTGAATTAAATAAGTTCCTTATGTATGGCAACAAGATAGGCTCCGCGGCTCGAAGTGATTCGGTTGTAATACCATCTTCGCCGGGACTTTTATTGTACTTCATGCCTCTGAGAGCCCGGTGTACTTCATAGCCAGATATTACCGGGACCTCCTCAGGACATCAGTAAACTTCGGTTGTTTTTTGGGATGTTTGGTCGTTGGAATATAGAGATTTATGCAACTCGGTACTTATCCCAAGAATTTTTGCCCTATCTCCTTGTTTAACACCATTTACCATACCACGCATAGCTGATCTTAGGGATCGGTTGTTTGTCAATGCGGTAGCCAGCAGATTGGTACGTTACATTCTGTCGCTCTTCTATAAGACGTGTTGTGCTGTCAGTAAGTTTTGTTTTCTTTTTCTTGAGGCACACAATTTTTTGACTGGCGATTTTAATAGCTTCCTTTATGTTTTTATACTGTACATGTACGTCCTCTGAATCTGTGTCTAATAAACTGAAAGTGTTTTTAATATTTATGTCAAACTGTTCTTTATTTGCAATTAGTGTACATCTATCTGAACTTTTGATTGTTTTTTGTTGCGATGTAATTTCAAATCAAAATTTGCTGTCCGGTGATCGGAGCTGATAACTACTTCATAAAAAATTATAATAAACTTACTTTACACAAAAATATGGCGTATTCTTTTAACACTCATTGGCTGGCCCCACTATCATTTTTTATGTCTACTACGATACTACGGAACACACAAAAACACTACATCCAGACCCAAAGTACCATTAAAATTTAAATAAATATTGAATAATACTTAGTAGAGCAACTTTCCGACCGTGTCAAATTTTGTTTTAAATTTTACGCTAGGTAGGATGAATGCGGGGACTGCGGGGAGCCCGGGTGCAGACGCTCGGCGCGTGGACTCGCTGCACGCGATTCTTATATTGTGCACTAGAAGACTAAGCCCTTAACTTTAAATTTGTTCCACAGGAAATATAAACAAGGGTACATTCTATCGTAATGATGGGGTTGAAAGGGAACTATAAAGATGATTATCGGCTAGCTTTGCTTACACTTTGAACAGTGTTACTTACGTGAAGTACGCGTGCTGGAATATATTCTTGTCGTGTAAGAACTGCATGTTGTCGTCCCATATCCACTTGAGCAGGTCGGGAGGCAGCTTGACGCTCGGCGACGCGTCGCTGCTGCGCCGCTCTACTGAAGAGCTCGGGCTGGCTCCCTCGGCTGTTGACGACTGTAACAAACAGGTTTTAGGTTAGGGGCCAAATTTCCGATTACGAATTTTTATTTCTTACCGTTTTTTGCGTCTTCAGACTTCTCAATATTTTAAATAATATTATCAAGGTTAATTGCGGAACTTCTAAGTTATTCTATCCTTCAGAGTAAGTTTATCAAAGAAACAACTCGATCTTAAGAAAAAATTAAACCTCACTTTATCCCTGTTTCAATGCGGATGCGTCCTAAGAAAGTATACTCATGCCGTACCCAAGTGGCTTTAATATAAACTAGCGTACCTGTGGCTCCTCCTGTTGCCCACACTCGGACCCTCGTTGACTGCGCGGAGGACTCCACTCGTAGAACAACATATATGCACTGTTTGTCTTCTCGAACGAAAAGTCCATGAACTTGTCTGTCACCGAGTCGTAGGTTTTACTCTGGAAATAACAGTAGTATTAAAACATATAATATATGGAATTTTCGGTAACCAAGTTTATTCCAAAGCCAACTAAGAGAGAAATAGAAGGAATGCGGATTGGCCATTGCCCAAGAGTTCAGGCTGAATAAAAAAAAAGTTTATTCGACTCGTTAGATAGAACCTGGGATATACTGATAGCCAGTAAAAATCTGGTAATCAACTACAGTGCGGGATCGATTGGTTTTTAACTTCATCTTCATTGATAAAGAGTCATCGGTGATGATATTCATGTGCACGGTTGCAAAAAAACGAATCAACTACTTCTTTATACTAACCGTCATTTCTCCACCGAAGCACTCAGCCGCAATATGCGCGGGATCAAAAGGCTTCACTTCAGCGTCATTGAACAGGAGCCATCGGTCGTGATGTTCATGTTCTCGGTCGCGAATGAACGAGTAGTAGTGACCGCCGTCTGCGGTGCCCGTGTGGACTGTCACGCCTATTAGCTCGTATCTGTTAAGAGGGAGAAAAAACGATATAGGCTTTTTTCGTTGCTACATTGTTTTATGGGCTCGTGCATGTCTGCTCTACAAGAGATGCCAAGTTCCTTGGATACTATCGGCGACGCTTCCAGGAGTTTGCACAGGATGTTGGAACTTTGCGCAGATCGTTAGAGTCAGCGCATATTCTTGAAGTGATCGCAATTGTTTGAGTTTGCAGGCAATTCTGACTAATTTGTCTTGTGGCTTTAATAACTACGACTTACTCGTAATGCTCCTCAAATTCAGAATTATCTTCTACTTCTGCAGCTGTTGGACTAGCTTCACCATCTTTCTTTTCAGCTAGTAACTTATTCTTTTCCTCTGAAAAATAAAATTATATTTTATTTGTTTTACAGATACATGCACATCGTTAGTTTCGAGTTAAACCTATATTCGTGACAATTTAAGAAGTCTGAATGGACAACTGAGTAGAAAGGGTTAGAAGATCGTTTTACCAATAAGTGCGAAAGAGATTTATTTCATGTCTCTTTCATACTTACTAGTAAAGTAATGAAATATTATATCCTGCTGTCAAATCCGACTTTTTCGTCACGAATATAGAAAAACATTTTTATTTTTGTTCCATTCTTTACTTAAATTAGGGTAGGTTATTATTTCGCCAAACATTACAGTTTAGGTTTAGGCCACACTTTTTTTTCCTACAGTAATTAAAAATTGCAATTAACAAACTTTACATAAAATTGAAATTAAAAATCGTGTATCATTTGGTACCTTGATACTGTGTTGGCATGAGATGCTTCTCCACATAACCGGACATGTCCAACCTCATGGGGAACGAGAAGTGTGTGTTGACCTTTTCTTTGAGCATCGTCAACATGTTGAAGGTGTACCGCATCGTATTGAAGCAGAGGATGCGCGGGAGTTTCTTGAAGCATGCCCTAAAAAGATAAAATACAATAGAAATACTCTTGGTATACCATACACAAATAACATTGGGAGCAATAAGAAAAAAAATAATAGTAAAAGAACAATGAAGACTCATGGACCATATTAAAACAATTGTTGAAACTCTTTATTTCGGGTTAGGTTAAATCTTGATGGTGTTGCAAAATCTTTCAGGCTCTTTTCTTTCAGGCACGTTGCTAGCACGTTTCAGTTAAGTTATAAGTTAGTAACACTATGATGTTGACAATATAGCATTAATTTTAGCATTCAAGTATTTAGTTTAGTATTGTGTTAGAGTTGTTTTGAGATAGCCCACGGCGCGTGCAGCGTTGGTCTATCAGCCGGTCGATTCTGTCGACATCTCACGGTGTTCACCGAGGCGAAGTGAACGACAAGTGAGCTGTCATTCCATCTTATTTGTATGGTTTGACAACTCACCCTTCGTGCATCCCGCCCGAGTGTTCACTTCGACATGTTTACAGAATCGCACTACTGTCCTGAATGTTATATCACCGAAGTAATTATTTACAAGCATTTCCTTACCGTTTCTCCGCGCGCACTTTGGCGGCACACTGCGAGCAAGTGTAGCAGTTGTCTCCTTCCAGCGTGTCCTTCACGGTGACCTCGTCGAGGCTCTGATGCAGGTTGCGCATGTCAGCTACTTGACAACGTACTGTGTAGAACTCTTCTAGGGTTCGGGATACGTGGGGACAGTCCTGTGAGATAAATGTGAATAAGTTTGAAGGTGATGAATTTATTTTTCACATTTCCAATCACTGAAGAATTTAACTGAGGAATAGAATGCAAAAGAGTTGACACTGACCACCAAAATAGTAGTAAAAATTTAACATGTAACAAATAACCGTAGTTCTGCTTCCCACAAAGTCAAGCAGTAACCATTTCTCCTAATGACTTGTATAGATGTGGGGTAGACACAGACATAAATAGACATAGATAACGCAAGTATCACGAACTGTATGAAAACCAAGCGTGCCATTTTTTTACTACCTACTATGAGGTCAATACAAGCACTATTAGGTGATGGGAAAATCAAAACGATTCAAAGACACCGCCGCGTGTAGCACCTAACTGACCTAACCACTTATCTGACACTTAACTGACGTCCGACTAGCGTACAGCCGGTCGATTCTATCAACATCTCACGGTGTTCACCAAGGCAGAGTGAACGACAATAGAGCTGTCATTCCATCTTATTTGTATGGTTTGACAACTCACCCGTCGTGCACCCCGCCCAAGTGTTCACTTCGACATGGAGACAGAATCGCACTGCAGTTCTCGTCATATAACTGTGCCCCTCTGAAGTTAGCCATTTGCAAAGATCGCTTGGTGCAGTCACGTAGACGGGAGCAAGCGGGACGCAAGCATGCATCGAACGTAAACGTAAGACTGAGACATAAAATCGCGCCGCCATAATTCCCGCCCCGCGCATGCGCAGTTCCAGTTTGTTCGTAATATGGCTACTACGCAGCCACTCGTAGCCAACTTCAGAGGGGCAAAGTTATTTGACGAGAACTGTACACCGATGCAAATGGAGCGCGAAAGTGCCAGCTTACGATCAAAAATCGTAAGCCGCCACTTTCGCGCTCAATTTTTCGCACCGAAACCGGCACGCGAAGTAGTGGCTCTTGCGTTGTCTATGTCTATCTATATCTGTGGGGGTAGAGCATTCAACAGGTTTAATATACTTCTTTGACATCCTGAAAGCCATTTCTCTTACACTGGTTAAGTAAAGTAGTTTCTAGCTTTCACCTCCAAGCGCGGGGTCAGTGAACACTACACTACGACTACGACGACACGGTTGGCGCAGTGGTTGAGAGATTGGCTGCTGCGCTGCGTGTCGCGGGTTCGATTCCCGCACGGAACTAGTATTTGTATGGCCTACAGATAGTTGTTTCGGGTCTGGCTGTTTGTGTATGTGAGATCGTATGTTTTTAAACGCACCCATGATACTGGAGAAAATCCTAGGGTGGGGCAACGTTTTAAAAAAAAAAAAAAAGCTGTTTAAACACCAATGTGTTTTGTTTTGTTTGTTCAATTAAATTAAATTGTAAAGCTAAAATAACTCACCAGCGAAACCACATTATTACTCAGCACGCCACAGAACAGCGTCTTGACCAGTTTCTTCAACTCGGGAGTCATCTCCTCAAGCTTGGAGACCAGATCTATGAAGAACTCCGCCATGTCTTTCTGTTCCCCAGTGTTGAGGGGCTGGTGATCCATCTGGTAGACCTTACAGAAGCTGCGAGGGTTGTAGGCTTTGCGCTCACTTTCCTGTAGGAAAATGATGTTAAGCAGATGAATTTGAAAGTGAATATATTTGGAATTAAAGAGTAAGCAAAATTGAAAAGAGGACAGCGGAAGAGACTGTTGTTTGTCATAAGCTGAGCTCATGAAGTTAAAAAAAAACGAGGTAATCAAGAGTGAAATCCTCTATCGTCCGGGGGAACCAATTTTATGAAAATTAAAACCAATAAAAATAAACCGTTAAAACATCGAATTTAATTTTAAATCAATTTGCGGTATACTGGAACCAATTGGTTCCACCCGAACGTAAGCCGTAACAAATGTCCGCTTTTGAAAAGATATAAATCGGCCGACGTTATCAAAAACTGTATTCTCATCACAGTTGCCAATCAACCATCATTCTTCCGGTTGTTTGAGTTGCTGCCTTAAGACCGCCTCTAGATGAACTAATATCTTCAATCTTTACAAATCTTTTGGGATGCATGAAGGAGCCTCCTCGTGTAGCGCAATTTGTTCCATCAGACACTCAACTGAACCTCTCGCTCGGCGCATCCTGGACAGTCTCACCTAACACCTTATAAGACTGGCCAATCCTTCCCTTGCGGAGGTAGGGCGAACACCCGCCTGGTTCGTGAACAACCTCCCACTGGAGTTCGGCGTCAAGCAGCCTGCTGTGTTTCGTCGACGCGTGGGAGTACCAGTGCCTCAAGGCGTCTTCTGGGCACGCTCGCTTCATCATTGACCTCATCTATCGCTTTCCATCAGGTGTGATCGAGGTCAAGAGCTAGCCCATTCGTAAATAAAAAAAATAAAAAACATCTGCTCATCAATAAAACTCACCATCAAGTAAGCAAACATCCTCTGCATTTCATGCAGCGTGGCCGAATGCCTGCTCGCCGCGGGGTCAGCTTGCAACAACGCAGCCCGGGCCTGAGGCATCATGTACAGGTGCTGCATACACGAAGCCATGTAGCACGTGGCTCCGAGGTTGGTGAGCCCCACGTAGCCACATTCAGACCTTGACTCTTCAGCCGGCCAGTAGTCCCAAGGGTATGTGGACTGCGGACCTGATTCGAAACAGTAGCCTTAGAAAAGGAGAATATTAATTGTAGCATTTATTTTTTTGTTGTTTTATACACAGGGTTAAATTTTGTAGTTTTATGGTGGTCATTTTAATTTCAAGGTATCAGAGGATTGTATTTGGTCAGAAAGGGGAAAAAAGGTTGTTATTTCAGTTAAATAAGTATTATTCTGAATACAATCAGCCCTATTCATATTACCATATGATTTACACAATGAGTATAATGTAAATCATATGGTTAAAAAAAATTAAGAAATTTTCTCATTTACCTGCCATAATAATTAATAGATACCTATCAGTCTTGGGCGAGGGTTAGCCATCGCATGCTGTAAATTCGGAACTTTTATCAAATAAATACTTGACATTGACAGTTCTGTGCTGCCACCTATAGTGCACGGTCCCTATTGAACAAGAATGTCACACACCCACAAATAATATAAACCTACACACAACAAACATAAATCTCACCAGGCTTGTGATGGTCCATGAGCTTGTTGTGCAGCACCATGTAGTTGTCAGGCGCGGCCCGCACCAGCTCCACCAGTAAGTCGTACGCCGCCGCGCGAGACTTCTGCGCCTTGCACTTGGGCAGGTTGCGGTTCTCAGGGTTGGGCACGTCGAACAGGAACCCAAATACCTGTGAAGGGGTTTGGCACAATTGTTTACTGAAATACCTATCAGCAGTGCGATTCTGTAAACATGTCGAAGTGAAAACTTAGGCGAAGTGAACGACGAGTGAGCTGTCAAACCATACAAACTAGGTAGAATGACATCACACTTCGTGATCACTTCACCCAAGCCTTCATTTCGACATGTTTGCAGAATCGACCAGCTGGACCCCTAGGCGCGGTGACGGTGACCATCACCGGGTACTGCTCACTGACCAAACACTTCAACACGATAAGTATAACGGGCAGTGCATGGAGGCGGAGGAAAAAGTTGTGCACGTGCTCCTGGAGTGTACAGGAGTTGCCGAAATACGGAAACAAATCATAGTATCACTAAAGTCTGTTACAGACTTCCTGAACAAACTGAATGGCCTATTATCTGGTTCTGGCGGGAGATGGGCTAATTGGAATGACAGCCGCCATGGCCCACGCATTGTTCCAACCAACATTAGGACTAAGTGCGAAAGCCAAGTCTAGAACTAGAATAGAATATTCATCAAGTAAACTTGGTGATTTCGACTGTTTAACAAGCCTCTCGATTAAATAGATCAATGGAAGCGCAGTGTTTGAGATGACTGATACATGAATCAGTCACATTGACGGGACTGAAAGTCGATACTGTGCAGGCAGTTATCCCGACTGTACGTACTTTCGGCCAATTTTCTTTCGTTCTTTCGGTTTATCCGAACAAACTCACCATTTCTAAAGTCCTAGTCCCCTGGTCCGACGTCTTGAACCGTAGCGGGTGTTTGAGCAGATGTGTGAGTAGACTCAGCTGACCATAGAGTCCGTCGTCCGGTGAACAAGGCTCCGTTCTTTTCTCTATGACCTCACGCTTTTCTAAGGAAGTGTGGATTTGTTCGCAGAGCTCGTTCAGATCGGGGGCGCCGCTGTCTTCTGATGTTGCTCCTTCTGTAAAGATGCATGGGGCTTAGTAACTCATGAACATTCTACTACTATTAATGTGAAGGCGAAACTTTATGAGGATGTTTATTACTCTTTCACGCAAAAACTACTGAACGGATTTTGATGAAACTTCACAGTAATACAGCTTAGACATTTCTGATGTATAATCTATACTCTAATTATTCATAGTCTATGCATTATTCTGAAAATGCAAAGACTATAAATTTATAAAGGGATGAAGTACTAATTCCACTTTAAATCAAAGAATTGATTTGTAACTAGTAGAAATAAGGTGAAAGAGGCAAAACAAAATGTGGAGTTAAATTAATCTCAAATTCCCTCTCGGGATTAGTTTCCATTAAATTCCTGTTCTATTTGTGATTTTCTTTTAACCCAACAACTTTAAAGAGCTGAAAATATAATGTGGTTTACCTTTGAAAAAGTCTTCCGGCAGTCCATCTATGAGCCTACAAACGAGCCAGAAGTAGTCTCGACACGCTGGTCCGTATGGCTCCTTTCCCTCCTCCGCGTGATGGGGGACCACCTGCGAGAAAAACTGCTTTTTTATTCATTTGGAGCTTGGAACAGTTGCATCAAAAATACGGACTAGTGCGTGTCGTTTCTCAATAGCAAAAGGGTGTTTGGATTTCCAGGCGGTTGTTGGAGTAATATCACCGTGGAAACTCAGGTGGTGGTCATTCCACCTGGACTGAATGGAGTATCATCTTACTTCATGTTCACTTAGCCTTAGTTTTTACGGTGAGATAAAATCCGTCTAAGGCATCTACATAACACCACCCTTACATATGACCACGCACTTATGGAACACCCTGTTTATGACGGAAATATGTATGGTACTATACATATGTCGTAGATTGATGGCGCAACTGTGCATCGAAAAGCGCCATCTATGAAATAATTTCGAAACCTAATAATCACGTGATTGAAAACGCAAACGCGCTCTACCGCTTGGACACGATCGTCGACAGCGAGAACTGGCGGGGCTAGGGATGGTCGCTCTAGCGCTCGAGCACTCTCGGCGGAATGCTCAAAACCGCACGTGTCCGTTTCCTGTGTAAACTGTAAGTCTGAAAAACTTATTTTAATTTAAATTATCATTCGATCGAGTACCTGCGAGTGTCCCACACCCAAAACTTTGTCGGATTGTGAAGAAGACCCAGTGCTTCGCCTCTCGGACACCCATGACGCGAAATATATAATAAACATCCAATTTGATAAACTCCTCCTTTTTTTAAGTCGGTTAAAAATACTTGACATTAAGACTTGTGCTGCACCTATACTTCCTGCACATTCCCAATAGGCCGCCTACAGGAGCTATGTTATGCCAATAAGACAAAATGCTATACTCACGTCATGGTGATGATGGTGATGGTGGTGGTGGTGTGGTCGCATGTCGGCGGCCCTAGGGAGGTGCTCTAGCAGCAGCTGCAGCAGTGGCGCCAGCACCGCCACCTCGCCGCCCGCGCACAGGCGGTACAGGGCGGTGCCGGCTTCGCGACGCACCTGGGACACAAAGGAAGATTGTGCTTACAGATGCCATATTTTTTTTTCGTTTCACTTTAGCCGTGAAAGGTTAATAGTGAGAGAACATTGGCCTCAAAAGAAAAAAAAATCAAAAGTTCCGATACTTCTAGATTCGTTGAAGAGTATTTACTGATACTGTTTATTTACACATAACTCAGTATCTAGGGGCCCTTCATTCTGGCCTAAATAGCATCACAAACTTACCGCAGGATCAGCATCGTCCAGCAGTAACCTGGGCGCAGCTCTCCGTAAGGACCACGCTAACGCCACAGCATCGCCGCCTCCGCGCGCCCACCATACACACATACGCATCGCGTGTTGCACTACCTGTGAACACATCATTCGTTAAAGTCGACTTTTGGAACATTCACGTAAGGTTTAAATTAGTGACCAGATCCGTGAATGGATAATGACCAGCTATAACAATATCAGTACCACAGGCTCGGTATTCGATATTTTTTCGTGTCCCGAGCTATAGAACAACTGGGGACAATCTATTATGTTCTACAAGCGCCTACCATACACACATACGCATCGCGCTTCGTACCACCTGTGATGATACCACTAGCTAAAGTCGACTTTTATCATTTACGTTTAGTTTTGTAAGGTTTAAATTGCAATGACGCTCGGGAAATCCAAACATTGAATGGAAAGTCAACACGTGCTAATACAAGCTGAGTACGGTGGCTTTTATGTCATTTGCATAAGCCTGAATATTGCAAAGAAGTTTAAGAAATGCGGTAACATTATCGTTTATGTTGTTTGGCAACTCAGTACTTGTTATGCCTGTAATTTATTGGCATAAGGTTTAAAATAATGACGTGTGCTCATAAAATGCGACAAACACACGACACGATTTATACGAATTTAATTGAAGAGAGTACCAACTGTTTTCAAAATCTGTGAAAACTCGAGACATATACAGCAAAGGTAAGTAAAAAGCCTCAGAATTGAAGGGTTAAGTGAAATCAAACATACCTGTGCCCTCCCCCAGAATCCTGTCTTATAAGTGGTGGGTTCCTTCAATGTAGCCGCCTCACACAGAATTGATATCAATCGCTCTGTGGTTTCTTCTACGCTCATCAAGGATAGCAATGACTGTGAACAAAAACCAAAATAGTACAATCTGGCCCAGATTTTGTAGGAAATCTCGAATTCAAATCTATTATTTAATAATTATGCCGAGGTGCACTTTTGCATCTACATCATTGGCATCTACAAAAAAAGGCAGGTTTTATTTATTATGCGGTATGCATAACAAACAGGTTGGAAGGAGCTCTTGGCTAAATAATAACAGCCGCACGGGTCGATCTTCAAGGTTAAGCAACGCTTGCCGAGGTCGGTCTGTGGATGGGTGGCCATCCCAACATACCGAGACTCATCTGTGCCTCGAAAAACACGTTAAGCCGTTGGTCCCGGTTATCATTTGTAGATCTTTGGCAGTCGTTACGGATTGTCAGAAGTCAAAAAATGTGACACCAGTCTTGATAAGAAGTACCGTGTTACTCAGTTACTGGGTTGTGGACGTCAGACAGGCAGTCGCTTCACGCAGAATCTGGTTTGACTAGAAGCCAACCCCAATTTAGTTGGAGGCTAGGCAGATGATGATGATGCAGAACGAACAGCTTCGTCAATTTTTCGTAATCAATTAATAATGGCCTCGGAAAGCCTCCTAAACAGATCTCACCCTTCCACTGCGTAGTATTTAAAATGGGATGAAGAAGGAGCATAAAACCCTGTCCAGGTTGCGGAATAGTTCGAGAAGAGTTACCGCGGTCCTGGAACGCAAAGGGCATTTGAAGGCACACGGGTGGGTTTTAGTAAGAGTCTGCTGCTCGAGGGGAAGTCATTTGATGATTTCTATCCATAAAAAGCTAATGTTAAAAACCTTAATAGGTAGTTAATTAAACTTACCGGATGTAATTTCGGCGTCTGCGCAGGATCAGACGAGGTAGAGGGTAGCGTGCCGATTCTACACAGTAGCTGCAATAATAACGCCAGGCAATCCTGTCGCCATTCACTGTCGTCATTCCTTTGTAGAGCACCTACAATATAACATTATATTATTAACAAAATATTTCGGATTGTGAATAGTTAAAAGCAGTTTAGCCCCGTACTGTGACGTGTGACTCCATACATTGCCATCACGATTCCGTTGTGAAAATAGGGCAGTGCTATTCGTCTTCTACAGCTTCGTCTATCTCTGACAGCGGAATGATGGCACTGGCACATCATACGAGGGCGGTAGTTTGCTAGTAGTCGAAGGAATCTTACACTTCAACCAGCAAGTGAACTAGTTAAATAACATGAGGTTTAATACGCAATTATGAATTATGACAAACAAACTGATATTCTTGAGTTGTAACACCCAATAGTTGCTGTAAAGCCGATTGTTTTTCAAAGTATGAATAAGCTACCATCATTTCACTTCACAGTTGTTTGAGTTTTAAAACTCAGCTGCTGAACTTAGAAAAAGTGACTAGCAATTTTATGTGATCCTATAAATAAAAATGTAAGTCATGTATCAACTCACCCGACATCATAATATCATATAGCAATCTTAGACCTCCCTTTTTAATAAACAATTCGTTCCAGTTTTCGACGGCCGCTTTTTCTTCCTCACTCTTTTCATTTGTCACCAACGGACTGAGTGTGCTGACCGTATTCTCCTTAACATTAGGGGCACTAGTGTGACTTGAGCTCAGTTTGTCAATGATATGTAGGGAATACATGAGTTTCTGTGGACTCGTGGGGTCCAGTAATTCTGGTAGCTTGCTTTCTGTTGGGTTTTGGAACGCTTCCAGTAGAGTTGGGTTCATTGGCACGGCTTGAAGGATGTCCCATACGCGACGGGATAGGAGTTGAGCCTTTGTGTGGGTTACCGGTTCCTGTTAGGAAAAACGTCATCATTTCTTGAGTATTTAATATTCCACATAGAACTTTAAAGCTTAGTAATTATTTTCGTATCAAAGGGAAAATTGGACGTCAACTAATTTTAAAAGTTGACTGAATATAATGGAAAGCTGAAGTTAGTTGACACTACGTGTCAGCTAGCTATTATTAAAAACAGAGCAAACGAAATACTACTTGACAATCATAGTCGATGAACTACACGTGCGCACTACAATCGTTGCATTATAAACCCTATAACAATATCCTTAAAGTCGTATATTACATGATTTGCGCCGAATATACGTGCCGTTATAAGTTACGTACCCCATTAGCACCAGGCTCCTTCATCTGCCCCAGCGCTTGCATCAGCGTGAACAGATGGTGGAAGTACGTAGGGTCCAGTAGCAACAAGGTCGGCAGCCGCGTGCGCGCGGGGGCGGGCTGCGCGGACGGCCACTCTGCCCAGGCACCTCTGCCGCCTACGCCCACTGACACGAACACCAACTGCCATGGAAAACATAGAGTCACTCATCTACACTAATATTATAAAGAGGAAAGATTTGTTTGTTTGTTTGTTTGAAATGAATAGGCTCCGAAACTACTGGACCGATTTGAAAAATTCTTTCACCAGTAGAATCCTACATTATCAGAGATGGACATAGGCTATAGAATATTTTCAAAAAAGTTAGGGATCCGTATGAAAACTTCGATAATGTGACCCAAGGTGTGAGATAAAATCCTTATATCGCGTACGCTGCGGAATCCATTGACAATAGAGCAAAGTGATGTACTACAGTTTTATAGAGGTCATCAATATCTACAAAAAAGTACGCGATACCATATGTCTAACTATTATGGATAAGTCACCATGACCGCTTTTTGTTAATATTAGTCAAGCAAATCCCATGGTGAAATAAAAAATGGTGATTATAGTACCATGATATCAATCCTTATCCATTTAAATGGTTTGATAATTAAGGTTGATTATGTCCGTGTAAATTACACTTTAAATCATTCAAATCGGACCTTTCGTTCAAAAGTTACGACGGTAATAAACATGCTCGGAGTAAGAAAAATGTCGCGGCTTGAGCGAACTGTGGAGAATCGTATCAATGCTTGGAACACCACGGCATTTAAATGTTTTCGATAAAACAATAAGAATATCAAATGTTTGGATTTTTCGAAAATCAACTAGGTACATACATAATAAGGGGTGAAGCAGGGGTGAATAAGTTTTTAGGGGAGGAAATTATAGCTTGCTTCAATTTACGTCGGAATTCTATGAATAAACTAAAAGTGGAATAATTGCAACAGATCATGTACCTAACAATTTTTGCATAATCAACCTCTGACGGGCTGAACGGGGTGAACAGTTGCGCTGAACCAATAATGAGAATCGTTGTGCTTAATTTTCCAAAACTAACCTTTATAAGGGGATATGTATAGGGGCGTTGCAGTTTGTGGAGTACCTACTATCCCCACGCGGACGAAGTCGCGGGCGAAGTGCTAGTATTTTATAAGAGTGAAGACATTTTGAGACTTCAGGCATAGCGTTGGCTAATTAGGATTCAAATAAGATTAAAAGTAATTTCTGGCAACACCTTATAATAGATAAATGTTCTTCGTTGAGGTAACGACCTATGAACGGAAGCTACCCGGGGCCACAATCAGCTCGTTGCTCGTGACGCCGCGGCCCATATTATTCTACCAAAAAATTTCTCTAATCCGAGAAATCTATGATTTTTTGATTAATAAGTAATTACGTAGAAATTAATTTCGATGACGCATATAAATTCGTTTTCAAACAAATATGTTTTTCACAGGCATAATGAAATTGAATTAATTTCATTATTTTATTTGGGAGAATACCTGGTTATCCTTGAAGCCCATGTCATACAACGTCCTCTCATCGTAGTCTATCGTTAGCTCTTGTCCCTGAGTGATCATGCGCAGCGGTCCGTCGGTCGACAGCGCGGTCACGCCTTCTTCCCCTTGAATCTGTGGAAAATATTGATTAATTATTTCCTATGTATTTCAAAGTTTTTTATCATTTAGCAAGCGTAAGTTTGGCCGCTTTCAGGAATAATCTTACGCAAATGAATGGTCTTGGAACTGGTGAGTTTGTTCTTGTCCTCGATCTCGACTGATCATTGATAAAACGGATGAGGTCTACGATGGAGCGTGCCCCTACTGGGCATGCTCGCTCCAGCGTAGACCTCATACCTGTTCACTTTTGCTTTGTATCACAGATGCTGGTTTCTGCCAAAACCTAATTTTCTTTAGACCCCACTGAATTGTTATCTTACTTCTGTCGGGAATTGATCATCTCCCCTAGGGATTTGATCAAATCCCCATTCATTCATAGTTACCCTGTGACATATCAACAAACGGTGGTATTCTGCAGTAAGTCTTGCAGTACGGCAGTGAAAAGGACATGGTGGAAACAGATTGTGGATCTCCTGCTCACATTTAACTAGAGAACTCATTATGTTGCATTCCAGGGGGCTATCTACACGTACCTGTGTCTCCCACCACACGTGCACGTGCGCGCGCAGGTGCGCAACGTAGTCGGATTGGTGCATGGCCAGCGAAGCCCTGGGGCCTGCGCCCGCCGGCTGCAGCGTCACGCGCACCGTGCCGCTGCCCCCGCACGTGCCCTCCCATGCGCCGGACTCCGCTAGCGTCCAGCGACGGAGGTGGTATGCGTATCTGAGGGCCACAAAGAAAAGTTACGACTGTATAAACTTACACGGAGAGTTATATCAGGGGGAAGAATTGCTCAAGGAGAATTAAAGCGAGACAGGAGTGTTGACTTCGAGTTGTGTGTGCACAGGGACTTGCTTGAAGTGCCGCACATGACTTTACCAGTCCAACCCAAGAGTTGGCCTCATTGAGCGGCCTCGCAAGTAGTCTCGGCCGGCTACAGGCGAGCGGAGTGATTGTAATTTCTAATGGAAACTATCCAATACATTCACATATCAGTTGATTGATTTAAAATCTAGACTACACTCAGATGTAATTGGACTGTTGAGATGATTAGAGCACATCATTTAGAATATCGATCAGACTGGCTTGATGTAATAAAATAAATTTTAAAATAAACCCACCAAGACAATTATTATTTACAATAACAATAAATTCAAAAACATCATAAAAAGTCGCAAACCTTCTCTTAAAAGTATCAAGATGTGTCTTCAAAAGCAACAATGCCCTCTGTATGCACTGCAGCGCAGCTTCCTCAGTCATATGCTCATAGATATTCAGTTTATCAACAATCTTTTCCTCCTTTACAACGTCTTGTTCGCACATCTGTGACGTCGAAGTCCCCTCGCCGTCGGCCGTGTGTTTCTTGGTGATCAGTCTTTCGGCGGCCGAAGAGAGATGAAACATGCATTTGGCTACGAAGTCGTCTTCTTGTTGCAGTTGCTGGCCCATATAGTAGCTGTTCAGGTACTGAATTGCGCCCATTGATACATCTGGAATAGATGATTAGGAATTAAATGCAACCTAATCGGTAAAAGGAACGTTACCAGAAAAATGCAAAAGATATTGATGAATTAAACTAGATTTTAAACATTTTTGTTAAAAGGTACCAGAATATTTTCCATTCTGTTTTTTTTTTTATTAATACGATACCAAGTTATAAGGGTTAGAATCAGAAAACCTGAACTCTAGCAAGAATAGATTTTGTTGTGAGCTTTGTGCTAACTTTCCAACGGAATAATCAAGCCCAATTTTGGGGAAAGTAAATCAAAATGTAAAGTTATTTTAAGCTTCTGGTTAAAACAAGAAAACACGGCCAGAGTCTTGTCTGATTGTCTTAATATTGTTGCTAATAGGGATGATAGATTTGTTCTAATCAACAACTTACCGGTACTGTTAGCTCTAAGCGCGATCTTCCACAGATGGTCCATAGCTAAAGTATGCGGATGTGCAGCGTCTCGCGAGTCGCCCGTGCCTAAAGCCATTCTAGCCAAGTTGCACAGTTGCTGGTATAGACTTAGGCCCATTATGCTGATCGTCTGTAAACAACATGTATGTTTGTAACTCACTAAGGCTTCCACAATTCATGTGTGCTCACAATGTTTTGATGCAATAAATATTCTTGTATTTTGTTGTATTTTTGGGTGATTAGTTAATGGGTTGTGAAGGTCTAGTAGGCAGCCACTCCACGTAAAACACTGGCATTCAGCTGTATCCAGTTTGGCTGGAAGCCGACCCCAATATAGTTGGGAAAAGGCTAGGCTGGGAGCGAAGGGCGGGAGGCGGTGCGTTTTTTAATTCCAGGCTAATTTGACATCTCAAGTGATTGGTGGCGGGTATAATCGCCGTATGTTTGTATTGCCGCGGACGACGCCGCGTGCAACACGGCGATGCCATCCGCGACTCCGCTTGCATCTCAAGCAAACGCGTTTAAAGTCGCTTCTCTGTAAACGCTCTCATACAACGCCATATGTTTGAATTTAGTGCCGGCCGCGTCGCTGACCGCACTGCTAGACGCCCCGCGTCTCCGTAAATGAAGCCTTAGAAAGGAATCACAGACTGCACTTCGATTTCGCTATGTAAACTTTTCGTAGGAATATGAACACTACCAGTATAAGAATACAGTTCTTAGACTTTACAAAATGTATTTAACTTGTGTGTTATCTATCTCTGGTACTAACAGAAGTATTTTATTCACTTACTTCTGGATCTAGCGTAGGCATTTTCTCCACATAGAGAAAGCGTAGCGCGTCTAGTCCCAGAGCGTGTTGATCCGGCGACTTTGTGTGTGAAAGTAGCCACGAGTAGAGACAGTCTGCACATTCACTGCTACCGCGAACCACCAAGCATTGCCATAGTTCTTCTACTTGCTCGACTGTTAACCTGGTAAAGAAATGAGAGAATTAAAAAAAAATATAAGGAGTTAAAAATCTGTTACGAGACACATTTTGGGAGTCTATCAAAGAAAACGCATCGGTAGTTTTGCAGATGCGCTACGAACTACAAACTTACAAATTTCCCTGAAGCTTGAAGCTTCATTCTAGCGGTCGGAATAAAATCCGGTGCAGTGCAGTTTTCATTCAACTAAACCGCACGTTATTTATTTTGAACGCACACAAGGTTGATTCTTGATTGAAGTCTCATTTTTTTGGCAGTAAAAATTCTTTCTCATACTCTTGTCTGTGAAGTGGAGCAGGCTTTTTCGCAGTAGGCATTTGCTTCTTCTATTGATGTCGCCTAAGCTCGGTGTTACAAACCAGCAGATGAACCTGCACTTGTGTCTATGTACCTGAAGTGCTGCGGAGAGCCGACCGGCGAGAAGATGGCGGTGAGGAAGTGCAGGCGCACGGTGAGCTCGGTGATGTGCGCGTAGTGCGGCGCGTCGCACACTGTGCCATGTGTGACTATATACCTGAAGTGCTGCGGAGAGCCGACCGGCGAGAAGATGGCGGTGAGGAAGTGCAGGCGCACGGTGAGCTCGGTGATGTGCGCGTAGTGCGGCGCGTCGCACACTGGCCGCGGCTGTGCCATGTAGTGGCGTAGATCCTCTAGGAATAGCCGCATCATACCGCGCTCACGTTCTGCCCACATTACCACCTGTTAACAGACAACGACGTAAAACACCGGTCACTAATAGCACCAGTTTACCCTGGTTTTTCATTAGTCACACGTTCCTTACGGGTGACCAATGAGCACGCTAAATCGGTGGGTTCAGGACGACCAAACCGCCTAGCGAGTGTACACTCGTATGCAGTTGTATGGATGAATACACGCAATGCAACTCGCACGAAGCGCGTACACGACGACCTAAACGTTTGCCTCATATATTTTGGGACGTATATTTCTGAATGTAAGAACAACTATACGTATACTTTAATTATTTATTGATAGTCATGTCAGGACATGTCAATGTTTTCGCAAACATCTAAGACTAACAAATAAAAAAGTTTTTTTTTGTTTTTTCTTTGAGCTTATCTGCGATCAGTAATCGATACTTTTATCAGATGCGTTAAGGGTATAAAATAAAAAAGCGAAGATAAAATTTAAATATCTATTCTTTTTACATGTTTGCTATAGGAAGAAAGTGTTCACACAACATACAAAATATTTGGATCTACCAAACAAATAACATGAAATTCAGAAGAAATGACCAACTAACCTGATGCATATCCATTCCCCGTAGCTGTTGAAATGAGGAGAATAACTTCGGTAACAGTCGAAGTGATACCGCAACAGATCTTAAACAAAACACATTGAATTAATAAATTTATTCAACAACAATTTGGAAACATTTTGTTTTTTTTTCATGTTACAAACTTGCTTATACATACCTGTGGTTGGCAAGATTGTCCAGACATCCTTCAATGAATTTTATCCTTATAAACTTGTCGGTACTGAAGCACAATAAGGCGCAAAGTGCCTTCTCAGCTTCCAGCGCTAAACCCTCACCCAATTGTTCCTAAGTGAGAAAAACAGTTTTAATATTTTCTATCTATATATAGTCACTTTAAATTGGTGGTTCTTAATGAAAGAATGCGATGCTTTTTTCGGATAAAGAACAAGGCCCGTACCATAATCATTAGTCTAGGCAAAGTGTACGTCAGGTTCGACCGCACATGGTTCACTTTGTGTACTACAACAATTCATAGTAACCCAAGAGCTTGGAAAAGGATGGCAGATGGGACCTTGTGTAACGGTGCGGGTCCTCTTGAGTATGTTGAACTTTTTGGAGATGGTTGTGAGAATCATAATGTGAACCTCTTTAAGCTGATATGCGGACTAATTTACTTTGTCTTGGAAAGTCGTGATAGTTGTAGTCGTAATCCGATCGGTGATAGCAGGGCAGGACTACACATTGCGTGAATACTTAAGGAGGGTCCAGCAGTGAACTCTTTCTATGACGACTATGAACCTATTTATTGTTCTGGCGAGAGTCTAGGACAGGGATGGCAAACCTATGACAGGCGTGCCAATAGTGGCACGCGGCAAAATCATTCTGGCACGCTACTAAAAGATTATAATAATAATAATAATAATGGAACTTATCAACATCACCCCATTGGATGTAGCCAAAGCAGTCCGTCCGTTACCAAACTGGAAATCTCCAGGACCGGACGGACTGCATAACTTCTGGCTAAAATGGTATAGCAGCTCACACGCACTCCTGGCATCTCAATTCCAATCATCCTTAGAGTCTGGGTCGCTACCACAGTTTCTAACAACTGGCGTTACCCACCTGCTCCATAAGACAGGTAGTCCCGCGGAACCCAAGAATTATAGACCGATTACTTGTTTGTCGACGGTCTATAAACTTCTTACATCCATTCTGAGAGTGAAAATTAATGATCACATTGAGAATAACTCAATTATGTCCGCTTCTCAGAATGGATGTAGGAAAGGGTCCCGCGGCACTAAGGAGCTACTCCTCATAGACATGGCCATAAGCCAACAGGTTCGTCGATCCCGCAAGGATCTGTCGACATGTTGGATAGATTACAAGAAGGCCTATGACTCTGTGCCACATACATGGCTCATGAGAGTGCTGGAGTTGTACAAAATAGATGCAACTCTACGCGCCTTCCTTGAGTCATGTATGAGGCAATGGAAAACGGTTCTTCGATATCCAGGATGTCGACCGATTCAAGGGAATGATGAGCCTGTATGGATTAAACGGGGAATATTCCAGGGCGACAGTTTGAGTCCACTTTGGTTTTGCTTAGCTCTGAATCCTCTTAGCACACTGCTGGAGGATTCAGGCCTAGGCTATCGGTTGAGAAGAGGTGGTCAAGCCATATCTCACCTCCTTTACATGGATGATCTGAAACTCTTTGCCCCCAACAATTTGCGACTGATGGAGCTACTGAAAGTAACTGAAACCTTCAGTAGTGCCATCAGGATGGAATTTGGTGTGGACAAATGTGCAGTCATGCATGTAAAGAAAGGGGAGATTATGGAATCTGAGGGAATTCAACTCTCGGATTCCATACAGGTTAGATCCCTTAGCTCAACCGAAACCTACAAGTATTTGGGTATGTCGGAAGCGTTGGGCATTAACGGTACTGACATGAAGCAATCGCTGAAGGAGCGCTTCTTTGGCCGCCTGAAAAAGGTTTTAAACAGCCTTTTGTCGGGCGGAAATAAGGTGCGCGCCTTCAACGGTTGGGTCATGCCGGTATTAATGTACTCTTTCGGCATACTCAAATGGACTCAAACCGAACTCGACGCCCTGGATAGAAGGGTCCGTACACTGCTGACTGCAAATCGGATGCATCACCCACGATCGTCGGTGATGAGACTGTACATCCCGCGTAAATGTGGAGGTCGAGGCTTTTTAAATGCTAAGACTCTCCACAACCGCGAGATGTGCAGTCTCAGAGAATATTTTCTCAAAGCCGATGTGGGTATGCACCGAGATGTGGTCACAGTGGACAAGGGACTCACCCCGTTGTCCATGGCGAAAGAGAACTGGCGCAAACCTGTAATACTTACTACAGATGACCGCAAGGAGGTATGGAAAGGCAAGGAGCTTCACGGGCGCTTCTATCGGGCTCTTTATGGGTCCGACGTAGATTTCTCAGCGTCCGTGGCCTGGCTACGTTTCGGTGATCTCTTCGGAGAAACTGAAGGTTTTGTTTGTGCAATTATGGACGAAGTTATCTTGACGAACAACTACCGGAGGCATATTATGAAGGACGGGACGGTTGACGTGTGTCGGGCATGCCACCGTCCGGGTGAGTCCATCAGACATATTATCTCTGGTTGTTCTCGTCTGGCTAACGGCGAGTACTTGCACAGGCATAACCAAGTGGCCAGGATTATTCACCAGCAACTTGCTTTGAAATACAAACTTGTGGATTCTGAGGTACCGTATTACAAGTATGTGCCCGACCCAGTTCTCGAAAATGACCATGTCACGTTGTACTGGGATCGGTCTATCATCACTGATAGGACTATCGTCGCTAATAAGCCCGATATAGTGGTGATAGACCGATTAGCGCGCCGCACAATGATAATCGATGTTACCATTCCACATGACGAGAACCTCGTGAAAGCTGAGAAAGAGAAACAAATCAAGTATCTTGACTTAGCGCACGAGGTTGTCGACATGTGGAATGTGGACTCGGCTGTCATTGTGCCGATCGTCGTTACGGCCAATGGCTTGATAGCCAAAAGCTTCGACGACCACCTGTCGAAGCTGGCGTTGCGCAGTTGGGTAAAGGGCCTGATACAGAAAGCAGTACTCCTCGATACGGCTCGTATTGTGAGGAGGTTCCTTTCTCTGGAGCCCTAACCACCGGTAGCTTGGACCCAGCTCCCGACACCGGCGGACTACTATTTTTATATTTTTAAATGTTTTTTTATTGTTTTTTTTTTTGTTATTGAAATATTTAAAAATATAAAATGTATGTGTAAGAAAATAAATAAAGAGAATAATAATAATAATATAGCCTTCTTATCCCGAAACTCCATTGTTTTTCACTATTACTAGTCCTTATTCATTGTGTATGTTCTTTTTAGGTTATTATAATATGTCCCGGAGTTCGGTGTGCCTCTTGGCAAAGGCCTACTAAAAGATTATCTAGTTCTAAATTGCTAAATTACAGTCATTTTTATTTCCATGTAAACTAACATCAAATTCTTAACATTACGTTGGTTTACAAATTTGTATTCTGGTTGCTAAAAAAGAGTTAATTAAACAGCATCTAGTGATTTTTGTCCATAAAATCACTAAATTAAGAAACTTTGGTGGCACATCATAGCCAATTTCTTTTATATTAGCACGGTTAATGGCACTGTTATCAATAAAGGTTCGCCATCCCTGGCCTAGGAGGTCGCTGGATCTGTGAAGCTCAAAGATGTTCTGTCGTCAGTCGCAGGCGCAGGTCATACAACTCACAATGGCGCCGTCCTGCAGCAGGTCCCACAGCAGCGTGTTGCCGGGCCGACACACGTCGTCCACGTCGCACGCGGGCGCGGGGGGCGAGCCGCGCGCGCGCTTGCTGCCCAGCGCGGCGCCCGGGTACGTCAGGCACTGCGCCTGGCCACGCGCACGTGGACAATACAAACATTACGCTGACAATACACTTAGCATCCACTATTAGCGTTATTTCTTATACGAATTGAACTTTATTTCATTAAAAATAGGCTGTTTGTATTACTTGTAGCGACCAACAACGGCAATATTTAAACAAGTATTCCAGACCAGACGTTTTTCCAAAACTTTGCTCATTGCTCAAAACGAAAGAAGCGACCATAGAGTTCGGGCGGTTCTGTGGTCTAGACTCGCTACTATGCTATAAAAGGCATGCAAAATGTTTAGTAGATTGCCACTATTTGTTAATTCAAGAATATCAAAATGTAAACACTACAATGTTTTTGAAAAACTGAGAACAGATGTACTTCAGAACATTAATATCCGTAAATAAAGCATTACCTGGGCCGCAAGCCTGGCCAGTTCCTCCTCGCAGGCCGAATCATCTTCATCCAAGTCAGCAAGGTGAGGGTGTGAGTGCGGAGACAGCGCTGATGATGCACTGCCTTCCTCTTCTTCGCCAGTCACGCCGCGACGCTTGTAGCTTTCCATGAGACGGAGCTCCATAAGACGCCTGTGGTTATATGGTGATATAGAAATAGTAGTTGTCAGTATTGTAAAAAAAACATGTGTAGCTCTTGAGACTTTGCTAAGGAAAGTGAATTTAGAGAGAATGATGGAGTTAACCTAAAGTCCGGTGGCGGAGCAGAAAAAATTTCGTACAATGACCTCTTCGCCTACTGACAGTGTTCACAAACATTTTTGTATTAAGTGCAGCCGCTTGAACGAGCAAGGTGACTTTTGTCACCCACATTTAGTTTATGCAATTAGATATCCTTCGAACTTTTTCGATACTTCGAAATCACAAAGAACTAAATGATTTTTTATTGGTACTAAATTGTTCGTAAATAATCACGTCATTTTAGTACAGTTGTGTCCAAAAACTGAGCGATCACTAACGCATCCCATGATGGAATGTCGTTGGTGCGTTATTTAAAAATGATTAACTATGTCAAGCAAGCCGCGGGTTTTTGTTGTATCTCAAGGCCAACTAAAACCACATGCAAACAAGAACAAACCTTAGATACGGTAAAAGGTTTACAATCCCTGATGACGGCTGTCATTGCATCTGTCTCCATTTATCAGAGCACAGACATTATTCCATTTAGCTGTGTCAAAAAAAAAAATAGTGAGTTGCAATGACGCGACTTAATATTAAGTTCTTGTATTGACTGATCTTGTTTTGAATTTTTTTACCGTTTCATTTGACCTGTTAACGTGTTGTTTATATGTTCAATTTAGATTTTTAAATTGAGTTTGTGCTAAATAAATGTATTTCTATTTTTATTGGCTAATTTCGGTAGGAGACCATACACTGCTAAAACTAACAATGATTGGATAAATTAAACGTGATTTGTAAAAAAAAAACAAAAACACTTATGCTCTTGATAATAAAGCTCACCTTGCATCAACATTGTCACATATCAGCTGGCAGTGCGCGGTATCACTGCCGGACGATTCTTCCTCCACTTCAGACACAGATTCAGCTAGGTCAGCAGTTTTCAGTTGTGTTGCTGCTGAATAATGTTACACATAGATTTGTGACACTTTACAAGACCAATAAAATAAATGAAATAAAAATCTTAAATAGCATTAAATTATTGATAAGTCTAGAAATAGCAACAAACTCCACACAGCATGCAACTAAGTTTCTTTTAAACATTTAACAGGGTGATGATGGAATGAGACACAAATACACCAGAATTTAATCAAACCATTTCAATATAAATGTTTGATTAAATTTTGATGAGCATGAGCCTAAAGTATTTCGAGCCCTTACCTTCAACTTTTACGACAGCGACTTTTACGACGTAGCGACAATTTTTCAAAAAAGCGTTTTGTATTTTAAAACATATGATATAAAACCTATTTTGATCAAAATGTCCCTTACGATATGTCGACGGTAAGGGCTTGTAACACTGCTTAAACAATAAAAGCACCGTTTTAAATTCTTATATCAACACTGTAAAGTTCATCAATAAATCTCAAATACAAGAACAAACCTACATAATCTAAAACTATTCATATTAAAAGACACCTATACAAGTGATAGTAAGTGGTGTATGGACCATCCACTCACGGAAATGCTTGGGTTTCCCTGGCTTGTGGCGCTTCTTGTAGAACTTCTTCTTGCGCGGGCGCAGAAGCTCTTCTGCGCCACTGCTGGCGCTGCCGCTGCTGCCGGCTCGTTTGTTACGTCTGTACGAAGAGAAAGTTATGTTAATATTGGTACTATTTTCTTCCAGCGGCTCCGCCTGCGTGAATGTTGGAAATTGTCACGGGAAGATACACCTGGGGTAAAAATAGCCTATCCGCTCCAGCCCTGACATGTGAAAATTGCCAAATAAAAAATAAATCTTATGTAATTGGTAAATAAACATTAAATTTGCGATTAATTCGGAACACACCCCGGTGTGTTGCCGGTGCTTGAGCAGTGTGCTATCGAAGATCCCTTCAGCCGTTCTGGCGTGATTGAGTAAAAAACATTACTCCATCCATCCGAACTTTCGCATTTATAAACAACGTGTAACAGAATAAACGCATACCTCTTAAGGGGTCATTGTACTCATCATTATGAACTACTTTCACTATGGGACAAAGACGAAATTGCGAAAAATTAACAGTTTAATTTTTCATCAGGCTTTTAATGAAACGGCCGATTAAGCTGCTGCGACATACATAAATAGTAGTAAGATAGACTTTGACGTCGAGTGTCAGCAACAGGCTGGCTTAAATATATTTGAATTGGTTGATCGAGTTTTAAGATGTTAAAGTTAATTATCGTTTTGTAATAAAATTCCTAATACTGGATATAGATCAGATAAACAATTAGATCAATGTAACTTGTTTACGAAGCAACAAGATACTCTATAATATTCTCAGACATTTGTAGCTCAATAAATGCGTTCGTGTTCCAAAATTCAAGTGTTGCGTTCGTATTCATCAATAACGAACTTTGTAATCAACAACACAATGAGATCGATTTCGACTCAAAATACGGTATTTGAAACATTTGAAAGACAACATAAGTAAATTTAATAAATAAGTATATTTGAAAACTGAACTCACTTCTGGCAAGACTTGAGCGTGGGACACTCCTTCTTGGTGAGCTCCTCCCCCTCCCGCAGCCACTCCTGCTCGGCTGTAAGACAAGAGTGAGAGTGTATACAGCAGCTAGTTGGGCCACGGCACTATACTGTGGGTATATGTTTACCAGTCAGGTCACGCTGATGTTTACTTTGTTTGCGCGGCGTCGGTCCTGCCTCCTCGCCCGATGTGCTCAGCTCCTCGCACTGGGGACAAAGAGACAGATCGATAATAAACTTGGATTGGATTAGGTACTTTAGATTGTTGTGGTGTTCATCCTATTTACCAATTAAACTAAAGTTTATATAGGAACTGATATTGTTGACCGAAATCCAGTTGCGCTTTTATGATGCTTTAGAGTTCACTGACTATGTAAGCAATACTGTACTATAGTTAGGCAATTAAGATTTACATTGTCATTTTCTTAATTTCATTTTGTATTTCAAAAGAAGGAGACAGGGGAAGCCTTTGTCCAGCAGTGGGACACAAAAGTAATGAAACTGCCTTTCAACATTAAAATCATAATATTTAAATGTATTTTAATTAACTATTTAAATTAACAAGAAAAAGGATTGTTTCTACATAATTTACAGCTTAAATAAGGACAAGAAACTATATGTACCTAGAACATTTAACGAATGTACATTGATATATATATTTTTTTTAATTAAAACCTTTTGTTTCAGCAAGTAAGTCACACAATGCACGCTCGTAATTGCATCGACAATGTTTCGTGTACTCACAGGGTCATCATCGGAGTTGGTCTGATCCATGCTTACGCTGGCCTCGGAGGAGGAGTTGTGGTGCGGCTTGCAGGACGGCTGCGGAGGGCGCAGCGGCGGCTCGTCGGCCAGGCCGGAGGGCGAGCCGCCCAGCGCGCCCGCCGCGCCGCGAGACCACAGCGCGCGCATCAGGGCGGACGCTAGGTACAGGCTCTGGGGACAAATACACATTATAACTACTTATGTTTACGTTTTTGATTTTCTCGCGCACGTGCAAAAGTGTCATCGTGCGAGGACATGTGTCTATGTCAAACAAAAATTAGCTCTATTGATCAGTTGTCATAACCGTACTCGAGGGCGCTAACTTCACACTTTGTTTAACAGTTTCTTTATAATTGTTTGTTTGTTTTGTCTGTTGATTGAAGAAATTTTGTATTGATTCTTTCATTCCAAAAAACTGGCCAACTGCGAGTCGGACTCGCGTGCAAGGGTTCCGAACGAATTTAAGTTTTTAACCGACTTCAAAAAAAGGAGGATGTTCTCAATTAAGATGTATTTTTTATGTTTGTTACCTCATATCTTCGTCATTTTATATGAAAGGATTTTTTCCGATTAGTCTCATAGAAATTTCATCAAAATCGATTCAGTAGTTTTTTAATCAAAATAGCTGGGAAAAATATGTCATCCAAGTAAACGAAATTACGTATTTTGCTTTCCTGTGACTTTCCAGTGGTGGTTACGTATAGTTCTCGTCAAATAACTTTGCCCCTCTGAAGTTGCGTCGAGTGGCTGCGTAGTAGTCAAAATTACGAACACACTGCAACTGCGCATGCGTAAGAGACATGGGGGCGGGGCGCGATTTTATGTCTCAGTCTTACGTTTACGTTCGATGCATGCTTGCGTCCCGCTTGCTCCCTCTACGTGACTCCAAGCGATCTTTGCAAATGGCTAACTTCAGAGGGGCAAAGTTATTTGACGAGAACTGTATTACGAAAAGATAAAGTAGGTACCTACTAAAAACGTAAAATAAAAAAACTGACTTCCAAATAAAAACACTACTTGGTTTTTTTATTCGATTTTTTTTGTAACATGTTATTTTAACACTATCGACTGAAAACTAAAGAATTCTCATCTGCATTTTTTTCAAAATTATAGGCTCAGTTGTTTCGGAGGCTAAGTACTTTGTTGAATAACTTCAAAACTATTTATTTAAAAAATATGAAAAAAATATAGCTAAAACCCTCAACATAAAAATTTAATTTGCTATGCAACACGGTACAGTTTAAAAACTCTTTTTTTCTGGTTTGTCCCCAAAAGTGACTCCCGTACTTAAAATTTATTTATTTACGTTACGCGTCCATGTTTGGGTCACAGAAGTTCACAGTGTGAACGAAATTTCAACAGAACCAGTCCAGTATATTCGGAGAAAATTGGCTGTAACAGACAGACAGACAGCTGAGTGATCCTATAAGGGTTCCGTTTCTTACGGATGTTCAGAACCCTAAAAATCACTCCAATATTAGCTTCTGTTAAATTTTATAAAAAGTAAGAATAAGTTATTTAATCACCTGTTCCGTATGTTCCTTTGGCGGCAAAGCGCACAGCAGACTATAGAGATGAGCACAAGGCTTGGGCGCCAACGCCCTGATGAATCCCGGCAACAGGTCGTACACCTGCCGGCCGCAATGCTTCAGCTGCGCAGCCGCCCATACCAGTTCTACGTGCTCAGAAGTCACGCGGGCTTCCACCGCCAAGAACTTCAGGATCATATGAGATTGCTTTATTACCTGAGGAAAAAAAACATGTTCATAAGAGACTGATGACTTTGTCCAGCAGTGGGACAGTATTGGCGATTAAAAATAGACTAAACTCAAGTTACTTAGCTGCATTCATTAATTTATAGTGAAAGCCAATGTTAATAATATAGTTAGGAAAAGGACTAAATTCCCAATAAGGATTTATTCTTAAAATTATTGGGAGATGACTAAATTCAAGTTATAATATCATTAAACTGGACTTCTAGTTTTAGAATTGACTGAGAAGCAGTTACATTATGTGGTTTATGTACTGATTTGGTCAAAACTATATAGGATGGTAATTGTATAGGTTCATCAAGAAATATAAATTGACACAACTTTATAATTGACTCACATTCAAAACAAAAACACTTTGCAAACTTTAAACTTTTTAAAAACTATTTCAGGTCATCTAGCACAGCTAAATTCAACATCAAACTATGTCACTTACCTCCACATGCAAGTTAGGCCCAAACAGATGCTCAATGATATTATTATTAGTGAGCCATGTGGCCAACTGCTGCCCAGCTACTTCCGCATCCGTCGCAGACTCCCCAGCACAGAGCTCGTTGTGCGACGCGATGTGTGCGTTGATCTGCGCCACTCCCGCCAGGCGCATCGTCAGTGTACTGCTGTTGAAGTACTTGAAAGCTAACGCTAGTCCATCCCCGTCAAATGTTAGGGGTACGTCCAAAGGCTCTTTTGCTGCTCCCCACATGAAATCTGTTGGAATAGTAGATTTTAAAGTTTTTTGCATTTTTAGACATAGTTGGATTACCACATATATTTTTATGTACCTTTTTGCAATGATTAGATTGCAAAAATTGTTACTCAATAAATTATTAAGGTTAGAGACTCTAAAAGAAGGTTGATGAGGAAAGTGATGGCTAACAATAATAGTAAAAAATCATATTCCTATTTATGGCTGGTGTATAGGTGGTTGAAAGCTGCATCAGAAAACCAATGTAAATTATAATTTCTAATAAGCAGTAATATTAAGTGCAAATTAGTCAAGTCAATTGCTAAATCTATTCAAATCACTTCCATTTTTTTCATATTTTTTAAATATCCATGCTGAGGTAATAAAATTTAAACAATTACATACTGATATGAATTGTTAACTTACCAGCCATAGACTTCACAGCGGGCACCCTAAGATCTTTGTCTTCTAAAGTGCACATATACTTCAATATCTTGGCTCTCAATGGCATGAAAAGTTGGGACACAGCTCTGAAGTTGAGCCATAGCTTGAGGTTCCCTACTGCTGCCACAATGGCATGTGCCATAGACAGTGGCAGCGTGCTCTGTGTAGCTTGTTCAAACACAGATGTCATAGCACAAACTCCTCCCAACTTACAGAACAAGCTTACATTTCTGAGCAAGTAAGCAGGTATCTCCGTGTCATGTAGGTCACAATATAAACTTAGATTAGATATTTCTTGAGCAGAGAGGTCATCTAAGCGGCTTAGTGCTGAGTGCTTGCAGGCTAGGTACAGAGGAAAGTTTAGGAGAAACACTTTAGACACGATGTGCATGAGTTTTTCTTTTTGTAGAATATTCCATAGTTCAGTGTCCTCAGTTGAAGAAGGAGGTGCCTCAGCATTTTTGGGCCCTTCAGCAGTGTCAGCTGTAGGGACAGGCTCGTCTGGTTCGGCTGGAGATTCCTTCTCTTCGTTGTTCTTCTTCTTCTCCTCAACAGGAGGTGCACTTTCCTCCTCAGGTTTTTGTTTGTCTTGTGCATTGTCAGGTGGTTGCGGTGGTGCAGGTGCTGGGGCGGTTTTAGCTGCTTCTACAAGTTCATCCTTGAGCTGCTTCAGTTGACATACAGACAAGCACAGAATACTCTGTACTACAAGATAGAATCTTTCAAAATTCTTCACATCCCGATAGCAACACATGCATTGCCTAAAAACAAAGTACAGAATATGTTACACTCCCATATTTACCAATAAAAAAATACAATGACTTTGTCTATTTAGAATGAAAGGTTACTTTTTGTGTTTTCACTTTGTTACAATAGAATGAATGTTTACAGCAATATACTATACTTTGTACCAGATTTCCATGCAATACTCAATTGTATAGACTGACAATCACAGGATAAGAGTTTGGAAGGACTATAACAAAGCACAGCAGTCACCTACATTGGTTGTCATATTTTAACAGCTGTAGGAGTTAAAATCTGGTTGTGTTTAGAAGCATAGTAAATATCTTACCTTTGTGGCCATGACAGAATATAGTTTAGCACTATATCCAGCTCAGATTGGCTTATTGTTGGATACTGGGACACATCGTCGGTAAGTCTGGATTCACCTAAAACCACAGTCGGACAATATCATAGCAGCTCACAATAACTAACATTTTCTTTATTTACACAAGACGCAAGTGCATTAAAAACAATTTCGAATAAAGTGGTTAAATGGAACGGACAAATGGACTGCTAAATTTCGAAACAATGTAACTTACAATTTACTAAAAGCTGTGAAAACTCCGAACAAACATCACACATTCTTGATGTTTTAAGTCAAGATTAAGCGAAATATGATTGCAATATAATCGCAAAGGTTATTTCAAGTGAATTATTGATCATTATTGATATTTTTCGTATCAGAAAACGAATACTGCCATAAAATGTCACGGTATCCGTTCCACCATTGTTGACGATTGTTGTCAAAACTACGTTTTGTTGTCAACTCGTTATTAAATATTTATTAAAATTTATTGTTAATTTATTCAGATGAAGAAATTCCAGAAATTAATGTTATTACGTAAAAAATAGTTTTATACGTAGAAATATATCAATCAAACAAAAACAATAACACCACATTCAGTGAGCAGTATTAGTTTTTTAGATAATCGACTAAATTTTATTTTTGTTTCGGTAATGTCTGTGTCTGAGAATCGCATTGAGATAGAATCGGCTATTGTCAGTTGTCAGTTGTCACTGTTGTCAGACAGACAGGCATGATTTGACGTTTGTTGTGACATTTTTCAACAGTTGAAAAACGAGATATGGGTTGACTGGTTGTTGTTGTTGATTTTATCACTAAAATGGTCCAATTACTTTATATTGTCGCCAGCTTACATGTATTGTTATGTCCATTTACAAAAGTAGAGGAAAGTTTCAATATTCAAGCCACACACGACATTTTATATCATCGACATAACCTCTCACAGGTGTCTACAAAATCTAATTTTGGATTTTTAAGTCGCTTCTTATAGACATACATTGATTACTATTTTCTTCCAGTACGATCATAATGAGTTCCCGGGAGTTGTGCCGCGCACGTTCGTCGGCCCGCTGGCTATGTCAGCTCTGTCAGTACCAATAGTGTCACTGTTTCATCTTATTGGCATCAACAAATTTTGGATGCAATATGTAGGTTAGTGGGAAATATTAAATTTAGATCCGATACTAATAACGTCTGTGTTTTGTTTTATCTAACAGCTTTTACGTCATCTATTAGAGCTTTATCGCTATTTGGATTGGAATATTTATCTTAAATCTATTATTGTATTGTTTAAGTATGTATGTTGGTATCTATTTACAGTGCGCCTGGTGCTGGCGATATCAGTGATAGGAGCATGGACTCGACTGAGGAGTGCTCTGATGAAGCAATTTGGCGGCACATTTGCCTGGTGGTACACTCTGATCACTGTCACTCAGTACCACTTCATGTTCTATATGAGCCGGCCGTTACCTAACATAATGGCGTTACCCCTTGGTAAGATAGCACTATGATTTTTTTAATTAAAACTTGCAACAGACAGATACAAAGGTTGAATTAATAATCATTCATCATTTATTTTGGGTAACAAAGCCCTGTAATATTGTATATGTTACAGACTATCATTCATATTTATGTATAAAAACTACAAAAATATTAACAGGCATTAGGCCTTAGACATCTCTACTAGTCAAACAAGGGTGGAGGAGAGATTGGCAGGTGCATAAAAATAGAAAATATTATTTTGAATAGTTCATTGACAAAAAACATAAATTACCCAAAGCAGATAAGTATCCTGTTAGATAAAGATCATGTTACATCCTGTTTGTTTATTTATAGTGATTCCAAATAAAATGTCTAAATCCTTGTCTTATTCTCACATGTTATCCTGTAGAGGACTTTATTAACATCCTGGCAAACTACTGACTAAGTGATACTCAGAGCTTCAAAATATTGTTTCAGTACTCCTAGCATTTGAAGGCTGGCTGTCAGGCAAACACAAGCAGTTCCTCGTAAGTGCTGGTGCTTCCATCGTCATATTCAGAGCCGAGCTAGCCATGCTGTTTGGGCTGTTTCTCATCATTGACTTGTATTTCAAAAAGATTGACTTTACAAAGTAAGTTAGTTAGTTTTCCTTACACAGAAAATATTTTGCCTGCATTAGGGAACTTATACAGGAGACCATTGCCTAGCAATGGGAAAGCACATTAACTAAATAATATTTTGAAAAATAGAAAATTCAATAACTATAACAAACAAAGTATAACTCGATAAATTATTATTAGTTAAAACCAGCTGAATAAACAATATTCAAAATTAAGATGTCACTTTGAGCGATGATTTTCGCTCAAAGTGCCACTGACACATCAGCAAAATAATCTCAAAAATATATATTAAATAAAAAATATCTATTCAGTTTATTCAAGATAGTGGTGCCAGCCGGAGTGGGGTTAGTGGCCCTAACTGTGATTGTGGACTCAATATTCTGGGGCCGGCTGCTGTGGCCAGAAGCTGAAGTCTTCTGGTACAATACTATTTTGAACAAGAGCTCTGATTGGGGTGTATCCTTTTCCAAACATTATAGGTATTATTAAAAGTTTTTTCAATATTGTCCCATAGCAAACAATATTGCTCAAGTAATTTTGATTAACTTGACAGTATGGCGAAAAACTGAATAGCTTACAGTAATCAATGGACTGGGATGCCTGTGACAAAAATTTCAATTTAGGTTTGGTTGATATTCAAGTCTAATACCCCACGACAGAGTTCTATCCAATGACATTAAAAAAGTGCCAATTTTCGACTCGAGCGGTGTTGTTTTCTAAGGGACGATAATTATGCAACAGTACTGCACTCGAAGTTTTAATCTCCGCGGCGTCTCATTCGAATCTTTTTTCGCGTAAAAAGCTATTTATTGGTTTTTGAGAGACACATCAGTATGGGACTATAACTATGGATGGCATTATATTTATTATTTTACACCATACTAAAATACAAAACATTTTAAGTTTTCTCTATTTGAAGCTGCATGTTTTAATGCAGACTGCAGTTATAAAAACGAAAAAAATAATATGAAAATTCTCCATTTTGACTACATTTTGTTTACATCTCAATGTTTGGATTATACAGACATAAAGGTTGTACGTCATTTGCTTGACATTGCAAATCCACATTATTTACAACAAAAGTAATATTCTCATTGTAAAACAGCCATCTGAGAGAAATTAATACAAGTACGTACAGTACAACTATTTTCTTAATGTCTTTCGGCAATCATCGCATTTCCGAATACTTCCATGTCCATCAATTATAGATTTATCGTGTATATTCATTTGAATTCAGAACTAAGTACTTACTTTACTTTGTTTTGTTTTCCGTGTGAATTATCTAACAATAAAGTACTCGTAAGTACTTAAGGCCTATTCAAACCTAAGCGGTATTCGCTGCCGCTTTGGGTACAGGTACATACCGCGCGGGTTTCGCTCAGGTATTTAGTATCAAGTTCCGCGGCTAGAGCGACCTAAGCGGTATTCGCTGCTGCTGTGGGTAGAGGTACATACCGCACGGGTTTCGCTTAAGTATTTAGTATCAAGTTCCGCGGCTATAGCGGAATAGCTGGTGCCATAGTACCGCATAGGTATTGTTTCGCTTACTGGGCGAAAATCGAACTCGGTATTCTACCCATAAGGATAGCGAAATCCGCTTGGTGTGAACAGTTATATTACCGCATACCCACTCGGTTTTCTCTACCGCAGACGGTAGCGAATACCGCTTAGGTTTGAATAGGCCTTTAGTTCTGAATTCTAATTATTATTGGCGATGCGAAGATTCTTACTAGCGCCTCTAGTGTCAAATTGTCAAGCTGTCTAAGAACGACACTTTGACAGTTTTCGTACAGCGTTGCCAACGTGTGGGAAATTCCCCAAACTGCGGGGAATCTCAAGTTGATTGGAGTTTGGCAATAAGCGGGGAAAATGCGGGGACTGAATATCGAAAGTCCAGGCCAAGTCAGAACACTTTCAAGAAATCGAAATACGTATCTTAACATTTTTGTTAGGTTAATCATGGATATCGAATGACTCCCTTTTCTAAATAATATTGATTTATATCGCTCGACCGATGCGTTCGAAATATTATATTTATCTATCCTATTTTGTCCGGATATCGAATGACTCCCTTTTCTAAATTGATTTATATCGCTCGACCGATGCGTTCGAAATATTATATTTATACTATCCTATTTTGTCCCACTGCTGAGCGAAAGCCTCCTTCCCTGTTTCAACTCTGTAATTTTCAATGTCGGGCCAGAAGGGATTTTATGGGGAATCAGTAGATTAGGTATTGTCCTCAAATTGGGGAATTTGACTTAGCGAATATGATAAATTGGTGTTGGCAACACTGCAAGTATCGTTCTTAGGCAACTTCTAAATTTCGCGCGCGTAGACTTTGCATCGCGAATACCTTTGTAGTTAAGTTCTGCACGATTTACTTTTTAGGGTTCCGTAGCCAAATGGCAAAAAAACGGAACCCTTATGGATTCGTCATGTCTGTCTGTCTGTCCGTCCGTATGTCACAGCCACTTTTTTCCGAAACTATAAGAACTATCCTGTTGAAACTTGGTAAGTAGATGTATTCTGTGAACCGCATTGAGATTTTCACACAAAAATAGAAAAAAAAACAATATGTTTTGGGGGTACCCCATACTTCGAACTGAAACTCAAAAATATTTTTTTTTCATCAATCTCATACACGTGTGTGTCTATGGATAGGTCTTCAAAAATGATATTGAGGTTTCTCATATCATTTTATTCTAAACTGAATAGTTTGCGCGAGAGACACTTCCAATGCGGTAAAATGTGTGTGTAGAGAATGATAAAACTAAAAAAAATATATGATGAACATTACCATTTAAGCTTCCACCGAAAATTGGTTTGAACGAGATCTAGTGAGTAGTTTTTTTTAATACGTCATAAATCGTAAACCACAATTTACCTTTCATTCAATCAACTCAAATACAACGTGTAACAGATTAAGCGCAATACCTCAGACACCCCAATTAGAATATTAAATTAATGTTTATTGTTACTATTATGTAAGATTTATTTTTTATTTTGGAATTTTCACATGTCAGTGCTCGAGCGGAACCCTAACCTAGTCATTTTTTATGAAATAGTTATCCTTACAAAACGTAAAATGATTGTGCGTCCTACAACATCTCTACACACACTCATGCAAATCTACGTACGAGTGAGCGAACTGGCTGTACCTAACACCACACCAGTTCGCCCACTCGTGCGCGCCAGCTGACGAGTAGGTATAGAATGATATGCATATTTCAATGACCGAATTTTACGTAACATGTCAAAGACTGATATGAATAACTATTGATAATTGATTTTACCGCGTACTTAATTATTGCTAGTTTTCTAGCAAGTGTAAAATTATGATTCCATCTCAAAAGATTTTTCTTGTAAACAATGAAATTATTCAACAAAACAAATCCTAAAAAATCTTTTTGGTGATGGCCGGCCGGAGGTAGCGCGTAGTAAATTTATGCATCGCTTTTTCACATCATTCTCTTACATTTGCTACGCAGTAGACGTAGTACCATAAAATTGATGTAGTCTACTTTTTTCAACAAATCAATGTGGCATGCGGAATACAAATCGGGCCTTATTTTTTCGGCAGAAGGATTAAATTCCCTTAAATCAACTTTTTATTAAACGAGCTTTGCCTAAAAATTATGTAAAATGCTTTGTAAATGATCAGAATCAGCGTTTATTTGTGAAACATAGTTTTTACATTTATAAGATCTTAGATTAGGTATTATAAGTGCGCTATGTTTTGCTATGAAGGCGATATTCGTGTGTACCTATTACGGACCTTTAGGGAATTAAAAATTTGGTTTTGCATTTAGTATTGTGTTCTATTCTAAGTTAGCGGCGCGGCGCGCGGCGCACAGACTTGCGCCAGCGACGATGCTCCAGCTGAGATTTGAACTGGGCATTATGTACCTACACCATGACCGTATGAACGATAATTTAATGACCGAACATTACCTACATAATTTAGCCAGATAAGCAATATCGCCGTGTAAAATTCAATCTTTCTATCACACTTTCACAGGCTTTGGACTGGAGCGGCTTTACATTATTTTGTTAGGAACTAAACCTACTAGTCTGCGCCGCCGTGCCGTCGCGTGTCATATTTATTTATCTCAGACACGTATACCTAGGTACATCTTTCGCAATTTCACCGCCGAAACCATGTCAGAGGCCCTTGAGGCGGTTTAGAAACTCTGACACCACCCTAGTGTCAGAGTTTCTTAACCGCCTGTGGGGTCGCTAGACCTTACTACGCACACGAGGAAGAAGAAGAAGACCGCCGATCCCTTTGATAAGTTGTGTTCTGTTCAGGTATAGTTTCAAAGTCGGCGTGTTTAAAACATTTGAATCTTAAATTCATAACATTTACAGTGATTAAAATACAATCGTATTTATAGGTAGATATACTTACTGGACTATTGCAGTTTACACTTTACTTCATTTAGGTACACTATTTCTTCGACCCACTTTTATCAATGTTAGTATCAAAATGACCACCTACTTGTTCTATGCACTTATTTACACACTTGCTCAATTTGTATTTTCATTTTGAAAGCAGCACTTTAGTGTCACTTTTCACTACCTATCACAAAATGCTTGTTAAATTTTTTCCTTGAGTTCCTCGACACCTTGTTGATGGAGTGACGTACACGCATTGATGTATTAAAAACATCAATGCGTACACGAGTGATTTTATGCGAACCCAAACAAAAGTCTATGGGCCTTCGTAGGTAGTTGGTGAAGGCTTTGCACATGCTTTTGTCAGTGCTACGAATCGAGTGTCGAATTTTTGTCGTTTTTGGTGATTTTTTTTAGTGTGAAACTCGATCGAAACTACTGTTCTTTGCGTTTGTGTTGTTGTGTGTAAGGTTTGTTTTACGTTTGTTATTGTCCTTTTTAACGTACAGTCAGAATGAACCCCAAAAAGCCCCCCGATCCTGACCCTCCGGATAAACTGTTTGATCTCACCCCCATGTTGACTGTATCGCTCCCCCATGATGCTGAAGTACTTACGCAAGACCCTAGTGTGTCTCATGTACTGGCAACCATTTCGCAAATGACAGTGCTTGTCCTGAATTGGGCCGACAGAAGAGCATCAAAGCTCTGATGGCGAAAAATCAATATCATATGCGACGGCAAGTCGGGTTTTCCTACCTGTTTCCAGATCGTATGCCGAAGTCTCCAAATCCTCCCCTCGCAACAGGACCACTGCAAACAAACCCCAATACCAGTCCACAAGTCCCATCCCTGTTACCCAAAATTCATACCGAAAACTGTATTTTTAAAACCATCAATCACATCAGTCTTTACAGGGGAGTGTATTGGTATTTTAGAAGCCATACACTATATTAAATAACAAGATCAGAATTTTTTTCCGATTCCCGTAGTAGTATTCAGGCCCTAAAACAAAATCAATTTCACAGTAAAATTAATAGTCAAATCATTATAGATATAAAGAACTTGTTATTTGATTGTTCTCAAAACGGCTTGGACATCGAGATAGCCTGGATCCCCGGTCACTTGGGTATTGTTGGCAATGAGTGCGCTGATTCGTTAGCAAAGTATGCCACGTCGAATCCGGTTGATCGAAAGCACTACGTAGCGCATAACTACGATTTGCGGAATGGTGCTAAGCCCAAGTTATTTAACTCGTGGTCTGAAACATGGAAGACGACTTCTAAAACCGAGGGCCTCTACTATACTGCCATACAGCCTGAAATCCAGCGTAGGCCTTGGTTTTTTAAATGCCCCAAATTGTCGAAGAGAACTGTTTCGTCCCTCTGTAGACTAAGACTCGGACATTGTTGTAGCCCAGTGTTCCTGAACAAGATCCATGTCCGGGATAGCTCGCTGTGCGAGTGTGGTCTTGCTGAAGGTACTTTAGACCATATTTTCTTCTCCTGCTCCTTGAACAATAAATCCGTTGACCTGTACCGTAGAATTTCCAAATGTAACAATCCTCTCCCAACCAACTTTCATGCCCTTCTTTCCCACTTCTCCCCTAAATTAATTAACATTTTGGCCACATTCCTAAATGAAAATGATTTAAAATTTTAATTGGTGCGTAACGTGTATGTAATTAGTCTGTATATATACTAGTCGAAGTGTTCTGTACATTATGTTAATATTAAGCTTGTAAATTAGATTGTGTTTTTTACTAACCATTGTGTTCGTCCTTTCAGCCTAGACTAACATCTACCACGAAGTACAAAGTTCGACGGCTCGCCTCTCTGTGCTGCCGTCATAACGTGACACTGGCAGAATAGTCGAAACCGGCTCAGTTGCAAAAAAAGGAAAAAAGTCTAATGGCGTTAAGTCAGGCGATCTGGAAGGCCACCGGACAGGTCCTCCGTGACCTATCCAATGACTGCCATACTCCGTATCCAGATCCAGATGCCGTCGAACGGTCCACGTGAAATGCGCGCTTGCAGACGAGTAGGTAGTTGGCACATTCATTCCATTGCCGTATTAGGAAGGAAGGTCCAGGGATCCCTCAGTCGCTGGCACTTACTCTGGAGCCAAAACGGTCATTTAACTCCCGACAAGCTAACGCGACATTATCGAGGTAACGACACAACCAAAACCATCGCGCGGAAACAAAAATGTGACGGAAGTTCACGAAAGTATAAATAAAACAACAACATCATTCGATCGCTACTGGCCGAAGACACAATATAAATATTTTATACTGTGCCGAAGACTAGCTTTTGATGTAGGTACAATTCGGACCACGTGCGGCGTCGACTTTGTGACAAAGCATACCGACAAAGCCTTTGTCGGTATTCGGTATCGGAAGAACGTCAAAGGGGGGGGGATAAATGCTTTATTTCTTTGAGATAAGTTCTAAATTCCTTTAAATTAAATCATTTTATTATGCCTAAAAATTATTTATGTGCGGCGTAGGCTAACTCTGATGACCAGTGATCGGAGTAGGTAGATTGATTTGGGGTCGATGCACTGGCACGTATATATTAATATGGATATGTCTCCGGGATTCCGGGATTTTGTAATAATTAAGATTTTTTAGGAATTTCAAATATTGTAATGTGTAGGATGAAGAGTATATGAATAAGAAATGTTTAACCCTTTTGCTGTTTTTTTTAATAGAATATGTGATCGGCCTTCTATAATTAAAAAAAGAATATGGCATGGCTAAACTTGAGTAAAAACGTAGCAAACGTAAAGCAAGACTCTACTAATAATAGTTAAAAGAAGAAATAACTACTAAATTAGTCATATGTAAGTTTCGAATGGACGCACAATAGTAAGATTCACTTTAGTACTTACTTGATAAATAAGAAAAAAACAATTTTAAACGTTTAACTATCGCATTCCATAAAATTCAAATGTAGTAGTTTAAAAATCTTTACATTCACAATATTTGATTCAATCCCGTAAGTACCAAAATGAAATCCCGGAAAAAAGGCTTATCCATGTTATGATTTCCATGACTATTCATGATGCAAGTACGTAAAATCAATCTACCTACTCCGATCACTGCTGATGACCGAACAAAATTTGGTCGTGCATTCAAAAAAGCCTTATTGTTTGGAGTTAAGGTTTGAATTCCTTTAAATCATCTGTTTTGTTTCACGCACACTACTTTTACTGTAAAATGCATTGATATTATTTACGTGTGTGTATTACGAGCTTTGAGCGACCTACGAATTATGTCGTGCTTTTATGAAGGCTTTATTGCGCTGAGTTAAGGTTTCAATTTCCTTGAATTAAAGATTGTATTAACTTGTCATGACACGGTGATTCTAATTTAAGTAAGTTGTTAAAAGATTTTTCAACACATTTGCTCAAAAAATGCATTTACGAAGCCTGTATGCATTGTTCGAAAGTTGAAAATTATGCACCACACAATGGAACGTGCGGCAAAATAGGTACTCTCACGTAAGTACATACTTTACCGCAAACTCCGTTGTATAGCACCGTGCGTATTCTTTACGGTTTTTTTTTAATTTCCATAAAAAATAATAAGAATTCCACCAAGGAGTTTCACATCACGAGAATAAACAAGCTGAATAATCGAACCTCCTTGGAAGCGCTTTTGCTGTATACGTTTGTCTCATTTTAATATTATGGAGAAAATGAGAGAAGATAATTAAGAAAAATAAAATATGTGGTTCTAATTTTCACCACGCGCATGTGGCGCCCTTTGCAAATTCACGCCATTTTCATATTGGAAACGTCAAAGATTGTTGCGACTTCCCGACTGATTTCTAAAGACAAAAAGTTTGTTTCATTACTTATTGTAATGTTTTCTCGCAAATGTGTCGAAAAACGTTGTATGACACACGTGCGGATTTGGTTTTTACAAACTCGTGACTATGGTAAGCCTTCGACTTCGTCTCGTGCTTACATTCGTCTACTCGTTTGTAAAAACCATTAATAACTATTATTAATAATTATTATTTATATATCATAAATAACTATTTCCGTCAAAATTTAACACCTATTTTTAATGACGGAAATCGACTCAGAAGCCGTTTCTGAACCAACTACTTTCAGAAATTGCGTTTATTCTGTTACACGTTGTATAATGTTCACAGATGATATATTTCTGTTGCCGTTATAACAAAAAATACTTAAAACAGACTAAAGTAAATATTTAAGTGGGGCTCCCATACAACAAACGTGATTTTTTTTGCCGTTTTTTATTACAGAACCCTCCGTGCGCGAGTCCGACTCGCACTTGGCCGGTTTTTTTTAAATATCCTGTCCAAAATCTTTTTTGTTGCCTTTTAAGGACGCTGCACCGTCACGTTTCCGTAGTATACTTTTAGTTCAGCAACAGATTAAGTTTTTGTAATGAGACATTCTGACTAATTTTTCCAACACAAACAACCATTGACGGCACTATAGTCCAGTTATATTACGCCGAAAAGCATTAATTCTTAACTCCGAATTTTTGCCGTTGACGTACGTTGAGAAGTATGTTAAAATGTATGCCGCGAAAAGTTAACCCCCGGATGTTTTTTTTTAGTAAAACATTTAATTTCAATAATAACAGAACTCGATGGGTAAAAAAATTAACTGACATGTTTATTTGGAGCATTTATAGAAGAAATCGAGTTTTATAAGTAGGTCAGTAAATTAAACATTTTTAATCCGTGGAAATATCCTATTTTATCAAATAATGTTATTTTTTAATTTGCACTTCCAGCTAAAAATTTACTACTTTCTTTTCATAAAATAACATTTAAATATTTTAATTCGCTAACCAACAGAATTGAACATTATTGTTAGCGCAAGTTATTAATACAAAATGTTTTTTCGCGTTAGCGATTCAGGCAAAAATGTAACTGAATTGGATTGGGTTTAATTTAAATTTATGTCTGACTTAATAATAAAAAATAAACATATCTGATGAAGTTTTCAAAATTCCGTATTTATTTTTTTACCGACTTTCCTTAGGGCTAAAATGTTTAATTGTGAAGAAAATACTTAATTTTATCGATTTTCTAAATCATTGTAAAAAAGAAATTAGAGGTAACTTGCTTTACTTTTCTTTTCACTTTTATTGAAATAATCGAATTTTGGATTTTTTCAGAATTACCCGTTTAATTTTTTTATATTATTAGAAAAGCTAAGATCAAATACAATATTCAAGAAAAAAAGCTAGTGTCCGACCGAAACCGAAACTTCCTTACAAAGATCATGTTTTGAGGGAAAAATCAAGAAAACGTTATTATAATCAGTCACTTTTATTTTTTTATCTTTAATCACATAGATATGCAGTCTTCGACATTTTCACTTCTTGATAATCAACATACAACCGAGGAGTTGTATGTTTAAATTGTTACCTAATATCACTATAGGTATAGGTACTTAATATTTTAGTAATAAACAAAATAAAATAAATCACTTGTATCTTAATTAAGAACAAATTAACTTCTTCTAAACTTAATTCGTCATTTTGTATGATACTTCAACAAAAAACAAGCTAAACGACTACATTATAAACTAATCGTAATCATAATACCTATTGCAAATCAGTCACGACATGTTACGGCACGTGGACGCGGCAAAATGCCTTCGTCGCTTGTATGGAATTTAGCGCGCCGAACATGCCGAGCATAGCGCGAGAACTCCCGAATGCAGTTTCGGTTTCGGTCGTAGTTTCGGCAGGTTTGCCGCCGAAACCGAAACTAAACCGAAACCTGTTTTTTGCCGAAACTCGACCGAAACCGAAACCGTACCTTTCGGTCGGACACTAAAAAAAAAACAGAGTAAGGAATTTTTGCAAGGTTCAAATCTAATTTGACTGGCCTGGTATATGTTTGTTGACTGTACTAGATAGTGGCGCCACCTTCCTAGAGCTTTGCGAACAAAGCCTCGTTCGCTGATCTGGAATCTGTTGTGACGGGAAATTTATCAGAATAAATCAGTTTCTTCTGAGGTCCAAGGAAGGAACCAAGGTCTTGCAGTCAGTTCACACTGAAATATGTCGCGACGCTACACGAAGTTGTTTCTAGAAGTAATATCGAGCTTTTTTACGCGAAAAGGTAACATTTCACCAAGTAGGTAAGCATGTCCAAGAAACCTCAGCGCGTGTACCCTAATTCGAAGTCAAAAGTTCGAAATTGAGTTGCTATCTCAAACTGTTTGTGCAGCGTCGCGCTACGGTTCAATGTAAACTGTGCCTGAGTTTTTGAGAAAAACAAAGAGAATTCACACGAAAAATTCCTATATGATCCTTAACTGAATCACAGACATCACCATTCCTCTGGTACTTTTACTCAGCTCTTCCTCGAGGGTTGGGCCCAAGCATGGTGTTCATACCAGTAGGGCTGTACCTCGACCGGCGACTGATGCAGTACGCTGCGCCGGCCATCGTATACATACTGTTGTACTCCTTCCTGCCTCACAAGGAACTGCGGTTCATTATTTATGTCTTCCCTTTGCTCAACGTGGCGTCTGCGGCCGCTTGTACCTTCATGTAAGTATAAAATACACTTTTAATCGAAATAATATTCGTATTTATGGCTTGACTAGTCCGTATTTTTATCAGGGTTCCAGGCCTAATTTCAATAAACTTAACCAGAGCCCTCAGCTGTTCATATTCACCCATCCCAAACGCAGTGTCAGTGTGGAGCACCATCACAGGCACACTGGCGGCGTCATCTCCTTAGTTGCTCGTCGTGCACAACCACCTGCACCGTCCAAGATCTAAACGAGGATCCATATCAGTAAGAGGGGTTGGCAGCTCAAGATTTCGAGAGCCTACCGAGTAGTTGGCTCAGCCCATGATTTCGGAGAAGGGTCATCCTAAGACCGCACCTGATACCAGTAATTTAACTAACTGTGCCGCATTTTATTCAATTCATATATACTTATGTTAATCTATTTTTTTTTCTTTAAAGCATGTAGGTAGTAATGGCATACATTTTTGTTTAACAATAAATTCTGAAAAACTCTTTTCTTTCCAGATACGTAAGACGATCGAAGGCACCTATTTTTGAGCTGCTGTTTTGGGGCTCAGTTTTTGTGATTCTGGGTAATATTATCATAACATTAGCATTCGTTTTGGTGGCCATGAGCAACTATCCAGGCGGAGTGGCAATCACTAGGTTTGTATTATCGCAATATTCAATTCATGTCGACTTCTGTGCACACAATTGAAATCTTCTATATTACTATTATTTATGCGAAAGTTTGGATGTTTGGATGGCTGTTTGTTACTCAATCACGTTAGAACGGCTTAACGGATCTTGATGAAATTTGGTGCAAGGTAGATATTTTTTATCTCGGGAGTATGTTCCCTAGGGATAATTTTCGACACACACGCAGGCGGAGCCGCGGGCGGCAGCTAGTTACTAATAATAATAGACCTTTTCACTTTTGTTCCAGGTTCCACAAACTTCTAAAGAATGAACCATTCGTACATGTTCATATCTGTAACTTAGCTGCTCAAACTGGCGTAACAAGATACACTCAAATTAATGAACGTTGGCTGTACAGCAAAAACGAATCCTTGCCTTTCGAACTGTTACAAGACTACACCCATCTTTTAGTCGAAGCTAAAAGCAAGTATTCGTCAAATGTAAAATCTTTCGCACAAACTCACACCATCTTAGACAGTATAGAATCATTTTCTCAAGTATCCATGCATTATAAACTAATGCCTCCAGTGAAAATCAAGACAAAACCGGCACTTTTTATACTTGAGCGAAAAGATTTTAGAGCATTTCCTCTTGGACATAATATTAGGTCCTTTGATACTCCACCTTTACGCATAGACAAAGAAATGCAGAGTGATGAAACTGTTTTACAAGTCATAAATTACGATACCTATGAGGAAACTGGCTCGATAGAATCTGAAGCTGAAATAATTGCGGAGGAAAAAGCTGTTCAAGTTGACATACCATCAGAAAATGAAATTAATGTTGACACCGTTGTACCTATTTTAAAGGATAATTTGGAGAAATATAGTGAACCATCTAACAATGAAATTGTTGAAGAAATTAAGCCGCCAATAGTTGAGGAAGTCGTTCAAATTGAAGAAGAGAAAAGTCCGAAGTTACAAAAAGCAAAGAAAGCTATAGATGACCTAAAGACATTGAGACAAGAAAGAAAGAAGAAAGCAATTGAGAAAATTAAATCAGAAACTCGAAAAGAGGTGGTGGCATCAGCTAAAGAAAAACTTAAAGAAATTATGAAACGCCATAAACATATCGCTAAAGAGCTTTCCGAAAGTATCATTTCGGATATAACTGTTGAATTGGAAGCGAAAGATGGCAGGGGAGATATACCTGAAGAGGAAATGTATCCTGAAGTGCCACAAGCAGAAGTTGTAGAAGAACCTGAAAGCAAGCAAAGGGGAGATGCAGAAAAAAGTGAAGAGAAAATAGATAAAGCTGATGGCTCAAATAATACTAACGAAAATATAGATAATATTGTGGAAGAGGTTATAGTTAGGTTAATAGATAGAAAAATTTACGACGATAAGACGAAACCTGAAGACATGAAACCGGAAGATAGACTTATGATACAGAAAATCGTTGAAGAGGTTTTAGCTGAAAAATTGAATTATTCAAATACTAATAATAGTAAGTGAGTGCGGAAATGTATTTTAAACTATTGACCCTGTTTTGTTTGAATTTGATCTCGATATAGTTTTGAATAGACACCACAATCGTTAATCTAACTCCATACAATTGGTTAAGCCAGGCTTGTCCATAGGAACCTGAACAAGAAATGGGTGATTTTAAATCCTAAGGGCTGACGCGACGGTCCACGCTCTCGTGTCTTCATTGAAAAATAATATGATAAGCGTTTACTGACGATGCGCGGGCGCATATGCCAGTTTACTAATACATAGTAGGAAATAGCGTGGAAACACAGAGCGGTCACCCGCGCAACATTAGCGTACACCCTGAGTTGCATTGAAAGTTCTCGACATCAAACTTAATTCTGTAATCAGTTTGGTAAATATCATTGTATGAAAGAGTAGTTATAGTACCCGGACGTCAATATGACACATTGAATTTTAGAAAAGACTGTCTAGGCTCGCTCATTTTAGACCTCATACATTTCTTGCTTCTGTTGCTTCGAGTTGTTATTGCAGTTGCCATTAATAATATCTATAACCTTGTGCTTCCATTTTTAAAAGATTTGGTAGATCACATTGAAAATCTATATCTTTAGGTTTAGGTTTTCTTGTAAAAAAGATTACGCGGTACGGCTTTTCATACAAACTTTCAAATCCTTATTTTTCGAAATTAATGAACCGATTTTAATAAAACTTGGTATGCGTACGCTAGATATCTAGCTCTAAATAGTTATCAGAAAACATTTTCGATAAAGAGTTCAGGGGGAAGGATATAGTGATTTTTCACTTTCTATAGAAAACTTAAAATCTCAAACTCTGAAATCTATTTCAAAAGTGTTTTCTGATAACTATTTAGACCTGGATATCTAGCGTATGCATACCAAGTTTCGTTAAAATCAGTTAATTAATTTTGAAGAATAACGACTTGAAAGTTTGTATGAAATGACATACGGCGTACACACTCTTGAGCCTAGATTTTTTCTTCAAGTCAATGTGTCATAGCTTATTTACGACCAGATACTGTACACTGTAGTACAACAACAAGAAGTGCCAATTGCGAAGTATATCTTCGGTACTACCAAAAATTGTGCCTTGAAATCATACTTCTTACCCGGCTGCCCCAGAAGAAGGGTAATGTTTTTATTGTTAAGTGGGTGATGAATTGCATTTTGTTTTGGCTTAAGTAAGATTATGTTTCGCATTTCTTTTTATCATCATTGTTGCCCCAATTTTTTCTAGTCATAAGAGTATAATATTGCGATAATAAGAACGACATATCGAAACATTGTGCGAATTTATTTTGTATGGACATTATTTGTACTAAGGCACTAGATTTTGTGGTGGCCATGCAAAATGAAGAGTTCTTAATTAAACTTTCCTCTTCTGCCAAAACCATTACAAGAAAGAGATATACCATAATATTTGTTAATTTTGTAAATATTTATAACTAAATACATGCCATTTTTCAAATTGAGACAGACCATGAACAAAATGTGTGTAATAAAAATACCCATATGATTTATTAAGACGTTTTATTTACCCAGTAGGTAGGCCTCTAGGTACATATTATAATCAACATTAATACATACGTGTGTTATGAACATATATCTAATCAGTCTAATAAGGTATACAAATTAAGCAGTTCGCTAAAATACACAGGTACCGACGAAGTACATAAGTACACAGAATATAAAATGTAGGGTTATAACTGATATCAGGAAGAGCGGAACATACGCGTATTTTGAAATATCCGTTCAAAAAATATCGGGACGTGTCAGTACAAACGAAATAACTAAATTAGGGTCAGCTGACACCGAGCTGCTTGATGAGGCTAGTTGTTCGAGGGGCATCGAGAAGCCGTGGGGTATTTTCGAATTCGCTTAGCGGCGCACGAGTTTAGCGGGTCCTTGCAAGCTAAGTTTACCGACGTAGCCGCAGAGCGTATTTGAATCGTCACACTGAAATAATGTAACATTGGGTGTATTAAGAAGGTATGTGTGTATGAGCGCCTAGTCTTGGTGTAACCTAACCCTTATCAAATCTTTTATATGCCTTCATATCCGTATGGATGTTTTTTGATGACAAAGGTCTGCCTCCTCATCAAAAACCACCCAGACAATAATTACATCCGCTTAGACATCAGTTACAACGCTAGAATGTATACAATAGCTAGCGTAGGCTACGGGGTATAATAGTGAACCCGTATTCTCACATTAGGTACACTGGATATGCCTTTTTGCTCACAATTTGATTAGACGCAGGAAGCGTGATCTGCAATGTGTGTAATGCTGGCACTTCACTTCGCGTAATCGTCTTACTTATTTGTTATAAAATGAACTTTGTCCCAATGACTTTAGGGTACATTTTCTATTATCCAAGTAACGCGAATATTTTGACAAATACGCCAAGTAAACTGCCACCTTAAGACTAAAACAGAGTAAGCAAACAAATACTATCTGTAGTTTCTAGTTGGCCTTAGACATTTTATGAGGATTTAACATGTTTACTGCGGGAAAATTACAGCTTTTTATTTCAATGACCAATGTTTTTTTTCCACAAAATATCAGCTTAATAGGTTTACTTTAAGGTTGATTTCAGATTGAATGTACTATTGAAGAAGTCATAAAAATGTTTAAAGTTGTAACGCAAACTGAACTTTGTGTGGCAAAATTAATTTCAAAAGCTGAATTTGCCATTGCTCAATTCTTACCAGTCAACATATTAAAAATGTATTGTCACAATCCTCGGAAATTTTACATGAAAAGATAATCAAATATAGCAGTGTTCACAAGCAATTATTTTATCTAAGAATTAAAAATGAAAACTATTTCACAAAACATACGATCAGCGTATAGCGGCGTAAAATGATTACACCTACATCATGTTATAAACACAAAAAAAAAAACATCCCATTGATTCAAATATGTATGTCGATAGATATAATATTATTATAATAAGAGGAATCACATTCACTTATGATTATTATCTTAAAATTACAAAAAAAACACAAGATGGTAATATTTAGCTATCAGGAATGATAAAAGTAAATACAAAAAAAATATTGTTTTTAAAAAGAATGATAATTTTTTTTAAAAGCGATTAGTGAAATATGAAATCATCATGCTTATTTCTAGAACACACCTAAAAAAAAAATCATAAGTTTTTAAAATTACGACGCTTATTTTAAAACTGGCTATTAACGATGACACAAGTAAATCAGCATTAAAGTTTCTATAAGCATATTATTTGTATTGTAATTTACACGCTGGCTCTGATAAATAACCAGACTCGAGACTTTTTCACAAAACAAGGCTCACTTTAGTTTCATGCGATTGTTTGCGACAGATCCATATTGAAGGCACAAAGAAACCACATGCAGTTCACTGGCCTGTAAAAGAACTAACCACGACAAAAACATAGTAGAACCAACGTGTCAAGGTCAGTTTAGACATGGTATAAAGAGCGGAAGTAGGCTAACCAATCTGTGATGTAATTGCCTACTGTCTCAGGGTTGTCACTTTTAGCTAAATTTTAAATCAGTGCCTTTAAATTGGCAAGGGTCGGGTTGCATTGGCAAATTGAATTTTTTACTTGTATTGTCTGAGTACAGGGTTTGTCAGGTCGGTTTTACCTAAACGATGATGAAACCTTTCACGATGAAAGAAAGAGCGACGGGCCAGCAGACGGGCGGCGCGGGGCGGTGATGAGCACGAGTACACGGTAGGTTACTGATAGTACTGTCTGCCTACCAATTCATTAGTTTAAAGCCTGGCCCTTGCCAAAGATAACACATCTCTGTATAACTAATTCAGTGATCATTAGTCAATAAAGCTCAACAATGGTTTTCCTAACAAATACAGAAATGTTTAAATTATTAAGACACCCAAACACACAGCAATACGTTCTCTTGCGATTATTAAATATTTTCATTCATTTAGCGGTGCCGAAAAGCCGTGACGCGCGAACCTCGTGCGGTGTTAGCCCCGACTGGCGCACTGAGAAACGGGTCGAGATTTTGTTTAAGTGTGCGTGCGGCGACGCATAGATACTATAGCGCACACATACAAGCCGCGCGCGGTGCGTTTGTATGAACATAACTTACTTCCCCTCTTTATACTATGGTTTAGATCAAACGAGTATCAGATTAAACGCAAATGTAACTGGACAAAATGCTGTTTTTTTCGCGATCTCAGGTTTGTTCCCATATTAAGTTTTCATAATGATGAGTACCATGGCCCGTTTTCAGATTTTGCGTTCATTCTGTTACACATGTCACTGTACATGTACCTATGTTCGTTTGGTCTAAACCAGCCTTTACCAGATAAAAGAAAAAAAAATGCTATTCCTAAACAAAAATAAAATTGTATTGTTTCACAAATATTGATCATGAAATTCCTATGCATCGAGATCCTGTAGCATCTTCCAGTTGAAACGTCCTGAGCTGGAGTTGATGGAGGGGGGGCAAGGGGGACACACCACCTCCCAGGGGTTGTCCCTGACGGCGCCCAGCGCACAGTACGGCACCCGCAGCAGGTTGTTGTGCAGCTGGTACGGTGGGAACTCTGACTTGTTCTCTCCGAGGCGCTTGAGAGCGATCGCCACCATGTCTAAGGTAGCAGCGTGCCCGACGAACATTATGTTGCCGCCTGGTGAAGAGATAACAATCAATTGAAAATTGAGGCTGATAAGCGCAAGCGCCGAGTAGTTTGAATAAGAATCAATTAAAGATTTAAGGCCTATTAGCGCTCCCGCGTAGTAAGTCGAGTTCTACGCTAACTATTCGCGAATTTAGATAATCGCGAAATACTTTTTTTTTTCATTCCTTGTTTCATATTCCTACATCAGTGCCTTTTACAATAAAAAATAATTTTACTGCAGATATAGTCGCTCTAAGCAGCTTTTGTGATAGGAAACTTGAGTCATAATACGTTCCGCCTTGCTTTGTCCTGGCGAGTTGGACCCCGTGCACTATTTCTAATTATATCCAGTCATTATAGAATGCTATGTTGGTATAAATATTCACTGTTCAGCTTACCATCCTTCTCGGTCTCCCTCACAGCTGATTGTACGACCTTCTCGCCTCGCTTGTAATACTCCTCTAATGTCTCAGGCGTGTTGATCTCTATTTCCACGTATGGCTTGTAGCTGTACATAACACAAAATATCTTATATAAAAAACTTTTTTACGATAAAATACAACCGACTTCCAAATAAAACTGATGACTAGCTTTTGTTAGGTATGTAGGTACTTAATTATTGTAAATACTTTGATATCTGTGATACGAATTTACACCAGGTTTTTTTATGATTATTACGTGATTAACTAATAATATCACTTATCTACTAATAAAACTACATTGGAAAAGTCTGAACGCCAACCCCCTCATCGCAGCCGTAAGACAGACAGCGAGGGTTAGCGATCCACGCCGCAATGTACAGCGAATTGAAGTGGGGGCAATAGCTTCCCAGTCGCCACCGATGGCAACTAGGAATTTTATTCCCGATTGCCACCTGCGGGCAATACATGTGGGGGCAACTGGGAATATTCAGTGTCGAAGAAGCTTTGCCTCTAGGGTAGTGATATACGTATACACCGGTGAGCGCCAATTAGCACTGGGCCCGTGATTATTTTTTTATTGCAAATTCGCTCTCACAGTGTGAGTATTCCCGAGTCATAGCACTTTGTGAACGAAAAGGCTATCATGTATGCAAAACAATATAAATAAGAACTTACTTCAGATCAACATTCAATCCAGCCTTGTAAAGCTCTATGGGTGTCATGAAAGGCGCCATTCCTTTGGCAAGATGCCACATCTTGTATTCAAACAGACCTTGGTCCACTCTTATCTTCACGGAGGGGTCTGCTTGCAAACCTGTTTCACATAATATGTATATTATTAATAGTAAACAATTATACAGTAATCAAAGTAAAAAATATTAGACCATTGATAAATAACATATTTAGACAATTTAACTGATAGTAGGTACCCTGTTGTTAGTAAATAAGAAATGCACTTTGGAACTATACTAAAATAGTTTGAATGGACCCCCCCCCCCCTCCCTCTTGATAAAGAATCGTCTAGTCTAGCTAGATCGATTTGGCCTAGTTTACTGTTAGGCAACAAATATTTTCATAAATGTATTTATTCATCTGCAGGTATTATTTCTGGCCAAAAAGAAAAAAAAAAGCACCGTTTCGCAATTTGAACCTTAATGTTGCCATCATAAAAGCTACGTAATTTACATTATATATAGAGCTAACTTTTTATACTTAACCGAAGTAATAAAAAAAATATGTCGCAAGCTTGATACAAAGGGGGAAGGGAATAACTAATTGGGCGTCGAAAAATTGCACATCGGTGTAAATGGGACAAGAACCCAACACTTTGTTTTGCCACCACGCATTGCCATGTTGGATGGCAAAGCTGATTCTTTGGGCGAAATAATAATAAAGGCCAGTCCTTTGGTCACATGAAAAGTCGAGTAATCGTCATCACTGATAAAAAATAAATCATGGTCTTACCCTCAAGAAACGCATGCGCAGTCTCAACGCATCTTAGCGCGGCTGACGCGTACACATGCGTTACGTTAACGCCAGCCAATCGCAGCCCTTCTCCCACCAACTGCGCCTGAAGACGACCCACTCGCGTTAGAGGCGTGTCCTTTACGTAAGACTCCTTACCACCAGCCCTGAAATTGATGGATGAATGTTATTTAATCCTAACTTAATCCCTACTAATATTATAACTGCGAAAGTAACTTTGCCTGTCTGTCTGTTACGCTTTCAAGCTAAAACGGCTGATCGGATCGTCATGAAATTTTGCAGATATATACCCTGGGATATGGAGAAGGACATAGGCTACTTTTTTACGCGATAACTGACATCCTCGTGGGCGGAGCCGCAGGCAAAAGCTAGTATTATAAATGCGAAAGTGAGTGTTTCTTTGTTACGCTTTCATGCCTAAATCGCCGAACCGTATTTGATTAATTTTGGTATAGAGATAGAAAAGACCCTGCACACGGTTATAGGCTACTTTAACGCGACCGATGCCGCGGGTAAAAAACTAGTACAACTTACTCGGACTACGCAATGGGCCTTAGGAAAAAGCAAGGGAAGAAAAACTGGTTTCGCCAGATATTGAACAGGTCAAGTAGCATTATAAGTCCTCTATGGTTCCTAATAATTTCTCTTTGGCATATCTTCTTGGGGTCGTTAAATGGCATCTTTATAAACTGAACAATGATGGCCAGTACCACGTTGACGACCCCTCTATAGATGGTGGAAGAGTAGGTATAGCCAATTAAGTAAGAACGTGAAAATTATTTTTAATGCGAAGTTACATAACATGACATTACGCCTAGGGTAAGCCAAACGGTTAAACCGAGCTGTATAGTTTACTGTATTCTTAAAAGTTTATTTTTATTTATTATTTATGTACTTAGTTAGGTAGACGGATTTCCCGTCACGTGAATCATTAACCTTGCATGACCAAATAGAAACCCGAGCTAACAGTAACCTCATAAAGCGAATAAAGATAATGTCGACGCATGCATGATGAAATTTCTTTTTTTTTATCGATATTATGACTCATTTTTTTCAAAGTCAAACATGATCGGACTTGTTGAACTAATTGACGTGAATCCATAACACACGTGTGGACATCAATCAAGATTTCAGTCAATTGACTAAAATCCTTTGCTGTGCCGGTGAAATGCCGTGTGGTTTTGTTTGCACGGCGTCTAAGGTCCATAGATAAAATACACAAAATAAACGAATACTTTTAAGAAAACTTCATCACAAATGTGTTTGCTATTACGTTGGGTCAGCGACGTATTGCGCTGAGTCGTGGTTTCATATAGCATTCCTCGAAAACGTATTGTACACATATTATTAAATTGTGTAACTATTCTGGGTGTACTAGCAATATATGTAAAATTCTTCCGTTACTGATGAGTGACTCAGAGTGACAGACAACACACAGCTGAAACTGCTGATCGTAGAAGCTGAAATAAGACGTGTAAGTTCCTTGGGGAGTGTAGGGGAGCAGTAAGTGAGGATTTCCCGAAATTCCTACGGGAACGGAAAAAAACGTTATAAGCGCGTACGAAGTCGCGGGTAAAAGATAGTATATGTAACCCGTCGGGAAATACAGGCATGGTATTATGTAGCAACTGAGTTACTTTAAATACGCACCTTTCTCCCAACTTCAGTGGCAGGTTCAGATCTTTCCTGACGTAGGTGTCATTCTCGTCGAAACAGAACGGCACCCACTGTCCGTACGTGAGGTCTACCCTCTCGCCGTGACGCATCGAGAATATCCAGCGACGATGCTTGTCGGTTACCGACTTAGTCTGAAATAAATAAACAATACAAAATCTTAGATGAATTTGCGAATCCTACGTCATTTTTTACAGAAATCTACGCTTTTTAGCTGTCTAAAGGTGCCTCATGCATCTTCTTCCATTAGTAAGAGAAGAGTTCATGAGGCACCTTTCTATAGACGTTTGCTCCTACAGAACAGGTGACCTCTAAAGCTAATGGGGCATCACTAGTTTATTTCGACTCTTTTTATTTCAACCTATTAACAGGCTGGACTGCCCTTATATCCGCCATTGTTGTGGCAGGCATGTTACCGTTCCAGTGCCGGTTAGGAAATTTTAGTTATTGTGTTTATTTTACGTATAATAATAATATTAATTAATGAATAACTTTAATTTAATTGTTTGTGTGTGTACTACTGGTCAGATAACCCATTGCCTTACTCTTCCTGTGTGTTGTCAATCCCATAATAACCCTAAATCGTATAGCCAGCGTTTCCCAGGCTTTTTGACCAAATTTATCCTACAGTAGGGTGGAGTGAAAAAAAATGTTTTTACTGTTTTAAGATTCCTGCAATCGATGATACAGGGTGCAGATTAATCTTAGAGGAAAAAAAATGTTTAACGCTCTAGTCGTTAATGTGTTTTATATCTAAGTACCCGGTTTGTACATCCAAAGACCATGATTAGGTATGGATTTAGCAGCCGCCTACCTACTGATAAAATTTCGACAATATTATATGCTGTAGTTATATTGTAGCTATCGTTGACATCTTATTGTGTGACTTCTGAATGTATAAGGGAGTGTCAGTTACGTGACAAGAATTCTCAGGCCATTATTGCTTATAAACATTTTAGAAATTTCACAGCGGATTTCATTTTATTATGACTTGAACGGTTGCTTTGACGACATGTTACTCGTAGCTCCAGTTGATGAACGTTTGGATCTCCGCGAGATTGTTTAAAGGTTCATTTCCCGCAAGAAACACTATTCAATCAGAGTTTATGCAACCTTATGAGAGGCAACGTTTAATTGAACTACATATAATGCGTTTAATGATTGATGATGGACTTATAATTAGTCTTCATTGACGAAACAACTACTTGTCGACAGTTTCAAAATCTCTATGGAAAGATTTAACGAAGAAACAGGGAATATGCATGCAATTTATCATTTAAAAATAATATAGAATAAGTACATATCAAAGTCATCATTTATTCAAATTAGGCTGAGTGCCAGCACTTTTTGAACGTCAACGTTTACAAAAAGACAGTCCCCCAAAAACGCTCCGCCTGTCACCACTTCCTAGTGTTTTAGCCCTAGTAAACAATTATCATCAGCGATGAAGTTAAAGCTTCAAAGTTGACAATTACAAAGAGAAGTCTGATACCAGCTTAAACAGCCATAGAATTCATAGAAAACGGCGTTTTCGCGAGAGGGACAGATATACTTATTTATTTGTTTAAAATACATACATATCTCAAAAACTAAAACTTATGAGTAAGCAAATACTGTGATGATAAGGTACCCCTAAGGAGTTCCGTTGCGCTCGCAAAACCAAATACTTAAAAAAAGTAAATAAAAAAATACACAAAATGGTTCGTGTGCCTATAAAATTTGAAGATTCCCCTCGATTCCTCCAGGATCTTATCGTGAGAACGTGACCTGATGACCATCAGACCACCTGAGAAGTATACCTACCCTTTCAAAAAAAGAATTTTCCAAATCGGTCCAGGCGTCTTTGAGTAAATATTTGGGGAACATACATAAACAAGTTCGCAAAAATTACATCATCCAAGTAAGCAAAAATGCTCATAAAATAAAAACTATTGAGCCAAACTGAATTTAAATTTTACAGGCACGTAGGCACTAAATGACAAGTAGGTATACCGCATGAGTAGGTACCTAATCGATGTACAACATTAAAAAAAAACAACCGAATTGAGAGCCTTTTAAGAAGTCGTGGGCAAATCATGTTTATAAGGTACCTATCGATTCTTTCAGCTGTAATTTTAATGCGAAAACAAAACACTATCTGGCCATGAGACACCCACGCCACGATGCACTTTTATATTAGGTCATCCATCACCCGGTGTCATATCAGCCACCTAAAAAGCAGGCAGGTGTCACAACAGATTAAATTCTATCTGTTATTTATTGCAGATTTAGCATGATGCCTTCAAATATTATAATCAGTTACGCCATATTTGGTGTTCCGTGCCTAACTTGGTAAAACGGTAAATCGGTAGAATAAGTATTCTACTTCTACTGATATACTGAAAGCATATTTTTTGGCAATGTTTGTAGTCAAAATCTGTAATTTATATCTCGGATAGAAGATACGTCGCTAGTTCTATTAAGTACCTATTCAACATACAGACACTGCCACAGCCCATTAACAAAAGCGCGTTCTTTTAAAAAGTTCATGATATCTATTACGTTCATGTAACATCGAGAAAACTATTATATCATATTACGGTCCAGTGAACTTGAACGTGACTGAACTTTCAAGATCAAACCAATTAATCTGCAGTTTAGAAATAAAATATAAATTGGATCAATGATATTTGAATCAATCAACTTATTTTATAATAGTTAATTGCTGGACACGACACAGCACATGGGGTACCTATGTATGTATGTTCACTCCAATTTTTTATAAAAAAATATCTTTCGTCCGACCAAGTTTGTATGAAAAATCTCATTCCTTCTATTTAGAAACGTAGTACTGTAGTAGTATTTGTTTTAGCTCTTATTTTCGCTATTATTTACGCTTTGGAACGTGCAAATAGCTTCATCTTTTTGACCGACCGACCTTGACAATTCAAAAGTGCCTGTAAATGGTCTAATTGAAATAAATGCTTTGACTTTGACTTTGACTTTAAAGGAGTCGGTGGGAGTGTCGAATTTCGCAGAGGTAGGTAAGTATGAAATCCTTGCGGACAAAGCTGGTGAAGAGCTAGTAGCTAAACTATAATAATAATAATATAAACTAACTGGCGCAAACCTGCGGTGCTTGACACTAACGATCGCAGGGCGGTATGGCATAGTTAGGAACTTCACGGACGCTTTTTCCGGGCCCTGCACGGGCCCGACGTGGATCAAGTAGCGTCCGAAGCCGAAGCTACGTTTTGGTGACCTCTTTGCGGAAACCGAAGGTTTTGTCTGTGCAATTATGGACGAAGTTATCATGACGAAAAGCTACCGGAGATTTAATGGGATTTAACGGGAGAATCAATTCGCCACATTATCTCTGGTTGTTCTCGTCTTGCTAATGGAGAGTACTTGCATAGACACAACCTTGTAGCCAGGATTATCCATCAGCAACTTGCTCTGAAATACTCTCTTGTGGAGTCGGAGGTGCCGTACTACAGATATGTGCCCGACCCAGTTCTCGATAATGGCAGTACCACATTGTACTGGGATCGGTCCATCATCACTGACAGGACTATTTTTGCAAATAAGCCTCATATAGTCTGATATATCTTGGCTTGGCTCGCGAGGTTGTCGACATGTGGGATGTGAATTCGGCAATCATTGTACCGATAGTCGTGTCAGCCAACGGCTCAATAGCCACGAGCCTCGACCAACATCTTAGGAGGCTCTCGTTAGGCAGCTGGATCAAGGGCTTGATTCAGAAAGCAGTACTTCTGGACACGGCTCGCATCGTTAGGAGGTTCCTCTCTCTGGAGCCCTGACCGCCGGCGCCGGTAGCTTGGACCCTGTTCCCGATACCGGTGGGCTACTATTTTTTACATTTTTAAATATTTTTATATCTTTGTATTTTAATATTTAAAAATGTATTTTACATGTATATACTATGAATAAAGGAAATATAAACTAATATTTTATAGAGGAATATATAAAGAGGAAAGATTTATGTATTTGTTTGTTTGTTACGATTTGGCTCAAAATCTACTAAACCGGTTTAAAAAATTCTTTCGCCGCATTGGAAAGCTACATTATTAACTTAAAACAAAGGCTATATTTTATTTTCGGAAAAATATAGATCCCTACGAAAATTTCCACAATGTAACCCAAAGTAGCAACATTTTGCCTAACAAATTCATTAATTGGCGGGCGCTGAGAAAACTATTGATGATACTTAAGCAATATTATTGTGGGCTTTAACTTTCAAAAGGCTCGCTCCATCATAGACCTCATCTATCGCTTTCCATCAGGCGGGATCGAGGTCAAGAGCAAGCCCATTCCTCAATAAAAAAAAACTCGTAGAATTTGGGTGCACGAGATTAATGAAAAAAATAAGAAATTAGGAGAAAACCGATTATGTGAAGAACTAGAGTCACATGAAGACGGTTTCTATACATATTTTAGAAAGAGCCCGGAAAGAAAAAAATATGGTTTCGATGTTTATTTTTGTCAACTTCCACAAACACGTGCGAAAAGAACGCGGCACCGCAACAAAAAGGCGGCCGGAGCGCGGAAGTGTAGCTGGCGTCGGAGCAGATTGACGAAACCGCGCGGGGAAAGAGATAGAACTATAGTCAAATCAATGCGTTAGAACAGGCTGTTCCGCTAGTTTTCCGCTTCTCCTACATAGAAATTACTGCGGTTCTGCTGTTATGGTTTCGCAGCGGAGGTGTGCTACGGGTGTTAGTCACAATGACCGCTTTTTGTTCATATTATTCAATAAAAACCGGGGTGGAATGGAAAAGTGGTGATTTTGATATTAATCCTTATCATAATATTAATCCTTATCCATTTAAATGGTTTGATGATTAAGGTTAATAATGCATAATATATTATGTGAATTACACTATTAATTATTAAAATCGGAACTTTCGTTTAAAAGTTACGACGTGTATAAAAATGCTTTAAGTAAGAAAAATGTTGCGGTTTGAGTTAACTGGGGAGAATCTTAATGCTTGGTCCCATGAAGTTGAAACACGGCATTAATGATTTCGATAAAAAAATAAGAATAACAAATGTAGGTATATATTTTCATTTAATTTTAATTTATTTAAAAAACTGTAAAAATTTGTTTTTCTTATTTTTTTAAAGGGGTGATGAAATTTTTAAAAGGAGGACATTATAGCTTCAATTTACGTTGAAATTGGTATGAACAATCTAAAAATGAGATAATTGAAACAGATCTACCAATTCTTGCATAATCAACCCCTGACGGCCTCAAAACCGCCACGAAGTGCGCACGTAGTACGTAATCATAATTATAAGTATCTAACTTTCTATTTTAAGATAAATTTGTAAGCGAAGAAATACACCTGTCAGTTATCTTATTACCAACATTTCGTTTCATTGAAGAAGCACTCCTCAAGAAACCCAACATAAAAACTGGCATTCGCTTTTTAACATTCACGAACCTGTTTTATAAAATGTTTTTAAAACCGTGATCTATATTAGTAGGTATATCGGAAGGGGTCTTTGACGGTTCCCCCTACTAAGCTTAGCAATGTAATCTGCTACTCAGTACCGGATTAACGAGGGGTAAGATTAGGTGACCGCCAGACTGATAGAGCCAATGAAAATAGTCGAAGGGGTGACAGATGTAAAAACTGGCAGCTTGTCGAAACGACGCCATTTATGAAGGACATTATTTCGCATTTTTTTTTTTTATTATTGTCAGTCTCGCTTTTCACCACTGTCTCACCTGATGGTAAGCGATGAATTGGTCGACGATGGAGCACACTTGCCTAGAAGTAACCTATTCTCACTTGTCTTAAATACCACTGGAATGTATTGAGATTCCGGCACACAAAAATATGATACTAACAGTGAAGATAGAATAAAAATTGATCGAAAAACCAACGATATACGCGCCTCTCGCGAAAACGCTGTTTTGTATGGCAGCTGTTATAAGCGTCATTGACTTTCGACGTCAAAGTCCATATCAGACTTCTCTTTCTAATTGCAAACTTTGAAGCTTTTCAACTTCATCGGCGATAAAGCTATTTAAAAAAAAAATATTTCGTGTGTAAGTGCTTTCTTAAGCTAATAAGTGTGTATTTCATTTTGTAAATAAAAAAAATTGCATGCCTTTTTATTTTCCCAATTCCCTATATAATTGTGCAATTGTAACACTCGAAATGTAACCAATAGAAAACAGGCCGGCTACTCAGCGTCGATTTTCAAGGTTCTTTTTTTTTAAAAGCCTATTGTGTCGCACTGCTGGGCAAAAGCCTCCCCCATATCCTTCCAGACACACTTTTCTTGCTACACTTCTTAGTTTAGAAAATATGAAATGAGAATTTATATAATAAATCATGCCCGATTAGGCTTGATTGAGCATGATGAACTGTGATTGGAACTATGCATCTAATACTGTGTTTATGGATACTTTATTATAACCAGGCGAAATCATATTATTGTGGTCTGTGGCGGAGAATAATAAGGAATGGTTACTCACATCTGCTTCACTCTCTAGTTTATTTCCATTATGCTTCCAATCAATGGGAATACCTGAGAAATAAGAACATTAATTATTAAACCATCTAAATCACATTTCAAATGAATTAGAACAACCCAATCTTAAATGTAAATAATAATAGATCAGTGACCTGGAACTCAAAGCCACGAGGAATTCGTGGCCTTGAGTCCGGTTATCGAAAGAACATAAAACGTTGACTTGTGTAACGTGTAACGTAAGCAATGGGTGTTGAAAAGGGACGTAGACATGCTTCCTAGTAACAATAATCTATTTGTAGTTTTCAAATCATAGTTCTTAATAACCATATGATTAATTCAAAAACTTGGGTATAGAATCTGCTAATTCCAGTCCCCCAAGAGACAGGTAGGTACTGGCCGAACATTCGCTTGGTTTCTTTCTACTAATGAATTTTAAAATTAGCAGATTCTATACCCAAGTTTTATAAGTATAGAACATTAAAATTAAGAAGCACTTCAGAGCTTCTAGTAAGATTTTTTTATAAAAAAGGCTATTAGACTAGCGTCACTATTTAATTAAGAGCGTTTATGCCGTACGGCATTTTTTACTAACTTTCAAGTCCTTATTTTACTGCGTAGGGAGTTTAATTAAAATCGGTTCATTCATTTTCAAAAACAAAGACTTCAAAGTTGCCAACGTTGCCAATGCAATACGGCGTAAACGCTCTTAACAACTCTTGCTTTAATCGTGAAATGCAGAAGACTTAATGGAAAGCTTTCAATTCATTGCGTACGCAAATAGGCCGCTGCATATATAATCTGGCTGAATGAGTGATTATTGATACATCTAACTCCCGGTGCGAGTGTAGTGCGGTCCACAGACTAAGTCCCATTCGCTGGAGGGTCCCAAATGTCCATACATCTGCAGCCTAGATGACTGCCATCGAAGCAATAAACGTGGCCTCCTACTGGGCCCAAACAATACAATGTGATAAAACCATCGACACGACTAGAAGAAGAATTTTGGTCGTCTGAAGCAGGGCTCGGAAACCGGTTAATTTTCCAAACCGGTTTCGGTCATTGACCTCGAACCAGAAACGATTGCGGTTTAGGTTTCGGTTACCGATATTTTAACCGGTTAATGGAATAACCGTTTTTTCACAAATTCCGATTCTGTTGAGCGAAATTAACCGGTTAATTTGAGTTTCGACGGTATAAACGAGTTCTACCTACGACACCATCTCTCTTACACCTACAATAACAACGCTCTCGCTCTACGGCAACGAATAGGCACTCAAAAACTTATTGTATTCGACCACGTTGCTGGCGGAGTACGTTCTGTGAGACGTGTGTGTAACAAAACACTTGAATTTCATGAATTGCGTTGTTATAAGGTGTACATTGTGATTGACTTACGTAAAAAAAAAATATATTATTATCAAATGAAAGACTTACCGGATAGTCAACCATTTTTTAAGAGGATACAATTTCTGATTCTAATGCAGAGAATGGTAGGTAAAAAAACAGTGCAAGTTAAACATAACATTTAATTTGTATTCGTACTATGAAATCAACTTTGTACAATCTACCTTGTGTTCTAGATAATGAAGATTCTCGGTCTTTGATATCATTAAAGAAGCGTTACAGAAATGTAGTTGATTCAGGTGCAGTAACAATAGACTGTACTGATTAACGAAGTTCAAAAAAGGAGGTCCTGTATTCGACCCGTACCTATGTGTGTACCATGTTTGTTTTTCTTGATTTTCTCGAACACTACTGACGCAATTGGATGGGGTTTTCGTTATTCAAACGCATATTTTTCAAGGAAGGTTATCATTAGGATCTGATGAATATTTTCAGAGATAGACAGTGGAACTCTTCAATATTGTTTGGAGTTTGATACTACTACTGTGTGTGTGCTGGGTTGGAGGACAGTGGCGGCCTTAGGGGGTGGCGAGCAGGGCCACCGCCCGGGGCCTCGCTCTTGCAAGGGCCTCGCGCAACTCGAGTTTAACATTGTAATGAGATATTTCGTATTCATTATTTCTTTTTTCCTAACTAGATATTGGGGTCGGCTCTCAGTCAAACCGACTTTAGCTGAATTCCAGTAATTTACGTGGAGCGGCTGCCTACCAGACCTCCACAACTCATTAACTAATGAGTTATTTCGTAGCTCATTATGATTCTACTTAAAATTTTACTCGGAAAAGCCGCAATCATAATCAAAAATACCTACTTTCGATTCATATTCCTTACCTAAATTTAAAAGGGCCTCGCGAAGGTCTTCACCCGGGGCCTCGCAACGGTAAAGGCCGCCGCTGTTGGAGGACACTCACTTTGTCCAATAAAACTCTTGTTCACTTGAAACTATTCACTGACTTACATAATAACGTGATGATCTGAACTGAACTGAATGCTCAAAATGTTCTAGGTCTTTAATACAATCACATGGTTGGAAGTAGCAGCAAGGCAGCAAAAACAAAGATTCACAATATTCAAACTTATAACTACAGGTTATTATTTACACTAATAATTGATCATGATTGATCATTGTAATGATGATAGGGCTGTCCTGCACATTCCTCCCGCCGTTCGACGTCCGCCGCTGACGTCGCAGTTGCAGAAGACGGTGCAGGATCGCCGCTCCCGATAGGTAGCACTACTATCTTCTTCACTGGACATCGCAGTATTCCTCCTTTCGTGCTCACGTCCACCGTGCGCACAACTCCATCTGGGCCGGGGAAAGTAGCACAGATGCGTCCTCTGTTCCACATGTTCCATGGGAGGTTGCCGTCTACGATGAGTACTAGATCGCCGACCTTGGTTATTGCCTTTGGTGTGCGGCTCTCTGCGGTTTTGTAGTTCTGGAAGATGTTCTTTAACCCATCTGGCCCAAAGTATATCGACGAGTCTCTGAGCCGCGCGCCAACTGGCTCGTAGATGCAGGTCGCTGTCATTGAATTCTCTTGGTACCGCGATGTAACCTGGACCTCCCAAAATAAAGTGATTGGGTGTCAAGGCTTCAGGAACTTCAAGGTTCACAGACACGTGGGTAAGTGGACGGCTGTTCACGGTGTGTTCGGCTTAGATGAGTAACGTGTGGAGCACTTCTTCGCTCGGGAATCGCTCGTTCAAAGTGGTGGCGAGTGCTGTCTTCACGGATCTCACCATGGGTTCCCAGGCGCCTCCCATGAAAGGTGCACCTGGTGGGATGAATCACCAGTCGATCATCTTTCTCAAGGCTTCTGCTGTAACTGCGAAGATGGCGGTTCGTAGCTCCTTCTCGGCGCCGTGAAAGTTCGTCCCGTTATCGCACCACAGTTGCACTGGGCATCCGCGGCGCGCTATCATACGTCGCAATGCCATGACTGCCGAATCTGTATTGAGCGATGTCACAAGATCAAGATGAATGGCTCGCGTCGTGAGGCATGACTGTGAATAAGGCGACATATCTTTTTTGGTGACTTAGTCCCGATGTGATGGTCAACGGCCCGAAGTAATCAAAACCGCCGAAGGTGAATGGTTTCTGGTGGTGTGCTAAGCGACAGGAAGGGAGATGGGATGTCATCGGTTGTGGTGGAGTGGCTGCTTTTATACGGCATCGTATGCATCTGCTGATGATGTTCTTGCCGGTCGGTCGCAGACGGAGCACCACTCAGTCAATCAATCAGTTCAATCTTTTTGGTTCTTTTGTAATTGATGTTCTGTCTTGATTGGCGACAGAGTTGCAGGAACTGTAGAACTCGTGCTGTTGCTCGTAGGTACCTTTCCCAGGGTGAGAATCTGTTTACGTCTGGTATAGCTTCTTTGATCTGTTCGTTCTTGTCTTCTTCAATCAAGCTAAAGGTTCTCTCTTCTCCTGTGATTATGACATGATTCTTCTCGTCAGCTGGCCACGTTTCCGGGGGACCCAGAAGGAATTTTGGACCGTTGATCCTGCGATGCTCTTGACTGTAGTTCTCTGGTACCTCTCTTGTTGCGTCGTCTGCTGGGTTCAATTTGGTTGGGAGCCAGTGCCATTCGTTAGTGGAAATATATTGGTTCGATTGCCGCTATGCGATGAGCGACATACGGTTTGTAGGATCTGGAACTGTTTCTGATCCATGAAAGCGTGGTTCTACTGTCGGTCCAGAATGCACACTGGCGTTTACTCGTGTATTTGTGTCGCGCATAGGCGTCCGCCAAGTGCTGTTCCACGTCGCCAAACTTCTTGAGGTATTTGTTTAGCCCTGATGGTTACTGGTGATACAAGTCCCAATGGATCAAATAGGGAAATTACTATTCTAAGAGCTTCTGTCTTAGTAAGCGTGTCGTTCTGTAAGCTGCTCTGGGGTATACGATAACAGATTCAAATTGAATGCAAGCGAGTCTTCCGTATATTAGACCGAGGACTCGTTCTATCTCGATGTTGTCTTCCAGCTTAATTGTGTCTTCGGTCTTAGTAACATCCCTAGCGCTTTAAGAAGAGCGGTAGAGAGATATGACCATTTCTTGAGTTCGAAATGTGGTTCCCTGTGGATGTCCTCCCCGAACATTTCTGTAATATTGTAATCTGCCACGAAACTACGACTTGATTCACGTTAACATAACGATAGTTTCTACTCGCAAATTGATATTTTGTTATGTACCTATTCTGCCGACATACGGCGCCTGGTTAGCATCACCGCACTTTATAAGTCTTTCGTATCGTAACACTAAATACATACTAAACTAGTGAAAATCACTTCAATTTGTTAAGTTAATTCTACCATACCTGCAATATTTGATAAACATTAAAACTTTCTTGATGTATTGGTTACAGGCTTCCATCAAACACTTTGAATTTTTTTAAATTATAATAAAAGCTTGTCGCTAATATAATTTCAATTTGTAATTAAAATTTCATAATTAGGTAGGCACCTACTAAACTTGTAAGCAATTCATAATGTTTGTAATTAAATAAAAGTGCCGTGAATGCTTAAAATGTGGAACTTTAACCTTGAATAACTTTTTTGCACACATAGGATTTATCGGGTTTGAAATTTACTGCAGTACCTAGTTGATCTGTCAGAATGTTTCTTAATTTAAATTTCATCTGACTGAATATGTAGAGATTTCTTCTAGGCATCGCGACAAGCTTTTATTATAATTTCAATTCTGTAAAGTCATAAATAAATGTGGTTAATGTGATTTAAAATTTTATTTTGATCTTTTTAGGGCACTTAAATAATAGCTTTTTTAAAAGTTTTTTTATCATTATTTTATTTTATATTTTTTAGTTTCAATCGATAGTTATCGATCAATACGAAAGTCCATCTATAAAACGGAGAGTCCTTCAACAGAAAAACTTAAGGAACGGGGAAAACTATTAACCCTGGATGTGGCATCTATTTCATGGTGGGCCTACCAACTGCCTATCATAAACGAATGCTTATACAAAATTTCAAGTCCCAGCAATTGAATATTGAGGAGTTCCATAGATCGAAGACAACCCTGGACGTGGCGTCTATTTCATGGTGGGCCTACCAACTGCCAATCATAAACGAATGCGTATTCAAAATTTTAGGTCCTAGCAGTTGAATATTGAGGAGTTCCATAGTTGCAGCATCATCAGGTCACGTTTATGATTAACATGCATTGTCATCGGTTCTGGACCAGCATGCAAAATTTCAGCTCAATCGGATACCGGGAAGTGGGTCAAATTAAACTTGCAAGATTTGTAAACATACATACAAGTCAAGTTAAATAAAAGCTTTTAATAATAATTAATAAAAAATGCATTTACGAAGCCTGTACACATTGTTCAAAAGTTAAAATTTACACACTAAGCAATATGCGGTAAAATATGTACTTAGGTATACTTTACAGCTTTTTAATTTCCATAAAAAATAAATAAGAATATCACCAAGGAGTTTCACAATCCTATTGAAACGAATAAACTCATTTTTTCGTTATAAATAAGCTGAATGATCGAACCTCTTTAGAAGCACTTTTGCTCAATACGTTTGTCTCACTGTAATACTAAAGAAAAAATGAGAGAAGAATAATAAAAATAAATAAATGAAAGATGTACTTCTAATTTTCACCACACAATTGTTTGCAAATTCGCGCCATTTTCATATTAAATTAAAAACGTCAAAGATTATTGCGACTTTCCGACTGATATCTTTAAAACAATATGGTTTCATTACCTATTGTACCTACTTTTCTCTCGCAAATATATTGAAAAACGTTGTATGACATACGTGCAGAAATTGGTTTTTACAAACTCGTGACTATGATAAGCCCTTGACATTCGTCTACTCGTTTGTAAAAACCAACTTACCGCACAAATATCATAAATAACTATTACCTATTCTTCTTCTTTCTTCCCATGGTTAATGTTAGTATAATGTTTACGTTATATAAAACACGAATTAAATAGCGGCCGCACGACATTTGTATCTGCGGCGATTCGGCAAACGACGAAAGAAAACAAACACGCACAAAAGTAAGCGCGCGAGAATGTGACAAACGGCAGTGGCAGGCTTGCGTCTGAGTAAAACCGGTTTATTCAGGTTAGCGTGAGTTTTCAAATTCTATTCTCTGCATTAACCGGTAACCAAAATTATTAAGGTTGTGTTGAAACCGTTTTTGTAATTAACCGGTTAATCGATGAACGGTATTATAACGGTTTTTTGAACAATATTAACCGGTATTTCGAAACCGGTTCCGAGCCCTGGTCTGAAGAAAAAAAAACGGTCTCTCTCGGACTGTATAGAAAAGAAAGAGATGCGCGACGACTCAATGCTTATTGCCAAATATGAAGCATTTTATCGATTTACTCAAAACTAAGTTGAGCTACTAAAAATCTAAAACAACAGATTTTTTGCATTAAGATTCAATTCATTACTTTGTATAAATTTTACCGGCATAAGTAGACTGGTTATACGGGGATTTTTTTTCTTTTTTTCTAAGGTTAAAGTTAGAGGTAACTTTGACGATCATTTATATCGAAGATATTATTATATTTTATAACACAGAAGTTATAACACAGGCTTTTGGCTTAGTTTAGGAGGCATCAGTTCGCCTTTTCATGTGACTCCATTGTACTATATTTCGCAAATCTTTGTGTACTTATGTATGTGTTTCTGTGTACAAATAAACTTATTTATTATTATTTTTTTATTATAGATTTTATTTTTAAACATGTTTTGAAAACCACAGTGCTCTTTGAATTATAGTTAAAATTAACATATATTTTTTCTGCAGTTTCAAACTGATCAGATTTGGCTAAAATTACGTTATAAAACCACCAATTTTTCAGTTGTTCACAACGTGGACTCCCAAATGGTAAAAATCCAGAACCATTAAGTAATCGTACTCACCCTGGGTTACATCTAGGATGCTGCCACTCTTGTTCAATTGGACAGCTGTCCAGTACTTGTCCCATTCCTGGTAAGTCTCCTCAGACTTCTCATGACCTAGCTGCGACGCATCTTCATGGGGATAATTATTAGCCGCCATTGTTCTGTCAATACTTGAGTCTGATTCTGACTTAGTATCTATACCTGAAATATAGAGAACTAATAAGAAAGCCGCGATAAAATAACTTTTGGACGTTCCTCTCATATTGCTGCGTTCAGACTGATCTTACGACGAGAAATGATGTAAATAGAAGACATGTTTAATTAATTATTTCTTCGTTATCTGTAATTGGAGACATTGAACTAATATTTTTATCTTGGGACAGTACAGTAGAGTCAATAGCAGTGCTTGATAAGTGTGAGTGTGTGCGTGCGACTGTCTTAAAACTCTAAAGGGTAGAACGCAAACGGTGCGTCAACGTTTACTTGCATGTAAGTAAGTGTGTATTGTTTGCTTTATTTATTTACAAGCTGAGCTTTTGTAGTTGTGGAAAGTAGTATTTTAGAATGTCTATTAAAAATGCCTTAAACATGAAATTAATAGTAGTTATTTTTAAAACTGCTTTTGCCCATGTAGGTTCTTCAATGATGTCATAAATATTCTATTTTCAAAAAATAATTTTCACCTACCATACTTATAATTTTGATAAGCTGATGATAATTGATAACTTTGTATGAATCCATTTGGCATTATGGGTATTCCGTTAAACTAACAATCAGTAGAATACCAATAAAACATAAATTTTGTGTGTTGCTAGTAGATGAAGTTGCTAATAGATAAATCTGTTAGGAGCCTTTATGCGGTACCTACGGCTTTTCATACCAACTTTCAAATACTTATTTTTCGAAATGAATGAACTGATTTTAATGAAACTCGGTATGCTTACGCTAGATATCCAGGTCTAAATAGTTATCAGAGAACATTTTTGAAAAAGATTTTAGAGGGAGAGAGAGAGCGATTTTAAGTTTTCTATAGAAAGTGAAAAATCCTTCCCCTTGAACTCTTTTTCGAAAATTTTCTCTGATAACTATTTAGACCTAGATATTTAGCGTATGCATACCAAGTTTTATTAAAATCGGTTCATTTATTTAGAAAAATAAGGATTTGAAAGTTTGTATGACAAGCCGTACCGCGTAAACGCTCTTAACGCAGTTAATAATTTTATCTATGTTAGAGTTATTTTTGGATGACTGTTGCGTGACTCAATTTCCTCTATAACTTCTGCCGTTTAGTGGCTGACAGTTAAGTAACTAATTATTTGAAGGATTAAAATTCCAAAGGATATTTTTTGCACAGTCAAAATTAAAAGGTATTGAAATTGACAAATTCAAGCTAAAAACGATAAAAGAAATATTTAATCGATTTTTACTCCAAATTATAAATTTCGCACGTTCCGACTTCTGATAAAAAGCTTCAAATGTTACTTAAGCAGGTTTGTGCCAAACTCAAAACAAAATAATTTTGGCTCATCCAATGAGGAGTCAAGCAGTAGTAGCCAGCCAACATTAAAACTTTCGGATGTATATTGGTGTGTATGGATTGGATACGCACTACAACCTTCCAAAATAGGAGCCACAGACCCGTCCCTTACCTACTAACTCCACAATGTTAACAAAGAACCATCAAAACAGGGGCACAAAAAATCATAGGCACAAAAACTGGGGTGCATTCAAACTGTCGCCAAATTTGATATTTTAGAAATATAAACTCTATTCCGGAGGACAGAGAGTCCAAATTCTATCACGCGCGTCAATCTGAACTATAGCATCTGGATCGATTAATTACATAAATATTATCACATAGGTAGGTACTTGTAAACACTATCACTTTCACGATACAAATACAATCACGTGGCACTTAAAGAAAGACGCAACACTGAAAACATTTAAGTAAAAAAACAACACAGTTGAGGTAACAAAAACCCGTACCAGGTTTTTTTTATCAACCCCTATTTTAGTAGATATTTTTATAGCGACGCGCCCCGGCTTCGTTCGACTGAGAAGGCAAGTACCTAAATATCAATGTTTTAATTCCTTATTTTCCTTATGAAATGCTCTAAACTATTAAATAAACCTCATCTAAATGCATCAAGCAATTTGAAGTTAACGAACAAAATAGAAAAAACGCATCGCCAAGCGATTTTTTTTTACTTTGATAGATTAAAATATATATTACGTCACTAATATTAACACAACTTACAATATATTACGTACCTATAGATAACAAATATTTATACGTATGTGAGGAAGACAGAAATGATCACTTACTGTTATTGTTGCCAAGCGAAATAGCGCGGTGTAGCGTCCAGGCGTCGGACTCGGCAGTGCGTCGTGTGAACACGGCCGGCAAATACCCACTGACTCCTACAACGAATGCAAACACCGCGAGTTAGGAGGTGACGTCACGCACGCCATAGACATAGATAGAAGAAGATAGAAGATCTTGTTTACAATGTTTGAGACAAAAAAAAGCTGGTCGGTGTAGGTAGTGCGGCTAGTGCCAACTGCCACATAACTTTTTTGTTCCAAACTTCCATCTAGATAAGATACGTAGATATGCGTCTATGTATTTGTACATAATAATATGGTAAGTAACTATTATTGCATTTAATATGCAGATAATGCAGACAACTAAACAACACATTTTTTATTGTTTTATCAGTTTACTTATGCGTGACTCAATGTAAGTATTACCTACTTGAATGATATTGAAATTAAAATTGCTGATAAATTCAAATACAAACATAAATACATAATTTCTACTTACCAACAGTAAAAGTTGTTAATATTTTGTTAAAACAAATACAACGACCTTTAGGGTTGATGTCTGACTAGTGTATCGATTTTAGATAGCATTGGTCTTTTTTATATGTTTACATTTTGATTCATAACGATATCTTTATTCAAGATAAGATTCTTATTACTTAGATAATATTATTTTGAGTACCTATGACGCAGACACCATATTAATACCCAAATATTTATTAGGTATCAGATTGAGAGCTATCACAAATAGGGAGAGCTATTAATACTATTCTAATTTCATGTTAACTTGATTACCTGTTTACAATTTTACATCTCATACAGTGTTAAGAGACTCAATCTAGTTCAATCCTACAAGTCAATAAACAGATAGAACGTAGTACAATTCAAAAATAAACTTTCACTGAACACACACAAGGTTCATTTCTAACAGTTCAATGTTACACAAACACAGCACTAACCTCCAATTTTCAAGTTCAACGATCCAAATGTCTTGATAATCCTCGTCATCGTATAAACGTCACGCGACCAAAGATATCGCAAGTCACTGTGATACTTAATAATTCAAAACAAGCTAGACAGCTAGCAGTTCAAATCATGCGAATTAAAGTCCACTAAACTAGCACGAAATAACCGCAATCGTTGTGTGCTGTATGAAAACAGCTGACGGCACCGGGCACATACACTACTGACTTATGATTGCCTACCGCTATCAAGGTAACTCTATTTCAGCACATTTAAGGGCGAGTATACAAAGAAGCAACTGTTAGCCATTTGCGATAAAAAAAACGGTCAATGTAACTTTAAATTTGATATAGGTAGGTACCTAGTTTGGTTCCTAACTTCGTCTACGCGTTATTTCGAGCGTTTCCAATTAGTGTTATGTATGTGTGACGTAATACGTCAGCTATTGATAAACGAGCCGAATGAGTACATTGCTGTATGGATAACACTAAGCGAAACAGACTAGACTAGACGAGGCGTTTTCTTGCGCCGCGCTTCCACATTTTAAGGTTGATCTAGTCACAGGCTCGAACTCACTGGTAGGCATGGCCAAAAAGCACGCTGTCTGTCTCAGAGACAGTATCAGTGATGAGCAGTTAGACGCTAGTCTACACGCACAATGTCTAGTTCCCACGCACACAAACACCGTTCCGAACGGAAACAACGTTATGTGGTTAGACGATGCACGAAAAGTCTGTTAGAAAGTTGGGTTTTGTGAAAAAACCACTGCATAAATCAATTAGGTACAAATAAAGTTTATTGAACTCTTCTATAATTGAGCTTTGTCGGCGCCGACTTTGTTTTTGAGATTTTACACTTCTTTTATTACTTACTAGCACTTCGCCCGCGACTTCGTTCGCGTGGGAATAGTAGGTACTCCACAAACTGCAACGCCCCCTATACATATCCCCTTATAGGTAAAGGTTAGTTTTGGAAAATTAAGCACAACGATTCTCATTATTGGTTCAGCGCAACTGTTCACCCCGTTCAGCCCGTCAGGGGTTGATTATGCAAAAATTTTTAGGTACATGATCTGTTTCAATTATCCCACTTTAAGTTTGTTCATAGAATTCCGACGAAAATTGAAGCAAGCTATAATTTCCTCCCCTAAAAACTTATTCACCCCTGCTTCACCCCTTACTATGTATGTACCTAGTTGATTTTCGAAAAATCCAAACATTTGTTATTCTTATTGTTTTATCGAAAACATTTAAATGCCGTGGTGTTTCAACTTCATCGGACCAGGCATTGATACGATTCTCCCCAGTTCGCTCAAGCCGCGACATTTTTCTTACTCCGAGCATGATTATTACCGTCGTAACTTTTGAACGAAAGGTCCGATTTGAATAATTTACACGGACATAATCAACCTTAATTGTCAAACCATTTAAATGGATAAGGATTAATATCATGGTACTAAAATCGCCATTTTTTATTTCACCATGGGATTTGCTTGACTAATATTAACAAAAAGCGGTCATGGTGACTTATCCATAATAGTTACACATATGGTATCGCGGACTTTTTTGTAGATATTGATAACTTCTATAAAACTGTAGTACATCACTTTGCTCTATTGTCAATAGATTCCGCAGCGTACGCGATATAAGGATTTTTTGTCACACCTTGGGTCACATTATCGAAGTTTTCATACGGATCCCTAACTTTTTTGAAAATATTCTATAGCCTATGTCCATCACCGATAATGTAGGATTCTACTGGTGAAAGAATTTTTCAAATCGGTCCAGTAGTTTCGGAGCCTATTCATTTCAAACAAACAAACAAATGTTTCCTCTTTATAATATTAGTGTAGATTTACGCCCAAAGATGCGTTAAAATTAGCAAGAAAAACGAATCTTTGTCGGCTTATAACTTTTTAATGGCTTTTTATTTTATTATTCTGTTTCCGTACAGACAAAATTAATAATGAGATAAAACGATATCATGTTTAACTTTGAATGTACAATGTCAAACAGTGGAGTAATACCCCCCCCCCCCCCCCGAATTTTGTATGGACAAAATATCGACTAGTGCAACCTTAATGGCAAATGTGGAATCTATTTACTAGTCAACAACATTCTAATACTAAGTAATAATGTAACCACCCGGACGCAGCTAGATCGAGAGGTCGCACATGAAAACTGCACCGCATATAAATGCCACCACGTTCCACCTCTTCATTAATATTTTTTTAAATACTCTTTATTTTCTTTTAGATAAAAAGATAATAGAGAGTATTTAAACAAAAAAAAAAGCCGTAACAATGTTTTCGAACAAATATTCGCGGTTTAATTGGCACACACAGATACACAATATATGAACTAAGGTGACTTAAAAACATTGATAAATAAAAAACACAAGATGCACAGCAGTCTCGAACAAAAGTAACACTCGAAGTAAATAAGTAGTTATAGTTATACTTTAAACATATTTTTTTGGAAGTTCAATCTTACGCGGATTATTTAAAGTTGTTTTTACCAAGCAGTGCACAAAAATGTTTTTTTTTATATATCAACGCTTAATTATAAAACAATAATATGCGCTAAATATCGGTCCAGTTCAGCAGAATGCTCGACAACTAGTAGTTGCTTGACGCTGGTTTTGGTTCTGGTAACTGAACCTTATGTTGAGTGTACAGGATGTAGGTAGGATGGGCGTGCGGCAACGCGACGACGCGTTTGGTGCGCAGTCTCCGCGCGACAAACGCGTCGCAAATCGTCGAACATCATATAAACGCGCCCTTACGTTAAAATGTGTTACAATTCTCAGGCAGGAAAGATAGCATCATATCTAGAGTTCAAATCATTACAATAAAGGCCAAATACTACAACTAAAGATGAATGGTAAAATTAAAATAGATTTTGAACAAAGGCATATTTTATGTAAACAGTTGAATACCGACCTGTGAGCCACGAGGTCCCATGCACCCACCCATCAGGCGAGCTAGCGAACTCCTTCTCCTCGATATAAATATAGTCTCCGAGCACCAATTCCAGTTCGTCACTAGCTTTGGGCGCATAGCCTTGAGTCACTTTGTGGACCTGACAACAATAATAAGTATTACATTATCGCACTTGTGCATTATACAAGCTTTATCTATATGTATTTTATGTAATAGTCAATAATAACTTTATGTGTGTTTTTTTATCTCGTTTCTTATCAGTTTTAGAGTTTAGAAACGATTTATGAAATATTACTCAACCCCTTTGGGGAAAATGAGAGCAATTACATGTTGGAGTGGCATGGTTCCCACACAATCAGCTAGAGTCGATAATAAAAGTCGGTTACCAGGCACTTCTGCTTTTTAGATCATAAAATGAACGAATAAATAGGTATGTCAAAATCGGTGTTTTTTTTTAATTATTTTAAACTTTTTTTCCCGTTCCCGTTATAGGAATTTCCCGTTCCCGTATAGCCTATAGCCTTCCTCATGAATGCAGCTAAAAGAATTTTCCAAATCCGACTGGCAGTTCCAGAGATTAGCGACTCTTCAGCTGTTTTATATTAGTATAGATATTGCAGCCAATTACCTTTATCAACCGTTTCATAAAAAGCTTAGGCTTTTCATTGAACTACGCCGTTTAATCAGCAGCGGTATAAGAAACATGGGCAAATGATTTATTTATGTCAGGTCGCTGAAAAATCGGCGCAGTTAAATAAAAAGGCTAGGCCACCAATTAAACGGCTGTTTGAGTTTTCCAAACCACACAACAGAGTGCCAATTCAACAAATAAAGCATCTATCGCATTCGCATGTCAGTTGAAATCTGTCAGAAATGTATGTCAATTTAGGCCTTTTTCCGGTGACATATACAATAAATCCATCCAATCCAAAATCAATAGTTCCCAATATATCCGTGTCATAGAAAAAAATATTTTACATTTCACGCGATATTTCACAATCTAAGGGTTTGTACAGATCTGGCGAATGCGCCGCCTACGCCTGCGCGCTGCACATACATCCTCCGGCCTCCCGCCCGCTCACCCGCTCAGTTCGTTTCTGATTGCCAGAGGCTGAATACGTCTTATCAGGGAGTGGGCAGATGAAAATTGTTTGCGATTAATCGAAACCAAACAATAATGTATGTAGTACCAGTGTGTAGGTAAGGTACGTATATTTTATAGAGTGTGGGCAACAGCTAGTAAACTATAAATAAGACAGGTAAGAAGAATACAAAACAAAAAGAAATAATATTCACCTGATGATTAGCAAATCGTGGGTCTCTGGAGTAAAGCCTCAGTTCCCAGCTGGAGTGGTCCGAGGGCTGCATTTCATCCACCAAGTTCTTCAGCTCATCGTACGCGGCGACGTCGAAGTGGTACGCCAGCGTTATGTGCAGCGACTTTACGTGAGCCTCCAAGTTTATCGCTAGGTAGGACAAGGTTACATGTTAAGGTATTTTAGTAGCAGAAACCCAAAAGTTGATTGGTTGCTAATCAGTATTTTAACTAATCATATGGTTCGATTTTCTTATAAATAAGGATTTAAATGACTAGAAAGAATAGACTACTGCATACCTACATAGTTTTTTAGACAGCCTGAATAAGTATCACCATATTTAAGTCTCTTACATTAAAACAGGTCTAAATTTCTGTTAGAGCTAAGCAGAAACGCATAATTACATTTTTATTTTTGTTTTCATCCTCAAAGCAAATACATATTTCTTTTTACATTATGGCAACTCTGAATACGTGAAACGACGTCATAAAAGCGATGGCCGCACGCTATCGCCACTTGTTGAGGAATATCGATATCCTCAGATCCATAATATATACTGGGTAATTTTTTTTCCAGTGCGCAAACTTTAAGAACCACTTCTGCCCATGTAAATGAACAACTTTCCCCAAGAAAGCCATAGTCAATTCCTAAAAAAAAAATTGAGTCTCCCATACAAATTGTGGTCAGTTGATGACAATTTTGTATGGGAAGTTCAAATTTTTTTTGACCCATGGTAAAACTGAATTGCTTTGTCTTGTTAATCTTTTGTTTTTTGTATCCGCAATTTACATAATCCTTGTATAATTATGCTTGAATTAGTAGCAACTAATTAAAGCATAATTATACAGGGAGTTTTTGGATGGTACCTTGGTAGTACACTTTTTTCGATGCACGCGGACATTCGGGTTGTTTTTAATTAATTAAAAGCTTTTATTTAACTTGACTTGTATGTATGTTTACAAATCTTGCAAGTTTAATTTGACCCACTTCCCGGTATCCGATTGAGCTGAAATTTTGCATGCTGGTCCACAACCGATGACAATGCATGTTAATCATAAACGTGACCTGATGCTGCTGCCAGGATGGGCTCCGTACGAGAGATCTCCTCAGCGGTAAATAGCAAGGACACGAAATTTTGTATACGCATTCGTTTATGATAGGCAGTTGGTAGGCCCACCATCAAATAGATGCCACATCCAGGGTAGTCTATGAACTATGTAACTCCTCAATATACAACTGCTGGGACTTGAAATTTTGAATACGCATTCGTTTATGATAGGCAGTTGGTAGGCCCACCATGAAATAGATGCCACATCCAAAGGTAATAGTTTTCCCCGCTCCTTAAGTTTTTCTGTTGAAGGACTCTCCGTTTTATAGATGGACTTTCGTATTGATCGATAACTATCGATTGAAACTAAAAAAAATAAAATAATGATAAAAAAAGCTTTTATTTAAGTGCCCTAAAAAGATCAAAATAAAATTTTAAATCACATTAATTACACACTCATTTATGACTTTACAGAATTGAAATTATAATAAAAGCTTGTCGCGATGCCTAGAGGAAATCTCTACATATTCAGTCAGATGAAATTTAAATTAAGAAACATTCTGACAGATCTGCAATAAATTTCAAACCCGATAAATCCTGTGTGCAAAAAAAGTTATTCAAGGTTAAAGTTCCACATTTAAGCATTCACGGCACTTTTATTTAATTACAAACTACCTAATTATAAAATTTTAATTACAAATTGAAATTATCGCGACAAGCTTTTATTATAATTTCAATTCTGTAAAGTCATAAATTAATGTGGTTACTGTGATTTAAAATTTTATTTTGATCTTTTAAGGGCACTTAAATAAAACTTTTTTTTTAAAGTTTTTTTATCATTATTTTATTAAGATATCAACTCCGCAACAAGCATTAGGGAATATGCATGCAATTTTTTTTTTACAAAATGAACTAGGTACTTATTAGCTTTAGAAAGCACTTATGAAACAAATTTTAAAATAACTTCATCACAGTTCTATAGCTTCAAAGTTGACAATTAAAAAGAGAAGTCCGATATTATTATGGACTTTGACGTCAAAATCCATGACGCCTAAACAGCTGCCATACAAAACAGCGTTTTCGTGAGAGGGACGGATATATTCATTGTTTAAAATACTTAGTTATATCTCGTTGGTTTTTCAATCAATTTTGATTCTATTTTAACTAGTACCTATTATATTTTTGTATATTTTGAGATAAACTGTGTAGATAACAAATATTTTTTTCATGCGGAGTTGATAACTTGAAAACAACTCAATTTGAACCCTATCGGGGTCAAAATCCTAATGTACCTATATTATTTTTAAGACAAAGAAACTAGCTATCCGCCATTTTTATAAACTGCTCGAGCTATAGGTACCTAATTCCAAGATGACATAGGTTTTACTTGACTGGCACCAGTTGTATAGAAAAGCCTTGATAAGGCTAAGGTTTGCGTGCCATACTTGCACTCAAACGCACTTGCATTGGTGTGATTGAAATCTGATTCTGTGCCTAGCAATAAATTTGGTTTGTTAGGTAACACTTTCATCGGCAAACGCCCCGAATAGATACATCATTATGTCATTCGAAGAATAAATTCCTTAGGTACGAAAAAATACTCCAATCGAATGACTCAAGAAATTCCTGTTAATCTGTTAGGTGAGCTGAGAACAGTCGTACTTAGAAAAAAAAGTAAGTAGGTAAGCGCCCTTTTGGTAATGGGAGGTCAGATCTACTTATAATTATTATAAAAAAGGGTGCTTAGCTTACTTAGGTACATTTTTTTTTTAAATTGAGAATCGCAAATGGTTATCCACAGGATGTAACAAATTCAACGCAATACCTGAAAAGTATTATGAACCACACTTTGTATAGGACCAACCATGAAATCGCGAAAAAATAATTCACTAAGCAACACTCAGAAGACGGGAATAAAGCGTTGTGTATTTCGTAGATAAAATTATGTCCTTAGTACCAGAAAAATAACCATTTTACTTTCTTCGTATAGAAAACGAGTTTTATTCTGTTAATATTATTTTCTTAGTAATTTAAGAGGGTAACTGTATTGTTAAGAGCGTGTACGCCGTATGTCATTTCATACAAACTTTCAAGTCCTTATTCTTTCATATATTATTTCACAGGGAGAGAGAGAGCGATTTTAAGTCTTCTTTTGAAAGTGAAAACTCACTATATCCTTCCCCCTGAACTCTTTTTCAAAAATGTTTTCTGATAACTATCTAGCGTATGCATACCGTGTATGTATTCCCAGCGGAAAAAGGTCGATTTTCTTAATTTCAGTTAAGCAGATATTTAGTGTATGACGTCGTGTAAATGTGTATGGTAAGTACGAATTTGTGCATCCAACCATTGGGAAGTTATTCAACAAAAACTGTTTCCGCTGGAACTACGTCATCCCAGCGGCACTTTTTTTCCTAAAGACGTACAAGAAAAAAAATACATGCAATAATTAGTGTGTGACGAGAGGTAAATGTGTATGTTTAAATGAAATTTGTGTGTCTTAAAACTTCGAAGATATTCAAGTTTCCGCTGCGCTGACGTTTGGCTATTTGACGGAAATCATATAAATCGGTTTAGTGCAGAGTTGATTTTTTTTACGCACGTTGCTATGAATTTGTGTATAATGTTTGTGAAAACAGATTTTGAAAAAAGCATACCGTTTAGGAGATATACACGTAAAGGTGAAATATGGTTATTAGGTCTTAGTACTTAAAATAGGAACTTTAGAGCCTAACTTTTAACGTTTATTTGTATCTTGTAAGGGTCTACAACGTCTTGCCAAGTTTCATTTATGTGCGCTTAGTAATTAATGAGCAATGACATAATTTACTACGAATGGACCACTATATTTTATGACATCCGATTGTAGGACTTTTTAATGGAAAAGCAAAATAAAACATATTCCACTATTTAGTGTATTAATTCAACTATTCATATGTAAAATGTCAGCTCATTACGCTCAATTATTAAAGAGATATAATAAAAATACCAAAACAACCGAATTACATGGATAAACCGACCAAGTTTGAATGGCTACAAAAAAGCGGCCGTGCAGTACATAGAGCTAACGTTCTAAAATTACCAGTATAGTATCGTTATCGTGTTTAATAGATTCGTACAGGCGCGTACACAATCGTTTCGTAGAAAATAAAAGAACTGCATTAACTTTGTACTCTTAAAATTATTTATGAGTTACTGACTATTAAAATTAAAAAACATTATTAACAAAGTAATAATAACATCAAATAAAATCAAATTATTGTTGGATTTATTGTGCCGCTAACAACGCCACCACATATTGATATAAAGAATCAGTCTTTTATAAATAAGAAATACGTTTCCTTGTACTCATAACAAATGGCTAATCTAGATTTTATAAATAGTGAATTAGACTCGCTTAATGTATCTAAATCGTTTATGTGTCAACCTGATAGATGCTTGCAGATCATAAAAAACCCTACAAAGGGATTAAAAATACTACATTTAAACATACGAAGTATCTCTAAGAATTTCGATGAGGTTTCGGTGCTCATGCGGTTTTTGGGTTTCCAGTGTGATGTGCTCGTACTTTCGGAATGTTGGTTAAGCAAACTCTCACACTTGCCGACCCTGGATGGCTATACGTCTTATTCAACTAAAAATATATTTAATCAAAATGACGGATGCGCTATCTATGTTAAATCTTCCCTTAAAGCTGAAGTTAAGGAACCACTTATCGTAGACGCAAATTGTCTTATTTGTTGCATAAAGGACATTACAATAGTGGCCATTTATCGCTCCCCTTCTTTTAAAAATATTAACGACTTCGTAGATAGTCTCGATAACGTTCTCAAAGCTCGTACTTCTACCGTGGTGTTGATCGGTGATATAAATATTGACATTAAGATTGACAATAGTGATAGTCACTCGGGTGAGTATCTAACCTGTGCTGCATCCAATGGGCTTCTACCAGCTCATTTATTTCCAACACGGCTCGCAAACTGTTTGGACCATATCCTACTAAAAACAAATAAAAAATCAACTTCTTTTGTTATAGAATCATCCATTACAGATCACAAACCGCTGCTATTATATCTTCAAAGCGGGAATCCCAGCAATGCGAACATGGATATTACACGTACCAGGTCAAAAATCGATTACGACTCCGCCATAGAGGATATCAAAAGCTATAACTGGTCTCCAGTGTTGGCAATCCGTGATCCTAATCAAGCTGCTGATACGTTAGTAGAAGTTCTTACATCTACCATGAAAAAGCACACACAGGAATTTACCGTGTCCAGAAGTAAACGTAACCTGAAGCCCTGGATTACGCCAGGCTTACTCCGCTGTATTCGTCACCGTGATCGCATGCATGCCAAACTCAGAAAGTCTGAAGATAATCAATTATTAAAAATTACATATAGCCGGTATCGCAATTTCTGTAATTCTCTCTTAAAGAAACTGAAACGCTCGTACGAGAAAGAACAATTTGACAAGGCAAAAAACAATATTAAGGCGACATGGGATGTAATTAAGAAAGTATCAGATTTACAAACACGTGGCCCCCCCTCTTTTGACCTGTTGCAACTAGCTGATACTCCTAAATCTTCGTTGAATCACGTCAACAACTTTTTTATAAATGTCGGCAGTGACTTAGCGTCTAAAATTAAACAACCCGTCATGGGACCCAACATTGTGACTAACTCCAATTCTTGCAGTTCAATGGCTCTGTTTGAGGTGACTGAGAATGAAATAGATTCCATAATTTTGGGTCTCAGGTCTGATTGTGCAACTGGCGTGGACTGTATACCTTCTAAAATTATAAAAGCTTCACGTTGTGTTTTAGTTCCGATTATCACGCATGTCTGTAACATTTCTATTGGTGCTGGTGTCTTCCCAAAGTCTTTTAAGAAAGCATTAGTTCATCCCATTTATAAGTCTGGGCGCAAAGATGATGTAAATAATTACCGTCCGATTTCGATATTAACGGCTGTCTCAAAGATCTTGGAACGCGTACTAAATAGAAATCTGACCAGTTATCTCAAGGCGAATAGTATCCTGGCCGATAACCAATATGGTTTCAAAAATGGAGTAAGTTCCGAAGATGCAGTTATGGCCTTGTCTGATCACGTAGCAAGGACGCTTGACAGAAAACGCAGGTGCTTAGGAATTTTCCTTGACCTATCGAAGGCATTTGACACCGTTTCTGTCCCAGTCCTATTGAAAAAAATGGAAAACATTGGGATTCGGGGTCTCGCTTTGAAAATCTTTGCAGACTACCTTAGTGATCGTACCCAAAAGGTGAAAATCGGTCCGCACGAAAGTGACGACCTCTTCATCACGTACGGTGTTCCGCAAGGCAGCATTTTGGGGCCTACCCTCTTTCTCATTTATATAAATGACCTATGCAAACTGCCTCTTGAAAGTTGTCGGATTTTTACGTATGCCGACGATACCGCCCTTATAATAGATGGTGCTGACTGGTTGCAGACATATCAAAACGCCGAGGCTGCGCTTTCCAGGGTGATGAACTGGCTGGCAGATAATTTACTTACATTAAATCTTGAGAAAACTGTGTACGTTCCCTTTGTCATTAGGTCAAATCTGAGCCCACCAATTTCTCTTACCCTGCATGCGCATACCTGTACGCCTGTAACGCAATGTAGTTGCCTATCTCTTACTAAATCTTCTTATGTAAGGTATCTAGGAGTACTCATTGACCATCATCTGAACTGGCACCCACAAATAGACAAAGTAACGTCTCGATTACGAAAGCTGATCTACGTTTTTAAGAAGCTTCGAAACTCTGCTGATCGTAATACCCTTAAATTAGTATATTTTTCACTGTGTCAGTCCGTCCTATCATACTGCTTACCTGTTTGGGGAAATGCCACTAAAAACGTCTTCATCCGCTTAGAGAGGGCGCAGAGAGCTGTCCTGAAGGTGATGTGCTTTCGTCCACGACGGTATCCAACAGTGCGGCTTTATGCTGACCTCAAAGTACTCACAGTCAGGCAACTTTATGTACTGCTGACGACTCTTCGCAAACACTCAGCACGTCCCCTCACGGAGCCGACTGGCCGACATAAACATAACATTTTCCCATTGGAACGCCATAGAACTGCCTTTGCTAAACGTCAGTTTTATGTTAATAGCGTTAAATTGTATAACACCCTAAACAAAAAGTTAAACATTCATTCGTACACAAAAACCAAATGTAAAAATGAACTTATTGATTATCTTCAAACACTTAATTTTGATTACACTGAGAACCTTTTGCTAGGTAACTTACAGTGATAAGTACAAACACCCCTACACAGACACATCTCACTCACACACTAACTTACATCACTACACTATACGCTTAACTTTTAACTTAAAATTTTATGAAATGAAATTATTATTATTATTTTTAAATGAATTAATTAATATGAATATATAATCATAAATACTATTACTGCGATCTTTCGCACTTTATATTGTAAAAAACCATTATATATTTTACCATGGCTACATATATTTTATGGCTTTGTTGCCTCGGAGGATCACTGACTCCTAAGACACAGGCACATACACCTAGTTTAGGAGTCAGAGTATTTAAGAATGTTGTTTTTTAAGCCTTTAATGTTTCAGCCCTAATGTGAACATTGTAATTATTGGTGAAATAAATGATTATTATTATTATTACGTTGCCTACTGTAAAAGCTCAAATACTTATGTATAGGTAAATCTTAGGTATTAAGTACCTACTAGTAAATTTTCGGAAGTTGGTCTTCTCGTTCGAGCTTTTACAGCAACAAATAAGTATGTCTTACAATCACAGAATCACAGATCAGTACTAAGTAATTGACTCAATTTGAAGGTAGGTTTATAGTGTAGTGGAGTACCGACCTACTTACCTACGTTCTAGCGCATATTCTTACGGGAACGTGAATACCTACGGGAACGGGAATTCCAACGGGAAAAAACGGGATATGCGCGTACGAAGTCGCGGGCAACAGCTTGTATTATATAAAAATGCGGGCGGGGCTTGACTGTTGTTCTGTGTTTCGCGCTTGCAATGCCTGACAGATTAAAAATAAGTAGGTACCTACGTAATATTATTGCGGGATTATACCTATTAATTGTCGTTTGAATAAATGCAAACAAGAACAAACGAAATTCTCGTTTCACACTTCAAAGTACCTACCTAGAAAATAAAAGGTACCTACACATATTATTATTCGAAACAAGTTCGAATAAGAGACTGCAACTTTCATCAAATAACTATAGGTATTTACATGGCTGTCATAAACACTGTATGCACTGGAATCTGTACATAGCAGATATAGACAACTTTTAGTCTTTCGGCGTCGTCGAAATGTTAGTAACAAAATACAGTTGTCACTTGAACCTATATACCTACCTTCTAACAGATAACATTTTCATGAGGTATTTTATTAGGAAGTACTTACCTTGTTTATTTTTTAATCATTGTCACTACTGGCTCAATAAGTATGTCACAGTCACTTACACTATGTCAATAACCGAGTCCAATAGGTACATAATATTAGGTTGCGGCAAAATAAACAGCGCATACGCACGTTGTCCTTGGGTGCACATTTGTGACTGATAAACAAAACAGAACAGGAAGCACGCGCATAACTACTACCCGTACGCGTTAACTTGGCACCTGGCTCGACACATTTCGAATGACGTGTTAATTAAAATTGAACAATTCAATTTCGATGTACCTAAATAATATAATCGCAATGGTAACAGTGATGCCAAGTAAAGCGCTTCGAAACGTATCGAGCCAGGTCAAGAATTGTGTTCCGACCTGTACTATTCCAATAATGGTAAAACACTGGAAATTCTAGAACGTTAGCTCTATGTACTGCACGGCCGCTTTTTTGTAGCCATTCAAACTTGGTCGGTTTATCCATGTAATTCGGTTGTTTTGGTATTTTTATTATATCTCTTTAATAATTGAGCGTAATGAGCTGAAATTTTACATATGAATAGTTGAATTAATACACTAAATAGTGGAATATGTTTTATTTTGCTTTTCCATTAAAAAGTCCTACAATCGGATGTCATAAAATATAGTGGTCCATTTGAAGTTTTAAGACACACAAATTTCATTTAAACATACACATTTACCTCTCGTCACACACTAATTATTGCATGTATTTTTTTCTTGTACGTCATTAGAAAAAAAAAAGTGCCGCTGGGATGACGTAGTTCCAGCGGAAACAGTTTTTGTTGAATAACTCCCCAATGGTTGGATGCACAAATTCGTACTTACCATACACATTTACACGACGTCATACACTAAATATCTGCTTAACTGAAATTAAGAAAATCGACCTTTTTCCGCTGGGAATACACACACATGCATACCTACCTACCAAGTTTCGTTAAAATTGGTTCATTCATTTTGAAGAATAAGGACTTGAAAGTTTGTATGAAATGATATACGGCGTACACGCTCTTAAGGCCAGGTTTTCTGGAAAAACGTTGTTTTGCATTGTGTAAAATTGTGTTTTATTCGTAAACAACACGGATTTAAATTTTGAAAAAAATATATTACATATTTCACACTTCGATCTTGCGATTTCGGCCGTGCGATACACGATTACTTGCACTTTACTGCATCCAATAAAATCGCAAAGACAAGTCAAAATCAAGATGTAATTATCATTTCATTTGAGTTATATAAGGTTTTGAGTAATAAAACTTATACCACAATAAAGGTCGTAAAAAATGTGATATAAATCGGCCGTCATAATGTGAAATATGAAAACACGTATCCCACTAATTCCAAAATCAAGTGATTTTGTCGTTTCATGAGCGCGCCCCGTGTCATTTAGTCCCGAGCGGAACGTGTTGGAGGTCGGACGTGTGCCAAATTTTTGCGATCCCGCCACCCCCGCTAAGTTCTGTTACTGGCTAAGCCTAAATTGATTACCGCTCTAGCACTGCCGGCACACCAGTGTGCCGCGAATTTAATGTTTATGTTTATTTACGTAAGATTTATTTTTTATTTTGGAATTTTCACGTGTCGAGTGGTTAAATAATAATACTTGTATACAATTTAGTGTTCAAACAGTTGTAATATAGTTAGTTTTTATTAGATGTAGCTATAATTTTGTAAAAAAAAATGGGGGAAAAAAAAGTTGTCACGGCTCTTCGTTGCAGCGGTGACTACTTTTTTTATAAACTTTGGCTGAATAAACAAAAAGGTATATAGGTATATACATCATTTACTTTACTAACTAGGTAAGTACCGACACGAAACAGATAATTTTCCACACCGCAAACATGTGTGTAAACAGTTTAATTTAAACCTTATTTCAGTACGCATAAAGACGTGCGCTTTAGTGGTTTAGTTTTCGCGCGGAATAGATTTACCAACCGCATCGAGTATGTAAAACAATTGAATTTGAACCCTATTTCAGAGTGCATAAAGTCACCTCGCGCGCACATGATACAATGATTTACTGTTTTCAAATGTCAAATAGGTAGTTCACCCCGCTACGTTAGTCTTGATGGTTTCGGAGAGTTTGTGTAAGTCTTATAATATTTGTTATTTATTAGAAATGTCCGTTTTCACTTATCTTACTCCTAAACAAATGCAAAAATAATAGCTCGTATTTCCTACATGAGAGTTGAATATCGGTGCAATAATGTTGTGGTGTTCATGTAGAGAAGAAATATAAGTGTAGTTATACGCTAGGTGGGTACCTACTCACAGCCACCACAACACAACAAATAATAATATTTATGGTGTCCGCAACGTTTGTGTAGGTCTCGTCTATGCCAAACAATACGCGCAGCGCACTCGTGAGTCGCGTGCCATAGTGTAAAAGTGTTACAGTATGACCATTTCCTATGAAAATATTATAATAACATACTTTTGGGAACGTTTAGGCTACCGGACCAGCTCATTTATGCGCTGTACACTAGAGTCCATCCTCTTACTAATTACTAACAATGTATCAAGTTATGACAAGACATAAAAAAAACTATGTGGTCAGTTTGGATAGTTTTTCCAATCCAATGCGTTACTTTATCGGTGTTTATTGGCAAGAGGAAAAATGTATAGAAATTATAAATTACATACACTAAACTGTTTTTAATTGACTATTGTATTGTATATTATTAACCGACTTCCAAAAAAGAAGAGGTTCTCAAATCGACTGTTTTTTTTGTTGTATGTTTGCTCAGCGATATTTTCGCCAATTAACGAATTTTAGCCAGTTGCATTGGTAACTTTTATTATGTTAACTATTTGATTAAAAAATATAAAAACGTTTTTGTTTTTTTTTAAATAGCATCTAGGCAAATTCCAAACCATTTATACTTCTAAGCTTTCTTGAATTATAATATTCAAGAATTGTAACATAATTTTCCTAAAGTAAGTGTGCCTACCTACTACTTGATTTTTACGAAGGTATCGCACCAAAGCCAAATAGCGCGCGACGCGTATTTTTGTATCGTACTCGTATTCATAATTTTCGTGTCAGTCAGATTTTAAATCCACCATATACTCTAAAATAAATAAGTATTATTACTGATTTTTAATGATTAGTAATTGGATTCAAGTTTGTACAATACGTACTTAATCCATCTATAACCTTAAAAAATACTTAATAGAAAAATAAAACAAAATAATCTTATACTAATCAATTCAATTTGATCTACTGCATTACTTTATCCTGTGACGGAACTTAGTACCTACCCGAGTCCGTGAACTCATGAGCGAGCGGTGCGCTTGGTGCGCGCGTCTCCCGCGCATCGTAACTTATTACGTATTGCTACTCCTTGCGGGGCCTGGGGTAAGCGTTAGATGCCTACGCGCTCAAGTCAGGCTCGCCTTAATATACATGTCGTTCATTGACATTGTCTCGATTTTGCGTTACAACTCCGGTCTAGTTTCGTCTTATTTGGGTAGGTAAGGTTATTTCTTAACACAAAATCTTTTAAGGAAGTGAGCGCACCCAGCGCCCAAGAAATTGCTTGAACAGAAAGTTTTATCAAGTAGGTAGGTAAAATGATCATTCACAAATATTCACAACATAGGTAACAATAAAATTGCAGTAAAATTGTGCTAAGCATGTCCATTCCGAAAGGGTTAAATAGTAAAAGTTGTTCATAATAATAAGTGCAATGACCCATTTTCAGATTTTGCGTTTAATAGTTAGTTAAAACCTTGTATAACTCAATTCCTGTCGAATTCGGTTTCAATTCTTTAGATACCTATCATAAAGTGTGTATAAGGAACAGATTACGAATGTTCCAAATGGAACACAAAGGTGTCGGGTATTTAGGAATTAAGTACTCCCTCACCTTCGTGTTGATAGATCGTAATAACGTTCAGGTTTTATTTCACTTTGCGCAGTTATTATGTTAAAATAACCAGGTTCTATCATAGTCTATTTACGAAGCATACTCGCGTTTTTAAATCTCTACACTGGAACCCTTAGAAAATGCAGATTAGTCTCTAGCTAGATTACCTTGTGTAAACCCACATAAGTTGTATAATGCGTTCAGTCAGCTATACGACCGGCTATTACTTTACTTATATGTCAGTGATTTTTAAAATAGACTGACTCTCAAACTTGGCAGAAATTTTGACAGGAAATCTGACAAAATGTTCTGACTTTCACTTTTCAGAATATTCTGGCAGGACGACAGGACTTCAGGGCGATTAGAAAAGCCGATTTATGGGAAATTAACTTATGACATACTTTAGAAGTTATTTTTAAAAATACTTTAAATTAACTTATCACCCTGTATATATGAATTGATTGATGAAATAAAACTTAAGCGTCAAACTTAGCGCCTATCAATTTTTTTAAAAGTTAGTTTTAAAAATACTTAATTTACAAAATCAATCCAAATTGTAATACTTAAAATATCACCTTATTTAACAATGTTAACATGCATTTTTGATTTAAATGAATTAATATCAAACAATGATTAGACAAACACAAAAGTATTTCATAAATATTATAGGCAAAACATAGTAAAAACAATATTTACCTGAAAAGAGCGTTGGACATGCTCAAGGAGTCTTCTACTTCTCTAGCCTATGAATAGCAGATAAATAAAATAACAAATTAAAATAAAATGGTTAAATGAAGGAAAATAATACTAAAAAAGAAGCGCTGCAGAAGAAAGAATAAATTAATAACCACCAAGAAAGAGTTCTAATAAATATTTAAACAAATCTCATTATTTACAAAAACTCTCATAATTGAAAAAATAATTTTTTCACTGTTTTTCTAAATGACATAAAAGTATGCATTTTATTTGCAAAACATTGTACAATGTGAAACAAACAAATGTATCCTTAGTGCTTTCTTTACATTATCTAAGTAAGTAAAAATTACAAAAATGTTGTTGTTGACAACCCAAAACCGTTTAAAAAAACCAGAAATGAAAAAGCATACAATAACACCCATGAAATGCTAGACATTGTTGAAGAAGCGAGTCTTAAGGACACTCTTACATTTGATAGGTTTCTCTTGAGGCACAGTACACCACGGGAAACACGTTCCCAACGCATCCAGATGCTCATATGTATCCACCATTACACCCACTATAAAATAATGTTAGGGGATGTTTAATAATACATATACATAATAATATGAGTATACAGGTTCTAGTCTCTACAGGGGGTTTTGTATAGGAAATAGTATGGGAGTGTGTTTCATTATAAATTATACAGGGATGTTCTAGGCCAAACAGTGAAAAGAAACTAACAACACTGAAAATAAAACAAAACATATTTTTTTGGAAATAAATAGTGTAATAAAATCGATTACAAAAAACTACCCTGTATAATATAGTAATGAAATCTTCCGTAGCTAAATAATTAATATCTAAAGTAATATTTAATACTCACAGACAGAAGACACCTGTTTCACATACTGAACTGCTATTCTTTTCAGATAGTCTGCATGTTCCTCAGAGACAAACAGTGCCATGAAGTTGTGTGACACATAGGGCTCCAGCTTCAGGGGGCAGTTCGGAGGGTCCCCCACATTCTCCACCACATGTTTCACTGCTTTACCTAGTTGCAGGGATGTCTCATCTGGTGCCTACATTAATTTATTTTAATTTTAAATAGTTATAATAATTACTTGGTGAATTATTAATTTAAAGTAGACCAGGTATGCATAGGTTGAGTGATGCATATAAATAAACATTCAAAAGAAAAGAGAATAAAACATAAAATTTGTCTTTGATTTATCAGCATCACAAACCAAGAGTCCTGTTCTTATTTACTAAAGTGTAACTAAGAGTTACAATACTCACCTTGAAAAATGAAACAAGTGTAATATGAGGAGGAAAGTTATGAGCTCCATTCCAACCAGAGATCTCTTTAGATTTGTCCCAGAACTCAAGCAGCTGACTAAGCAACGGTCCTGTGGGGCTGGCATAGAAGATGTATTCTCTAGGCTCGTCGGAATCAATGTAGGCATCATTAACATGAGTCAGAAGCCAATCAGATGCCAATTGGACACTGCGGTTACCAGTTGCAGATAGTGCCTTTAGTCTGCAAATAATGAGCAGGTTACTTCTGTAGGATCAGCGAAAAAAGCGATACATTTAAAATTAACGAAATATTTAATTTAAATTATTCTACCGCAAGATTCCAAGGACTTGATTACGCATCGAGCCTTTAATGTACTTAATTGATATACCTAAGAGGCAAGGAAGGTTTCTGTCAGAGGGTGAACTTGTTTCAGGAGAAAGACCCCATACAATAATTAATTAACTACGTGTACGAAAATATTGTTGATTAAAATGAGAAATATGTGACTTACGCCCGGTGCCTCGGAAATCCCATTTGTAAAAGTATTTGAAGCGGAGAGGCATCTTGTTTTGCTTTACTTGAAGAGGATACTTTTCGAGGGGGAAGATTAGCCATTTTCACAAAATGACTTCGAAAATTACGCCAAACTCGCTGCATAAAAACAATCCATGAAAAGTGAAATTGTCATCAATCAAACAAACATTACAACACAGTAACTGTCAAACTAATTTGACACTGACTGACTGTCAAAATAATATGTTAGGCCCCAAGACAGATGTACGTTTGCCCAGCACGGCCCCCCAGAATTTGCGAATTAGGTGTGCACCTAAGGTGTGCACCTAAGGTGTGCACCAATGCAATGTACTCGCCTCTAGGAGTATATGTACCGGTTTCTTTTTCAATGTACCTCTGTACTTTTGAAGAAATATGCAAAAAAAGGGGGCCGTGCCAGCCAAACGTTTTCAGCACGGCCCTCGGTGCAACTTGAAAAATAAATAGCGTATTCAAAAGTTTCTTAAACTCAACGAATGTACCCTATTAACACATTATATGTACCGCAACAGATACTGTGAATTCGTAAAAACAAATACCTATTATATAGACGTAGATAGGGGGCCGTGCTGGAAATAAGGAATATAAGAAAATATCTAAAAAAGGCAAGATAACCTTAGCCAAAAACTATTAAAATATAATTGATTTTTGGGAAGTAACATATGTAACGCATTGGTGTCTCATACAACTTGCTAAATTTGAAAAATAAATCAATTTTAGTTCATTCAGCACGGCCCTCTATATTTGCCTATATCTTTTTAAACATGACATGTTTCTTTACAAAATTCGACTACCTGAATTACGTGCAGGAGTACATTCGTTCCACATAAATTGCGATTCTGCTGTATCAGTACTTTAAAAGATAAATTGGATCAAACATATCACATAATACAACTGATGGGGTGACCATGATTCCATATATTAGGTAGGTACATATTCTGTACCTATATTAATAAAATTATGTGACTACATTAAAATAAACATTCTTTTTTAACGGGAACCGATCACTTTTCCAAATTGTTTTTGTTGGAGTTTCATTTTACTGAAAACTATTGACCGACGTCTTTTTGCCGTATGCATTATTTGACATACTTTTAGATCATCGAAGTATCATGTGCCATAGGTATTATTTTACTGAGCTAAATTTCGTCGATTTACAAATTAACTTTTTGCTATTGGCCGAAGCCTCTTTTGAACTTTTTTCATGTGCCAGATTTTCACCACACCGAAACAACATTTTACGGAACATTATTTGGTCACAAATATATAGCCGGTTACTTGGTAGCATTTTCAAACATTAAATTAAAAAAGTGTCATAAAAAGTCAATATGTTGTGCTATTTATTTACTTGCATGCTGCATGCCTGCTTGTACGCTGCATGCTTGAAGCAAGCATCCTTGTTTGCATGCTTCTTATCAACTTTTGTCCATAATCAACTGTTTTATTATGTGTCATTACAATTAAATATTTAATTTGAATGTTCGGAAACATAATACTTCGAACAAATGTTATTTCGGCTAAGTGTAACTTCTACTAAAAATTTTTTTCGACCTAATGAAACCTTGGAGTAACGAAAAAAAATCGAATTGATAATAGTCAACTGACAAACGTGACTTCGATGAAGTAAAAAAAAAACGAAACGCCAAACTTTTCAACTATTGTGTTGAAAAGTTTTAGTTGAAATGAAATTCGGTCAAATATTTTTTGGGTTTATGATAGGTAACCCTTTTTTACAATTTGTTTTTTTTCTTCCAATTTAATATTATCGATTACATCTTGCTCAGACCTGGTCGCTCACCGAGTCGCAAAAGTTCCGCCTTGGAGTTTGCCAAAGAGCGATGGAACGCAGCATTCTGAACGTAAAAAGACAGGACAGAATTAGAAACACCACGCTGCGTTCCAAAACGGGAATAATGGATGTAGGTAAGAAGGCTGCCAGGCTGAAATGGGATTGGGCGGGTCACGTTGGTCGCATGCATTGTGACCGTTGGGCAAAAGTCTCCACACAATGGGTGCCCGAAGATGGACGGCGTCGCCGAGGCAGGCCCAGAAAGACAAGAGAAAGAGGTGGCGAGACGACCTGGACGCGTACCATGAGGGCTGGTACGAGTTGGCACGTCAAAAGAATTGTTGGAAAGACTTGGGGGAGGCCTTTGCCCAGCAGTGAGACAGCCTGGGCTAAAAAAAAAAAACATCTTGTAAAGGAATTATATTAGTTAAAACTTGTCGTGTGCGGTCGCTATTAGTTCACTGATGCTACCGTAATTTTTGAAGATGTGCTGGTATCGCGGTTACTTCATGTTGCACTCAAGTGTTTATTGATCAAGTTTAAACTGATATAATTCCTTTACAAGATGTCATCGATAATATTAATTTCGAAGAAAAAAAAAACAATATGTAAAAAAGAATTTTTTCACATAATTTTATAATTATAGGTACAGAATATGTACCTACCTAATATATGGAATCATGGTCACCCCATCAGTTGTATTATGTGATATTTTTGATCCAATTTATCTTTTAAAGTACTGATACAGCAGAATCGCAAATTATGTGGAACGAATGTACTCCTGCACATAATTCAGGTAGTCGAATTTTGTAAAGAAACATGCCATGTTTAAAAAGATATAGGCAAATATAGAGGGCCGTGCTGAATGAACTAAAATTGGTTTATTTTTCAAATTTAGCAAGTTGTACGAGACACCAATGCGTTACATATGTTACTTGCCAAAAATCAATTATATTTTAATAGTTTTTGGCTAAGGTTGTCTTCTCTTTTTTAGATATTTTCTTAGGTATATTCCTTATTTCCAGCACGGCCCCCTATCTACGTCTATAATATAATATTTGTTTTTACGAATTCACAGTATCTGTTGCGGCACATATAATGGGTACATTCGTTGAATTTAAGAAACTTTTGAATACGCTATTTATTTTTCAAGTTACACGAGGGCCGTGCTGAAAACGTTTGGCTGGCACGGCCCCCTTTTTTTGCATATTTCTTCAAAAGTACAGAGGTACATTGAAAAAGAAACCGGTACATATACTCCTAGAGGCGAGTACATTGCATTGGTGCACACCTAATTCGCAAATTCTGGGGGGCCGTGCTGGGCAAACGTACATCAAGACAGACTATACAGAGATCAATCGCTCCGGGACTAAGTTTCGGGATCCGAAGTCCACCAAGCATGAACTTGGGAAATTCAGCCATTAGAATATTTATGCCTCTAGCTAGGATTTTCATCATGGAGAAAAGAGTCAAAGTCAAAGCATTTATTTCAATACCAATACCATTCAATACCATTTACAGGCAATTTTGAATTGTCAGATGAAGCTATATATGCCATGGACTTTTATAAATCCATGATATTGCACGTTCCATCCAAAGCGTAGATCTCTATGGAGAAGAACGTACAAGAAACTCCATGGACACTCTTTTAAATCAATAAAATGTTACAAAGTTGTGGTTACATTGTTTTTGTTGAAATTAATTCATATTATGAGAACGATGTAGAACGACGTGCACGACAAATGCTAATGGATTAGTTTTTGCGCTCTAATGGCTGTGGAGCAGGACCAGCATTTAGCCAAGCATTTTTATCTTCAATGTAACCCCCCAACTTGTAATATACTTGCCTGCATAACGTGCGTTTGTCACAAGATTTAAATTTCGTTTCATTCAGTTCTAATATATGGGGAGGAATTTTATAACCCCATGAAAGATGTTGCTACTTTAGCCAGTCTGAAACCTGGTTGAACTAATTGATCCCTATTTCTAGTAACATAATTATGTCTGTCACCTCGTTTATTGAAAATATGTAGACTCTTTCTAACGGCAAGGTACTGTCATGATGTTAATTTCCTTAAACAGTTCCCTTAGAGAACCGCGCCGGCGGAGATTGTAAATGGCTCTGATAGCTCTTTTCTGCAGAATTAAAATGGATTCGATGTCTGCAGCCCGTCCCCACAGTAAGATACCGTAAGACATGATACTATGAAAGTAACTAAAATAGACCAGTCTCGCGGTATCAACATCAATCAATTGGCGGATGTTTCTAACAGCATATGCTGCTGAACCTAGCTGTCCTGCAAGCGACGTTAAATGGACCCCATTGTAGCCTTGAGTCAAGCGTAATCCCCAGGAAATCCCGATGAATTGACACCGTTTACTTGAACTATTTGCTGTATATCATTTAAATAAGATTTAATAAGGCCTAAAGCTGTTTTGCCCAGTCCGTAATGTCCAAGTTTCAAGAGTAATGTTTCGTGATTTACACAATCAAACGCCTTAGATAGATCACAGAAGATGCCTATGGCATGGTGTGCCTCCTCCCACGCATTAAAGATGTGCTTCAATAAGGTGACACCAGCGTCAGTTGTACAACGTCCTTTGGTGAAATCATATTGTTTATCATGCAAGATTAAATTATTCGTGTTAAAATAATAAAGCATTTGATTAAGCATCACTTTTTCAAACACCTTTCTGAACATCGGCAACACGGATACTGGTCTATAATTATTTGAGTCTTTACTGTCCCCTGTGCTTTGAAAAGTGGTATAACCTTACTGAATTTAATTCCTTGATCCAACAACACATTAAATAAAGCTAAGGAAGGTGCTATAGTCTCAATAATTGAGGTAAAAACTTTGATAGACAATCCCCATAAATATGTAGGTATGAATTTTTTTGAATCTCTGTGGCATAAAAGATATTCTTCTCGTACATGATATTCTCCTTCTTCTTAACGCGATTTCGGAATGTCATGTCATGAACCCATAGTCTCGGCTTTTTTTAATTTCATTAGCCGTTCTTCTGCCTCTTAAAGTAGTGACACTAAGATCACGTCCTCATAAACATCCATCGCGTTCAGAGGTTGCCGTTTGGACGTAGCGGAACAGAGAGTAAAGTCCCGCATACCTCCGTTGAAAAGGGAGGATCCTCCGGACGGTTGTTGAGTCTGGTGGGCAACTGCCCGGCAGTTGATATTCGGGCTTTGCATTTAAGTTCTAATCGCACGGTACCTAAACTTTGATATCGCGATTTAGGATTTTGTCCAGTTAGTTCGCAGCTGTCGAGATAGATGGCGCTGCGAATCTCATTTGTTGATTCTGCTACGTTGATTTTTTGTGGCGGTATTAAAGTCGCCTACATCACTCCCCTCAGGAGACCGGAGGCCGATAGTGGATGAGTCGTACATACATCTTGAGATGCTTGCCAGGCCAGTGAAAGGTTGGTTCCAGTGAGTCGGAACCGGAAGTCGCAGAGTTCTCGGTGAGTCGGAACTATCTGCTGCTGGCGTGACTGCTGGCGTCGACCAGGAGAGGTTCTTCAAGGCTCTGCATGTGACTGGCCGAAGGTGCAGTGTGCTTGCCAAGGTGGGTCGGAGCTGTGCGACGTGCTGACGTGACTGCTGGCGTCGACCAGGAGAGGTTCTTCAAGGCTCTTCATGTGACCGGCTGAAGATGCAGTGTGCTTGCCAAGGTGGGTTGGAGCTGTACGACGTGCTGACGTGACTGCTGGCGTCGACCAGGAGAGGTTCTTTAAGGCTCTTCATGTGACTGGCCGAAAGTGCAGTGTGCTTGCCAAGGTCGCTGTTGAGGTTGATGATAGAGGCTGAGGATTCTGACCAGGAATGCGCGTACGCTGCATGCTGGTGGTCAGCATACCCGTAGAAGCCGAGGGTACTGGCTGGCTGTATGACTCGCTGCTCGAAAGCTTGAGGTCACGATGAGGAGAAGTGATGATGATGATGATGACGTCATGATGGAGTAGCTGCACAAAGGCTGCGCTGACGTTCAATGTCGAGGGTCACCAGTTTGGAGGTAGCGGAACAGAGAGTAAAGTCCCACATACCTCCGTTGAAAAGGGAGGATCCTTCGACCAGACGGTTGTTGATGTCTGGTGGGCAACTGCCTGACAGTTGATATTCGGGCTTTGCTTTGCTTTTGCTTTATCTCGCGGCACACATCCTCTCCCACCTCTCCTTTTCCTTTTTCGGTCAACTAAGGGACAAAACTGTCGCGCCGCTGCAGTTCTAGTGCGGTATTCCGAACTTCATCAATGAGTGTCGCGTCGCTCCGCTGCAGCGCAGTTCCGCCTAGTGCGGTCTTACCTTTACGATTGGTCCCGAGCCCGAACTAAGAACAACTGTCAAATCGTGTTGGCATTCATTCTTAGTTCGGGTTCGGGACTAATCGTGAGTCCGTACGTGATACGGAATTACGGAGTAGAAAACGCCCGACACTAAGGCCGAAACTACGGACTTCGGGCTGACATTAGCGGGCGAAGATTAATCGAGCCGGATTGTGTTGTTCTCTGTTGTGCGGTGAGACTTATTTAAAATGGAGGAAGTAGTGGCGTTTCATTATATGTCGTTAAATTATTATTAATTACAATTGTACGAGGTATCTGTTAAAAAGTAATATGAAAAAGAGAAGAAAGAGGAGATGGTGGATGAATACTATTCATAGAAACTGAACGCTCCATAATGTATAACTCCATAGTACTCCACTCCACTCCATAGTGTATAAAAAAAAACCGGCCAAGTGCGAGTCGGACTCGCGCACGGAGGGTTCCGTACCATTATCTATGAAAAACGGCAAAAAAACGTTTGTTGTATGGGAGCCCCACTTAAATATTTATTTTATTCTGCTATTAGTATTTGTTGTTATATCGGCAACAGAAATACATCATCTGTGAAAATTATATTTGAGTTGATTGAATGAAAGAAAAAACTACTTACTAGATCTCGTTCAAACCAATTTTTGGTGAAAGTTTACATGATAATGTAAACTTTCACCAAAAATTTTCACGTTTTATTATTCTCTTATTTTAGATGTTACAGGGGGGGGGGGGGGGACATATTTTACCACTTTGGAAGTGTCTCTCGCGCAAACTGTTCAGTTTCGAAAAACATTATATTAGAAACCTCCAAATCATTTTGAAAGACCTATCCATAGATACCCCACTCGTATGGGTTTGATGACAATTTTTTGAGTTTTACAGCTAAGTATGGGGAACCCCCAAAATGTATTGTTTTTTTTCTATTTTTGTGTGAAAATCTTAATGCGGTTCACAGAATACATTTACTTACCAAGTTTCAACAATATAGTTCTAATAGTTTTGGAAAAAAGTGGCTGTGACATACGGACGGACAGACAGACATGACGAATCCATAAGGGTTCCGTTTTTGCCATTTGGCTACGGAACCCTAACGCACGTCCGGCCCGCTACAACGTCTGGACGACACTAGTACTCTGTGCACTGAAGTAATGTAGGCACAGAACACTTATACTAGGGAGAACGTGGGTGTAGCCACCCAAGCGAATATTGTCGCGACAAATCCCTTTGTTGCGCGCCAGTTTTACCGACAGTGCCCATTAGTACATTGTCCTCGCCCGAATACTGCACGTTGCAACGATCTACCCGGCCCATGGACTTATTTTATAAGTTCATGACTCTCTCGGTAAAGAGTGGAGCTGGAGAATTTGATTGTATAGTAGTCAGCCTTCTCGGCAAGCTTCGCTGTGGTAGACCACAGCGAAGCTTGCCGAAAAGGCTGACTCAATATTTGCTGCCAAATAGGTACTCCAACAAACCTCCCATATTGATATTATAGTCTGCAGCAAACATTAGAATGTATAACACCCGCTTTTGCAAAACAAAAATTATAAGGACGTAAGACTTGGCAATATGGTCAAAAGACTATAAGCCTTCCTTTCGAAGCAGTTCGAAGTACTTAATTTAAAAAAAAACATTCAATCGATTTATTTTTCTTGTTGTGGTGATTTCCGTCGCAGTAATATTAGGTATATTTTATTGCAATAATTTTGTGAATACAGCCGTAACGAAATGTATCTCAGATATTATTTGAATGAAAAGGGTGACAGGCAGTACACATTAGCGGTAAGCTTAATTGTTACTTTTTATAACCTAAAAATCACGTGTTTGTTTACAACAGTGAGTGTTTACAAAATATTTTGTATTCTAAGCACTCCGCTCAGAACAAAGTAGTATCTTTTTGTAATTAGAACTTATGAAACTAGGTAATAAGTAAACCCTCGACTGTAGGTATGAGTTTCGTTAAAAACAAACAATCCATGAAATAAGCTTCGAGTCAGACCACCCTAATTTCTGTAATGATTGGTTTCTTACTAAAAAACCAATCATTAGTCTTAGATCAATGAATCTAATGATAAACACGTTTTATTATTTTCAGACCATTGATCCTTATGGCAAACCTACAATATCTGCTCATCCAGGTAAATACAATTTTCATTATTGATGTTCTACTCTAGTACACAAACAATGTTTGTAAGGCTGAAGATATCTGTTTTATGTTGAATGTCCTTTCACAATGACAATATTCATGATTGAATGCACTATCCAAAGTTAAGGACGCGTTTACAAATGGGTAGTCAAATCATTACTTTTTTAAACAAAAGTATGTTTATTAAATAAAATGCTTTGCGTTCTTAAAATGTTTTTTAAACAGTTTCTCAATAAATGTACCGAAGTGATTTTTTTTACTTCGGTACATTTATTGAGAAAATGTACCTATCTAAAATTATATTTATAGTTCAGAATCGTACCATGCACATCTATCAACAATTCTTGGGAAAAACATTTTAAGAATGCAAAGCATTTCATTGAATAAACATACTTTTGTGTAAAAAAGTAATGATTTGACTGCCCATTTGTAAATGCGTCCTTAATTGAAGAAAAGCGAATGTTTGAGCTGAAACTATATTTTAATTAGGTTTAAATGAAGCCAATGATAAAGAAAACAAAAGTCATTGTTTGCATACTAATGTACCTTTTCATTTTCAGCTCGCTTCTCCCCTGAAGACAAGTACTCCAGACATAGAATAATAATCAAGAAGAGGTTCGGACTTCTTCTCACACAGCAACCTGAACCTGTGTTATAGGATGTTAATAAAATAAGTTAATTTTAAGTTGCTCTTCTAGTTTTATTCCATTACCCTAATTTATAATAATATTATAAATCTGAAGAATTTGTTTGTTTGAACTCGCTAATCTCTGGAACCACGGGAGGTTACTCGGGAAAGGGAAATTCCTACTGGATACCTACACATATGAAGTCGTGGGCAAAAGCTAGTAAGTCTATAATAATCTAATAAACAAATTCCATAATCCAATCTGCCTAGCTTTGTGCCCACCCCAGAATGTTTGGGCTTTGGGGGCTGATCCCAAATCATATGTCAAATTGACAAACCTATTATCCATATATTCTAGTATGTTTGTTACGCTAAAACGGCTGAACGGAATTTGGCAGGTGTATAGGTACATCTGCCAAATTTCATGACGATCCGTTCAGCCTGGGATGTGGAAAAGGACATAGGCTACATTTTTTGCGGGCAAAAGCTAGTACCTAATATACATATATTTTTGAGTGAAATTATGTCTTACTTTTGTGGCTTTTGAGCCACAAAATCGCAGCGCGCAATCCCTGTCGTTTCATTCAACTCTCGACTTAATTTTTTTTTTTTGTATTTAATATAAATACATGTACTACCTAAGACGACCTCCCACTCACCAATATTTTTTCTAATCAACCCAAAATATTCAAGGTTTTAAAGGGTTACAAAATGTTTTTGAGGTCGCTAAAATTACATTCTAGTTATCATAAGTCAACGACATTACTTTTATATCTGAATGGATAGCAAAAACAGGTTAAGGAGGAGGAGAGGAGAGGCAGGGTACAACAATTTTAGAGCTCGCTTCGCTCGCTCTTGTATCCTTTTAAATCAAAATTTTATAAATAAGTTGACAACATTACTTTTATGCCGCATTTACACTTTCGTGCGAATAGCGAGGCGAATGGCAAGGCGAGTAACGAACACGCATGTAAACAGCCAGTCGATTTTGTCGACATCTCACGGTGTACACCTAGGCGGAGTGAACGACAATAGAGCTGTCATTCCATCTTCTTTGTATGGTTTGACAACTCACCCGTCGTGCACCCCGCCCAAGTGTTCACTTCGACATGCTTACAGAATCGCAGTGCAGTGCACTCGCTATTCGCCTTTTGCCTCGCCTCGCGATTCACGCGCTCGCGTTGGGAGCGGTTATTCGGACGCGAATCGAAGTTTACACATTCGCCTGCATGCATTCAATTGACAGCTAGTACAAGACCCAACAGGACGTGTAGACAAAATGGAGAGGAGTGAAGTGCGAATTTTAGAATTCCTAGAACTTTATCAAAAGGAAGAGCTCATTTGGAACCCAAAATATCGTAATCATAAAAATAGACAAACGATGCATGGAACCGTATGATATCAAATGGCCTGGTATGTCATTGCCAGTCAGCAACTTAAAATTAAAGAAGAATTAATAATAATGGCCTGTTGTAATAAATGTGTACCGAATCTTCGAAATAAGAAATATCCATCATCCACCATCGTCTGCGTCGATTCTTTTTTACTTTTTTGGGCAGGATATCTAAATAATTGTATAAACTCGTTAGATGTAACGCGCATGCCGCCATTATTTTCACGTCCTCCATGTTCGTGTGCGAATGTCAAAATAGTTCACCCCGCGAATGTGTGAACGAATGTTTCGCCGAATGTTCGTCGAGTGACGAGGCGAATGGCGAACACGATTGTCTACAAATGCGGTATTAATTATAGCTTATCCTAGGCACATACTATCCGGGAGCATTTGAGAGCTCGTTTTTGTATTTTTAGTTCTTGAACTTTCGACAACGTAACTTTTATATCTATAGTTGGTAAACTAACCCAGAAGAACGAGAACTAATCTAACCCAAATTTCCAAGTGGAATTCTAAAAATTTTCGAGCTCGCTTCACCCTCTTTCCTATTTTTCTCAGGCTATAGCTTTTCAGCATAAGTCACCAAAGGTATTGTTGGTCGAGGCGTCATAATTTTTGTAAAGGTCTCCTTTGCGGGAATGCAATGGAACCTATTATTATCCGCAATTTTTAGGCTGGGACCGCGATGGGCGACGGGCCTTTCCATTTTTGATCGGACGTGAAGACAGGGCTTTAAATACCGGTAAAAATTTATAACGTTACCTTGCTTTGACAGGAGTTAACGTTATATTAAAATAACGGTAATAGGTTTAACGTTATTTATGCACCATTTTAACGTTATTCTTTAATAACGTTATTTGTAGTTTAACGTTAATTTTATCGTTATTTTTAAACGGTTATCTCTGTCAGGTGGTGCAATGTCAGATTGTATCTTGATCAAAATATGATTCACGACAGTAAAAAATATGTAAGTAGGTACATAATTATAACCATAATTACATTTTTTTTCTCTTAGGTAGATTTCGGAAATCTAGTTATTAAACACATCAAATCTAAGTTCATGATGATGAGTAAATGATTCTTATGGTTACATCTATGTAAATACATATTTGTTATTGTTGCGCATCACATTTTGATTAAATTACAACCTGACACTGACCTTCAAATAGCAAAAAATACAAGAAAGTTCGCGGGCTATAATAACACTAATTATTTTACCGTTAAAACGATATTTCTCGTATTTTACGTTAAATGTTACTTAACGTTATATTACTGGTAATGTTATCAAATACCGGTAAATTTTGTAACGTTACTATGGTATCACAATTGAAATTAACGTTATGTAACGGTTATTATTTTGTTATTTGGTAACGTTAACAAGCCCTGGTGAAGACAGACTCTGGTGTGTGACTGTGTGTGTCTATGGGCGTTGCATCTCAGGTTAAAAGGCCAGGCCCCCTCCAAGTGGGCTCCAACCTCCAACACCGTAAGGCTACTACGCACTATGGTACGGATTACTCCGGTAACTCCGGTCGTTCCGTTCGAACCACCACCCGGCTAACCGCATCCTGTGTTTAGCCGGACGGCTAACCGCATTCCGGCCAACCGCATAGTGCGTACTGCGTAGTAGCCTTACGGTGTTGGAGCCCATTGGGCCCCCAACAAAATGAACCGATATGAACCTTTAGTATTTTTCTAGTCTTGTAAGCATTCTCTGCAACTGTCAATGTCAACCCACCACTGACATGACGATGAAAGAGAAATGTCAAGTTGACAAGACAAATTGGTCAAAAGGAAAGAAGTAGCTTGAATTGTTGTTTTTACAAATTAAATACAATTTAATCAAATAAAAGGATTACAGATAACGTTGCAGCATGTCTTACAAAAAAGAGGACTTAAAAGTCTACTGGAACAAGATAAACTATGCTTTTCCAATCCTTAACGACACAATCTTCAGTGACTGCGGCAACGCGGAGTACGAAGAGATTCAACAAATAATTGTCGGCCTTGGCATACAGATCAAAATACGCGATCTAGTACTCCTGCATATCGAGAAATACCTGCGGCAGCATGTAGCCCCTTCATTCTGGTCAAAGTTTGTCAAAGTGGAAGAGGATGAGAAGGGCTTTCAACTGTTCAAGTCTGCTGTGAACGATCTATACGACGCTGTCTCCAACTTCTCAGGCATGTTGCAAAGACTGACCACACTAAACAACGGCTGTAATGACAGCAAACCTATTTATGGTGAAAAAGATGTTATCTCAGGCTTCAAACAACTTGTTAGAGCAACACTGCTGTCTCAGTTGCCGTTAGACTTTCAAGTGATCATTGAAAATTTCTACAAAGTATCATTTAATGTTTTTGATAATGAATATGACAAGGAGGACATGGGTGAAGATGTCACATGCTCCGGATGCTTGAATGAGTGTTCAGACTGTAACTGTATGTATATTGTGAAGGTGTTTCATGACACCAACAGAAAACTAATGGAGTTACAGTTACTTGAGAGACTGACTGGTCAAGTGTTGACAAACTTCATTCAAATGAGGATAGAATCTCACATCCAGAAACTGTGCAATGGAACATTTGATAAGTCACATATAGACTTTTTGGAAACCTGGCTTGACACTACTGTTATGTCATGGCTAACAAGAATTTACTGTGGAGGATCCTCAAAACCATCCCCTGATGATAAAAATACTCTGATTGCTATATCTAAGTTCAAGCAAAAATTAAGTTACTTTTTATACTACAGCTATACAAAATTAAGAATAGATGAACTTTTCAATATAATAATAGAATACCCAGACTCACAGCCAGCTGTTGATGATATTAAAATATGTTTGGAAAAGACTGACCTGAGGACTACTTTGTGTAAGAACTTACAAACTGCCCTTGAGACTAGACTGTTGCACCCAGGTGTGAACACTCCTGATATATTAACTGCCTATGTTACTACTATAAGGGCTTTGAGACATCTTGACCCATCAGGGGTGATACTTGAAACAGTAACTAAGCCAGTGCGAAATTATCTCAGGAATAGAGATGACACAGTGCGCAGTGTGGTTAGTAGTCTCACTGAAGAAGGAGCAGGTAGTGAGCTAGCTGAGGAGCTGGTCAAGTTTGCTGCGGAAACTGATGGTGACAGTGACAAAGATGAAGCATGGGATGAGTGGAACCCTGACCCAGTTGATGCAGACCCTACTGTGGACTCCAGTGATAGAAGAGCCAATGATATTATATCAATGCTTGTCAATGTATACGGCAGCAAAGAATTATTTGTGAATGAATACAGAACTCTTTTAGCTGACAGATTGTTGGCACAAAGTGCTATAAACACAGAAAAGGAAATCAGATACTTGGAGTTACTAAAATTAAGATTTGGAGAATCACAATTACACTTCTGTGAAGTAATGCTCAAGGATATATCAGATTCTAAAAGAATCAATGCTCTTATACAACAAGACAAAGAAATAGAAATTTTGAACAAGAAGTTTACTTCAAATGCTATGATTTTATCTGCACAGTTTTGGCCTCCTTTCAAAGATGAGAGCTTGGAGTTGCCAGAACAAATAAAGCGTCACTTAGAGGCTTACACAAAATCATTTGAAGCTTTGAAAGGAAATAGGACCTTGAGTTGGAAACCACATCTTGGGAATGTAAATCTTGAGATAGAAATCGGAGATAAGAAATTAGACTTGACTGTATCGCCATTCAATGCTACTTTGATAATGCACTTTCAAGATAAGCCAGAGTGGTCAATAGATGAGCTTCACCAGGTCATGAAAGTGCCTGTTACCATTTTGAGGCGAAAAATAACTTACTGGCAATCAATGGGCTTAATTACAGAGAAAAGCTCTGACCATTTTGTTTTGGTGGATGGATCTGATGGGAACAAGGCTAATGTAGCCTCCAACCAAGTCCAGGAGATGATTTGCGAGGATGACGAGACAGAAAGTGTAATGGCTTCAGCTCATGACCAGAGGGAAGGGGAACTGCAAGTTTTCTGGTCATACATTGTGGGAATGCTGACCAATTTGGATTCTCTTCCACTGGACCGTATTCACCAGATGTTAAAGATGTTTGCATCTCAAGCTCCTGGCACAGAATGCAGTCTTCAAGAGCTCAGGCAGTTCTTAGACACGAAAGTGCGAACCCACCAACTTGTTTTACAAGGAGGGATGTACAAGTTACCTAAGACATAGATATATGTATAAGAAATATTATTGAATATAAAACATAATATTACAATCAAATTTTGCTTTTTGATTTATCATATTCACATTGGTAGTCTTCATAATATTTAGGGTTTTGTAAAACAAAACAACTTGAAAAAGTTTAACAAAACTTTATTTTTATATCATTTTAAATATAAAAATTTGGTTACATTAGATAATGTCTGTGGGTTAATATCTGGATTACTTATTATAAGTGACAATTCTCAAAGCTATTTCAATCAACAAATACTAGAAATAATAAATTAGCTATAAGTAATACCACCACATTGTTTTAATAAAATATAACATTTTAATACTTAGTGTTCGCAATACATAATCTTGTGTCAGTCTTAACAACTATAAAAATACTGTTTAAAATTAAAATGTGGAAATAATCATTCAGATTAATAAATAATAATAACTATTATAATGAATAATAAAACTAAGAGATACTGAGAAACAATACAGATTTTTCAAAAAATATTTTGAATGGAATGCATCAGATAAGTTGATGTACCACAGGTAAACAGTAAATGCAAGTCGATTGTTACACAATATTATCACCACATTATCTCATTTCTTTTGTAGAAAAATAATAGATTCGAAAAATCACTTTTAAAATAATAAAAGAATGGAATGTTGGTTATTTTATCGTTATTAGAAATCTCAGTAGGCATAAGATAAAAATAATTTAATACAATGAATACCAATATACAAACGGACGGGAGATCAAGGCTTGTGTTGAATATCTCCAGGAACACTTACAGCATACTAGAGCACTGTGTACGATATATTGTGAAATAATGACATGAGACTACATATTTTCCTATTAAAATTTACCTGGTTACTATTGTGTATGTTTTAGCCTGATATACATACGTCCTCTCGCAACAAAAATAAATAATAACAACGAATGGGACTTGATTTAAATCTTAATTATGCAAATAAATAGTATTGTATAAACAAACCTACAACAGTTAAAGCTCTACATCTAGTTTACATATGTACAGACAAGACCAATGTAATGTCGAATGATTGCTGATTACAGTTTGTATATTGAAGACATTTACATAAAAATATTGTGTTAAAACGTTTTGAACATTTTAACTCTACCGTTGCTCACTTCAAGCTAACAGCAAGCATGTACATTACATTTTAAATGCAAGACTCTACAGATATTAAAAGCTTAAAAAATATTAAGTACATGAAAATTCCTTTAAGTCCGTTAAGTAGTGCTATAATCTCTCGATGGACGAATTAACTTAAGATACAGAGCGGAGACATTCACAGAAAATTTCGACTGTGGTCGGCCTTTAGGTTCATATAGCATCATAGACAAAGTGGAGAGGCCATATTAGGATCCGCGTGGACAAATTCAATATGTATCACGTTTAGTTTATTTTTGTCCGTATATTGTCTCTGTCGGAATGAAATAATAATTTAATTTATTCGATCTACATGGGTCAGGTAAAAAACAGATCTCGCTTAACATTACCGACTACCATATTTAACACACCATGATAGCTTTTAGCGACCGGATAATGTTTGCCGCCACCCGCGACGCTCAAGCACCGACGCAGTTGCGTACTTACTAACATACGGCTGTGCGGGTGGACGACGGTTTCGTGTAACATCATAGTATTCCATATTTGATGATGACACTTCACATGGTGGATTGGTCAATATTTTGCGTTCTTCTCCAATACAAAAATGAACCTTATTTCGAAACTATAAGGTATATTTTGTATTGCACGAGGGATGCGAATATTATTACGAATACGCCAAGTGCCAGCATGAAGTGTATGAGTTGGCCACACGAAGCTGAGTGCCTTAGCCGGAAACAGGTCCTAGGAAGCTGTCGACATGAAGAGGCGTGGCTCTGCTCACCGGTTTCTTCGCGGAGGTCCGGGGGCGGCGAGCGGGGGCGGCGCCGAGAGGGGCGGCGCGGTGTGCGGCGCGGGCTGCGCGGGGGGCGGGGGCCGCTTGAAGGGGCCCAGGCGCTTGGAGGGCCGCGGGGACACGCCCTGCCCGTCGCCGCCGCCCCAGCCGCGGGCGCCGTGGTCCAGCAGCGCCGCCGCTAGCCGGCCCGAGCCTTGCTCTGACAACACAATAGCGGTCATTATCGAGAATTCCTTCCGTGTATAGGCGAAGAAATGTTACTTCATACCATGATTGTAGTTTTATATTACAGTTTAAGCAGGTTAGATGGCAGGTGGCAGTTGCTGATGGAAAATGACATTAGTTTGCTTCTGATTACAATGGAAGGCGGTTGATGATGGTGATGATTACAACAATTGAAGCGTTTATATTCATAGCCCAGTCCGAGTATTTTATTGGCCTGGTATTCAAAAGCTATATTTAAGATGATATTTTAAAGCTTACTTTAACCTCAATGTATAAAATAGTCCCCACACAAAAAAAAAGAAAACAAAAATGAACCACCTAAGTTAGCGCTTCCATGTCATGTTTAGTGCGGAGGCGGCGCGTGGGCCGGACGGGCGCGGGGGGGTGAGTGTTACCGTGCGGGGCGGCGGGGGGCGGCGCCGGGTCGCGCATGCGCTCCACGAAGCTCTCGAACGTGCTGGGCAGCGTGTGCGACGTCACGAGTGCGTCCAGCGAGCGCGCACGCTCGCTGTAGGCGTGCTGGTACAGCGGCATGGTGGCCCGCACTGAGCGGCCGCCGCTGAACGCGGCGCAGCGTACAAGAGCAGCGCAGCAGCTCACGCGGATGATGCACTCTTCCCATAGTGGGCCGAATACGCATACCTGTGGGATTTTCGTTGCGATTAATGTTTTGTTTAAAGATAGTAAGTATTTATGAGGATTCATATGTTTGCACTGAAGTGCAAAGCTATGAATCCTCATAAATACTTACTATCTTTGTCTTCATTCTTTTTTCTTTCAGTGTTTGTAACAAAAGTAGGTGATGCAGACGGCAGAAGGCAGACAAATACCATACAATAAAAAAACAAACTGAAAAACTTATAAATAGGGAAAATATGCATCATATCCTTGCAAAACAGCCATTGTTAAGCATACTGACAACAAGGAAGGTTGCCAGAAGAAAAACAGCCATTAGTCATTGAAATCTATGAATAAATGTAATATTAAATAATAATAATATAATATTGCATGACTTGCACTCATCGCATACTGACGTGCCCATCAATGCATAATACAAACAAAATAAATTAACGTTTGCATAAAAAGTGACCTAGTTTTAGTGTATCAGCGCGTTATACAGACTTTTAAAGTGTAATAAGTTGAAATAATGATCTAACTGGGTTGTATTATATTTTTTAATATGGAAGGCAGCCCTTTTAATCGGAGCGGGATGACGCGACGCAGCCCCCCACCAACACCTACCCCGACACCGCCCCAACAACCGAGCCAAGACCAGGAAGACAGGGTCCTTGAAGCTGTTGCAACTCCTGAAATCCAACGCTGGATGAGTATGATTGAGCAGTATTTAAACGAAATTTGTGCTATTACTTCGGAAGGAAAATTGAACACAGAGCAGAAGCTGAAAATCAGCAGCCTGTGCAGAAAAGTTGGACATGGCACTTCGCAAATGGCTGTCCAATACCAATCGCTCAAACAAAATGCCTATCAGTCACATGAATCCCTGAAAACTTTGACCGAAGCTCGAGACCTAAAAGACTGCGTAAAGGAGATGCAGCGGACGATCCAAGAGTCCTGTGCGAAGCAGGGAGCAACTGTTTCGTCCTTTGCAGACATGGTAAAGAAGGGAGCCAACAGCTATGTTCGTCCCAATACCGTTAGTTCTGTGGCTATTTATCCCTGCGACAATTCCAAGACAAGCGACGAAACAAAAAGCATTGTCAAAAAAATTATATGCCCTGGAGAAATGAAGCTCAAAGTTCGTGGCGTGCGCAATATAGGGAAAGGAGGACTTATTATCAGCACGGAGACCAAAGAGGACCTCGAGAAACTTAAACAGACAGTCCAACTCTCTTCGTCAGGGCTCACCGTTGACGAACCTAAAAAGCGTAAACCGCGTATTATAGTATTAGGAGTTCCTGCGACAATGGCTGAAAACGATGTTTTCAAATGTATTTATGACCAAAATTTGGCTGACAAACTGCCAACTATGTCCATGGATACATTTTTGACCTCGAGTAAACTTAGCCATAAATCTGGAAGGAAAGACGCTGAGAACTGCAATTTCATAATAGAAGTCCCAGCCGTCGTTCGAAAGGCCCTCATTTCACAGGACAGAATTTTCATAAATTGGACGTCCTGCCCAGTGCGAGACTTCACTCTGGTAACGAGATGTTACAAATGTCAGCAGTACGGTCATTCGGCCAAGACGTGCAAAATTGCTGCTCCTATATGCGGACATTGCGGTGAAGAAGGTCACAAAATCGAAGAATGCAAAAGGAAAGACGAGCCGCAAAAATGTGCTTCATGCTTGCGGTTCAAAAAACAGGCCAATCATAAGACGGGAGATCCAGAGTGCCCAGCAAAAAAATCTGCAGTGACCAGGTACATCAACTCCATTGATTATGAAGGCGCCTAAGAGCGCCACTTACATCTTTATATTCTAGACTTAATTTATTCTCCAACACCTTTTATTTTACTTTTGTGTTTTAATTTTTACTGTCTTAATTATGATTAATAATGTAATTGATGATTTAGATAATTTCTCTGTATCCGAGTCTAAGGTTTGTGAAGCTGAAAACTGCAAACGATATCTATCCGGCTACAATAACCCATTAACCTTACTAACACAAAACATTCGCAGTGTTTATAAGAATTTTGATAACTTTAGCATATTTCATCAACGACTACACATAAACTGTGATATTATTGTCTTGACCGAATGCTGGCTTGCCAAACATTATAACATACCACTAATTCCGGACTATAATATGTACAGAAGTAATGTTAATATTAATCAAAACGATGGAGTGATAGTTTATGCAAGAAATCTTCTGAATGTCTCTGTTGAGGAACCTGATATACAGGACTGTAACAGTTTGTTGGTCAAAATTGATTCAGATTTTGCAATATTAGCAATATATCGGCCCCCGTCTTTTAAAAATACCAACAATTTCACTGATTCTCTCAATGACACATTGCAGACCCTGTCACCCTTCAAAAACATTATTTTAATTGGCGATATCAATATCAATATTCTTTCAGGAAGTTCTAGTAATGCACCCGCTCAGGACTACCTCAATTTATGCGCCTTTCATGGCCTACTCCCTGCACACAGTTTTTCGACACACCAAAGTGGTTCTTGTTTGGACCATATCATGCTTAAAACCGATTTTCCCTCGCTTGCACTTGTTATTAATTCAACAATAACCGATCACAATGCTGTCCTACTAGCTCTTAATTGTAAATTACCTAAACCTAACACTCGCACAATTTCAAAATTAAACATAAATAGACTTGAAGAAGATTTACGCGTCATCGATTTTGATCCAGTCTACAACTCCGCTGACCCGCAGTTTTGTATGTTGTATGTGATTGAAAATGTACGACATGCTATTCAGAAAAACACTGTCATATCACTGTTGAGTAACAAAAATCGCAATCTGAAACCTTGGATCACAACCGGTCTTATCCGGTGTATGAAACATAGGGATAAACTACACTTAAAAGCTAAATCTAATCCAGACAATGCAATACTGCAACTTTCGTACAAAAGATATAGAAATTTTTGCAATGACCTCCTGAGGAAACTTAAACACAGCTATGATAAAAGTGAACTGGAAAAGGCTGGAAAAGACAGTAAAAAAATTTGGAGACATATTAAAAATGTAACATTTAGTACGTCAAAACAAAATGAGTCATCTTCAGGTTTATTACAAGCACACGCGTCACAGCTGACATCTGCTAACATGGCAAATAATTTCTTTGCAAATGTCGGAAAGTGCCTGGCAGAAAATGTTCCGAAACAATCACTTTCCACACATTGCCTGACAAGCACTTCCACATCTAGCACCACCCTAACATCATTTGCGCTGCTACCTACTGATGAGACTGAGGTGGAAAATATAATTATGACCCTGAGAGACGACTGTGCAGTTGGATGGGATAACATACCCAATAAGATTCTAAAACAGTTCAGGCATATTTTAATTCCGCCACTGACTTATATTTTCCGCATCTGACAAATTATAGACCTATTTCTATACTGCCTGGTATGTCTAAAATATTGGAGAAAATAATTAATAAGTGATTGTTCGACTATCTGGAGAATAAATCAATTTTATCCGAGCGGCAATTTGGATTTAGACCTAAATTATCAACAGCCGATGCCGTACATCATTTGACTGACTATCTATCACAAGAACTTGACAGGGGTAACCACACAGTAGGTATTTTCCTGGACCTCGCCAAGGCTTTTGACTCCGTTTCCATTCCCATTCTGTTGCGCAAGCTTGAGACCATAGGTGTTAGAGGCTCCCAACTGAAATTATTTAGAAGTTTTTTAGAAGATCGTACTCAGTGCGTAAAGATTGGCAATGTTCTCAGCGCTGATAAAAAAAACACGTCATTTGGTGTTCCACAAGGAAGTATCTTATCATCTTCCCTTTTTTTAATTTACATTAATGACCTTTGCAATCTAAAGCTGGGACATGGCATAATCGTATCTTACGCTGACGACACTGCCTTACTTTTTTCAGCTGACTCAGAAAATGAAGTGTTCAAACATGCGCAACTCGGATTTAATATTGTAAATAATTGGCTTCAACATAATTTATTAACCCTAAACGCTGATAAGACAAACTACATTAAGTTTTCGATGCGCAAACAAATCCCAAATATTGCACCAACGCTGTATGCTCATGCTATGCGCAACCCCGACTGATATTGCGTGTATGTGTCCAAATATTAAAGTAACTAACACAATAAAATACTTAGGCGTAATTTTAGATGAAACACTTTCTTTTAAACAGCATATAGAAGCTTTAAACAATAGAATACGTAAGCTAATATTCATATTCAAAAAGCTACGATATATTGCAGACCCAATAATAATTAGACAAGTATACTTTGCTCTATGTCAATCAATTCTGACCTATTGCATTACCTCGTGGGGTGGGGTAGGTAAAACTCTATTACTACCCATCGAGAGAGCGCAAAGAGCGATCCTCAAGGTGTCCACTAGCCGTCCTTTCCTTTTTCCAACTAACCTTCTCTATAAATCCTGTGATGTACTAACAGTCCGACAGTTATTCATAATGAGCACGGTGCTAAAACAACACGCAGCCCTCCCCTATCGCATTGAAGCTACTAAAAAAAGACGGAGAGATATGGTTTGCCCTAATAAACCTACAAAACATGCTTTCACAACAAAATTTCATGTGTTCCTTGGACCACTGCTCTATAACAGACTTAACGCAACAGCAGACATATTTTCCCTAAATTACATTAAGTGCAAGAAAGTTGTCAAGGAAACTCTTCAAAGTATGTCCTATGATGATACAGAGGAGTTATTAATAGTTCTAAAATAAAGATTGTCTTGATTTCTAAGTATTTTAATAATGTATTTAAGAGTATGAGTCTAAGATGTTAGGAAATAAGTATTTTATAATATTATTTACACCTTATATAAGCCTTTTAACTTATTACCTAAGATAAATATACGTAGATCGTTAAGTATTATGCTTCCATCAATTGAACAATGTAATCTCTTCTCGCCTGAAGCACAGGATTACCTAGCTCAGGCACATAACACGTGTGAACTTGACATAGATTTAAGCAGAACTGTATTTATTGTGTACCTTATTATTTTGAATAAACTTTATTATTATTATTATTTAGTTTATGTCTACAAGTAAAAACTGTCACCCTCCTTCAATGACACTTGAGTATAACTTATTTGTATGTTACTGCTAAGTCTGTCTGCCTATCCTTATTTGTCTTCCAATTCATTGTCATCTACAAGATACTACAAACAAAAAAACTATGACGCGGTCAGTTACTCACATCAGGTTTTCTAGACACAGTACACCTCAGCAAGCCACCAGGCAACGGATAGAGCACTATGAGTACATCGCAGAACTGCGTGGGAAGTGTGTCCCGTTTGTACGGCCGCCAGTGCTCGCTCCAAACTACGTGGACTTCGTCGTTGCCGAGGTGACGAGTCTAGAGAAAAAAAAAACAAAAGGCTTTTATAAAACAAACAAATCTTAATCAATCAATCTTAGCTACATTTTTAATAATTCTATAATTATTTTTGATGTTTTGTTACATTTTCCACGATCAGTCTGCGGGAAATAGTAAATAAAGAAATCGCAAAGATAAGCAAGACCCCAGATCCGTACCTGATATTTTTTATAGGGCATAAAATAAAAGTCGTTACTGCTAATAAAAGCTCCTATAGCTACCTACCTAATATGGGTTAGTAATTAATTAATAGTGATAATTCAAATGTTAATTTAATTCACAGAATTACACTACTGCAGTACAAAATCTGTGAATATAAAATTAAGTCTGTAAAGTTAAGTTATCTTAAGTCTTTCACAGAGCCTTTAGTTCGCAGCAGTAAAGTGCGGTTTTCATAATTCGAGTTGCTTTTGACATGGGTTTGACTGCACAAGACAGTCTATACAACTTCTACGAGCCACATACCTTGTTGAGTATAGCATCCGGCGAGTCGGCCGGCATGCGCGTGGCCACGTGGAACAGCGCCTCCAGCGTGAGGCTGGCCAGGTAGGGCGCGCTCACTCCGCCGCCGCCGCCGCCCCGCAGGCCCCCAGTGAAGCCCACGTGACTTTCCAACTCCACCTGTACGATAACGCGATGCCAGTTCATGAATTACGTGAGTTTTATTCGTATCGATTTAAGGTTCAAATTGAAATGAATCGATAAATTTGCCTACGTCGAGGAAGTAGGACGTCACAGCGATGAAAATGGAGCGAAAACTAAAACAATATTATAGAAAATATATGCGCATTGCAACGTTTTATTAGTTGCAACTGAACTAAAAGTAGAACGAGACTACTCGTTCTACTTTTAGTTCAGTTTAGTTCAGCTACTAAGTACACTAGTAGAGTAGCCATAAAACCTAGCCATAAAGCCTGACAACAATACAGTAGCGTTGGCTATTTATCGGCCTCCCGGATACAAAAATGTGAATAACTTTATTCAATCGTTAAATAATTTAGGTAATCTAGTCTGCAAAATATTATAGTACTGGGAGAACATAAATATTAATATTTCCAAAAATAATACAGACTCAGACTCTTCCACATATATGAACATGTTAGAATTTCATGGGATTCTACCGGCACATACACTCCCAACCCACAGTCAAACTTGCCTTGATCATGTGATGCTGAAAACCAAATTATCAGCTCTGAGTCTTTTACTCTATTCATCAGTCACAGATCATAATAGTGTTGCTCTCTGCAGTAAAACTAGACACAGACATAAACCGGTGAGGTAAATAAATAAACTTTAGTCATTTATACACGATAACAGATGCTAACGCGGCAACTAACTTATTTATACACTTCGAACATATTCGTAATACTCAAGAAACTAAAAAACCGAGATAACTATACAAAAAAATTAAAAAGGATCCTAAAAAAGATATACTACAAATTACCTAAAAGAGAAACAGAAATTTTTGCTCCTCACTATTAAAAATACTGAAAGAAGAATACGAGAAACTACAAAGCTACTAAGTGCAAATAATGAGATGGGCGCATTAATAACTAATTTAAAAAACAACAAATTACCTAAAAGAGACAGAAATGTTTGCTCCTCCCTATTAAAAAAACTGAAAGAAGAATACGAGAAACTACAAAGCTACTAATTGCAAATAATGAGATGGGCGCATTAATAACTAATTTTGAAAAAGCGACTGCGCAGTTCGGCTGGATTTGATTTCCGTAGGAATTAGAAAAGAAAATAAAGAGATCTTAATAAAACATATAAACTACATCTGTAATTTGTCGGTTTCCACTGGAGTGTTCTCTATAGCACTTAAACAATCAATAATGTATCCGATTCACAAAAGTGGGGATGGAGACTGTGTCGAAAACTCGAAACCTATAGACCCATTTCCATTCTCCCAACAATACCAAAAATTCTGGAGCGCGTTATGAATAAGAGGCTAGTTAACTATCTTAAAAATAACAAACTATTGTCTCCAGCACAGTTCGGTTTAAGATCTAAAAAGTCAACATCTGATGCAGTTCATGTAGTAATTTTTATAGTAACTAATCTTGACAGCAAAAAGAAAACTATTGCAATATTTCTAGATCTCGCCAAAGCATTCGACACCGTCTCTATTCCAACCTTACCAAAAAAACTTGAATGGTTGGGAATTCGAACCTCCAGTTGAAATTGTTCGAAAGTTACTTGACAGAAAGAACTCAGTGTGTACAAATAGAAAACCATCAAAGTGACGATATAGTAGTTCATTTCGGAGTGCCGCAGGGAAGCATTGTGGGCCTGACACTGTTTCTCGCCTATATCAATGATCTCTGCCAACAAGACCTTCACAAAGCCAAAATCGTAACTGTTGCTGATGACACAGTACTACTCCTCAGCGGGGAAACATGGGGTGAAGTGTTCTCAAATGCACAAACGGGCGTGTGCGGTAACAGAGTGGTTGAATGACAATATACTCACTCTTAACGTGGGTAAGACAAAATCGTCGTCAAATTCGTTCTCTTTGAGAAATGCAGAGACTGACATGCCAGCATAAAATAATATCCCATAAATGTGCCGATTACAATAATTTCAGCTGTTCGTGATCTTGTATTGAAAGGACAGATAAAATTAAGTATTTGGGTATTGTAATTGACAAAAGATTAAGCTTCACACATTGATCAGTTAATGATTATTATTACCATACACACCGCACCTCTAACATACAAACTTTCGCGCTAAGAGGCAAAGTAGTGTTGCGATACTAAATTAATATCTTGTCTCAACTAAATTCAATATGTTTCCCTATTTAAGTTCTTTGTTATGTTATACCTAATTTGGGGTGAGGACCTGGTGATCTGTAATACAGGTTTTACCTATAATAGACACCAGCTCCACACATACACTTGACTGAAATTGATTTTGTTGTTTGTTAATTTTTAACGTATAAGTCTTGTTTCTGTGGGAGAAATAAATAAAGATATTATCTCGTTTACTTATTTATATACGTACCGTTTACATTTTTGAATATTTCTATACAATCAAAAACAATTAAAAAAAACATTTAAAAATATAAAAAAATAGTAGTCGGCCGGTGTCGGGAGAGGAGTCCAAGCTACCGGTGGTTAAGGCTTCAGGGAAAGGAACCTCCTCGCAATACGAGCCGTATCAAGGAGTACTGCCTTCTGTATCAGGCCCTTTATCCAACTGCGCAACGCCAGCTTTGACAGATTGTCGTCGAAGCTGTTGGCCATCAGGCCATTGGCCGTAACGACCATCGGCACAATGACAGCCGAGTCCACATTCCACACGTCGACAACACACAATTAATTAAGTCGGCAGTAGATGATTTCTTCCTATGTTAACAGTTTAATGGTATTTTTTCCTTTATCACTTAAGTCAAAATTATTGTTTAAAACAAGACCACTGCCAAGATGAAATCTACATTTAAAAAGTGTTCTTACCTCCCACGCCAGAGCAGCAAGGAACGCTTCATAAGCAGGACTGCCACATCTATTGGACAGGATTTCATTGCGAGTCTCCTGTCCTTTGCCCACGTATATCACTGCCACTTTGTGCGTTTCACGGCATCTGTTTCGAAAAGTATAATATGTTAGTGACACTATGAAATTAGGAATAATAATGGAAGATAAAAGCCACACGGGTCTATTGTCGAGGTCGGTCTGTGAATGGGTGACGACTGACGATGTAACCATCCATTAGATACCGAGGTCCCTCCGAGCCTCGGCAAGCACGTTCATTCTGGTGCGTTACGGCTAGTCAGGAGCCCGAAGGTCTGGTAATAATTCATACCAAGAAGTATTGTGTTGGCCAGTAACTGGACTGTTGTGGAAGTGTACATATTATGCAGTCGTTCCATGTATAAAACTGGTAGCCGATCCTAATATATAGTTGGGACAAGGTTAAGCAGATGATGACATTACCTCTGAGCATCAAGATTCCTCAGCTCCCTGAGCAGTCTATCAGTCCTCCTCAGCAGATGCGCGTGGTTCCTCCTGGCCGGTGCAAGCGTACCGAGCTGCGCCGCCAACGCGCGACACACGCCGAAGGGACGCGCCGTCGACTTTGTTACTAACGTCGTCACTTACATACAAGATATTATATTACCTCTGAGCATCAAGATTCCTCAGCTCCCTGAGCAGTCTATCAGTCCTCCTCAGCAGATGCGCGTGGTTCCTCCTGGCCGGTGCAAGCGTACCGAGCTGCGCCGCCAACGCGCGACACACGCCGAAGGGACGCGCCGTCGACTTTGTTACTAACGTCGTCACTTACATACAAGATATTATATTACCTCTGAGCATCAAGATTCCTCAGCTCCCTGAGCAGTCTATCAGTCCTCCTCAGCAGATGCGCGTGGTTCCTCCTGGCCGGTGCAAGCGTACCGAGCTGCGCCGCCAACGCGCGACACACGCCGAAGGGACGCGCCGTCGACTTTGTTACTAACGTCGTCACTTACATACAAGATATTATATTACCTCTGAGCATCAAGATTCCTCAGCTCCCTGAGCAGTCTATCAGTCCTCCTCAGCAGATGCGCGTGGTTCCTCCTGGCCGGTGCAAGCGTACCGAGCTGCGCCGCCAACGCGCGACACACGCCGAAGGGACGCGCCGTCGACTTTGTTACTAACGTCGTCACTTACATACAAGATATTATATTACCTCTGAGCATCAAGATTCCTCAGCTCCCTGAGCAGTCTATCAGTCCTCCTCAGCAGATGCGCGTGGTTCCTCCTGGCCGGTGCAAGCGTACCGAGCTGCGCCGCCAACGCGCGACACACGCCGAAGGGACGCGCCGTCGACTTTGTTACTAACGTCGTCACTTACATACAAGATATTATATTACCTCTGAGCAACAAGATTCCTCAGCTCCCTGAGCAGTCTATCAGTCCTCCTCAGCAGATGCGCGTGGTTCCTCCTGGCCGGTGCAAGCGTACCGAGCTGCGCCGCCAACGCGCGACACACGCCGAAGGGACGCGCCGTCGACTTTGTTACTAACGTCGTCACTTACATACAAGATATTATATTACCTCTGAGCATCAAGATTCCTCAGCTCCCTGAGCAGTCTATCAGTCCTCCTCAGCAGATGCGCGTGGTTCCTCCTGGCCGGTGCAAGCGTACCGAGCTGCGCCGCCAACGCGCGACACACGCCGAAGGGACGCGCCGTCGACTTTGTTACTAACGTCGTCACTTACATACAAGATATTATATTACCTCTGAGCATCAAGATTCCTCAGCTCCCTGAGCAGTCTATCAGTCCTCCTCAGCAGATGCGCGTGGTTCCTCCTGGCCGGTGCAAGCGTACCGAGCTGCGCCGCCAACGCGCGACACACGCCGAAGGGACGCGCCGTCGACTTTGTTACTAACGTCGTCACTTCTTCCTCTTCGTAGCTGCATGACATACTGTAGGACGAATGTAAGCTTTACTCAATTTGAATCATATATTTTAATAGGGGGTGAATACAATAAAATTGATCTCAAAACTGTAGCATTATAATTTCTATAAGCAGGGGAAACATCCATACTAATTATTATATTGTGAAAGTAAGTCTCTTTGTCGTTCTGTCTGACTGTTTGTTTGTAATATCTTCATGTCTTGAAGGCTGAGCAATTAAGATAAAATAGGCCATTAAGATACTTTTCGAGAAGCCCATGCAGAAATGGCAGTATTCTCTACCAAATCGATATTGACTATCGATTCGATGTCGATATCGATTTTTGATAATAAATAAATCTCTATTCGTCCGTGAGCGTATGAAAGTGGTCACAGAAGCTTGTCTGATGTTAATTAATTTAGACACAATTATAAGGAGCACAAAGTTAATATTTGCTTTGCCTTGGGTTTCAACCAACGCCGAGCGGTGCTGTGACGGTCCTAAATAAATAGAGTTCCGTCACTGTTTCCATTCTGGCGTCACTTTTTCCAGGTTTGATACGTAGCATATACAGCCAGCAGTGATGCTTACCTATCTCTGTTGGCCAAGTAGTGCCGCTCGTTATTCCGGTGCGCCACCAGCGAGGCCACCAGCTCGTCCTCGGCGCCGGGCGGCAGCGGCGACGGGCCGGCCTCGTCCAGGCGCCGCCCGCACGCCACCTCGGCCGACGTGTGGCCGATGTATGCGAGGACCTGGCGGACAGGGGCGAGTGCGATGTTATTGAAGTATTGAACAACTGGACTAAATGGAAGCCAAAAATAGCATATACCACAATATTTCGAGAAATTGGAGTGATGAAAGGCAAGCTTTACCCGGTGGATAAAGGTAGATTGTGGTATGCAAACACGTTTTTAAAAAGGGATCAATCTATCTATACTATATCTACACTAATATAATAAAGCTGAAGAGCTCGTTTGTTTGTTTGAACGCACTAATTTCTGGAAATTCCAGTCGGATTTGGAAAATTCTTTTCTTTTTGTATTTTTTTCATTTCTTTTGTTATGATAGCCACATTCATGAGGAAGGCTATAGACTTACGGGAACGAGAACTACGGAAACGGTATATGCGCGTAGGAAATCGCGGGCAAAAACTAGTCATTTAATAAAGTTAAAGGTTTCGAGTAATTCTGACTACATTATTGTTATAAAAACTTGTCATGCAAGGTTCAAGCTTTTTCTCGCAAAAACTATGGTTAAAATGTAAATACATACGTGATCCAGTTGATGTTTATCTGGTGGACAGTTCTTGTGATCTGGCAATAGGTCTGGAGGCAACGGCGGCGGAAGAGAAGATAATGTGTTGTCTCGCGGACATTCGTCACTGGAACATAATAGAACTTATTTGTTAATCCAGCAAACACAGGACATTTTCTGTCTTAGTGTAGAATGAAATACTGTAAAACAAAGTCAAAACAAAGAGAAATTCGACAAACAATGGTCAATCGGTGATGTTCTATATCAGGGGGTCTAGTCTCTAAGCCCGAAGTCCGTAGTTTCGGCCTTAGTGTCGGGCGTTTTCTACTCCATATCCCGAGCCCAAACTAAGAACAACTGTCAAATCGTGTTGTAATTCGTTCTTAGTTCGGGTTCGTGACTAACCCGAACTCTAAGCTAACTCGTAAGTCCGTAGGTGATACGGAGTAGAAAACGCCCGACACTAAGGACTTCGAGCTTAGAGAGTAGACCCCCAGATACATGAAGCCAAAAAAAAATTGAGCTAACTCTACTAATAAGTTAGTAACTTTCGCATGTGCATCGCAATTGCAATAGAGGTTTTGGATAGATTGCGAATGAAATGCGAATTACATTTTCTCAATAAATGTACTGAAGTAAAAATTTTCCCTTCGGTACTTTTATTGAGAAACTGTACCTATCTAAAATTATTTTAATAGTTCAGAATCGTACCATGCACATATATCAACAATTCATGGGAAAAACATTTTCAGAATGCAAAGCATTTTATTTAATAAACATACATTTATGTAAAAAAGTAATGATTTGACTATTCATTTGGAAACGCGTCCTTAAATAAAAATGAGTAAAATTGGCCCTCTCATACAGAACATCACCTTTAATAAATATGACCACACACTTCTGAAACACCGCACACACTCTGTATATTGCTCAACAAATCATGGCTATTGGGCGATACTGTTCAATTTTTCTCTATAAAACTTAAAGTTTTGGTACTATCGGACACATTTGATACCAATACATAGAAAAAAACAACGGGTTGCACAACGGGTTGCACTCCGGGAGTGCCGGCAAAGGTGAGAACTTAAACATTAACATTGTGCATTTTTGAATATTTTGGAATGGTTAGGGAATAATTTTATTGGTATAAAAGTACTACCATTTATGTGGTTAAATACAATATTCATTTATTGCGCTATCGTACACAAACATGACAATTTAAATTACATATTACATTATCCATCTTACGAATTTTTGATCAGGTCACGTGTCCTGACGGTCACGTGTCCTGACGCGAGTTTAACATTTTTTACCCATCCCAAAAAGTGCACAACGCCGCTACAGAAGTTTTCACTTCAAAAACATTTGACTTCTTGTTTATAATCTTTGAATAAACATACGTGTCAGGAAGTTCGAGAGGCTCCACAGTTTCGGAGGAAGCTATAGAGGGGTCGTAGTAGAGTGCTGATGCGTCCCAGCACGCCTTGCCGGCGATGTCGCGCAGTAACACTCGCACCTGCTTGTCTGACGTCATTAGGCCTGGGGATTTAAAGTTATGTTGAAAAGCTGTATCTTTAAAATGCAAGCAGCCGATTTGGTTATATATAAATAGATATGGATTGATTTAACAAAGTACATTTTTGCTTCATATCCCACCTGGAGTCGTAGCAGCGGGCATATCCAAGGCTGGCAGTTCAATGAGCGACGCCAGCGTAGAATCGCTCAGCCGCAACATCTGCACGTGCGGCGCAGTCAGCACGGCCGGCCCGAGCTCGCCGCCCAGCGCGGGACTGTCGTGCTGCTCGCACACCGACGACGACACCTGCCAGCCGTTCCACAGCGGCCAGTGGCCCAAGAAAAGTACTAGTTGGGTGCATATCTGTAAAAAACAATAGTATGTCGTTTAATTTTAAAGATATTGAGAAGCTGACATAAAAATCTGGATGCCAACTAGAAAAAATGGCGGTAAAACTATTGTGGACAATATAACAACGACAGTTAAGGGTGCATTTTCCAGAGCGGCAACTGGCCCAGGAATATAACTGGCTGGGTGCATATCTAGGAAAATATGACACACGCTTAAGATAAAAATAAGAAAAATCTCTTTCGATTTTCCTTATTTTATCATATGTGTTAGGGTGCATTAAATTACCGTGACAAATTCACGGTATTCTTTGGCTTAGGCTTACTTTCAACCATCTTACGCATCATAACGCATTCACTCATGCATTTAACGCATTCATTCACGCACTCATGCATTGTAACGCATCTCAATTCCAATATTTATCTTTATAATTAACACATTAAGGATTTCCACTAAATACACGTTAACAGATTAAATTTAAAACAAATTACCGTTTGAGCCCATAGCTTGACATCTATCGTAGAAGCAGGCGACGTCTTTGGTCCCAAGTTGTCAAGTTGTATGTTGGGGTCGAAATCTTCGTCAACGGGCAGCGATAGGCCTTCGATGTCAGCTCCGTTAGTGCCTTTCATTACTGCGTAGAGTACCTGGAATGAGGTCGAGGTGTTCGAATAAGACAAGAAGATTACTATTGGCGTTGGAGACTTGAAATGAGACTGTATCAACATCTCTGGTATTAATCGTCACTATGTAGAGTTAATTGTCCGCAATATCTGGTCCGGTCCTGCGCTACTCGTATCCTGAGATCCATTCACCCATTTCCCGTGATCTAAGTTGATGATCTATTTTATGGGGGTGTAGGTATACCATACCCACGCTGCGCACTTTAGATTGTATTTTCTATCAAAGATTTTTTCAAGATGTATTTGAAATTGTTCATGTGTCAGCGGTTGAAAATCCGAATCAGATTATGTCAATCAACTGACCTCCAAAAATATGTCAAACGATAGATATGATACAAAATCGCTAACAAGATTCACAGGGCGCATTTTGCAAGAACAAACAAGTGTTTATGTAAGAACTCTTAGCCTACAGTTTCGTGGGATGTTGGTATTTTATTTATTAGCACCCTATTACGAATATGCGAGAGACAGTGTTGTCATCGACTACAAGTTTTAGTTTAAAACGGCGGGGCAAGGTGGAGAAGGCACAGTCAACAGCTGATCCAGCCGTAGTCACCTACTCTCAAACCACCCACGCAACTTCAACATGCAGAAGATCGTGAGTACATCGACTTTTTGGATTTCAGTGTACATTTGTTTGGTCCGGAAATATTTTGTGATATTGTGACATTTGTGATAATAAGTGAAATAATCCACTTATGGGTTAAAATTGTTGAAACGTTAGCTGATGGTTTCTGTTTCCCTTGTCATCGTATTACATTTGGTCTGATTTGAGGAAATCTTCCTACCCATATTTAAATCGTGTTTTTAAGTCAACCACTGATTAATGAGCAGTTGATCTCATTAATCACTCTTATAACTACGATGTTTAGGTACTTTTAATTGTAAAATTGCTTCCACTGATGCTTGTCTGTATAATTATTAAGAGTATTAATTAATCGTTTTAATATTCTCAGATCCTTGTCGCCCTTGCCCTATTCGCCGTGGCCAGCGCCGCCCCTCAACAACAGGCCCCAGCGGCTGACCCCGTGTACATCCTCAAGCAGGACTCTGATGTCAGCCCCGATGGATACAACTTCGAGTAAGTATACTTTTCTAGTTATAAAAGTTGAAATTAGTGGGATTTTGGCGTCTATATACTTGAACAGAAACAAGGTTCAGTTTTACAAAGTTTGGAGCATAAATTCGTGCGAAGTAACTCAGAAAACTCGAACCACGAACTCCTGAGTATATCAAATGAAACTGCTAGGCCCATACTCTAAAGAAGGAAAAAACGCTCATGGTAAATGAATTAGCTAAGCAAGCATTCACACCCAATTTAGCATAAATCCCAAATACCCTTGTCAATCGAATTAAAATCCTTGTTCTCCTGAAAGTAGTTAACTTTTCTTCCCCAGCTTCGAGACGAGTGACGGAACCTCTCGCCAGGAGAAGGGTACCTTGAAGCAAATCAGCGAAGACCACCAGGCTTTGGAAGTCACCGGCAGTTACAAGTACATCGGAACCGACGGCCTGACATACGCCGTCACCTTCGTCGCCAATGAGCACGGTTTCCAACCCCAAGAGCATGTTGAGCACCAACAATAAGCACCAATATTTGATCAAAAGCCACTATAAAATGTCCCAACATTTGTGTGGCCAATGTTTGATCAAACTTTAGCATTGTTACCATCATAAACCAGTTTATGTAGGTTTTACTACATGCGACTGACTGTTAACTATTTTGTATTTTCGTTGTTTGTACATTTTTTTCGTATCTCTTTTGTATGAATATATTGCAGTAATATATTTTTGATTGAATTTGGAAGTCTTTCCTTATCGTCAATCCCGATTAAATTCGTTAACTCGAGATACACAACCCCTCTATCCTGCTGTGGTCGGGTAAAAAATTGCAAAGACTTATATCAAAGAGTGTCTTACAGTAAAGTTAAGTAAATACTAAATTAAAAATCTCAAATGAACATTTATGAGACTTTTTGTTTGGTCAAGATATTTCTTCACCATAATCTGCTCTAATCATAGTCCAAATCTAGAAAGAGGCCTTTTATCCATAACACAAACACAAATAATGGTAGTATTTTACACTTTTATCTTCATTGAATTCCTTCATAATCATTAGCATCAGCCAAAATAAGTCCACTGCTGGCCATGGCCTCCCCTGTGTATCGCCAAATCAACTGGTCCGGTTTTGGATTCCCTCGGCCTTCACTAGGCCGTCGGTCTATCCCTTAAATCTCACAAAATCTTGATGACTAACCTTAAATATCATAAGCAACAGCGTCTGGTCTCCATCCTTCTCTTGCATCAGGTAGTTGGGTCCGCACCGCACCGCGAACTCTGCGAGACACAGCAGTAGCGAGCCTGCGAGTGGTTTCACGGAGTCGCGGGTACTGCTAGGGGATATCTGCGCTAGACATGCGCATATCCATTTGATTATTTTACCTAGGGAAATAAAGTTTTTGAGTTTAGTATTTTTATAACATTGCAGCAAAGCAAGGGAGCAGTCTAAAAATGTGTTCCATTAGGTCTTAACTCGAGTTTCCAAAACAATTACTGATAATTGGTTTTTAACATAATATACTCTGAATAGGTGGTTCTATATGTCAAGGTTTTTACTTCGATCGCAAATAGGTTTGGTCTTTCTTAATTCTTGATTATACAGCACATTTAACATAGTATACTTATAGTGATTTAAAAGTTTATGTACAAGAGCTTAACTTAAAGTTCAGTACTCCTAGTAATTCTTATTAGATGTAGGATTGATAAAAGAGAGATTAAAATCTTACTTTCTGGCTAAAAATTCTTTAGTTCCTTACCAGCAAGACCAGGATACAGCTCAACGATTCGGTCCGTGTAGTCAGCGAGCACTAGGACACAGTCGCTCACCACTTTCGCGATGTTCTTGTTCTTCATCTGTTAACGAAATTTGTAGGTTAAGTCGAGAAATAATACGTTACAGACCAGACACAGGACAGTTTTTTTTAAAAAGTGACCCTTAGAGTTGAGGCCATCATATATCACACATACGCACAAAACGTTATAGGAATATTTTCATTGTGCCACCCCGCAGCGCGGTTGAAGAGTGGAATTCCCTGTTGAAGTCAACGTTTCCCCATAGGAATAATCTGCGGGTCTTCAAGTCAGGAGTGAATGGGTAACTTCTGGGCAAACATGCTCCCGTCGACCACATCATCGCATACCATCAGGTGAGGCAGTGATCAAACGCGAGCGAGTCAAATAATAGAAGAAAGATTTCTTCCGGGCAGCCTTGGAAAGAGCAGCAGATTCTTGGAAATGTTGCAATGTTTATAACAATTCAATATCAAAAACACGTAACTGAGAAATGTATGTGTTCTTTTTAGCAATAAAAAGTGTTGCTAAGCTAGGAGGACTATTCAAATAAATTGCAAACACCGAAAGATTGTAAAATATCGCGTGAAATTGTAAACCAGTCACCAACAGTCGTATTTCTATTTTTTAAAGAGCCATTACTGGCATTGTATCGCATTTCTGAAGTGACATCATCGAGTCATACATGTTATTATTAGGTCCGTGCTAATGTTGACCGCGTAGGTGTGTTTCAAAACCATTCATGAGAAATATTGCGTAGTTGAAAGGTTCATATGATGTTTTAGATGAAGGTGCTAATTGACTGAGACATCAAAAGTGCCTTTCTAACTCGATGCTTTTTTAGCAATATGAGTCAAGTTTTCTTGAAAATCCTACTTAATATTATAGATGTGAAAGTTGGATGTTTGATAATTGAACGCGGGATGACATGAGTAGACTAATACCTGGTTTAGGGCAATAACTTATTATCCCGGTTGTACAGTCGCCAGCACATCAAGCTTCAACTACCTGTCACATTTCTTTAATAGATTTTCAACTTTATCGCTACAGCATCAGGTTCAAGGTTGATTGGGAAAATTTGACAGATTCGGGTAGCTTGATGTGCTGGTGACTGTACGTTTCCTGGGAATAATAAAACATTTTCCCGAGGGACAATACTCGGTCAGAAGCTATGATTTAAATATTTTTGCTTAAATAATGCAGTCCGTAACACTATCAGCGTCAATTTATGGATGATTGGAAATTGATACGTTTTACCAGATGTTCCCTCATTTTTTTATTTACAATTTTGATTAAACCATACAGTATCGATGATAATAATATCGTAGGCATGACAGTCGCTGTTCCCGGACAGTAACAGTACGGTACAACGAGATATACTATTCCGGTCTTAGTGCCAGTTTTTTAACGTTCTCGATGGAAAGAAAGAAAGAAAGAAAAAGAGTTTAGCGTAAACGTCAATTTGTATTGAAACTCAATACGCGCCGTCTGTTGAAAATAACGGACAACCCTTTTATTCATACAACTTGACTTATGCAAACGTTTACGTTAAACGCGATCAAGTACGTTATAAAACCAATGTACGTACTAAGCTCTTACCCTCTTATTAATAAACACGGAATAAAGTTATTCCAAGTTTAAACCTATGAAAATGTATGGTTATTCCTTTGTTATTCCTGGTATTTACTTTATTCCGTGTTTATTAATAAGAGGGTCAGAGCATAATTTTACAATTAAGTTGAATACGAGTTACACGCTAACGTCACAAAATAAGCAAGTTGTTACTTCCAAAAAAAATAAATCATATCCAATTTTGCCAAAGGCCTACGGAACCTAAGGGTCAGATCACACCAAGACGCTACTACAATACATCTCGTGGAATTTGAGTTCTCTCACTTGGATGTAGTAGTACCTTTTTGAGTATAAAATAAATCTTTAATTTTTATCGCTAAAGTGTGAGCAGCATCGTATGTCGGTGTGAGCTAATCGTAAAAGACAATTGGCAGAAAAAGGAAGCTGGTTCTGGGACCAGTAACAACATAATGTCATTAGATAGATATTTGACTATACTGTTATAACTTCTATGGCGACTCTTTTTAAATAACTGAGTGAAAAAAAGTTATGACAATGTTTCTTAGGACTATATGTAGTTAGGAATAAGCCAGAACTTACCAAATCCCAGTACCATGTTGAAAACGAACGGATTACCCTATCCAGAAGCAAATTGAGTGTTGAATTGAAACAACAATCGACTTGCTTTTGGGGTAGGCAATAAACGTACAATGTGCAGCCTCCTAGATAAGCTAGATGTAGATGGAGTAAACGATCACCTAGGTTAGCAACCAACTCGGACTTAAAGATAACTCTGGTTTGTGCAAGTCCGTCTAAAGGGTGCTTTGATTCTGTCAAAGGTCTGTAATTTTTTCTACAACATTCCAGAGTAGTGCAGTTCAGTTCTCTTCTCCCTACTGTCCAGACTTAGACTATGCAACATTGCGTGGTATTCATTATTATTTTAGCTGAAAGACGTCCACTACTGAACATGGGCCACCCTCAAGCGTCGCCATATCGACCAGTCTCGTGAGCCTTCTGCGGCTTTCACAAGTGGACTAAGTCCGAGTAATTTAACGTTCTCGATACCGTAAGCGTAAACGTCAATTTGTATTGAAACTGAATAAGTGCCGTCTGGTAAAATAATAAAGGAAAACTTTTTTTTTCCATACAATTTGACATGAGCAAACGTTTGGGAAGTCATCAAATGACTTCTTCCGGTCTGGGTGGAGCGGAAGGGAGTGTCAGACTCTTACTAACCTAAACCCATCCGTGTGCCTCCTTATGCCCTTTGCGTTCCAGGGCCGCGGTGACTCTTTCGAACACATTCCGCAAACCTGTATACCATGTGGGAACATTTACTAGGTTCAAAATATGATACCATGAGCATCTGCAGCAGGCAGGTGACGTAGGAGGGCAGGCGCGCGCAGTGCGTGCGCGCGGCCAGCAGGTGGCACACGTGCGCCGTCAGCGCGCAGGCGCCCGCGCAGCGCGCCGCGCCGCCGCCCTCCCGCCGACACACGCGGACCACTATGTTGAGCACGTGCTCCTGTGTCATGAAACAGGTCAAACATGTTAGGGGACTGGCTTTTTTATCAGGACAACTACAATAGCTACTGCGCTTACGATCAATAATATAAATGAATAAACTATCGTAGTTTTTTACTAATTTCATTACTATATTCGTGACAATTTAAGAAGTCGGATTTGACAGCAGGTTACAACATTGCATTGCTTTACTAGCAAGTATGAAAGACACATCAAATAAATCTCTTTCGCACTTAGTGGTAAAGCGATCTTCTATCCCTCTCTACTCAGCTGTCAAATCCGACTTCTTACATTGCCACGAACATAGTACAGATTTGAACAGTTATCAAATTAATTGGACAATAAAATTGACCGTGTTTAACGGTACAGTTTCTTTAAAAATGATTGCTTCGAATTATTTGATAAACGCCACTTTGCGCCTGTAATGTTTCGACAGTTAATTTGACCTTATGAAAACGTTTATCGTGGCTTGCGCGGATTATGACCGCACACCTCATAATTAAATGTAGGCATAAATATGACATAAGAGACAACATCACATCATGTTATTGCGTATTGCAGCTTTTTTTAAGTATGAGAAATCATTCCCCGCCTTGGGCGAAGTGGAAGGGCGTGTCAAACTCCTACTGACTACAACCTATCAATATTCCTTCAAGTGCCCTTTGCATTCCAGGGCCGCTGTAACTCCTTAGAATCCTGCCAACTGGTAGGCACTGGCCTTAATGGGCCCTGTCAACTGCAAAGTTAACAGGCTGCATTCACGACCTTGACTTAAATGCAGCCTGTCAAATACTAGTATAGAGAAATCAGTGTCATCTCATTTCTTGGGGCATACCTTGAGGTCAGGACAAGACACCGTGTTGTATTGATGCGGGTAGGGCTGCAACATGGGCGCGTTCATTAGGCCGTCGGGCAGCGCCAGCAGCGAGCCCAGGAACGTCACCGCGGCTGTGCGCGGACACTGCAACAATACAACGAGTTATCTATATCTTTATCCCTTATAAATGCGAAAATAAGTTTGTTTGTTACGCATTCACGCTAAAACGGCTGGACGTAACGTCATGAAATTTGGCATATATATAGCCTGGGATATGGAAAAGGACATAAGCTACTTTTTTACGCGATAACCGACATCCACGCGGGCGGAGCCGCGGGAAAAAGCTAGTATACTATAAAACAAAGTCGCTTTTGCCGTCTGTACGCTTACATCTTTTAAACTTCGCAACGGATTTTAATGCGGTTTCATTCAATCGACAGAGTGATTCAAGAGGAAGGTTTATGTGTCGTCCGGAAATTCCTACGGGAACGGGAAAAATGGGACGTACACGCACGAAGTCGCGGGCAAAAGCTAGTATAGAAAGTATTTGTTATTTCACCTCATGTTAGTAACTAACTCTGAGTTAAAAGATAGCTCTGGTTTGCACCAGTGAGCTTAAAGATATCTAATGGACTTGAGGAGAAAACTTTCAGCAATTTGCGCAACAAACTTACCGAAGGCCCCATATCTGAAGAGTTGAGCACCACAGTGGAGGCGTGCACGAAGTCGAGCAGTAGCAGCGAGTAGCCGTCGAGCGCCAGCGACAGATACCGCGGCGCCGCGTGCTCCACCAACACGTCCACTACTGATCGATCCTCTCCGGTTAGGCCTGATGAAACGAAATGTGATTTAGAGGCTCTGTCACTATATTCGGGAGGGTAAATGGTCCCAGTTCAACGTGCTAACTTTCCCCTTCCTCCTTTAGTCCTGCCGTCCTTTCTAGGTCTTTCTAACACAGTGGTTCGCAAGGGCCAAAACAAGGTGCGTGAAAGGTTTAAAATTTCAATCGTCTCACCTCAAAAATGTCATTAATCCAATCTGATTTTAAGTTTATATCAGACATTTTGTATTTTCTATGAAAATGTTCTTTACTTTTTTGATTTCAAAGAATAGTTATACAACAACTTTTGAATCTATAATCATACTAAAATCTATACTAATATTCATTAGTAATATAATAAAGCTGAAGAGTTAGTTTGTTTGAACGCGCTATCTCTGGAACTGCCAGTCGGATTTGGAAAATTGTTTTTGAATTATGATAGCCACATTCACGAGGAAGGCTGTACGGGGACGGGAAAAAAAGGGATATGCGCGTAAGAAGTCGCGGCCAAAAGCTAGTATGATATAAGTGTATTTAAGGAAAACAGGTTAATTTTGCTAGCAACGAAGGAATCAGTGGTCCTGGGTCAAATAAAGGTTGGGGACGAAACTTTAACGAAACAAATAGCTTTAAAGTAGTTTTAATATTAAAATGTTGTTATTGGTTGAGTTAATTACGTATCACTCATTCAAAACTCCAAAACGCGACATATTTCTAGCTGCCTTGTGTAGTTCACTCATATCTACGGAGAGTAAGTTCATCATGTCCCCGGAATAAAAGTATCCTATGTGTAGATATCCAGGTTATGATATAAATAACAAATTATATATAAAAAATTCTTCACAAGGTTCTCTAAGCCAGCTACTCACCATGATGGAGCGCCCTCTGATACAGGTGCAGATGTGCTAGATGCAGGCGGTTGTTGCAAGAAGATGGCGCGCCGGGGCCCTGCGCTTGCGTCGACTCGCATAGTAGACGCAATGCAAGCAGCTTGCCCGCCCTGGATGAGAGCAAAATATTAAATGGTTCAATAAACACATACTTTTAAAAATGGCGCATTATTTGTCCCACATCATCATCAATCTAGAACGACTATAGTTATCGATTTTGATCCAGATCTCCCACAATTTTTTTTTGCACCTTTCTGTCAACCTTAATTAGCATTATTTTGTAATTTTTGTGGAGATAAATAAACATTTATTATTATTTGTTAATTTTTATCAAATGACAGGGGATGCATACAAAACAGTTTTAAAGAAATCAGCAATTTAAATGACTGCATTATGCAAGAAGCATGAGATAGAATATGACTAGTTGGTTGGTCACTTTACAGTGGGAAGGCCGCTGAATGACCGCGTGCTTCTGTCATAATTACTGTTACGTTAGAAGAACTGTGTGATATATCTCATGGAGTCACCAGCTTAGCAGACCTTGTCGTGGATATACACAATAAGTAACATACAGAAAAAAATCTTGTTTGATGCCCGTAGTAAATACCAACGGTGTTAATTGATCTCCTATGTTCAACCTCCACTCCATTCTGCATCCCTCTACTACACAGATACGACACACGCGTTAAACGGTTTCACATTTACAAATATTTTATTTAAAAAAATATATTCTGAGCTAAATCGGAAGGTTACATTATTATTAACGAGCGCGTGTCAACAGTACATTGAATGCTTCCTTCATTTAGATTTCGCAATTGAATTTAGGATACTCGGATGTTTGTAATCAAGATGAGTCACCGTATGAACAATAGATGCAAAACAATATCTAAATAAACAAAAGAAAGAAGCACATTTCGATCCTCGAGGTTAAGCAAGGCTTATCGAGGTCGTTCTCTGGATGGGTAACCGTCCCTTACAGACGTCCGAGACTCCTCCATGCCTCGGAAAGCACGACGACTTACGTTCGGGATAAATTCCACGTTTTTAGGGTTCCTTACCCAAAGGGTAAAAACGGGGGTGCCGTTTTTACCCTTTGGGTAAGGATTATTACTAAGACTCCGCTGTCCATCTATCTGTCACCAGGTTGTATCTCATGAACCGTGATAGCTAGACAGTTGACATTTTCACAGATGATGTATTTCTGTTGCCGCTATAACAACAAATACTTAAAACAAAATAAAATAAATATTTAAGTGGGGCTCCCATACAACAAACGTGATTTTTCCGAATTTTTCATAGATGGTAATTCGAATGGTACCGGTTTTACGGTTTATTTTAATTTTTTTATATTTTCATAAAATTGGTTCCCCCGGACGATAGAGTCTAATTATTAGCTATTGGTCTCGGCCGTCTTTTGTAGGTCTTTGACGGTCGTTACGGATAGTCAGAAGCCATAAAATGTGACACTAGTCTTGCCAAGAAGTACTTTGCTACCCAGTTACTGGGTTGTGGAGGTCGGATAGGCAGTCGCTCCACATAAAATACTAATATTAAGCTAAGCCCGGTCTGACTGGAAGCCGCCCCAATATAGTTGTGAGGCAGATGTAGAGTTTAGTAAATTACTGTCGTCATATCAGCTGAAACTTTAGTTGAAACAGTCTTGCCAGGGGCACCGTATTAACCAGTACTAGAGGTTGTAAAGGTCAGATTGACTGCCGCTCCACGTAAAACACGTACTCAGTCGCATCTGGTTAGACTGGAAGCCAACCCCATTTTTTTTTTTTAAAGGCTATAATAAACAGAATGAAACAAAAGAAAGCTGACCTGTGTGAGGGCGGCAACGCCTCCGCCTCGAGGCACCATCCAGCGACGAGGTTGAACGGCACATGGATCTCCGTGTTCCCATTGAGCGTCTGGTTCGCACTTATCTGCAATAAATACCGCATGTTACCAACATAACAAAACTCTGGAGTTCTTAAAAACATCGCTTAAATAAATGCTTCAGTGCCTCTGAATCTTGAGCGTCTTCAAAAGACTTCTGAAGCGGATCGTTGTTGTTATCTTCATAATTAAATTCCATTCCAAAATATTGTCTGTTTAACGAATAATTTGACACATAACGACTTCACATTTCTTCAATGTCAAAACAATCTTTGACATTTGAAGATTTATTATCAAAATACCCTCACGACGATTAATAATTGCTTGCGATGTATTTGTAAACAAGAACATCTTCTCAGTTGCAAATGAAGAAAAAAAAAAGAACCTCTTTCTTCCTGAGCCTCCTCAGGAGTCTTCTTTTTCCTGCTCTTCTTTCGCATTGGCAGTTTTTGAATACTTTCGATTTGGACAACAGGTCGCACAAACTCAATAAAACCATTCACAGAACGCGAGGACTCGCGACCGATTAGAAAACATGCAGACGGAATAATAAAATCCTATTTATGCAAACAATAACAAATGAGTGTCGAGATGACTGTGAATGATTTTTCCGTGGCACCATCTGCCAAACATTGACAGATATCGACTGATAAGTTACTCCAGCGTGCCATTATTTGTGATAAACATTAACAGATGGCTTCGTTTCGGAATGATTTTATTACATAAGTGTTGATTCACGATACCGGTTCAATTTGACCATTCTAAACGCGTACGATTCCAAGTAAACATTGCTTGCTTGCAACGTGGGTGGGTTCTGGGTAAACGAACTTGATTTAGCAGTTTTCTGTACTTAGTACTTTCTTATAACACTTATACTTATTCAGAAGCCGCTCTTATTATCTACGTACATTTGTATGCGTTACATATCTATATAGGTAGGTATATGTACAGCTGATGACATTGAAATCTTTGAACTGAACTCAAGTCGAAGCTACTCATAATTAAGTGGGTGGAGTAACACACACGTGCGGATGAGTTAATTACGTAAATATATCAATTCGTCGTGATGCGTCAATTCTTTCTGAGAAAAACGTTTTGGAAAGATGCAGTAGTTAAGTAAGCGTAATGAAACCATGATAGCGCGGTGTTCGAGGATACAGTTCCACCGTAATACAGTTCATACTAGTACGGGGAGCAGGGTAAATCCGTTCCGTTTCAACCCTACTAAGTACCTTAGAAAATGTAAAATAATTGTACAAGGTTGGTATTGCGAAATAAAGATTTTTTTTTCATGACATACGTCAATGTTAGGCTAGGGACAGTCTCCCACATCCATCGCCCTCCACTCATCCGGACCCGAGGTGGCGGCGCGTGGTGTTCCCTCTGACGTCTCGGGGGGAGTTAAACACCTCACTCCCCCCGCTTACGAGATGTGGCCCGCGGAGGCGGGCCGGCACCGGCCCATTACGGAAGTCGCGTACATTCCCGCGATCCCCGGTGTAGGTGGGTGATGGAACACCAGGGTGGTTTTAGTCAGTATGAGTCTGAGAGACCCCTCCGCCCGCCCCAGGGCGAAGGACATCCGTGACGATTTCCCCCGTAAAAAAAAGGGACAATGTGGTGACACAGTATGGGACCTCGTATGAACTACAAACCAAATAAAGGGTGTAATAAATGCGTAATTAAATAAAAATAATATTAAACTAACCGATTGACAATCCTCGCAGACAATATTCGGATCCATGACTGAATTTTGTATAAATATTCCATTTTATCAGGTAAATACCAGCAGGATATATTGGCAAAACTAAAACAAATTTAACAATAGGTACCTACATATATAATGGTATTGTGGTTGCGAATACATGCATGATGAGAATTTCGACCGAGGATATATTCCCTAAATGTATTTTTGCTTCTAATAGTTCTAGTTCTATAAACCTATAAAACTTCTGATTTTAGTGACACATGCTTGCGCTATCTGAACAATTCCACCTCTACCAGTGTGGCGTTTTCCTTAAAATACCACCGCAAACATTTACCTACATACATGGTTCTCTCATTATGATCTGACAATGAAATTATCATTTAATGGACTTGAATTAAAGTTACTTTGACTTTCAGAGGTCAGTGTAGTCAGCTAGGTCTCATCTAGTAAAATTTCACAAAAGCCATTGCCCTCTAAAAGTGTTATTTTTAAACAATTATAAAATAAATATCCCTACTAATATTATAAACACGAAAGTAATTCTGTCTGTCTGTTACGCTTTCACACTAAAACGACTGAACGGACAGCCATGAAATTTGGCAGATTATAGTCTGGGATATGGAGAAGGACATAGGCTATAACGATAACCGACATAAACGCGGGCGGACCCGCGGGCAAAAGCTAGTCATTTAATAAAGCGTGATGGCTGAAAAGGACAATGGAAGAAGAAAACTTGTTGCGCCACCCCCAAGTAGCATGCATCTCGGGCTGGAAGATGGTTATGGTTCTGCTAATATAAGGAACTTGATATACGAGTATAAAGCGGACAAGGCGCTGACAAGATAAAATGTATGGCGTCAAAGGAATGAAATATACCTAGCGTCGCAAAGTAACAGACACTTAACGACAAGACAACAAAAAAATCCCGATGAGATAAATTAGTACCTCATTATGTATTTTAAAATAACACGTTGGTAAATACGAGAAAATAATACGTAGATTAAACAAAGACAGAAAAGATTGTATGTAAATGGTTTGGGAATGAGTCATTTCCTTTTGTTGTAAGATAAAAATAATGTCGCATGTAAATGCTGATAAAGACGCCATTGAAATCTGTGGCGGAACGCATATTTCAATCTTTGTACATCTCGTATAAGCATTGTTTAATCTGTCAATCATTTGCAATATTTTATAGGTCATCGGGAGTTATTCTTAGAACCCTTAGAAGGTTAGTAGCGGCACTTATTTATATCAAAATAATCAATTGAAAATATTGTGCTTCATAGGCTGAGGCACCGTTCAAGTATTTTTTAGTAATTTCTAATCGTCTAAAGAACGTCTAAGCATGGGGGGCTTAGGCGTAGAAGTACCACGCGAATAAAAATTATACCAATACTGGTATAATTCTTCCTCGCGTGGTATTTCGCCTAGTTATTTCTTAACATTTCTTACCTACTGAACCATGAAGCAATTTAATACTAGCATCTGTTTTGGAAAATCCCCGAAACATTGACATAGATACTTAATTCACATTGACAACAATATGAACTTGAAGACTGCCGCTATGAACATCATACAGAAAGTTGGTTCCGAAACCAGTGATACTGCAATACGTTTCACTGGTCGACTGGACGATACACTATGGAGCACTTAAGGTTTAATACGAAGCTAAATGGTGTGGTGTGGGACGCCCTGCGGCACGATGGATCGATGATTTGAAGAAGGTGGCTGGCAGCGGATGGATGCGGACTGCTCAAGACTGGGACGGTTGGCGCTCTTTGGGGGAGGCTTACGTTCAGCAGTGGACGACAATTGGCTGATATGATGAAATGGTAGACTACTATGATTGCGGCTCTGTGATCAATTCGGCTAAACGCACGCGGTGCATCGCATGGCGGTAGCACCAGCCATAACAAGTAGGTACTAAACATAAGTGGGCATTGGCCGTTAATATTGCGCATCTATTTTTGAAAAAAGTCGGCATTGTAAAGCGTCTACTATGTCATTCATCTCAGTGCGAAAGCTTCTTTATAAAAATTCCATGTGTCATTGAATTAAACGTCACCACAAGCCATAACAAATACGAGACGTATGACTGTTAGAACGCGTTCACACGAGCGCGAATTTTGTGAGTGCGAAGGCGCGGGCGTCGCGCACTTCTTTCCTCTAGAAAGAACGGCGCGTGGGCGAAGCGCGTGCGATTCACAACAATTCAGCAAATACAACCTGAGCGCGATGGCGTCGTGCCTTATGAACGAGCCCCTAAATGTGACCATGCCCATGTTCTTCTATTACGTCCTCTGTATAATTGGTGCCGGTACTCTCAGGCGTTACTTGAGACTGATCCACCCTCAGAGCTAATGTGTGTGATCAGTTTTTGAGTGGCGTCTCTGTGTGGCAATTTGTGACTATTTTGTTGGTTTGGGTAACTGTAAAAACTATTGTATGTTGGAATGATTAAATAAATAAATAATTGGACTCACCTTAAGCAGCGTAGAATTGAGATGTATAAGATAGTTATACAGGTGCGCGTGCGCATGCGGGTCCCGCAGCAGATTGGGGTCCCCCAGCGCCGCCAGCATGCGTCTCCACAGCACGGCGGCCACGTCGGGCAGCCAGCCTCGAGCCCGCCCGCCCATCACCACGCCCACGCCTTCGCCACCCAGCCCCATAATGGACTCGCCCGATTCGTTCTCCGTCCATTCTGGTATACCGATATCCAATGAACCTACTTTAACTTGATTAATGTATATCTAAACATGTAATGGTCGATGAAGTGAAATCTATTGATTTCGTATTCAGCTAGTTGTGTTAGTGAAGCGAAGGTCAGATGATTGTTGAATTGCACTTTAGATACTAAGAGTGTTAAGCGCAAACATCTGATCTTAAACACAATAATAAATTGGTTAGATTTACTCATATTTCAAAAGCAGAGCGTTAGGTTAGGTTAGGTTTATTGCTCGAAGAGTTACAGGAGGCATCACTTCTTACTAGCTCACTCAAAATTTAACAATATTGATCGCATTATAAAATAGCTGGTATTCATTTGATGACAAACAAAGTAGCAAATACTAGGTATAAATTTAAACTTTTTTTTTATAATTTCAATTGATCTCATCATCTTCCTGGCCTCATCCCATGTTACTTGGGGTCGGTGCAACACGTTTGTTTGTTCCATGCTGTCCTTCTATCTTCATCCTATCTTAATTTTTTTTTTTTTTTTTTTATTAGTGATGGGTTTGCTCTTGACTCTAGTCAATGTCAGATATGACAGAGACAAAGTCTACGATGGAGCGAGCTTACCCAGAAGGAGCCTGTTCACTCTAACTTTGAAGAGATTAGGGCTGTAAGCTTTTGGAAACACAGACGCAGACAGAGAGTTCCACTCCTTTGCTGTGCGCATTATGAAAGACGTTTGGAAACGCTTAGTGCGAATTGGTGGAATAGCTACAAGGTAGGGATGGTAAGATGCAGTGCGTCTGGATGTCCGATGGTAGAAGGGGGCCGGTGGGATGAGGTCGTGGAGTTCTTGGGCACACTCACCGAAGTACAATCTGTAGAAGACCGATAAGCAGGCAACCTTACGGCGATGAGCCAAGCTATGTAGCTTGGCATCCAACAGTTTTGCGTCACCGATGAGCCTCTTAGCTCTGCGTTCCACCGAGTCAAGTGCGGCAAGCTGATACTTAGCTGAGCCATCCCAAAGGTGGCTACAATACTCCATGCAGGATCGGACTTGTGCTTTGTAAAGGGTTAGAAGCTGTCCAGGCCTAAAGTATCGCTTCACCCTATTTAGGATGCCCAGCTTTTTGGCCGCAATTTGGGCTTTGTACTCGATGGTGGCGCCGAAGTTGAGACTGGATGTCAACTCCATGCCTAGGAGCTCGAGCCGATCAGTAACAGGACTGTTCCTGTTACTGATCGGCTGCTCCTACTTTTCGGGGTGCATCTGTATGCACCCCGAAAAGTAGGAGCTTGGTCAAAGCGACTCCTTTTTGCGGTAAAAAGACACGCCTGTGTTTTGAATTTCAATCTATCTGCCTAGACTATTTTCAACTACGTTTTGTTTCGGCTTCAAAACTAACCGGATGGAGCCTGAATACCAGTATTTTACAATAAGCTTTCTTTACTTTGAAAAATTGTAGCCTCATTTTGAATTACTTTTATGGAGTTATGACTATGACAGACAAATACAAATGAAAAACTAAAGAGTTTCGAGTACATACCGACATTTCCGCCATCGGAAGCCAAATCAATCTGTAGGGGTGAATCTTTGATGGAGCTACTTTCTACGCCGCTTGAGGGCGCGGGCGACGGTGAACGGGAACCTAAAAATTAAAACATCTAAATAACATTTGATGTTGAAACTTTTACTATCAGTAAGGGACCGTTCAAGTATTACGTAAGCACCAAAGGGGGGTGGGGGGTCTTTGCTTTGCTTATTTTTTGATGACATGGGCGAGGGAAGGTTGGCTACATGGTTATTACGTCAGCAACAAGTATTTCCCTAATTACCTTGTTCCACTCCTTCCCTTCTTATTTCCTAAATCATTATAGAGATTTGGCAAAATAGTTTACTGTTGCTTACTGGCTCGTATGCGGTGGTCTAGTTAAGTAGAAAAAATGGAAGTAGGGTAAGGAAGTACTTTCGGCGCTTTGACCAATGATTACGTAAGCATAGGAGGGGGAGGTAGAAACTTTGCTTACTATCGCTGACAAAAGGGAGGGGGGCGGGGGTTAAAAATAACTACAAACCTGTTTACGTAATACTTGAACAGCCCCTAAGAAGGGTTGCGGAATTTGTTCGTAAGAGTCACCGCGGCCGAGGAACGCAAAGAGCATTAGGAGGAACACGGATGGGTTGTAGTCAGTAATCCTGGGGCTAGATTAGCAGGCTACGGCGAATATTCGTGTTAACGCGATAAGTGTGGCCGGGTAGATCGTTGCAACGCGTAGTATTCGGGCGAAGACGATGCACTATCGGGGCACTGTCGGTAAACTGGCGTGCATCAAAGGGATTTGTCGCGACAATATTCGTTTGGGTGGCTACACCTACGTTACTTCAGTGTCGTCCAGACTTTGTAGCGGGACGGACGTGCTTGTATTTTGTATACACTATGGAGTGGAGTAGCAGCAGTTGTACACTATGGAGCGTTCGGTTTCTATGAATAGTAGGCATCCACCATCTCCTCATTTTTCTTTTTTTCATATTACTTTGTAACTGATACTCGTACAATTTTTAACTGACTTCTAAAAAAGGAGGAGTTTGGTTCTCAATTCGGATGTTTGTGTTTTTTTTTTATGTTTGTTCGCGCATAACTCCGTCGCTTGCCAACCGATTTGAAAAATTCTTTTTTTGTTGGAAAGGGTATACTTCCTAAATGGTCCCATTCTTCAAAAAATCTGTTTAGTAGTTTCGTTTTTAAATCCAAATAGCTGGAAAAAATATGTGGAAAAATCATCCATGTTTACGAAATTGCGTATTTTTGCTTTCCTGTGACTTTCCAGTGGTGTTGTTAGGTGTGGGATACCACTAAAAGGTGAAAAATATTAAACTTTTTCACAAAAAAAGCAACCGACTTCCAAAAAACACTACAAAGTTCAAAATAACTTTAATTTCGGTAGTCGGTGTTGTTGGTTGCTTCTTCGTTACTTGACACCGACTTCCGAAATTAAAGTTACTTTTGAACTTTTTAATAAGTAAAAATTTACCGAAAATGTAATGCAACGCCACTACTTCCTCCATTTTGAACAGAGAACAACACAATCCGGTACGATGAATCTTCGGCCTGTATACACGATGTTTTTAGCGCGCCAACTCGACACGAATCTTCGCCCGCTAATCTACATTACAGACTCTTATGCTGGGGTTACCCCCAGCATAAGAGTCTGACAATCCGTTCCGCTACGCCCAGAGCGAAAGGAGTCATTTGATGATTTCCCATACATAAAAAAGCAGTTAGAAGGGTTTAACAGTTTTTGTATTTCAAGTGTTACGACTGACATGTTATTAAGTCACGGCTGACTGTACTAAGATCAACGCGGGGTCATTGCCAGTAAACTGGTGGAGTGGCGCACTCCATTGGATCTGTCTAATATTCTAATGCCCGGTTTCTGACGTACTTTATCGGTCGTTTTATCCATTAACCATTAACTACTAACCAACCAATGGCGTTATGACAAATTGCGTTAACTGACAGATAAACGACCGATAAAAACCTCAGAAACCGGGAATAAAGTCGGTTATATTATATTAATTTAATTTAACGGTCAACACGTGCATTGTGTAGAGTTAAGACCTTGTATTCAACAGGTTTTTTAGGCTAAAGTAGAGTTTGACGAATCTTCAACTTTAAATCCTTAATTCAGAAATCGGGGGTAAAGACACCAAAAGCAATATAAAACGGATAGAAAAAGAACTTACCACTAGCTGAATCCCTCTCTTCGTTTGTAGTCGAGTTTCGTAAAGAGTCTAAAGAATACCATCTCCTTGGCTTGTCGTTGACTGGTTCTTTGGTATCTAAACAAAAATAACAGAACAGGTTAGTTACCTGCATTTTATGAAGTAGAAAAATAATAGATTTGTAGCACTTCATGCGAATCAATGTCACTGAAATCTGATATCTTATGCCTGCTTTCTAAAACCTTGAACAAGCCGCTGATTAGTAAATCAGCAGTCAAATATCTTAGTTGTGAATGTTGTGACTGGCTGGAAGAAAAAAAAGGCTGCTGACCCAATCACTTGACGTTGGATAATAGGAAAAAAAAATAAACTTCGGATCTGAATCCGGAAGTAACTGAGCAGTGTCAGAAGAGGTAGCGAAATTAATTTAATCTGCGTTCGTAATTTAGTTTCGAAATATGTTGGATATATACGTTCAGCTTACGCAATATTTTTTTTAACTACTTTTTCAATAGTAATAGACATTGCAATACTTTATGTTCAGAAATTGTATAACATTTTTTTTATTTACACATATTATATAATTATATATATTATTTAACTAACTTAACTATTTATATCTACTAAACCTAACTATATACAAACTAGACTAAAAATTACCAAATTATGTACAAACGTGTATAAAAACAATATTGCAATACTCAATTACTTAATTTACACCAGACTAAAGTGATGTTTGCTGAAGTGGATATAATAACATTAATTGGAAACAAGGTTGGAATAAACCTTACCCGTATGCGTTTGCGCATGTTTCCCTAGATGAGGGTCGCTACGACATCTCGTTAGTTGTCGTCGAGTGCTACCAGTTTCTTTGCGAGGGTGAACTTCGTGGCCTGTTTTAGGGGATTTTCCTGTAAAGAAAACTTGTGTGAGTTCAATTAAAATCTTATGTAGGTATGAGGGAGGGCTTCGTAGCTTATATTTGCTTACGTGTGAATTCCAACAGTAAAAGTGAAGACCAAACTATTTATTATGACTTGTTTGATCAGTTGCACGCAAGGTGAATTTCTCACGCAAGATCAAACGAAACACGATTTTTTAAAGTCCATTTAGCTTTTATTAAAAAGAAAAAAGGTTCTAATGTATCCGAGCCCGCTTTTGTATCAAAGTGCAGTGCTATGATAATATATTACTTCTTCTTTTCGTGTCAATTAAATCAACTTTTCAAAATGTTGTCCAACCAGCATTGGCTCCTTGGACCACTGTCTTTAGGCACAGCCAGGTCCAGGAAGGTGCAGTTGGTCGGGCATAAGGGGCAGGAAAGATAGTAAGGCATGTGCGAAGGAGCTCCACACTGGCACTGTGTTTATTACTGAGCGTGTCAGCTTCGTTTAAGTACCGTGCTTGTTTAACGTATGTGCTAAATAAATAATATAATTAGTTGATGCACTGACCAGGCGTCCTGGCGCTGTGCTGCGCGAGCGCGGCGGCGGCGTGGTGCGGCAGCGCGGGGCGTGGCAGCGGCGCGGGCGCGGGCGCCACTCTGCGGCCTCCCCGCCCTCGCTCGCCGCTCATGCTCTCCGACAGGTCCAGGGAGTACACGTGGCGGGCTAGCACGCGCGTTAACGTCTCCATCGTTTTCTACAACAAGTTGATAATGTAGGACCTTTCTCTTGGCAATGCATCAATTTGGAAAAAGAAAGCAATATTAGCAGCAACCGTCACTGAATTCTGTTTGCCCAGCTCGTCGAGGCTGCAAATAAGGTCTTTAAAACTGAAGACCATGGTACTTTTTGTAAAAGAGTTGTGTAACTATGTTTGAGAACAATAAAGTATATTCTTACTATCTATATATTCTATCACACACTGCACACATTAATGACTCGACTTAAAATAGGACATTGAAATGTCCTCTATATACAATCACGTATAAAGAACACTTTTTAAAAACAATTGACAGTTTATAATTATTATACCAACTCATTAACTTTTTTAGTTCAAGTACAGTCAGTTGACAAGTCATTATTGCTGAGCCAAAAGTTACAGCTAATACGATGTTAAACTGGTCAAGTTTCTAAGGTGTCGTCTGATAGCCATAGACAACAATATTTAAGTTGGAAAAAAAATCTTTAAACTTACCGCCCATTCTTTAATAAGATCTTCCCAATGCGTCAACCTACTAAGCAGTTCCATAAAATTCTGCCACAGTTCCGGTTTCACTGCTACGTTTAAATTCGCCTTGATCCACGTCACTATCAGGGTTTGGAATAACGCTGGTGCCAGGAACCCTCCTAGAAAGTAGATAGCTCATTAAAATCACAAAGGAGTGGCTTTAGAAGACGTTTGAGAATATTTTACTTACCTAGAGACTCCTGTTTTCGTTTCGGCGGTACTTTCGTGAGTACTAGGGATGTAATTTGGAGAAGTACTAGTAGTAACTGTTCCCTGAGGAAAGAAAATGTAGCTCAAATAAATTTAAACAAAACAAAATTTCTCTCTCACAGGTTTTCTGGGAGAAGACTCATACTTTTAACTGTATGTTTTTTTGGTGTTCAATAATAATAAAAAAGAATTCCTTGGGTTTAATAAAAGAAGTATGTAAGAAAACACAAATATAATGTCAAGTGGTGAAGACAAAGCTTTTTGAAGGCTATTTGGATTTAGACTTTAGAAATAGCAGTACATTATTTCATACAAACTTTCAAGTCCTTATTCTTCGAAATGAATGAACCGATTTTAGTGAAACTTGGTATGCATACGCCATCCAACCAGGTCTAAAAAGTTAGTTCAGAACATTTTCGAAAAAGAGTTTAGAGATAGAGCAAAGAGAGAGAGAGCGATTTCAAGTTTTCTATACTTAGAAAGTGAAAAATCACTCTATCTTTCCTCCTGAACTCTTTATGCTACTACTCGTATGAAAACTAAGTTTCAATAAAATCGGTTCATTAATTTCGAAAAATAAGGACTTCAAAGTTTGTATGAAAAGCCGTACGGCGTAAACGCTCTTAACATTCTCGCATGATTACTTTTTATACTTAGGGACCATGACAATAGTATAGCCTTTTTATGGAAGACCCAAGATTTTGTTCTTCATTTGAAAAGTATAGAATTTCAAATAATTCTAGTAGCTCAGCCGAGCTTACCACGTATTAGCATCCATAGCAACATGCATGACCATGTAGCGGTAGATGTTGAGCACTCGCTTGCACGTGTCGGTCTGCTCCTCTAACAGCTGCTGTTGACTGAGCGCACCAGGCGGCGCCACCGGCGACGCCGACGCGAGGAACACGTTTGCTGCTTGCGTCATGAATATTTGTAGGACGTTCTGTAATTTTTTTATTTGAGTTAGTTTTTGAGGGGTGAAATTCCACGAATGGGACTTTGGACTGTTTCAAGTACTTTTTAGTTTTCACATTAAGCACATATTAGCTTTAGGAAAAACGGAACCCTATTAGGTTCATTCGTGTCCGTCTGTCACAGGCAATTTGCTCCTACTGGACCGATTCAGTTACACAACGATTCAGGTTCACATATGAACTTCTGTGACACAAATACGGACGAGTAACGAAAAAAATAAAATTTGAGCATGGGATCAATTTTGCAGGTAAAATTAGAAAAAAAAATACAACTTGTAACAGAATAAAAGCAATACTTCTTAAGGGGTCATTGTACCCATAATTATGAACAACTTTCACTATGGGACAAAATGTAATCAACAGCTGATTTTTTTCGCGATTTCGGTAAAAGTTGTTCAAGATGAGTGCAATGGCCCCATAAGAGGAATTGCGTTTACGTATTCTGTTACATGTTGTAAATGATTTATTCCGAACCTTTTGCATGCGAGTCCGATTCACTATTGAATTACCACTGACACACAGAACAAGCATTATATGTATAGGAGGTTTTGGTTTAAATTTTTCAATAAGGACGTATTTAATCAATCTAAGTTCCCATTAACATCGTAACATGCAACAAAATCTGGTCTTGGCATCGTCTTCTTCTTTAAGAAGAAGACGATGCCAAGACCAGATTTGGTATGATCGATTAGATATAAGAACACCTCATGCATTCTATTCACTACACAGGTTACGGGCCCAGTGCATGTCACATGTTTAGTTCTAGGACATACCATTTTCCCTCACGATGTTTTCCTTTACCGTTTTGAGAGTAGTACCTAGTGGAATGACATTAACTAAGTCCAAACCCAACCTACAATAGTAAGTCGTCATCTATGTTATAGATTCCATAGACAATTTTCAAATGTTTAAATTCAGGCTTCAAATCTTTAGCGGCCGTTTACATGACGGAATCACACTTCAAACATCAAAATATCCCAGTGTTCATGCAGATAAATAAAATAATGCAACTAAATATAAAACTTCCATGTGATCCCAAAACCATGGAGTAAAACATCGTAGTGTGAAGGGTGTTAAGGGTGCCCTAGAGTCATTCTCTCAAACAAACGTAATATAGTGATTACTCCACTGTTTAATGGAGTACGTTAAAAACTAAAAATGATATCAATTTATGTTCTTCCTACCTAGTAAATAGAAGTAGTAAGCATTTAATCATTCAAATAATTATATTTTAAACAGATACCTTAAGGCAGTTTAGAAACTCTGACACTAGGGTGTGTGGGGTCGTTAGACCTTACTGCCCACAATAAGAAGAAGAACAGGTACATTTAGCAGATTTTTCTTAATATCCTTATGTCAAAGGTCTGTTCATAAAATTATACACACTCGTTATTGTTATAATTTTAAGGGATTGTGTATTGGTTTTGACACTGGAATCTCATTGCTCATCACAGCATTAATCCCTTTCGTAAATGATGCTGGCTGGGATAGCATGCCACTTAACCACGCCCGTCCTGACTTCGAGGCGTCGACTAGGGCACCCTCAAGGTCTGTTAGAGGATAGGTCATGAACACAGCATGCGTTACCTGCAAGCCAGCGCGTACCATGACATTGTCGCGTCCCAGAGCGCCCAGGTACGAGTCGTTGCGCAGGCGCCGCGGAGGAGCCGCCGGCTCGCCGCCTCCTGGCTGATCGAATGTGTTCTCTACGAGGAACGGCGGGATTTCTGCTACCTGTTGAAAGAAAATCACGGTTTGGGGTTAATGTTTTAGATGGTTTGAAGGATCTTCGAAATATAAAACACTACCTACTATAGGAAGTGATGAAAGGCAGGAGTTTTGAGACCATCTTTTGAAAGTTTGACATTCAAAAACCCTCCATATGGGGCAGTCGGGTGAAAAATCTCTGTAAGAGCGGTTACACATTCGATCCGATCCGAATCCGTGAAAATACGGATATAAAAATGTCGGACCGAATTCTTTGTTGCTTTTCGCACTGCATCTGATTTTTTTTTTTTAATTCGTGAAAATACGGATCTAGAGTCTAAAAAACTCGGCTTGTCTACTTCACGGATTCAGATCGGATGCAGTGCGTAACCGCTCTAACAGACGGACAAAAAATGATGTTATAATGGTTCCGTTTTCCTTTAATAGACCCAAAGACTTGATTTATAATAATAATAATAATTAAATTAAGGTTTAATTTAAACTTGGTTTTATGATTTAGATCCAAAACAGTGAGATAAGAAAGCTGTTTTATTGATTTTGAGTTTAGCTCGCTTAAACCTAGGACAGGTTTAAGCGAGTCTGGCGTAAATTAATTATGATGACGATATTTCTGTAAAAGTAGGTTTTGTGCACAATGCAGATATAGACAGTGGCTAGATTATTTCTGATTAATGGCGATCGTCGAGTTTTGGAGAGCCCACATAAAACATTAATCGTGTTTAAAACGAAAATTAAGCTTGGTAGCTTTCGAATGCATATTCTGGTGCTTAGCTACGGTATCTAGGCAGAGGTAACTCGACTAATCGATGTAGTATTAGCATGGCTTGTTCTTGCAGTACACCGTATAATCAGCAATGCATATCTAACACATTGGACTCGAGTTATCAGTGCGGAACCGGCTCAGCGAGCCAGATCTATGATATGCCATCAAAATAAGGTATAAGTATGATATACTTATTTAAATAGGCACGTGGAGTGGAAAAGGTAATTTAATTTGTCTTTGATGTCCTCGTAGGTCCTTTATCTTTTAGAAAACCATTGTCACATTCAACTTGTAAATTCTGTTCTCATAAATGTATGGGGCAATCATTTCTTTTTTAGCTATGGTCCCATTGTCAAAAATTTTCATAACTATGAGTACAATAAACCATTTTTAGAGAGGAATTACTGGTCACTTACATTCATCTGTATCCAGTCTTTATAGAGCGCGATGACGCGTCTGACAGCGGCCGCATGCGAGAAGGGCAGCAGGAAGGCTTGGCGGAGCACCTCTATCGTGAAGTCGACGTGCTCGCGCGACGAGCAGCACAGCACGTCACGCACCACTAGCTCCGAGCTCAGCTCTTCGAATACTCCCGAACCTGGAAACAGAGAGATAAAGGTTAGGTTAGGTAAAAGGTAAAAAATCCTGAAAAATAAAACCAAAAATAAAGGCTTGAAATTCGAGGTTATTCAAGAATGTAGAAGAGCAAATAAATCTAGTTTTGAAAAATTACAAACCCAAAAAATAAATAACCAGAATGCAAATAAAAACTCTTTTACTTAAAATGAGATCCCTGTGTAAGTTACTGTAAAAGTTATACAAGTTTCTGCAATACAATTTTATGTTTAAATAAGGGACATTTTATATGATCAAACAACTTTTTGGTACATCGCATAGTTTACATTGTTTAAATCTAAGTCACGAGATAAAATTCACAAACCTGACTCCAAGCTAGGATGTGGCGTATTAGAAGCCGAATCATGCGACGACGCTCTACTTGAATCAGACGGATGTCCCACAGTAAACGAAGTCTCCTCCTCATGATGTAACGACGTCGCCGGTGTGGGCGTGTTCGAGTGTGGCAAGTGTGATCCAATACTGGTCATAGAGGAAGGCTGGCCACCGTCGCTGCCTTGCTTCTTCATGAAGTGCGCGTAGCTGGCCACCCATTTGATGAGGGTGACGCGGCATAGTACGTAATCGTCTTCTAGGATGTTGTGTTGGACTGGTAGCTCTGTGGAATGAGTTTTACATAGTATATGTAAGTGTGTCGCGAGTGGATTAAGGCCCATGCCCTCTCATAGAGAGAAGGCCTATGTCCCAGCAATGTCAAAGTTATAGTCTGATTATAGTTATAGCAGCTCCGGGGAGCTATACCTGCAGCCTATTGAGACTTAGTCTTTCGTATCAATCTCAGGAACAGCCTAGAGAAATCAGCTATCAATAGTAGTATCTTTCTTTTGAACTACCGGCATGATAGAAATTATATTCATTCACATAGTGGAAATTATTATATAAGGTATAGATAGAATATCTTGCGAAGATATACTGTATTAGCAAGACTGCATGACGCTAGTAGATAATTATCGTGATTATCTAGCTCTCTATTTTGCATTGGCTCGTTTTAGTAAGGGTGACTAATCAGTACAATAAAACCAAACAACTTACCTAAATTAGGTTTATAGAGTGAATTCTTGACATTAAACTGAGGACAGATCACAGGCAAATAATAAATCTTGAATTTCTCCAGTAGAAATGCGAAACATCTCATTGCCTTCGTATGACATCTGTCTCTCCATTGGATCTTCGTAACTGACGTGGCCATTCCGTCGAGAAGTATTTCAAAGAAATATTTGGTCTCATTGTCAACGGCCTTTTCGTTAGCACTCGGTGGTAGGAGAGGTTGGATCTCTACACTCTGGACTGGGTTCAAGGCATTGGTATCATGGAATATGGAAGCTGACACGGTAGCCAGTTTCCCCATGATCCCGGTTGGTGTTTGTTCCACCACAACTTTCTTAGCGTTATCTACAGGATTGAAGTTCGGATGGTGCATTATATCTTCTATACTGAAGTCGCCGGAGCCGTGTGTTTCGTTTGTGGTAATGTTTGGCTTGAGAGGAGATCCAACCGGCATGATGATTGGCTCAGGCATGCCAGGGACGAGAGTGGCGAACATTCTATGTACTTCATTCGGAGCATTGTCACCAAGTGCTTGGTACCATAGCAGGAAATACCTAAAAGAAAATTAATTTACTTTTGAGTTTTGTTTTTATTGCTGTGAGAGAATTGTCTTTGTAATGATTACTGATACCTTATAGCCTCTGCTCTTAATTTCTGTGAGTTCCCACTATGGAGGAGTTTCGAAAATATTCTCGTCAAAGAGTGTAACTGCCATCTTCTCCCGATCAGCTCCGGCAGGAGGCATAACACTTTGTCTAGAAGGGACAACGCCCCTTCTAGCTCTTCCCTGCCAGCCTTGTGTACTAGAACACATAAGAAATAACTCAATTTGCATGTAAATGGGACCATGTAAGATTACCATGAGTGTTACATGAGGCTGGAAACAATGTTGTTTTAATATGGTCATTAAAGAACTATTATGTTTTCTATTGTCCAACCCATTAGCAACGTATCTGTTAGGCGTGACTCAGGCTTTTGTTATGGAGATACAAATTTATCCTTGATCAAATACAGCCTGTAAATGGTACCTCTGGTCAAAATGTAAGTTGTGACTTAGCTTACTTATTAGTGTTATGTCGCTGGTCAGTTATTTTATGACAGTACATGCTTATCATCCCAAGGCAAGTGATGACAAATCCAGTTTTTATGATAAAGTTGATGGTTAATCTAGTGAGATAAGATAATGACATCTACCAGGATCAATGTCAAGCACCAAATACAATGCACACATGAAAAATGATTTCTAAAACATAGAAGAGTTAAATAATGTTTAAAGTTTTGTTTGATTGTTACGCTTTTATACACCTATTTTTATATTACCGATTCATATCACAATAGGGAAAAAATATGAAATAAACTGATTCTATTTCTAATTTGTTATTGTTATGCATAATTTTTCAAAATCCATTGTCATGATTACCTAACTTTAAGCATTATGTAACTATTTTAGATATGTATGCCAAAAATATTGATTAATGATACGATAATGAGTGACTGTCTGATGATCAAAACACCCAAAACTCACCGAGATGAAATGGAAGTTCTGTACCGCAAAAAACAGAAAAATAATAAGTAAACATGTGTATTATGTAACTAAGTTAAAAAATTATAATAGCAATACATAATATTTTGTCTATATTAATAATTACTTTAGATTCTGTGGTTAATCTAATAAAGTTAAATGATTTATGTTTGTACAATTTGCACAGATATGCAAGACGGACACATCACATTATACTCATGACTGTTTTCATTAACTTTCTTTTTCTTTCTTTTTAAAAAAAAAAAAAAAACGTTGCCCCACACTAGGAATTTCTCCCACTAGGAATTAACTGTACACAACACCTGAATCAATACTTATGTTAAATTGCACTATTGGATTTTCAACTCTGAAAGTTGAAAAACAACAATGTAAAATTGATACACTCACATTTGACCACTATCTCACCATACTATAAGCTAAGATGTGGTTGACAACGGAGTACTCTTCCCTAAAAGCAACCTAATGTTCGGTCTTGAATTAAAGACCAGGTTGTAGCTTCATTCAGAGATTGATTTAAGCATAGCCTAGTGTTAATGAACAGGAATCAATTACTTCTTCATCACAACATGAAAGTTAGGAATTTGAATTATTTATGAGATTATTTACAACATCTTTTTATAAATATCGGACGTCATAGTTACCTCGTTGTCGCAGGTTGTTTTCAGCTTGTATGAAGTTATCGTACAATATAAAGTAGACATGACTAAAGTTGCCCTCGAAGTAATTTTTGGCTTCATCAGTGTCGATATGTTCTAAAACAGTACATTTTATTGATGAAAAATTTTGAAATTATTTTAGTGGGTGAGTGGGTGTTAACAGATTAATAAAAAACTAGGTACAGTCTGGTACCACATAGATAAGGGTTTGTATATATTGTGGTATAACAATGTTCAGCCAAATGATTGGAGTTCTCTAAGTTATGGTGATTTTTTCAAATTAGTGTTTTACCATTCTAGGTGTTGAAGGTAACCACCACCATCACCACCATATCATACCATACTGTTTAGCATATATAAGAAGTCATCTGATTTTCCAAGCTTATTGATAAACAGAGAAGGATTACTACATTGCAGATAAGTCCTTAAAAAGGGTCAATGTACTGAGGTTATTTGTCATGATCATGACTTCTATTGTTAAATATCTGCCTGCATGTAATATTCCAATACAGCCATTATAAAAATGCAGTCAATGTGAAGTTCAATGCTTTTGTTACAGTATAAAATTAATTTTTTTAAACTAAAACACTGTGTTAAAGCAGCATTCTATAGATTAGCTGCATTTTTATGTCCTCATATTTAAATATAGAAAACAAGAAACACATTAACCTAGAAATGTAGAATGATCTCATATGGAGAACATTGTACACATACACTCTATATTATTATGAACAACAGAAATCGTACAGCAATTAGATGTCAATGTAACATTATCCGCTTACTTAAAATAAGAATAAAGTTGAAGTGAAACTTTAAATACTACTTCCTCGATACAATAAACAGTTTGTAAGTTGAGGCGCATCAAATACAGTTATTCGCGACTAATTAGCATGTACGGAATGTGATAGCTGTCGATGCTACAAAAACCTCACAATTCATCTCATCAGGTCCTTAGACCCTCTATCCACCCCTGGAATAACAATAAAAACATTCATTTCTTACCTAAAACGATTTTTAAGTGTTTCAGTCGGGTTGCAGAATCCTTTTTGGAGTCTTGTATTTTAACTGTCGATTTCTTAACATCCTGTTGAGATTTCTTGGTAAACATTTCGGATGTGATTTTATAGCGTCATTACGTAGATTCTTTTCATTCTCAGAATAAAAAAATACAGTAATTTCACATTGTTTTCTTTAAGTTTTCACTCCCATTTTGACATTTCACTTACATAAAAATCTCGGTTGACGTAAACACTAAAGGTGTGTTCGTTTTACGGTTCAATCGTAAAAGTATTTGCATTATTTATACACAAATGCCAAAATATAAAAGTAAAAAAATGATGATTTATAAAGCTAATAAAATAATTTATTATGTACAAATAATTTAGTACAACCTATGGTACAACCCATTCAAATGCTTTGCGTAAAATTCGCCTCATTTAATATTTGTCGCATAGGCGAATAATACGTTAAATGGAACGCGGTTTACTTTTTTCGACGTTCTTCGGCAATGGAAATTTATTAAACTGCCTATTATCCTTGGGTGGACTCCCAAGGAAGGAAAAATAGGGGAATTAATTTTGGCATGGTTATAGGGAAAACCATTACGATAGAAAAAATATTTATGTATATGGGGAAAACATACTAAAAGTACTGGAGGGTGGGGGGAGAGTGTAAAGATCCCTTTTCTTAGTTTTCCGTAAATTACTCGTAAACGGTGGCTTATAGCAAAAAATGTTCTTCTACATAAGTAATCTACATAAAATTATCTATAAAAACGGTCCTGTAAACGTTTTCGCTAGGATCATAGAAAGACGGGCAATACAAAAATAATCTACACTATAAAGAGGAAAGATTTGTTTGTTTGAAATGAATAGGCTCCGAAACTACTGGACCGATTTAAAAAAATCTTTCACCAGCAGAATCCTACATTATCTGTGATGGACACAGGTTATAGAATATTTTCAAAAAAGTTAGGGATCCGTATGAAAACTTCGATAATGTAACCCAAGGTGTGAAAAAATCCTTATATCGCGTACGCTGCGGAATCTATTGACAATAGAGCAAAGTGATGTACTACAGTTTTATAGAGGTCATCAATATCTACAAAAAAGTCCGGGATACCATATGTCTAACTTTTATGGATAAGTCACCATGACCGCTTTTTGTTCATATGATTCAAGCAAATCCCATGGTGAAATAAAAAATGGTGATTTTAGTATAATGACATTAATCCTTATCCATTTAAATGGTTTGATAATTAAGGTTGATTATGTCCGTGTAAATTACACTTTAAATTATTAAACATGCTCGAAGTAAAAAAAAAGTCGCGGCTTGAGCGAACTGGAGAGAATCATATCAAATGATTTCGATAAAACAATAAGAATAACAATGTTTGGATTTTTCAAATCAAATCAAATCAAATCAAATACGTTTATTTGTGTACACAGGTGAAAAAGGTGGAACAATTACAAGATTAATGGGTCTCTGTGTCCTGCCACAGTAGGTGGCATACAAACATTAAATATTACATTTCAAATGTGCCAAAATATTTTAAATTATATTTTAATCAAATATAGACCTAAGTTAACATAAGTGAGTACAAACTTCAAAACATAATTCTAGGCATAATTTTATTGGCTACCATTTAAATTTTTTTAAGAAATTACTGAATTTCTACTTATACCTCTGAGATATATCATAACTTTCGAAAATAAGCTACATAAATAATAAGGGGTGAAGCAAGGGTGATTAAGTTTTTAGGGGAGAACATTATTGCTTGCTTCAATTTACGTCGGAATGCTATGAACAAACTAAAAGTGGGATATTTGAAACACAAATGTATCTAACAATTTTTGCATAATCTTCCTCTGACGCTGACGGGCTGAATGGGGTGAACGTTGCGCTGAACCTGGGCTCGAGACAAGTGAGTTTCTGTCAACGGTAGCGTGGCGAAGGCGATTGTCAATACATCCAAAATTTATGGGATTGACAGATGCTATCGAAATGTCACGTGAGCAAATTCCTACATTTTGGCATTTCGAGAGTCGCATTCGCTAATCATCATCATCACCATCATCATCATCATCGTCGACGGTGACTTCGATGAGGGCGGCTCCGTTTGCATGAGCCGGAACATACACCGTAGACCCTGGAGCCGCATCGCACCCCACACCCAGTCGTGCATCGGCAAAATATGGTGTTGAGAATGGAGTCAGGTGCCACTGGGTCGTTGGTTGTCATTGGCTTTAGCATGCCATAGTCCCTACTGGCCCATCCCCGTTGGGTAGGTGGTAGGAGGTTGCCGAGCCATTGTTGTATCTGAAAAAATAAAATAAAATAAGTATTTAGGTATCTCAAATAGATATTTGTTTTTTAAACCAACTTTTGTGATTAACGATAATAAACTCTGAACGAGTGCTACTTCGAAGCTCCTCTGGTAAGAGGAAGAGTGACCAGATCTGATTTCAGCTTCATCGATGGTCTCAAAAAAGCTGAGTAGCGGTATTTATTGAGGTTTCGTTCCTGGGCAGGCGCTTGGTAAATCGCCAGAATATTCTCAGGTGATGGGCTCATTGAAAAAGTCTCATTTTTAGGTCAGGTCTGGTTTAGCTGTGAACAGCTTAGCCATATTCCCACTTTGCTCTTTCCATGGATTGCGGAGGTGGTGTCGGCTGTAGGGTTCACTGAACTGAACACTGAAAATCTGACGCGCTCGAGTAAATTAACTTTTATTTTTTTTCACCCCTCCCGCATGGCTACCTCCACCGTGCAAATCGGCAATGTTGAAGCATGAAAAATATCTGACACGCTTGAGTATTTCCAAGTCATTGTTTTTTTTACAATATTGAAAATCTGTAGACTCTTCCCCCACCGCTGAAAGTGGAAACACGATAGGACAATTTATTCTTCTAATCATCCAATCTTTTCATCTAATCTATCAAATCCATTAGGTTTCCGCGACGCTCGAGTGAATCCACATTTAGCATCATGGACTACCCTACTATTGCGTTTTCTCTTACACACCATAACATTACATCAAGCATGGATTCCTGAAGTTTTGGGTAGAAGTATGCGTAGCGTAGGATTGTACACTCATATTATTATTTTGCCAGCGATGTTTAATACCGATCATGTCTTATGTGAAATAAAAAAAAGAATAAAAATTTTAAGGTCTTAATGACCATCAACCATCAACAGGGTACAAATCCAGACTGGAGTTGCTGTACTGAGAAATCCCAATTGGAAACATTCAATAACACTTTCTTTGCACAACACGGGAACCGAAGTCGAACTCAGGACCTCACGATTAGCCTTTTCAACCACTAGATCAACGAGGCAAATAGAGTTACCAACCTACCGACTAAATAAAAGAAAACGCTGCTGCTCATTTGCTCATATCCTTTCATTCCTACAATCACGACGGTGGTCTTTTCTTTCTTCAAATGTGACGGTATTTGAGGGTAATGTAAAATAAAGACAAGTCGGTTTTAAACTTCGCTCGTTTTTTCGCTTCGAAAGTTCGCTTTTCGCGAGCGTAGTGAACCCCAACCCTAACCCATATGAATTTGCTACTGCGCAGCGACTTGCTTCTTACTTCGAGTCGCTGTTTAATTTGAATCTACCTGTACCTACAGGTATAGGTAGGTACAGGTCGGTACAGGTAGATTCAAATTAAACGAAAGAAACAGCATGAGCTACTTTCGCATTTACGAGTATAATATTAATTATACTCGTAAATGCGAAAGTAGTTCATGCTGTTTCTGTCTGTCTGCTTGTAAGGGACCTACTTACCTCTTCACGTCTTCATGGCTGAACCTCAGACCAACAAAAAAAGGTAGACAGCGCACCGCGAACATCAAAAGTGAAGCCACAAAACCGTGCTTCTTCAAATAAATACACAAGCTCACGCACACACCTACACTAAAACCATGCTCATCGCTCTTAGTACGTCACGAGCCGTCGTCTAGAAAACATGAATAGAAAAATATAATGATGCCTTCCCTGTGTAGTAAAAATTTGTAAAAACAATAGCTAAACACATAAAAAGTCTCACGGAATCACTTTTCACTTGTAAGTACTTGAAATAACATCGTTTTTATTATAAATTAACTAGGGTTACTTGGAACAAAAACGTCAACAAACGAAAGCAGTGACATTAAGTGCGAGGGTTGCCATAATATGATTTAAAATTTCCCCATTCGATTAAGCAAATTTTAATGATTTCTTTCTTCGAGTTATATTACTATTTTCTTTTTTTTTTAATGTACTAAATATTTTAAATTTGATATTTTTCAACACATTTGCGAGAAAACAGTACAATAGGTTATGAAAAAAACTTTTTGTTTTTAGATAACAGTCGGAAAGTCGCAACAATCTTTGACGTTTCTAATATGAAAATAGCCCGAAATTGCAAACGGAACTACATCTTTCGTCTAATTTTCTCTTTAGTATTTCTATTAAAGAGAAAATGAGACGAAAGATGTTTTTTTTTTATTCATGATAAATAATAAATAATATTCATTTTGTAAGTAGGTTAAACATAACACATTTTTTATGATGGTCTTTTTGAATTTAATAAAGTTGATTGAAAATATAATTACATATTTTATTTCAAAACAATTTACATAATTACTCATACCTACGAATATGACGTTATGACTTACGCTCCGACAACCTCGGGAAATCAAATCATTTTTTTTTTAGGAATAGCTCTTTTAAAAAAATTAAGTTACAATTCCATACTTAACAATATCTTAGTTGTGCTGACTTGCACAATATTAGCTAACCCATAAAATATTATTTCCCAAATTATAGGTAAAAATAATAAAAAATGGCAACCCTTCGAGACACACATAGATAAAAAGATGGCTTCATTTTGGATGTTCGCAGTGCGCTGTCTACCTTTTTTTGTTGGTCTGAGGGCTGAACGGATTTGTATGAAGCACATTGCACCCGCGAAGACCATAATATGTCCGATAATAGGATAATTTTTATCCCGGGAATAATTTTGATCCCTTGGGACAATTTTCTATTTTCTCGAGGGCGAAACCGCTGGCAGAAGCTATATTTTTGCTATAGGGATGTGTGTGACGCGCTTTAAATTTTGGATAAACCCAGTACGGGAGGATCCGAGGAAGAGCATGAGGAAAAGAAAATAGGTACCTACAGCTAAAATGGTGGCTAACTTAATAAAGCTTACTTTGAAAAAGGTTTGTGTTAAGTAGCCAGGTACATACACACAGACAAATGCGCCTGCGCGACTGCATCGGGTCGGTGGCACCCCAATTTAATTCAATATTGCATATTATTAGTAGGTAGGTCCCAATTCACTTCACTTCACAAAAAAAAAATTGTGGTCACCCCATGCAACTTGAACTCAGTAAAACAATTGAACTACCCCTGTCGACCCCTGTGGAGTTTGTAAGTCGTAGTGGACGTTACCATGGAGTTTTGTAGGCAAACAGGGAATCTTAATAGGTATTTCTTTCTATAACGATAGTTATAAGTAGCTAAGTTACATCAGTAGTTAGATAAGTACCTACCTATAATAGAACTTTTCGTCAAAAACGAAAGTAAAAAAAGGAAAAATAAAAATGTGTAGGTTATACCTATACCTAGTAGGTACACTAGGTTTGACATGGATGTTCTATACAGGATTGAGTAAGGGAACTCCCTGAAACCCGTAGATAGAAATAACAAGTTAAATAAATAACTGATAATGATAACACTTCATCATAATGTGGCGCCATATTTTTATCGGTACTAAGGTAATCCCCGGTATGTTCTTGCTTTCTGAGATGATCTTATTTTCATAGAAGATAATACTAAATAATGGAATGCGTCCGGGGCAGATTGGGACATTGTCTCTGGAATGGCATTGATGCGTTTCGTACCTACTTTACATAATGTACCATTTTGCCTCCAACTGATTTTAAAAACCAAACTTCCTTCTTTATTTTTGCAACTTCACTTTTCATCGGATAATTTTAACCCGATTACTCTAGCCTCCATGTCACCTCTCATCATCACGACATCACCTTACATTGCCCAAAGGTTTCTACCCAATGTCTACGAAGTTTACATCTATAGAGCTTAAGTATTTCCCACATATATAGATAGTCTGTGGTGTACCTACATATATTTAAGTTGAATGTATGTATAGAAAATATTTATGCTTCACAAAGACTACTATCTCTCGCCCGGACTCGAAATTTAGTTTGAAAATTCATTCTTTCCCATGTAACCGATACCCGCGCGGGAATACTCAGTGTACATGTGATATTCTGACAAGATCAAATGTTATAAAATACTTAGGCATTACAGTTGATGACAACTTAAACTGGAGTCATCATATTTCGAGTCTTAGTGCCCGACTACGAAAACTAATTTATATATTCAAACAACTAAGAAATGTTGCACCCAAAAAGCTTCTGATATCAACCTATAGAGCACTAGGCGAATGTGTGCTTAACTATTGCATCTGCTCCTGGGGTGGCGCGCCCAAATCAGTAATAATTGAACTGGAACGTGCTCAGCGTGCGCTCCTTAAAGTTCTAATGTCCCTGCCGTACCGACACCCCACAACGGATTTATACAATCGCACTGGTGTTCTATCGGTCCGTAAACTCTACGTAAGTCAAGTACTTCGCAGATTCCATCGCACCACAATTCCCCAGTTGCTACCAACCACTAAGAGACGCTTCATATGTCCAGCACCTTCAGTGAAATCTACTTTTGCAAAACGACACTTCAACTCCACCGCTCCACGTATATATAACAAACTTACTATCAAAAATGCGCAAAATTTGAATAATCACAAATTCCGTAAGAGTGTACTAAACTGGCTCAGCGGATTGGACTACGAACAAACAGAAAATCTAGTCATCAGTAACCCATACAAATAAATGAATTGATCTGCCAACACATCCGCACATACTGTAGCTCTTACACATACATACAGAAACACACCATCATACACAACACACCACACTACACGGGCAATCATATTTAATCCACAGTATACTAATCTAGTTTTAATAATTTTTTTTTTCTTTAATGTCTTTTGTTTCATTTAAGTATTAACTTTTTTTTTTTAATGTCTCAATTAGCATTGTAGGTACGCATGTAAACAAACTGTTTTATGTAATTAGGAAGGGAACTGTCTCCTGAGATACAGGTTAACTACCTAGTTCAGGAGGCAGAGCTTTTATGTAATAGTGATACTTGTTTGCAAATAAATGAATTTATTATTATTATTATTATTTTAGTGAGTTCTTTATTTTGCTTCTCTATCGAGAGAGTATACTACCTTTCATACGGGCCAGAGCCAAGTATGTGAGGGGAAATTTAAATTGAGACGGTGGATGAAAGTGTTGAGGAAGTCAGGAACTTTCGAGTGATACGACAGGTGTTAAGAATGGTGGCTTTTTGGAGCATGTAAAGTGTATGAGTTGGCATCTGTAAAGTGTTCAGACTTTGTGATAGAGATTTTGGTATTATGCCAGTAGACGAGAGAACAATGGGGACAATATGAACTGTTTGAGCTTTCCATTGGGTTTTGATTTCTATGGCTAGATCTTGGTACTTGCTGAGTTTTTCAGATATTGTGGTTTGAATATTGTGTGAGTTAGGTATTGCTATATCTATCAAATATACAGTTTTATTAATTTTGTCGTGAACGGTGATATCAGGTCTGTTGAAATGAATAGTTTTGTCTGTTATTATTGTTCGGTCCCAATAAATTTTGTTATCCTTACTTTCTAAAACTGTTTCTGGTTTATATTTATAGTACGGTATGATTTCACTGACAAGTTTGTATTTGTACGCTAAATGTTGGTGTATAATTGAAGCGACTTGATCATGTCGGTGTTTATAATCAGTTTGTGCCAGTGATTTACATGCTCCTGTTATATGTTGGATCGTTTCGGAGGCACTGTTGCAATGTCTGCACAAATCAGTTGGCTGATTCTGGTCTTTCATGATGTATTTCTTGTAATTCCGAGTGGCTATTATTTGATCCTGTATGGCCAGCATGAAACCCTCTGTCTCTGGAAACAATTCACCTCGTTTGAGCCATTCGTTCGACTTTGTTTTATCGACGTGTGACTGGCTCAAGGAGGCTCGGTGTCTTCCATGTAGAGCTTTTTCAGACCATGCTGCTATTTTTTGTTGTGTACTTACAATGTGTTCATTTATTTGCGTGTTAATACTTTGGAGGTTTAGTGGCGTGAGTTTTTTATCTATTTCTGATACTTGTTTGTGTAATAATGAATTTTCTGATTTGCTATGGAAGTACGCTCTGAGTGAATGTATCTGTTTGTTGTGTAAGTTGTGTATGTCTATCAGTCCTCTTCCTCCTTCCTGGCGTGGGAGTGTAAGTCGTTGTATACATGATTTTGGATGGTGTTTTCTGTGCTTGGTTAGGAGTGTATTAACAGTTCGCTGTAGTTTTTTGATATCAGTTTTTGACCACCGAATAATTCCGAAAGAGTATGTGAGAATAGGTATTGCAAAAGTATTTATGGCTTTAATCGTATTTCTAGAGTTAAGGTTACTTTTTAAAATAAGGTTGAGGCGGTGTGTGAATTTTTTGAGCAATTCTTGTTTTGACAGCTTTTGCTGTATCTGTCTGGACTGTTTAAAACCTAAATACTTGTAAGTGCTCAATTCGTCCATTGCCTCAATCGATTCACCAGATCCGAGTGTATAACTATTATTTTGTATTTTACCTTTTACAATTGACAAGATTTTGCACTTATCGACTCCGAATGACATACAGATATCATCTGAAAATTGCTGTGTTGTATCAGCTAGTTGGAAAAGTGCTTCCTTGTCTGCTGCATATAACTTTATGTCATCCATGTACATTAGGTGTGTTAGTTTGTATTGTGTATTGTTGTTTGTCAGTGTGAACCCCGCGTCTGTTTTATCTAGCAAATGTGACAGTGGATTGAGTGCCATGCAAAACCACAGAGGACTTAAGGCGTCTCCTTGAAAAATTCCACGTTTTATACTAATTGGTTCAGTAGCTACAGTCGTCGAGGATGAATTAATTTTAAGAACAGTTCTCCAATTCTGCATCGACGTTTCTAAAAAATGTTTCAGTATTGGGTGAATTTTATAAAGATTTATGACATGTAATAACCAGCTGTGCGGAACAGAATCGAAAGCCTTTTGATAATCGATAAACATAGTGTGAATATCCTTCCTACTTCTGACAACACTGTTCATAGTGATTGCGTCGATGGTAAGTTGTTCTTTACACCCTTGGCTATTCTTACGACATCCCTTTTGTTGTTCTGCTAGAATTTTATTTTTAGTTAAATGCTCATATACAACTTCGCTTATGCAGGCTGTTAAGATTTTGTATAGGGTTTGTAGGCAAGTAATAGGTCGGTATTTGGCTGGGTTTATGGTATCATTCATATCTTTAGGTATCATGTAAGTTACTCCGTGTGTTATGTATGTTGGAAGTAAGTGAGGTGATTGTATGAATGTATTTAAATGGTTATGTAAGAAAGGGTGTATGCTAGAGAATTTCTTATACCAGTAATTGTGGATGTTGTCAGAGCCTGGCGATTTCCAATTGTGTGTACGTTGGATTACTTCTATAAATGTATCTATAGGAATAAACTCAAATGCCATTTCGGGGATTTCTGCTATTGTATCGCTTACCCAGTTTGCGCGATCATTATGGTGTACTGGATTTTCCCAAATATTGGCCCAGAATTGTCTTAGTGACTCAGGTGAAGGAGTGTCCATAGTCTGGTTAGTCGTGTCTCTATTATTAGAAGTAAGATTCCTATAAAATATTTTTTCATTGTTTTTAAATTTTGTGTTTTGTACTTTGCGATTTGTGCATGTTATGTATCTTTTAAGTCTACTGGATGCCGCACTCAATTTTTGTTTTAAGGTGTCCAAAAAGTGTTCAATTTGTGTATTAAAATTTTCGTGTTGAGCGTGCAATTGATATTTTATCTTTATTTGTTCTATTGCTGCTACTAATTTTTGACTTCTGCTACCATTGATGAAATGTGTCAGCCTACCTATATTTGCTCTTAGTACTTCGATTTTCTTTTCTAATCTTATTTGCCATTTCGGTATTCTCTGTTTATATGTGCAGCGGTTATTTTGTGTGCAGTCCAATATTTTAGCTCCGTTACATGTAGCTGCTGTCCATGCTGCACAGTAAATAATAGTCTGCATTTCGCTAAACTCGGTATCGACATTGATGTGCTTAGGGAGTATAATGGTATTAATGTATTGAACTATGGCAGAAAACTTTTTAGATGTCTTCTGCTTGGGGATGTATGGTCTATTAGTGGGGTGTGTGTTGTTAAAATTTTGTTGTGCTTGTTGAAATGTGGTATCTATTTCTGTGTTACTTTCTGGGATAGAATCCAAATTGGTTTGCATGGGTATCGATTGAGAACAATCTATGTTGTTCAAGAAATTGTTATCTTCGTCAGTATTTACGAGTGATTCAAGAACGATGTCAGTACCTGTATGTATGTGGGGAGCATCAAAGAAACTTATATTTGTGCTAGGTAGTTCTGACTCAGTCTGCGATCGTGTGTTCAAGTTAACGTTATTTATGTGATCTATATTTTCGGTGTCTCCTAATTGTGTTGCTACTTGAGTTTCAATTTCTTTTAACCTATTGCTGTCTATATATCCGTTATTTATAATCGCTCTCACTTGGTCAGATAATCTTTGCTCCGTTATATGTGTTAATTCTGGATATATATTTATAAATTTTTCCCGTAATTGTTTTCTATAGGCCGTTTTATTAGTTTCTAATTGTGTGGCAGCATAATATATCCTTATGATTGCTTCATTATGTTCGTTCGTCCATCTCATGCGCTGGCCGAACTGTGTGTTGGGTTGTGTGGAGTGTTGCTGTATCTGAGTGTGAACCATTTTTAGTTCAGCCCTGACTTCTTCGTAAATCTGATCTACCGTGTCTTGTGGTAACAATTTCTTTTGTACTATGGCCCTACGCTGGTCACCTATTCTTTGCCGGCTTACTTGCATAGCCGGGTATTTTTCTAGGAACTTAGTATGAAGCGATGGAAGATATCCATTTTTGTCAGTGTCCATGTTGGTAAGATGAAGATAAGTGCGTAGGATGAATTTATTCATTTCAATACTCCATTTCCTACGACTTGTTCCAGTCTTAGCGATGGGTACAGCATCGTCGACAAAGTTTGTCTCCTGTACAACATCTGCTGACTGTATACTAATTGAAGATAACGATCGCGTCGGCGTTATGCGGAAAGATTGCAAAGTTGATGCAATTGACGGAAAAAGAGAAGAGGGAGATGACGAAGAGATTCGTAAAGTTTCGTCATCTATTTGAGGCATATTTGCCAGAAGTTGTTTTTTTGTTTTAGATCTAGTATTCATTATTTTCCCACGAGTAGCTAGGGACTTAAAAAGTCAACCACAGCAGAGCCCTGCGTTCACTGTGGCAAGGGTAAATAAAACTGGAGGTCCCCTATTATCCAGAGTTTGCACACTAGCGACTAGCGCGTTCCCCTAGCCATGCAGCCCTCAGCGTGTGCGACCTTGGCTTGGATTGTATCTCTCTTGGTCTGGCTCCTCACCCTAGACCTGTCTTGGCAAAGTAAACTCCACCAGCAAAGCCCTAGGGTTCATTGAAGCGCGCAAGCCCCACCACGACGTCAACGTGGAGATACGGCGGTGGGGTTATTATTATTATTATTATAGACCAGCCGGTCGATTCTGTCGATATCTCACGGCGTTCACCTAGGCGGAGTGAACGACAACTGAGCTGTCATTCCATCTTATTTGTATGGTTTGACAACTCACCCGTCGTGCACCCCGCCCAAGTGTTCACTTCGACATGTTTACAGAATCGCTCTGCTGTGCTGAAACCTTTGAAAATGGTTCAATTAAAAAAATCCGCGTCCACCAAGGTGGAAGTTTCCCGTGCTTTTTCAGCTTATAGAGTTAGTATCCCACCAAATTATATGGTATTTTTTAAATTTTAAATGTACACACCGCGTCTCCGCCGCGGAACATCCCGCTTAAGGCTGCGTTTCCACCAGAGATGTGCAAGGATTCCTAGCGTGGGATGTGTTTGTTTAGAACCAATAGAATCGCTTGCGCTGAGCGAGGCTAGGTTAATGAAGGGATTCTATTGGTTCTTAACAAACACATTCCCTCACATCTCTGGTGGAAACGCAGCCTAATAGGTATGTTTTTAATTCACACTGGCTGTTAATACACTCACAAGACCGCAGCTTTTTAATTAATCAAAAAACTGACTACCAAATCAAATTTAGTTATATTTTTAAAAATTCATTCCCGACCTAGGTAGGGAAGCAATTACTATGAGCCTTTCCCGCCCTTAGGTGGGAAGCAGCGTTTTCCACCCGCTACTCGGATCAAACAAACACTACTTTCCGAGTATGAGAAATTCGAAAATCGAAAAAACATTTTTTCTCTATCAACAACTTTAATATTAGTTAAAGCATCAGGATCTGCGTATTCAAGCAAAAGCCTACTAGGTAGAGGAACCAATCAGGGTAAATTATTATATATAGCATCAAACCGGTACAAGTTGTAAAATAAGAGGTTTCTCTAAATAATTCAACAAACTATTCGATTACGATTCAAATCTGAATCATTTTCTGACTGAACATTTGGAATAGGTACCACCACATTTTTACCGATGCTGCTAAACGTACCCAGACCCGGGTTGTGTTGGGATAGGTACTTACCATTCTCAATACAACATAGCACAAAAAATAAAACTACTTCCGGAGACTTCAGTTTTTACAGGGGAATGCTTCGGTATTTTGAAAGCCATAGAATATATTCGTGTTTTAAAGCTTCAAAAAGAGCTATTTTTTACTGATTCTCGAAGCGCTCTTCTAGCCATCAATAAATCCCCTTACGAAGGCAAGTTGCAGATTGCTATAATTTATTCAATAAGAGAATTTGCGTTCAGAATGATCACTGAGGGTAACTCAATGCAATTTGCATGGATTCCGGCCCACGCTGGAATCCATGGCAATGAAGTGGCTGACACTCTGGCCGGTGATGCGGTACATTGTGGGGATTTAGTCCCATATAAAAATTTTACTCATGACCTCGTAACGTTGCCTAAGGGATTTCTTTGGGACACCTGGAAGGTAGCTTGGGATATCAGTAGCAGAACGAAGGGAGATTATTTTTCTCTTATTCAACCCGAGATTCCGGAAAAACCATGGTTTGGCAGGACAAAATTTGGCAAAAAAGAGACCTCCGTTTTAATACGGATGAGAATGGGTCATGTTTGTTCCCCAGCCCATCTCGCCAAATTTCATAATTGACGACCCCATTTGCTTGTGTGGCACAGAAGACGTAGGTGACTTAACCACTCGGGCCCAACATGTGAAAATTCCCTAATATAAAGTAAATCTTATGTAATAGGTAAATAAACATTAAATTCGCGATTAATTCGCGACACACCGGTGTGTCGCCGGGGCCGGACAGGATCACATTTTTTTCTCCTGTAATTCATCATTGTAATTTCTCACTCATTTCAAAAAAAGCTTTTTTTTTTTTAAGGATGGGAAATCATCAAATGACCCCTTCCGCTCAGGGTGGAGCGGCAGGGAGTGTCAGACTTTTACTAACTGAAACCCATCCATGCTCCTCCTAGTGGCTTCTAAGATGGGCCGCGGTAACTCTTTCGAACAAAATCCGCGACGCGGGGGACAGCTAGTATTTGATTAAAAATGGGTTCAGAACCTCAGATTCGGTTAAAAACGAGGAAAATAAGTTGAATTCAAAGTATTATACACGATAAATCTAATAAATTGATGGACATGGAAATTAGCATTCGTTTGTGTTCGGAAATGCGATGATTGCCGAGGGACATTAAGAAAATAGTTGTACTGTACAATGATTTAGTTATTCGATTTTGATGTTAAGATGGTTTTTACCTAAGTAATTAAATTAGGTACCTACTTAGAAAATGATGCGTTCCTCAAATATTAACAAGTTATCTTATCCCCAGTATTCCCCAGTTTCTTGTCACATCAACGGATCCATTCCGCGATATTTACGTACAAACACATTTTTTACCATCGAAAACCCGTTTCAATTTGAACGCATGACGTTCGATTATTTGTATATAGCTTCAAACATTGTCTGAGGAACCTATAGTCGCTCTCGAGCCGTGTACTTAAGAGCTCGCACATACATAAAACTTTATTTTGTTTTGACAGTTACTTAGTCTAGTCAATCGCATTAATGTTGTAAGTTTGTAGTGTCACAGTCACAGTGTTAATTGTAAGATATAAATTTGTACAAAATGAGCTCCTTTAAAAGTTTTTTGGTAACATGTCTGTTGTTCAGTGTGACTTTAGCGTTAAATTCAACACAAGAATCCATTGGTTTTCCTGAGGCAGAAGAGGATCCGAATTTAGTGAATAAAGATGTGAGTTCAGATTTTAAAGTGTCGTAATAAAGTTTCTTGTACCTATAGTAGGCAATTAAATAGGATTTGGTATATCTGATCTACGATTTTCCTTGTGTGAAACATGTTTTTCTAAATTATCCTCTTACCTATGAGCAGGCAGCAACATTTTTTGTTTTACGTTACTTATTGATGTTTTTTTGATAAAACATAAACCACAACTTGAATTTAAGACTAAAACTGTAGAATCCAGTTTGTAGTAGAACCCACCACAAACTTGATTCTTTGCGTATTATAAAACTCAATAATAATAGTCGAATACTTTGCGTAGGTAGGTACACTATCTGCAACTAATATAGGTACATGGTTACACAGATAGATTCTTACATAATTTTATTAACCGACTTCAAAAAAAGGATAAGGTTCTCAATTCGATTGTATTTTTTTTGTGTTTGTTAGGTACCTCATATCTCCGTCATTTATGAACCGATTTGAGAAATTCTTGTTTTATGTGAAAGGTTGATTGGTCCCATTGAAATTTTATCAAAATCGGTTCAGCAGTTTTTTTTTTTAAATCCAAATAGCTGGAAAAATCATCCTTGTATACGAAATTGCGTATTTTTGCTTTCCTGTGGCTTTCTAGTGGTGTTGTTAGGTGTGGGGTACCACTAAAAAGTGAACAATAAAAATCTTTTTCACAAAAAAAACCGACTTGTTTTTTTTGGAAGTCGGTTTTTTTTTGTGAAATAGATTTTTTTAACTATAAGTTTCTGTAAACGGTGTATAATGTGTCGGAACTAGGCGCGTCATCACATCATATAGATATTGTATAAAAGCAGTAAATATCGCGGATGACCTTCCATGGGTGAGCACTCGTAGCCCGTAGGTCATGCATGGGTCTCTGATCTCAATCACGTTTGTTATTAACAACTATTTAAGTCGCTCACATCAAATGTTGTTTTAACAGCTTTTTTAAGATGGGCTATCTACTTAATTTGCATTGAAATTTAATGAAAAAAGCAAAGTTGCTTGAACCTATTTGCAAATAGTAGTTTATGCAACGACCATATAAAAAGGGTTATTAAAACACGAGTGTGGGTTTATCACACGAGGCGTAGCCGAGTGTGATAATAGCATCACACGAGTGTTTTAATACCTAATTATATGCCGTTGCATACACTATTTTATCTTCACTCATACAGTTGAAATAAAATAAGTGGAAAAATAGTTAATTCCAATATGGCGGATATTCTCATTGCGTATTCGAATGACTGCGCAGCGCGCTCAAACATAGACAAAGATAAAAGCTGGCTCATTGACCTAAGTCAATGAGCCCGCGCCAAAAATTAAAAAGAAAAAGTGTGCTATAAAAATTAAAAAGTTATTTTATGATGCAGTTGTTTAAAAATCGAAGGAAAATGTTGAACTGTAATGGTTTTTTTTTTAAATTTTACCTATCCACGAAAAAAAAGTATGTATTTATGCATTCGTTTTTGAACTCATATTTGGAACATTACGTTGTGAGTGTAGATAAACATTCTTAGCGCTCAAAGATATAAAGATTACGCATTGTTTATCAATATTTCAGATTCATAATTCTACCTTCGTAATAAAATGGTACCAGATAAATGTAATAAGTAGGTACTTATGTAGTAATCGCATTCAGGAACTATGACATAATTATTATTATGTCACGATTTCTTCAACTTGAAGTGTTGAACACTAGTAGTTCACTATTCTCCCAATTCTTCGAACTCCCGCCTATAAGATAAAGTCATTACACTGGTAAGCTAGTAGGACATGTAAGAACTTAAATGGTTTCTTCTGGCAGATATCGATAATAATAATAGGGAATGAGGCCAGTTCCACAGCCAGTGGTTTTAGTGCGAGTTTTTTTTAGTATCTACCTAATCTCAATCGCGGTAGCGTGAACGTGAATTTGTATTGAAACTAAATAAGCGCTGTCTGGTGACAATAACGGAAAACTTATTTTTCGAGTACCTACGTTAAAAAGCTCGCACTAAGGCCTCTGTCAAAGACTACAATAGTATATTGGCTAGCCTCTGTGAAGACTTACGCGGCGCTCGCTACCCAGAACGTTAGCGAAAGCCGAGTGATGGCTATGCGGTATTCCCATATTTCAAACTTAAGCGGATATCGCTAGTATCGCTGCCGCTATGGGTAGTAAAACTTACGACTTACGTATTAGTAAAATGTAGATGAACATTTTGCTACTTAACGATTTTTGTACCTACTTAGGTATTTACTTAATTTTTCCAACAAAAGCATTCGTTTCCCATCGTGTACCTAGGTTAGATATTGGTAGGTACATGTTTAGGTCCTCCGGGGAAGGCCGTTTTCTGCTATCTAATTTGAAGAAGCCATATTTCAGAATAATTTGTATATAGGTACCTACTATTAATGGTGTCATATTAATTCGTAATCGACTCCACGGGCTTACCTATTTATTTCAGTTTAATAACTTATTAGGTTTTCCCAAGACAAGTGCAACGAACGTGATATCACGGTTGCACAAACTACTCGTAAGTAAATAGGTAGTTCTTCTTATTTATTTTGAGTTCTGTGAACTTTATTATTGTTATTATTATGAGCCTGTACTGCAGGGCAAAGGCCTCCCTTCCTTGCTTCCACTGTTCTCTGTCTTTTGCCACATCTGGCCAATCCTTTCGGTAGGAGTCTAATTCATCACACCATCTCCTCTTGGGCCTACCGCGTCGCCGGTTCTTGTTTGGAACCCAATCAGTGGCCACTTTTGCCCAGTTCTGTGAACTTGAGTAGCATTAATCCAAAAACCTGTTTGGTTCGAAATGTGGGTTCGAAACGGAGTCTTTTGATATCGACTGCTTTTTTCGACTGAGGACTGCAGTTCGCTGTTAATGGTGCAAATTAAAAGAGACTTCTTTTCGGAAATTGGAAATATTGTTTAAGTCCAAGAACACTTTGTTCCAGCATTTCTGTTATGTTGCCGGCTGTACAACAAATGACACCGATACAAAAGTTGCTTACGAAACGTAGGTAATCTAAGTGAATGTTCCTTTTAAACATAACAATTTAATTTTTCTTTTCAGAACCGTCAGCCAGTGTACATACCATCGATGTGTCCGGAAAACGAGCTGTATTACCCGGGAGACCAGAAGGATGACTGGATTTGCGACTGCAGACCAGGTGAGAATAAAGAGAAACAATAAAATCATTAATATTAAATTATAGTTTAACGACGAAACCCTCAAGTTCCAACATTAACAAAGTAATCCAATTGTTTTTTTTAATTTCAGCACACTTATATCATCCGAAATCAGACGTGTGTTGGCCAGCCTACAGAAAAGGTCCCTGTCAAGACGGAGAGTACCTGGTTCTAAAACCAGACTCAGCGATCCCTGTGTGCGAAAAGAATCCGTGTAGTATTGACACCTACGTGTACTACAATGGGAGGTGTGAGCAACTGGCCACGATCGCCCCTTGCAGACACATGTGGCCCATCCCTGCAGCCCTGGCTGTCAACGCCGCCACCTTGAATGTCACCTGTGAGAAACTGGTTCTTCAGTCCAGGTTCGGAGAAGACCGACCCGTCTCACCTGCAGCATGCCCACCAGGCTGCAAAAGAAGTATTAGCGCAAAATGTGTTCCTGTCTCCGGATAAATAATAATTATTTTATAAGTAAAACTTTAAAGTTTCATGACCATAAACACCTTTACCTAATTATGTGTATTTCTTTAAAAAAAAAACAATTAGCAGTAGGTACTTAACAATTTTTAAAATAGCAATTTTATAATCATGAGCAAATTCGCTCGCTTGTCACGCTAAATTTCATGTGGCTGCAAAAACTCCGTTTAATCCCTAGCATGTAGCAGGTGCTATGATACTCGTGTGAAACATGCAAGTAGATTTTAAAAAGCTATTATAAAATACGAATCAATATTCACTTCGTTGATTAAGTTACAAATCCCCCAAAAGTTGTAGAGGCAGTAATATCCGCCTAACCTTGCACGGTATGGCACGAGCTCGACGCGACGCGGCGGCGATGGCAACCGGGGCGTCCCTCGCGTAGCCATGGCGACTCCGCCGTCATTGTGCCACACCATGTCCCTGTCATCGGCGTTTATTTACCAATTACCACAATGGACATCGACGTGGCCGTCTGCACGCACGAGTATCGACAACCCTCATGATACAATCGGTACCCAAATAACACCCCACCTTCCAATTTCATTGTGTTTCATTACTACAAGCCAGTTGTAGCAGTAAGTGCTCGGAAGGTTAAGGTTGATTGACGGCTCGGTGGAAAGTTTGAAACATTTTCCAAGTGAAAAGTGCACCTTTCTAGAAAGCGTACCACGTAAGAACATGCAGCTGAAATGTGGTAAGTTTTATAATGACCTACTTAATAAAATTAGACTGCTTTGCAAAAAACAGAGTAATAAAGTTCATGATGAATAATGTCAAGTGGATTAAAAAGCTTTTAGAATTTTTAATGTTTATTTCTGTACGATTAAAGTAAAAGCAATAAACCCGGTTCTTAAGTGGTGTAGTGTAGCTTCAGTGGGCAGTGCGACGGGTGATCGTTTAATTTCCATATAATCGCGAGCGGAGTCGAGCTTGCTCCTATCGCGATTGATCGCTGACCCATATTCCCTCTGGCACGGTGGCCACTGACCACCACAACACACCACTCACTCTGATTAACTGACTTACCTGACGTAGGTATACCTACGACCTTCGCCGATTTTTTTGTTATGGCAGCCAGCCGGAATGTGATTTCCTCTCAATCTACATTTTGGGAGGTGATGACGTGATTTAACAATGTAGGTACATTGTTAAATCACGGGAAATGGTGATAGGAAATATTTAAAAAAGCCTCTTTATTTCATGCAACCATAAAAGAAACCAATTGAAAAAATTACATGCATGCAAATCGAGTTTATTTAATTATGATGTTTTGGTTGCTGCTTCTAAAATTAATAAAATTAAAACGGATCATTGAAGTAATTGAATGTAATGTCCAAAAAATACTAATATTAAATTAATTGTAATAAGGTAATAGTAAAATTTATTAAATAAGAATTTTGAAAATAGAATATTGAATAATTGTAAGAATTAATTAGAATTAGAATTAAATTATTACTAAATTTAAATTAAATTAGATTAGGATGCATGAACTCCTCTGTGAGTAAAGGCCTCCTCCAGAGCCTTCCATTTGTCTCTATTTGTTGCTGTAACAATCCAGTTTTTGCCAGCGACCGTTTTATCTCGTCTTTCCAACGTGTCTTTGGTCTACCTCTACGCCTGTAACCGCTTGGCCCTTTCCACGCTGTGACTGCTTGAGTCCATCTACCATCAGTGTATCTGGCAGCATGTCCAGCCCATTTCCACTTTAAGCTTTGAGCGAAGGAGACGGCGTCAATTACCTTTGTCTTTTTTCTTATCTTAATATGTTTGATTTTGTCTAAGTCTTATTTTTAGTGTGCTTCTTTCTAACGCTCTTTGACATGAGTTGAGTTTCCTTTTTGCCACCGAATCAAAAATCCATGTTTGGCATCCGTATGTAAGGCAGGGTAGTAGGCAGGAGTCCATAATTTTCTTTTTCCATTGGATGTGGATTGTTGATTTCATGATTTCTTTACATGACCAGTATTTTTTCCAAGTTGTCGCGATTCGCCTGTCTATTTCATCAGTGTTGTTAGTCTTTCCAAACGACACTAGTTTACCCAGCTAAATATAGTTGTTGACGTAGTCCACTGGAGAATTATTCAGTGTAATTGGCATTTTAAAATAGTTGGACATCAATTTTGTTTTTGAAAAGATTCATTTCTAAGCCAATTTCTTTACTTGCATCGTGAAGCTCTATCATCATTGCTTGGAGCCCTATAGCATCTTCAGAAAAAATAACAATGTCGTCGGCAAATCGTAGGTAAGTCGGCGTTTCTCGTTTATTTTTAGACCTCTGTTGGACCACGGTAGATTTTTCATAATGTTCTGAAGTACTGCTATGAATAATTTCGGGGATAACGGGTCGCCCTGCCTCACACCTCTACCGATTTTGATCCTCTGTCCGGAGCGTTCAAGCTTGATTGTGCTCATACTGTTTTGATACACATTTTTTAGTCCTAGAACAAATTATTGATAAGTACGTCGAGTTCCGCAGACCACTCTACCTTGCATTCGTCGATTACAAAAAAGCCTTCGATTCCATTTCACATAAAAGCATATGGTCAGCTCTACAAAATCAGGGAATTAATACATACATACATACATAGACATACTTCAATAAACTGTAACATAATTATTTAAACTGACGTTGTTTTGTGGGACCGTAGCAGGAACTCTCTGTACTTGTTCTATTCCATATTACTACAAGATCGTGACTGTGGTGAAGCAAATGCTTTGCTTAACACGATGTTCTTAAAGTGTTAACGAACGTGGGGGCTAGGTCGCCACCTCGGTAGCCACGAATGTTTAAGTCTATATTTCATAATTAACATAATTAATCGTTTAAACCAGCTTTTAAATGCTTAATTACCTATGCATTTTCGTGAAATACGTCTATGAAGTCTATTTGTAAAATTGTTTCGAGCTACGATAACAAATGTAAAACCTACTTTAATGGGTTAAGATTGTTTAATAAGCATAAGTAGCATTTATTCGTTTATGATTAAAAAACAGAAAATTTGAAAACAAAGTATGTCATCGTCTCGATTCTCGAGGTACATCGGGTCCGCTGGCGCCGGCGCCGGTTGTCCGGAATAAAAAGTGAAACTTTCCAAAGCGGTCATTACTTTATGCAAATTGCATGAGAGAGTATGTCTTAAGTATACCTACCTACCTACCTACCTGATATATAATTTATATGATTTGTACGTAAGGCGTCCGTTACACGCTCATGCAAACGTCAATCAATTCCAAAAGTCTATTCTATTCTATATTTTTATATGGCAAGCAAAGCCGATGTCGACTATTCTGCCAATGTCTAAAGTATATTGGAAAAGCAAGTGTGTTTAAAAGCTGGTAATGAACAGTAGGTAGAAACCAGATTCTTCTATTGATGGTACAGTTGAATACTTGTTGGGTTAGTATGGGAATGAACGACGAATGATTGATGGAATTCAATCGATATTACCTTAAACTAAAAAAATCATAAATATGGCGACGATATAGATATTATTGACTGATGTACTGGATTTAAACAAATTAAACTTGCAAGATTTGTAAACATACATACAAGTCAAGTTAAATAAAAGCTTTTAAAAAGGACCAGGACCCATTCCATAAACATAAAAAAACAGACCCATTCCAAAACTTACCTAAATATTTGACATTATTGCCTCTAATCATTTTTATCCCATTGACTGCATTGCATTTGACTTTTTTTTTTTTCTTATACATATAATTAATCTACCTATGTCTTGTAAGATAACCATTGTTCAATTTATTCCAATTATTTGTTTTAATTGTAATTGTAATGATTAATCAATGATGACGCATCATATTTGTACGCCGGAAACAGTAGAATATGTGATCGTAATACATAATGCACATAACAACTTTATACAGTATTCCAACAAATAAATGCATTCTATTCTAAAAAGTTGTGACCAATCAAATATCCAGATTTTCTTCGTCAACCATCAGTCACTTGCATTAGACGATAGGTTAACCGTCAATCACAGCCAGACTGTGGTTAAACTGACAGCAAAACCTTTTTTTTATGGATGGGAAATCATCAAATGACTCCTTTCGCTCTAGGTGGAGCGGGAGGGAGTATCAGACTCTTACTGACTAAAACCCATCCGTGCTCCTCATAGTGCCCTTTGTGATCCATGGCAGCGGTGACTCTTTCGAACAAAATCTGCAACCGACAGCGAAACCTATCGTGTAATGAGCGCCTAAGAGATCGCATACGAAAGACAAACACGTTGATAGCACTTTCTCGACTATCATAAATACAAAGGCTATTAGCTACTCAGCATTCAAATTCAAGATTTTTATGAAACACAACCACACTAATTGCTGTATAGCATGTTATTGCAAATCGTGGGCGTACTCGTACATATGTACAGCGATGTATTACCTAGGCTACCTGTTCACTGCAGCTGTAACTACCGGACTACCCGCACTTTCCTGACTGACGCGTCAAGCTTGACACCTCGCACACGAAGGGAAAAGTAAACATCGTGAGGAACCAGGTCGACACACGGCCTACTTCGCTATATATTTCCCCCTGTTTAAACATATTGGAAGAACTGATATACCTAGTAAATAAATAAATAGTTTAAACAACTCGTTTGTCTCGTGCTTATCTAGTTTTGTTTACAGAGTTGTATTTAAATCAAAATCAACAGTAATTTATTCAAATTGGCTGAGAACCAGCACTTTTGAACGACAGGTTTACATAAAGTCAGTGCCCCAAAACACCCATTCGTCATCACTTTCTAGTGTTTCGGCTGGTAAGACGTGGCTTGAAATTGTGATTTCACAGGGAGCGAAAACCCCCTTCATAAGAAGATCCGCTGGCTGGCACCCAAGAAGTGTTACATTTTCTTTACTTTTAGAATTAGCTACTTTGTCTAGGTGAGAATTGTATGTATATAAATTCCCTGTTAAATTATACCAAGTAGGTAGTATCTACAAAATCTCGAAGCATCTACAAAATCTACATTAGTCTAAGTTTAATGTAGGTATCTAATGACTGCAAAAAGTTAAAAAACCTTCATAGCATGAGTTATCTCTTTACAATGATATCATTCATTGCTGCAAAGCACGTCAGTCAGTACGTAAATAGGTTCGCAGCCAAGCCTAGGCCACGCTTAATATAAAATTATAGGCATAGCTTAATTATAAGCCACGAGTCTGAATTTTTTACAACACGGCTGGCCCTTTTCAGTTATTATCGGGGCCAGTGGGTCAACTCGACTTCAGATTTAAGGAAACTACGGAAAAGCACGAGAATGATTTTAAATACGTCCTTGAAGGTTGCGTGAGAGAGTACCTACCAAGTAATTTTGCGTGTAATTTGGGCGTGAAGTAGGAATTCGGTAGGTCAAATAGTAACATTTATGTTGCATGTATATCATGACGTTTATAGGTAAATAAGTACGAAAACAATTAGTGGAATGCTGATAAGGGGAAGTGGGATGTTTGTGGTTTGATAATATATTTCCTGTTTATGACCGACTAATGGGTTGAGGAATGATAAAGATAATTTTAGTTTGTTATTTACCGTCTAATTGGCGTTTAAAAATAAGTAAAGTCAAAGTAAAATAGGCTCTTATAATTACATAAGCACGAGACTAATATGGAAACTTAATACAATTAATTGTGCCTCATTATTTTTTAATAAGTTAATTGACTGTGGTTTTGTTTGATGATAGGTAAGTACCTTTTGATTAAGCAAATTTGATGTTGCAAATTGAAACAAAAAACTACAGTTATGCATAGAACTATAGAAACCAAGATGATAAGTAATTATGATACAACTCTATAAAATTATATTTCCTTGAATTATCTACAATTCTTATATGAATCAATGTTCCGATAGCCAAACTGATTTCGCACTAATGTTTAGGTTACGGTAGGTACCTACATTTAATGGGTAGTTTGGCATTGTCGTTGACACGACATGTCGGAACTTGCTGTTCACGTATTCAAGGCCTAAGTGAAGAACTTGAATACTGTGCAGTTCACAGGGTAAACATCCGACGCCGACGACGTAGCCATTATGTCAACCTCTAGTCGCTGTTGCTAAGTATCTAACTAATGGAGGTCTGCGAGACTTGGACGATTTCGGTATAAAGAAACTTTATTCCCAACTAGCACTTCGTCCGCGACTTCGTCCGCGCAGATTTAGTACTTTCCTCTGCAAACTTCGACACCCCCAACCCCGACCTCTTTTGAAGGGTAATCTTCTTGCAATATTACTTACCTAATCGTTGCGATCTTTATTTTTCAGAACAGAGGTATACTTACCAAGTTCTTTGCACAAAGTTTCTAAATCGAAGTAATGACGATGAGCTTCATCGTACAATCCATTTTTACCCTTTTTCCCCCTTTTAATACATCAATGCTTACATATATACATCATACATCAGTTCGATCCGTTTATAATATTCCACTTTAAATTGTTTATTATAGGTACCAATTTCCAAGTAAATTGTGTCATCACCCCTTACACTTTTACTTTTGTCAATTACTTTTCAGGTATTGATATACGGCCGCTTTCTATAATATATCTCAATCCCAATCTTGATCCCGATCCTTGCCTGTGACCAATCAAAGGTGAGGATTGTGTGGTGAAGGACACAAACTCGGCCGGGACACAAACAATATACATATTGTGTCGAACGTACCGATAATGCACAAACATTTCGCCAGAAGGGGTGGGCTGATTGTCATCAACCGGACACAGATCCAGACCATTTTTCTGCATATTTTAAGGTTTCTGTCACGTTTCAGCATTTTAGGGTTCCGTACCCAAAGGGTAAAAACGGAACCCTAACCTAACCCTACTAAGAATCCGCTGTCTATCTGTTCCTCTGTCTATCTGTCCGTCTGTCTGTCTGTCACCAGGCTATATCATAATACAAATACTAAAAACAGAATGGAATAAATATTTGAGTGGGGCTCCCGGTTTTTTTTTATACATAATGGTACGGAACCCCGCGTGCGCGAGTCCGACTCGCACTTGGCCGGTGTTTTAGGTACCTATTTCGTGTTCGTCAACATAGAACACAATGATCAAACGGTCATTACATCGAATGAACAAATAAATTGCCGTAATAATCCAATTAACAGTTATTAAACAAATGGCAGTCAATTATAAAACAATAAATTAACTACACGAAGAGGCGCAGGCGCGGTCGCAGACATAAACTTTGAGGGGTCAGCTATCCGTAAACGACTGTCAAAAATCTACAAATGACAGCCGTGATCGATAAAACAGTGAATATTATATTTTTTCCTAGTCCTTCACTGTTCTTTTCTTATTAATTTCGTTGCGGTATCCAAGATCGTTGAATCGTTTCTCCGGGAGTCGTCGAGCTTCATTGACTGTTGATACTGGCTTTCAGGAGTTAAAGTAGTTGGGCATGTGTGGCGGGCTTGAACCAATAAAAAAAAGCCGGGAGCTACGGCTTAACGTGTTTTAAGAGTCATGGAGGAGTCTCGGTAGGTAATGGATGGTCGCTCATCCAACGAATGGCCTAGGCAAGCGCTGTGTAACCTCACAGATTAAACGTGCGGCTGTCATTAACATTAGCCACGAGCTCCTCATAGCAACCTGAATAGTTGCATATTTACTACTATATTGGAGATTCCCATCACTCTTTCGCCAGGTAGCAACGATTATGAAGTAACCCATTCTAAGCGAGAACTCACTAAAATGGATCACTAACGAATGACCCAATAACTCTATTGATTTAGCAAGTTCCTTGAAAACTTTTATCAGAAACGAATCACGCGCAAAATCATCTGGAACTCACAAGTAAATTATGTTAGCATGATTAGAATCAGCGCAGGGCGGGCGGCGAGCTTGGGCGGGCGGCGGCATGGCGTGCCGACCTTACGTCACGCATCGCTCGCCAACACTTCTGCTACTTACACCCTCTTCTAAGTTTTAAGTACTATAGTTTGCTAGCAATGTGGACATTGGGCTGGTAGTTGTCCAAACCAACTAGGTTCTTTTTCTAGGGAACGGTGAATGCAAGAGTAAATCCTGCACTGAGCCTTAGCAGTCAGCAAACTGTTAGCAGTTACAAATGTTAAAATTTCCAAATAAAAGCAAGTACTTTTAGTAGCACAATGTACGAAGTACCTTCTTAGTGCCCGCTACTTAAAGTTTCCCAATTCAAGTTCACATCAGAAATTAAGGGATTATCACTCCAGGGCGTTAACATACACTCAGTGCGTCAATATTAACCAAAACGTTTATTGGTGTCTCAAGCGATTTAACCCAGCTTAGTTGAATAAAAGTCTGACAACTTTCTTCATAAATAATATATTTAATTACAGCGACGTTCTCATACTTATACCTGGTGTTAAGAATATTTACTGCTGCCGTGATTGTCCTGTCCTAACTTTCGACATTATACATGAGCATAAAGGCAAAACGTAGGCTTACTAATGACTGTAAGGACACGCAATATTTGTACACCCTGTAGTTCAAGGACACACTGATTCGGATCTAGCAACATATAGGTAGCTTATTTTGAAGGTTGATCTAAAGAAAATATAGCTGTTATTAATAATTATGGGTCTTTTGACTTTGTCGCAGTTTGTTAGGCAACGAAGTCAAAGCAAATAAATAAGACTAAAGATAAGCCTGGCTAATAAAAACGTATAGTTGTATTTTGTACGGTACCTACATAACAGTAAAAAATATTGTTCTTTTATGACTGAGTAGTGAGTAGGTGACCACTCAGGTCACAGGAGACTAATTTGCCATAATTAGGCACTAAGCAAGCCAAATCGTCGAATGGTTGGTGGCTACCTAACTTCTTGCTATAATAAAATTCTCCGAGCCACAACAACCATACGAATAGGTTTGGCCTACTGTTTGCCGGAAACTTGAAATATTTATTAGAATAAACGATGTCAATGTGTCAGTAGCATTCAAACGTCTGATGGTTACAAAGCTACATAGGTACATACAACTTACAAGTCGTCCAAGACTGTATAGCAGTCGGGAAACGGTGACCTGCTTTGAGCACGTTAATAGATTAGGTGTTGGGCGGGCGGCGGGCGGGCGTTGCGTGGCGCCCACCGCCGGCCGCCCAGCGCCTCCTCTGTCCGAGCGGGCAGCGCGCGCGAGGGCCAGTCGGAGGCTCGCGCCCTCCGCGCCCGCTCGCGACCGCGCCACACACATGGCGCCGCGCTAACCTTTGTTATGGACAAGCGCGCCACCAGCGGCCGGGCCGAGCCCATCCCGAGCATCCTCAAGAAGCCTAAGGGCCGCCACAAAGGAGACCTCGTGGACAAGAGCACAAAGATCAAGCGCGAGAAGGTGGAGGGCTCCAAGAAAGGCGGAGATGTGAGCGCGCCGCTGCAGCAGGGGTGCTCTCCTCTGATGTACGCCTGCCAGCAAGCCGACTACAAGGCGGTCGTCGATATACTCAACAAGGACGTGAGTTCAACGGCCGCAGTCTCTTAGGGACGAAATCATTCAGCTTGGAATTATTCACATCATTGACACCAAAATCTTAGCTGAATGTAACGCATGGTGCTTTGTAGATGTCTCATTCCACAGTTTAAACTGCATCAAAGTCAGCCATACATTCTTGGCCAGTATAACAGGGAGTTTATCGTACATGAAATAGAAAAACGTAGTACTTTCAATGTATTATGAGCAGAGCACGCGATGTTCCTCGTCCTCGATCGCTTCACTCCTGTCTGTAAACAACTAAACAACCCTTGACGCTTGCCCACTACACTATTCAACGCTTCCCCATGTTCTACGACAATTCGTTGTCAAGACATACCCATTACAAACCCATTATGTGAGATATGATGCTATTTGTAGAAACATGAAGTCAATAATTAACATAATAGACAATTTGTTTTACAAAACAATTGACTGATAAGAACGAAATTACTAATGGTTTATGTAAAGAAAATTACGTCAATTTTGTAAATATTGACAATTTCCATAAAATGAAAATGCTTTGAAGGAAATGCAGTAGCACGCGTCGAGACGGTGAGACAGGGGCGCAGGGGGGCAGTCAATCAATAGGTTTAGAATTGACTGGCACAATAGAAGGAGCTTCACATGCACGGCAGGCGTGACGATTACAATCGGTTGTCTAGTAACACGACACGTGGCGTAACCCTCGCCCCGCTAACGACTTACGTCGAAAAACCGACATTATTCACCGAATAGACGCCAATTTCTTTGAAACTCCATGTTTAATTAATCATATTTCACTTTTAGTGGAAACATACACGCTTACTTACTTTCATAATATCGTCAATAATTTTTATACAGGTAGGTATTTGATTTTCTTTTATTAAATACCTACTGTGTATTTAATGTAGCCTTGGACGTCAAAAACATTAAAAGTGATTTGTACCAATGCGCTGTTACAACACGAGTTGTTAATTTGTTTTTGATACCGTCATGCATCCTGCTGATGTTGATTGCATTGATGACGATGAAGTCATTTTCAAATTACAATGCTATTAAAAGCAAGCAAGTTTTAAACCCGTAATTCTGGTCAGACCAGCACAATTTAATGTTTCAATCAGGAAATTATGTTAAGGAATATTTTTATAATTCTCGTCATGTAATTATGACAATATGAAGAAGGACAGTTACGCCAAAAAAAATATTCCCAGAAAAACAGTCCAAATTCGTCTGCTCGCTAACAAATATTGCAATGAATGTTGTTGATTGTCAAATTGGAAGGCATTATTGATTTTGTGTTACGTACACAATTACCCCATATGACGCCTAGCCCTTATGCTGCTAAGCTCGTAGATGGCCACAGCCACAGAATCGTGCAGCTTTTGGAAAAACTGTAAAGTCTCGGTTAAAATCTTTTCCACACGACTTACAAATCTTGGTTTACTTCTCTTTTTAATCGACTTTTAAAAAATGAGGAGGTTCTCAATACGATTGTTTTTTTTTTTTGTAACACAACGACAGCATGTATTCACCCATTGAGTTGCTACTGAATGGGTGGGTGGGTGGTTACGCACTATTAGCATGGCAATCGGTGTTCGAAGTAGGAACCTCATACTCGACTCCTCCGACTTGGATTCAGGATTACATAGCTTCCGAATGAAATCCATGCGCACTCAATTCATCCGGATTGAAGGCAGAAAAGTATCAGTATAAACATTCCTGTCATCATCATCTTCCACAAATATCGCCTCATCGACCGGTTATTTGCGTCTCGCACCCAGCAAATTCCCGCGGTCTGTGGGAGGCCTTACAACGCTTCATCTTCCGGTACGCGGTCAAAGTCAAAGTCAAAAGTCAAAGCATTTATTTCAATTAGACCATTTACAGGTAAGTACTTTTCAATTGTCAAAGTCGGTCGGTCGCCGGTCGGTCAAAAAGATGAAGCTATTTGCACGTTCCAAAGCGTAGATCTCTATGGTGAAGAACGTACAAGAAACTCCACGGACACTCTTTTAAAAATAATATTTTGTTACAAAATTATGGTTACATCATTCATATTGACATTATACATATATGTGAGAACGATGTAAAAGACGTACGCGGTCGCTACTCCAGAACCTATCAGCATAGTATCGCCTAAACAACCTGATGTTACAGCCAGCATCAGTTCGCGTCCGTGACCGCGGGCTGCGTTGCGCGCTGCACTACTGCGCGTCGAGCGGCGCGGGCGCGTCCCAAGCTGCGCGAGCGGCCTGTGCAGACCGCGTGCTGATGGCCGCGCCAGCCCTGGCTGATGCGCGCGACGCTGATGGCCTGACGCCCCTGCACCTCGCCGTGGTGCATGGCAACGTTCCGCTGGTGCAGACACTGCTAGCCGCCGGCGCTGATGTGAACGCGAGAGACGATGAGCATCATACTGTTGTACACTGGGCTACTGGTTAGTTACTTTACGTTATGCCTGGTAGATATACCAGGGGCCTTATGGAAACGTGGTACCTATTAAATCTGATCGAATTGTGTCTTTGATAGAATAGAATTATGTTTAATATTTACTAGCCATTGCCCGCAGCTCGTGGATGTCGGTTATCGCGTAAAAAAGAAGCCTATGTCCTTCTCCATATCTCAGGCTATATACCTGCCGAAATTCATTACGATCTGTTCAGCCGTTTTAGCGTGAAAGCGTGAAAGCGTAACAAAAAAAAACAAACACATTCGCATAAATATTATTAGTTTGGATAGTTAGGATGTACACCAATTAAGTTGCATAAAACATAGATGAAGAAAACATTACATAGGGTGCACACAGCACAATGGGATAGCCTTATCGCTAAAAGTAATCTTTTCGAGACAACCTTTGGATGGATTGTTGACCTAATTGTTGCGGACATTCTTAGTGAAAATTCGAAACACAAAAACGTCAAAGAAACAACCCACGCAAATCAAGGAACACTATTTCCATTCCTTTGTAGATACAAAGATAAACTATCCAACGAAGAATCATTAAGTTCAGCGGTCTGTGTCCTTCAGTGAAGCAGATGGATGGGAGTGAGTCGTTATCTAAGGGGTGTCACTCGCGGCGCAGCAGCGCTGCCTTCGTGGTTATCATCGAGCGAAGGCACGCTGCACGCGAACCAATTAGCTACCCACCGCACTCGTGTCAATCATTATGTCTACTATGAAGTTATTTGTCGCTGCTTTCTCGCTATCCTGACACTGCTCAGGTTTATTAAATCACAAAACTTTGCATTTGTGTGGTGGTGGTTTAAAGGGGTTAATTTTTGTTATTTCTTGTTTTTCTGTCGCTGATGTCCCTTGATATGTGGCACTGTAATAGAAAGTCGTAAATACCCTGATTATTAGAACAAACTAACAAGGAAATTGCAGAATTATACACACAGTAAGCAACTGCTTTATAAGCAAATGAACAATAAATATTGCAGTAGCGGCTTTGTAGCACCAGCATTATACCTAAGCCGCGACCTCCAAGCTCGTGATATATGGCTCGAAGTGGTCACCATGAACTTAATTAACATATTATTGAGCTGGCAGCCCAGCTCGGCCAGCGGAACCCCAGAAGTCCTTGTAAGCATAGGTAGTTCCACTACTTATAACAGTCTCAAGATCTTTATCGCAGCTAGGTATAATCGTAACTTACCTATATTTTTTCCATCTCAAGTTTTTGGTGAGGAATTTACTGGTCGAAATTCTTACATACAACCAAAGTTTCTTTGTTAGCTTTCTGTCTTAAATCTGCTTTGCCTGCTCGCAAATCTTAACTAAACAAGCACTATAGGAAACGTTTTAAACTAGGTACCCTAACCTACTGAAAGCGGCCAAAAAACTGTTAGAAACTATAAAAATCAAGATAATTATGCTAATATCACCGTGAAGAATTTTCTTTTGCAAGCAAGGCGAAAGTATGAGTGAAGTGCTCGGGCATGTTATAAATAGTGTTCCAGTGCAAGGTTGCATAACATAAGATGGCTGGTGTTTATGCAAGTCAGAGATCACAACGACATGCGAGGCCACCCCGTCTTCCGTTCTTTGTGAGTTGTGTGACGAGCACAAACGGACGTCCGGCAGTTTCTGCCGTTTCCTAAAAGACATGGAAATGAGGAGAAAATAAACTTCACAGTTTATCATACCGACGATCGATTTTTCGATCTTATGAACATGGCGGTGGTTAAATATTCAAGTCATAAAGCTAACATTTGTCATTCCCAGCTGTACTATAACGGCGTGCCGTATCGTCAAAGCAAAGCGCTATTCGAATACCGCATTGTTCTAAGTCATCATATTGAATGTGTTGCGGGGGAGGTGGAGGTTTGCCTAGTCTATATTTTAGGGGGAAGTGGGTTGTCCGGTCCGATGTTATTGAGCGGCCAGCAAGGTCAGGCCCTTGAACCCTCGCGGACCGCAGTCTGGTATCTAGGACTCGGTTTTTCAGAAACTTTGTGTGCTGAAAGGTCGCGTCTGACTGACTGACGAGTAATGTTTTATGCAGGTCAAGTTGACGTGTAAGGCCGAGGTTAGGCGGGCGATATCGCTCGTTCTGATAATAAAATTGTTATCGTAATTAACTAATGTACCTACTTAATGTTGTTATTTATGGTTAAGTTATATCAACGCGTTTTAGATCACGTGAGGGATTGCGTTTATGTTTTGTAGTAATAGGTACTAATTCCGGCGCAAACTTTTTAATGTTCTGCATCGACTAAGTCAGGTATATCACAATATAGTTTTTTCAATATTGGCCGGAATGGCCACTTACGTTCGTTTTAGACCGCTTTTTGATATAAGAAAGAAAAAGACTTTATTTGCGCCAAGCATGACACATACCAAAAAGAAACAAAATTACAATAGTTAAGCAAGTTAGGAAGATATGCGTCACATTCGCGCAAAACGGCCCTCGCTCAGCATAATGCTGGAACTCATGTGCAAGACAGAGCCACAGCGCTAGTTTTCAGCGACAGCCGGCGTTGACAGAATGACGTCGATCGGAGCAGTTTATAAAGTAAAACGAAATAAATGAATACCTATATATAATTATTTATGTGGGTAGAAATATAAGGTGTAATAAGACTTACTATTACTTCAGTGTGTGGCGAGGTGGGGGCGCTGCGAGCGGTGCTAGCGTCCGGCGCCGACGCAGCCACGCCGGACCAGCACGGCGGGTATCCTCTGCACTACGCCGCGCAAATGTGTGGGGCTCCGGCAGCCACCGACCATCAAGTAGACTTTAGCTTTACTTATTCACATTCAAGCAGCTTGTATTTTCCTTTATTTTTATTGGCTTATCTCCTCGCTGCTCGGAATTAGTAAAAAGGCAATGATGGGAAAGAATTCTTTTGTCAATTAATGAAAGATGAACCTCAGAATCGCGAGGTTCTTAGCGGTGTATGAGTAAGCTATTTTTTAACAGCGACCTTTGTACTGTTTCAAACAAAGCCCGAGTAATACTTATGTCATTTCTGGTAGAGAATACCCTGTGGCATTGACTTGAGTCCGCCTACGTCACTGTGGTAGTGTGTTCTTGAAGTTGAGGGTTACGAGTAACGTTTAACCGTCGTCCTAATATTCTTTTACAATATTCACAGAGCAGAGGGGCAGCGCTAGAAGTGTTGCGAGCCCTAGTCAAGGAGGGCGGGGCAAGTGTGGACGTCAGGGATGCTGATGGGCGGACACCCCTGCTGTGGGCAGCATCGGCAGGCTCCGCGGCAGCTGTACTGGCACTACACCAGGCTGGCTCCAAGGTTGATGATGCTGACAGGTACGAATACTATTCATCAATGTGTAACCGGATGCAGCTGTGTACCAGTACATGGAGCTACTGCATTTATGATGATCTGTAACGACTGTCAAACATCTTCAAACTAATAATTAATTTTGTACGCCATAAATGGCAAAACATGTGGGTACCTCGTATTAATTATAAGACCTTCTCTCATGTACTCATGTTTTACAAAATAAATATATTATATTGTATCTTGATCATAGGCTTAACGTGCTTTCCGAGGCAATGAGCCTCGGTATGTAATGGATTGTCACCCCATCCACGTACCAACTTTGCAAGCGTCGCTTAACGTTGAAGATCGATCCGTGCGGTTTTTTAGCCACTTTTGTATTAATAGGTTTCTCAAAAATAATAATTTTTGAAAAGTCTTTGTGTGGCGTGTTGGTGGTACGCACGCAGCGGCATAGGTGGCTGATGATATTGAACAGACGGTCGCGACGTGGTAAAGGACAGACAATCTCAAACCAAATTAGATGGTAGAACAGATAATTGTGGCGATGTTTGGAGAAACCCTATGTCAAGTAGTGGAATTCATTCCTCAGAATAATGATGATGGCTAATTGTGATAATGATAAAATTTGTTCCAGAGACGGCCTGAGTGCTCTGCACTGTGCTGCCGCTAGAGGACACACTGAAGCTTTAGAAACGTTAGTTGGCTTATGTGGTGCGCGAGTGGATGTGGCTGACTCTCATGGATGTACTCCGTTGCACTACGCAGCTGCGCTAGGACATGCCGACGCAACATCAGCTCTATTGCAACATGGAGCGGATTCACATCGACAAGATAGAAGAGGTCGGAGCCCAGCGCATACAGCAGCTGCTAAAGGGCAAATAGAAACTGTTCGGATACTAGGTTAGCACCCTACATTGGTACATTAAAATAAGTTTAACATAATTTCAGTTTATAATTTTGACAATAATTGGTAATTTTCAGGTGCAAGAGGAGCAAATCTTTGGTTGCGAAATTCCAAAGGCGACTTACCCTTACACGAATCAGTTGCCTCTGGAAGACGAGAATTGGTGAAATGGCTTTTAGACGGCCGACCATCCCAAGTTAACGCTACCAACCACGAAGGCCGTACGCCATTACATATAGCAGCAGCTACGGATAACGCTGATCTTTGCCGCTTGTTATTAGACCGAGGCGCTGAAGCTAATCTTGTAGCCAGGTCATCGAAAAATGAACCACTGACACCTTTAGATTGCGCAACAACTCGAGGGCATCGATCTACGGCTAAATATTTACAAATGCATGGCGGTATGCCTGCTTCTAAATTAGCTAATACAGAAATCGTGATAGATGGAGCTTCAATAACAGCATTACCCACGCGAAGAGTCACAAGCACAAAAATAGACGTTCATGATAGGATAAGAATAGAAAAAAGAGAGGTAGTTGAGCTATCTAGCCCAGTTCCAGAAAGGCGTCGGATCAAAGATAAGAGTAGCAGCGATACATCTAACGAATCCTCTGCCGATAATAGAAAAAGAATGACGAGAAAGAAAACAGAACCTCATAAACATAAAAACAATAACCACAAAGAACGACGAAAAAGACTCATGCACACGCAAAAGAGCTTTAGTGATGGATACGATAGTGAATTTGAGGGCTATGAAAGAGAAGATTCTCGTGACCGTAAACATAAGAGTTCGAAAAAAAACAGATCGAAGAGTGAACCTTCCAGGCGACATAGGCGTAGTGCCAGACATCACCATCGTTATAGATCTCGTTCTGATAGTTCTTCAGAATCGGAGAGTTTTTCAGAAAAAAGGAAAAGTAGGCGTCACCGACGTAGCAAAAAAAAGTCCAGTTCACCCTCAGAAAGCAGTAGTTCGGAATCTAGCGAAAGGCGCAGTACTAAACGCAAAGGAAAAAAAACGTCAATTCATATAGAGCATGACGATGAAAAACAGAGTGTGAATATAGTTAAGTATAAAACCACAGATAATTTACAGGGTAAGGAAAAAAACGAGAATTTAGCTACTGATACTGAAACTAAAGCTGATGGCAATAAATCAGAACTTGAAAAAGAAGAAAATAAATTAGTAAAGGCAGCACACAGTGAGACTGAAACTGACACCTTATCGGTTAAAACCAATATGATTATAACAGAAGCTCAAATACACATGGAACGACAATCAGGTCAACTAGGGAACTCCGAATTAAACGTAACGGTCGATTCTTCAAACAACGTATCTATTGAGACTACGAATTTGTCGGTAACACACAAAAGCATGACAGAGGAGACAAAACCAGACAGCGAAAAACTAGAGATTGAGACAAGCGAAAAAGAAGCTTCTAAGGAGGAAATAATAGAACCACCCAGCAATGAAGCTCAAATAGAACAAACACAAGCTGATGTGTCGACAGTAGATACATTACATGAAGATGATAAAACGCAAACTAAAACATTAACTGAAGATGATACCAATCAGAATAAAGAAACAGATGAACAAACTAAAATTAGCAGTAAATCCCCAAGTGAAGAGCAAATCGTAAAATCTGAAGCAAAGCAAACAGAAAGTTCAGAACATTTAAAGCCACTGCAACAAACCAGCAACTATCTCAGTCAAGTATCAGACGGAGAACCAAGGAATACTCCAAGTACGTTAGAGCTAACGCGAAGAAAGTCATTTCAAGTATTATCAGGACCGGATGAAGAAACATCTCCAACTAAAGATGCATCAGGAGAATTGAAGACAAGTTGTGATGTGCCCAGCATTGAACAAACAGAAACTCAAGAAAAAAGTGGTTCATCAGCGGTATCGTTTTCAAATAAAGATGTAATTATTGATCCAAACGAATCTAAAAGCAAAGCTGATCATTTAATGGGAGAGTCAGTTGACCACAGCTTGGATCCTGAAACTGATAAACAAGTTCAAGATAGTATTCTACAAAAGGATAGCAGTGAAAGCAACGTTATGAGTTCTGAAGAGAGAAGGAAAGACTTCGCATCTACGACAGGAAGCAGCACTGAAAATGCCCAAAGCAATGATAAAGGCCTCCTCTCCGTGCTTGATGATAGTATCCCTACGAGTGATCGTGCAGTTCAACAAGTTATCTTAGAGAACTTGTCGAAAGAATTTGATGTCGATTTATCGATGCCGCAATCATCTCCTAAGGATAGGATAAGAAAAACTTCAAAAGAAAGCCAAGGCAGCAGCCGGAAGAGTAGTATTTACGAAACAGAGAGTTATAAAGTGTTATCGGATATTGCCAGTGCGCCAGATGTTACAACTGGAATTCTCAAAAAATCATCTATTAAACTGGATGAAGGATCTCTGGAAGATGGAGAAATATATGACGGAGAAAGACTCTCAAAAGATGGTTACTTAGGTAGAGTACCTAGTGTTAGTGATAATGAATTGTACAGCCATAGCGAGGCAAATGGCAGAAGGAAACGTTTTCGTAAGAAGGGAAGATCAAAAAGCCGTATTACTATTCGATCTAAAAGCGAAAATTCCGAGAGGGGCTATGAATCTAGTGGATTAATGGACTCTGGATTTGAACCAAGTCCAAGAGCTATTCAGCGTAGAATTGTTAGTCCTCGGCTCGCTGCTTATTATCAACAAAGAAATGCTAGCGGCAGGTATTCAGGAAAATCCGATAGTCGGATCCCAGTACGGAAACCAGGGGATAAAAATGCGGTCGATATGAAGTCTGTTACTCAGAGAATCCAGACTAATATGAGGAGGTATGTTTATTTTTTTTATAGAGCCACTGCTTATCCAACTATTTTATGATTTTATTATAAATGCGCTTTTTTGCAGGTATTACTGCGAGAGAAAGATTTTCCAACACTTACTTGAGTTAAAACGGCTTCAAATAAGAACTAGCAAAACAAATGAAGCGGTCCTAGTAAAAAGAGCAATCGAGGAATACAATAAATCGAGCTTAGCAAACGTTGGGTTAGGTCCATATAATACTCCAGATTTTTCCTTCAGCAGTTTTGAGAAATTTCTTTATGAGAGCTTGAGGAAATTACAAAAGAGTGGAAAGAAACATTTGGATAAGCTGCCAGAGAAACCCTTTGAGTTTGATTACGGAGAAAGTGAATTGTACAAAATGAGTGCCATACCGGACAACCCTTGCCTTTGCACAAGTAAGACTCACAGGTGTTTCCATGCAGTGCACGCGTACACTGGAATACCGTGCTCAGCTTACAGTAAGTATTTCCGTTTTTTTCAGGTGTTTGATATAAAAGCCGACAAATAAAATTACAAGGTGCGATGATGTCACTGATACCTTTACTGTCGTTTCAGTACCATACAAGTGGAACCATCACACCATGCCAAAACCCGCAACAGCAGGCCCAAGCACAAAATCGAAGGGATTTCTTCCGAAGATCAATTCCAAGCCTCCACCAGGCACGGGCAAAGCTCACGTGACACTTGAAGTCTCTCATGGGACAGAGAAGCAGTTGATCGCATTACCAGCGGAAAAGCTAGACAAGAATAAACGATATTACGTCACATTCACTGTGAAGGGTTCTGAACCTACATCAGACAATGACAATTCATCTCCAAGCGGGACTCTAAATAGCAAGGCTGTGAGAACCGGATGATTGTGATAATAGTTTACGTTATAAAGACAAACGCGTGCTAATCACTGCCAGTTTTCACCATCATTTAAAACGACGTGAGCGCGTTATAGTTATATCATCAATGCAGTTTATGTTCTAATTAATGATTCAAGTGATTAGACTGAGTAAAGCCGTCCATTACGACAAATAAAAGGACATATTTATTTTTGTAAATTAAAGAGAAATAATTATTGTATATTCGGCAGACTCTATTGTAATGATATTTTTAGGTGTTAGTAATTAAATGTTGTGTAGTCTTCTTGTTAAGGCACCTCGCACACTAGACGGCCACGACCAAGACCAGTGGCCGTAACGACCAGATTAACTAAAGAAACGTTGAACGTTTTTGGCCGGTGCGTCGCATTTTATCCGGGCCTAAAGCGTTTTAAGGCACGGATAAAATGATGAGAATTGTAATTAAACGCCGAATGTTGTCTGCACAAAATATTTTGTCATGATACTCAATAGTAATAAATTAGTGAGAAACAAAGTTTGTTTGAATACCCTGTCAGTTAGTGAATGACTTTATGACAGCAATGATTTTCTATCGCGGTTCAAAGATTTTCAGTCACCTATAGACTTTAACCAAGATTGTGTCGAAATCAATTACAAATAGATAGAAAGTAAAAAGAATAAATTTTGATAGAAATAAATATTTATTAAACCTAACAAAATTAGCTATAAAGTAGGTATATTAAAGAACACACAAACATAATATGAGGTACACAACACTGAAAAAACGGGCTTCTGCATCAGAAAAGAAGAAGGTATACTTAGACTCCCAGCAACAAGGCTACTCCGGCGAGGGTCCAACGAGTGGGTTTGTCTCTGGTCTTCAGGTTAAAGGTCCAGACGAATGTAGGACCACGCATCCTGTGGGAAAATATTTTATATTGAGTATTAAATCCAATACACTGTTAATAAACGGGCTTGAAAAATTGTAAGGTGGAAGTGCAAGGTGGAAGGAAGCATTGAACAAAAGACCCCACCCACAACAGAATAGTTTATCATAGGATTTACTTGTCCGAATAAGTTTTCAACTAAAAAGAAGTAAATAAGCATTGGCTACATACTACACAGTCCACTACACACCTTGCCTTCCATGATAAAACAAATAAATTATGTTCTTTTATCAAGGGTCTCTAGTTTAAGACCTCACCACTATCCGCCTAGTCTTTTCTCAACATAATGTCGTCCTTATCTCCTCAACCCAGTTAGGTAACACGCTAGAGATCCCATTGCATTCCTAATGTAGATGATAGGCATCATGGGGAACAGCTCCATCATGTGCGACTCACCGGATCTTATAGACGGGGCACTCGTATACGTTCCTCGTCTCCTGCTTGTCCTGCGTGACGGCGCGGATAAAGATGACGGGCATCATGGGGAACAGCTCCATCATGTGCGACTCCACGATGCCGCCCGTCATGGTGTCCCAGCGCGCTCCCTCCATGAATAGCCCGTGGATGTTGGCGCCCTCGCGTGGCGGCGCACTGACACATGGTGCAAGGTTAACTCACTTAGCTCATTTTGAACTTAGAATAATAACGCCTAGAAACCTAGTACGAGCATCAAAAGTGAAGCAACTCAGACTACTCCATATACGGAGTACTCGGCGCAGCGAGCCGTCAGTGCTCAAGGTCACGCTCTGTTGAATGCACCTCCCGAGAAATATTTAAAAATGACAGTTTGTTGCATAAAAAGATGCTCTAACACACCAGGAAAACAAAAAAAATGTGATAAAATCACGTTTCACAAGTAAGTACTTACATTAAATCCATTATTTTTACGTAAATCGATCTTCAAATTAAAATTTTCATAACCTAATTTATCACAATGTAGTGTTGCCAGTTGTAAAGAAAAATTACCCATAATACAGTAAGCACTAACTGTTGGAGTCTACCTGTATTATGATGCTTATTGTTTAAAGTTGTAAGTATGAAACGAAAGCTAATAATTACGGTTGATTCAAATAATTTGCGCATTTTTTTAAGTGAAAAGTTCTTTAGGCGCGTTGGGCAGTTTTTATATGGGAAAAAACCATAGTCGCGACACGCGGCGACACCGACACCTGTGAATGAGATCGTGTCTTAAAATTGAAATAAAGGAACATCAGACTGGGCGGCCAACCAGTCTTTCATGGGTGTCATTTTCACGATCTTTGGGGTCGCTAAAACCGATTATGGGGTCAAAATCGAAATCCAAGATGGCGGCGACGAAATTTGCTAACTTTTCGTCATGGGTGTCAATTTCATGGTTTCTGGAGTCGCTGAAACCAATTATGGGGTCAAAATCGAAATCCAAGATGGCGCTGACGAAATTTGCTAACTTTTCGTCATGGGTGTCATTTTCATGGTTTCTGGAGTCGCTAAAACCAATTATGGGGCCAAAATCGAAATCCAAGATGGTGGAGATGAAATTTGCTAACTTTTCCTTATGGGTGTCAATTTCATGGTTTCTGGAGTCGCTGAAACCGATTATGGGGTCAAAATCGAAAACTTAGTATGCATACGCCATCTAACCAGGTCTAAATAGTTAGTTGAGAACATTTTCTAAAAAGAGTTTAGAAGGAGAGAGAGAACGATTTGAAGTTTTCTATAAAAGTGAAAAACCACTATCTTTCCTCCTGATGTTTAAAATGTCGTCGAACAAATTTCGTCGGCACCATCTTGGATTTCAATTTTGACCCCATAATCGATTTTAGCGACCTCAGAAACCATGAAAATGACACCCATGACGAAAAGTTAGCAAATTTCGTCGCCGCCATCTTGGATTTCGATTTTGACCCCAAAATCGGGTTTAGCGACTCCAGAAACCATGAAAATTACACCCATGACGAAAAGTTAGCAAATTTCGTCGGCACCATCTTGGATTTCAATTTTGACCCCATAATCGATTTTAGCGACCTTAGAAACCATGAAAATGACACCCATGACGAAAAGTTAGCAAATTTCGTCGGCGCCATCTTGGATTTCGATTACAATAAGTACATACCGACAAGTTACGTACTTAACATTTTTTTTTATATTGATCTATGATTAGTCCCAAGTATATTAACATTTTTCCCGATTTTAGGGAAAGTGTTCATTCCTAGCAACATTTTTTTACGTCTGTGGCTGTAATTACATACCGCTCACTCACACATAAGTACGAAAGTTGCTTCATTTTTTGGTAGGGAGCGTGTATGAGACTCTCCTTCTAGGCGTTATTATTCTAAGATTTTGAATTAAGAATCTCAGATACATGGAAATAAAATAGACAATGAAAACCAAGCTATACATTTTAGAACTGTTGTTTCATGTTCCAATTTTAACTCAAATAAAGTACACGCTAATATCTGTGGGAACATAGGTACCTATTATAATCAAACGTGCATGAGCAAAAACGCATAAAATTATGGGACCTCAAGGAAGCATCATCCAGCGAAAACGTGTCACCATTGAATTTTTTCTAAGCGCAGTCGGTTTCTTCTATGATTGATATTCGGACTGTTGTATAATTATGATCAAATCGGAAAACTCTGATACCGCGATGCAGGATTTCGTTCAGTAGTTCGTTGGTGGCGGGATAGATGGCGATGCGACACTTTTTATTGCGACACAGACTTCGCTACTAAGATTTTTGTGGCGGCATTGATGCCGCTACACTTCTTCTTTAGGTGGCTCTCAGTCTCCAATTAATGATGGTGTGTCAACTCCAAATATTTTTCTTAAATTCTTTCCGCTACAGTTGGTTAAACAGTAAGTTTCTACAGCACTTCTGCTTCATACTTACTTGAAATCCTGCCTAGTCTTCTTGGTGACGTCGCAGTTGAGGCACATCTTGTCTAGCGGCCACTCGTTCTTGCGCGCCGTCTGCTGCATGATGGCGGTCAAGAACGACTGCGGATTGAAGAATCCTGCAAGCCAAACCGCCGCCGGCAGCTGGAATAGTTGGGGCAACGTTACGATGAGAATTCTGCTTTTTGAAAGGCAACTGGTCAAATGTCTGAGATTATGAGTATTGAATTGACTTGACTCTGTTTTCCAAATACACTCTTTTGCAAAAAAAACGGGCACCTAAGGAAATTTACGTTCCAAGGTCGATTTTAGTTAATTAAATGAAATTTATTTCTTTGACGTAGTCTGTATACTTATAATCGTGTAAATTAATGCGCGTGAAGTGAATTCGAGCAATTAAAAGAAAAAAAAACGATGGATTCTTTAAAATCGATGTACACGGCCAAACAATAAGAAGTGGTCGGCAATAAAGACAAGTTTTTTTTTACTTTTTTTAATTAAATAAAGTTACAAATGTAAAAACCTAATAACGAGTGTGACCTCCTCTTGCCAAAATCACAGCTTGAATCCTTCTGGGCATGCTTTCCACGATGTTTTTAATAACGTTTTGAGGAATACGTTCCCACTCTTTTGCAATGACTCTTTTTAGCTCCCTGATGTTTTGTGGAGCAGGTTGCACTGATCTTACCCGTCTCTTTAGAACATCCCACACATGCTCAATTGGATTGAGGTCAGGACTTGGAGCTGGCCAATCTAAACGACGGATCCCAACTTCTTGCATGTACGCTTCCACGTCGCCAGAACGGTGCGGGCGAGCATTATCGTCCATAAAAATGGAATCTTCCCCAAGTGCAGTCAATGTGGGTTGTGCATATGGAATTAGGACTTCCATTATGTACCTGTGTGTTAATGTTCCATTTTCTAAGAAAACTAACTCCGTACGCTCCGTCGAATTAATTGCTGCCCAAAACATAACGGAGCCTCTGCCATAAGGAGTGATTTCTTCGAAACACACTTCCGCATAGCGTTCCCGTGGTCTTCGCAGCACTCGCCGGCGCGCGGCGTCGGTCCTCTCCACACAAAGAGATTCTAGCTTCATCAGAAAACAATACTTTATTCCAGTCCTCGAGAGTCCATGAAGCACAGTTCCGAGCAAACTGAAGTCGAGCAACACGGTGCTCACGGAGTAATTTAGGGCCCCGAGCTGGGCGGTAACTCTTGATATTGGCAGCCAAAAGCCTCCTCCTAACCGTCCACAAGCTAACTTCTACTCCTCTTACTTCTTCAAGGCTCTTCTTCAGGTCCACACTTGACGCCTTACGATTACGCAACGCCTGACTCACCAAAAAGCGGTCATCTCTTGGTTCTGTGCATTGTTTTCTTCCCGAACCGGGTCTTCTTTTGACCGAACCAGTCTCTTGATACCGTTGCCAAGTCCTCTGGACAGTTGAACGACTCACATTTAGCCGCTGAGACACGTAAGTTTGCGAACAACCTTCTTCAAGTAGGGCTATAATTTTACCGGTCCTTATCGCTTTATCACTCATATCAAAAAGTGGTATTTAATGTAAAAAGAAAGATTAAATTGTTTAATTTGCAGAAAATATCCAAAAAGTTTTAAAATATCGTAATCAGTTAAAAATCGTTTCAGCAATTCGCGCCATTAGTAAAGCAATTTTAGAATAATCCACAATAATCATTATTTTTCTTTAAATAATTTCAAATTTTAAATTTGGAACGTAAAGAATCATGCCAGGATGCTTCAAAAAACATGCCAATACATCGTCAAATTAACAAAACCTATTTCTTGTTCTTCTTCATAGAAGTAGAGAAAAAAATCTAAAGTGCCCGATTTTTTTGCAAAAGAGTTTGTTTTCTTTTGACTTTTCTAACTAACTGAAAAGGTGTTCATTTACAAGTTCGTTGATGTAGATTACCAGCCTTCCTACCCTAATAAGGTAACAATGGTCAGAAATTTAAAAGTAATTTGTTAAAAATTTGCGCTTGCCTTTAGTTCACCATGTAGATATTATTACTTTCCAGAATTTGATCCATATTAGCGACACTTTAAGATGGTGTATGGTGATGGTGTGTCGCCGGGGCCGGACAGGTTAATACAGGATGTATTTTTATTTAAATTTAAGGGCGACTCCTGGCCGTGAATACCGATTTTTAAAAAATCCAATGTTACAGTTAAAATTGGGCTCGAGACTTCTTTTAGTGTTTTTCCTTATTCCTCAGTTTCGGATTTGGTCATCCACGCACACTTGAAAAATTAATCCTGTATAGGTACTTATGAATCAGGCAATATTATATAGCAAACTATACGTCAATAATACTTGATCGGCCTCCCTTAAATCACGGGTACAGTGAAGACTTGTGCAAAGGCGAGCGTGAAGTATCAATTTACGAAAGTACAGTTTGTGTCCATACTGAAGTGACTGTAGAGGGTGCTTCGTTATCGAGTGATTGCCTATTGAAACATCTATACCATAGATTTAAATAGTAAATATAGGACCGTTCACACGTTTGCTTTACGCATTCACAAGTAAAATGGTATTTTTGATGTCTCGCGCACACGATCGCTCCTCAAGGTAGCGAACCATGACTTCGCTTCGGTCTAGACGAGCTAATTACGGACCAATTCGATGCATCTGAATGCGGTCCGCCCTGTTTTTACTATACAATGTCTAGCCTCTACTGCCTCCTACTCGCGATGCAATACTGACTACCTAATCGCGCTCGTATACCCCGCCCTAGTCACAACGTGTTCACTGTTGACAAGACCTTGATCCCTATACCCCAAAGATTTATCTCCACAAGTGACAACATACGTTGAAATCCCCAGTCCAGTTCTCAAGCTCAGTGAGTCGCATGCAAAGGTCAGAGAACCACGCGGCCAGGCCCAACTGGCTGGGGTAGGCCAGATTACTCCACGACTCTGGCACGTGGTCCATGAAGAGGGACTCCATCAGCTTCTCCATGTCACTGCTGATGGTCAGCTCACCCTGGTGGACGGAAAAGAGATCTTGTTGGATAAGTTCGTTGATCAAATTATCTGTAGAGGTGTTTGCCCACCAAGTCGTTCGGCCAAGCTAAAATAATGCTGATATCGTTCCGTATTTAGGAAGTCTTACGGCTGATTGCCAAGACTAATCGATCGAGTTTGGTAGAGAAGAAACATAGCAACACGCACTACTTATATAAAAGAAAGCAGAATAAAGGTGATGCAGTTTATGAGGTTTGCATAATTGAATACAATTTTTTGCCTTATTCAGCAAACCGCACTTGGCCAGCGTAGGCTCAGTTGGCACTCTCTCAAAGAGAGGTATCTAACCTTTAGGCTGGTCATACAAGGCTAATTTCAGAAGATTCCCAAACAAGGCAAAAACAGCATAATATCTCGTTTGCTTTGGGAAACTTCTTCTTATCAGTGCATTTATTTAATAAGCCCACGATGTTCTCGACTGATGAGGGTCATACCTTGAGACCTAACTCTGTCTCCTTCAGCGACCTCCGTATCTCGCCCATGAGGCGGTTCATTCGCTCGCACTCCTGGATAGCTACGATGGTGTAGGGAGTCAACTCCTCCACTTTGCCCATCAGTTCCGTCAGGTTGAAAGGTTCTGGCACTCTGTCTAGGATGTCATCTAGCATGATTCGGATCTAAGTGAAAAATAATAATAGTTGAATTCAGAAGCAAGCATTGTTGAGTGTTGTGATTTAAAACGTATGGTGGTAAAGTAAGTGTACAATTAACGAATATCGTACTAAGTCTTTAAAAATGGCTGCAATGGTGTCTTTGACATGCATAGTTGAGTTTGTTTTTCCCAAAGTTGTTGATTATATGAGATTCTAAGTGTCAGTTTCGTTGATTATTAATATCAGCTACAATGCAAAAAGGGTGCAGGTAGGTACCATTTCGTCTTTACTCGCACCGCCTCCTGCTGCTGCGCCGCTGTCTCGCGGTTGCATTTCAAACACCACCTTTTGAAATAAATGATAATTTAGATATTGGAACTCGTCAGGTCGTCAGGACGTCATAACGTGTAAGAAAGAAGTTAATTCGTATTTTTAGTTAGTTAAGTTACGTTCACTGCCAAGCCTGCCTCTGTAAAAAACTCATCGTGAAAGCTAATTTTAGGGCAGCTGACTTCACCTAAGTTATCAAGGTTAGAGTTTTACAGAAAATCATTACAGATTTTCAACGCCTTGAGAGCATCTTTTCGCTTGTTCCGTTATCAAAATACAGTTTTTGACTCATAGACCTTCATATTCTGTGGCTAGCCAAATATAAAGATGCATGAAACTCTGTAGCGTTGCAAACGTGTTCAATAAGTTTGTTCGTTCTTTACCTTGAAGAGTCTCTCAGAAACAGTGGTGAGGTATCCTATTTCAGCATTAGGATGCAGTCCATACAAATAAGGTGTTTCGTCTGGCAAGAAGTCGTCAATGTAGGAGTGGTAGCCAACGTAGTCAGAGTTCGGAGGCGATATGAAGCTCGGAGCTAGCTGCAATTCTCCATCAACCTGGGAAAAACAGTATTAAGTATCTATGTCTGTCACTCTTTCAAGCAAAAAAAATGTGGAAATAAATTTGATGATAACGTTTGCGAAGCCGCAATTAATAGCTAGATAGGATACTAAGATGGATTTTAACTTAAAGACTCACTTCATATTAGAAGTTGGTTTTGCGATATTGGTAATTTATCAGTAAAAAAAAAGATGTTTAATATGTCGCTTAATCAGATGCCACTTGATCGCTGTCGACCACTTTGATGACACACATTGTAACGCACGACAACCGGACACCGGTTTACGAGCATCGCGGATTATATTTTCAAACAAGTTTCACCTTTAGCTGTTATACAATCTTAATATGCGACTAACCAATTCCGGCTGCATATACTCCAGCAAGAAGGTGCGACAGAGGCGCCGGTCCCAGTCGTCGGTGATGTGGCCGCCGTACATGATCTCCCCGAAGAGGTAGCGCAAGTCCTCCCAGGGCACTCGCGGGTTGGCCTCCAAATAGTTATACAGTACGTATACGCAGATCGTCAGGTCGCCGAAATTGAATGGATATACTCTGAAGAAGAATTTCGTGCTTTAGCGAACATGGACATGAGTAGGTACTTGCCTGATACAATGCCCCGACTGATCACTTTGAACAATGATAATTAATGATGACAACAATGCATTGCACTGGTCAATATTTAATTAGTTTATTATTTTAAACAGGGTTATTTAACAGTTAAAACATGCATAAAACGCACACTATGTAGACAAGCATATTATAAACTGGAAGATTATATCCTTGATAAAAATGCTTGGCTAAATGCCCGGTCCTGCTCCACAGTTTCAGCCGCTTGGTTTCTCTATTTAGGTTTTTATATTTGGAGGAGATGCTCACCCTTTTTTGTGTCTTATAATAATTTTCCACTTTTCTTATAATTTGTTTTGAATAAAATTTTCCTTTTCTGTTTTTGTAAATTGATATTCATAGTTTTAAATATAAAAGAGCAGCATTTTTATTTTAAAATCCTGTAAATGTGAGGACCATGGAGCCTATTATGCTAATGAATGGTTTCCTTGTTTGACATGAATGAGCAGGGGTAGTTGAGGGTGTGTCATGCTCGCTCGAATGTCTCGCTGATGGTGGCGCGTGTATCGGATCAATCAGTTCCCAGCACGCGTCATGTTCGTGAATGGGCGCCATCAGTGGAGACTGGTCATATCTTAGCTGTCATTGGCTTATTTCAATATTTAATACTTATTTGGTAATTAGAATTATTTTTTTCTTTCTTTACATTGTTCTCACATATATGTAGAAGCAACAAGTAACAATGTAAACAGGATTTTTGTAAAACATAAAAATAATGGTTTAAAAAAGTGTGCGTGGAGTTTCTTGCACGTTCTTCTCCATAGAGATCTACGCTCTGGAACGTGCAAATAGCTTCATGTTTTTGACTGACTGACTTTGTGCAATTTAAAAGTACCTGTGATTGGTTTATGAAATAAATTCTTTGACTTCGAATTTGACTTTGAGTAACCCAAACATTCTTAAGGCAACAGGTATCAAAAATACACTTCCATAGAAAAAAATCAACTGTTCTCTGCATTTTGCCAAGTTATGCAAGCAAAAATGTAGGTAAGTACTAAACAGTAAAGATCTTTTTTTTTGGAAGTGTTTTTGCACAAAAGCGTCGTTGGTTGGATTGGAAATGATACTTGCAAAAAAATAAACATCATTGAAAAATAGCCCCGTAAAATAGCGCTACAAGGATCTTTTGAACAACGTCCCCAATGTCGTTTACGGGCCAAGGATCAATAGCAAAGTAATGTATAAAGTAAAGGGTGGAGACCTGGTTTCCTGAAATACAGGCCACTTCTACAATATACTTACTGTAATAATGTTCTTTGGAAACCAATGCGAGAAAATAAAGCTTATGATTATTAATGGTTAGGGCTTGAATAGAGTTAATTAAAGTCTTGAAACATCAAAGTTACAAGGAAAAACCGATCCTATTAGTTTTTCGATTCTTCTTATGACTATCGTTATGTCAACAAAATGTACCTGTTCCACCCTTGTGGGCCGAATTTCCGTCTCTCAGCAACGACTGCATGGAAGTAACAAAGAGCAAACAAAACAGATTTAAACTCTGCTTCCTTGCTGCACATCTCCAGGGTCTCCTGACTGAAGCAGTCTAGGGCCTGTGGACAGTGTTTAGGCTTATTATACTCGAAAAGAGGTTAATAAGGGTGTAACAGAATCAACGCAACTCCTGAAAAGTGGTCATTGTAGGTACTCAGAATTGTACTCTCTCTCGGAACGACCCAGAAATGACGAAAAAAAAAACATACATTTATGTTTGCCACTCGACAAAACCGCATACTAAACCGCTGATTTTTATCTGGTCCCATAGTAAAAGTTCATAGTGCACCACCTGTTTTTTTATTATTGATAAATAATAATAAAAAAAATATATAAATTATTATTGATAAGCACGCGCTTGACCACTATCACACCTGATGGTAAGCGATGATGTGGTCGAAGATGAAGCACGCTTGCCCAGAAGTCTTGACTTAACCCCGGTTGTAGTTATCAGGAAACACAGACTCTGGCAGGGAGTTCCACTCCTTAGCTGTACGCACAATGAATGTGTTCCTAAAACGTTTTGTGCGTGTGGGTGGGATGTCCACCAGTACCGGTGGCGCATCGCCGTAAGTCTTGTCCGTTTTCAGGAATTACGTTGTTTTAATTAGATACCTTATACATAAATCATGTAGAGCTTTACAGAAATAACTTATAGCTAGCTTACCTTATGCAGGTTAGCCCACATGCCGATAGGTGGCTCATTGGTTATTTTGATGGACGACTCCAAGATTCCTTGCGGAATTATGTGATATGCTGGATCAGAGGCCGGCTCGGCACTTAAAAATAGCCTTTAAAAACAAAGACAAAATTCTCAACAGTGGATAAAATTAACTAATTTATATCAAACTATGAATTACGAAATTATATATTCGTACAGATTGGATGTTGACAGAATTATATGTTCGTACAGAAAGTGCGACTGCACGTACTAATAAATCGCCGCTCCACTAAGAATGCGCGTTGCCCTCCCAAACTCATCGCGACTAGCAAATTCGCAAATCCCGCGCATAAAACGGTACCGCTCTCATTTACCTCACCCTGCAAGTTTACGAGTAATGACAATTTAAACTAGAAAACTTTCAGCTGGACACCCTTTATATAATTAATTTTATTTCATGATCACATCTGCATCTGTGTACCTACTGTGCGTGTTTCATGTATGTGCTAAATAAATATTATTCTTTCTTTCTTTATCGTTCATATCATATCTCCAGCAAAGGATACTGTGACTGCCTGTCACTTATACCTATTTAATAACAACATTATATTTGATAGATAGAGATAGATGCGAGAGGGGCTTAGGCCCGAGAATTTTGGAGAAAACGGAAGGGTAAGGGTAGTCAAGTTAAGAGCGTGGAAGTGGACGGTGGGCTGGAAGAACTGTGTGGGTGACGCGCTTGGCAACACGTGAGCGGTATTGAGTAAGTGCAATCTATTCTTTCGGAACTCAGTAAATGGCACCTTAATTCATTTTAGTAACATAAGGATATATTATTTCGTTTATTCATTTTCAATACTTATTATTTACATTTTTAAATATTTGTGAAATAAATAGAACATTTAAAAATATAAAAAATAGTAGCCCACCGGTATCGGGAACAAGGTCCAAGCTACCAGGTCAGGGCTCCAGAGAGAGGAACCTCCTAAGAATACGAGCCGTGTCCAGAATTACTGCTGTATGTATATTTATTAGGATATATTTATTGTAAGGGTATTAATGTTGATAGTTGGATTTGATAGTTTGCAGCAGCCCTCCAGTATAATCACAGGGAAGATGTTTGATGTGTTAATGATAAAGTCTATTGTAGAACTAGATTGAACCCAGGTTATTCGGACACTTGGCTAAGGACATAACTGGGTTAGGTCTTTCTTATTAGCAATGAGACTATATCTCTGAGCTCGTTAGGGCAGGGTTATTAATTAACACGATTAATTAGATGTGGAATTTTAGACTAGGTTAGATTAGTCTAGTACTCACGTGAATAGAGTGTAAGGCACGAGCGTGAATCTCAGTAACTGTGTTGGTGAACGAGCGGGTGAGTGTTGACTGTATTTATCCTTCTTAATTCCTTTCTATGACTTGAGTGAGGTTATCGCACACTTCCAGGGTATCTCAAACTAAATTGGTAATCGTTCTAATAGAGGCTAGGGATTGTGTCTCGTTAAATCACAACCGGCCCCCATAGGCCACTCACTGATACAAAAAAAAAATTTGCGAGACACGTACTTTAGGAAGTCAGTGATCGCCTCGTGCCAGACTTAAGAGGGAACAGGGCTGGCGAGGAATTTGAAAAGTTTGCGTATTTTCGTTCGCTTCTCGGATTGGAAATATCGGTGTTTTTTTAATATTTTAAACTGCGCCACACTAGAAATTTCCCATGTATCGTGGGTGCGTTTACAAACATACAAAGTCACATATTCAAACAGCCAGACCCGGAACAACTAGTAGGCCATACAAATATTTGTTCCGTGTGGGAATTGAACCCGCGAGATGCAGCGCAGCAGCCGATCGCTCAACCACTGCGCCAACCGTGTTGTCGTTGTCGTATCACTTTTGTAGTCGCAATTCGAAAGCAGTCTTGCAACTAATTATGGTAAAGATAAAGAAGACGAAGCAATAAAGTAATTTTCAGAAGAATCTGTACTAGGTCCATTGTCAAATGTGGGTTATTCGTCGAGAAAAGTAAAAGTTTTTTAGCTGCAAGTCCTGATGGACTCGTAAATGATGACTCAATTATAGAAATAAAAAACCCGCATAACATTGCTGAGGTGAATCCAAAAGAAGGAATTGAAAATAAAAAATTGACTGTTGCATACTACTACATACATTGTTAGAATTTCTTTGTTTTATTATAATACCCAACCCTTACCTCTCACATCCATAGTCCATAAATACGTATTTATGAAGGTACCGACATGATAAGACAAGTCTTTACTTTTAGAGCAGTCAAATCAAGTAGAAGCAACAAATACTTACAACAAAAGTAAGAAATGCACCTTTCAATCACACGAGTCAATAAATAAAAAATAAAACATCGACATCGATGGACAGCACTATCTATAATTTTTTATCTACATTTGCCACTTCCCTAATATACGTGTAGGTAATGTATGACCCCCCCTTACCTCAAGTCTGCCCCCGTAGAGTGCGATACAGCTGCAGTTCAGACCGATTTTATGACAAATTTTTTGACGAAATCGAGGTATCGTATTCCCCTTTTTTCTCCTCGAAAACTGAACCGAATCAATTACTTTTGACACAAAAATTTAAGAAAGAGTATGTCTAGGTTTCTATCATTTTTTATGTTAAAAACTTTTCGAATTTGTCTGGTAGCCCTCTAATCACGGCGGTTAAAATGGGCCATTTTTGTAATTTTTGGATGGTCATATTTTCTTTACTTATTAGTTGCTGAAAAAAAGAAAATAGCAGGGACGTGCCTACAGGAGACCTCGATTTTATAGAAAAAAAATATTGCTCTACGGGTATTATTCAGGAAGAAAATTGGGAAATGCATTTGTATGAGATTCGCAGCCCCTGTTCCCTCTTAACGCGGCGTGGTTGAGTACACTTGCGTGCATTCTCGTAAGAGGAAGCCCAGTGATCGCCCCGTGTTAGACATGGCCCGGTACGGCTGAGTACACGACGTGCTTCCTCGTTAGGGGTAGATTAAGGAAGTGAGAGGTGACTTCCTGGGGTTGAGTTGAACCATATCTATCTCATATTATACAGTCCAAGGACTGTTAGGTACCATGTCTCCTTATGAGCATGTTGCCGACACATTGCCGCTGAAAAGCCGCTTGTGTCACTCAAGGAAGTGTTGCTCTGAGTGCAATAGGTGCAGATGTGAGGTATTGTGTGAGTAACTATTGACCAAACACCTGTTACGCTAGAGTAAGGGTTTCTTACACGATTTATTATAAATTATAGTAATTTACTTTGCATCCCTTAGTATCATTTAACTTTCTAAACCACTCCTAATGTATTTCATAACTATGAATTCCTAAGTCTATCAATCTTTACCTTGTCCTAACATTTTGACAAGGCATTGGACTATTTCATACTTTTGGAATTCACTTCATAAACGGCAGGAGAGTGTCCAGTCTGGGACAAGATCTACGGGGTTGTGCGGATGGTGGGGCGCAACCTTTTTCTCTTAGGGGGAAACCGACCCTTAATACTATATGTAGGATAATTTAGGAAAAACTAAAATTTTATCAGCCTATATTAGGAACAGTCACAATACACATTAAAAAGAAATCACAATAATACTCTTTCAGACTCTTCCATGTGTGCTCATTACTAGATGCGGATAGATATAACTAGTCGAAAAACATCGTACCTATAGTCAGCCGCTGGACTTTCGAAGCACTCTTCCATTTTCTTCTCCAGTGCCGAGAGCCACTTGGCGACCAAGTGGATGTTTTGTAAGATGACCCAGTGCCCGTTAGCCGACGCGATGCCCATGGCCTCTTCAGCCACCACTTCCTGACCTTGTCCCAACGACACGATGTGGAAATTCTTCTTATCAGTCGCAAAACCTACTTTACGACCCAACTTTTCTAAATCCTGAAAAAAGGGTTTTAATTTGGAGTTATCATATATATAAAGGCCTGAATTATACAGAAAAGCCGTGGTGATGACGCGGCGCAGGCGAGGCGTAAGGCACGATGCCGCTTCAAAAAGTTTCAATACAAAATGTAGGGAGGCGATACGTCGTGAATAATACACAAACGACGCGGCGCAGGCGAGCGGCGTGCCTGCGCTGCGCCGTTTGTGAATAATTCAGGCCTAAGGGTTCGTCTAGATTGCTACAGGAAATAGTACGCTTTGATGCAAGTGCCGAGAGAACACAATGACAAATGCGTCGTGTAACAAGATACGTTTTTAAGACAAGGTCTTGAACTAACTGAAAAAAAATGTGAGGAATCGCACCCGGATTTTTTTAGGTCTATCTGGAGTGTCATGGGGGTTGCCTGGCTCGCAATGGGAGCTTCCCGGCAAAACAATAAAAAAGGTGTAGGCTTAGCTGCCGCATTTTTCCGCATGCGTGCGAAATATTATGTGCATTATATCACGCTTAATAATGTAAAAAGGTGTGCATTATTAAGCGTGATAAATATATTACAAATTAAACAGTGTGCATTTTTTTAAGTCTGGGTTACCTTCAACGGATCGACACCAGCCGAAAGAATAAAGAACATAGCTGTAGTGGAATTGCTCTCCTCGTACGACTTGTCTAACGACGGCGTTCGGGCCTCAACATATTTCGTGCCCAAGTTCTCTTCGCAAAATGCGCTAAGGAAATGGGAAAATGAATTTTAATAACTTCTCTATGATCTCTGAGCTATTATGATCATGATGATAGTGATTGAAAATCTCCTTATAAATTACGAGAACAACGAACTACAAATTTAAAATCGATACGCCACTTCCTAAGCAAACGTGACCATTCACAACTATTCAGTGATTCAATGAGAGAAAAGAAAAACGGGATATAAAATAAAAAAATCGCTTACTATTTATGTATCTAATATTTTTAAGATAGTTAAGACCGACTAGTCGGAAGAACTGATTATACAGCCACATTAAATATAATTTGTTTTTTTTATATTATCATGAATAATTAGCAACTAGTCGGCCATTTGAGTGCTGATCTGCCAACTAGTTAAGTTTCAAGTAAGTGTATGACCTTACCTAGATGCATACGACATTCTGTCGGGGCGCAGAGCTCGCATGATGCACAGGCGCTGCAGCGACGACTTGTTCTTCCACTCGCCCGGTAACTTGTCTCTCTCGGGGGCTTCACCCTCTGTGTATTTCTGCCATCTAGTTTATGGGTAGAAATCATTATTGAAAAACAAAAGAATTACAGAAAATTTTCTTAGGGCTCATTTTTCAATAGCGAGGTAACTTTATTCCATGGAATAAATATGATATAAAAAAAACGCAAAATAGGAAATACACATCAATTTTTTTTAACAAATAAAATCTGGTGATCAAGAAACCGGCCCTTAAAAGAAAACTTTACCATTTCACTCGCTGTTTTTGTGCAAACAAATAAGGCATATAATAAAAGCTTGGAAAGGACGACTCCAAGTAAAATCTTCATACCTTTTGACAGCGCCCTCAATATCTTTGTCTAGATTCTCGAAGGCATCCATCTTGGAGAGCGTGACGATGCCGCCCCAGCTGAGGTTGGTCAGCCAGAGATACGGCGAGTTCTCCGGCGCCACCGCGAACTTCAGCAAGAAGTCTAGCTCTCGCGGGTCCACCTTACCTTCTGTTTGAAGAACCTGGGGAAGTATGACGGAAGCACGTACAGTGGTCCACAGCAAGGCCGAGTGCGGAAAACCATACCTATTAGATAGATTAGAGTATGACGGAAGTTCTAAGTACTGTTAGATATCTCTAGATTCTGAAGTCATTATTCTGTGTGCAGTGTGACACGAAACATTTGGAAAAATGAATGACCTCGGAGATAATCAGCTGTGACAGACGGTCAGACACACGGACGATCCTATAAGGGTTTCGTTTTTCCATACCACGGTGGTTCGGTGGTTGACTAAAACACCAACGTAAAACGTCTATATGGCAGAAACTGCAAGCATTTACAAAACAACAACCTGCAGAGTAATAAGAAACAAGAAGATGAGCTTGTCTCTCTCAAAGAGTCCTCTACTAGTATACACGAAGACCGCGTAAGTGATGTTGTCGAGCAGGTTGGCGACGCGCTTATCCAGCTCGTCGGCGGGCTCGGCCTTCGCCAGCGCCTCCTTGAACACCACGCTGTACGCCTTCAGCGAGAACTGGTACATCGGGTTGATCTTGTACAGGTCGTTCAGAATGAAGTATAGCAGAGACGCTCGGCCGGCGGCTCGCCTGGTTAATGGAAACATTACAAATATTATTCTAAATTCTTATTGCACACCAAAACCACTTTTAGGACAGTCACAATAAAGTTCATGTTCAAAGGCAAGCTTAAACTCAAAGGTGAGTTTTCTCATTTTCATTCGTTATCATCTTCCTGTCCTTGTTTTCAATGTTACTTAGGGTTGCTGCAACACGTGTTCTTAGTCCATTTATTTTTGTTATCCGTCAAACTATCACTTACTCCCTTTTCTTTCGTATCATTTCTCACACCGGACTATTTATCCATTCTTTGGTTTCCCTCTCTTGTCTATCTATCCACATTCCACATATACATTCAAATCTCTATTAGTATTCAACCCTAATTCTTTAAAATAATTATAAGAGAAGTTATAATGGATTCTTATTATAACTTACCGATATCTCTCCCTAGCTTCGTCAATCTTGACTGCCGTAACTTTCCCCTCTTCCACTTTTATCTCAATGTCTCCGGCAGTCTTCTTTGTAGTCTCTAAATTGATGACCAGTGCCGAGTCGCTCAGTATATCAGGACCAGCAGAAGACAATCGCTTTAGCAAGTCGTCTTCTAAAGTCTTGAGAGTGATCTTAAAGTCGTTCTGTTGTTTCGTGAGGCCAGAACGCAAGCTTTCTAAATCTGGACGTTCGGCTTTCACTACTTCACCCAACAGCTGTTCTTCTAAACTGTTAAATAAAATGATCTTATTCAAAATGCGAGAAGGCGAGATGTTTGGTAATAAAGGGGCCTAAAACTCTACATTGTTACTGTCTCGTAGCACAGAAGGCTCTGTTTTGACACCGTTTGAAGAACGTATGGCCTGACTAGCTAATGGTTTGATTTAATTATCTAAAAAAACATGCTAAAACGAAACTTGAGTTCGACAAAAAATGAAATGGAAATGAATGTCTTAGAAAATTCGAAGATGGCGAATATTGTAAAGTGCGATAGAGGAACAATGATAAACACAACACGCTTACCCATCCTTGGTGACAGTGAAATTGATAAGGGTACATTGCGCTTGCATCTCAGGTTGGTAGTGAGGGTTAGCAAGCTTAGTTTGAAGCAGGAAACGGAAATTCGGGTGATAATCTATCTCTCTGTCTCCAATCTGAAAGTGTAACAATAAGGGCGCTACAAAACCAATTGACGTATGTGTGACATCGATCGTTACCATTGATTGACGTCGGTTTTGATGTGGTAGCAACTGTAAGTCGACGTTTCTACGATTTTAATCGAGGCCGTTGAATGACGTTGATTTCGTTGTGGCAGGAATTGTAAATTGGCGTCAAATCATAATCCATCAGTAATTGACGATCAATTGATGTAAATGAATGTTATGGTAAAAAATACTTGGCATAAAAAATTCTAGAGTTGTAATGTAAAAGGTACAGTACAACTATTTTCTTAATGTCCCTCAGCAATCATCGCATTTCCGAATGCTAATTTCCATGTCAATTGCCAATTTGAATTAAAAAAAAATATAAACATTTGTCGAAGATTGATGGCGCTACTATAGAACTACGGACATCTCCATCTAACAAATTGTTTTGAAACCTAATAATCATGTGATCGAAAACGCAAGCGCGCCCGACCGCTTGGAAACGATCGTTGGTAGAGGGGACAGCGAGAACTGCCGGGGCTAGGGAGAGGTCGCTCCAGCGCTCAGGCACTCTCGGCTGGATGCCCAACCACGCACGTTGTCTGTTTCTTGTGTAAGCTGTTGGTCTGAATAACGTTATTTTAATTTTAATTATCGTTCGTTCGAGTACCTGCAACAGTGTCCACATCCAAAACTATATTGGATTGTAAAGAAGATCCGGTGCTTCACGTCTCGACCACTCATGACGCGACATATTTATTAATATTATTCAGCTGAATCCGGTTTGAACAGAATGAGATGATGAAATTTGAATTCACCAGATTTTGAAAAAAGCAGATTTTAAAAAGCAAATGATGAAATTTGAATTCAGAACTAAGTATTTTATTGTTGTTTAGTTTTGATTTCCGTGTGAACTATATATAAGGTCCCAATTAAATAGTATAAGAAAATCGCATTAGATACCTACAATTAAAATAATCAGCGAACAAAAATACACTTATAAATGTTGGTTACCCAATGCATAAACACATCCCTTGATACTACAAATGTGCAGGCGCACGTGACCACGTCACCGCATACCTACCCCTATTGGATGGATGTGTTTATTCTAGAGTGCCAGGTATTTATTATTTTAGGTCAAAATAAAATCATTTTAATCAGTGTTTTTTTTTGCTTGGATATCTTTGGTTAGACCTACTGAGCGCTGTGGTAAAATTTGTCCACCTATTTTAATTGGACCTTATACAGGGTTATTTGTAAAACACCAGCAACCTTTCAGGGGGTGAAAGTACTCATCATTATAAACAACTTTTGCTATGAGACCAACCCTGAAAAATCTAAAAAAATATCTGCTATTTCATACATTTTCATCGGGTGACTATTGCATTTTGTATGAAACAGCTGATTTAATTTTTGATATTTCAGAGTTGGTCCCATAGTAAAAGTTGTTTATAATGATGAGTACTTTCACCCCCTGAAAGGTTGCTGGTGTTTTACAAATAACCCTGTATATGTAGGAATACGGAAAGTTCCACCGAGCGGTAGGTTATAGTGTCAGGATATTAAAGTCCCCATTTTATTGGGATAAACAAGACAGTATATCAATAACAGAGTCTTATTAAACTTAAAAAAACACACAATATAAACAATAAGTAATAGAAATACAGTCACTCGACTACCTTTAAGGTCACAGTTCGTACAGAGGCCTAAGCCACCCAAATACAAAGTGTATCAGCAATTTACGCCAATACAGCTATGTGAATATGCAGCAGTGCTGTACCAGGTAAACCGACAGTTTCGTCGGGAGCACGAGCTCTATAATGAGTCGAATCTAAGATAAGACTAAAAGTACTGGCACACAGAGTGCACGCTCTTTTATAATACGATGTTCTCACTCCCCCACAACTCTGTCCGATGCCGCACGGAAGTGCGTCACGTGTTTACTTGATACGAATCACTAAAATAAGCTAAATCTAATAGGACTTGCATTGTAAACTAATCAAATAGTACAATAATAATTATCGTAAATAAACAATAGTAGTTTAACCGCTCGAGAACTGACATGTGAAAATTCCAAAATAAAAAAATAAATCTTACGTAATAGTAATAATAAACATTAAATTCGTGATAAACTCGCGGCACACCGGTGTGCCCAAAGTAAATCGTTTTAAAATAAAACCAAATAGCATGTTATTATTTGTATTGATGAAGAAAAACGATTACTATTATTGAAATAACTTTCCAAAACTCAATTCTAGTGTCAATAATTTATAAAAATATCACTTAAGCAATTTAGTTTGCATAATTTAACACATTTTGACAACTACCCACAGTTGTATTTGATAACCGTCTCCGACATATTATATATAAAGTACTTAGTTCTGAATTCAAATTACAAGATTACAAAAACACGATAAAAATCTAATAATTGATGGACATGGAAATTAGCATTCGTTTATATTCGGAAATGCGATTTCGGCAATCAGGGAAAAAAGTTGTACTGTACATTCCTTTTACCGAAAGATCGAAGCTGGCCGAAGAAGGCCGAAGACGGCCGAAGATGGCCAAAGCTGAATGTTCGGCCAGTTAATTTTAAATGCTCACCTACCCTTGCGTATGAGCGCTCTGCGGAGCAGCGGTTCGAGCACGGCGTCCACCGTCTCGCCATGTTCTCCACCATCACCACTTCGCCGTTGCTGACGCCCCGCGGTTGTTGCGGTCCAAGTAGTTGCGTTGCGTTAGTACTATGCCAACTACAGAGCTGCTTACCTTGAGCACCTTCCCCTTGCGTATCAGCACTCTGCCGAGCAGCGGCTCGAGCACGGCGTCCACCGTCTCGCCGATGTTCTCCACCATCACCACTTCGCCGTTGCTGACGCCGCGCTCGATACGGTCCAAGTAGTTGCGTTGGGTTAGTCGTACCACCACCAAAGAGTCGCCGAATTTCTGTTTTATCCACTTTATACCTTGCCTGTAGCCGACAAGTTAGTTTTGAAAGATGAGACAATTTTGATCCCATAACATAGTGTGCATTAGTAACCTTTGCGATTCGGTAATCTTCGTGTTTCCAAATTAGAACGAACATTTTCTCTCTGTCGGATTACCTTCTAGGGTCAGAGATTTATATCTACCGCTTATAATTTTGAAATCATGAAATCCCGCAATTGCAACCGTTCAAAATGTAGTAGTAAAACCATTTTAGCGTCAATCAATGTCGAAAATTGGGGAAGTTACAGTTTTAAGACATTTTGTCTTAAACACGGGAATTGCCCGTCTGGTCAAACAAGATAGTAGTAGTAAGTACTTTCATGGTAGTGACAGCTCTATACTTGTCGTCATCATCGCGCATTTTGTTTCCGAAGATAAACGATGACTCCCGAAGCGCATTTTCCTATAAGTAGATGGTGGCTTAATCTTTGAACTTGACTCCTGCTGGATAGACTGGCCTACAATGGCACAGAACGTGAGTGAAAAGATATAGGGGCCCTTCGCAATGTAGTAGGAAATATAATAGAATTATTAGACAGATAAATAGATTGCGGCTTACAGCTGCGGATCGATCATGAGCGGCCAGCGCGCCGAGTTGGTGAGTATGGTGGCGTTCTCCGTGCTCATGGTGTCCGTGGGCAGGCCTTCGTTGTTCCACGACGCCACCTGCGCGTCGTCCGTCAACATCGACAGCACGTCCAGGCCTTCCGTCGTTTCAATTTTAGGCTGTATCATTTATTAATATTCATAAATGAAGAAATAAATTACATGAATATAAAAGCTTTTAGAAATAGTAGTCCACCAGTATAGGGAGCACAGATTCCAAGCAACTTAACAACTGTCGAAAGCTCTTTTTTTTTAGGCTGGTCACGTGACTTTTCACTAGCACAGAGTTAACGGCAATTTTTTTAAGAGATTTGATTAAATCGTTATCGCTGATGAGATGTCACTTTGTCTTGACCCTCAGGACTACAGAGAGAGGAACCTCCTTACAATACGAGCTAAAGCAGAAGAGACATGGTTCGTATTGTTGGACACTAGCCATTTTCAATCTACCTACCTGTAGTTTTATTTTATATTATACAGCTTGTTTGGTACAGCTAGAAAATACTTTAAAAAGGAACAGAAGTGTAATAAATTGCCTCACATTGGTCTTAGCGAGGTTGGGCACCCAGTCTTGGTTGATGAGCTCCATGCGGTATCGGCGCATGAAGCAGCCCACGTACGAGATGAAGGCGGTCACCAACAGGACGTCTCCTGGCAGCAACACACCCGACTCCTTCAGGTTCACCACAGTCGCTGACCACCTATATAACACAAGAGACCCACTCGCTTAGTAACTTGACGCCAGCCAGCTCCCTAGACTGTGCATCATCTGATTAGATGAAGATCAAGTTTTCAACCAAGACGCGGGGTGGTCTTGACTGATGTGTCCTTAAAACCTTTGAAGACTTTTTATCACCTTTACAGAATATTTCAATAAACAAACGCGAAAAAAATTGGATGTCTAGAATATAACATGCTAATGATTTGAATACAGACCTGATTTTTTCTGAAGCTAGACCGTTAACTAATCTGTTTGCTAAGTCAATGGTGGCGTTCGTAGCATCAGCTTCAGCCTGACACTTCATCTTCTCATTCACTGCCTCTTGGAAGGCTTTGAGCAATATTTCCAATTTGGATTCAAGTTCCTGTCAAATATGGAACTAGGTTAGTTTATGCTGGTAATGATTCTCCTCGGCCGAACCCATCGACTAGTCAGCCTCTACTGATGCATTTCTGTCAACACATTTGGTTACAGATGTCAGATCTGATGTGTCATCAGTATAGGTAGAAACGGTCTTGTCAATTAACCGGAAAGATCAATCGCCATGTATTGCAGTACCCCGCTTCCTCAAAAGTTGGCTAGTTTACAAAATTAAGAGGAAAAACAATTATAGCAGGGTGGTAGCAAGAGGCCGAATAGTCGACTATTTAAAGGCATGATGTTTTGTAACTTAGGTATAGTGGTAGTGATCGAAGCGAATTAATGAATGTATTTTGTATGTTACTTATATTACTAACGGCTATCTGGTCGGTGAGGAAGGCGAGCTTGTCCCTGGCGGCCTGCAGCTCGGCGTTGGCGGCGTTGAGCGCGCGCCGCTTGGGCTCCACCACGGCGTATACTTCATAGAACTTGACGATGTTGATGACCCACGAGCAAAGACCGGCCGCCGCAGCCGACTTCGACATTATGAACGCGGCGTTAAACTCCGGATCCTTGATGTAAGGCTGCACTGCCTGCGAACATATTCACATTGTATTTGGTCTTTTTAATTTGTAACTCTGTGGTGATGAGCTGAGTAAGTGCTGCCACCAACATTGAGAAATCAAGGCCAAGTTTATTCTTCAACAAGTAAATATCCCGTGCACTGATTGGTCGCCATTTTATATCCGTTTACAATTTCTCGGCACGAGACGGAGAGATTACAAACTATCGAATTTGTATGCGGAATTTATGTAAAAGAAATGTTATGTTCACAGAATGTATTGAGAGTTTGTAATCTCTCTAAACATTTTATAAAATTACGGTGTTACATTACAAATAGTTCAGAGAATTCATTAATTGTAGCACGAACATAATATTGTGTGGTATTGTGAGGAATCTTACGAAGTTTACCTTAATCACGTCAGGATGAATGTTCTCTTTGTCGTAGTACACCAAGTCATTTAAGAATTGATCCACTTTTGCCATCATCAGCTAAAACAGAAAGAATGGGGTTTTATCTTACATTATGGTTTTAATAGCTCTAAGAGACAAAACTAGTTTCATAATATAAAAAAACCGGTCAAGAGCGAGTCGGACTCGCGCACCGAGGGTTCCGTACCATGATGATAAAAAGTGTACTATTTAGAGACATCGTTTTATTTTTCCTGTACCTAATCTTTATTTACTTACATAAAGTTCTAAGTATCATATAGAATAATTTGGGATTTTTCTTTATGAAAACTCCGGAGATAAGGGGGGAAGGGATTATTTTTTACATTTCTCGTCAAAAGTCGAAAATAAATGTGGCCTAAAAAAAGTTTGAGAATGTGCAAATAGCGTTTTTTCATATGAAACCTTACTTCGAATTTTTAAGAACCCCTTTCAGTCCGAGCGGCCCTACCATGACATGTTAAAGCGTGAGTCGTTCGAGCAAGATGGAGGGATGGAGCTATACACCCTATAGCTAATTTATAAAAAAAATATTTCTTTCTTATTTGCAAAATAGTTGGGCAAACGTCATCTAAAACTATTCCAAATTTCAAGTTGATAGCATAAGTAGTTCTTGAGATTTCCAGCTGCGACAGATGGACAGACAGACTGAGTCGCACCATAAGGGTTCCTTTTTTAGGGTTCCGTACCCAAAGGGTAAAAATGGGACCCTATTACTAAGACTCCGCTGTCCGTCTGTCTGTCACCAGGCTATATCTCATGAACCGTGATAGCTAGATGGTTGAAATCACAGATGATGTATTTCTGTTGCCGCTATAACAACAAATACTAAAAACAGAATAAAATAAATATTTAGTTGAGGCTCCCATAAAAACCGTGATTTTTTTGCCGTTTTTTTTTATAGATAATGGTACGGAACCCTTCGTGCGCGAGTCCGACTCGCACTTGGCCGGTTTTTAATTATTTTTACCATTTTGATACGGATCCCTAAAAAGAATCGATGTTGTGCCAAGCGAGCTACTGAGCCACGCACGAAGTATCAAGCACATTGAAAGCGCGTTTACGTCCACACTGAAGTGACAATGGCAGGCACCGTCTCAAACACCGTCTCAGTTTTGAATAAAAAACTGTACTTGTCCATAGAAAACATACTTTGCACGCCTTCCAAGACCTATCCTTAGGCAGCTTGCCCTTCTTAGCGAACAGCACAAGCACAGCCGCGCAGACGTTGACGACAGCATCAGGCGGCGTGCCGAAGGACTTCAGCTCCGTCAGGTTGTTCTTATTGAGCGTGTTCAGCGCCTCCTGCGCGGCGATGAGCGCGGGCTCGGCTTTCGCTAAGTCATCCGCGCAAATCTTAGCCTTGATTGTTACGTCTTCTTCTATGACCTTTACTTTCTTTTCTTCTTCGGCGGCTGTGTTTAAGAGAGGAATATTTTGGGTTTTTGTTATTTGAACTCCTTTTTTTTTGTTTAGGACTATGACTATATACCTATACCTGCACACTTAAATAAAAGACAACTACAAATAATCTAAAACATGGCGTCGAAAAATTCCTCCGCATCGCAGGCCACTGGTAATGTACCCAAAAGGCTGGCAGCATTGCCACGTTGTATGGCAATGCTTATCCTTTGTCCGAGGTAAAAGCCATTGTTATTTTGATTAGAAAGTCTAAGGCGTCGTCCTTATTGGCTAACGATTGTACGAGGTAACGATGCGATTTCTTCGGGCGATGAAAATGATCCTGTGCTCGCACGATGATTCGCAAGCTCCAATTAGGACATTCTAAAAAAAAAGTGTGTGTGTGCGACGAAAACGCATCGTTAACTCGTACGATCGTTAGCCAGTTAGTATGACGCCTTAGGTTGATTCTCCGGGTCTCTGGTCGTTCCGTGTTTAGGAAGTCCCATGATTAACTGCTTAGGCGTTCGAGGCCGATGGAGTTTGGCGGAGAAGAACCTTGTCTTGTGGCATATAGCCACAAAGTTTGCTTTTGCTGAGGTACCTATACCCATGAATCGTGACAGTGTTGAGTAGCAAACGTGCTCACAGAAAAAAAAAACGATATACCTAGTTGACAGGTAGGTACAACAAGTTGGCATAAATTTATAATATTAAATATGATGGAAACCATAGGAAAAGATACAAATTTGTTTCCACAATAAACTCATTCGTGTCGCGAAGGTCGAGGTTATCCCTAATTGCACGACTAATAATTTATTTATTTAATACTTTACTCATACAAGATGCCTAGACTTTTTTACTAGTCAACTTTTGAGTGATGCAGAGGTAAATAGTGGTGCTATACTGTCTAAATAGGGTAATAATATGTAGGCATTAGTTCAGGATACATTACCAAACGCTTTTTCTTTGGATACTTTTTCACTCTCCGCTCCGACTACTTCAATGAGTGCCTCAGCATTTTTGTTTTTCTCTTTCAGTATTATCTCTTGCTCGGCAAGAGTCACCTGTACAGCAAAAAGTAGGGACGTGTAAGGCAAAACAGAGAGTCTGTTTATCTTTAGCAAATCACATGCAAGTTAAGTTACATTGTGGGGCGCGAATGCACGATCGAGCGTTTGATCACATTATACCTGGGTAGCCCACAATGTAATGCAATTTGCATGCTGGCTAGTTGGATGCGGATTTTGTTCGAAAGAGTTATAACCATGGCCCTGGAAAGCAAAGGGCACTAGGAGTTGCACGGATGGGTTTTAGTCAGTGTCTGACACTCCCTTCCGCTCCGCCCAGAGCGGGAGGAGTCATAATTTGATGATTTCCAATCCAGAAAAAAAAAATGCTAGCTAGTTGCAGGTGGAAACGTAGCCAAAGTAATTACCTTCAGAACAGCGACGTCAGCAGCACACGACGCTAACTTCTCCAATCCGTTCTCTAGCCTTGAAATCATCATCTTGAGGTTCACAGTCTTCTCAGTGAGCAGTTTGCTGTAAAGGGCGATCTGTTCGAGGAAGGTCTTTGGCGTCGTGTAGTTGTACCGCTTTTCGTTTTGAAAGTAAACTGAAGACATGTTGTCCACACTTTGATGTACGTGGGACATGAACAACGACACTGGATCTATTAATGGCTCCTGGAAACAATGACGGTTCAGGTTCGATTAAAAGAAGCTAAGCTTTTTGCACAATGACCAAGGCCACTTGGTTGCTGTTGCTTGGTTGCAAGCTCACAAGGGATGTAGTGGAAAAAAGAGTTTATTTGCGTCACGTATAACGCATACTATCAAATAGCAAAAAAAAAATAGGGCATCGCTCAGTATACAGCTGGACGGGTTTGTAATGTCTGCTATAAATAACATCAAAAATATGTTATTCTTATTAAGAATACACTAAACGAACGTTGGAAAAAGTGTTGTTGTATAGTTGTTTTATCTCACGAGTGCGGGCGAGCCATAGTTGTGTAGGTAAATGTACGTGCACATTGTCTTAGTGTGCGTGAGCTTGTGTCAGTCGCTCTCAAGCTTACGCACACTAAGACAATGTGCACGTACATTTACCTACACAACTATGGCTCGCCCGCACTCGTGAGATAAAACAACTATATCATATTACGTTGTTGTAGAAACTGAACGTTATATTTAATGAAAATTATGTTGTTTTGTGATTAACGATATTTCAGTTGACCGGTATTACTTTTGAAATTAGACAAAATTATTCTTATACTAAATGAGCGACACCCTACCTGGACAGCTGGTAGGCAACAACACCCTCCGCATGAGTTAAACGGTAGACGTCTAGTAGCAGACCATTAAATTGATTAATATAAATAAAAACTTACCGGTAAACTTTCGACTTCAGATATAAACCGTTTGGAGACGGAGCGCAGCGCCTCGTGCGGCCAGGCGTGGAACCAGTCGATGGACGTGCAGTTGACGATGGACGGGAACTTGCGCGCGCGCACTCGTAGAGTAGCGCCCACCGGTGAGAAACACAGCACCACCTAGCGACTGATCTCTTGAGATCTCCATTTTTATTTTTTGCTTAGCCTATATTTTTCTACTCTTGGGAGCCATATTTTCCCATATTTTCAAGTTCTCTTTATGTTGTTCTTCTCTTCTGCTCAAATCGTCACGCCAGCATTTTTAGGTCTGCGTCGGTGACGAAACTAGTCTACAGGAACCCCTGTGTGACGATCCCAGAACCTGGTGCTAGATTTTACACCTATTCGATCGCGTTAGCGCTCTCTAACGTATTTTTTTTTAATGAAGAATGGCGTTCCCCATTATTATCACTAAACGGCGCTGCTTCATGACAGTTATCGCGGTCGAATAGATCTGTCTCTGTGAAAATAGGTACTCTGCTGGACTCTGTGTCTCTAGCAAGTTGTCCACCCCTTGCTAGAGCCTTTGAAATAGCTTTAAGCCATCCGGTTTTACAATTAATGTGAATTTTCACCAGGATAGGTTAAACTATTGAGTAGATTGAAGTGACTAACCTTGAGCAAGGTTCGGACGCGGTTGATGAAGAAACTCCAGCAGTTTTCACGGGTTTCAGGCACACCGGTTGCTTTGGTCTACAACACAAGCATTAGGTATGTAGCTTTATGCATTAGATGCATTTTTTTTTGAGGATGGGAAATCATCAAATGACCCCTTCCGCTCTGGGTGGAGCGGCAGGGAGTGTCAGACTTCTACTGACTAAAACACCCATGCTCCTCCTACTGCCTTTTACGTTCCAGGGCCGCGGTAACTCTTTCGAACAAAATCCGCAACCCTTGTAGGCACTGGCCCTAACGGGCCCCTACTCCTATGCTGACATCTCCTATGCATTAGATGCATAGCTTAATCTTTGACGTTCCTTTCTTAAGTTATTATTAGTCGACATTTTGATTGTTTTTTTACCAGTTACGGTGCACGATGATAAAGTCTTCTACTGTGGGCTTGGCATGGAAAAATCGAAATTTCTACGTGTGACTATGCCAATTCGATTTAATGCCCCCTTTTTTTCCGTGCTCCACGTAGTGCCCTTTGCTTTCCAGGGTAACTCTTTCGAACAAAATCCGCAAAGGTTCAGAGTGTCTGGAAAGGGCACCACGAGGAGCACGGATTGGTTTTAGTCAGTAAGAGTCTGACACTCCCTCCCGCTCCAACCAGAGCGGCAGGAGTCATTTGATGATTTCGTAGACTTAAAAACTTTACAAGACTTAGGAACACGTAGCCAATAACTTTTAAGAAATTAGCTATAAGTAAATCCAACAAACTTTACCTCTGCTCTCACGCCATTGATGATGTTTTCGATATCTTCATCCGGGAACAACTCCGGTATCTCCCCAGACGCCAGCAGGTCGTTAATAAGTACCAGGAAACGCTCGTCGGCCACCTGAGCGTCCGTCATCAGGAATACGCAGCCTATTGCCTTTAAGCCAGCCTTAATGTTTAGACCAGCTTGGATATGAAAGAAAGTGTTGTTATTGACATTTTTTATGTTAGTCATATCTGTCCGACTTCTAGGCAGTGGCCTCTCTCTGCTATTACCATCTTTTGCGTGTCCACGCATCCTCCCTTCCAGTTTCAATGGAATATATATGTTCAGTTCGTCCCACGATCTCCTTCGTAGCCCGCTGCAACCCCAACTCACTGTCCCAGTTAAGCACCCTTTACTACCACTATGGATTCCCGAACTTCAATAAGATACTCACCTTTTCTGAAGCGATAGGCAGAAATTATTGACTTGACCGATCCTAAAATACTGTTTTGTTTTGGTTTATATAATATATTGCATAGTCATACTCGAACCTCACGTATTCACTGTCTTAGGCACACGCACTTGTGCGCTAGGCAAGTCTCCAAACAACGGGTGCCCAAAAACAGTCGGCGGCGCCGCCATAGCCGGCCCAGAAACTCGGAAAAGCCCAGAAACAGAGCTGGCAAGACGACCTGGATGCGTACCGTGAGGGCTGGTACGAGTTGGCACGGGAACAGAATTCCTGAAAGGACTTGTGGGAAGCCTTTGCCCAGCAGTGAGACAGTATGGGCTAACAAAAAGAAACCCCTGGTATTGAAATGATTTTGGTGTGTAAATGTCGTTGGCTTTAAGTAGAAGTATGGAAAGACAAGCAAATTATATATATAGATACACACCTAAATCAACTTTGAGGTCATTGATACTGTATCCCTTTCGCAGCTGTATTTGAAACACCTCTAATGAGGAGATGAATGACGACAGACGCGATAGCGACTGCTTGCCCGAGCCACCTACGCCGACCAGCAGAGCGTTGCCGCGCGGAGCCTCCAGGATGCGGTTAATCCTTCACAACAAAATTATTCATCAATATGTGAGAGTTTGCTTTCTGGTACATATGTATAAAGACGGAAAATCGGCCGGTCTGGAATGTAAATACACCTCACCGTGAAAACAAAGGTGGAGTAAGCTCGAAATAAACTGTTATCATACCTTGATTGAATGGATTGACAACTCACATTTTGTTCACTCCACAGAAGTTTTCGGAGTGAGATTCTTACAGAAAAGTACTACTATTCTATTTGCGTTTGGGACGACAGATGGCCTGTTCTAAATTTTGTGCACAAAATACAGTAGATATTCAATTCAGCGGTAACAAAACCAACATTAATTAGGTTAGCATCTTACTATAATTAGATATATTTAAACTCCTGACTATGTTACGCCAGCTCAAGTTTGTAGTCGTGACATTAAGCGAACGTTTACGTAAGCTCGTAAGCGATCGAGTGCGTTTATAAATTCGCACAACACCCTCAGGCCTTCCGGGATCTCTCTTCACAAAGCAACTAGAACTGATGAGTTCTAACTGCAGTATATTTTTTTTTGTCATTGCTTCAGAGCCGTTGATCTCGGCTGTCATTTGTAGATCTTTGGCAGTCGTTACTGATTGTCAGAAGCCAGCAAATCTGACACCAGTCTTGCCAAGAAGTACCATTTTACCCAGTTAATGGATTGTGAAGGTCTGGTAGGTAGCCGCTCCACATAAAGTATTGGTATTTAGCTAAATCCGGTTTGACTGGAAGCCAACCCCTATATAGTTGGGAAAAGGCTAGGCAAATGATGATGACTTCAGAACAATAAAAACATCTTTCCTAGGGTGCATTGATAACAAATACGTAGATAACGAAATTAAAAAGCACACAGCGATAAAAAAAATACCTGCAAATATGATACATGGCGTCTTCAAAGAGCACTAGGTTCATGGTGGCCACGAGGTCGTTGTACGCCGAGAGCGACTCGTCCAGCAGCCTCTTGATCTGGTTCCAGTCCTTGATGGGGAAGTACTTGGGGTCACCCACGCCCTCCGCGAAGTGGCAGTAGATGAGCGGCTTCTCCATTATCACACTCTCGTCATAGTCCTGCATGTAGGTACGTATTTTTAAATGCAGACAGTTTTGAACCATGAGATGCAAAATTGATTAGTCAAACTTGTGTATGAAATAAACATTTTTAACCGACTTCGAAAAAAGGAGGAGGTTATTCTATCAGCTGTATTTTGTTTGATGCATTTGTTTAAATGACACTGGGATAAAAAAATAATTCCTTGTTCTCTTTGTGTGGTTTGAGTTAATAACTAAGACCTTATCTTGACTAAACTATCATTTACTTAACCTACATTTCTGAATAAAATTATTCTCGCAGCTTTTGATGGCTTTCTTGTGGAAGTATATTTTATATTATGACTATGCCAATTGAAACTTACCTCACAGTTTTTCTTGATAACTTCTATAATAAGTTTCCCGAACGCTTCGTTATCGACTGAATCGACCAATTTGTCCGAGTAGACCCGTGTGGCCTCGTGCATCCAGAGTCGAACAAGGTCAGTGGACGTCTTGATCGCGTCACCAGTTGTATATAACATTCCCTGTGTTAAATTACGACAGTACTTAATTAAGAACTACATGCACCTACCAAAAACACGTAGTATGCAAATGATTATTACCATAATTCCACCAATCCCATCATCGGACAACAACTACGTCTTGTTGTCCGGCGATGCACATCGTCACAGTGATCAACCCCTCCATGCATACCCTCGAAAACGTCTTGGGAATTCTTTTATTGCGTGTACTCGTATAGCTTAGGAGCTTAGAAGTGAAGTCAGTGTTACGTGATAGCTGTAACCTGAGGCTCTTTAAGCAAGCATGATGCGATTTCCATAGCGTTCCTTAGCAAACAACACCGCGAAATTTCGGTTGAAAATTGGCGGTTTATACTTTTAAATGTCATAGGATAGAACTCTTTGTCGCGGATTGAGCTGAGTGTATTGCACTTGGCGATCAACCAAACCTGAGCCAAAATTCAAATGGTTGTCACAGCACTCCAGTTCATGGGTTACAATAAATTAATGAGTTTTTTCGCTTTCTGTAAAGTTAGTCAAAACGACTTGAGCGTATAGTCGACCATATGTCATCTCATCTCTAAGGCGTCGTCCTAATACAACGCGATCATCGCACGAATACGCGATCGTCGCGTTAAAATGTTCGGCGGAACTGGATAGCGCTCTCTATCGGCGCGACGTCGCAATCAGATTTGCCGTACAAATGAACGCGGCGAAGGCGTATTCGCGCGATAATCGCGTTATATTAGGACGACGCCTTACTTTTTATATTCGCGTGATAAGTCACGTCATGCTCATTTCACCTAAGGTTTCACGGCGAGTTTTTTAACAGAATCAACCGGCAGGAGTTAGTGGTCGTTTGACCACTAACTCACCCGCCGGTCGATTCAAGTACATAAATACAAGAGAAGCTCCAAATACCTGGAATATATTGGAAAGGTCCCTCAAATTGAAAAGGTAGTGGAACTTGATGGCCGTGGGTAAGAAGGTGCTGGAGAGTTTGGTGTGTAGAGCAAGCGCCACGAAGACCAGGGTCTCTGCGTAGCGGACCACAAGGGGCCCGAATTTATTGTGCACGTTGCCTAGGTGTTGGGAGAGGATGCTCTTGTAGATGTGGTGGCAGGCGTCCAGCCCGGGGAAACTAAGGTAAGACAAGATAAGCTTTTATTTTCCATAAAGGGGTCCTAAACGAGAGCATTTCTTCCTCGGTTTTTCGTCCATGTAACGCAATGTTCCTAAGTATGGCACAGTACAAGCAGAATTTCAATTTTTACAAGGTGTCATATGATGTCTTGTTCCTGCGAATTTTATGCAAGATTTTCGAGTGAGCATTTGCCTATAACATTCCTTTCTACTTATTTATTATTCTGCGATTACTTTTTGTTGCAATGTTACACAAATTCACTCGTTTGTTTATAAAATGAAGCTGAACACATTACAGGAGGCTCGATTTTATGTTGATTTATATCTGATTGACTCCCCCCATACACATTTCATTACAGTTTTCCATGTACCAATCAGCAGCAATACTTATATACTTGGAAACTCGCGTTACCTGACTGCGAAGGTGCAGAAATGTCTCTGCAAGCGCGAGTCGATGGTGAAGGATCCGGCTGTAGGATTCATGCACGCCACGAACATGCAGTTCGAAATGTCCTTCAGTGTCAGCTTCTGTCTGTCGTACCTGAAAAATTAACACTTATTGTAGGTAGGGATACCACTCGTAATATATTATACCTATATCTGTATCTGACATGCAGAAAAGAAACAATAGCAAGACAAGACTTATCAAAAAAACCCGGCAAAAAAATATTAAAAAGTTCCAAACAAATCACTTTTCAAGAAGTCTGATGCAGTATGCAATACGCATCGAATTGCTTATCGTTATACATTTTAGTCAATGTACTTTATATAGTAGAAGCGTTAAGCAAATAGTATGCAAGAAGACCGGCAAGATGGTCGGACGCCATAAAGAAGTCTGTTGGAGGCAGCATGTATAGAGCGGTCCATACTGCAGAAGACCGCATGACTTGGAGACCTTTGAGGGAACGATAAAGAAGAAGAAGACGCAAGAAACAATTTATGAGAGCAGGCAGTTACCAGTGCTTATAATCCATGAACTGCCTGATTAACGTATGCGGCTGCACTGTCCCGTACGTATCCACTTCAGGCATGTTCAAGTCGTCCACAAAGTAGATCATAAACTTGCTGCCCGGCGGCCCGAAGTTGCGACCTGATTTCTTCTCTAAAGGCTTCTCTAACACTCTTTGAATCATTTCTGTAATCAAATATTATTGTTGTAGACTTAATTTAATTTTGTAACTGCATGGTTGCAATTCTTAATTCTTTCTTATTTTTTTATTACATACCATAGCAACTTTACATTTTACAGTGTAGAAAAGTTCATGTACCAAGGCGAGTTTAGGTAACTCAAAGTAGAGATGTCTCCCAGCAAACCTTTGAGTGATAGAGAGAGATCACAATAGAGGGTAGGATCCAGTGCACATTAAAATACTACGTATTAGGTATATAAAATATAAATATACCTACATACATACAATTAATATACACATATATATGAATAATTCGGGATCCCTTCTTTTCGCATAATGTTCTTTGTCCTAATATACTTCGGCATAACGAATTTGGCACAATTTGTTTTGGCATAATAATACTTCGGCATAATTTTTTTAGGCATACATTTTATGTTGGCATAATCATCTTAAAGACTAATTTGTTTTGGCATAAATTTGATTAGCATAACGTTAGTAGGCCTAATGACTTTAATATCGACTGAATTTAATATGCTGTGCAATAAAAGTTAGTGACAGAACCGAATTGCTGCAAAACCGACTCCACGTAGTCTTGTTTGTCCTACCCCTGTAATTTAAAATCGCGTAGGCCCGCAGCGCCGGAGCCGTGACAGAAACCCTGCCTGCTGCATGTTGCATGCTCGCTTGAATGCTGCATGCTGCATGCTTGCTTGCATGCTGCATGCTTGCTTGTTTGCAGCATGATTGCTTGCATGCTTGCTTGCATGCTGTATGCTTGCTTGCTTCATGCTTCCTACAGCGAAAAAAAAACCTACAAAATTGTTCAATACGTTATATTATATTAATATGATACCTATATATTACCTGATCCAGGAGATATGGCTTTTTTCCAATCGTCGAAATAAATTGTTATACCTATAAAAATATGTTTTAATATCATTATGCGTAAATAAATTTGTGCTCTAGGATATTATGCTTATAAAAGTTATGCTTTAGAACTTTATGCTTAATAAATTTATGCTTTAGAATATTATGCTTAATCATTATTATGGTTAGAGAAATTATGCTTAAAAAATTATGCGTAAGCTGTTATGCGTAATTACATTATGCGAAAATATAATTATGCCAAACAAAATCATGCTAATTATATTAGGTCTTAAAATTTTATGCAAATGGATAGGGAACCGAATAATTCATAACAGCTGGGACTGAAAGGGTGTTGAATATAAAAGTTGATGGATGGAGAGGGTGAAGAAGGACAGAGGTTTTTTTGGGCCGATGTGAGGAATGAAATGAAAAATAAGGAAGAGTAATACTTAGCATGACACTTGACAGGGGAGAATAGGAAAACGTGTTGTACCGACCTCAAGTAGCATGAAGAAAGATGATGAATTGATGATAGTTGCAAGACTTGCAAGACATAAACGTTCTTGTAAAATAAAGCTAACAGTGAGCAAAGGCAGTGCAACTCAACGACTGAATATATCGTCTAATCGAAAATTGTGCGAAATTGGGGGCAATTTTAGGTTCTAAAGCGATTTCTTAATTAACTCCAAAAAATCCATGAAGACCACTGTTACCCCTTATATTGGTCGTGTAATGCGACTAAATTGTTATTTGTTAACTTGAAGCTGAACAGTGTGCAGTTTGTGCTCAAATTCATTGTAAAATATACAATTTACTTTGAAAGCTTAATATAATCTATGTGTCCCAGTAGTCAGCTACTATAATGGAACCCCATGCTACTTAGATGGTACCTGATGTGGTGTAAAAGTTGAGCGGCACATTGGTAATGGCGTAGGAGTCAGGCAGCGAGTTGAGCTTGGCCGCCACGCTCACAGTCTTGCCGCTGCCGGCGGAGCCGACCAACATCACTGGCTTGGTCTTCGATATCAACAGGTCCATAAAGAACCGGGTACGAGTCGTCTCCGACGTTGAGACCAGGCAAGACTGAGAATAACAAGGGGGATATATTTTTAAGATGAACTATGATGGACGTTTCGCTCCATTCAATGTTTTAATTCAGAGTTCGAGACAGATATCAAATTATGGAACAACAAGCTCTATGTTCATGACAAAGTTCAAATTCTATTACAACCCATACTCTAGGGCCTTTTATTACAAATGATCACTTAAAAGTCAAAATAAAATACATAAAGCTACATTTGATATGCGATGTATTGAAATTATCCTGACATGAATCCAAGCCGATGGATGCGAGACGCACAGGACCGGTTGTTGTGGCGACACTTGGGGGAGGCCTATATCCACCAGTGGACGTCTTTCGGCTGATATGATGATGATGAATTCAAGTATCTACATACACTATACTTGTAATTTCTACGACTGGAAATAATATATTTTTTAAAAGTTCTGAAGTACCTGAAGTGGCATATCGGGATCCAACTCAAAACCTTCCACTTTCTCGGACCACGGTAAGAACTTTTTGGTCTCGGGGTCTATGAAGAAGCTGAACACATTGCCCGTGGAGGGGAACTTGATCTGTTTAAACTCGTTACAGAACCACTTGCTGAACTCGTTACGCCAGTCAACCAGCTGATCTTGGAACAGACTTGAACCAAAGCCCCATAACACGCAGAAAACGAAATAAATTTCATACCTGAAAATGCATTTGAAATAAGAAAACTGTACCTTCTAAATATTTACATAAGAGAAGTAATTAAATGTTTAGCAATTATAAAATTTGGTGAGCCACAAAAAACAGCATTTAAATAACTTGGTCGGCATACAAAGATTTTGTTTGCAATTAAAAAAATCAGGCACAAATAATTTTAATAACGGTCAAAAATTTTATCATAAATAGGCAGCTTACAATAACATGAGTTTGCATAATAAACATTCAGTCCGCCAAATAACTACTTGATCAGCAAGATTTCATGATTGATCAGCAGAGAAAACATGTCTAAGTATAAGCAATTAGGTTATTTATGGCACTTTTTTTTGGAACTTATATAAAAAAAGGTTAATCATTTTTAAAAAATGTTTAGGTTAGGTTAGGTTAGAACTGTGACCTCCTACGCAAGAAACGACTAGATTATATAGAAAGAAATATGGAAAAAAAACCTAAAAAAAAGGCTACCTAAAACTGAGCTAGTTAGACGAGATTAATTAACAGGTTGGGGAAAAAGTTTCTTCGCATTTTTAAGAAAATTCAAAACATTTTTTAATATTGTTTATTTACATTTAACTAAAGTATGTAGGTACCATTTTGTTCGATAACTTTTTGCCATCTTGTAGGTAGGGACATGATCCCATTGCTATAGAAATTTTGGGACTTCTGATCAAAATACCGCGACAAGTGGGTTTGGCAGTCCTCTCGTGATGTTAACCTGACACTGCCTAAAGAATTCTGAAGAGTCCGAATCAGGTGGAAATCTGAAGGTGCTAGGTCAGGACTATACGGCAGCTGCATTAACACCTCCCAGCCAAACTCTCTTAATTTTTGCTGAGTGGCTAAAGATGTGTGAGGTCTAGCGTTATCATGATGAAAAACCACACCCCTTCTGTTGATTAATTCCGGCCGCTTTCTCTCAACTTCTTGCTTTAATCTCATCAGTTGTTCGCAGTAGAGTTCAGAATCGATGGTCCTGCCTGGTGGTAACAGCTCATAATGAATGATGCCCTTCCAATCCCACCACACACACAGCATCACACAGCATTACTTTGTTGCGAGTTAACCCGGGTTTCGCCACAGTTTGTGAAGCCTGACCGGCCTTTGACCACAACCTTTTTCGCACATTCTTGTCGTACGTGATCCACTTTTTATCACCAGTTATCAGCTTCTTCAAAAATGGTTCGGTTTCATTAAGTCGTAATAAAGAATCACAAATGAGTACACGGTTCATTAGGTTTCTTTCAGTGAGCTCGTGAGGTACCCAAATATCGAACTTTTTTGTGTAATCAGTTTTTTTCAAATGCGCCAAAACTGTTTTGTGGTCAATTCCCAGTTCTTCAGCTACGTCGTAACTACTTATATTGCTAACTAATAACTACCGATCTTGCTCTACTTTTTAACCGACTTCCAAAAAAGGAGGAGGTTCTCAATTCGATTGTATTTTTTTTTTTGTTTTTTTTTGTGTTTGTTACCTCATATCTCCGTCATTTATGAACCGATTTGAAAAATTCTTGTTTTATGTGAAAGGATATACTTCTCGATTGGCCCCATTTAAATTTTATCAAAATCGGTTAAGCAATTTGGAATTCAAATCCAAATAGCTGGAAAAAATGTGTGGAAAAATCATCCATGTATGCGAAATTGCGTATTTTTGCTTTCCTGTGACTTTTCAGTGGTGTTGTTACCACTAAAAAGTGAAAAATAAAAAAACTTTTTCACACAAAAAAAACCGTCTTAAAAAAAAACACTACAAAGTACAAAATAACTTTAATTTCGGAAGTCGGTGTCAATTAACTAAGAAGCAACCAAACACCAAAGCTAATAAAAACAGAAAAAAAGGAAACCATAGACACCAGAAAGCCAGTTACAAATCCTCACGTATTGACTCATAATAATTTATGAGTGTGTGAGCACAAAAACGAAGCATTATTAAAAATATAAAAACCTAGCTTTCAATAAAAATATGACTGAAATAAAAGAAAATAACAAAAATAAAAACAAACAATATATCCTACCACTACTTGAAAAATTTGAGGCTTATGCACCTCCTGGTTGAATTCACACTAATTGTAAATGGATATAAATCATTGTTCCTTGCATAGATCATTGAAATTCCTGCTTGCGCGCACAATATAACTGTTCCGCCTATAATTCGAAGATTTATGAGGTACACACTACACATAAGGGTGGATTAAAACGAAATGTCACATCGAAATAAAATTTTAACAATAACTCAGGGTTAACTAATATCGTTATTGAGGATTTTCAACATGAACAAACAGTCAGCAATTTTACGTCGATCTACCTACCAGTACCTACCAGTGGTAACAGATGATACTTCTTGCAGAGTCCAAGATAATCGGTTGACGGATATGGAATCTTTTGAAACAAAGATATTTAATGAACCCTCAAATTGCTTTATTCTATGCCATAGAACAAAGCAATTCAATTATTTTTTTTTATGAACTCAAGAAAGGAGAACATCTGTTGGGCGATTAGTTGGTAATAAATAGAAAAGTACTTAAGTAGTTATCAAGTCCTCACCATTCTTTAGGACAGTCACTGGGCAGCAAGGTCTTGTTCAGGAAGCACTCGAGCAGATAACAGCTGAGCTGAATTTGTTGCAGCTCTGTTAATGGGGTGATTTTCTTGTATTTCTTACACGATTCGAGCAATGACGGTATGTACTTGTCGAACATTACTGTCAACATTGCCTTCTCTGATTCGTCGTCTCTTGTAGTTTCTATCCATGATGCTACAAACCTGTGAAATGGTAATTTAGACCTAACTTCGGTGTTCCAATTGAATTTAGAATTTGTATTTAGTTTTTTTTTATTTTGAAACTCAAACTTTATTATTTTCAAACTTTATTACCTTTAAATACAAATAAATACTTAACAAGAATCAATCACTATAAAATACACAATATCGACACTGGAGTTAGTGGCGATGGATTGAAATTATCTCGAACTATGACTTCATTTATTCATGAGTTCTTCATTTGCTCATGATTATCTAGTTCAGTAGTGGAATAGAATGTTGTGATGGACGACTTACTCAAAATTAAAACATCTCCACATATTCAATAAAAATAAAAGTACTTACGGATTCCACCCTAAATCCTGTGGATTAATATACAGAATACCAGCTCGGGATACTGTAGCAGGAGTGGCTGTCCTCAAGGTAGCGATTTCAAACAGCAGTCGCATTGATTTAGTCAAAGCAATTCGTTCGTTACTGGCCAACGTGAGCACCTTGAAAATGTTAGGTATATTAAATCAATGTGAGAACCTTTCAATTACGGATGAATTAAGTAATGGAGTGTAACCAACTTTATTGTCGTCCATCAGAGTGTTCAAGCTTTCAATCCACATGGGATCGATGTCCCCATCAAGTACGATCCACTTCGGACCGTCTCCAGGCATGTTAGCCATATCGCGCATGATCGTAGAGAACAAGCCGTCCTTCCACTCTCGAGTCGCTGGGTTTATAATACCGAACAATTCGTCATTAGTCACGGCTTTAGGATCCAGGTCATTGTAAAACGGCTTTTGTTTCAACATGAAGTAAGTCCTATTGAGACATTGCCAGACCATTGTCTTGCCAGTCCCTGAAAATCCATTGATGAAGACCGAATGTCTCACAGCAAACAATTCCACTAATTGTACCATCTAAAATAAAACAAATTATGTAAATGAAAATAAGAACAAGATATCTTGGAAAATAAAACAGGAATAAACGTATAAAACTACCTTTAAAATAAAGCCAGGCTCTGGCTGTAGCTTCATAGACAAAGCTCCGTCTATCAAGCATTTTTCAAAGTCCAAGTCACGCTTCCTGGGTACATCAAGTGCCGGAAACAGGTCTCCGATCAAGCCCATGAAAACCGGCATATCATCTGTTACGATTTTAGGGATGTTGAAATCTCTCAGCGCTCTCATTAGTACTTGGTCTTCCGGTCTTTGGCGGTCTCCTCGCTAGAAGATAAAAGGGGTTGTGTCTAAGGTCATCTTCTTTTCTACGTGAATTTATTATTCAACAAAATGACTTAAAATATTTTTCGACTCCGACTGAGATGTTGCCTTCTCCAGGTAAGGCTCGATACAGTTTATATGAAAAAATGGAAAGTTGTTTATTCGTAGGATAATCTCTGAAAGTATGTACCTAGACAAACACGAATATTCGTCAAGTGATAGAAAACTACACTCAATAGTGTACTTTTCTATCACAATGTTTTGGATTAAAATCATATGGGACTTAACAATTTAAGTCCCATAATATGATTGTTATCCAAAAAATTACGAAACCTATGATATAGGCCATGGGAGCAAAGCCGTTGTTCAAAATAGTTGATAGTGTTAATAACTATTTGAAATTTGACAAATTATTTTCACCGTTTACCTTCAGAGAGCCGGCAACCACCAGCACAGACTTGATGGCCCTAAGCCCCCAATCGTAGTGGTCTTGCTTGGACAGCAGTTCACGACACAGCGTGTATAGCGTGATGAACTTGCGCGCCAACAGACGTGCATCTTGGAACCCTTCGGCCACCAACATGATCTCGCAAATCAACTCGAAATCTGGTACTACCATGGCACAGGGTCTGGTTTGTAAAAGAAGTAAATAAAGATGGTAAGCAAGCAACGAACTTTTGAAAAAAAAAACATCAGGACGGTAACCAGAGTTACGTTCCGAGAACCATGAAATCAAATGGCTTCGGACTTGTGAAGGGCAACCTCGAGACCCAATTGCCGGATCCTCTCAATGACTATCGCAACCCTACGTGTCTTTAAGTCAGCCGCCGCCTAGTGCGACCCCCCCTGCTACAGGACCAACGTATCGTCAGTGTAGCAAACTACGCTGACGCCGCTAGGGAGGTCGGCGCGCAGCACCAAGTCGTAGTCCATTTCCCACAGGATTGGCCCCAGAACCGCACTGCATCTCTCGCCGGTTCCACTCTCCCTCCCCGGACATCTGTGGCTGCCAGATGGATGGACCGAGTACCGAGTAGGCGAACTTATAAGGACCCACTTTCCCCCTACTGGTACGCGATCCGAAACAAGTTCTTAAATGACGTATATAGTGGGCTATTTTTATTTTTTAAATTATGTAACTACTACGAAAAACGTTGCCCAAGCTCACCTGAACAGTGCTTTCAAGTTCTCCGGCAACTCTGTCCTGCCTGCGTAACCGGGGTTCATCGTAATGAACATACCAATGGACGGGATCAGAACGATGAACTCTCCCATGAAGTCGAACTTCTTCTTCTTAGCCTTTATGGCATCCAGCACACTCTTCACTTGCACTGACACCACGGACAACACCTCTACTGAGATTCTGTTGAACTCGTCGAAGCAGCCCCATGCGCCAGTTTGGCATAGACCTTGATACAAGATGTTACAGTTAAATCGTCTATAATTGTAACAATGAAGTCGCTACTGGTATGGGAAGAAAAACGAGTCGAGCTCGTAAGCAAAGGGTTCCGTAAATCCGTACCATACACCGAAAAATCACATTTCTTGTATGGTTGATTGGTTTATTATTTATTGCTAGAGTGGCAATAGAAATACATACTCTGTGAATATTTTAACTATTTACCTATTATTACGGTTCGTGAGATACAGCCCGCTGACAGACAAACGGACGGGCAGTGGAGGCTTAGTTTAGTAATAGGGTCCGAACATTTCCGGATAAGTTGGAATATGGGCAGGATCTTTATTAAGGATGATTAAAACAAAACCTTTATAAATATTGCCGCAGGACTTGTAGTCCATTTGTTCAGAACAGTTGAACACATAGACCATGATGCCAAGCGCCCTGCCTAAATCCTTCGTGGTTTCCGTCTTTCCAGTACCAGCTGGCCCGGCCGGGGCTCCACCCATCACCAGATGGAGGCTCTGTGAAAAAGAAAACATTTTTTTCCGGGAGTGAAAGTGCTCGTGCATACACATTATTTCTACAGGAGATCAAATATTTAACAGACGGATTGCAACTTTACACAATAGCATATTTTATGAATTTTGAGAGTTGAAAACTTTACTAATGCGTACAAGCGTGGTACCTACTCGCAGGATTTGGTTATGCATTGTATTACATTAGTGAAACTGCGGTAAATGCATGCTACTAGAAGCGATTGAAATAGAAGACTGAATTTATCGCATATAGGCTCATCACCGTAGACAGATTAAACGCGTTAAATCGCAATAAATTGCATTGTCCTGATTTTATGGGCTAATGTTAGGATAGAAGCCAGTTACGTACCATTTTTCAACTTCGAAAGACTAACTGAGCGGTGCTCGGAAAACTTCTTAACTTTCGATCATTTTAAAGATTAAGGTTTTATTCTCCTAAACGGTGCATTCCACGGAGAAAGTTAATCAGTACACTTTTTAAGTAAACTAAATTTGCTACAAGTTGAGGGTAACCGTAGCTCTGTAGGTTTAATAGGTACTGAAGTTCAGCACTTTATTTTTATATAGTTAGGTAATTTTTCCCAAAAAGTTCTAAATTCTTGGGAGGTAGTATCGCTACACTACCGTATTTATTTCCAAGTTCGCCACTCGCAGGCCCCTCTTTGCATGTTTAGCTCTTCGAGCCTCAATTGATGAAGTAGTTCATACTAAGTTTGGAGTAAGTTTGTGGGAGAATGAAGGCAAGTGTAAGGCAGTAAAGGGCATATTACCTGTGTCAGTGTGATATAACAGCGATCAGTCAGAGGTGTGATTACAAGCCGGGGCGTGTTTCCAAGGTACTCGTAATCATACAGAAACTGTGCGTCACATATATTCGCGAAGCAATTGCTCAGATTCACATCCCAGCGGTGCCTGAAAAATGTGCAATCAGCTGTAGAATATATTTTTTTACTAGTAGAATCAAACATAATAGCGGCTCGGAACACTACGCGAGTCGGCTGAACCTTACAGAAGTCTTTAATTTTGAATTGACCTATAGTTTCCGTTACACTTAAGTTATAGGTACTAAGTCTGACCCAAAAATCAACGGATATGAATAAAAACTACAAACTTTTTTCAAGTTCAATTATTCTATTCTTGTAAGTCGTTCCATATAATAAAAAAAATATATTAAACCTATTACGAGTCCGTCCGGCCGTCCTATCCAACCGATTTGCTTGATTTTATTTTTTAGTACCTAAGCATGTATTGATGCACTGATTTGTCTAATTCCTGTACATTTCTTATATTTCCATAGCTTTCTTTGTCTTATCTATGATTTAGAAATTGAGGTACGCGGCTCGTGTTGATCTAAGAACACTCACTGGAACGAGTTGTCTACTTAAATTGGTTGAAGTGGAAGAAGCTAGGTGTGAACATCCAACTTGACTTTCAATGTTGCGAGCAGCACGTCTCAGCAACTCGTGTCATTTTATTTTTAACATTGTGCAAAGATCCACGATACGATTAACTACCGACTGCTGAAAAATCGCAACAACACAGAAATAGCTAAAAGTACCTCAACTGGCTCTGCCACTGGAAAGCATTAGAAGTTTCCACCTTAGCGACGATGAGCTTAGCGACCACATCTCTAGAGTGTACGTCGATGGTACAGATGGTCATGATCTTCTGCCGGTCGCCGACGGTCAGGTCGCCCAGTAGCAACGTTATCAATGCACTTAGCTGGGCGATTTGTTTCTTCTGGTAGTCTTTCAGTGCGTTCTCGTAACCTATAAATAACTAATTGGTAAATAAGATGTGAACATGTAAAGATTCACAATACTTTTACTACGTTTAGCGTCAGCACTTTATCATGCAGCTTGTGTGCCGTTGACGAACTTGACAACGGCACACCACCTGCATCGCGTTATGACGACTTTATTCTTAAGCTTCGAATCATGTTTATTTGAAGAAGTGCTCGGAAATATTTCGTAGCTCTTTATGATACTAATAAGGTACACATCCTCTCACTGCCGCACACAAGTCCATAGAGAGGAACGCTATATATTCACCGGAGCGTTGTTTATCGATAAGTTTTAGCTTGCTATTTTTATTATTGAATTTTAAACTTTCTTTTATGATTCACCTAGCTTAAATAATAGCAAATAGTAGCGCCATATTATGCTAAAATACAAGTTTTTACATACAAAGGCAATGGATGCTGTTTCATTATATATTTGTGTAACATTCTCTATTCCTGTTTTGGAAATACGTTCTGAACCACTACTTCTAGAAATAAATTATTAACCTTCTTCAAGTTTCTCAAAAGCCTGGTTAGTCTCAGTGGTCCACCAGATCTGGGTGCCGACAAGCGCGGGCTGCGCGGGCCAGTCGAACACCCACTCGTCTCGCGGCTTATCCTCGTACGACTTGACGCTGTGCTCGAAGATATCGCGCAGAGTCAGCCGCATGCAGTCTGTCACTCGGTTCAACCAAGTTTCCACCTAGCACACAATTTTACATGCTGAGGGAAAGCTCTTATTAGACCCGTAACATAAACATGTCATGATCTATGTCGATAGGGTCTTAGAGCAAGTTTCATCTACAAGTAAAACTATGGCAAAGCAAGAGTAAATTTAATTACACTTCAACACTTTTTTCAAAAGTCAGATAACTTTTATTTGAAGAGTGAACTTTTATTATTTGATAGTTGAAAAATCGGGCCTCAAATATATTTAGACGAAAACAGATAAAGTAATGAACGCGAACCTTTCCAGAACAGTCGCAGCAGGGCGCTTTAAAAGGCACATGCTCTTCATTCTCCTTGGATATCATCTCGAAGGCTTGCTTGCTGGTCTCATTGGGGAACACGAGTGTCGCCAAATTGTCGTACAACTTGGTCAGGTGCCGACCAACCGCTGGCGGGTTGTTGCCGTTCGACAGGATATCTGACAACAATTATTTATTGTCGAATTTTTGGAACAAATTTAATATTTTTATAAAATCAGAGACTCAGCCTGAGTTTATGATGTGAGCCATTCTAAGAACCGATCAACATGAAGCCATATTTGTGATTTATTCTTTGAGGGACACAAACTTCTAAGCAACTGCCTAACTTGGAAGTCAGGGTTCATTGTTTATGATTTAATCCTTATTTTGTACATCTTAAAACCAAAAATTTGTATGGCTTGGATGAATATCTAAAAAATGAGCAAAGCATTGTTTTGAAATACATTCAAAACAATGTTGGTTGAATCAGCTACATTCATTTAGTTTTTTCCCATCTGTATTAGATTCAGCTTCCAGTCTGACTGAATGCAGAAGTACCTACCTACCGACTAAATTAAGTAACGATTAACGTCGTAAAAGCAATCGATGAAATCTGAAGCGATGGATGGATGATATGGTAAGAACCGACTGGATCATTGGTCGGTGTTCATAAGACGACAGGTTTGTTTGTTACCAAGCAAATCTGCAGAAGACACGAAGTAGAAGCGGGGATAGGCCAGTCGCTTCGTTTCGAGATAGTTGTTGAGCGCCTTCTCGCACAGATTGAGTGCAGTCATCAGAGTCTCGAGTTTCTCTTGCAAATGTGGTTTGTTAGTGGCTTCTATCACGTTAGGAGTCGTTGCTATGTCTTTTAACATTTCCTACGACAGTCACATTGATTCCATAAATAACTTCATTTGAAGGATTAGGTATTTTCCTGAACAAATCTATTTCGTCCGTCAGTTAGATTACGAAAAACCTATTGGAGAGTATTTTTATTTTGTCACGTACCTGAACTTTCATGCGCTTTAACTAAATTTTTTACTGATTTAAAAAGGCAAAAATTTAAATATAAATCTAAAAAAAAACATCTACATTATGTCTATGGACAAAAAATACGTGTCCAATATTATTTGGAAATCTATTTGACAAACCAAATAGAATTATTATTTTTTCATCCAGGAAAATATCATACGGAAATATAGGACGGATAAAAGACAGTAAACGTATGTACCTTAAAATCGTGGTCGATGGTATCAAACCTCTTCGAATCCTCAGGTAGTTGCGCGCGAATATCGTCGGATCCTACAAAAATACTTTCCAAGTACTGCCATTTACGTTGCACTTCGAACCATAGTGCGATCACTGCATCGGCAGTGCCTAGCTTCTTCTGCCATTCCGTCACCTCCATTTCGAAGAAGCCAACGAACTTGGATGACATCATGTTTTGTACTTGATTCTATTAAAGAAATATTAAAATAATATTATTTATTTATTTTACAACGATTGAAAACCAATTAAAGTAACTACAAAAATATTACTAATAAAAATCAACTGTCTAGCTATCACGGTTCATGAGATACAGCCTGGTGACAGACAGACGGATAGCGGAGTCTTAGTAATAGGGTCCCGTTTTAACCCTTTGTGTTCGGAACCCTAAAAACACAAATCTAAACAGACGCAAACAAACAGTTAAAAAAAAAATTAAAAAAAAAATTGAAGTTGAATTTTTGCCTAACTCTACGTTTACCTGAAAACAACATAACATTCTACTTTATTGTCAAAGTTTGACAATAAAGTAGAATTTAACACGTTTAGTCCAAATACTCAGCTCGAGAGACCGGTCCTTTTTTAGCATTACACAGGAGTTGTTTTCTGACATAGGTTTTCTACCTACATTATAGAGTGTTTTATAATCACCTGGTTATCTTCCAGTGTCTCCACAAGTTCTTCACTAGCTTTCGGTATTTTGATGCCAGTTCTATCATGTATACCGTAATCGAACTCCATAACAGCCCAAGTTGCCTCCAACTCCCTGAAAAGCCAATGTTTAAGAAAAGAATATTCAAAAAGCAAATTCTAATCTAACCGTGCATTCCAAGGTAATGTTTTGATTTTGATAGGCCGTTTTTCAAAGCGGAAAGTTTTTTCGTAGACACCTAGTCATTGATATTAAACTACGGACTTGTATTTGACCGTGCATTGCAATATTCTGTTGTTGTAATGTTAAATTAAATGGTCCGAGACTAAAAGCTAGTGTTTATTTTACAAAACAAAAACATTTGGCTCACTATGATAATAGAATGAAACGGATATCTGTTTAAATGAAAAGACATACTTGAGAGTCTTCTCCATAGCAGCTTCTTTGACAGATTTATCAACAATAGTTTTAACCTCTTCTTCAAACTTATGTAGGTTCAGAGCCAGCAAGTCTGCCAGGGTGGTGTCGTCATCGATGTGGAACTTAACCTGGAGTCAGAAAATAAAGGGAACTTAGAATTAATTCCCACCTACTAAATTACTGTGTAGTACGTACTAGTGCTATTCTGTAACAACCTCACCGTGATAATTTAGGTTAAGTAAACTGTCATTCCCTAGCATAAATAGGGTATTTTACTGAAAAAAATCTAATTAAACACGCGTGACGTCACGTCGCTGGTAAAAATTGTACCATCATAGTGACGTCACACGTGTTCTCAACGCACTGCACCTGTCCGCATTTTTTGTTAAGAAAAATACGTGCACAATATTTTTTGGAAATCTATCTGACGAACTAATTATTTTTTTTCAGTTAAATACCCTATTGGAACGCCAGCTCACTATGACACGGTTAGAAGCTCACTTCATCTAAGTATTGACGGCGATTTTATAAGAAACGACCGGCTCTTGAAGAATAATTTGTTTTTAAAAGTAAAACCATAATGCCAATACTCACAAAAGTAGGAATTCTCGTATTACGATTAGTCCGGTTGCGTGAAAGACGTTAGGAAAATTAAATGCCATAAAGAAAAATAAACACTATGGTCAAGGTCAAAAAAAGAACATTAAGAATAAGAAAATACTTCTAAAATTATTGACAAAATTCCTTACCTTGTTACTATCCATATAACATAACTACAAACTTACACTATGTATTACTTAGTCCAGTCAAATAAGCATATAAATGGGTCAACCTCGGAATGAGAGATAATAAACTGAAAACTCGTACACACCTTCATTTTGGAGTTCTAAATATTGTGTCAAATTCTCATAAAATCTCGTGTCTGCGTCGTAAGCTATTGAAGGTCAAAAAGCTTGTAATATATAATTATGGTCAACCGTGAATCTCGGTGAATTATACCTTGTTTAAAGTTAAGAAATCATTAAAATATCACTAACAATGAATAATAATGTACTATTTTATTAACCGACTTCTAAACAGGACGAGGTTCTTTAATTAATACATTGTATTTAACAATCTCTTGAATACCATCAAAAGATCAGGAGAACGAAAGGATTCCTTGGGAGAATTATTAGTCAACGATCGTGTACCTACTACTATACCAGTATGAATTGATCGCAGCTGTAGCGAAATACGTTTGTGATATTAATTTCTCTATTTAAAGTGGTTGTATTTTGTATTTGTATTTGTTTTATTAATTGTTAGGAATATTTTAATGATTTCTTAACTTTAAACAAGGATAATTCACCGAGATTCACGGTTGACCATAATTATATATAGTATTGCAAGCTGTTTGACCTTCAATAGCTTACGACGCAGACACGAGATTTTATGAGTTTTCAGCTTATTATCTCTCATTCCGAGGTGCAACTCTTATATATTTGACTGGCCTACGTATGTATATTGTATTCTAATTAATGAATTCTGATAGTATTATTGGATGATGCGGGAATTTCTGCTGCGACGAGTTCGTATCAGACTTCAGATGGAAACCAGTCTGCTTCAATTCTTTCATTGAGTAAGATCCGTTCAATCTATATACTGTACTTATTCTATTTCCTTCCTGTAACTTGGGCCTTCTGTAGTCTTGGATTTGTAGATATTTTTCATGTTCTGCTTTACGTACATTTTCAATTTCATTACTATTGTTTTCTACAACTACATCTATTTCTTCTAATGATTTGAAGTCATTTATAATGTGGTCTAAAGTTGTATTGGATATACTCGTATTATTACTTGAAGACGATACATGAGAGTGCATTGTTTTGATGATCATGACGTGCGGATGAACCGCTTTCTAAATCAAATAAAACAAGTATTTTAATATTTACAGAACAAAATATACAACATGCGTATGAAAGTTTTTTTACAAGGCAATCACTTACTTTAGTTGCCATCATAAGTTCGAGCCAATGCCTATCCTTGATAGCTGGATTCTGTAGGTCAGTGACGGCTCTTAATGACGTCATCAAGTTCTTTATTGTAGATTCTGTCGCGATGTAGGGCTCCCTGTGATAAAAGTGTTCCGTAGAAGATATACAATAACAGTAAAACATTAATTAAAGTTGAAAGTCATTAATTGTTAGACTTTGGCCTTCCCTAAGCATCACCTCAAAGATCTCGCACCAAACGATACTCGCGACCTATGACAAGATATGGCGCACTTACGCGTTCGTTCTAGGTGCTGTAGGAGGAGGATACGCTATAGTGTTTCCACAAGACACGACAATCACAAAGCTCACCATACTCTCATTTCCTTGTCCAGCTGTCGCATATCCTTGGTAAACCTCTTACACTCCTGGTCCATGCCATCGGCATCGATCTTCTTCCATGGGGACTTCTTCCAGAACTCGATAGTGCCCATCACCAGGTAGTAATAATCCCACAATTGCTGTTAAATAAAATATAAAAGCTGCGTGTTTATTTGGAAACAAAGTTGTGCATTATTATTTCAGCAACATGTTTTGCTGAAAATATGTTACTGGCAAAATGGAATGTTGCATTATTACTGGAAACTTGTGAATATTTCTATTCATAGGAAATTAAAAAAACCGACCTAGAGCGAGTTGGACTCGCGCACGAAGGGTTCCGTACCATTATCTATAAAAACGGCAAAAAAATCACGTTTGTTGTATGGAAGCCCCACTAAAATATATATTTTATTCTGTTTTAAGTATTTGTTGTTATAGCGACAATAGAAATACATCATCTGTCTAGCTATCACGGTTTATGAGATAGCCTGGTGACAGACAGATGGACAGCGGAGTCTTAGTAATAGGATCCCGTTTTCACCCTTTGGGTACGGAACCCTAAAATACCGCCTAGGTGCGAGTCGCACTCGCGTATGAAGGGTTCCGTACTATCCAACGAGATTTAATACAATACCTAGCAATTTATTTTTATTATTTCACAGAGTGTGAAAATTTCAACAATCTACCTATTATGGTTCATGAGATAGGTACATCCTGCATCCTCCCACTAGCAGTGGCGGCCTTAGGGGGTGGCGAGCAGGGCAATCGCCCGGGGCCTCGCTCTTGCAGGGGCCTCGCGCAACCCGAGTTCAAAAATCGTTACATTTAAAACGTCTTAAATTTTGAACAAAAAAATGAGTTATTTCGTATTCATCATCTGCCTAGCTTTTTTCCCAACTAGATATTGGGGTCGACTCCCAGTAAAACCGACTTCAGCTGAATTCCAGTAATTTACGTGGAGCGGCTGCCTACCAGACCTCCAGAAGTCATTAACTTATAATGAGTTATTTCGTATTAAATGATTTAATTAAATTGTAATAAGTGTGGTTTTCAGCTTGCAAGTTTTGCAATTAGAAATTTCGTAGTTCTTTATGATTCTACTCGTAGGAAAAGCCGCAATCATAATCAGAAATACCTACTTTCGATTCATATTCCTTACCTAAATTTCAAAGGGCCTCGCGAAGGTCTTCCGCCCGGGGCCTCGACACGGTAAAGGCCGCCGCTGAAACTAGCCTAGTCCTTTCGTCCGTCTGTCTGTCTTTTGACTTTTGGGTACGGAACCCTAAAAATTACGAGTTACATCGTTGCTAGCAGGACCATTTCTGTCGGAAACATCGCGCGATTGTTGCTACACAGCAAAGTCATCGAACAGATTTGAGTAGGTATAGTAAGCAGAGGGTGCTTGCATTAGCTTAGTTTAAGTAAACGCGGCGATATTATTCCTAACATTTCATTTTATAACACTTTTATGAACGTGTTTCCACACAGCAGTACTGCAGCCCTGCGGCGTGTGCGCCGCTTTGCGGTGCAACAAATTTCATCAACGAAACGTTGCGCGCTCGCCATGTGGTCGGTTTCGCAGCGCACACACTACATTTTTTCAACAAAAACAACTGTTCTACTATTTGTTTTGGGCAAGTGGCTACACGTCGTGCCTCGCGACGGATCGTTGCGGTCACGTGCCGTTAGCTCATGGAGGTGGCACCTAAGAGTTACCTTAGCAAGTTTGACTTCACGCCTGCACTGTTTCAGGTTCTTTTCATCAGGAGGCTGTATGTCAAACAGGCCACATGAAGTTTTCAGGCCGTCCAGTATTTCTTCAAATCCTAAAAGCTCCTTATGGACCTTGTCTATACTCCTGTATGGCTCTTTGCATCCCTCGAGGAACATCTATAGGATAAACCAAAATAATAGATTATAGAAAATACATACAGAATTTTTAAGTGTGCGTGGATGGTCAAATCCGAAACTATGAGGAATAACCAAAAACACAGAAAGGAGTCTCGGGCCCGATTTTGATGAAAACTAAATCTGCATCATTGGATTTTGGAAAAATGGATAAGTATTCCTAGCCCATAATCGAACCGTTTGAAAGAAAAAAAACACATCCTGTATTATTTCCTTTATTCACTTTCATAACATATAAATTATATTTTTAAATATTTCTACAAAAAAATATAAAAAAAACATTTAAAAATATAAAAAATGGTAGCCCACCGGTATCGGGAACAGAGTCCAAGCTACCAGTGGTCAGGGCTCCTGAGATAGGAACCTCCTAACGATACGCGCCGTGTCCAAGAGTACTGCTTTCTGGATCAAGCCCTTGATCCAGCTGCCCAACGAGAGCCTCTTGAGATGTTGGTCGAGGCTCTTGGCAATTACGCCATTGGCCGTGACGATTATCGGCACAATGACTGCTGTGTTCACACCCCACATGTCGACAACCTCGCGAGCCAAGTCAAGATACTTTGTTTGTTTATCTTTCTCAGACTTCTGTATGATTATTATTACAGCATCCGAAAGTGTCGATATTAAGTATTAGGATCCAATTCTGGAAAGTAATAAATAAATAACACATGGCAAACTAAAGGAAAGAGATCAAATTAACAAAATCATTTTTGATTTTCATAGGTTACAGCTACCTAATGCAGTAACCGATAAATTTTTCAAAATTCTATGATGCAGTTTTAATTTTCATCAACTTTGGGGCTGAGAATCTACAAATGCAACATTGGATTTTTGAAAAAAATATCAGATAAGATATGTAAATATAGTCAAAGTATAAAAAGTAATTTGTTTAAAATGAATTCACCATAAGTATTTGAAGCAAATCATCGCATTTTTACGAAATCATCGTAATTACGTCTAATTTTTTAATCTCACGAACATTATTGGTGTTAATAATGATTGTTTTAGTTCATATATCTTCAAAAGCATTAAGAGTTGAATTCCCATCAACACGCAATATAAAAGAGCGAAACAAATAAAAAATTAGGAAATTTTGAAATTCGCGGGCTACGTTGAAATAGTAGTGGAAGCTTGAAATCAAACAAAACATTTATATGCTATGAGCTATGAAACCGCAAAAAAACATATTGGCAATCATTTCATTGAGTCGCTACGAAATGCGCATAGCAACGGCCCCTCCGTTGCTACGGATATTTCATAGCGACGATAACGGCCAAAGTCTTCAGCACTCCGCTCAAAAGTACTAGGCTGCCAGAAACACGAAGGGGTTACGATTTCACTAAGCGTGGAAACCCGGGAAACTACTGCGCTTACATAGACACAGTCCGCCCCTCACTCCATCACTATACGCACACATCAATCTTAAAAGGGTGGACTATCAAACGAGTGGGACAGAGTGATCGATCTGACTTGTGATCGAGCGTGACAGAAAGCAAATCAGCAGCTACGTATAAAATCGTGCACTTTTAAGTTTGGCATGCTGGTCGCTTGATTGTGTGTGTAGTTGCTTTGCTGCTGTGTTTGTGAAGGCGTCCAACAGGTGGTACCATGTACATCATCACACCTCACACAATAGGTTATTTTCCTGAAAAAACATATTTGGTTCTTCAGTTAGATTAGAAAAAATATTCCGCGCGTTTTTTTTTTTACGCGTATTTTTTCTATTTTCTCGTCAACACAAAATTATGAAGATATATTTAAGACGATACATTGGGCTGCAATTTCGCGTATCGTCATGCCTTGGTATACTCCTGAAAGATTTAAAAAGACAAAAAATACGTGTTCAATATTTTTAGAAAAAAAAAATACTTAGGAAAATATAAGGAAAAATCGAAATCTCTGCTTTAAGAACAAACCCCGCTTTCGTGAGTCAATTATAATAAATATAACGTAAAATGTTGTTGTGCTGGTTTCTCTGACACCGTGTTCATGACTTTAAATAAATAAACTCACAAAAATAATTAAAATAAGTAATCTTTTTTGTAATCTTGCATAACAAAAAAATTAACTGAATTTAAGATATTAATTAATATCTATTTTTTTATAACTACTGTAATTGTTTGAAAACATGAAACATTTAAAGATTTTTACAGGAAAATGATTAAGCGTTCTGAAAACGTTTGATATCAAGCGGACGTAGCTCGTAGACGCGTAGCACGTAGAAGCGTAGCGGGCGTGTAGAAACGAATCTCGTAGCACCGTAGCCCCGTAGCAGTCTTCCCGTAACCCTCCGATTTTCGTAGCCAAAGAATTTAGCACTTCGGTCAAATTTACCAAGAAAGCAGAAGATAAAAAGGACCGTTTCATTTTCCGAACGCCATCCCATACGGTTTCACAGTGACGTCACCAGAATGACGTCATACTTGCGGGAGTTTTCAGCATTCCCGTAAAAAGTACCAGGATTGCATAAATTAGAAAGACGTGCAGAATACGTTTTCACAAAATATCCCGCGTGAATGTGAACTGAGGGGTGGAAAATGTGAGGGTGAGGGTAGTGTTTGCCTGTTTCATTTTACTGGGCGACGGATATGGTGTTGGAGAGTGACGGAAGAGCACACGTGTATTTTTGTATAACAGTGTGTGAAAGGGACGGAGCGATAGGGTGCAATTGTCGGGTGAGACGGAAAAACAACCACCTGATCACAACACAAACCGGTCAAGCCGGACTCACGTGCAAAGAAAGGGTTCCGTAATGAATCATATTTTTTTCTTTCAGGGAATGGTCTTGGGAACTTGCATTTAAATTCTTAAATAATTGTAATGAAATAAATATTAATTGACTCCCTCATAATATGTTAAGTTTTTATTCAGAAAAAAATAATTTGTCCTCCAAAACCATAAACGGTACACTGACAAAAATTATATTACTGACTGGTTGACTGGTATATGAATGCCTTGTTACATTAAGTCCGCCCATGTATGTATGTACTATTGTACATAAAGATTAAATAAGTAAATATTATATAAAGTCTATGAAGAGGTAAAATAGTTTTTTTGTGTTAATAAATATGTGAGTACAATATATGAGTGCTGATCCGATTACAAAAAAAATATTTTTTCTGAAAGACAGCTACACCTAACGCTGGGTGTCACAAACTACGTTTCATCCCGAAAAAGTGCACGGTTCTATGGGAGAAACCACGGGATCAAAGTCACAGGAAAAGCCCGTGAACAAATATAGGCTTCGTAGCATCACTCACCATCGTCGTAGCGTGACGTACTCACAATGACGTAACCATTCAAAAACCTTCAGGAATCCGAGCCAAGTTACTAGGGTAACATAAAGTGATGGAGATGTGACTGTTATGATTATAAAGCCTGATGTCTGAAATTCAGCGCTATATCGAGCGCATATACTCAACATTTTGCGTAGAAATATGTGATGTATTTTTCACCAACGGTTTTGTTTGCTTTTTTGTGCGTCGCGCGCCTTAATTCGTAAAGAAGAATATTATAAAATACTTTATCTAGCCTGTCTTTGAAACTGAGATGTTCCATATGATTTGATTTAAGTACATTGATAACATTTAGAAGAGTAGGGTAAGAAACTATTTTCCAGTAAATATTTTTGAAGACCATCTGACTATATTATTTCTGACTGAACAAAGTGCTACGCCATTCGTAGCATCGCCTTCATCGTAGCGTGACGTACTCACAATGACGTAACCGTTCAGAAACCTTCAGGAATTCGAGCCCAGTTACTAGGCTAACATAAAGTGATGGAGGTGGGACTGTTAGAAAGCCTTTGTATGATGTCTGAAATTCAGCGCTACGTATCACATTTTGCATAGAAATAAATGTGACGTATGTTTTAACCAATGTTTTGTTTCATTTGCTTTTTTGCGTGTCACGTCTTATATAACAGGAAAATGTTGCCTATGATTTGTACATTAATAACATTGATTTTAACTATTGCCAAACGTATTATTATTTATTTATTATTTATTTATTTATTCATTTATACACAAACAATACACTTAAAAGAAAATTTAGTACAGATAAAAGAGCACAAAGGTACTTCTTATTTCAATAGAAATTTCTTCCAGCAGACCTGCCCCAGAAGAGTGGGATGAGAAATTATCTTCCAGTTAGTATGAAGAATATCTATTTCACCATACTATTTCTGACTGTACAATGCGCTACGCCATTCGTAGCATCACTATCGTCATAGCGTGACGTACTCACAATGACGTAACCGTTCGGAAACCTTCAGGAATCCGAGCCAAGTTACTAGGGTAACATAAAATGATGGAGGTGTGACTGTTTTGATTAAGAAGCCTATGATGTCATCAACATTTTATGCAGAAATATATGTGATGTATGTTTTACCAACGATTTTGTTTTGTTGCTTTTTTGTGGGTCGCGTCTTATGTATTACGTGAAAGAAGAATAAAAACAAAATACTTTTTCAACACTTTTGCTCAAAAAATGCATTTACGAAGCCTGTATGCATTGTTCGAAAGTAAAAAATTATGCACCACACAATGAAACGTGCGGTTAAATAGGTACTCTCACTGAAGTACATATTTTACCACATACTCCGTTGTATAGCGCCGTGCGTATTCTTTACGGTTTTTTTTTTATTTCCATAAAAAATAATAAGAATTCCACCAAGGAGTTTCACATCACGAGAATAAATTAGCGAATGATCGAACCTCCTTGGAAGCGCTTTTGTTGTATTCTTATTTTAATACTAAAGAGAAAATGAGAGATAAGATAAATAAAAATAAATGAAAGATGTGGTTCTAATTTTCACCCTTTGCAAATTCGCGCCATTTTCATATTAGAAACGTCAAAGATTGTTGCGACTTTCCGACTGATTTCTAAAGACAAAATAGTTTGTTTCATTACTTATTGTACTGTTTTCTCGCAAATGTGTCGAAAAACGTTGTATGACACACGTGCGGATTTGGTTTTTACAAACTCGTGACTATGGTAAGCCCTCGACTTCGTCTCGTGCTTACATTCGTCTACTCGTTTGTAAAAACCAACTTACCGCACTAATATCATAAATAACTATATCTAGCCTGTCTTTGACACTGTGAGATGTTGCATATTATTTGAATAAGTACATTGATAACATTGATATATCTATCGCCAACATTGTTACTCAATAGTCAAAGTCAAAGCATTTATTTCAAATAAACCATTTACAGGTACTTTTGAATTGTCAAAGACTATTTATTTATTTATTCATTAATTACTTTTAAATAAATATACAGAGAAAAAGAGCACAAAGGTACTTCTTATTTCAATAGAAATTTCTTCCAGCAGACCTGCGTCAGAGAAGTGGGATAAGAAATTATCTTCCAGTAAGTATTTTTAAGAATATCTCACCATATTATTTCTGACTGAACAATGCGCTACGCCATTCGTAGCATCACCATCGTCGTAGCGTGACGTTCTCACAATGACGTAACCGTTTGGAAACCTTCAGGAATCCGAGCCATGTTACTAGGGAGACATAAAGTGAAGGAGATGTGACTGTTATGACTATGAAGCCTATGATGTCTGAAATTCAGCGCTATCGATCGAGCGCATATATAGTATACTCAACATTTTGCGTAGAAATAAATGTAATGTATCTTTAACCGACTTCTAAAAAAGGAGGAGGTTCTCAATTCGGATGTTTGTTTTTTTCTTTTTTATGTTTGTTCGCGCATAACTCCGTCGCTTGTCAACTGATTTGAAAAATTATTTTTTTGTTGGAAAGGGTATTCCCAAATGGACCCATTGAAATTTTATCAAAATCGGTTCTGTAGTTTGGTTTTTAAATCCAAATAGCTGGAAAAAATATGTGGAAAAATCATCCATGTATGCGAAATTGCGTATTTTTGCTTTCCTGTGACTTTCCAGAGGTGTTGTTAGGTGTGGGGGGGGGGTACCACTAAAAAGTGAAAAATATAAAACTTTGACACAAAAAAAAGAAACCGACTTCCAAAAAACACTACAAAGTTCAAAATAATTTCAATTTCGGAAGTCGGTGTCAAATAACGAAGAAGCAACCAAAAACACTGACTACCGAAATTGAAGTTTTGAACTTTGTAGTGTTTTTTGGAAGTCGGTTTTTTTTTTTTTTCTATTTTTAATCTTGTTAGACTATGAGCAGATGAGATGAAATTATTGTGGCTTTCAGAGCAAAATCCCCTTTGGGAAATCTCTACAGTAAATCATATGCAGCTGTCCATTTCCAAAATATGCCTCCTTTTCAGTCTACGTATTGATTCTGGAATAGTCAATTGCACTGCTAGTTGATTTGGGTGGATTGCAAGTCGTGTTTTATATTTGGAGCAGGTCGATCTGATCTCTTCCTTGATGGTCTTGACATTCAAATGCTCATGTATTTCTGAGATCCTCAAAAACCATGGTGAGTTGGAAATTTGTTTGAGGATATAATTTTGAATCCTCTGTATGATGTTTATGCTGGAGTCACATGCTGAACCCCATAGTTCGATTCCATATGTCCAGATAGGTTTGAGTATGGTCTTGTATATAAGGAGCTTGTTGTCTAGGGATAATTTTGAGTTCCTTCCGAGTATCCAGTGAAGTCCTCTATATTTTAGGTTTACTTCATCTCTTTTCTTCTCCATGTGTTTCCTCCATGTAAGTCTGCGGTCTAAGTGCATTCCCAGATATTTGGCTGTATCACTTTGTGGAAGCTGATTATTCCGCATCGAGACAGGTGGGCAGTTTCCCCTGCGTAAAGCAAATGTTACATGGACTGATTTGTTGACACTAGATCTTATCCTCCATTTGGTCAGCCACTGGTCAACATTGTTCAAAGCACCCTGCAGGATTACGGAAGCTTCGGTAGGAAAACTGCTATATGCCAGAATAGCAGTGTCATCCGCATATGTTGCAACTGTAACGTTGTCACCCTGTGGTAGGTCGGAGGTGTATAAGGTGTATAACAGTGGGCCCAGAACGGATCCCTGAGGCACTCCAGCCAAGACAGGGTGAAATGTTGATGTGCACTCGTCTTCTTTTATTTGAAAGATTCTATCCCTTAGATAGGAATCTATGATGGTAAAGAAAGAGGATGGCAGTAGGGATTTTATCTTACACAGCAACCCTCTATGCCAAACCCTATCAAAGGCCTGTTGAATGTCAAGGAATGCAGCAGAACAGTATTATTTCCGTTCGAGCGCTTGCCTGACCGTTTTGCAGACTCTATGGAAGTCGGTTTTTACCAGCGGTTTTGTTTTGTTTGCTTTTTGTGATGTCTTTGACACTGAGATGTTGCCTATGATTTAAGTTCAATAATAACATTGATATATCGTTTTAACTATCGACAAATTTGTTACTATTTATTTATTTATTCATGTATTATTACTTACAAAGAAAATTGTATACAGACAAAAGAGCACAAAGGTACTTCTTTCTTATTTCAATAGATTTTTTTTTCAGCAGACTTGCGTCAGAAGAGCGGGATAAGAAATCATCTTCCAGTAAGTATTTTTGAAGACCATCTCACCATATTATTTCTGACTGAACAATGCGCTACTACGCCTTTCGTAGCACTGCCTTCGTCGTAGCGTGACGTAGACACAATGACGTAACCGTTAAGAAACCGTCAGCAAACCGACAGAAGTTACTAGGGTAACATAATCTGATGCTGGTGTGACTGTTATTAGCATGGAGACTGCCTGAAATTCAGCGCTATGTATCGAGCGCATATTCTCAACATTTTACGTAGAAATATATGTATGTGATGTATTTTTTACCAACGGTTTTGTTTTATTTGTTTTTTTTTTTGTGTGTCACGTCTTACATAAAATAAGAATAGCCTGTCTTTGAGATGTTGCTTATGATTAAAATACATTGATAACATTGATATATCGTTTTAACTTTAGCCAAAATTGTTACTATTTATTCATATACAAAAAAAAAAGTCTAGAATGGGGGGGGTCCACTCTGACAAAGCCCAGTGAGCGAGTAACATTATCTAAATCAAAAGCGCACATAATCTTATCTCAAAAAGATTGAGCGTTATTTAAATGTATTATTTTGATGAACGCAAGTTGAAATACAGTTTGAAATTTTTTTTTTACAAGTAATATACCTACTTAAAAAGAAAATTTTCTACAGAGAATAGAGCACAAAGATACTTCTTATTTCAACTTGCGTGGGATAAAAAACCATTTTCCAGTAAGTAATTTGAAGACCACCTCACTATATTATTTCTGACTGAACAAAGTGCTACGCCATTCGTAGCATCGCCTTCGTCGTAGCGTGACGTACTCACAATGACGTAACCGTTCAGAAACCTTCAAGAATTCGAGCCAAGTTACTAGGGTAACATAAAGTGATGGAAGTGTGACTGTTATGATTATAAAAAGCATTTTCCTGAAATTCAGCGCTATGCATTGAGTGCACATTTATTTTGCATAGAAATAAATGTGACGTATTTTTTTCCCACTATTTTCTTATATGCATTTGCTTTTTTGCGTGTCACGTCTTATATAAAAGGAGAATAAAAGAAAACGCCTTATAAAACCTGTCTTTGACAATGAGATGTTGCTTATGATTACTACATTGATAATATTGTCATATCGTTTAACTAGCGCCAAAATGATTACTATTTTTCAGTAAGTATTTCTTGAAGACCATATTATTTCCAAATATTTCTGAACACAGCGCTACGCCATTTGTACCATTGCCTTCGTCATCGTGTGACGTACGCACGATGACGTAACCGCTCGGAAAGCTTCAGGAATCCGACCGAACTCACTAGGGTAACATGAACTGATGCTGGTGTGACTATTTTGATTTTGAAGCCGATGCCTGAAATTCAGCGCTGTGTATGACGCACTGACTCGACAGTTGGTTTAGCAATGGGTGTTTTCACCTACGGTATTGTTTTATTTTTTGTGCGTTACGTCTTACGTGAAAAAAAATACTTTATCTACACTCACAACGTAATGTTCCAAATATGAGTTCAAAAACGAATGCATAAATACATACTTTTTTTTCGTGGATAGGTAAAATAAAAAAAAAACCATTTTCCTTCGATTTTTAAACAACTGCATCATAAAATAACTTTTAAATTTTTATAGCACACTTTTTCTTTTTAATTTTTGGCGCGGGCTCATTGACTTAAGTCAATGAGCCAGCTTTTATCTTTGTCTATGTTTGAGCGCGCTGCACAGTCATTCGAATACGCAATGAGAATATCCGCCATATTGGAATTAACTATTTTTCCACTTATTTTATTTCAACTGTATGAGTAAAGATAAAATAGTGTATGCAACGGCATATAATTAGGTATTAAAACACTCGTGTGATGCTATTATCACACTCGGCTACGCCTCGTGTGATAAACCCACACTCGTGTTTTAATAACCCTTTTTATATGGTCGTTGCATAAACTACTATTACCTAAGCCGAAGAAGTTTGAAAACACGTTTGTGATGAGATGTGACGATTAGGACACTAATATTATAAAATGATCGTTTACCTATCGCCAAATTGTTGCTATATTTTTAGTTTAAACTTATATTTTTTTCTAAAGACAATCTTTTTCTCGTGTTGAAGAATATAAAGCTCCGATATTCGTAGCATTGCCATCGTCGAAGCGTGACGTATGAACAGTGACGTAAACCTTCGGAAAGCTTCAGGAATCCGTGCAAAGTTACTAGGGTAACATAAACTGATGGTGATGTGACTGTTACGGCTATGAAGCCTTTACCTGAAGTTCGCACTGTGCATCTGGGGAAACACAGATTCGGTAGTTTGTGTAGTAGTGTGTGACTTACCTATGATTTATTGTGTTTTGTTTTAATTACCTTTTTTGTGCGTCACATCTTACGGGAGTGAAGAATAAAAGAAAATACTATAACTAAAACAAAGAACTAGACTAACTTGAAGACAGACAGGCCGTGTGTGAAACTGCGTTTCTAGTGTGACATGATGTTCGTGCTTATGATCTGATTTTGGACAAGGATATAAAATTATATATTAACTTATCGCCAAAATTGTAACATTTTTCAGTAAATTATAGTTTTTCCAAAATACCATGCCACCATTTATTTTTAAAGGACATAGAGATCCGATATTCCTAGCATCGCCTTCGTCGTAGCGTGACGTAGACAATGACGTAACCATTCGAAAAGCTTCAGGAATCCGACCAAACTTACTACAGTAATATAGAATCATGGAGGTGTGACTCTTTGGTTTTGTAGCTTAACCCGTGCCTAAAATTCAGCGCTGTGTATCTTATTATATTGATATATCGTATATCTATCGCCGAAATTGTAACATTGTTTTTTTTTTGTTTTTGTATTTTAGTAGGTATATGTTTTGAAAGACGATCCCATTATTTATTTTTGAAGGACACTGTGGTACATTCATAGCATCGCTATCGTCGTAGCGTGACGTAAAGGCAAGCCTGTATCCATGAAAACCGTCGCTGAAACCTGAGTCCGCTGAGTCCTGTACACATATTCAGCATTTTGCGTAGCGATGGTTGTTGTTTGGATATGACGCATTTTTAACCTACGATTTTTGTTTTTGTGTGTATCACGTAAATACATACCTAGACTAGAGTTAAGAGCAAACCCATCCCAAATTAAATATAAATGAAATGACATCATGCGGGGTACCCGATTATTCCTATATGCATTTTCGCAGTTTATATTTTTTAAGAAAATCTTGCAATATTATGTCTGAAAGACACAGCGTTATGGTATTCGTAGCACCGCGCCACCGTCGTACCGTGGCGTATAGACAATGACGTAACCGTTTGGAAAGCTTCAGGAATCCGACCGAACTTACTAGGGTAACATGAACTGATGGAGGCGTGACTGTTATGGTTAAGCAGCCTGTGCCTGAAACCAGCAGTTTGCGTAGCAATGGATGTGATGTGACGTATATTTTACCAACAGGTTACTTTTCAGTTTTCTTACGTGAAAGAATTGAATAAAAGAAAATACTTTATCTAAACCGAAGGAGTGGCCAGTCTTTGAAACTGCGTGTCTGACCATGATCCAATTATATTGATATATCGTTTACCTATTGTCAAAATCTTTACTATTATTCAGTTTTTAGTTTTTGAAGACCATTTCGCCATATATTTCTGAAACTCCATCGTCGTATCGTGACGTAAGACATGACGCAACCGTTCGGAAAGCTTCAGGAGTTAGAGCGAAGTTATAATACTAGGGTAATATAAACTGACGGAGGTATGATTGTTATTGTTGCCAAGGCTGTTGCTGAAAACCAGCTGGTTTGAATTATTGTTATTCAACAACTATGTCCTGTCATGGATTGTTTTGCGTGAATGAAACGAGATTATAATACTCCATGTATAATTTCGTTTGTATCTTTTTTTTTTAAGAAAGAAAAGAAAACTGCAGGAGAAGCGTCTTTAAAACTGTGACCCGATTTTAGACAATACAATGTGATATCGTTAAGCTATATTTAATTACACTTGTTTTTAAGACTATATCGCCATAACGAAAATGATAATGAAATGAAAATGACTAAACTCAAAATCCCTGCAACTTCTGATCTCCTATAAACTTACCTAAACCTAATACTATGCTTTTTTAAGGACTATCTTGTTCATGTCCCTAACATTTTTGAGTAAGGTCACTTTCATTCTGTGGGTGCCATATATATCTGTGAAGGACACGCTACGACATTCATAGCATCGTCATCGTCGTACACAATGCGTGACGTGAGTGTGTAGCGTGACGTACACAATGACGTAACCGCTCGTTCGGAAGGCTTTTGGAATACGCGAAGATACTAGGTGTTCGGGGTTGGGATGAGATTAAGATAAACTAAGATTAAAGATTATAAAGATAGGTATATTTCAGTAATACAAATGGGATAACAACTAGAAACTAATGAGGTGAATGAGATGAGATTGAGTCGCGCCCGATACGCTATCCGACAACGTACTGACTACTTTCTACTGGTAATACATAAAATATTCAAGGCATAGAGCGCGGTGTCGCAATTACGCTGACGTGTTTATTATTGTTCGGTGATTGACCCGAACATGCTCCCGAGGGAGGAAAAGATGAGGTTAGTAAGTAGTTATAGTTAAATGGGGAATGAAATTAAAACTAACAAGGTGAAAACAATGTTCAAATAATACTAAAATAGTTATGTAGGGTTAGTTATGTTAAAAGATGAGATAAAAACAACACTACATAATTAAACCGAGTCGCTACAATGCAGGTCAGGAAGAGAAAACACGCGAAATATCGGTGAAGAACCTCTATCTTCCTTTTTTTGTATGCACTCACTAGATAAAGCCAGTCGCTTATGATCACTTTTTACAGGTTTACTAATAGATTGCCTTTGTTCCCTAATATCACTACACTCAATCACAACACTTTCCGTAACAGTGCGCGGAGATGGCAACGCTGTCGCCGCAGAAGCAGTCGACCGCTCTGCTGTAGAAGTTGGATGATTTCCTTTATGTTGCCTTTGCCGCCAACGTATAAAACAGTAGGCTGCCACCAATAACAAGATCCCCACTATGATCAGGTATATAGCAGTATACTGATGGACGTCGTGGTATGAGATATTGGAGCTCAGGGGTTCACTCTGCTTCATGATCTCAAGACTTCTCTTAATAGCTTCAAATTGCTTGAGGTTGTCTGAGTTATTAGGATTAAGCTCGTATGAGATTTCTGGCATAGTGATATTTATAATATGATTTATTGGTGATATTTCTGGCGAGATAATCTTTGTCGTTGTGCCAATTTTACTAGACAATCTTTTGTTTGAATACACCATAAAATCTTCTGTTTTTACTAAACAGCCTTCCCCAACACGCAACAGACCAGCATCTGATAACCTAACTGCGTTAACTTGATTTTCACACAGAAGTTTGACGTTACATTCATTGCAGCATAAATAATAATATTTGTTTTCTGATGTTAACTCTCTCCAGTCATTCTTGCACGCGGTAGTTTTAGTTTTGCAAGTTCTTGTGCCTGGGATCGTTTCACAAAGGCTATGATCATCTTTCATATGGTGAATAGGCCTTTTGATGTGACACAGAATAGTCACAGGGTTTTTTAATACGCATGACTGCAGATCCGCGTCTGTGATAGTCAAATACGAATCCTTTCTCATGTTGATGGCTGCCAATTCAGAGACAGTTTCGACCTTCATCATCATGTTACCTTTCACCATGCGTGGAACCGGGATAAGATGGAATACCTCGTAAATATCCCTTTCAATTAGGGGTATTTTTATTTCTATAATTAGGTATTTGCCAGAATATTTGGCTCTTACTTTGAGCAAGCTGTAAAGATCTTTAAGATTGAAGTTGTCGACGGGAACTACCAAGTCTCCAGATATTTGTGCTGATATTATGCTTAACTCTGATCTCAGTTGCTTAGGAGATATCAAATGAAAATCTAATTTTCCATTATAAATATCCGTTACAGTATCTAAAATCGAGTCCTGGATTCGTCGAAGGGTATACAGTAAGTTGTTGGCAGTAAAAGCCGAGGTTATGAAGTCTGTGATGATGGTTATGTTTTGCACTTGCTGAGAAAGATTTTTATAAGAATCTTGGAGATAATTAAGCTTTTGATTTATTATTTTGTGATGTTTGTTTATGGTATTCTCCATTCTTTTCATGAGATTAAATTCGGCTTCTACGACCGACGTTTGGTTTTTCCAGAGGTTGTATAAATGGTTTTCATTATGCTTTAAAAGGTCAATATCCTTCTCATATTTTTCTGCAAATCGTTGATCCAACACTCCGAATAAGCTATTTGCAACGTAGCCTACTCCGTCTAGCAAGCCGCGTCGCCGACGTTTCTTATTAGTCATAAACGAGTCATTTATCATGATAATATTATCATAATGTTTTATTTCTTCGAACTCGTGCTCGAGTTGTAACATGACGCCGTCGCAAGGTGTTTGTGTTCTAATCGTAGAGCATAAGGTTTCAAGATATTTGATGTACTTTAATAGTGCCGCCGTTCCTTCTTGATAAGGATTTGTGTCATAATAGACTATTAAATGCCAATCATCCCTAATTAAATGCATATTAGATATTTTGTCGAAATAGACACTATTGTTTGTCAGCCGGGTGTAGTTGTAGGATGCTTGAGCGGTATTTAAAAGTGACAGCAAAAATAATGTCAAAGATAAAACCATAGCTGAAAATGAGATAGGACGTTTTTTCTTCCCCGCTGGCAATTTTTTATCGACTTTTGGGGCATTGGGATCTTGATCATTTTTATTTGTTGGCAGTAAGGACAGTTTTACAACTGGGCGTTTTAAAAGCCCGTTTTTGGTTTTAAGTGTGACGACCCTTACGTGTCCGTCACTTCCAGGATGCAGTGCTACTACTCGACCTAGACTCCATTTACCTGGTGGAAGGTTGTCGTCCTTTATAATAACGATGTCATTAAGATTGAGATCTTTTTGATGCTGTCGCCATTTGGACCTCGTAGAAAGCTGCGAGAGGTAGTCAGTTTTCCATTTATTCCATATATCTTGATAGATTTTTTGTGTCAAGTGCCACCGTGTTCTGAGATCATGCTCTGTTTCGAAAATCGTTAAGTTGGGGCCACTTGCTAAAAAGTGAGCCGGGGTCAAAAAGTCTAGATCGTCAGGATCCTCTGTCAGAGGGCACAGTGGTCTGGAGTTCAAACAAGCCTCGAGTTGGGATAGTAAGGTAATATATTCCTCGTAGGTTAATTTTTGCTCTCCCACGACACGTTTGAGATGATGTTTTAAGCTTTTCACTGCAGCTTCCCAGAGTCCACCAGCAGATGGCCAGGATGGGGCGTTAAAGTGCCACTCAATATTCATTTCGGATGCTGTCGAGGTTACTTCTTGGTCAGACAAGATGTAGGAGATTTCGGCAAACTCTTGTTTTAAAATTTTGTTGGCTCCTATAAAGTTAGTTCCCTGATCACTGTAGATATGCCCAGGAACTCCTCTTCTAGCCGACATTCTTCGGAGCGCGGCAATAAATGCTGACGCTGTGAGATCTGAGACGAGTTCTAAATGTATGGCTTTAGTTACCATACAAACAAAAACTGCGACATATCCTTTGCAGGTTTTAATGCCACGACCTTTGTTTGCCTTAATAAGAATGTGTCCGGTATAATCTATTCCAGTGTGGTAAAAAGGTCGGTTAGGAATCAATCGTGCTGGAGGTAGGTCACCCATGATTTGATGTTGTGGTATGGGATTATTTCTTTTACATTTGACACACATTCTTAATCGTTTCTTTGTGACTCTATTTCCTCCAAGAATCCAGTATTTGTGTCTTATAAATCCAGTAGTCATTTTTACTCCACCATGAAATACAAGTTCGTGGGATTCATCTATGATAAGATCAGCCAATTTCGATTGATTCGGGATTATGATGGGATGCTTCATTTCGGGATCAAGATTCGAATGTTTAAGTCTGCCACCGACACGGAGCATTTGATTAGAATCTAGTATGGGATTGAGATTCAGAATCTGGCTTTTCTTATTTAGTGGTTCATTATTTTTCAGCCGCGATATTTCTTCGTTGAAATATTCGTTTTGAACGTGCTTAATTAACATTTCTCTTGCCGTCTTTAAATTTTGCAGAGTAAGAAAACGTGACGTGCGTTCTTTCTTGTAAACAACAATGTCGATGAACTTGTTGATGTAAGCTAATACTCGAGTAACTTTCCGTAAAGTACTATACTTTGGTAATAGTTGATTAATTATTAAATTTTCGGGGTTAACAATTACCGTATTTACCTCCTTTGTTGTTGATTTGAGTTCTTCGCTAGTAATGCTTGTATAAATCGGCATCTTATGAGATTTTTTAGGCTTATATTGCGGTAACCAGTCGGGCCCTTGCCACCACAGTGAATGATTGGCTAATTGAGCAGCAGGTAAACCGCGGCTTGCGCAATCTGCGGGATTTTCTTTGGATTTTACGTAACTCCAGTTATCTTTCGAGATTATTTCAGTAATAACCCTCACTCGATTTGCAACAAAGGGTTTCCATTTCTCCGGTTCGCCACTTAACCAACCTAGAACAGCCGTTGAATCAATCCAACCATAAACATGCACCTTGTAGCTCGATAGGGATAAGATAATTTTCCGCATAAGTTTTGACAACAAGAGAGCGCCGCAAAGTTCCAAACGCGGGATCGATTGTGGTTTTTTCAGCGGTATTACTTTTGATTTTCCTGCAATAAGGGTCACGTGGGCTTCATTTTCTCGTTGTATTTTACAATATACGACGCAAGCATATGCTTTTGTGCTGGCGTCGCAAAAGCCATGGAGTTCGATGATATCTTTTTCCTGGGTTTGAATCCAACGTGGTATTTTAAATCGAGATATATGAGATAGATCGGCTTTAATAGTATTCCACTCTAACGCGATTTCTTGGGGGACAGGATGGTCCCAACCCAGGTCTGATTTCCATAATTCTTGGAACAAGATCTTAAGTTTTATAGTGACTGGTGCTAGCCAACCCAAAGGATCAAAAATTTTAGATATTTGAGATAAGAATTGTCTTTTTGTAAGGATGTCTTGAGAGTCAAATTCTATAGGGTGAAAGATAAATTGATCATTTTTTGGTTCCCACCGAAGACCTAAAGTTTTGGTGGACTCCGGTTGCTTAAAGTCAAAGTCTTCCTTTTGAAGTGCTTCAGAACTATCTATTATTTCCGGCAAGTTTGATCGCCATTTTCTGAGATTAAACCCTCCAGATTTGAGAAGGTTGATCATCTCTGTTTTAAGTTGTATAGCTGCTCTCGCTGAATGTTCACCATGCATGAGATCATCCATGTAAAACGAGTGTTCTAAGATGTCAGGAGCGCAACTTTCTGCATAGTTTGGCTTTTCATCGATGGCCAGTTGTTTTAGTGTCATCATGGCCAAAAAAGGTGCGGCTTTTGTGCCATAGGTAACGGTCGCCAGCTGGTATTCTTTTAAAGGTTGAGATTGATGATTCCGCCAAATTATTTTCTGATATTTCTGATCATCATGATGTAGCCAAATTTTGCGAAACATTTTTTCTATGTCTGCTGTAAAAGCGTATCTAAATTGTCTCCATTTTAAGATAAGGCTCTGAAGGTCTTGTTGTAAATTGGGTCCTCGGCACATTAGATCATTGAGGCTGTTTCCACTCGAGGTTTTTGCCGAGGCATTAAAGACAACTCGCAATTTGGTAGTTGATGACTCAGATCGTTGAACGCAATGGTGCGATAAGTAGCAGTCCGGCTGTACGTGTGGCGCAACGGGTGTCATATGTCCGAGCTCTATGTATTCAGAAATAAACATTTTATAGTCACGTGCCAGTGCTGGCTGCTTACTTAATTTCCGCTCTATTTGGAAAAATTGAGCAATCGATTTTGTTTTTGAATCGCCTATGTTTTTCTCATAATTTTCTTTGAATGGTATTTTGACGACGTAGCTTCCGTCTTCCCGTCTAGAGGTCGAAGATTGGTAAAACTCGATGCATTTTTGATCTTCTTCTGTTATTACTGGAGATTCAGGTATGTCCTCTATTTCCCAAAACCGCTGAATCTCTTCAATATTGTTTAGGACCACATTGCAATGGTACGTTTTGTAGTTGCCGCTTAAGATCCATCCCAACTGGGTTTGTTGGGCAATGGGCAACATACCTTCTGATCGACAGATACCGTCCATAAGGATAGTGGAATAGATATCTGCCCCAAATAAGATATCAATGGGCCTGCTTTTGAAAAATTCGGGATCTGCTAGAGTTATTTGGTTAAGAGTAGGCCAGTCTGGCTTAGGTAAGGTATAGTTGGGTAAGTTATTTATAAGTTTATTCATAATATATACGTCCGTTTCAAAGATGAAATCGCTAACCAACGACGAACATTTGATGGTAGTCATGCCTTTACAGTTGTTTTCCTTGTTTCCTATTCCAGAGATATAACCGTTACATTTCCGTCGTGGTAGTCTTAGCAGCTGAGCTGCACTTTCCCTGATAATGGATGTCTGTGACCCTTGATCTAAAAGAACTCTCATTTTTTGGTAAGATCCGTCCGCTGCTTGTACGTTAATTATTGCAGTGGCAAGTAATATTTCTGAGGGTTCTTTAAGAAGCGATGCTACTGTGTTATTGTCTTGCTGTTGAGATGGCGATTTGGTAATCGTGGCTGCATTTGACCCAGATCTATGTGACGTAAAAGATTCATGCAAAATGGTATTGTGTTCTTTATTGCATTCTTTGCATCTTATTTCAGAAAGGCATTTTTTGCCTTCGTGGTAATGTAAACAATTAATACAAAGTTTCAAGTTAGCAATAGCATTTTTACGTTCATTAGGTTGCAATTCCAATAGTTTTTGACATGCGTGAATTCGATGATCATTGGAGTTGCAAATAGGACATTGCTTGCGATAGTTAATTTTGCTTTTGGACTTTGACGATTGCGAAACTTGGTTTGTTGAGAAATTCGTTTTGGGATTGTTATAGTTTCGTTTATAATTGGAGTCCTTTGAAAATGATGGTTTGTTATTGTTGTTGGATTGAGATGTAGATGATTTCTGCGTGGAATTTTCAAGCTTCTTACGTGAAGTTTCCAGCATCATAAACTTAGTTTCCAAGAAATTAAGGAAATCTTCCAAGACGGGTAACTCTCGCGGGGATTTTAAGGCTTGTAGATAATCCTCGTATGTATCTGAGTCCAATTTTTGGGACAGTATACATACCAGGAAAGGGTCCCAGGAAGACACATCGACTCCCAGATTCTTGATAGCATTCACGCTCTCGTACGTAGTGTCGTGAATGCGTTTAATATGATTTGATGATTGTTGCTGGTTTACAGGGATATTCATGAGATTGTTGAGATAAGAGGTGAAGATCAGTCGTTTATTGTTATAACGATGATTGAGGATATTCCAGCAAACAGGATAATTGTCGGAGCTTATTTGGAGATGTTGGATCAATCTTTCGGGCTCACCTTTGATCTTGCTCTTTAGAAACTGCATCTTTTGTGCATTCGACAAAGAGGGGTTGTTGTGCACTGCTTCAGTAAATAGATCTTTGAACGAAATCCACTTGTTGTAGTTTCCCTCAAAGGTGACTATTTCCATTTTTGGAGTAGATTTTTCAATATGCGCAACGGACCACATTTTCTTATTGATTTCTTTCTTGATTTTGTTATAATATTTCTCATAATGATTAAATTGCTCTTCGTACTTGAGGTTTGATCCGCCATACTCGTTATCTAACTCCCAATGAAGCGAGTCAATAGCCGCCCAACGAGATTGTATCGTCTTCAGAATGTCTTCAAACTCCCATTTTTCCGTGACGAGATCAAGGTCGATGTTGGATGATGTTCTCAAGAAAGCCTTAAAGTTGGTAGCTTGCTTTTTGAAGAGACTTTCGGCTTTACCCTCTCCAAGAGTAGGAGTTTCAGAAGCAGCGTGCGATACGAGGTTCGAGGTTTGAGATTCCGCGGTAGGTTGAAACGTAGGAGGTTTCAATTCAGGGGTTTGCGGTCTGTTTGCGAGAGGGTTATAGTTTTGAATAGTAGTTTTAATGTAGTTATATTTTTCCTTCATTTGATCGTATTGATTAGTACTGAAATATGTATGAGATTGATCACCAAACGATAACAAAGTCATATGATTATTATGGAACTCCGTAAAGTATTGTTCCAAGGTAGCTAATCGACGACGTAAGTAGTCTGAGGTCTTGCGCTCTGAACCATCCTTCTTAAAATTGGTGAAGAGCTTATCAACGGCTTCGATTAGTTGATGTTGGGTTGCTAAAATGTCATTCATCTCCGACATTTTAAAGATAAAAAGGAGACCTTACTTGTACTGAAGGCTTCTTTGGAGATCAAATGTCCTTGCGATGGCTGCAAGAACAAACCTGGAGTAGCAGCACGATGAGATGACGCGATGCTTTCGCCAGAACCAGGTTCAATCAGGATCAGCAGGATGATGAGATTTTTGGAAAGTAGGTAAATCCACTCAGTTCTGTTTACCAAGGTCTGGTAATAAGCTCCAAGCGAGACACTCACACAGTACAGTTAGTTTATGCACGCGTAACGGTCCCGCTCCGAAGGCTCGAAGGACCAATGTTCGGGGTTGGGATGAGATTAAGATAAACTAAGATTAAAGATTATAAAGATAGGTATATTTCAGTAATACAAATGGGATAACAACTAGAAACTAATGAGGTGAATGAGATGAGATTGAGTCGCGCCCGATACGCTATCCGACAACGTACTGACTACTTTCTACTGGTAATACATAAAATATTCAAGGCATAGAGCGCGGTGTCGCAATTACGCTGACGTGTTTATTATTGTTCGGTGATTGACCCGAACACTAGGGTAGTATAAAATGACGGCGGCGGTGTTATATTTATGATTGTCAAGGTTGTGACTGAAAACTAGCCTTTTTTAGTTGTTTCGAGCATACGTACATCGCACTTTAATGACCACTTATTGTTTTTGTTGAATGAAACGCGTGTAGCACTTTTTTACCATTTTTTTATTTATTTATTTATTTTTAGCCTATTCCATCCCACTGCAGGGCAAAGGCCTCCCTCTTTCTTTCTTCCATTCTTCCCAGTTCTGGGCTAGTTGTAGCTAACCTAGTTTTTTACCTGGTTTTGTTTTTTTTTTACTTTATTGAAGAAAAAAAAATACCCTAAGAATGGCAAAACTGCAGGAACAGTTTAGACCTACGTTTGTGACATGATAGGTTTGGGAACTGATAATGGAGATGGATAAATCGGCGATTATCGGCGAAATAATGAACATAGCTGATGTTATAGAGTACGGAATAACTTAATAAGCTTTTACTGTATAAAAAGATTAAGGTTCCGTACAATAAAATTCAAACCCATTTGCACGCGGGCAAAGCCGTGAGCAGAAGCTAGTCTAAATGCTAAGATTGTTTTATAATATCTTTCTGATTATGAGCACTCATAATAATTAAGTTACTACGTTAGGGAATTGTCCTGTTGAATTTATTGTTTATTTTATTCTATGCCATTCTATTCAATTGTCAGTTCTATGACAGTAAACAATTTTTCTATCTTCCCATAAACGTATATTTATGCAGGACACAGCGCTACGCCATTCGTAGTGTCGTCATTGTCGTAGCGTGACGTAGACAATGACGTAACCGTTTGTTCGGAAGGCTTTTGGAATACGCGAAGATACTAGGGTAGTATAAATTAAGCGCGGTGTTATATTTATGATTGTCACGACTGTCGGTCGCTGAAAAACAGCCCTGTGCCAAACAAACAGCATTGTTTTACGTGAATAAAACGCATTTTAGCTAGGCTTTTCTATTGTTTACTTTACTAAAGAAAAGAGAAAAATACCTCATAAATCGCAAAACTGTAGGAGTAATGGATAATTGCATTTCTGACATGGTTGGTGCATATGATCCGATTATGGACATCGATAAATCGTTTATCGCCGAAAGAATTACTATTATTCAGTAAGTACTTTCGAAAGATCATTTCGCCAGGGTAGAAGAACTGATGCAGATGTGTTCTCTATGATTTTCACGGCTATTGCTGAAAACCAGCGCTGTACATAAATTTTCATCATCATCATCTCCTCCCTGCCTGCATCCCATGTTACTTGGAGTCGGCGCAACACGTTTCTTTCCTCCATTCTGTCCTGTCAGTCGTCACGCTATCACTAAACTCACTTTCCTATCATATTTTCATATTGCTCGTAGCAATAATTTTATTGTTTCTTTGAGTTCGAATTATTTACGGCTTGGTTTATGACTCAACATAATTTAAAAAACCCCCCGTTTTTTGCATTTCAGTTAATTTATTTTATCGGCGGTTTGATTTCTTTCTAAAAAGCATTCATTCAGTTTGTATTTCAATGAATACTACCTCGCCACACGGTGCAACGACGTCTGAGCGTGACGTAAACAATGACGTAACAGTTTGATCGGAACGCTTTTGGAATACACGAAGCTACTAGGGTAATATAAACTGACGGCGGTGTGATATTTATGATTATTCAGGGTATCCCTGAAAATCAGCGGTGAAACTCTGATTCGTTCACACGTACTCTCTAGGGATTTTGCACTGCGATGATTGTTTTGTGTGGAAGTGAAGTATATTTCACCTAAACGACTTGCCTCTCGCTTTCTAACACATTTCCGTCCCTTTTCACGAAATAAAGTTATTTCGTGAAAAGGGACGGAAATGTGTTAGGATATAAGTAAGTTTCCCGCCTCCCGGGGAAGTGCGCAATTAATACAATTTTATTTAAAAATAATTATTCTTCGTTACGAAAAATCACTAATAATTACCCTAATTTTTTTTTTCAGATATAAACTGCTTATTTATTTTGATTTCTATTTATTTATTTACTTATTTGTGAAATGTCAGATGTTACACATCATATGCGACTTTTTTGCATCACATCATGACATGATGTGGATGATCCGATTGTGCATAAACTGGTTTTCAGTTTTTATATGTATCTTTCTGAAAGACAGCGCTACGGTATTCGTAGTAACGCGCCATCGTCGTAGCGTGACGTACACACAATGACGTAACTGTTCTGAAAGCTTCAGGTATCCGAGCGAAGTTACTAGGGTAACATAAAAAGAAAGCGGTGTGATTTTGACGATGTAGACACACTATTTTGCTGAGCAATGGTAACATCCAAGTGGATGTTACGCGTATTTAACTCGCAACTTTTTCGTTTACTTCAAACTCCAAACTCTAGATTTAAGAGCTAGACCTCTTAAGTTAATCTAGAGTTTGCCTACAAAATTCAAATATACCAACTTTTCTCAGTAAATTGCAGAGTTTACCAAACAAAACACGTTATTCGCCACTATAACAAATATTCATTTACCTATCTACGATTATGTCACGTCAGACTAAAATGATAGAAGATTGTTATGATCCACATTACCTCTTTGCTCTTGAACTGTTCCCGGTACATGTTGAGCCTCAGGTTGATGAGCGATACCCGCTTGGCGATGAGCGCTGCCTGCGCGGCCTGTAGCGGCGCCACGGTGTTCTTCATCACCGTCGCCTGCTTCACCAAGTTGCGCCATTTCTCGGGTAGCACGTCCAGCTAAACAATCAGTGGTAATCGGTTGAAGAAAATATATAGGTATGTAAATAAGTAACCCAGTTCACAACGAGCAGTTTTTTTAAAAAGACTGTAAAGGAATCAACACTCATGACCGGTTCCTGAATTGAGAATTTGAAGTTGATTAAACTTCGGCAGCAGAGTTTGACTCGTTATTCAAATTCTCATTTAGGAAACAAGTCATAACTTCCAGTGGCTTATGCTGTTCTTGGGTTTTTGACAAAATTACTGTTATAAGTTTTTGTGCTACATAATTAAATAATTTAGCTATTCATGTTTTGTGCAGACACAGAATGTTTAATTCATTTTAGATCACCGCTGGTAACAGTGGTAACCGAGACGGGCCTGAAGTTCGTGATACCTCAGTCACCCTGTGGCGAATATGCTGACTGCAAATAACTAACTGAGACGGTGCCTGAGGTATCACGGGAACTCAGCCACCGTCTCAGCTAGATAAATGGTATGGCTGTTATTTGCTTACCAATGTGTGTACAGAATACTGATGCGTCTTTTCACCCTGGCATCCCGTAAGCATTAACATAGTAAATATTAATTCAAATAGGTGTAATATCTCACTCACACATTAAAAGTAATTTGACCAGGTAAGCTTCCAAATTTCATCTGACCATCTTGGCAATGTCTCAGCACAATAAATTGCAAACTAAGGCACACAGTTCTGGTAGAGAACGACGATATTTTGTTCATTGTGAATATGATGCTAATTTTGTTTTTTTTTTATCACTGATTAAACACTTGACATGCTAAAACCTGTTCCACTTAACCTTTTATTTTCCCGATTTTACCCCAACCCAAACAAGTATTATTCAAACCATACCTGTTCATAGGTTTCCTCGGGGAAATCAACGCCATACTCCTTGAGCACATCGATGATATCTCTGAGCGGCTCGAACATATGGTCGGTGTCGGCGTCCATCTTCGCGCGGACCTCGTTGAGGACTCCCATCACCTTCAGCAGACCTTCGTAGTCGTCTTCAGCTAGTTCCACTGCCAAAGCTTTGGAAGCATAAGCTATGAACGCCTCGAGATCATCCAAACTGGAAAAAGTGAAGCGAATGATCGATGTTAGTTGAAAATAAGAAAGAAAACAAGCTTATTTAGCACACAAGCTTTAGCATACACACAATGTACGAACAAAATATGAGGAAACCTTAAATTACAACAATAACACTATGCCTATCGACTAGGTCATCAGGTCCAATCGAGCAAAATGCCAGACAGCCAGTAGTTAAAACTTTGATATCTATGGATAGAACCAATCTATCTGCCTAGCCTTTTCTAACTACGTTGGGGTTGGCTTCTAGTCTTACGGGAAACAGCTGAATACCAGTTTTTCACATGGGGCCGCCTATCTGACTTCTACAACCCCTTGTCAAAACTGGCGCCAGAATTTCTTACTCGAAGGTTTTCGAATTACACCAGGGAGTGCGTCGTAGCGGAGGAATGGTAATGTAATGTATGGTCACTCCATCGAAGGAACGAACTCTTCAAGAAATCGACTCGAACTTACCGCTAGAAGTAGGGAACGATATTAAGGCAGTGCTTGAAGAAGATATGTCAGATTTTTTTTGGAAATGTTGGATCGTTCGGACTTTACACATTTCATTTATAATGGTGTTCGAACATTCGTACATATTTTAAGCTCAATGCGAATTTTTGTAACCTTGCATATCTAACTTTGTGTAACTGTTGTTTTTCCCGAACTAAATAAATTAAATAAATAAACTTGACCGAGCTATACCTACATTTGGTTTTCAGTTTTTTCAAAAAAGTCTCACCTTTTATGCACATGTTGTTTTAAATCCTCCTTATAGAGGTTGCTCCATTTACATATAATGTTCATGATGGCTTGGTTGAGCCGCCTTAGGTCTAGCCTCAACCAACCGTTGACTAGATATTCGCTTGGCAACGCCGCTACTTCATCGTACATTGCATTGTATTTGTCTATCTATAAAAAGTACAAACATTTTGTGTAAGGTAAAAAATTAAAACCGTTTTACAGTCCCATAAATGTATCATAAGTACTATTTATTTATAACCTACCTATATACATACAACTTTCCCCAAAAACCAATAGTTTATTTACATGGACAGAAGCAGTTTTTATAATGACTAGGTATACCTTTCTACTACTACAAAGTGTAACAGACTACCTAAAAAGGAGTCATTGTAGGTACTCATCATTATGAAAAACTTTTACTACGTGATCATCCCCGAAATCGCGAAAAAATATACCTAATGTACATTTTTTCGAGTAAAGCGCACATGTATGGAGCAGCTTCGACTTTTCGAAACAGAGTACCCGTAGTTTCCATACTTTCATCTTGTTTGTCTTCACAATGATGCTTTTTGACTAAGTAAATAAATTCCAAATTGAAGTTACCTCGGCCTGATACTGTTCGAGTGTAGGCTTTTGCTCCGGAGGATCACAGCCGTTCTCAAATCGGTACTTATCAAACTCCTCTGGCGGTATAAAACGGCCATACAACAAGAATGCTGCTAGAACTTCCTGTCTGTCTTCCTCCCATAAAGGACGGTATTTGTCATATTTCTTAGGAACAAGAAATAAACAAGTATGATCAAAAGAGGTAATCAATTACAAATATATGATACGACCAATTTCACAGCAAGCTCTTTGCTGTCAAATTGGCATCTTATCATCAGAAAGGATCAGGAAATAAGTAAGTACTTACCGTCACATACTGGATTATATCGTTGATACTATTTTCAAATCTCTTTAACATTTCATGGTACAGATCGATCATTCCGGTCTCTTCCACTAAATCGTCTAAAATAGTAGAAAGAGTAGTCAACAAAAGAGTTTTAACTATGGCAAATATATATTTCTACACTTCTGGACACATCTATTGGCCCACCTTAGAGTTTAGGTTTCGATGGCCCCTACCGAAATATGATTGCTAGATTGAACAAAAACTGTTGATGCAGTTTTAAACCTGATACATTTTACCATCTTTTTCGATCGTATTGTTTTAAATTTGAATTCAGAATACCATACGACATGGAGCTACGCCTAACAAGTCGGATATGCGCCTTGTTAAAGGCAATTGATTTTTGAATAAAAAACATGTTTTATCAAATAAAGGTTTAATTTAATAACGCGTGTTGCCTCCATGGGCATCTACCACAGCTCTCATACGATTAGGCATAGAGTTTATCAACCACTCTATGAAATTTTGAGGGATCATCTCCCATTCCTCTTCTATGGCAGTTTTCAACTCCTGCATCTCTGTCATCGTCTGGGCAACTGGCTGACGAGCCCTAACACGTCTTTTTAGCTCATCCCACATGTGCTCAATGGGGTTCATGTCTGGGCTTCTGGCTGGCCAGTCCATAACTGTGATGTTCACATCCCGAAGATATTCCCTGACGATGCCGGCCGCATGGGCTCTTGCATTATCATGCATAAAAAGGAAATTTGGGCCCACATAGTCCGCGTATGGTATCACGTGAGGTTCTAAGCACTCACAAATGTACCTTTCAGCATTTAATGTTGGCAGCCGTGGTCCTGTAACAACCTCAAGTTGAGTTTTGCCGCTCGCGGATATACCGCCCCAGACAGTCCATGAGCCACCGCCATAAGCAACCCTCTCTTCAAAGCAGCATTGTGCGAAACGCTCTCCCTTACGTCGGTAGACCTTCTTCCTTCCATCATTGCCATGTAACACAATTTTAGACTCATCAGAAAAGAGTACACGGCTCCAATCTTGCTGTGTCCAATTTAAATGATTGCGTGCGAAATGAAGGCGCGCTGTTCGGTGGGCTCGCGTTAGTTTGGGCCCATTAGCTGGCTTGTGTGGTACCTTATCGCGTTCTTTTAACCTTCTCCGAACAGTTCGAGCGCTCACAGATACTCCGTGGAAGTCGCGAAGTTGGTTTTGTATCTCAATGGAGGTAAGGTGACGATTTCTCAAGCTGGTCGTCACGATGAATCGATCCTGCCTTTCAGTTGTGACCCGAGATCGTGGCCTTCCTTGGCGACGAACAAAGCCGCCAGTCTCTAGGTACCTCCGATAAACATTTCGGACCGCAGATCGACTTAAATTAAGTTGAGCACTCACGTTTCTTTGGCTGTGTCCGGCCTGAATAAGTGCCACAGCTTGGGCGGCGACTTCAGGTGAAGTATCCATAGATTATTGATAGAACCTCACCTTAATGTTAAGAATAAGTAATGTTTGTTGCAAAACCAAAGATATCAATCGCTTTTTCAAGAATTAAATCCAAGTAAACCAATAAAACCAAGTTTTCTTAGTATTCGATTGTTTCAACAACAAACAGGCTCCAAATTGTCTTTTGTTTCTTTAAATTCTGTTTTCGAAATTCAAAAAAAGACTATTGAATGAAATTGTAAATGTGCCAGGTTCAAAACTGCATAAAAACTTTTTGCTCGACCTAATATAAAATTTTAGCTAGGACCAAACGAAACTGAAAATACAAGGTGGGCCAATAGATGTGTCCAGAAGTGTATTAACAGTTAAATAACAATAAAATTTGTTTTAAAAAAAAAGTTACATAAGGTTTAAATATGTTACGGCTAATAGCCGAAGTGAGGCTACACCTAGTTTTAGCCGGTCATTGGGCACCCCGACTCGGACAAGTTTTTTTTTAAATCACACAAAAATAGGAACTTTAAAGTGTTTTGAGGTTAGGTTAGAACTAGTTGTAGCCGGCTAAAACTAGGTGTAGCCGCGCTTCGGCTATTAGCCGTAACATATACATTATAGATACGGAAGTTATTAAACTATGAAAGCGATATTTTCACTGCTCCAAGGGGTAGCAGACCTTGGTATTTGGTAATTTCAGCTTTATTCCTCCACGTGTTCCATAGAAAAGGGGTCTTGACAGACGGACAGACAGACGGACAACTAAGTGATCCTACATGGGTTCCGTTTTTGTCGACTGAGGTAGGTACGGAAGCCAATGCCAAAATTTATTAAAATTGGTTCATCCGTTAAGAGCGTTACACGGTTACACCCTACGTCATTTAATACAAACTTTCAAGTCCTTATTATTCGAAATGAATTAACCAGTTTTCATGAAACTTGGTAAGCGTACGCATTTAGAAAAAAAGGTCAGAGGGAAAGACCGATTTTTCACTTTCTATAGAAAACTTAAAATCGTTCTCTCTCTTTCACTCTTTTTCGAAAATGTTCTGTACTATGTCGACCTAGCGCATGCATACCAAGTTTCATTTAAAGCGGTTAATCATTTAAAAAAAAATAAGGACCTAAAAGTTTGCATGAAATGCCGTAGGGCGCTAACGCTCTTATGGCGTAACACACAGACGGACAACTGTTACTTTCGCATTTATGTTAGTACTAGTACCTTCATACGTAGCTATAGGAACGATGACTGGATCAATCCTTGGGAACATAGTGGTCTGAAGGAACATGTCCTTCATCATCTCCATCATGGTGACGAAGAGACCTTTTTCCTCCATCACATCCAGTGACGGTGTGAAATGTAAGTCTGGAATGACGCGGATGACTAATTTAAGGCTGTTCAGATCGACGCGGTATCCGCTACCCATAGCTAGGGTTTCCAGGCGTCCGGATAAAGCCGGACATAGGCAGCCAAACTAGACTGGCCTGTCCTGCTTTTGTTAGGCTTTTAATATTTTACTAGATTTTTACTCAAAATTGCATAGCAAATAGTACCTATAGTTTTTTCATTATAAGTTAAAACGGTTTTATTTTGACGAGTCAAAAAGCCCGGATATATGGTCTTACAAAAATGCTATTAAATATTATTTTAAAGACACACTCCTGAATAGGATATTGAATTTAACTTAAGTCCAGATAAATTAGCTGATCTGTTTGCCTTTCCAGTTTTAAGACCTGGCAACCCTACCCATAGCGCAAGCCGAGTGGGTATGCGGCAGTCCTACTGTTCCTAAGCGTTCTTACAGACGAACGGCACTTTGTAAAGGCAGATAAAACTGTCGGCGGCAAGCGTTAACGAGTCAACACGTCGACAGGTGGCGACGCCGACGGCAGCAGTTTTATCTGCCGTTACAAAGTGCCGTTCGTCTTTAAGAACGCTAAAAGCGTGTGTCGCGAAACTTACTTGTGAAACTATTTAACTACGTGAAGACGGTTTATACCTAATACCATAAGTACCTAATAACATGTCAAATGACTATGGTGACGGTTACCTGGGTCCCGAAGCTCAGCAATTACTTCATTAAAAGCCACTCTCGGTCCTCTTTCAAGGTCAGTGTTTCTCTCGAACAAATCTAAACTAGCCTGCACGGCTTTCATTACTTGACGAGAAACCTGCAAATGAGGGAATTTTATAAAATTTAACTCTCACAAAACTTATTGTATAGCTATACTCCATATGTTTATGTAAATAAAGGTAAACAATAAAAACAGAAAACCGACTAAACGTAATACCAATCTATTCAGTTCTCATGATGCGTTACAGTTGTACTCTTCAATTTAGCAACGTTATAATTCGTTAATAACGTTGCTAAATTGATATACTATACTATTGGGAAAAAGTATCGAATTGTCGTTGTTTGAAGTCGGGTTTTTTAAAAAGTTTTTTTTTTTACTTTGTTATTGTTTCTTTACTCTATATCAGCTACAGAACACCACCCTTAAATATGACCACGCACTTCTGGAACACCCTGTATAAAGTGGTTATAAAAGGTTCTCTTTACCCTTTAACGCTACGGATCTCTAAGAATATACATCTACAAAAGTCATTAATTACAAGCGAGTCGACGTATTCCACATAGGCGGGCCAGCGTTCCGCCCTAAAAGCTGCCTCTTCCAGTTCAATTCTTTCCGCCTCAATATCAGCTAATTCTTCTGGATCTGTTATTTCCTCTTCATCCTCTTCTGGAGAATCTACCTCCTCTCCTATAAAATACAATATAAAGCAATGGAATGAGGTCACACAATAAAACCTAAGTATATTTAGACAGTTCTCGTGAATGCTTATACCATATGACCATCTGACTGTATATTTTTTCCAAAATATGTGAATGCAGTTAAAAAAATCGCAAAAAGTTAAGGATAGTCTCTCCCAGGAACGTTTGCCTGTAACAATGACGGTTAAGGTACCTGCCCTTACTGTCCCGTCTCAAAAATCCACCCTGTATTCAAGTGAAGAATTCGATACCAGAATCTAAAACAACAGACTCTTAGCTATGTTAGACCTAGATAATGTTCAACTTCCACTTCAACTACAAATGCAACTTTATTTTTAGGCCTTTAAAAATGGTCATATAAAAATCTACTGAAAATATATATCGCTAAAGTGGATATTTGAATATGTCCAATATTTCGAATGATGATTTCAAGTTTAGTTCGAATACCCTCATCTCTTCGTGCTTGTCGCTCAGCTTTTTCAGCTTCCTTGGTTTCTTTTTTCAACCGACGAGCCTCCCGTCTTTCAAACTTAATCTGCTCTTTCTCCGCCTTCTCTTGATCTCTCGCTTCTTTAGCCAGTCGAAACTCTTCCCGACGCGCATCAATCTCTTCTTGCTTTTTCGCCCTTGCCGCTTTTTCTTCATCGTCTAGTGTTGCCTCGTCGACTTCTTCTAAAAGTTCTTCTTCAAACAGGTCCTAAGAGCACACGAGTCATGGGGAATATTGCATACTTACTCGTATTATGTATCTATCTAAAAATATATTATCTAATAGTAATTTCTATATATACCTAGCTCTAAAATGTTAGTTGAGAATTGTTGACCTGTGTAGGTTTATTAATTTCCAAGATTAGATGTGGAATATTTATGAAATTTCATATCGTAAGGATTAGTTTTTAGTAAAGCAGTCTATTGATTACCTCTTCCTCTTCCTTTATGTTGAAAAATAGTTTATAATTGTCAGCCAATATGCGTTGAAACTCCTCGTGGCTAGCAAGGATTCTGGTTCGCCTGTGGAAATAACAGTGATTAGAAAACCAAAAATACTGCCTCTACCTGTAGTCCAGACATATTAATTTATTTATTTATTTATTTATTTATTATGGTCAGCCAACAATTGTTTACACAACACTTACATTCAGTTTCATTGTATGCCTACTTTATTAAGTGTAACAATTAGTTATAGGCTAACACCTCATGCACGATTTTTGGTTAAGCAATTGAAATAAATTCTCAATATTAAATTACGATGAAAATACAAATGATTTGATTATAAGATTACAAATTAATTAATAACAATAACAAATTCATAAAAATAGTATTAAATAGATTTAACAACTAACGGAAAAGATAAAAACATTCAAACATAATAAAATCGAAATCATTAATAAATCAAATAACATCAAAACATAAACATAATTAATAAAATTAAATTAAATTAGTAAAATTAAATTAAATTAGTTACATTAAATTAAATTATCTCATTATTAAAGCATTCAAATACATTTGGATAAAATAAAATAAATTAAATTAAATTGAAAAATTTTACATTCTTACATCTAAAACATAAGACCAACAGACATTACCTAGTAACAAGAATAGTGCTGGACAATTACTTTGTAAAATTTTCCAAGTGAGTCGTGATGTATATCGACAAGATCACTGCAATCATTAAGCATTCTACACAGGCGTGGAATTGGGGAGTTTGCACCTAGCACAGTTCTACGAAGAGGTGGGTGCAGCGGAGTAATGGGGTTCCGCGGACATCGGGAAGGTGCACGAAACTTTAGGAGACTCAGTATATTAGGGCAGTCGATTTTATTTCTTAAGAGTTTATAAAGAAACAAACTATCATTTACATCTCTTCGTGTTGATAAAGAGTGCATCCTAAAGTATTTTAAACGTCTGTTGTAGGAGGGAAGCTGTTTGGTTTTCCCTTTTGAAAAAGCAAGGTGCCACAGAAACCGTTTTTGTACTCTTTCCAAGAGTAACTTATGTGTAGCGTAGTGTGGTCTCCAAACAACACTGCAATACTCTAAGACGCTCCGTACAAGACTATTGTATAGCATTATTTTAGTGCCGACAAGTTTGAATCCCCTAGTGTTTCTTAGTACAAAACCCAACATTTTGGAGGCTTTTTTGATAATATTTTCGAGGTGAGGGACAAAAGTTATTTTCCTATCAAATAGTACTCCTAAATCTCTAATTGTATCGACTTGTTGTATTTTTGTATCATGTATTAGGTACTCTGACTGGATAGGATGAGCCTTTCTATAAAATGACAGGTGGTAACATTTTTTTAGATTTAGTTCCATTTTGTTATTTTTACACCATTTGATAAGCCGGTTTAGATCACCCTGTAAGAGCGCAATATCACTAGACGATTCGATTTTCCTTGCAAACTTTAAATCATCAGCGTATAAAAAGCACTCAGAGAACCAAAAACAGGTGGGAAGGTCGTTGATAAATATAATAAATAATATGGGAGCCAGATGTGAGCCTTGAGGAGCTCCGGAGGTCATGTAATAATTGCCAGCAGATCGAAAACCGTTCACCACAACATAAAATTCACGCTTCAATAGATAGGATTTTAGCCACTTCAGCAAAGGCCCATTGATACCGTACGTGGCTAGTTTATGAACTAGTATGGAATGGGAAATTTTATCGAAGGCCTTGCTGAAATCGGTGTACAAAACATCAAATTGTTTATTTGAGTCAACTGTTTCTATTAGAGACTCCGAGAAAGATAACAAATTTGTGGCAGTCGACCTAGATGCAACAAAGCCATGCTGGTGATCACTTAGGTAAAGTCGGAAATGACGCTGGATGTGGGGACAGATTAACGACTCAAATATCTTGGCAAAGGTGGAGAGTATCGCAATAGGCCGGTAGTTGGATATGGTGTCTTTTTTGTCCGATTTGTGCACAGGTACAACTTTGGCATTTTTCCACTCTGTAGGAAAGATTCCAGTTGCTAACGACACCCTATATATTTTTATAAGTGGAGCAACCAGGACCGTTGCACAGGCAGAAATTAATAAAGGTGGGATTCCGTCAGGACCTGCACCTTTCCTGATGTCAACAGATTGAAGCTCTTTCAGTAGTGTATCACTATCCAGCTCGGGAATTGTTAGGGACTGGCTATTAACTTCTATTGAGTCAAGAAACTTTGAGTCACTCTTAAATTCTGTGTCATGATCAGGGGTGTAAACCGATGCGAAATAGTTGCCAAAGAGATTGCAGATAGTTGGGCCATTTGACGTTACAGTCTGTCCGTCAGTCATTATTAGTGGATAGACACTTGATCCACCGCGTTTTGCCTTTATATGCGTCCAGAATAGTTTTGGGTTTTCTTTAATTTTCGATTCCAGATTTTCCATGTAAGTATTGTATAAGGTTTTGGCTAGGTTTTGGCAGCGTTTAGTAATTAAATTTAGCTCCAATTTATCCAGAGGGTTTTTATATTTTCTAAAACGCAACCTTAACTTATTTTTTTCCTTTAGCAATCTTATAATAGCTTTAGTAAACCATGGGGGATAACGGCAAGTCATTGACTTACAGTTAGGAACAAATTTGTTGATTGCATTGTTTAATACTTCATAGAATTCGCTTATCATGCTGTCTACATCATTACTCTTTGCAAATTTTTGGTCCCAGTCATGTTCACTTATAAAGGATCTAATATGATCGTAGTTGGCCTTGTAGAAATTTTTCCTCTGGTTTAAATTATTATATGGGAGATTAGATTCTTTCAATAATGATAAAGTCAAATCAAGTGGCGGATGTAGATGGTCAACGACAGTTAGAGAGCAACTGGATTCACTGACGGTGCATGATGGTATTGTAGATAAGACTAGATCCAATATACGCTCCGAACAGTTTTTGACCAAATTATGTTGAGTAAGTCTACATACATTCATAAATTCTAATAATTTCAAACAAGTGCTGGGTAGTGAATTATTAGGTGCACCCGGGTCCCAGGCTATCTTCCCCAAATTGAAATCACCTACTATACAAATGGGAATATCAGTTGTATCAGACACGGCGTTACAGTGCTCGATATAATGTTCGATCAAAGGAAGAGACACCGGTGGTGGAAGATAAATTGCACACAGAGCTATTTGTCGCGATTTCTGTGTAGTCGAAACATCAATTGTGACCCAAAGATCCTCACATCTACTCTGCCATGAATCAATCCGTTTTGAGTTAATTTTAGTTAAAACAGCGATCAGAACTCCACCACCGTCCTTATTAGGATGAAAGCCAGTTGATTCCCTGTCTCTTCTGTAGACAATATACCTATCATCAAATAATTCACTACTCAGTACACTACTATTTAGCCAGGTTTCAGTTAAAATAATTACATCATAATTCATACAACTAAGGTTACAGTAAAAAGCGTTGGTTTTAGTTCTTAGTCCTCTACAATTCTGATAATAAATTGATAAATTGTTGAATTTTGAAATAAATATAAGTACATTGCATGCATTTAAATAAAAAGTTAAATTATTTTACTTAAGCTATCCATATTCTTTATGAGTATGTATTCTGAGCCGTCATCCTTTCTCGCAAATATTTTGCCGTTTCGAACCCAAACGTATTTATAATTCATTTCCTTAGCCTTGATCCTAGCCGCAGCATGAAGAGCCTTGTTGTTGGGAGAAAGATGTTCAACAACATACACTGGAGATTTTTGACCAGCAAATCCAAGATGTCCACAGTTAAGTTTATTATCTCGGTTGTTTTTGTTGTATTTAATAACCGACGCAAGGAGTTGATCGCGCAGCCTAGGTGATGCCAACTGAACGACTATGGACTTAGGACGGTTGCTGGATGGATTAGTTTTAGCGATCCTCGTACAGTTCAGTATGTCTTGTTCTTGAACATCACAATTGACCACTTTTCCAAGTTGCTTGACGATAGTGTACACATTCTCATTTTTTATTTCAGGCATACATTGCATTTCAAGGTTATTTGATCTTGATTGCTGCTCTAAGTTGTTGATTCGTGCTGTAAGATTCGCCATACCTGTCTTCAGTTCCATATTTTCCGACTTTAATCTGTGTATGGTTTCATTAGTCGTCTTTTGATTTCGCTCAAAATCCTCGAACTGCTTGTTAATGAATTGCATTGAAGTAACCATCTCCTAATTCGATCACGCAAAGAAACTCCGAGCATTGCCCTCTCCATTGCCCTTTGGGTGACTTTAAGCTTTCTGATGAGGCCCATTGTGAGCGACCACGTTTCGAGTCCATAGGTCATCACTGGCAACACGCACTGGTCATAGACTTGATGACATGACTAGATTAGGAATGATGATATCCGCAAGAGAACCAAGGTTACCGACATAGCCCGAAGGATCGCCAAATTGAAGTGGCAGTGGGCAGGGCACATTGCTCGCAGAACAGATGGTCGATGGGGCCGAAAAGTTTTGGAGTGGCGACCGCGTACCGGAAGACGCAGCGTTGGAAGGCCTCCCACAAGGTGGACCGATGATCTGGTGAGGGTCGCGGGTAACCGATGGATGCGAGACGCACAGGACCGGTTGTTGTGGCGACACTTGGGGGAGGCCTATGTCCAGCAGTGGACGTCTTTCGGCTGATATGATGATGATGATGATGATGAACCATCTCCTTCATCTCTGCAGTAACCTTATCAAGTTTACTGTTCATCGTACTGATTAAGTTTTTATTGAGTTCCGTCAGCATGTCGCTGAATTCTACCTTAACTATCTCTTGGATAATACGACGAATATCCTCTTTACTACACATAGGTGAGGGCGGTGATGGAGATCCAGTAGCGTGTCTTTTATTTCCTCTATTTTTAGACACGTTACGAGTAGGTGTTGAGTCACCTTCACCATCCATAGCAATTTAAAGCGATAACGGAACAAAAAATAAAATAAAAACTGATCAATTGCTGTCCTCTGAGAGGCAGCGCCAATTAGGTAGAAAGTAATGCGCCGTCTTCGTTGCTTAGTCTTTGGTGCGAGCGCTCGCATACGTCACTGAGCGTTGGTGCACGCAGATACGACACTTATGCGCGCCACGTAACCGCGACAGTAGCATGCGCTGTACGTAAAAAGTCTTATCACTCACCCACCGTTTGACCAGCAGAAATTTAAAATTTTAAACGGTTCACAACAAAAATAGTTCAAAATCCACACTTTTCACTCCTGTTTTACTGAATTACACTTGTTAGGTGAGTATTTAATCACTTGGGGTAGTCATATTTACGAATTGAGTCCAGATTTAAATTATTTTTGTATTTTATCAAAGAGCAAAAACATACGTAATGTTAACCGTACGACCGCTCGGGCAAAGATGATATATTACGCCGATACGGCGACGAAATAAGGCAAACATAGCATTAATTCATGTGTATAGTATAGGCAGAGAAGTATGTTGATTTCAAGAAAAAATGGAAAATTCTTTTTGTATAAGTACCTGGCCACATTCATGATACATCGGGGCGTACGAAGTCGCGGGCAAAAGTTAGAACTAGTTTTTGCCCAAAATAAAAGATCATATTATTACATAACTTTATGTAATAATATGATCTTTTATTTTCATATAACCGTTAAAATGTATGCCGCGAAAAGATAACCCCCGGATGTTCGTTTTTTTAGTTATATTTTAATTTCAATAATAACTCGATGGGGAAAAATTTTAACTGGCATATTTGTTTGGAGCGTTTGTAGAAGAGATTGAGTTTAACAAGCAGGTCAGTAAATTAAACATTTTGAATCTGTGGAACTATCCTATTTTATTAAATAATCATATTTTTTTATTTTGTACTTTAACCTAAAAATTAACTGCTTTCTTTTCATAAAATTACTTCATTAAATATTTTAATTCGCTAACTAACAAAATTGAACATTTTCGCGATAGGGATTCAGGCAAAAATGTAACTGAATTAAATTTGGTTTTGTTTTTTCAGAATGTCCCGGATTTGGAAAAAGTTTTTTTTATGTTATTACAAGAGCTACGATCAAATACACTATTCTAGAAAAAAAACAGTCAGGTATTTTTGCAAGGTTCAAAGTTAATTTGACTGGCCTATTGTTTATTGTATTTTCTATGTATTAGTTAATTATAGTTATCATGCCAGCTACGCGAAGTAGTTCAATAAAAGCAACTACAAGACAAAATACAGTAATCCAACACATCTAGCTACAGCTAATGCTACATTCTTTTTTTATTAATTTCTACTTTTTTTTTATTAACCCTTCGTGCCAGCACCTGTTTATAAACCTGCGGTTCCGTTCGTGGACGGCCAGCAGCTCGAGTTTGTCGGGGTTATCCTTGCGGTTGTGCAGCGGCACGTCGCCCCAAGCCGCGATGTTGTCCAGCCCTCGCTTAACGTTGTTCTGCGCCGTCAACACTCGCTCTTGCAACGTGTTTATCGCTGCGTATACTTCCGCCATCCAATCAGTAACTACATAGTACGTAAAGCCATCAGAATGTTTTTAATATGAGAGAGCAAAATTCAATCGCTTCGCTCGCTCATTCCAGCTCCCGTCATACTATTCGAACCTAACCTATCACCTATCCTTGTCGGGATGCTTCCTATGACCTATGTTCAGCTACTTGGCTTGGCAAGTCATTCATTATTAAACGACGTTGAACTAAGTAAAATAAAACTAACATATCTCAAGCTCACCAAGACAATAAAAACAAAACTAATATCAAATACAATTTATTACATCAAGCACTGGACAATTTTTCACAATTGTTACATGGGTGATGTATTAGGCAAGAGGATAGAACAGCTGATGCAGAGTTAAATACATAATTATGGTACAGAACGATAATAAAAGAAACGGTGTTAATCAATCACATAGAGGGACTGAGCAACAACTTCGCAAAATTGACAACAGTGCGCTTATAAATAATTAGTATTCCTCTGACAGCAACCCCTAATGTCTAAAATAATAAAAGTCATTATGATTCCACATCAGAAGTAAAGAAACTGTGGATGAACTTTACTTTGTAAAAAGTGACAGCCTGAGACTTGGCCCAGTCAAAAATCTATAAAAAAACGACGAGAGGCCTCACGTTCAATTTATCCCTTACATTATTTATACCTATCTAGGGAAAGCTAAATCTCTCTACATCTTTGGTGCGGTATGGGCGGTCTGTGGTGGTAGTCTACGGGGAGGCCTTACAGTCGTCGTTCCAGGTGAGCTCCTCGACGCCGCGGCCCAGCAGGTTGTCGATGGCGGAGATCTCCTTCTCAATGAGCGCCACTTCCGTCTCGTGGCTGCCCTCGCGGATCGCGTTGTACCACGCGATGGCACGGTTCAAGCGGTTCATGTCATACTAAAGTAGATATATTCAAATTGATAGCTTCGTAAAACTTCAGGATTTCACAACACCAATCTCTCGATCCTCGATCAATGTCAGACAATTGGTATAGTTGCCTTTGATGCAGATAGAAGGAACTATTGATCAACGATTACTGGACCACTCTACCATCGATCAACAATAGATCGGTTAGTGTGAGAACCCGTTAAGTCCATAATTCAATCATAAGGAACAGGTTATGTCCTTACCTGTAACTTCTCATTCCTTGCGTACAAATCAAGCCCATCCTGAGGAATGCCTTGCTTGTCCAAATATTTCATATAACGTATTTCACGCAATAACATTACGAGCTGTTAAAGCAATAAATATGATTAGTTTTAATAAAATAAAGGACAGTCCGACATAAAAGATAACTGCCATAGGTAGACGAAACGATCAGAAAAAATTGCTTCCTTTTTTCACGTAAACAAAAAATGACGCAGATATTTTTTTTTAAATCAAACGGACGGACTAAATAGATATATTTTTTTCAACCTAGTAGAATAAACTATTAGCTATGCAGTGTTCCATCGACTATAACCCCAAAGTTCCTACCGCTACTATGAACCGGTGCCCCGGATGCAATTACCCTCGACTTGTACCGTCCAGCGGTTCCCACCAAGTACGGCCGGTCCCAAAAAGTCATATCCTCCCATAAAAGCGCACATGGAACAACTGCGCCTTGGACCTGACTGGTCGAGCGACGAATCAGCCCCAAGTTTGCCCTTGTCAAATCAACCATTTATTACTGACCTCCGGACTAAAGTTGTTTCTAACAAAGGGCGGGTCCCTGTATATAAGGTTCTTGGCTAGGTGCAGCTTGCAGATTCCGGGCACGGTGACGCACCACGCCTTGAACTGTCTGTCCTCTACCACGTTCAGGTAACCCAACATTTCGTTTGTCTTCTGCTTTACATATAATGCGTACTCTGATTCTGTAATGCTAAAGAATGATGACACGTTTATCACTGTCTTCAGAATATACACGCAGAGTTTTTACTGAAGCAGTATGAGGAAATCCAACAGCATTTAATCTTTCTAATCTAATTTAATTTTTGGAAATTGCTAGTTGCCCATAAAAATGAGTAAAGGACTTAACAATGACTGTGTTCGGTCCTACATTCGAATTTTAAAACATAAAACAACAACAAGCCCCAATAAGACATTCTGCTCGCGCTCTGCGCTCTCAAAGATCAAATATCTTAAGATTTAAAACACTTACGGATCTTCAAACATAATGAAGTCTTCCATGGGCGCTTGGATCCTCCTGCGAAGTTTGTGGATCCACCAGAGCACACCGGCAACTGGTGGGAAATAAGGATCTACCATAGGCCTCTCTGGGCCTTTACCCAATTTCTAAAAATGTGTAGAAGAAACTTTATTTTATAACACACCAAAATCACCGAATAAACTAACAAAAATCTTTTTTCAATGCCCAAAATATTATATTTGTGTCAAAACTCACAGCCATTTCTTCGTCGAAGATTTCTTTAACGGCATCCAAATTAGAGTGCATAAAGTTAAGTAATCTGGGAAGCTTCGGTTTTAATTCTTGCCTGATAATTGGCCGATGAAAAAGATCTCCAATGATTTGGAAAAACTGTAAAGATGAAAAACCTATTTATAACCTAACAGGAGCTGAGAGGCTGGAGTGCCACGAAAGTTGGTTTTGAAAAAAATGTCCCAAAGGGTATCAAATAAAAATGGGTGCCCCGTTTTGTGGCAAAACCCAATACAGTGTTTAGGTTCAGGTTAGGTGGTACACTCTTCTCAAAATATTTCCCTATCCCTGCCCGACTAGCACAAAATTGACCCTTACATAAACATTTTTCTTTCATTACAGGCCTCTGATTAAAGGTGAGCTCGTGGCTAAATAATAACAGCCTCGCGGGTCGATCGTCAAGGTTAAGCAACAGCAATGTCGGTCTGTGGATGGGAGACCATCTTAACATACCGAGACTCCTCCGTGCCTCGGAAAGCACGCAGTCGCTCCATGTAAACCACTGGTATTCAGCTGAATCCGGTCCGACTGGAAACCGACTCCAAAATAGTTGGGAAAAGGCTAGGCAGATAATGATGACGGGCCTCTCATTACTTAGAATTTGACTTTGTCAATTTCTTGTTTCCGCACATCGGGGCCTCTTGTAGTCCGGGGGTTCCGTATCATCCATGAAGAATTTTATTTTAAAATAAATCTCACATACCTTGAAGAAGTGTTCCAAGTTCTGGCACTCGTCGAGTCCTTGCGAGAAGAGAGACGCAAGTCGTCGGTCTACGTCTTCGAGCTCCTTCATATGAGCCGCGTAGTCCTTGAGGAATGTGTCGTCCTCTGGGTCGGCCGGGTCGAACGTGATGTTGCCGAGGATGATATATTCTCAAGACTACGTGTTACTCAGTCACAAGGTTGTAAAGGTCGGTGTAGTCGAATAGGCAGTTGCTCCAAGTAAAAATTTAAAGCTAGTAGAAAACATTTTATCCAGCGCAGGTGATGCTGATGAACTCATTCTATCAACACTACAACGAACAACAGAGCTCGCAATACCTTAAAGAAGTGTTCCAAGTTCTGGCACTCATCGAGTCCCTGCGAGAAGAGAGAGGCAAGTCGTCGGTCAACGTTCTCGAGCTCCTTCATATGAGCCGCGTAGTCCTTGAGGAAGGCGTCGTCCTCGGGGTCGGCCGGGTCGTACGTGATGTTGCCCAGGTTTATGTACGTGTGCGTGTAGTCGTCGAGGACCTGGCAAGAGGTATAAGCTCTTGAATATACGTAAGTAAAGAAGGACTAGCATTGTGTCGAGGTTCCGCTCTCTAGATCCGTCTCGTTAGCTTGGTTCTCATTAGTCTCTGCGTGGTGCTAGGTGGAATATGTTTTTTTTGGATAGGTAAGTATATTTCTGGGTATTATTAATCAAAAACATAGTACAATATACCAAAACGAAAAATGCGGATTGATACCTTGTATGTGCAATTTAGTAAGGTTGATTAAGACTAGCGAGCGAATCAAACATTTAATAAAATTCGGAACCTTCTACCAATATTGGTCTCACCTTCATACAATCACTGCTCAATGTCTTGCCTCTTAACCCACAAAACTCCACTTTCTCCAACTTCAATATTTCGCAGGTAGACTCTAGAATGTTCTCGATCATCTTGAGCCGCTTCATGTAAACGTTGAAACGCTTGAAGACACGGTCGAAGTCGAAGGACCAGCGCACGGGCATCACCCCAGAAGGGAAGAACGTTTGAACCTTATCTCGGTTCATCTCGTATGTTTCACTGTAGGTAGATTAGAAGGAAAAGTTTAAAACTTATTTTTAAAAGCCTACTTGATAAACTCAAAACACGTGTCACGGACGTTCTGTTTGCATTCGCCAGTAAGTAACTGGCGAAGCAAGACATAGTGCAGTCCTTCACGGCACGTGGCTTCAAGTGGTAGTTAATATAGCGTTCTTGTATAGGCTACGAGATACGACCCAGTCTTGGGGAAGCAAGCTACGGCAATGTCTTGGCGTAGCAGCCTACGCCTCCTCTCTAGCGCGGCGTAGCAGTCTTCGCATCGGCCTTGGCGTAGCAAGCTACGACAGAACATTTTTTGAATGTTCTGATAATATATTATTATGGCGTATTAGGCTACGCATGGATCTTGGCGTAGCAAGCTACGCCAGCGTCTTGGCGTAGCAATGTTATCAAGTATGTTAATAAACTCTGGTGGATAGAATAACAGCCGCTGGTACTTACAGAAAATGATTCAAAATCATCATAGACTTCCTTATTTTTAGAAGTTGTTCATCGGGATCTCCTTGGAATATTGCTGGAGGATCGATACAGTTTGAGCTCTGTTGTATTATTAGATTGCACACTTCACGAAGCAAAGCTGTCAATAGAACACATAACATGTGAATGAAAACCATTTATTCTCGCTCGTTCACGACAGTTTAGTGAATTACAGTATACATTGATAATACGTACGTATGAGTTTCTCAACGCAACAGAAATATCTTGAGTTCCCCCACAACATCCCGATACAATGAAGCATCGGTCTGATCAAGTTCTTTGCGTCCGAGAACTCAGTTGCCTCGAACGTTTCAAAGTGACTTAATAAAGGTCTCTGGTATACGTAAATATCGCGGCTTTCGACAATGGCTGTAAAATAGAACATATTTTTTTTGATTCAGTCATATTAATTACCAAGTATACCTACTAACTGATTAATTATAATGCCGCAAGAAAGAATCGCGTGCAAAGAGTTGATACTATTTTAAACGTTACGAAATTATTATTTACTGGCACGGCCTGCCGGCTTTGGTCACCAGGGTCTCAAGAGTACACGAATGACTATCGCATAACTGCTCGACATTGTCAATACGCGACTGAATCTTAAAATAAAGTTGATCTCACCAGCAACCACATTGGTAAGCATGGTCTTGAAGCAGCTAAGGTACACGCTCTTCGTGTCCTCGAGGTAGTGAGCCATTCTCTTGACGCGAGGGTCCCGCAGCTGAGAGTAAATACCTTCGAGGTTCTTCAGCCGATGGGTGTAAAAGTTCACATCCGCGACGGGGAGCGGGAACTTCGTTCTTTTGAATGCTACAAATAATTTATTTATTAAACTAAGTAGGTTCATAATAGTTTCGTTTATTCATTTTAACAACCCATTAAAACAAAACCGGCCAAGTGCGAGACGGACTTGCATGCAAAGGGTTCCGAATGAATCTCATTTTTGTAACATGTTACCTACTTTCAAACCATAGAATTTTATACGTTTTCCTGTATCCTATCTATAGGCAAAGAATTGTATTTTGTTTTAATCTGTATTTTTTTTCAAAATTTTAGACATCAGTTTCGGAGAGAAGGGGAATGTCTTGAATAACTTCAAAAATATTAAACAAAAACCAATACGTTCAATGCCTATGTCACATGGTACAACTTTGGAAAATCTTTCTTTTAACTTTTCTAGTTTTCCCTCCAAAATGTGACCCCATTTGTAAGTTTATTTTCGTTACACGTCCGTGTTTGGGTCACAGAAGATTATATACATACTACAACTGAATCGGTCCAGTAGATGTGGAAAAAATCGGATGTGACAGACGGACGGAGAGACATATAACCGAGTGATCCTAACCATCCATCCATCTTCTAGCTTTGATACGAATGTAAATATGAGTAAACCAAAAATAAAAAAAAATAAATGTCAGTTAGGAGGTCTTGGCGGTTAACCGTCGATATAGTATAGTATTAGATGTAGATGTAGATTAGTGTAGATTATGTTCGTAAGATATACTGCATACGCAAGTTTCTACATCTTACCTATGTATGAATCCTCAGCCAGTAAATCATGAACCTGTTGCGCCCATTTTATAATAGCTCCTTCTATGTTCGTCTTTAGGTACAAGTCCACGTCCTCTCCATCGCTGTAATATTATGTTATAACAATAATTTGTAAATAAATATCGCCTAATATATGTGGCGATATTTAAAGGAGCCCTATGTCCAGCAGTGGACATCTTTCGGCTGAAATGATGATGATGACAAAATATGACCCGCAACAGGTTCGCAAGTAAAATATATACCTAACCTTACCACTCTAAAATATTAGTGAGAAGCCATTTTTGCCATAGCATGAGCTGCTACTATGTTGATCGTGCTAATGCGAGAGAAAAGGAAGATTCAATCAAGTCAGCTAATCAGCTAACAGTCCATCATCTGTTGGACATAGGCCTCTCTAAAGCTGCGCCAGAACACCCGGATCTCCGACTTCCACACCCAGTTCCTCTCAGTCTCACATATAACGGACCTGGAAACTCCTTAATGCTTACCTAATTTCAGTACTCGTTAAATATCAGTAGGTACACTTGTTTAACTTTTTCATACCTCTGTTTCAGCCTTGCTTCCGCGTGGTATATGGTCTGCACACCGGCTGGCATCGGCAGCAATACTTGACTTGACATTTCTCCTTTTAACTGCATTTCGAAGATAAGTTAGTACCAGGAAAACATAGATCGTCTTAAGTCATACCCACATTATAGCTTCACTCTACTGAAAACTCATCTGAAGAAAGTGAAAAGAGGAGTCTTGAACATTTATATTTCTGTAAAGGTTGAAAAAACCAACCAACCTGATACATCAAATTCCTCAGTTCATTGACATGTCTCATCATATCGTTCCTCACTATCTTGGGCCATCCCTTCTGGTTCTCTGAATTACACAGGAGAGGGCCGATGACATCATCCGCCAACGTAATGAGATCGTTGAGAACGTTGCCAGACAATTCGCCGACAGTTAGAATCTAAAAGGATTATCATCAATATTGAGTAATTAAAGTAGTATAAAACGAAACTACGAAAAATAGATAAAATAATAGAATATACTTAGACACTTATTCGACATGGAGAACACACACTAATAATAATAATATAATATAATATCTTGGGACAATCAACACACCGCCATCTGATCCCAAACTACGCAGAGCCTGTACTATGGCAACCAGACAACTGATAAACATACTAATATCCGTTAAGTTTAAATAAATAATGATTTCGGTGGTTTTCATACTACCCGCACTTAAATAGGGCTCGGCCCTTTTTTTTGGATGGGAAATCATCAAATGACTTCTTCCGCTTTGGGCGGAGCGGAAGGTGTCAGACTCTTACTGACTAAAACCCGTCCGTGCTCCTCGTAGTGCCCTTTGCTTTCCAGGGCCGCGGTAACTCTTTCGAACATAATCCGCAACTCTGGCAGGCTCTGGCCCTAACGGGCCCCGTCTACTATGCTGACGTCTCTTTGAGGCGCGCGTGGAACACAACACGCCGTCGCCGGGCCTGGCTTTGATCGGACGGCGAGCCACCCAACGCTCGCCGTCCGCAGACCCGCACCTACGGTAGCCGGGAATCGCCCAGCGACTCCTGACGCCCGGTGCGTCTCCCTATGTTGCGGCGGGTGGGCGCAACATAGGGAGACGCACAGGCGGTTGGGCGTGAGGGTTGTCTCTCCCTCACGCGGCCCGCCTCCTCCTTCACTAGCATTACTGCTTCGCAGAAGGAGGTGACGGCTTCCCATGCCTCCTCGCTCCGGACCTTGGATTGAACCAGGGCGGGACGCGAGAGGTCGCCACCGCCGATCGCCTCGACGAGGACACGGCGGTGCTCCGCCCAAGCAGGGCAGACCTCCACCGTATGCTCCACCGTGTCCTCCGGGCGATCCTCACAGTGAAAACACCCGGGCGTTTCCTCCCGCCGAATTCGAAACAGGTACCTCCCGAAACAACCGTGTCCGGTGAGTACCTGTGTCAGGCGGAAGGCGAGGACGCCGTGGCGCCTCTACAGCCACTCCTCAAAGAGTTCATACCTATCATCGAGAGTCATAACTATTTGGAAGAAGTAAAATCATGTTAGAGTGGAGACCGCGTATGGCCAAACGTAGTGTGGGACGCCCTGTAGCACGATGAATCGATGATTAGAAGAAGGTGGCTGGCAGCGGAAGGATGCAGACTGCAAGACGGGATGGTTGGCGCTATTTGGGGGAGGCTTACGTTCAGCAGTGGACGGCAATTGGCTGATATGATGATGATGATGATGATGATGATGATGATGATGATGATGATGATAATCATGCTCACATCAATAGTAATCAGGCATCAGGCATCGTCACAGAGAAACTCTCACAGACCAACTTGAGATGCATCTAAGTACCTACCGACCGTAAGTAAGTAGTTACCTTTGTCAATTAAAGCGACTAGTGTTTGCTATGCCATAATATTAAAAAAATCTCGTGTAAAACAATAACTGTGGGTAATAACAGCTAATTTTTTTTTTTTTAATTTGTCTGGGAAATGAAAAGGGCCTCGCAATGCTGATATCGCCGACGTCTATTTTGGGCTAAGCGCCGCCACTGTCCCCATATCCTCATGCAGTGACGCTAGCCCAACGAGGCTGTTTCTAGCTGCAGATTTTATTCTGCTGTTTTCAAACAAAGGAATAACTACGAACCTTCCGTATATTCGCCTGCGTAACTTTCTCCTCCACGTTTCTGAGGAAGTATATCACTTTACCCCTGCTGATGAAGGGGAATGTCGTTGAGCATGAGAGCATGCCTGCCGTGGTCATGCGAAACACCAGCACCTCGAACTTCGGAATGTCGAAGAATCTGAATAGTATGTGCTGTAAAAAAATGACAATTTAGGGCTCGCAGGTGTTCTGGAAAACGTAAGATAGCCCTGACTCCCCGAGGCTACGGTTACACGGGTAATTTTTCAGCAATAATTTCCGAAAGTTACCCAAGTAAATGGAGCAATCTAGTTTATTTAGATTCTTCATATCGCTCAATATCGAGTGGCGGTATTACTTTTGTATATCCTACTAATATTATAAAGGTGAAAGTTTGTATGTTTGTATGTTTGTATGTTTGTGTTTCAATCAGGCAAAAACGGCTGAAGGGATTTGGATGAAATTTGGCACACATGTAGTTCATATCCTGGAATGAGACATATGCTACTTTTTATCCCGGTAAATGGCATGGATCAATGAAGACTGAGGAGGAAGTGGAAATTCATAGCCGCTGCTGCCTTAGTACTACAGATTTACAAGTACCAGGAGACCAAAAACATGAAGTACCAGGAAACCAGAAACATGTCATAGTATTTTTTGGGCTGGTTAGGATAGGTGTAGGGTAGGTGTAGGGTAGGTGCAGGGTAGGTGTAGGGTAGGTGTAGTGTAGGTGTAGCGTAGGTGTAGGGTAGGTGTAGGGTAGGTGTAGGGTAGGTGTAGGGTAGGTGTAGAGTAGGTGTAGGTAGGTGTAGGTAGGTGTAGAGTAGGTGTAGTTATAATACAAATCAAGAAACCTCCCTATTTCCGATTTTCACGCGGGCGAAGCCGCTGGTAGAAGCTAGTATTACATAATAGCCACATTAATAAGGAAGACTATTATAAAGGTCATACGGGAACGGGAAATTACAACGGGAACGGGTAGAAAAACGGGATATGCGCGCACGAAGTCGCTGGCAAAAGCTAGTAGTATTGGTAGATTTCAATACTCACCCTCTCATCGCCAGTTATGAACTTAGTCCATTTGTCTAACTTCTGTTTTAGCGTTTTCATCAAGTATTCGCTCAAAAATTCCAACCGAAGATCAACATCTTCTTTTTGCTGAAAAAAGCTCTAAATTAGTAAAGAAATCTCGTAGTGATGAAGCAACATGATCATTCTCATTCAGCCGAAACAAGTAGGTACAACTGCTGCATCAGAGCGGTTATGCACTGTATCCGATCTGAATCCGTCCGACCGAATTCGGATATTGCAGCGTTAATCCGACCTCTGATCCAAATCCAAGCTATTCAGGGACCATATTTGGCATATCTAGGTCATTCCTACGCAGAGCTTGGAGAGCGTTTATATCCTTGAATGTGTGTCATTTAAATCGGCGGCAACTTCTGGGACTGCCAGCTATTATACGTACGAAGACGGACGGATAATTGTCCGATTTGAATCCGAGGTTTTGCGAAAGCGTTCATACAAACTACTACGGCTACCTCGGTTCGTCTATATTTCTTCTGAATTGGAGACTCAGAGCGGTTACGCAATGCATCCGATCCGAATCCGTGAAAGTACGTTCCGAAGTAGTCATAGAACTATTTGTATGGTAGTTTACGCACTAGATCCGACTTCCGTCATCCGTGAGAGCGGTTACGCACTGCATCCGATCCGATTCCGTGAATATACGGATAAATATAAAAAACTCAGACTGAAATCGGATATTGTTTTTCGCACTGCATCCGATTCGAATTCGTGAAATACGGATGCATCGAAAAAACACGGCCAACGGTGGTAAGCTATTCATGGCCATCTTTGGCATATCTTAGGGTGTTACCACGCCAATCGATCGATCGTCGATCGATGCCATCGATATATTGTAGAATGAATAATTAGTCGAAGTCGATCGATAGTTTCTTCGGAACGTATTTTCACGAATTCGGATCGGATGCAGTGCGTAATCGCTCTCATGTTGGTCACAACTTCTTAAATATAGGACCGGTTAGCTGCACCTTCCATACCTATCCACCAGAATTCACGACCATATGTCGTTGGTCGTAGTTGATTACGAATTAGAGCACCCATTTTTTACAGATTGCTGTGATCAATATGATTTTCAACGAGTGTGATAAATTTCTTCTCACATAAAGTCCCATTTATCATGCTCGCTCTGAGCAAAATAATAATACGGAAAATCATAATACTCACATCACCCATGTTGCTTTTTACGAAGAACTCAGATTATTTATTTAATAGCTACACAATTACACCACATTGTTATAAAATAAAATAATAATTTATTCTAAGAATTATTAGAAATTTTACAATACACAGGTTGAAATTGTTTACTATAAACAAAATAATCGTCATAGAAACCGGAGAGCGTAACGTTTTGAATTTGGAGCCATTTTAATTTATCTAATCTATAATCATGACCATGGAAAGTTCTTCGGTCGTAGACTTTATATAGTATTTTTATAAAATCACTTTGTTTTGCGTGAGAATGCGGATGTAACACTGTATGTTTGTTGAAGTCAGTTGAAGTAGATAATGTTTGTTGAGTTTGAAGAAGCAGTAAATATATTGCGTCAGACACCGTTGAGCTTCACTCAAAAAATCCCGCCCTATTTGGTCTGTGATCCCGCCGAAACGTCCATTTAGTTAGATTAGAGCGTATACAAATAGTATAATAATATTTTTTCTATCTCAATGGATTAGAGCTAAGATGTAACGTGTTGCAACTGTCAACCTTAGGCTTTTTATGAGTGGAGGTCTGCCCCGCTTGGGCGGAGCACCGCCGTGTCCTCGTCGAAGCGATCGGCGGCGGCGACCTCTCGCGTCCGGCCCTGGTTCAATCCATGGTCCGGAGCGAGGAGGCATGGGAAGCTGTCACCTCCTTCTGCGAAGCAGTAATGCTAGTGAACGAGGAGGCGGGCCGCGTGAGGGAGAGACAACTCTCACGCCCCAGCCGCCGCGGCATAGGGAGACGCACCGGGCGTCGGGAGTCGCTGGGCGATTCCCGGCCACCGTACGTGCGGGTCGGCGAGCGTTGGGTGGCTCGCCGTCCGATCAAAGCCAGGCCCAGGCCGAGCACGCGTTGTGTTCCACGCGCGCCTCAAAGAGATGTCAGCATAGGAGCAGGGGCCCGTTAGGGCCAGTGCCTGCCAAGGTCGCGGATTTTGTTCGAAAGAGTTACCGCGGCCCTGGAACGCAAAAGGCACTAGGAGGAGCATGGGTGGGTTTTAGTCAGTAAGAGTCTGACACTCCCTGCCGCTCCACCCAGAGCGGAAGGGGTCATTTGATGATTTCCCATCATTAAAAAAAAAAAGGCTTTTTATGAATAATTAAAATGCTACCAATAACTAATTATTTACGTAGAAATATAAAATACATATCTACCGTAAAATGCTGTAACATCTCCTTTATAGCTCAACATTGCCTAAATTCAAAAAAGTTTTTTACTAAAAAAAAAAAAGTTGTTAAAAGTTGTTTTTTTACTGCTTAGGGTATTACTAAAAGCAAGCCGGCAATCTATTTGGCAACATTCGATCATACATAAACAAAGTGTCAGTTTCATTTTCAGTGCGGATACCCCATAGAGAACCCTCTCTCGAGAATTTTTGACACCTATTTTAGACGGTGTCGCCATCTGGTACTATATCCGCTGAACCAATCCCAAAAACTATAGGTGCGTACGTACGTAGCTATATAGCTATATCTTTACTATATTCTGAATAGGTTTTCTATGGGTAGGCGGGCAATTTGCAACGTAGGCCATATCAAAAATTAGTTTTATAAACATTTTGCAATCTTTCTGGAGCTTTAATAGAAACGAAACACCTCCAAAATTACACAAAATGGAAAAGATCTACAAACAAGCGCACACGCCGAAAGTAGGTAGTGACCATTTTGTAAACCACAGAGTATGTAGATTATAATATTCTACCGAACCTAAAAAAAAATATTTGCAATTGCAAAATGCTTTTAAAATAAATAAATTAATACTTATTCTGGTTTAGATTAAACATTTATTATTTTTGACTAAATATTCATTATCAACAAGGCGTACTATGCACACTGGCGATAATTGGCGTAAGCACCATCTATGTAATTTTTTCGTACTAAATCTTCCAAGTTTACGTGGATTTCGTAAAAGATGGTGCTAGTATCTTTGTGAAAGAAAAATTGGACGCCTACATCAAGTACCTACGGCAGTGTCCCCCCCCCCCGGGATACCCGTTTTTTACCGGCTCTCGGGAAAATATCATTTTGCGAGTATTTATGCTTTATTTTCTAGCGTAATACGTTTAGATTATATCTTGTATATAATCTAAGAAGATTATATACACGATAATCTAAGCGTAATATGTTGTATAGTAAAGAAAATATGCTCTTTTATGTATTTAAACTGTTTTATATCTTATTTTAAACCGTTAAATCATGGTCGGCAAAATTGTATCAGATTTCCACAACTTTTTACTCAACATTATCTAGGGTTAGGGCTGCCACTTTTAAATTTTTCAACAAACTCTTAATCGACCGTGGTTTTGCTTGTGTAATTGATTTTTTCTTAGAACGTTTTATAGAAGCTAGGTACCTAAAACTAATGTTTCTATAGTTTTCGTCATCAGAAATTAACGATGTCGAATGGAGTTTTCTTAAAGTCATATTTTATATTATGTTATCATATTGTTCGACAAATTTTGAACATGAGCAAACCCACCCAAGAATAGAAGAAAACCAGGGGCTAGACTATACTCTGATTATTACTCCGAATTTAAGTACCTATAACAATTGAATTTCTTAAAAATATATTTGAATATAGCCATAGACCGAACTCACTTTTGTATAGGAGTTTTAGAATAACCTGCTCAACTTTGCCTACCATTGTAAAAAAAAATGTTGTGCAATTCAAGATTCAGTGAAGTCTAACGTGGAAAAGAACTTTAGGGCAATAAGGGTGTCAAATCCGTTACCAAAATACCTATTCATTTAAAAAGATATTATGATAGTTTTTACCTCAACTTTGCCTATGTTTTCAAAGCAATTTTTTGTGCTTTAATAGTAGTTTATGCAACGACCATATAAAAAGGGTTATTAAAACACGAGTGTGGGTTTATCACACGAGGCGTAGCCGAGTGTGATAATAGCATCACACGAGTGTTTTTTTTGATTACCTAATTATATGCCGTTGCATACACTATTTTATCTTCACTCATAAAGTTGAAATAAAATAAGTGGAAAAATAGTTAATTCCAATATGGCGGATATTCTCATTGCGTATTCGAATGACTGCGCAGCGCGCTCAAACATAGACAAAGATAAAAGCTGGCGTCAATGAGCCCGCGCCAAAAATTAAAAAGAAAAAGTGTGCTATAAAAATTAAAAAGTTATTTTATGATGCAGTTGTTTAAAAATCGAAGGAAAATGTTGAACTGTAATGGTTTTTTTTAAATTTTACCTATCCACGAAAAAAAAGTATGTATTTATGCATTCGTTTTTGAACTCATATTTGGAACATTACGTTGTGAGTGTAGATAAAGGTGTTTTTTTTACTAGTGGCAGCGGTATGCCCATAGCTTATAGCCCAATAATGGACAGTACTTAATTGAAAAAACATACGACTTTCTTAACGATTTAGGAGACGACTTAACGACTTTATTTACGAGATTTATCGAAGAAAAACGTCAAAATCGGTGCAAAGTGGCAGCATTTAACGGTACTTGCACACAATACGATATTCAATCAAAACTTTAAAAAAGTTTGCAAGAAAAACAAAATCTTTAAAATAATTTCACACATGGACGCGTTTCCAAATAGTCAAATCATTACTTTTTTACACAAAAGTATGTTTAAAATGCTTTGCATTCTTAGGTGTAAACAAAAAAGTCGATCTTGAGAGGTTAAAATGTTTTTCCCATGAATTGTTGATAGATGTACATTTTTTTCAGAGTTCAGATTCTGAACTATAAATATAATTTTAGATAGGTACAGTTTCTCAATAAATGTACCGAAGTGAATTTTTTTACTTCGAGCTTCGGTAAATTTATTGAAAAAATGTAATGTAATAAACATACTTTTGTGTAAAAAAGTAAAGATTTGACTATCCATTTGGAAACTCGTCCTTAACGAGTAAAGGTTAGTGACTGTTTTTAATTATTCGCTAATTGAGTCCTATTAGATATTGTGGTGTAAATTTGGTGTAGTTTTATGTCTCAAGTGTCTAGGCAACTGGCCAATATGTGAAATCTTTGAAACAGACGCGATCTCGGTAGAGTGCAGCTGTGAATTTTATTGTGGTATGACTACCACCGCGAAGCTTGCCGAGAAGGCTGACGATATATTTGCTGCCAAATACTCTAGCAAACACTAGAATGTATTACACCCACTTTCAAGCCTTACAAAAACAAAAAAATAAAAAGGAAGTATCGCGTAAGACTAGGCAATATGGTCAAAATACTATAGCCCTCTTCGGGTAAATTAAAAAAAAAAACAACTTCAACTTCAACGTCAAAATTACGCGCCAAAATCCGGCTTGCTTGTTAGTTTGTGACATTTGCGCCTTGTTTTGTGATTAAAATTCTTGCAATCCATTTAGAAATTGTAATAATAATTGTAACTTGTGATAATGGAAGGATTTGATGATCCCGGTGTTTTCTTTTCCGACAATTTCGGCGTTGAGGAGAACGAATCTCAAGATCAACTTAACCTACAAGCGGTGAAAAAGAAGTTCAAAGAATTTATTCGACAGTTCCACACGGGTAACTTCAACTACAAATACAGGTTTGTTTATCGAAAACTGATGATGATAGTAATAAAGGAAGATTAATAAGTTCTTATTGCAACACAGGTAACATTAACCTCTGTTTTATTTTCAGAGATGCTCTAAAACGCAACTACAACTTGAGCAATTATTGGGTTGAGATTAACATTGAAGACTTGTCTAGTTTCGATGAGGTTTTAGCTGAAAAATTATACAAGAAGCCCACAGAGCATTTGCCTATACTAGAGGAAGCAGCAAAAGAGGTACCTACTTTATCATTATTTAACCTGCATTAATGCGTTTTGTCCACGAAACTTGAATGTACCCATTTCTATAGTAATATAGTAATACTGTTATGCATTTCCACAGCTTGCCGATGAACTGACGGCACCAAGACCTGAGGGGGAGGAGAAAGTTGAAGATATTCAAGTCTTGTTATCTTCAGATGCACATGCTGCTAATTTGAGGGAGCTGAAAGTATGTTACTTCATTTGTATAATACCTTTCTAAAGAATATGTATATAAAAAAGTTATACTATCTGTAATTTATTAATAATTGTGTATACCTAGTTTCAAATAATAATATTTTATTATTCTTCAGTCAGAAACAGTATCCCGACTTGTAAAAATCCCTGGTATAGTAATATCTGCATCTGGCATAAAAGCAAAAGCAACAAAGATATCTATCCAATGCCGGTCATGCCGAAACATCATCCCCAACTTACCTGTGAAACCAGGTCTAGAAGGATATGTCATGCCCAGGAAATGCAACACGTAAGTTAACCAATACAAATGAAACATGTTATGTAAAAGTATACATCATTTAATTCAGACGAAGTATACACTCAACTTCAAACGCAACTAGTGTCAGTACTCATAATCAACAAAATCATAATGTAAACTATATAATAGTTTGCCACAGTGGTATACGTCAGCTATAGTTTTCAGAATGTTGTGTCATAATTGTCTTCTGCGTCTACTCTTATTTGCAATTTATTTTCTTTGCAGAGAACAAGCTGGTCGACCAAAGTGCCCCTTAGATCCTTACTTCATTATTCCAGACAAATGCAAGTGCATTGACTATCAGGTACTAACTGGCAAATGCTTCTTAGTTATTATAAAAAGCAGCCAATTCATAAAAGCAATAACTGCAGCTTATCTTAAAAGTAATACATGTTGAAAAAAAGTGTTGATGAAACTTGCACAACTAATAGTGACTCATCCTATATCATCCCTTGGTAAAGGTGCTGAGCAAAGGTGTGGCTGGCCCCAGAACTTCCAACCATTATGGTTCTGCGCTACAGATGATAGTGCCAAGAGTAACTTAGACAAAACTACTATCAATTATATCTATCAAACCACACATTGGCACCTGAAACTTGTAATCTTTGCCTGCAAAACATGCAATATATGTTTTTACTAACCCCCAACAAAACAAATGGTTGCTATAAGTTGACTATGTATATCTCTGTCTTTCTAAGGCATTGTATCTCCTGTTAATTTTATATGCATTGTCAACTGTAATCTTGGCAGGTACTGAAACTGCAAGAAGCTCCAGAAAGCATACCTCAGGGCGAGATGCCGCGCCATCTGACGGTGTACTGCGAGCGTGTGCTGTGCGAGCGAGTCGCCCCCGGCGCGAGAGTCACCGTGCTCGGAATATACTCCATTAAGAAAATTGCTAAAGTTGGGGTGAGTAGATCAGTAACTTTTGAGACAGTCAATTAAATCAATAAAACATAAACAGTCAATATGAAATTATTTTAGCAGCCTTATCTTTCAGGTAAGATATTTATATAAGATTTATTTGAGAAGTAAGTTGTTTTGTTTACCAATTTTGACTATTACATTAAAACCCTTATATCAAAATTGTATCCCATTAAAACAAACATTTTTAGCCTAAACTAACAAATCTCGGCTAAGTGGATTGTTGGCTTATTTTTTGCGCCAGACTCCCAATATTGTTTATTTTGTTTCCTAACAAAAAAGCAACTGATTACAGAGAGAAGGCCGCGACAAAGGCTCAGTAGGTGTCCGCTCGTCATACGTACGCGCTGTCGGCCTGACCGCCGAGGAGGGCGTCACCGGGGGCCTGAAACCCTTCACAGCTGAGGAGGAAGAACAGTTCCGGAGACTGGCAGCCTCACCCGACATATACGAGCGCATCTCCATGTCTATAGCTCCTAGTGTGTTTGGTGCAGTTGATATGAAGAAGGCTATCTCCTGCCTTTTGTTTGGTGGTAAGTATAGCTCATTGTTAGTTTAATTTTAATCACCTCAAGATCTTGCCCACTTCCGTATTTTCGGTGATATGATTCAAGAGTCTAAATTATTTATTTCACACATTTTTCATATTCTTAAGTTCACATGTGTTTCAGGAGCGCGCAAAAGACTGCCTGATGGTCTGACCCGGCGAGGAGATATCAACATATTGCTACTAGGTGACCCTGGTACTGCTAAGTCACAATTGCTGAAGTTTGTGGAGAAGGTGTCCCCTATCGGCGTGTACACTTCTGGCAAAGGTTCCAGTGCAGCTGGTCTCACTGCTTCTGTTATCAGGGATCCCGGAAGTGTAAGTAATTTTTTTTTATTTCTGACCCTTTGAACACCACTAATGAAACAAACAAGTCATTGGTACAGTTATAATTTTACATTTAACGTCTTTTTTTTGGTCATGTAATTATTATTTAAAATATTCATAATATCCACAGCGTAACTTCGTGATGGAAGGCGGAGCGATGGTGCTCGCTGACGGCGGCGTTGTATGCATTGATGAGTTCGACAAAATGCGCGAAGACGACCGCGTGGCCATACACGAAGCTATGGAGCAGCAAACTATCTCCATTGCTAAGGTAGGCATTCATTCACCTTTCCATTTAATTGTGTATTGGCAGCATTCTGCCTTGTAATAATAATAACCGATTTATTAAACTTATAAATTTCTCGTTGTTTACAGGCTGGCATTACTACAACTTTAAACTCCCGCTGCTCAGTCCTGGCAGCCGCTAATTCAGTGTTTGGTCGATGGGACGATACCAAAGCCGACGACAATATTGACTTCATGCCAACTATTCTATCAAGATTCGACATGATTTTTATTGTCAAGGATGAACACGATCAAAACAGGGATATTGTAAGTATTGAGATCAAAATAGTTTTACGCTTTTGATCCTCTACAAAAGCGTTCTTAAAGGAAAAGAAATAAGCTGCACAAAAATTTGAATGAAAAACTTAACCTAACATTTTCAGACTTTAGCCAAACATATAATATCAGTGCACATGGGTGGCGACAGCGTGGAGCGCGAGACAGCGGCCGGCGAGCTGCCGCTGGCGCTGCTGCGGCGCTACTCCGCCTACTGCCGCGCGCGCTGCGGGCCGCGCCTGGCCGCCAGCGCCGCCGAGCGGCTGCGCGCGCGCTACGTGCTCATGCGCTCCGGCGCCTCCGCGCACGAGAGACAAGTCGACAAGCGACTCTCCATTCCTATCACAGTCAGGTACTCATTCATTCAAACCATTCTAATAAAATTACTAGCTTTTCCCGTGGCTTCGCTCCCGTGGCCATATGAACACAGGCAAACAAACAAAAAGTACTCAGCGGAATCGGATAAGTATTTCCAAAGATTACCTCTATTCCAGAATAGAAGAACAAATATTTTTTAGCTTCAAGAATAAATTATTTCGGCGAAATCGTTTATATGGTGGGAGTGATACATAATCGACCTCGCAGACTCAGTGCATGTTGGTGGACACCACACAAACAAATAAAGAGACACAATGACACAACCAACTTGACTGACCCTTTCTTTGTTTTCAGACAGTTAGAAGCCATTGTCCGAATATCTGAATCTCTCGCTAAGATGCAACTGCTGCCGTTTGCAACAGAAGTACACGTCACTGAAGCATTACGATTGTTCCAAGTTTCGACTTTAGATGCGGCTATGACTGGCAGCTTAGCTGGTAAGTTCACACATGATAGGTTTTATGAACAAGTAATGGAATTTTTATGTATGTATAAGTATAGTGAGCTTGATAATCAAGCAGAAATCTGTTAAAAAAATTAACAAAAAATAAAAATGATTTCAGGAGCAGAAGGTTTCACAACGGAAGAAGACCATGAAATGCTGTCTCGCATTGAAAAACAACTGAAGCGCAGGTTCGCAGTGGGTTCTCAAGTATCGGAACAAACTATCATTCAAGATTTCCTCAAACAAAAATACCCAGAAAGAGCCATCATCAAAGTCCTACACACCATGATAAGACGTGGAGAATTACAACACAGATTGCAGAGGAAAATGCTTTACAGACTGTCGTGATTACTCTACTTTCCATTTACCTTTTTTTGAAACAATTTATATTTTAATACCATGTTGTTTTAAATTTCAATAAATAAAACAATGTCATTATTTTTGCATTGTATTTATTTCTATCAAGAACAGTCCACAGTTTTCTGCTTTAAGCAAGTACTTACAACAATACTTTAATCAGTTTAGAACTGATAACTTAAATATCACTGAATTTTCATTCAATTTAAATACTAAAGCTATAAGTGGGGTTGTTTCAACACTTGCATTGATGTCAGTTGCAATTTACCACTAAGTCCCCTATATTCCAAGTCATGTCTTCGAACTCGACTCCACCTCGAATCATCAAATGAACAGTTAATTATAACTTGTTATTTATTGACATTCATCGAGGTTCTTTCCGTTGATATGACGAGTGGAGATCCTTCAAACTGACTTGCTTGGACTATGGGCCAGAATATGACACTGAAGCGAATGGTGCGCGTCGTGACGGTAAAGTTGAGAAGCGCAAGAGGTATTCATTGACTAGACATAATAAATTACTGTTTTAATTACTCTCTGCACTTATCTGCTGTTTCACTTCCTTGAATGGGTACTCAGGATGATTCTCAACACCTTTCCAAAACAAAAAGTTAAAAATTCTTCCTTTTTCCCCTCTATCCAACCTTACCAGTAAATCCATATCATCTGGAGATAACTCAAAATCATAGATGTCCATATTTGCCTAAAATAACAAGACCACAAATTAAATGATATTATATTACGATTATTATAAAAATTAACAGGCCAATGGGATTATGGTAATGATTTACCTGTAATCTCGCCTTGTTAGTACTCTTGGGAATAACAACAATTTTCTGTTGAACTAAGAAGTGAAGTAATATCTGTCCCGGAGTTTTTCCAAATTTCTTGGCAATTGTTACGACTTCCGGTACAGTCAGCAAATCAGGGAAAACACCAGGGCTGAAGAAAAACATCATTTGAATTCTCTTGCATGTTACCTGGCTAGGTAGTATTTTTGTTTCTTTTATGAGTACTTCTTACCTATATTTGTACTTATTCACAAAATGGTTCTTAGCACCTGGGCTGCCAAGAGGAGCATAGGCTGTTACAACAATATCATGTTCTGTGCAATATTTCTGCAGTTCCTTTTGTTGGAAATAAGCATGAAGTTCTACTTGCAACACCTGTGGTTTTAATGTTGCAGATTTCCAAATGTCTTGTATTTGTTCCTCATTGAAATTAGATAAACCAAGGTTGCGAATAAGACCTGATCTTTGGCAATCTTCCAATTTCTAAAACCAAAACAATGTAAATGATTTAATTTTATAGGTAGGTACTTAATTTTTTTCGTTTCCTAATAAATCTCGAAAGTGCTACCTAGTTAGACGAAGAAAATAGTATATTCTTATTAGAAAGCAAAGATGATAACAATTTTATAACAGATTTAGGGGGAGAGTATGAATGATATGTACATGACACAAGTATTCCTCCATAGGACGTGTAGGCCGGTGTACAACATGAAAAACAGGTGCAACAATATCAAAATTAATTAAAATTTACCTTCCAAGTTGCTACATGATCTGTGTTCATGTCCAATTCATAGTTCCCATCGGCGTCGACCTTAGGGGTCAGCGTAGTATGATCACAATTGAAGCCAAAAGGCACATGTATGAGGTATAAGTCTACATAAGACGACTGCAAGCGTTTTAGTTGTAGATCAAGAAATTTTTCGACGTCAGACGCCCTGTTGCCGACATGCGGTAGCTGAAAAAATACAGTTATTTATGTAATGTAAACCTATTATGTATTGAGATCTTGTCAAATAGTAACGGATTTGCGAAGACATACCTTGGTTGTAATAAACAAATCGGATCTGACACCTTTTCCATCATCAATCCATTTTGTAATTGCATTGCCAATAGCTTCTTCATTGTTGTAATTAAATGCTGTATCAATATGTCTATATCCTAATTCCAAAGCCTCATAAATGGTAGGCTGTAAAACGTCTGGTTCAGCCTAAAAAAATATATCGATTATTAGTTACCTACCTAATTAAGGTTAACCCTTAGGAAACTTGAACATTTTTACATTACCTGCCATGTTCCTAAGCCTACTGTTGGCATCAAAGCGTCCGTTTGAGATAATTTAACAAATTTCATATTTCTAATGGTACTATGATATGAATGTTTACAGCTGACCGTGGCTCTGAAAACCGAGCGCACTTGGAGTATTTTGAGCATATAAATTGAAACTGAAACAAGACTGTCAGTAGCGAAAATTGGCAAGGAGCCAGAAAATTCAATGAACTAAACTTATAATAACTCGATAATAGAGTACATCTGAATATAATCGTTGATCACACACGGCGTAGTGATTTTATTATACCTTTTTAACACTTGCAAGAAGATACTCAGGCAATATAGTATTTTTCAGATTTTTTGTAAATGGTATTGATTTTTCACTGACATTCACCCCAAATTTAAATTTGGCGGCCAGTACCATTACCATTTCCTGTGCGAGTTGCCATAACTAGTGATAACCATTATCCAATTTGCAGAGCGCTAGATTTAGTGTTGTAGCGTAGCGCGCTATAAAAAGAGCTCACTCTTTACACTAGACTAGCTAGCGACGCTATTTAGTTTAACTTCCTTTCATTTCGGTAGTGATCGTCGTCCAAACCGCATCTTTCGAAGAGCGCTAAACGAATATGGTACCATCAAAACAAAATAAAGTTCACATTGCCTTAGCAATGGTGTCGAATAAATGATAATTGAGAATAATAAATGAAAATACAAAAACCGGCTAAGTGCGAGTCGGACTCCCGCACGAAAGTGTGCTGTATTGGTGTTTCCGCGGCCGGCTACGCGACACCTCGCAGCGTACCATGACGCCGTCACTTCATGTGCAGTAGTTTTTAAGTTTTTTTGTATATAAAATAGCATTCGTTATTGTTTTTATACCGTACCGATATGTATTGTGTTTTATGGGCCTAAGTTACCAGAAATCAAGGATAAATAAATAATAATAAATCCTACTAATATTATAAACTAGCTGTTTCCCGCGGCTTCGCTCCCGTCAGCTGGCTACCTACCTAACCTACACCTACCCTAACCAGCCCAAAAAATACTATGACATGTTTCAGGTCTCCTGGTACTTGATGTTTCTGGTCTCTGGTACTTGTGAATCTGTAGTACTAAGGCAGCAGCGGTTCTGAATTTCCAAGTACTTCCTCCTCAGTCTTCATTAATCCATGCCACTAACCGGGATAAAAAGTAGCCTATGTCTCATTCCAGCATATGAAGTAAATGTGTGCCAAATTTCATCCAAATCCCTTCAGCCGTTTTTGCCTGATTGTTACACAGACATTCCGGCCTAGTGGACATTGTTGGTGTTTGTCTCAAGTGTCTACACAACTGGCCAACAAGTGAAATCATTAAAACACGCGATCTCGGGTAAAGTGGAGCTGTGAATTTTGTTGTAGTATGGCTACCACAGCGAAGTTTGCCGAGAAGGCGGACTCTTTGCTGCCAAATATTCCAGCAAACATTAGAATGTATTACACCGATTACACCTGCTTTCTAATGCAAAACAGAAATGTAAAAAGGATATGGTCAAAAAACTATAGCCTTCCCTTCGAATAAAACTAAAAAAAAATTGTTTGACACTGACATTTGAGATTATTGTTGTTTGTGTGTTTGGTTATTTTTAGGGAGTGAAATCGAAATAAAATACATTGTTAACGACTTGCTGGCGTTATTTATTTCCCGATTAAAAACCCCAAAACTTTTGACTTGTTCGAATAAAAGAAAATGGGCGTAAGTATTCATAAATTTTGCATTAAGTATTTTTCGCGCGCTACGGTTCGGGCAGCGTCCGCACGTTGCATTACTGTAATTGTTTTGTTTGTACTGTTTATTTTTTTTTCCAGAAAAAAACACAAACCAATGTTAATAAAAACAAAGAAAAGCGTCAAGCAAGAAAGCTGGAGCAACGTAGAATTGCGGATGGAATGACACACGTAACATCAGCCAATAAACTTAAAGATTTGGCTTCACTGTGCAAAGAACTCCTTGTCTACCGGAATAATGAGTTAGAAGTAGAAATGTACATCCAGCGGGTCACTGACCTGGACAAGAACGTGCTTCAGTGGGCAATTGACTTGACCGAGAGGAATATGAAACTGCTGTAAGAACATTGTTAATGTTTTCGTTACTTCTATAAAGCAATTCGTCCCTTAGCAAGCTGATGGTCTAAGATTATTTATTAGACTAGGTTTTTCCCTCAGTTCCACACCCCTGGTCTCTTCCACAGGAACTAAGTTTATTTTCCAGGTTACGTAAGGCTCTGTTAGTATTGCTTTTTGTTCATTATATAATTTTTGTGGTTGGATCAGTACTTTCAGAGACTACTGCTGTTTACAATCTATAACATATCTATTATACTATATCTAATTCGCAGCCAACTAGCTTGATCTCATTGAGCTCATTGAACTGCGCCAGTTAATCAGCGACATAAGTGACATGGGCAAGTCATCAAACGTTATTGAATAAAAGATATCACTTAGGTTGCTGAAAATTCGGTGCATTTAAATGAAAAGGCTAGGCCACCAATTCAACGGCTGATTAAGCTAATTCGCTGCTATATCTATACTAATATTATAAAGCTGAAGAGTTTCTTTGTTTGAATGCGTTAATCTCTGGAACTACCACTTAGATTTGGAAAATTCTTTTTGTATAATTATGATAGCCTCATTCATGAGGAAGGCAGAATGCTATTTATTGGATATAGGGGAAATTTTTACGGAAACGGGAAAAAGCGGGATATTCGCGTACAAAATCGCGGGCAAAAGCCATCTACGTACACTAATATTGTAAAGCGGAAGAGTTGTTTGCTTACTTGAACACGCTAATCTTAGGAACTACTGCTTCGGATTGAAAAAAATCTTTTAGTGTTGAATAGCCCATTTATCGAGGAAGGCTATACAACATCACACTGCAAACAATAGGAACGTAGCATTAATGAAAAATGTGACGTAGACGAAGTTGTTTGGGTCAGTTAGTATTTACAATACACCTTTTTTAATATTTTTTTGATATGCCAAAGCCGCGTATCCACTAGGCAACATTTGACATGCAACGCGTGACGCCCAACATGTTCAGCAACGTGCACAACAACGCGCGACGTTGCCAGCAGGCGTGCAACATTAACAAACTAAAGAAAAGTTCCACGATGCCGTTTTCAAGACGATGAGCAACATGTTGTGCATCATGTCGCGCGTCACATGTTGCCTAGTGGATACCAGGCTTAAAACTGCAGCACACCAACATGATAAGAAGCATGTTGTTGTTAGTTTAGAAGGCCAACTTCAAAAAAATATAGTAATACTAACTAAAAAGTGAAAAGCTTATTTCTCTTAAGCTTCTGCCGTTTCTTAAGTCACATGTCACTGTTATTGGCCTTCCTTGGGGAGCTGGGTTGGATCGAGTGAAACATTTGTCCCACCTGCACGCATAATACGTGCTTAGTTGCGGAAACCAGCCCGATTTACAATACAATACAAGTCACATGACAGAGAAATGAAGAATAATATTTGTTTCTTAACTTGATATTTTTCCTTCCCATAGCTGCAATGTACCTAACTCATACATTCACAGACTCCCCCAGTGAAATAACAACTGGAAATACGAGTACATCATCTGCCTGCTCTTGTCTCATATTACTTGGGATCAGAGAATCATATTCTCTTCATCCTTTCTTCACCGTCAACTGTAATGTCATCCCCACAGACATAGGCCTGAATTATACAGAAAAGGCGTGGTGAAGACGCGGTGCAGGCGAGGCGTAAGGCACGATGCCGCTTCAAAAAGTTTTAATACAAAATGTAGGTAGGGGACACATCGTGTATTATACACAAACGCGGCGCAGGCACGCCGCTTCGTCACTTGCGCTGCGTCGCTGTCACGAATGGAACGGCGCGCAAGGAGCACGTCGCTTGTTGGTATGAGCAGTTTTTTTCCAACAAATAAATGCGATGCAAAGATTAACGGCCGCTTTCTATAATATTATCTCAATCCCAATCTTGATCCCGATCCTTGTCTGTAACCAATCAACGGCCGAGTTTGTGTCCTTCACCACATAATCCTCACCTTTGATTGGTTACAGACAAGGATCGGGATCAAGATAGGGATTGAGATATATTATAGAAAGCGACCGTAAGACATGCTTTCGCAACAAAATCAGCCTGTATAATGATGACGCATCGTAACGTCGCTTCGACTCTTCTATGTAATTTAAATCGCATCCGCGCCTTATCTGTCCCACGCCTGCGCTGTTACTGTATAATTCAGGTCATACTGGCCATAGATACACATAGATAACGCAAGAGCAACTACTTCGCACGCCCGATTCGGTGCCCAGCTTACGTACAAAAATCGTAAGCCGCCACTTTCGCGCTCAGTTTGCATCAGTGTACGCTAGTCGGACGTCAGTTAGGTGTCAATTAGGTGGTTAGGTCAGTTAGGTGCCACACGCGGCGGCGTCTTCGGATCGATTTGATTTTTCCATCACCTAATAGTGCTTGTGTGTGACGTCATAATAGGTAGTCAAAAAATGGCACGCTTGGTTTTCATACAAATCGTAATACTTGCGTTATCTATGTTTATCTATATCTGTGGTCATCCCTAATTGAATGCCTAAACTATTATATTTTCAGATACGAAACTTGTGCTTGGGGATGGAACAAGGACCGCAAAGTGGAGGAGATGACAGACGAAGGAGCGTGGTACCTCATCGCCAGAGAGAAGAATGGAACACTCCTAGCTTTCTCACACTTCAGATTTGACATGGACTTTGGTGATCCGGTTCTTTATTGGTGAGTAAATCAGAGCTTTTTACTGAAGACTGTAATGAACATTAACATAGCATGACATTACAGAGGTCTAAGTCTAACAGTAGACAGCTAAAGGTTTATTTGCCTAAAGTTTCATGCATAGCATATTTTGTACAATTTGTTCTTGCATTCATATAAAATTTTTCTGACTACCAAAAGAACAACATTTTCAAATGTACCTTTTTAGAAATACAATCCATGATTATTATTTATTTTTTATTATTCAATAAAAAGGGGTGAATAAAAAACTCCAACAATCATAATATTTCTAAAATATTTTTAAAAAATATTTTAAATCTTTATTTTATTTTTTTATTTTGGTCATCAAATTTTACATTGATATTCTTGGCCAGTTGGCCATTAATCTGTACTTTCATGTACTACTTCCATTGATATTCATGTACTTATAATTTTTTCTCATAATATTAGATTAGATAATTAGAATTATCTGTCTAATACTAGGCCCTTATCATGCATAGTTTCTGTATAAAATGAATGACAATTATAGTATCATCACATTTTTAACAAGAAAGTACTTAAATATAAAAGTGCTCAGGTATCATTTCCATTTAAACGTGAAAAATCTCTGAATCACAATTTTGGTCAAAATGCCCACCTCAAACAGGCATAATCCGCATTTCGTGGAATGCTGATATTTTTTACGTAACTGCGATAGATACACGTGCGATAAATCGCATCACTGAGGTGAACCTTCGATTAAAATATTAATTTTATGAATTCTTCTGTATTATAGAGGTAGCGGAACAGAGAGTAAAGTCCCGCATACCTCCATTGAAAAGGGAGGATCCTCCGACCGGACAGTGGTTGTGTCCGGTGGGCAACTGCCCAATTGATATTCGGGCTGTTGTACATGTTCAAATCGCGCGGTAAACTCTGAAATCGCGATTCAGGATTTTGTTGAGTTAGTTGTCAGCTGTCGGGAGTGATGGCGCTGCGAGTCTCATTGTTGAGATGTAGATTCTGCCACGTTGATTTTTGTGGCGGCATTGACGCCGCTACAGTATTTTATATCTAAATTCGTGTCAGAGTTAATGTTCAGTTGACGGACTATAGAAATACATTTACAATTATCTTACTTCTTACAAAATAATATTTACACCTACATAATACAATGAGTTATTTCCAATCTATGTTCATAGCACTCATCAATTGGGTTTCACTTTATACTTCCACAAAACACATAAGAAAAAGCTAATGTTTCTTTTTAATAGTCGTTTTTCAAAGACTAGTTTTTCCTTTGGCCACCATTTTATGCACCTTGTGCATAGATATCTAAATAGCTTATGTAGTATGAAGATGGTAAGCAGAGCTATTGCCGTGCTTAGTGCTACCACGTCGAGTAGCATGTACTGCGGGAAAGAGAGGTCGAGCGATGGCGACCGAAGGTGTGAAGCCCCTTTATGCCTCAGTACATATTCTATCCAGTAAACCCCCATGTCTAGAGGCTTCATAGGCCGGTCCAAGAATATGTCTCTTAACTGTATTGCACTTTCTTTGTATCTGAAAAAGATAATTCCGGACATTAGTAAAAATGCTTAGACAATACGGAGATGTTCAAAAGCTTCTTTCGTGATAAACTTGTGCAGTTGTGAAGGTCCTTAACCTTCACAATTGCAAAACTTTATCACGATATTATGGCACTGAATTGTGACTTCACTATCACAAACCATAGAGGAGCCCACCATCAAACAACCAGCAAGCGTACACCTACGTTATGTACCCACCATCCTCTTCTCTCAACAAGAAGAAAAATACCTGATAATTAAGAGTCGAATAGGGCGGACATGCAGCAAATTCTATCTAATAACAATACCACAGGTACAGTCCCTGTACTTATACCACCCACATACTGTACTTTCTCATTCGTTGAAAATATAATGATAATGAAAGCTGTCTGGACAATTATCTACGTACGTATTATGTCACCGGAGGTTATCTAGACGGACCTTATTGGCGCGAACGATCGAAGCCTCAAAGGTCTATCATAATTACTTATTTAATACTATCAAGCAGAGCAACGCTTCGCTCATCGTTTGATATCATTCAGCGGACGCGGATAGGACTACGGTGTAATAATTTTGGACTTCAGTTTTTCCAAATAACACATACCGTTGATCTGTGAGTAAAGCTCGTAGTTTTCGTCGCCATGTGTCTCTGTCTGTATTTTTGAGCGCAACTGTTTCTGCGACGCCCCGGTCGGCCATCGCGCGTGCGTTCAGGGCCTGGTCTGCGTAGAGCGGCACCATGAGCATCGGCACTCCGCAAGCCACAGCCTCCTGCGTGCCCAGCAGACCTCCGTGAGAAATAAACAGCTTCACGTTCGGGTGACCTGTCGGAGTAACTCATGTTTATTGTTTGTCAATTGCAGCCGATAACTCGCAATCAAAGCGTCACAATAAAAAATATGCATTGATGAGTTGTTGTAAGTATTCATTGACCGCTTCATTTCGAGCTTATCTAAGTCATGTAAAAAAACGTGATTAAAAGATAAAAACATTATCTCCAGGTTTACCTACAGGGGTCGAGTTTGAGCGTTAGTAACAGTGAAATGAAACAAATAAGTGGTACTCACATAAGGTAGCATGCTGTGGTATCCAGTCCATTGTGTAGGCGTTGTCTGGCACGGTGAGGTTCTGTGCCAGCATGCGCCGGTCCATCTTTATGAGCACTGTCTGGGGCAGTTCCGATAGCACGTTGAATATCCTAGACAATGTGTCGCTTGGGATCGTCTCGATCCTGGACATTGATCCAAAGCTCCAGTAGATTACGCCTTCTGTTGATGCGTCCAGCAGCTTTTGCATGTGCTACAAAATAAACTTAATTGTTATAGTTATGTTAACTTGCATTCTTTCGCTGACAATAATGCCTGATCAGCATAGAGGATCCTTTCCTCTCATAGTTGGCAATACCCCCAGTATTGCACGTATAGGATTCGATCAGTAGCATTCAGTTTTTTTTTCTATATTAAAAAGCCCTACTAACTACGTTTTCCCTGTAATTTGGCAAAATCAACATTACGAACACGTCTAAATGAATTATGTTGTGACACTATCTGTTGTCAGGAGGGTCTTAGGTCCTGGCTCGGAGCGATACGCGGCTCTCTATTGCTTTTTGAAATCTAGGTTAAAATGTCTTCTTGAATCGACAGACCTGTTCTATGAAATAGATGAATGACTTTGTTTGTACCTAGATGTATTACAGTTTCGCAATGTAATAAACATGAGCTTTCTCAAGCATCGTGCTGCAGTTGATAAGTTTATCTAAAATTTTACAGTTCATTTATTTGTGTTGTTTTTCTGACATCATTTTATAATTTCTTTGAAGATTTTAATTGCATCGATATTGATTCATTATTGTTGTTTTTTTATTATTGTTGTTTGGCTTTAATTAGTCGATACCTAAGTACCAGTTACCAGGGTGTTGATGGGTAGTCTGGGTTGGCACGTATCTCTTAATGAGACTTCAGTTTACATAATTGGCAACTATTTAACTTACAAGTAATACGTAATTAGGCTCTAAAATTCCTGTACCTACTACATACAATTATTTCTGTTGCTTATCGACTGTGCCACCGGAGTATCCTATTTTCCATACGTTTCCAAATTCTTACCCGATTAAGGCAAAGCCACGGAAGGCTTTTTGATAAAATACAATGTCTTGTGTCTTATTATATATTATAAAATTAATAAATCGGCCAGAACAAGGTCTATGCTACCGGATTAAAGCTTACAATGCAACAAGAGTCATAAGGTCACCACAATCTAACTATATAATTATTATAAACTATATTATATTATAAAACAATCACGTACACATTTGCTGACACGATTGTGAGAAACATAATGTAAACTAAGTATCAGATGATAATGTAAGTATGCATAGCGGCTAGCTAGAGGAAAAAGAAAAAGAAAAGAAAATTAGTTTATTTGGCAGGGTGTCTAACTAGCCAGGACACGCACGCCATCGGACCGAATGGGGTCTAAGTGCGGAAAACACGAGTCCCTACTCTACTCTCTACTGGCTTAGGTTTGAAGATATTACAAATATGGACATGCGAAGGTGGAAAACTCCTTAATCAACCATGTCTTTAAAAATTGCATAGGCACGCAACATGGTTGAGATAACTGTTGGCTATCCTATCCTTCGTAATCTTTACAAGTGTTGCAACTACGCGAACAATAACAATAATTGAGATAATTTTAGCGGACACGCGGTCTGACTGACCCAGTGACTTGCGTAAGATATGTGCGCCTACTGCATGCCGCTCGCCGATACGAACGATGATTAAAGTGCATTAGAGGTGATTTAATGTGCTGATCGATCACTAATAGCAATATCAGATGATTAATGAGCCAATTAACATTTGCTAAACATGCAAATGGTAGGTACTTACGCGAGATAGAACTGGAGAATCGTCCAAATGCAGCCCTCCCACTTCCACCAGAGCTGGTACTAGAGGCCTTACTTCGTTAATGCTAAAATGGCTGTTAGACAGAACCAAACTATAGTTCTGAGCCAGAGACTCCAGCTTTGGTCCGGGGCCAAATAACCGATCTGCTATGGCCTGGAAAAGAAAAAAGTTTCTTGATAACTATAATTAAAAACAGCTTAGGTATTTATTATTTTATAAAATATTCCAAAGGCGTACCAACCTGTGATGGAATTTGTGATTTGTATCTGTATAAAACCTTTGCGATGACCACCGCCATGGTGTTTGCAAATCTTTCCCATAGCGACATTCGTTGTCCGTACCCGACCATGTAGGACGGAACATAGGCAGTTGCGTCAGGGTTACCTAGCTGATCATTAACCCAGGGGAGTGGTACGCTGGATAGAAAGCCGACCACGGGGGCTCCATATTTCTTGCCGAGGGGGAGGAAACAGTCGCTCCCGAACACTTCAACTATGACTAGATCGAAGGTCTCTGTTGAGTTGAACAAGGCTTTAACGGCTGGTACTTTAGCAACGGTCTCACAGGCATCAACACATTCTTGCATAATCTGTTCCAAGTTCCGGATAAAGTCAGGTTTAATGGAATCATGTTGCATTGTTAGATTGTTGACGATTTCAGGTCTGGTCCCTGCGAGGCTTATTTGATGCACGTTCGGGAGAGGGTTTTTCTGAAATAAAAATTATTTGATCACAGCCTCTCATACCTATAATAATGCACGATTATAGATCACTACAGAATACAATCTAAGAACAAATGCCAAAGTGCCCTTCTGCTCCGACGATGAAAGAACCGATAAGCCCCTTTGGGGTAGATAAGGTGACGTTAGTTCCGTTGGACAAAATGGCGCTATTTCACATTTGTTTACAGTTTTGAGAGATGATTAATATTTCTACTACGAGCTAGCATTGCTCGTAATAGAAATATTAATAATCTTTTCTGAGAAAACATGCGCTACATCACCCGGTAGACTATAACGTGGCAAAATGATATCGTCCGTTGATAAAATACGACAGACGTTACGAGACACTAACGAGCAACAAAACATGATTATAAAATGATTAAGCTGCAGCGTAAAGTTTTTGCTTATCTATCCTATATACATATACCTATTTACAACTTCTTTTCAAAGATCCTAATATACTTACTCACTGTAACAGCAAAGTGGCGAAAAAAGTTGGATTGGAAGATCGAACTAGAGAGATCGAGAACCTACTCGTAGATTTTCGGTTGTCGACGCTATTTTGTCAAAATTATATTTCAATACCCCCAGAGGCCCTAGACAATGTGCCATTCAAGTAGCGAAAGGCGACTGTCGAAATGCCAAAATGTAGGGATTTGATCACGTGACATTTCGATAGCAGATGCTATCGAAATGTCACGTGATCAAATCCCTACATTTTGGCAGACACATAATCACACATGACAGATGTCAATCCCAACATTTTTGACATGTTGACAATCGCCTGGACTTCGCTAAGCTACCGCTGGCAGAATCTCACTTGTCTCTCTCGATTTAATGATTGTTATGCAGTGCGAGCAACATTGTAGTATTAGTTTCTCAGTAACTTGGTGTGAATGTCCATAGAACTCACTTCTTATTTCTTTATTTTGTTAGTGGAGGAGATTTGTAATTGGCTGACAGTCTTATTTACTGAGCCAGTCGATTCTGTAAACATGTCGAAGTGAAGGCTTGGGTGAATTGACAAAGGGTGCTGTCATTTCATCTTGATTACATATGGATTGACAGCAGTGGCGTAGCTATCGGAAGGCTAGACGGGGCAGTGCCCCAGAGCCCCCAAGCTCAGGGGGCCCCTCGGACTCTGACTTACGAACTATAAATTGGAAAAATTGTCAAGTTGTGTAGTGAAAATTTCTCCCACATTCGGAATATAAATAAAACAGATTCCCGGAACGCAACTTTAATAATCTTACTGTTCCATAAAATTGCTGTCACTTCTGCAGAAGCTGAAAGATCATTTAGCTAATTAAAAATTATAAAAAACTATTTGAGGAATACTAAGGCCAAGCTCGACTCCGACATTTATAACTAAAGTTAGGAAACGATTATAGATAAACTAAACTTCCGACTTTCATATAATACCTAGAGGAGATGCTTTATAGAGATATGTTTACCTTTGTATGTAGGTACATGACATCGCTAAATAAATTGTTTTTGATGTTATAAGTACAATAAAGCAAAATAAAAACTTTTTGATTTAGGGACTTCCTTAGTTTTATTCCTTAATACCTATATTAATTCATTTATCCAATTATTCATACTTAAACTCGCGTGTAGAACCAGGACATACGTATAGCTTTGCAACTTTAAAGTATTTAAAGTAACTACATATATGTAAGTACCTATATATTTTGACTTGATTTGATAAGATTTTTTCGGTATTCGTCGTGTTCCGAACTCGACGTACTCCCAGATTCGTCGTAAAACGTATGTCAAGTAGAGTAGCGTAAATCGGTCAAGAAAGTGGTGTAATTGGTTTAAAAATTTCTACTTAATTAGGATTCCGTACCTACCCAAAGGGTGCTCAACGGGACCCTATTAACGTGCCTCCGCTGTCTGTGTGTATGTCACAGGACTGTATTTTTTTTTTCGGTAACAGGTTTCTTTTGTTTTTCATAAAATAGTTTTAATTTGTTCATTAAAGTAAGTTATATTGGTTTTTAATTTTACTATGGAGTCAACGACGAACACGGAACAAGCGATTTTAAATAGTTTAGTTGGGGCCCTAGTTTATTTTTTGTCCCAGGTCCTTTGGTTACTTAGCTACGCCACTGATTGACAGCTTACTTCGTAATCACTTTTAGTCAGTAAGAGTCTGACACTCCCTCCCGCTCCATCTAGAGCGGAAGGGGTCTTTTGGTGATTTCCCATCCATAAAAAAAACCCATGCTCAATTGCTAAGTAATCTGCATGTAGATGGTCCCGAGACAAAAAAATCGGATAGGACGTATCAGGGACGCAGTCGCAATGGTGTAGGTACCTACGTGAAGCGTCTTGTGACCTTACAACAAAGACAGAAATCATCGTGCTGCTTAAAAAAAAAAGCTAGCAACATAATGCACTTATTAACATTCTATCTTCTAAATTGGTTTTTGCAAGAACTCCCAACGTACCGAAATGAAAGTAAGAAAGAAGTTTCACGTCAAAATATTGATAGTGTACTCATTACCTCCAAGAGTTTTTAATGCCCGTAACTTTTTTAAGTATCGGATTACGTAGGCTTTTTGTAAACATTTATTTTATCTCTGTCCCCGAATTAACCTACGCCGAATGAAGTTCGTACCTCGCGTAGAGTTCATCATTATTATTTTGAATGCACCCATATCTATTTGACCGTTAAGTCACACTTCACTTTGCCAATCATTATCGGAAAGTGCGTCGTCTGATCATTGACCTGTGCCATCATGATTACCTCATTATTCATCACAATCATCACTGGCAAAAAAATATTTGTAACACTAATTGGTGATTGAAATAGGAAGTTAGCGATTTTCAAGTGCTAAGCCCTCACGATGTGGGCAAATTCGTTCGCTCGGTTATGAGTTTTGAGCGAGCGAACATATTAGTTCCATATTAGAAAAAGTCAGTCGACCATTAGACAACATAGTTGCTATAACCGTTGCAGATTTTGTTTTCGTTGTTTCCAAGCGTATTGTTACGAGTAGTTGGGCCGGGAAAAAAATGCGGATAATATAGGAAATCAGTTTGGAAAACTTACTGACAAATATTAGTTTAGGTAGATCTAAAGACGAAAAAAATATGTTTTCACACCACCTGATCGAACACGTCAAATTATATTAAATGTCATGCATACCTAACCTAAAGTGAGTAATTATTGGCCGGGGGCACAGCCGGGCAATAATGTTGTAACGGATTTCATTATAACCCACCGGTCAATAATGTGATTTGAATTTGGAATCTCACCTGTCAGCTAAATTGGCGGTATATGACTTACAGCGCCCTCTAGTGGCAAAAGAAGGAATGATATACTCGATACCGATAATAACCACAGAAAAGTAACAAAAAGAAAAAGAAAATCGAATTGGTCGTGGTATACCGAGTGGATCGCAAAAAAGGCAATATTGCAAATCTTTGTGCTATAACTTTAAATTTAACAAAAAAAGTATCACTAATGTCGAGTGACGAAAGTGATTTTACTCTGCGATTCATTACAACCGAAGCTAATAATATTTCCAACAATTTACTGCCGGAAAAGTCAAAAGAAACTTATATGAAAGCCTAAAAAGATTTCCAAAAATGGAAAAGTACCAAAGGCGTCAAGTCCATTTCTGAACCGGTGCTTTTAGTGTATTTTCAGCATTTATTATGTACTAAGAAAATTTAATAAATACTTTGATTAGGTACTTCTTATTTTCTCACAGTAGGTGTGAAAAGTAGAGTCATCCTCGGGGATAAAAATATTTTGGCCTTGGGCGAGCTTTAATCCCTCGCTGCATTCAGGACTCTTGTCTTAACTCGTTCGCTTCGTTAGCTCGGGATTCAATATCGCGCCCGTGACATAGACACTGCTTTATCCCCTTGATGTATTTAAAGCTACTATTATCTGGCATCACAATTAAGTACCTACAGATAATTCGGCGTGACAATGAAATTCGTCTTTAGAAAATACTTAACTTGTCTAAACTCATCTTGAGTTATTTTTTGTATTGAGTTGTGTATTCTTAGTTTAAAGATCTTAAAGATCGGAAATTGAAGATGTGAAAATCTGTGTCAAAGAAAAGAAGACATTTCCCATTTCCATGGGAGAATTGTAACTATGCTGCAGAGCTGTAGCAGTTATATGCGCTCTATGCATCCGTAATCAGCACCATTCGAATCGCCTGCACTTGGCGACCTTTGTGCAGTCGTTCGGAGAAAAAACTTACTTTAGGAAAGATAATAATATGAGTACTTTTACAAGCTTGCAGTGAAAAGTATGTGTCACAATAAATATTCCGTACTTTTTTATATCAAACTGACCTGCCCCTAGAATAGAATAGAAGCCCTAGAATAGGACCTATTCTAGGGCTTCTATTCTATTCTAGGGGTAGTCCACATAAAAAACACTCATTTAATTTGTTTGTTTACTCACTCAAAACTACCACGATTTTTGTAAACGTAATAAATCCGCTTTAGTTAGGAAAGTTAAGTTGTTACCTTGATTTCATAAATCAAGGTAAGCGATGTCATCATCCTCTATTTGAGCCGGTTTCCGGAAAATGGAGTAGGGATTATATCGCCAATCTGTTGCCATTTTCCAGACACATCTAACAACCGTTTTGGTGAAAAACGAAGAGAAGAGAAGAAGGTCCAAAATATGGGCGATTTTTTTTCTTATTGAGGGCGTGATGATGTAATTAAGGCATTTTAAGAACTGCGATGTCACTGCGATGGAGATTCGCACATGTTGTATTACAAATAATAATTTAGTAAAAATGTAAAATAGAAACCCATTGAAAATAAAAAGTACAAAAATAACTGAACACAAAAAGGCGTGCTCATCGTGTACATGTGATACATACCAATGGGAAGTGCGTGACGACTGTGAGGTGGTGGTCCCTCCGCGCCAGAGCGTCCAGCAGACGCCCGTACATGGCGTGGTGGCTCTTGGTGTTGGTGGGCAACACGGCGAGCAGGCGAGCGGCCCGCGCCGCCGCCGCCCACACAAGAACCAGCCATAGCAGCCGCGGCCTCATCTCTCTGCTGCTCGTCTCGGTTTGCGAGGCCGTCTAGCCTGAAACCGCCGAACTCCGTACTGCTGATAAAGGCGCACGTCACCGCAGATAACAGGAGTCACGGGTATCTCCTAGCCGCCACCCGCGCTCCCCGCTCCACTCTCCCAGCTAAGGAAACTTTCCCCAGCTTTTTCGAGATTTCTCATTGCTAGTTCGATTTCCGGCGCAAGAGTCATCGTGAAGTTCGGTTGTTAGAAAATAGCACGAAATGATTTTGCTCTGTTGTTTAAAATGATAGAAGTGGAAAATGTGCAATTTCAGTGCATTAACGACTTAGTTACAGTGCGTGGGTGACGTGTATTTCATTAAACAGAGTTGCATTTGCGTGTGCATATAATTCACGGTACTTCCTTGAAAGTAACCGAAGTGAAAAATGCTTCAAAGGCTTGAGTAGTGACAACATACATATCAGAGCTCGTTGAATTTTGTGTGACGTACTAATAACATTTAATTTCCTGGGATTAATTGGCGTTCCTGCAACAACAAAAAATAAACATTAATTCATATGGTGCAACAAACCTTAAGTAGCGTCCTATTTGACCGTCAGTCAAGGTGAATCAAGCATTATTCGTGCGTGCATATTATATCATCGGACAAGTGAAATCGCCTATCGCAATGTAAATTTTCTGTCTCCATTCATAATGGAAGGAAAGAGAAGCAACAACTTATTCGGTCAACTAAAATAATCAGCACCGGAAAAAAGAATCTTTGTTATTCCATTTATATAGGTAAGAAAACAAGATTTCCTCAGATTTGACTACATTTGATTATTAACCTCAGACCAACAAAAAAGGTAGACAGCGCACCGCGAACATCAAAAGTGAAGCCACAAAACCGTGCTCCTTCAAGTAAATACACAAGCTCACCCACACACCTACACTAAAACCATGCTCATCGCTCTTAGTACTTCACGAGCCGTCGTCTAGAAAACATTAATAGAAAAATATAATTATGCCTTCCTGTTTAGTAAAAATTTGTAAAAACAATAGCAAATCACATAAAAAGTCTCACGGAATCACTTTTCACTTGTAAGTACTTAAAATAACATCGTTTTTATTATAAATTAACTATGAATTTTAGGTTACTTGGAACAAAAACGTCAACAAACGAAAGCAGTGACATTAAGTGTGAGGGTTGCCATAATACGATTTAATATTTTCCCATTCAAATATATATGATTTCTTTCTTCGAGTTAAATTCCTATTTTCTTTTTTTTAATATATGAAATATTTTAGATTTGAAGTTTTTCAACACATTTGCGAGAAAACAGTACAATAGGTAATGAAAAAAACTTTTAGTTTTTAGATAGTCAGAAAGTCGCAACAATCTTTGACGTTTGTAGTATAGCGCGAATTTGCAAATAGAACTACATCTTTCGTCTCATTTTCTCTTTAGTATTAAATTGAGACAAATGTATTGAGCAAAAGCGCTTCCAAGTAGGTTCAATCATTCAGCTTAATATTTTATTCTCGTACTTATTTATACTCCTATAAGAAAATTAAAAAAAAAACTGTAAAGGATACGTAAGGCGCTATTCAACGGAGTATGCGGTAAAATATGTACTAAAGTGAGATAACCTATTTTACCGCACGTTCCATTGTGTGGTGCGTCATATTTAACTTTCGAATAATATATACAGTCTTCGTAAATGCATTTTTTTGAGCAAATGTGCTGAGAAAGACTATTTGTTCATGATAAATAATATTTATTTTGTAAGCATGTTAAACATAACATTTACACGTTATTGTTTCGTTTGATATGTTTTATCTTGATATTACCTACTTTTTCTTTAGTCAGTGATTTTGTGATGGTGGTCTTTTTCAATTTATTAAAGTTGATTAAAAATGTAATTACCTTTTTTATTTTAAAACAATTTACATAATGACTTACGCTTGTTACGCTTCGACAACCTCTTAAAACTTAACCAGTTTACATAATTGAATGTAGGTATGTGTGATGTAAAAATTTGTTTTTTAGGTATAGATCTTTCTAAAAAACTAAGTTACAATACCATACTCAACAATATCTTACTTGTGCTGACTTGCACAATATTAGCTTAGCCATAAAATATTATTTCCCAAGTTATAGGGAAAAAAAATAAAAAATGGCAACCCTTCGAGACACACATAGATAAAAAGATGGCTTCATCTTTGATATTCGCAGTGCGCCGTCTACCTTTTTTTGTTGGTCTGAGTTATTAACTAAATAAAAATGTTTTTTTTTTTCTGAAAGAAAGAAAAAAGAAAGAGAGGGTAAAAACCTATTACTAAGACTCCGCCGCTGTCCGTCTGTCTGTCACCAGACTGTATCTCATGAACCGTGATAGCTAGACAGTTGAAATTTTCATAGATGATGTTTTTCAGTTGCCGCTATAACAACAAATACTAAAAACAGAATAAAATTAATATTTAAGTGGGGCTCCCATACAACAAACTTGATTTTTTTGTTTGTCGTAGATAATGGCACGGAACCCTTCGTGCGCGAGTCCGACTCGCACCTGGCCGGTTTTCTTTCTATTCGCTATAGGTACTTGTAGCAATTATTGATCCCGAAAATTCTAAATATTATTATAACACTTTTTTACGGTACGCAATTCCAAACAATACTTACCTACATACTTCGTTTCCGCAACTTCGTTCAAATAAGGCGCGGCGCCCACTATCGGTGGGCATCGGTGCGGCTCGGTATTATAGCTTGGGCGCCTTACGGCGGCTTCGGGCGCCTGAGGGCTGCTTGGGGCGGTTTCGAGCGCCTGATAGCTGCCTCGGCAGTCGTAAGCATACCTAAGGACGCCGAGGCTGATTTCGGGTAGCTTCGTCAAAACTAAGAATAGTTCGGGTGGCAGACACGTCGTAGAGCAGTCATAACGTTACGTGAAAACAGTTGTGCGTGTTTATTTATAATGGTGGATTGGGACTTATTTCTCATTGCTGAAAAATAAGGGATACTAATTGGAGCCTTAAGGCAAAAAAGGAAGATTTTGGGTTTTTATTTTTTATTTAGACATTCGTGAGCTTGCACATGAATAATCAACTTTTTTCTTGTCATCGTCAAATAAAACGAACCTATACTTACTTATGTGTAATTAATAAGGCTGTTGCCTTTTATTATCCTCTGCTTGCTCTGCTTGCCTGTGTTGCCAAGCTAATGAAGACGCGCGCGGTGAACGTTATGACTGTTCTGCGACGTGTCTGAGACGAAAATGCCACCCGATCTACCCGAAAACAGCCTCGGCGTCCTTAGGTATGCTTACGACTGCCGAGGCAGCCCGAAGCCGCCCGAAGCAGCTGTCAGGCGCCCAAAGCCGCATGAAGCTGCCCGAAGCCGCCGTAAGGCGCCTGAGCTGGACCGAGCCTCACCGATGCCCACCGATAGTGGGCGCCGCGCTTTAGATACCATTTTCTACCTTATTTTCTTCTCTCAGTCGAATTTGTGAAATCCGGATGGCTTTAGCACCTGTAACTTACCTGGTAACATGCTTGTTCAAATCGGCCATTTGCTCTGCTAAACATCTTGTCCTTGTTACTGGAAATAAGTGGGTTTACATTTGTCTAGTTGACTCTTCAGAAAAGCTCAAATGTTCTGAGACAGCCAGTCTGGGTTTCTCAGGAGTAGGTTTGCCGAAGACGCCAGGATGTTGGTCAATAATATAGCGTCTCACTTAGAAAAGAGACATTGGTCTCGGCAAAGGCGTTCGGTGCGGTTTAAGTGGATTTACTTCTGAGAAAGTTTCGAGACAGCTAGAAATCCGTACTGACGACAGTTTCATAAGTTTCCTTAGAAATCCATACCTATGCACTTCATAAAAAAAATATAACCAAATTAGCTCCCTATATTATCCTCTTGGTTCCTGAAAGCCATAGCGGGCAGGTGTTTAGCCCCATACTGGGACATGGGATATGCCTGCCTACACGCCAGGTGTAATTATAATTAGATACTTATAGTAGATAGTTGTATTTTTTCCGGCAGCTATATGTACTAACACTAGTTTCTAAGTTTTTTTTGTATAAGTACTAACCAATCAATGGACTCTATCTGACATATAAAGTTTTTTAAATTTTAAAATAATTATGGTTAATACGTCCTGGCCCCACTCTTTTACCCAACTACAAAACCGAAAGGAGGGTAATGATTTTAGCAGTCGTATAATATATAAGGTGTTATAAAAATATCTGCCAACCTCTTGAGGCGTCATTGTACCCATTATTATGAACAACTTTTACTATAGGATCAAACCTGAAATCGCGAAAAAAGAATCAGCTGGTCCCTACATTTATTTTCGTCTAACTCGTCAAACTGTAGGGACCAGCTGATTTTTTTTTCGCGATTTCAGGTTGGGTCCCATAGTAAAAGTTGTTCATAATTATGAGTACAATGACCCCTCAAGAGGTTGGCAGATAATTTTATAGCACCTTATATAATGCTCCCTCGTAACACCCATACCACTGCGCCCATTTAGATGATACATTATAGAAGAATAATGTATCAATCGATTCGTTATTATAGTTATTAAAAACCGGCCGAGTGCGAGTAGAACTCGAACCCCTTTTGCAACGAATCTCATTTTTAGGGTTCCGTACCCAAAGGGTAAAACGGGACCCTATTACTAAGACTCCACTGTCCGTCCGTCTGTCACCAGGCTGTATCTCATGAACCGTCATAGTTAGACAGTTGAAATTTTCACACATGATGTATTTCTGTTGCCGCTATAACAACAAATACTAAAAACAGAATAAAACAATTATTTAAGTGGGGCTCCCATACAACAAACGTGATTTTTTTGCCGTTTTATTTGATAATGGTATGGAACCCTTCGTGTTTTACTTTTTTCCTATTTTTCCTTATAGATTTTCGGGACCCTAAAAACAAAAGTATGTAAAAACTAAAGTGTGGTAGCATAGCATCTCATAACGGCATGCGAGTCGACTAAGGCCATAACCTGGACTATTTCTAATAGACAATTTACTTCAAATCAACACGATGATTAACCTACCTACTTATATCGATTACTTTGCAATCGTTTTCTGTAAAAATATGTTCTTATTTCATACTTTCCGAATGTCTCTTTTTCCATTATTTGGTATTCTATTTTTTTGTATATGACGCTCACGAGCATAGCGTAGCTATCGCAAGGTCCACGGGGACCACGGGGCCAATTTTTTTTTTGAATTGTCAAGTCGCATGGATTATCCGCGTACCTTTAGAGGTAGCGGAACAGAGAGTAAAGTCCCACATACCTCCATTGAAAAGGGAGGATCTTCCGACCAGACGGATATTGTATCTGGTGGGCAACTGCCCGAGAGTTGATATTCGGGCTTTTGCATATGTTCTAATCGCACGGTAAACTTTGATATCGCGATTTAGGATTTTGTCCAGTTAGTTCGCAGCTGTCGATATAGATGGCGCTGCGAGTCTCATTTGTTGATTTTTGTTGTGGCGGTATTAATGTCGCCTACATACCTACCTGTGTTTGAATAAGCGTTGCCGGATCCAGTATATTAAGTTACAGGTCAACGGTATAGCAATAGTGCGTTTATTTATATCACAAGGCCAGGTTTTCATGGCTGGTACTACATAAAAAAACCCATAAGATTTTATTTAGAACTTACAATTAACTTTAGAATAAACGCAAAACCTCTTAGGGGTCATTGTAATCAATAATCATCATTATGAACAACCTTTACTACGGGCCCTACCCCGAAATCGCGAAAATAAAATCAGCTGTTCAGTACCTAAGTACATTTTATCGAATTAGGCGCACATAAATAATATATGGGGCAGTCGATTTTTTTTGCGATTTCTTTGTTGGTTCCGTAGAGAAAGTGGTTCATAATGATGACCCCTTTTTTTTTTTTTTAGAGGATGGGAAATCATCAAATGACCCCTCCCGCTCTGGGTGGAGCGGCAGGGGGTGTCAGACTTTTACTGACTAAAACCCACCCTTAGTCCTCCTAGTGCCTTTCTTCCCAGGGCCGCGGTAACTCTTTCGAACATATTCCGCAACCCTGGCAGGGTGATGATGACCCCTTAAGAGGTATTGCGTTTATTCTGTTACACGTTGGATAGTAACAGTGTACACGTACAGCTGTATTCGTTTATAGGGTTCCGTTCCCAAAGGGTAAAAACGGGACCCTATTACTAAGACTCCGCTGTCCGTCTGTCTGTCTGTCACCAGGCTGTACCGTTATAGCTAGACACTTGAAATTTTCACAGATGATGTATTTCTGTTGCCGCTATATCAACAAATACTATAACCAGAATAAAATAAATATTTAAGTGGGGCTCCCATACAACAAACGTGTTTTTTTGCCGTTTTTTTTTGTAGATAATGGTACTGAACCCTTCGTGCGCGAGTCCGACTCGCACTTCGCCGTTTTTTATTGTTAATATATGGATCAAAATTGGTACGGACTAAGGAAGTTAGTGCAACATCAATGCAAGTAAGGGGGGGGGATCAATATTTTAGCATCGTAGTCCCGTTGACAGTCTATTTTACTAGCAAAAACCTCGAACCTCCAAAACTCCATTAAAATACGGCTCAATCGAAATTATGTTATGCTATCAAATATGGTGCAATACTATCGACCTGATGCTTTATCAGTATATTATTTTGCATCTTTTTAGTACTTATTCCCAATTAGCTACCGAACTTTTAATCCCAATATCTGTTTTATCAGACCTATAAGTAGGTATTGAAATTGAGATGTAAGACAAATCAAGTATAAGGTCAAATTGCAGTTCATTGATACGCTGAGTTCGATTCTTGAGAAATAATTAATCCCGATCACTCGCCAGCAGAGTGATTTATTAACTTACGTGTTTTATTATTACGTATGCATACGTGGTTTTCAAGTTTCACTGTTGCTGTTAAATTAACTGATGATAAGAATTTGTTGACAGCTTAACACAATATCTAGGGGCGCACGGTAGTGCCCCCGCCAAGACGAGACAACAGAAACGCAGGGCACTACCTATGGGCACACCACAATTGCGGTGTTAAGTCCCCTCTTTGAGGAGTGGCTAGAGAGGCGCCACGGCGTCCTCACCTTCCGCCTGATGCAGGTACTCACCGGACACGGTTGTTTGAGGTACCTGTTTCGGATTTGGCGGGAGGAAACGTCCGGGTGTTTTCATTGTGAGGATCGCCCGGAAGACACGGTGTCGCATACGGTGTAGGTCTGCCATGCTTTGGGGGAGCACCGCCGTGTCCTCGTCGAGGCGATCAGCGGCGGCGACCTCTCGCATCCGGACCTGGTTCAATCCATGGTCCGGAGCCAGGAGGTATGGAAAGCCGTCACCTCCTTCTGCGAAGCAGTTATGCTGGTGAAGGAGAAGGCGGGCTGCGTGAAGGAGAGACAACCCTCACGCCGGCCGCAACGTAAAAAGACGCCCCGGGCGTCGGGAGTCGCTGGGCGATTCTCGGCCACCTTAGGCGCGGGCCTGCGGACGGCGAGCGTTGGCTAGCTCGCCGTCCGATCGAAGCCAGGCCCGGGTCGACGGCGCGTTGTGTTCCACGCGCGCCTTTAAGATATGTCTGCATAGTAGACGGACGGGGCCCGTTAGGGTCAGAGCCTGCCAGGGTTGCGGATTTTGTTCGAAAGAGTTACCGCGGCCCTGGAACGCAAAAGGCGCTAGGGGTACCACGAATGGGTTTTAGTCAGTAAGCGTCTGACACTCCCTCGCGCTCCACCCAGAGCAGAAGGGGTCATTTGATGATTTCTCATCCATAAAAAAGGCACTCACTACCTACCTTTTCTCGAAGCGTTTCGTGTGGTAGAAAGTCCAAAAATAGAGTAGGTACTAGTCTTATTAAACATGGCAAGTTTCAAAGGTATAGTTATTATACTTTATAGATTATTAATTAAACGTTAAAAATTGGTATATAGAATATTGGTTACCTATTACAAATAAAAAAACCCGGCCAAGTGCGTGTCGGGCCACGTGCAATGAAGGGTTCCGTAATTGCTGGTAAAGTAAACCACTACCTAATATTAGTACGAATTTCACAGTACCTAAGAATACAAATACAAGTGCATGTAGGTCAGTTTCAGATTTTTTAACTTATCAAAAAGAAGAATTATTTTTAACGAATATTGTTTGTTCGGTGTATTTTTCCATGATATTTTATTTCAACGAAAATTTAAAAATCGTTTGCATGCTGCATGCATGGTGTATGGTTGTTTGCATGCTTCTTACAGGGAAATAAAAAACCGGCCAAGTGCGAGTCGCACGAAGGGTTCCGTACCATTATCATCAAAAAATCACGTTATTTGTATGGCTCCCATACAACAAACGTGATTTTTTTGCCGTGTTTTGCCACTTAAATATTTATTTTATTCTGTTTTTAGTATTTGTTGTTACAGCGGTAACAGAAATACCTCATCTGTAAAAATTTCAACTGTCTAATCACGGTTCATGAGATACAGCCTAGTGACAGACAGACAGACGGACAGCGGAGTCTTAGTAATGGGGTCCCGTTTTACCCTTGGGTACGGAACCCTAAAAACCACATGTTCACAATCAACTGTTTTCTGCAAGGTGATAGATGAGTCTTTTAATTATTTTTAAAACGAATCGCCATCAGAAATGAGCTGCTACCAGAATAGTAGATTAGGAGCCTATTTGGTCTGTGAGATTAGGTTATCGCATTATTTTTGTGAACGCGGTGTTGTAATTTTATAGGAGGGGTATGCATTTTATCAAATGTATGAATTGAAACTGTCACTCGATAAAATTTTATTCTTGGTAATAAGTTTTATATTTTATTTTTTGCTGTTCGGGAAACTTACAGCTAATATAAACAATGTTCCCAAACGATATTGATTTGAAGGCCATTTATAAGTTTCCGCATTTACACACTTCAGAACAGTCGATATTTGATTTGTTATTCTATGAAATGATAATATGAGAAAAATTTAATGTGAAACGACATTCTATAAAACAACGTACAACCGTTTTTGATGGGATATCATTTCTTTTTGTATGTTACATACTTGTCGTAGTTTTTAGTACTTATTACGTTTATTTTCTTTTCCCTTTTTTTTAGGTTATACAACCTATGTTGCTTACACATCAGCAGTGATTTTTTTCATATACTCTATCTTTGACTCTTTTCCTAATGGGCTTATTGGTCACAATTGGCGATAAATCAGAGCGATACTTGGCTCAGCCGGTTACATTCGACTATAGCCGACTGTTTTGCTTTAATACTACCAAAGTCAAAATGTATGATATTATGAACACTTTTCAAATTATTCACTCTGGAAAGCGTAATGGGTAATTCTCGAAATGTGCTGATGTGTTACGAATTTTTTGGGGTCTGTAGTCAACAAGGAACCCTTATAGTTCCGCCATGTCCGCCTGTCTTTCCGCGGATTAGCTCAGAGACGAGTATGCGTATTAATCACGTCGACAAAGTGGTATAAGTAATAAAATCGTGAATAATTTTTTGAATGGTAGTTACCTACCTCCCCTAGGTGTGGGGTGTCGTTGGTCGTTTAAAAATGTTGAGGTTATGCGAAATCCTTACCTTACCTTTAAAGAGCTAATTTTTGTTAAAGTCAGGCCCCTTCCCCCTCTGCCAGCTAAAAAAAGAATCATTGTCGAGTTTTAGCGAGACAAACGAACAACAATTCATTTTTATATATATAGATTGTACAATATAAATAAAATAAAATACTGGTATTCAGCTGAATCCGGTTTGACAGGGAGCCGACCCCAATATAGTTGGGAAAAGGCTAGGCAGATGATGATGATAGATTGTAGAATGTGTAACCTGCTACTATAGGTGAACTGTTGCAACTTCCCTATTTGGGCTGCTTAACTCAGGCAGAAAAAAAACATGCAATAACAAAATGCTCTATGTCCATATAGCGTCTTTTACAATGTAAGACCCCCTTACTGCCTCCTCCGCTGTACTCGCTATCTTTTAAGAAGGGCATGCAATTATCCGATCCATTTTACTATCCGGATATTCCGGAAACTACAAATACGCTATCCGGATTTTTGCGTATAATCCGGATATTTCGGATATCATGGTAAAATGTAATTAAACGAATATAATCAATCAATAATTTTTATTTCCATTTCAATTAGTATCAGTATCAGTCAGATTTCTTTGATTTTTTTTTTTGATAATTGTTCCTTAATGTATATTATCTACCCAACATGACCCTTAAATATGACCACACCTTTCTGGAACACCCTGTATATCTCGAGAACTGTTTAGCACCTGTTAGGCAGATTTTAATTCAAATTGTTTATTGAGTTTTTTTTAATTGTTTCTTAGGCGACGAACGAGAGATACGATCGATTCGAAACGAGAGATTTGGTCGATTTGATGTTTTGCTCGTCTCGCCTTAAACTTTTGACAGCCACGGTATTCTACAGAAACTAAACATTTTCGTGCTCTATATTAGCCGAAAATTATCTAACCTAATATAATAAGTACCTACATATACACAGAAATGCTAGCGTGAGGCACCGAGCACGCCGACGAGTTTCAGGTTATGGCGATCAGAAGGTTAATAGGTGCTGGACAGTTCAGAGATTTTTATGGAAAAGTTTTGTTGTTTGGTTTAGTAAGTTGAACATAGTGTTTTTACGCAATGAACGCAATTGTTTTAGTTACGAGGTGCAGGTGGAGGCGGAAGGCCGTCGACGCGGGCTGGGACAGCGCGTGCTTATCGTACTAGAGAAGCTCGCTACCGCAACGCGCATGCGCTGCGTGCGACTCACTGCGCTCACGCATAACCCCTCCGCCTCTGCTTTTTTTAGAGCTTGCGGGTAAGGAACTTTACAAATAAAGGAAGGTCATACAAAAATAGGTCTACAGGGATGAATAGGAGGTTTACACGAGTCGATTAATGCCACACGGCTAGGCCGCACGTCGAAATCGTTCGTTTCAATGACAATTCGACTAGGCCGCTAGTGAATAAAATCACAAACTCCTAAGTTGGGTGTAATCCGACTTTTGCCGTGCGGTGACAAGCCGCATGCGGCGAGTGACTGAAATGGACCGTGTAAATGGTCAAATGCAGGCGATCCATCTCAGCGCCACCCGTATGAGTTAACTTCGAACTATTTCGATGCCGGTACGTAAAATACCCGCTCTGCTCAACATTTTCTTGGAAAATGCGAACAAGTCGCGTGCGATTTTTGTCGACCAGTGCAAATGGGGTGGCAATTCGATTTGTACAAGCGATGCGACTGGTAATTTGCCGCACAGCTAAAATCGACCCGTGTAAACCCGTTACCGAATGTTGATTGTACCCTTTACTATAATTCGAGCACCTGCAGGGATATTTTTAATCTTGTTATTACTGTTGTCTTGTTCTTGTTGTTTTCAAGTCCATTGATTAACGCGTCCCGCATTTGAAACCCACAACCTTGAGTAGATTAGCAAGTACTAAGTTAATTTGCACCTTGTAGAAGCGTGTATTCCTATTAAATTTGATTTTCATGAAGGTTTCAAAGATTAAACTGTCACAGTCATTTATGTGACAGTTTAAACTTTAAAACCTTTTTGTGACTTCTAAGTAAATAATATCCCTGTTTATTAGCCACATAAAGAAATAAATTATAGAGTACTAGACCTTGTCGTTTAACGATACCAACAATATCCCTGACTGTTCATTAGCCACATAATGAAATAAATTATAGACGACTAGACCTTGCCGTTTAACGATATAAACAATATCCCTGACTGTTTATTAGCCACATAAAGAAAGAAATTATGGAGGACTAGACCTTGTCGTTTAACGATATAAACAATATCCCTGACTGTTTATTAGCCACATAAAGCAATTATAGACGACTAGACCTTGTCGTTTTACGACTTGCAAGTAAAATTGAACATTTAGGCGAAAAACAAATTCTCTGACTGTTTATTAGCCACTTGAAAATATATTAGTGTGCCTTTTTATCATCAACAGGTACAGTTTAGACGAGACGAGTCCATCGAAGGATGAGGCAGCCCATTACGAAATCCTAAGCAAGTCGACAGACATCCAAGAAGATGGTACAACTCCCGAAGAGAAATGTCCTCTGAGCGAGGGCATGCGCGCGGTACAAGTGGCCAATTCCCAATGACCTTTAATTGAACATTATCTAGTGACCTCTAGAATATTTTCCAAAAATAATTAATTGATGTCGTTAGTGTGTTATCTAGAATTCTAGGAAGTAGCTATAAAGTAACAATTCCCCGAAGCATGTTGTGTAATTGTCATAAGTTTACAAAAGACTGGTATAAAGATATTATTTTGCATAGCAATAAGTTATTCTAAATGAAATTCTAGAGAATAGTGCTCGAATTGTAGTGACCAATAGAATCGAACCATAGTATAAGCACAGTCGGTCAAATAAATCTGTTTAATGGACAATCATACTCGAAGATTGTTTTGTATCATTAAAGTTAATTATGGAATATTAAAATTAGTTAAGTGAAATATATCACAGTATTATATTTTCGTAACACATAAATTCGGCAGACTTCTAGAGATGCTTACCTCAATAACAAATATTTTTATAATATAAAACGTTCTTACGCATACCATTTTTATTGATTTGAATATTGAATCTAGTTAAGATTCAATATTAAAATCAAGCAATAAATATATGCCTTAATCATTTATATTATTATCTACAATAATTTAACAAGTATATAAGCCAAATTAGTGAACAGTTCGAGCCGTATACAGTCAACTGCAGGGCAACAAACTTTTAGACTTCCAATCACGTCGTTTTTGTCTGAAGTACTATAGTTTAGTACAGAAAATATCCTAGTTCGCAGCTGTAACTACAGGGTGACCGGTTATTAAATAGAATAGAATAGAAAACATTTATTCGTTACAGACACAACACAACAGCAACAACCACATGTTATAAAAAATAAAAGAAAACAATAACGAAGTATGCACAATAAAATGGTGCTGAGTGTGTCCATACCGAAAGCGTTACCATCTGATTTGCGGGGCGTCAGACACCCAGCGCTGGTTTTCAGTTGGTACCCCGCAGTGACACACGGACATGGGTAAATAAACTAAATACATACTTGAATAATGATAATAATTAGAAGTAATGTTTCATAATAAAAAAATAAATAAATAATGTAAAAGAATGTTTCTTTTTTTTAACTATCCAGAGATATTTTTTATATATCTACATAATAAAATAATGCGGGCCGTTCGACGCGGGCACGCATTATCGAGTAGCCGCAAAACGCCAGTAAGGCTGCGTTTCCACCAGAGATGTGCGAGGATGCCTAGCGAGGGATATGTTTGTTAAGAACCAATAGAATCGCTTGCGCTGAGCTAGGCTAGGTAAATGAAGCAATTCTATTGGTTCTTAACAAACATATCCCTCGCTAGGCATCCTCGCACATCTCTGGTGGAAAGGCAGCCTAAAGGAAATGTGCCTTCCATAAAATATTCCTATACCTACGCAAGTAAATTAATTTTTCTAACGACCTTACCAACAGTCAGAGTATATAGTGTAATTGAATGCGTTTTTTGAAATCGGTTGTCCTAGACCTGGAGGAAAAATCAGTTTACTATCCAGAGTGGAGTAGATTTCTCACGACTTGCAGTTTTTGATCGAGAGGCAGAAAATTTCCAATAAATTGTAAAAACTTCGGATAACTCAAAAACTACATAATGTGAACCTCAAGTTTTTGGGGTAAAATGGTTGCAATTTAGGCATTTCAAGGAACTCCCTCAATTACCAGTCCCCCTGTATAGGCCTGCTGTGTAAGACAAAATAATGTTTGTTTCTTGCTTGTTTTTTTATTTAATAATTGCTCTTCTGATAGTTCATTCTGATCCAGGTTATTTTTTACTTGCATTGTGCACAAGGATCATTTTTCAGAATTTGTCGGCGGCTGAAAATGTTTCATATGCACAGTAAAAATAATGTACCTACTGATTTAAAAATGAACTTTTCGTCACATGACTGCACTCAGAAATACAAGCTTTTATGTATTTATGATTAAAAGTATCCTGTGGCTTATTTCGGGTCTACCCGTCTACCATGTTTCATGCATATCGATACCTGAAGTATCAGTTTACGCAAGGAACATTTATTCAAAATGCCAAAATATACCTTACAGCAATTAACAGTAAGTGGCATTTACCAATAATTCAGAAATGACCCTTACGTTATTTGACAATTCTTCTGGCATCGATATCCGTTAGGTCGTTAATACGTGAAGAGTTATCAAACAGACAGAAAGAGTTACTTTCGCATTAATAATATTATAAACGCGAAAAATAAAATATTATCTAAGTATGGAATACATGGATCAAATAAAATGTATATAACTCTTAACTCATCACACCCGCGTAATTTGTGACGTTATTAAATTTTACCTTCAACGATCTCACTGATCGTTAACGCACGCCATGTACGCTAATGGTAGAGAATTATTTTAATAAACACTTAAACAGCAGTAATAATGAAATAAGTATTGAATATTGTGAAACATTTTTAGAAATAAGTAAGTACTTACAGATCTTTGGATGAAATTCTGTTGTTTATTTTTTGTATTTATTCATTCATCATTTTGCGATCGATCTTTCCCTAATCAGGATTACTTAAAATTTACTGTCACCGGTCGCCGGTCAATTTACTAAACTCACGGCTAGGGCATACAATATCCGTCCCTTTTTTACTATCCGGATACTACCAAAACCCTATCCGGATATTACGAATATCATCGTAAAAAGTATATTAAACGGAAATAATCAATCAATAATTTTGACTTTGGACTTGGAAAAGCATTACTTACTATTTATCGAACTGGCGGCGCAGGTGGTGCGCGAGACGCGGCCACCGAACGTGAACGAATCATTGCCGAGAATAGCCGAACTGGGAATGCTAACAAGGAGCGAGCCTGCGAGAAATGAGGAACCATATCATACCCCGTGGCTCTGACGCGCGGTCGTATCGGCTGCTTTCGCAATCCTACTAATATTATAAACTAGCTGTCTCCCGCGGCTTATCCCGTCAACTGGCTACCTACCTATCCTCCACCTACCCTACTATACCTACCCTACGCCTACTCTACACCTACCCTACACCTACCATACACCTACTCTTCACCTACCATACACCTACCCTTCACCTACCCTACACCTACCCTAACCAGCCCAAAAAATACTATGACATGTTTTAGTCTCCTGGTACTTGTGAATCTGAAGTAGGTACTAAGGCAGCAGCGGCTCTGAATTTCTACTTCCTCCTCAGTCTTCATCAAACCATGCCACTTACCGGGATAAAAAGTAGCCTATCGGCCGAATACTAAAACGCCACTCAAATATTTAAGGGCTGCTTAAACGTTTGAGCAGCTCCTTAACTTTAATTTCGTATACCCAAACGTCTTTTTTGAGTATCTGTTATATATGTCTCACTAGCTTCTACCAGCTGCGGCTTCGCCCGCGTGAATATCGGAAATAGCAAGGTTTTCTGATTTGTATTGTAAATTTTTTACTCAGGAAATACCCACCCTACACCTACCCTACACCTACCCTATACCTACTCTACACCTACCTTACACCTACCCTACACCTACCTTACACCTACCCTACACCTGCCCCACACCTACCCTACACATACCTTACACCTACCCTACAGTTTCCCTACACCTACCCCACACCTACCCTACACATACCTTACACCTACCCTACAGTTTCCCTACACATACCCTACACCTAACCTACACCTACCCTACCTACATAATTACACCAGCCCAAAAATACTATGACATCTTTCTGGTCTCCTGGTACTTGATGTTTCTGGTCTCCTGGTACTTGTGAATCTGAAGTACTAAGGCAGCAGCGGCTCTGAGTTTCCACTTCCTCCTCAGTCTCCATTAATCCATGCCACTTACCGGGATAAAAAGTAGCCTATTTTTTATTCCAGGATATGAACTACATGTGTGCCAAATTTCATCCAAATCCCTTCAGCCGTTTTTGCCTGATTGTTACACAAACATACAAACTTTCACCTTTATAATATTAGTAGGATTCCAGGATATGAACTACTAGCTTCTACCAGCTGCGGCTTCGCCCGCGTGAATATCGGAAATAGCAAGGTTTCCTGATTTGTATTGTAAATTTTTTACTCAGGAAACACCCACTCTACACCTACCCTACACCTACTTTGCACCTGCCCTACACCTACCCTACACCTACCCTACCTACATAATTATACCAGCCCAAAAATACTATGACATGTTTCTGGTCTCCTGGTACTTGATGTTTCTGGTATCCTGGTACTTGAAAATCTGAAGTACTAAGGCAGCAGCGGCTTTGAGTTTCCACTTCCTCCTCAGTCTCCATTAATCCATGCCACTTACCGGGATAAAAAGTAGCCTATTTTTTATTCCAGGTTATGAACTACATGTGTGCCAAATTTCATCCAAATCCCTTCAGCCGTTTTTGCCTGATTGTTACACAAACATACAAACATTCACCTTTATAATATTAGTAGGATAGGTGTGCCTTTCATCCATATCTCCCTTCAGCCGTTTTTGGCCGATTGTTACACAAACATACAAACATTCACATCCTACTAATATTATAAAGGTGAAAGTTTGTATGTTTTGATTCACAAGTACCAGGAGACCAGAAACATCAAGTACCAGGAGACCAGAAACATGTCATAGTATTTTTGGGCTGGTATAATAATTTAGGTAGGATAGGTGTAAGGAAGGTGTAGGGTAGGTGTAGGGTGGGTGTTTCCTGAGTAAAAAAAATACAATACAAATCAGAAAACCTTGCTATTTCTGATATTCACGCGGGCAAAGCCGCAGCTGGTAGAAGCTAGTCCTACTAATATTATAAAGATGAAAGTTTGTATGTTTGTATATTTGTATGTTTGTGTAACAATCAGGCAAAAACGGCTGAAGGGATTTGAGTGAAATTTGGCACACATGTAGATCCTGGAATAAAAAATAAGCTACTTTATATCCCGGTAAGTGTAATGGATTAATGAAGACTGAGGAGGAAGTGGAACTTCAGAGCCGCTGCTACCTTAGTACCTACTACAGATTCACAAGTACCAAGAGACCAGAAACATGTCGAAGTATTTCCGGGGCTGGGAATGTGAGCGGTAAAGATTCCCAAGTACCAGGAGACCAAAAACATGTAGAAATATTTCCGGGCCTGGAATTGTTGTGAGTGGAAAAACTAATCAATTACTAAGATATCAGAATCATGAAGGTGTAGGTATTTGGAAAATAGACATTTATTTAAGAAAATAACTTAAATTAAAAATACACGAAACTTACAACAAACAAAAAACATAGAATCAAAAAATTCGTCCTCAACGCTGTCAGCTGGTAATGTGCCCAAGAGACTGGCGGCATTGCCACGTTGAATGGCAATGCTTAGTCTCTGCCCAAAGTAAAAGCCAGCTCTTGGGTCACGGGAAGTGTTAACTAGCCGTCTCGAAATCGCAAGAGTGTCGACACAGGTTGCGTCCCACGCTAAAGGCCTACCCATCTTCCATGGAAACAAAGACATTCCGTCCGGTCTTTTGCCATCGTCACGAACCAAGCCATTGGGTTCTAATACGGCTGGAACACCGACGGCGACGGTGACGAGAGCTCGTCGGATAATGTCTTTTAAATTGGCGTGTCGGGCAAAACGGCCCGCACTGCATTTGGAAATGGAAAAACAGTTATAATACATTATGTATTAACTGTTTTTGCATATTAATGAAAACGGCTGATTAAAATAGTATCCATATATTTTCCATAATTTATATCATGTCACGTATATCACAGTAAATTGTGGGTCAGTAATAAGTTAGTAATATTCTAAAGACCAGCTACTTATTATGTAAGTCCTTCAGTCTTCAACAGTTTCGATATCGAGCAGCTCATCCCTATCTTCATCAGTCGATACGCTCCAGGACGAAACGCTCAAGTTACTTCTCTCTCTTTCATACAGTGATGCTCTTTCTCCTACACTTTGCTCCAGGGTAAGATTAAAAGGATGCCTGGGTATATCACTGCTTGATGTCCAAGAACAGGGAGAGATCAGTGAAACATGAGCCGATGTGGTTGCAGGGAGCGTTACGGCTACCGGGGGAGCGATGTTGCCACATTTCTCTCTTCTTTCTCTAGCTCTTCGGTTTTGAAACCAAATCTTTATCTGAGAACAATAGACAAAGTTTTATTCACTATAATTAAGTAGGTAATGCAATAGGTAGTTAAGTCAAACTTTCTTATATTGACAATTTTTGTGGAATAGTTTTCACAAACTAGCGTCATACTAATTAACATTTTAATTATAGCAGGTTATTTTACATAGGTACAATAGCATCACGAGTCGTGAGAATTAGATAAAAACTTTAATTAAGTACCTATGTAAATAGCACATACGTTAGGTTAAGGCACTTAGTTCCCATGAAGAGTCGGCTTTAATGCTGCATATTAACATAGTTAAGTGGAACGCATTAATTTAGGACAACAAAAATATGAACGTAGTGCAATTATCCACTCAATATTGTCAGTGCTAAGTCCTAAATAAAACTAAAACGAACCAAGCAATGAGCTTTTTTCAAATCATAACATCGCGCCTGTATTCCCCAAAAGAACAGAAATTACATTTTATCAAACGTTTATTACATCAATCAGTACTTACCTAAGTCTTACACACATGTGCCTTTATAAGATGCCTATTATTAAGTATATGTAGGTAATTATTATGTGTGAGTGGTTTCTAATAAATCTATTCAACATTATATGCCCATATACTACACGTACTTATTTGTTGTTTCAGTTTTTCTTGGCACTCACAGACTTGGGAATAACTAAACAAATCAATGAATCTAAACTAGCGCACGCAATGAGGAAAACCAAGCAGTTTTACTAGCCAAGTAGATATTGTTTTAAACGGAGTGCAGTATTCTGCGGCTAACTCTTTCAGAGGAATTCAACTCACCAGCATATTCAGAGGAGTTGCGTGACGTAAAAATACTGTTATTATACTGATACCTAGTTAGTAGTTAGTGTTAACCCGGCTTTTTTTTTTTTTTTATAGGATGGGAAATCATCAAATGACCCCTCCCGCTCCTGGGTGGAGCGGCAGGGAGTGTCAGACTTTTGCTGACTAAAACCCACCCTTTAGTCCTCCTAGTGCCTTTCTTCCCAGGGCCGCGGTAACTCTTTCGAACAAATCCGCAACCCTGGGACCCGGCTTGAATTAGCTTGAAATCGGTGTACTCTAGAAGTCACCAGTTGAAAAGTCAGAATCTAATAAATAGGTTAGGGCATTCACTCTATCATGACCAAGATATTCAAGGAAGTTGAGTACCTAATGTTAATAATATGACTTATTATGAGTTATGTACTAAGTGTTTATTTGGTTTGTGTGCACTTGGATAAGTGATGATTATTTTGCAAATACCTATAGGTTAAAAATAATACGTTAACACGTCAATTTCTTGTGCCAAAATAAACTAGATGAGGCCGGTATTTGCTAGCTGTTCTCTGAAAAAAAAAACAAACCCAGAGTTGAAATGAGTGTTTCGCGGAAGTCAGAAGTCCGAATCGAATGCAATCCAACAAGTAGATTGGCCACTCACCCGATCGTCACGTAGCTGCAAGGCAGCAGCGAGCGCGCGCAAGGCCGGCGGCGCGAGGTACGGCGCGCGCGCATAGGCGGCCTCCAGCGCCGCCGCCTGCGCCGCCGTGAACGGCACCCGAGCATGCCGACCCGACCGGCGAGCGCGACCACCGCCACTGCTCACTGCACCTGCCGCAAAAACTGAACGGTTAAACCTGAGATGCTTTGGGTTTTTTAATCGCAAAGACTAAATCGGTTTGTCCGTTTGAGAGATAGTTACGATGCCACAGACAAACAGACAGATACACACGTCAAACACCCATCTTTTTTATCAGCGATTATAAATACCACTGCCACAGTGTCATACCTACATACATCATCAAAGACACACGCCATAGATCGGTCCTGTGCTTCTTGCATCCAGCTGATTGCGGCGGCCGTCGTGAGAGCATCGGTCTACCTTACAAAGCTTCTTCCTACACTTGGTGTAGGTACTAAATTGTAAATACCTACACATAGCGTTTCTGTTTCTGGATCCCCTTTCGAAAGGCATTCCTATTTCGATTTTGACATTTTAGCGCTGGCACTGAGAAATTCGCGTCGGACGAGTAATAGTGGAAGTAGTCATGTTATGAAGTCACCGCTTTTCAACTTGTAATCGCTTATCTCAGGCTTGCATACCGTCATTTCAATAGACGAAAATTACTGTATAAATATAAAATGGCGAAGGTTTGTTATAATTTTTTTCACCATTCGTACAGGAAATTACCAATCGAAGGATAAAGAATACGAAGTAGGTAAATCACTTCCTATAATTGCTACATTGCGAACAGAATGTTAATCTAGATTAATTGACTTAGATGGACAATAGTTTGCAAAACTGTTGATAGTAGTTCAGCTTCAATTTCCATTTCAATCAAATGCTTACGTGGTAACCGAGGCGGTCTGTACCGAGTGCAGCACAACCAATCCGGAACTTTTACATGCTCGCTTCTTCTTCTACTGTCACTACTCAAAATCCGCTCTATACTGAAATCAGAGCCACACTTCGCACTTGACTGCACCGGTGAGGTATCCATGACCAACGGTCACTCGATCTGAACACAACTAAATGTATTCCTTTATCTGCTACCCTTAAAATATTTCAGGCACAATAGGAGGAGGGTTTTGGATAAGCCACGCCTTCCATTTAGGGGATGAATGGGATGTTATCAGTGACCACAATCTAAGGGTCCTATGGGTTGTACGCACCAATGGGCTCACGAGTGTTGTGACAGTTCATTCATACGGTTCGCAAATTGAATGGTAAAGAGATACTGTTTGCACACAAAAGGATGATATTACTTTAAGGGTTTGTGGGAAAATTAATTTGTATTTCTATTATATTTCCTTTGTTGGAGATTAATCGACTTGTAATGTGATATCTTAACGTAAGTATAATAGCTGATTAAAAATGTATTAATGTTATGAACCTAATACCTACATTGTTTGCTTTTCGATTTCTGGTGATGAGGTTTTTAGAACACTTGGCCGTGTGTGTGCCGTTGAAGATGTAGGTATACAGGGTGAATGTTTTAAGTGTGCGTGGATGGTCAAATCCGAAACCATTAGGACACTCATAGCAGCCCGATTTTGATAATAACTAAAACTGCATCATTGGATTTTTGAATAATCGGTACCTATTCCAAACCAAGAATCAAACCTAAAAGATTTTGAAAAACAAAAAGCACAGTATTAACGAGCGTTTACGCCTTACGGCTTTTCATACAAAGTCTTCAAGATTTATTTTTCGAAATGACTGATCCTATTTTACTGGAACTTTGTATGCATACGCTAGATATCCAGGTCTAAATAGTTAGTAGAGAACATTTTCAAAAAATAGTTCATGGGGAAAGAGTGATTTTTCACTTTCTATAGAAATAGCGTAACTTAACAACGAAACTTCAATAAATGATAGCAAATCTCCCGAGATTGCTGAAATCGCATGTCTGTTTATTGTTTAGGTACCTACTTACACCAGTGAAGGGGTACGCAGATGTGTACAAGTCAACCATGGGTTTTGGAGGGATCTATACGGGCATAACTTCAGTTTTTATAATAAACCGATCGTGATGATTCTTTTTGCGTTGGGTTTAGTTAAAACTAAACACCACTAAAAAGTGAAAATTAAAAATGGGCCTTGTCAAACATTTTAGGGCCAAGATCTACGTCAACTCTGCACAGTGTCGTCCCTTTAAACTTGTGCACAGCCCGACATAATGTCAGTGGTAGCATACGCCGCTAGATTTTTCCTAGACCCCGTAGCAACAGTTTCTACCACGAGTCATGCACTCGCACATCGTCACAGGGTTACCAGCGATGGTCATCCGTCACTGGGTTCTCCCTTGAACAATCGTTCAGGACGAATTGTACCATCTGCAAACGAGTCGAATCGCCACCAAGGTGTTAGCAAATGAGACTATTTGATCGGGGATGGTATCCAACTGAGGCAACGTGGTGGATTTCAGTGGGATTTCCATCGCTAACTTTCCTCCAGTCGGTGATCAATTTTCTTAGTTCGTTGAGGTTTACAGTCTTGAGTTTATATCAACAATATCGGGACTGTGATTGGGATCGTGAGGGAATTCAGCAGGACACATCGGAGCCATGATGTCAAAGTTTAGTTTTGCACAAAGGTTAAATTATATACGACCCTGCCTCTAGCTTTGTTCGTTCCATGCGGGATGTTTGGCATAGAGATCGCCCATATAACAGAGTCATCCATGGGATGGTACTGTCTGTCATGGGAAACGAAGCCAGGGGCGTGGTACGGTTCCGGGATGCGCGGTGCATTTCCTTGCATAACCCGATTGGCTAAACTGTATTTGCGGCCTACTGGAATACAAAGTCCTACCTACCTAATTAATTTTCATTAAGACGCTGGAGAGCGATCGGACTGCTTTGATTTGACCGACAAGCATCATGTCGTATACTTGCCCACCTCTCGATTTGTGTAAGTCGTGGCACGGCGGAGACGAGAACATTTTGGGCTAAGAGTTCATTTAGACCTTAAGGATCCTCCTTCGGGATGCGTTTAATCACCACTCATGGCCTAAAATACGCTTATTTTCCGGTAAGGAAACAAAATATTCCTTTCATGCACTATCCATCTAGTATTACTTTATTTTGTGTCACTAAGAAAGATGCAAGCTTTGAAACGAACATTACTAAATTATTAGTGAATGAACGGATGTCAAATACTACTGATGTATATTTTTGTAATCTACAAAGCACGGTCTAGACGATGATAGTATCCCTACGTAGTTAAATATTCATGAAAAAAAATATGTCCGTTTTTATTCATGAATCACGGCTACCTTATTTTCGTAATGTTCACTAGCCTATGTTACCCGGGATAATGTAACGCTTCTAACGATACCACATACATCGAAATCAGCCAAGCCGTTTAGCAGTTATGGTAGAATAAAGAAACTAACAAACATACATGTCCGACATACAATATATTCATTCTTGTATGTAAGTACCTATGTTTGTGAGTTTCTTGAGTCGTGTAAAAACATGGTTGACTTGTACCTACACATGCGTATTCCTTCACAGCGTACCGGCGTGATGTTATGTTATGAACTGGTGCAAACAATAAAACAAACATGCGATTTCAGCAATCCGTAGAGATTTGCCATCATTTATTGAAGAGTTCCTTTGCCTACCTCCGAAGTTTTTCATCGGATCTTCACCAAATTGAAATGGGACCAGTCCGGGAAAATACTCTTTCAAACAAAAAAGAATCATCCAATCCGTTAACAGTTGGCGAAAATATAAACACATAAAAAATAAAATTTTGCTACAATTTTCCCACATATGACAAAAAAAAACAGGCGAATTGAGTGAGAACCTCATGTTTTTTTTAAAAAAGAGATGTCTAAAAAACTAATAGATCAGTAAGTACCTACCTGGCTGCTATAAGTTGAAGACAAAGAAGAGAGAGATAAGTTGAAGACTGGGACAAAGGAAGATGTAATAAAAGACTAGGTAGATATTATTATTTTGGAATGTTGTCCTCTAGTGACTTGTAGAACAATTCGACATCCTGAAACCCTGTTGTCAGGAACTTAATAAGGAAAAGTACGATAGATAGCATAGTCTTTATTTTCGGCTTTCTCCAGGTAGGTACCGAATTCATTGTATCCATCGACAATAACATCAACGACTTGACATTTCTTTTAGGAGCAAACCAACAGTAAGTAGAGCAATCACTAAGTATTTGCTAATAGCGATTTACATTGCGATAAAGTACGTTAACAGCCGCTCAGTAGACGCAACTCAAGTACCACATTATATTATTGTCAAACATTGAATAGTGAATCATTATTATTGCAGAAAACAGAATCGTATAATCCCACAATTACCTAACCACTTGTAAACATTACAGGGTTTGTTAAAGATCTGCCACAGGATAAGGATGTTATTGGGCGCAGATGTTACACGCTGTTCGTATTGAATTCGGTTTACCGTCTAAAAACAGCTCTGTTGTTATTGCCTTTCTGTAACATTAAATTATAATTGAATGTTTTGGAGAGTAGTGTCGGTGTGCAACTAAAACTTGTTTTGTTTTATAAATTAAGCTAATTGACGAAACAACCACAAGTTTGGTCCCGCTGTAGGCACCTAGATGCTTATCTTTAGATAGGTATTTTGGTACATAGGTATTAACATACCTACTTTAGTAAACAATGTTCTAATACATGAAGCACTAAGCTTCATGTATTAGAACATTGGGAAAACACAGCCGTGTGTCGTTACAAAAATAACAATAGGTAACATGGTCTGCTTCACAGAGGAATCTCGCATGCATACAAAATGATAAGGTAAGTACCTAAGGCAGATGAACGAATGCCTACTCTGTGGGCTCTGTGGCAAACCGGTACCGCTGCTCGACTGCAGTGAGGCAATCAAGGCTGCCTGCGACCCACACCACTGACACCACTGTGACCGCGCCGCTCACTCGTATTGTGTTTTGATTCTCTGCAGAATGAACACATAAGAATAAACAAATAAGTAACGTAAAATACGGATAGAATATTGTGTTAAAATAAAGTCAGGAATATGTCGATTCCCAAATACTTTGAACTAGAAGGCGGTGACCGCATGCCGCGCATTGGATTCGGCACTTGGCAGGTAAGTTTAAAAGCAGAGGAAATTTTATTTAAAATAAAATTATTGTTATTTATTTCTATTTAGACATTGTTATGAAACTAAGTTATTTCTATCAGAGATTCATACTCCGTGTACTTAGTTACCTACAAACGGGGTGAATAGGAATGCAGGGGTGAATCGGCACAAATCTTTAAGTGGATTTTTACGATAGCTAAATTCTGTTTGCAGCATCTGCGGTATCCAATTTTAATGAATTGATACAAACAAAATAATACCTATTTAAGTGAAAAACCTTATCAAAGTTTTGTTTCTATTCACCCCTTCGTTCCTATTCACCCCGTTTGGCGGAATTATTATGTTACGTTTCCTCAACACCGATCAATATCGTGGTGTAGGTATAATAATAATTAAGAACAACCAAACAAACGCAAAACTAAAGGACAGTTGGTTCCGTTTCATTTAAAGTTTCATCTTCATTTTATTTCATCATTTTCTTTTTCCGGTTCCACATTTTCGTTTTCATTTTGATCAGTCTTACGTTTATCCTCAGTTTTATTTAGTTTTTTGCATTTCCGTTTTTTACGAAAAAAGTTTAAAGTTCTTTTGAAAATATTCCACTTGTTCAGGCGTATTTGTGTGTTTGAGCGTATCATGCAAGGTACTTCGCTGTAGTCGTGTATGTAGATGTTGCTAGATTGGCAAGAGCACGTTTTGGTGCTGCAGAAGGAAATGGACTCGCTGCCGTCGTAGTCTCCACTGGAGTGCGACAGACCTCTGGACGTGGTTGCGCGACAAGAGTTGGCGTCCACGGACCACTTTTCCTGAACACCTGCATGTTCACTGTTATGGCATAGTTCTGATGGCTGCGAACTCATCGCTCAATCAACAACGATTGATCAGGACCCAGTGTCTTCATTATCTTGAAAATGTTATACTATTAACCATTGGGTCCTACGGTTAGTTTACACATTGTTAATATTAAACGCACAATTTTGAAAAAAAAAAACAAACATCCAGTTTTAGATGAAACTTTTATAGGGATTGAAAGTGAATTTTGACAAGCTTTAAACGTCACTCACTTAACCTTGACGTTGCTAAAGGAACTTGTTGGTGTTGTGGCTTGCTTTGTTTTTTTTTTAAGAAACGAACAGACAAGGAGGTCTTTAACACTATCTCGTTACACAAAATATTGCCATCCCGCACACAGTGCCAAAGAGTTTTCCAGCTATCCGTGCCGATTGGGTTTTGTGCCAAGTCGTAGCTCGTAAGACCCTGAATGAGCCCGATATGCGTCAAAACTACTACTTACTATTATTGAATCAAAATTAACATTTATTTTATGGCATGTAATTAAATCGATATCTGTATTTTCCCTTTTTTCGAACAAAATATTTCAAAGTTAAATCAAAAATACTGACTTGCACACAAATTATGCACACTAAATAAATCATATTAGATATACTGTTTAATGGTATTTGCAGAACTGTTTTACTGAACGAATATTTGGCTAATGATATTTCTGGGTGGTTTAAAAAAAATAACCACGAAGGGGATGGCGGGGTCTGTTCGCTCGCTTCGCTCGCTCACTTGACCCCGCCATCCCCTTCTAACCTAACCTGTCCGAGTTGGGGTGCCCAATGACCGGCTACTATTGTAACCATGATAACCACCTGCTATTTTAGGGAAGTGCAATTAGAGTGCAAGTTAGTATTTTTGATAAACAATTCGTATTTTTGTTTTATAAATCATAAATCCGATGTATGAACCACATTTTTGGTGTGAATTCGATAAAAAGGTCATCTCGTTTTGGATGATTTTTTTAGTTTTTTTTGTAAGACATGTTTTCTAATCAATTGGGATTTTTTGCACAGCATTATTTTTTCTGGTATGCATTAAAATTATACAGATGTGCATTTAAAAATATCCCTTATTTTATTTTATTTTATTTAATTTTACAGTTTTAGGAAAACTTACAGCTAAACATTTTCACACAAGAGAGAGTAACAAAAATAAGGCCAATTATAAGTTTTCACAGATAAAAGAGAATAATTATAAACAAAAATATGTGAGAAGGTAAACAGTTTAAGTAAAAACTTTTTAAAATTTACATCGATGTCGTAGGCTGCAGATGATGTTTTGGAGAAGGCAGTGGAAGCAGCCCTGGAGGCAGGCTACCGGCACTTCGACACAGCGCGTGCCTACGAGAACGAAACAGCCCTGGGCCGCGCTCTGAATCGCTGGATCGCAGGCGACCCCGCGCGGAGGAAGCAGCTGTTCGTGGTCACCAAACTACCTCCCGGTGGTCAGCAGTGCAACTTATTACCCTAATGTTATTCTCCTTCTTGCATGTCGGTGGCAAATAAATATAGTTTTTAAGTAACATTCAATATTACCCATCTGTAGATGGCCAGTTCAGTTCCGCTGCCATAAGGTTCTCAAATGTTCAGGTGAACATGGTCTGCGGAGACACGCCGCATATAGATACACTGGAGATCAAAACCATCCGAGAACCTCCGAGAAAACAAATATTATTGTCCTAAATGTGTAGGTATAGTCATCTAGCTCGTCCTGTCCCACTACATGGTAAAGACCTTCAGGTAGATAGATAGCATAGACATTCCCAGACACTATATCCCACGGAAGTGTGGAGGCCAACCGGCCAAGGAATTTTAAATGCCAAGATCTTTTACAAACGCGAGATATGCTGTTTCAGTGTCTAACTAGAAACAGAAACTTACGTGGATATGCAAAGATACCTAGAAGCGATGGACCACAACCAGATGGTATACACCCAGATTTCCTTGGTTTCCGGGTCCTATATGTACCCGATGTAAACCAATTAGCGTCCGTAGTCTGGCTGCGTTTTGGTAACCCTAATTGGGTCACCTTTGATGAGAAGCTTATGAAAGCTGAGAGAGATATTATCAGGCAAATCAAGCACCTAACTTGACTTGGCTCGCGACGTTTGTCGATATGTGAGATGTTGACGCAGCAATCATTGTACCGACAGTCGTGTCAGGCTTAATAGTCAGAAGCCTCGACCAACATCTTAGGAGGCTCTCGTTAGTCGACTAGATTAAGGACTTGAATCAGTATTCAGTACTTCTTGACACGGCTGGTATTGTTAGGAGGTTCCTCTCCCTGGAGCTCTGATCGTAGCTTCCAGATAACGGTAGGTATTTAAATGAATAGGTAAACGAAATAATATACCTACTTATAATCTTTTTTCAGGAAACCGGCCAGAGTTGGTTCAGGAGTACTTTGATGCTTCACTTCGTGATCTCAATCTTGATTACGTAGACCTATACCTGATGCACACTCCTTTCGCTTTTGAGCACGTCCCTGGAGATCTCCATCCGAAGAACGCAGACGGCAGCATGAAGGTCGACCACTCAACGGACCTGCTTGAAATGTGGAAGGTAAACTATTTATACTAAACTGCCATTATACCAAAGAGTAATAGGTACAATATTATTAAAACCTGCAAATTGACAGCAGTCACACAATATGTCATCACGCAACATGGCCTTTACCTCTAAGAAACAGCCTCAAAACACTCAATAGAAATTTCATAAACGTTTACTTACTCAAGTCAAAATTAATTGTTTAGTGCTTTATTTCTAGTGAATTTATCAAGTAAACTTTAAATATGGGATTTTCATACACGGAAAATTGTACAACATATGCTGCCAAAACAGGGCAAATAGAAAATATAAGCATACGCAACGTAAGTTCATTATATCGCAGTGATGTCATATACAAAGAATGCAGCTATGAATTGCCAGCTTTACATTTATTCAGGGCTAAAAAAAAAACAATCTCCGCCCTCGAATCACAGGAAAAAGCTATCAAAGAGCTACCGAAATATAATGATAATCGAGATGCTCATTACTATTGGTCACAAGTGAATCACTTGCCCGTAATAGAAAGACAATGCAAGGTCAAAAAAGATTTACAAGAGTCATGTGAACACTCATCGGACTATAACTTTGATACTGACCAGTTCGAAAGTCTTCAAATCGGGAACATTGGTCACGCGTCTCACATAATACCCACAGACAACGTAGCCACTTCCGTAGCTTCGTTTCTCAAACATAGGCAATCTTTAAAAACTAAAGTTAAGGCTTGGTACAAAAACACCTTTCCAAAATACGTATGCCCGTGCTGTACAGGGGGAAGCGATGCCGGGGCACCGTACCACAGTCAGAGTGCAGCAGGATCTTATGAAAGTATTGACTTGAAGGCCAGCTCTAACAATGCTCTTCACTCCTTAAACTTGGACGCATCTCTCATGAGCATTATAAATTTGCACAGAACTTTAAAACCGAAACGAACACCGAAAGTCTATGCAAAAATACTAGGTAATGTGATTCACAATACTTATAAAAACGTAACTGATATTGTAAGCTCCATAAAATAATTAAAAAAAAACTTGATCTTCGTCAGAAAAAAGGCTTCATTACATTCTTGCACAATGGAGAAGTAAAAAAAATAAATAGCACGGTGACAAGCAGAGATTACCTACAATATGTCAAAAACAGTCAAAATTACCTCTACGTGCACAAAATAATGTGCGATTTTTTTGGAATCCTCAATTATTGCTGAATTATTTTGTCAAATCCATTGGCAGCTATGATTTATTCGCACGAACATTGAAAATGGTTTTAATTACTATACCTACCTGCACTGCAGCAGGAAAAACACATACCTAATGAATATTAACTATTATGAACAAGCCAAAGGAAGCCGAAAAAAACAAGCCGGAAAATGCGGGGGAAATTAAGAAACCGAAGATTACGGATAAGGTCAACAAGGTAAAGAAAGAAATCAAGCGGAAAAATGCGAGGGAAATTAAGAAACCAAAGATTACGGATAAGTTCAAAAACCTTTGCAAATCTTGTTTTACGTGTTGCGGAATATGTAAAAAAAGAAAAGGAAAGCTGAAAGGTGGGGTCCCGAGAGATGATATTTGTCGAAGTCAATGTATTATAAGCCCCGGCCTCATTCGAAGCAGAGTATCCCCGCCCGCGCCGTTTCGAAAGTTGCCACTAGTGCGGCCAAGACCGGAGCGCCCGACAGTGCAGCGCGGGCCCAATGCCTCGCCCAGGATAATAAGTGTAACGCGTATTCCGAGTGTGCCGCGGAAACCGAGTGCTCAGCGGAAACCAAGCTCGCCACGAGGCCCAGATGAAAGAATACGAAGGGTTCCGCGAAGCCCGAATGCGCCGAATATACAGATTGGGCGAAGCCGGAATGTTAAATTTAGAAAACGTATAGTAAATAGAAATTCATCAAAAAATGGACTCTTTGGAGCTGAAACTCAGATATACTACTTCACTCAGCACACTTTCAACTTAAATTTACTAAACAGGAACACGATGAATTCTAGCGACGTCATACGAACTGAAGCATTCATAAAAAAACAAGGAAATTGCAAGCCATCGTTGCAATGTATTTACTTACATGAAGAGCATTCACTGAACAAGCTCGTGCCTACTGATAATATTAGTAGACGTACTTTTGGTCAATGTTATGTTGCTCCTTTACAACCAACTCTTAAACGGACAAGAGAAAATTCCATAGGCAAATTCATATCACTTTTGTGCTGTTTGGGAGGGAATGAAAATACAGCAAATAATGTGAAACGAAAAGAATCGATGCAAGCAGCGTACATCAAGCCGTGGACGACCGTGACACCGTCAGACGTGCACGTGCTCAGTCCCTTTAACGCAGAGACATACGAATTCGGCTGCCAATACAGCTTAAAATCGTATCATAGCTTCGAAATTAAGTCTCAAATACTGACCAGATCTGACTCCAACATGTCGACGAGTGTCAGTGAGTACAGCACTAAAAGGCGCCAACGCTTTCGTAAAAATATAAAACCTTCAAATATCCAAGTCATGATGTTAACTTTAGCTAGAAAAATAAAAGATAAACATTCGTTAAGAAATAAAAAAAACAACGTAGTGATACTCCAAGTACCGAAAAAATTCAGCAATACCTCAACTATTCGCACAGCATCCACTACACGCAAGTTTGAAAAACCTGTTGTGATCAGGGACGAACCTTCGCATGATCTCCAAATCGTGAATTCAAGAGCTAAAATATGGGGGCCTGGAGAAGTTATTCTGAAAAAATCTGAAACATCGTATGAGTAGCGGTAAGGCAATTATTATGTTCTCTTGAATGTTGTTTTGTGTGTAATAAGTTGTTGATGATTGACATTCTTGTGCGTTGCAGACATTGCTGAAGCTGAAGGAAGGCGGGCGCGCGCGGCACGTGGGCGTGTCGAACCTAAGCGCGGCGCAGCTGGCGCGCGTGTGCGGCGCGGCGCGGCCCGCGTGCCTGCAGGTGGAGCTGCACGCGCTGTGCCAGCAGCCCGCGCTGGTCGCCGCCGCCGAGCGCCTCGCCGTGCCGCTCGTCGCCTACTCGCCGCTCGGCTCCAAAGCACTGGCTGATGTTTTAGCTGCTAAAACTGGGTAACTACTCCTTTTGTACCGATATCTAAAATTTATTTTCTAAACAGGTGAGATTGTGATCACACTATCACAGTATCGATCACGGAGTTAGAGACGGAGAAGAAGTTATGATGTTTTAAGGAATCCTTCGATAAATTGTGTACAAATACAATCTATAGTAGATTCCATATAAATGTGCAATAACGGTCATTGACCCACATACTTTTATTGACTTTCTTAAAATCAAAAACAGAAATAAAGACTTAGAGCAGTCCTGAATCTACTTCTATCGTGATCCTTTATGTTCTCTAGTAATGTAAAATGGTTCATAATGTATTGTTCGGGTATCTACGAAGGGATATTAGGGAAAGGTCAATGTACTTTATTGCAAGTTTATCTGGCACAAAGTATAGTCGTTTTACCATCGCGTCTTCAGTTTTTTAATTATTTTTTTTACCAAGTCGAGACAAACCTGTTTTGAGTGTGCCTGTACCGACTACCCAGGCGCGAGTACCCCGACCTGCTGCAGCTGCCGGCGGTGGCGCGCATTGCGCAGGCGCACGCGCGCTCGCCGGCGCAGGTGCTGCTGCGGTACGCGCTGCAGCGGGGCCTGGCCGCCATCCCCAAGAGTACAAACCCTGCCCGGATCAAACAGGTACACACAATACTTTTCGAACATCTATCTAAATGCCTCGTTGGTTAAACCAACTTGCTTTAATGGCAAGCTGTTAAGCATAGGTCTTGAGTTGATTCCCCTAACCGGAAAGTGATATTGGATTTTTTCATCGGGAGTTTCACAGAAGTACCTAGGCCGAATTCTGAGTTTGCCTGGTTCATTGCAATAGGCTCGATATACATTTAGGTGCCTCTGCCTGACCGTTCAGGGAAAACGGGCGAGAAATTATGTTAGTTTTCAAACAAGTATCGGCAGTTTTGATCAACAATAATTATTGATTGTTAAAAAAAAAACAGCTGTTTTGGTCCCATATAATGAAAGTTATTTATAATGAGTAAAATGACCCCTTAAGACGTATTGCGTTTATTCTGTTACACGTTGTATAATATCTACGAATAATAAAACTCAGGAAACATAACTCTGAACAAAATCAACTAGAAATTCGGCTCTGAACTTCACTACATTGACAAATTATTTCGAGTATTCGAATGAAAGAACACACATGCAAATAAGCCAATTCGCTGCGCTTGCGTAAGTTGTAGCAAGCACATCGATTGGATCCCCGCAGGAAGGCACGCGCCTGCTGCAATGTCAGATGCGTGGACGGTGTTATGCATTGTGTGAGAGGATAAGTCATAATAAAAATGATTATATTTTTGCATAAAACGACCCAGCCTGATTGTCCCTTGCTGTCCCAAACTGACGCCGCTAAGCCGAGGTCGTATTCCACAGGGAATGCCCTTAGCGAGCGGTCAGTAGTTTAGCTTGTAGCTAGATTTGTTGCCTTGGCTGGGGGCCTTAAATTCTTTTGAGGCCACCACAGGTTAGTCCGGTTGAGCAGTTGCTAGCCCTTGCGTGTTAACTTGCTAGTGGTCATACCGAAAAAAAAAAAAAAAAAAAAAAAAAAAAAAAAATTATATTTTTGCACTATCCATATTAGTTAAATTAATTATTAGTTGTAATTTAACTATTAACCACTCATGACTATGCTGATTAAAAAGTTTGAGATTCTAGTGTTTTTTTAATTTAAAATATTTAGTTCAGTTTAGCCTTTTTTCAGGTTTTTTTTTCCATATTTCTTTCTAATAATCTAGTCGTTTCTGGAGTCGTAAGAGCCAAGAGGTCACAGTTCTAACCTAACCTACATATTTTTTTTTAATAATTAATCTTTTTTATATACCTAAGTTCCATAAATAACCTAATTGCTTATATACATGTTTTCTCTGCTGATCAATCATGAAATCTTGTTGATGAAGTAGTTATTTTGCGGACTGTAGGTTTATTATGCAAACTCATGTTATTGTAAGCTGCCTATTTATGATTTAATTTTTGACCATTTTCAAAATTATTTGCTGAATTTCACCTTCCGATTCCTCGTCGGAACAGTATACCTAAAGGCACGTCACTTTTAGACGCCATTATTAATTAAAACTCATCCAAAACTTCTATTTTATTGTCGATGAAACAATTGCAACACGAACGCACAAACGACAATAAACAAATACACGTGACAACTACGTACAATTCTCGTCAAATAACTTTGCCCCTCTGAAGTTGTGTCGAGTGGCTGCGTAGTAGTCAAAATTACGAACACACTGCAACTGCGCATGCGTAAGAGACGCGATTTTATGTCTCAGTCGCTCGTTTACGTTCGATGCATGCTTGCGTCCCGCTTGCTCCCGTGTACGTGACTGCACCTGCGCGATCTTTGCAAATGGCTAACTTCAGAGGGGCAAAGTTATTTTACGAGAACTGTACAACGTACGTAGAACAACGTTCATACGTGAATCGGTTGGCGCTCTCTGATTGGTGCAAATGGCCAGTCGCTGTCGTCTTGCGTATTCGCGCCAAATCATGCAGTGGCTATTTTCACAATAAAAGAATATGATGTATTATTTTGCATGCTAAGTTATAATAAATGATGCTTTCTGTAGAAGCTTGAATTATATTTTTTTGTGGACATTGCGTTGAAGCTGTGAAACGTAAAATGGTGACGAGATGTAAAATCCGTGGCCGAGTTAGTAAATTAGGTGGCAATGTATAAATAAGAAGGACAAGTCTTAGTTTATTAGAGGCTATGTCATTTTCCCGTTGCTTAGTTATAAAATTAGAAGTTTAATCACGTGTCCAATAAATAATTTTGTGGCTAGAATTATAACTTTCCCATTCTAAAATACAACAATAAAATTCAATGCCACCGGCGAACTGTCAGCGCGTGGTACATAATGCAGCAAACGCGCACTGCGCTATATGTATGCGTGGTATTGAGTTAAATTTCTTAAATTTTATTGATATTCGTAGTAATAACTAATAAAATATGATGTTTTATAACAATCTTTCTGATTAAGAGAACTCATTATTAAATCATGATGAATCATCATGTGTTCTAAATAAGTTTGAAAAATCAACCCTTAAATGAATTAAACATTATTTCTCCTCAGAACATCTCACTATGGGACTTTTCGTTGAGCGAGTCAGAGATGACCGAGCTGGCCGCCCTGGACCGCGGCGAGGACGGACGCATCTGCGACTTCGCCTTCTTCCCTGGCGTCGAGAAGCACCCCGAGTTCCCCTTTAAGAAATAGACACGTTTAATCTTAAAATATTTTTTATCAAGCAAAATATAGAATAATGAAATACCTAAGTAGATTATAAAATATACAAATCATATTCAAATATTGTGTTTTGGTTTTCACACTAGCGAGAGTTAGGCCCATAGAAATATAAAAGCCTCGTTTACGGAGGGGCGTCGCTTCTTATTTTCTCACAGGAGGTGTGAAAAGTAGAGTATCCTCCTCGGGGATAAAGGTATCTTTGCTTTGGGCTAGCTTGAATCCCTCGCTGCATTCAGGATTCTTGTATTAACTCCCTCGCTTGGCTCGTGAGTTAAACTCTAAACTCCCGAAACCTTCATTGCGTTCGAGATTCTATATGACGCCCGTGACACAAGACACTGCTTTATCCCCTGGGTGCATAATCTACTATAGTGGGGCTCCCACACAACAAACGTGTTTTTTTTGCTGTTTTTCATACTTAGATAATGGTAGGGAACCCTTCGTGCGCGAGTCCGACTCGCACTTGGCCGTTTTTATTATGACTTATCCTCTCACACATAATGCATAACACATATCCATAGAATGTCTCCCTCAGAAACTCCGATTTGGCGGATATAGTTCTGCCATCGTCGGTCTTTAGTTTCGTTAGCTGGGCCTGCAGTCTCGACTTAGTTAGTGGGCCTACCATACGCACAAGCTACACAGTTCTGCTTGCGCAGGCTTCTCGCATAAAAAAACTGTACACGGACGGCGTTACCATTTAGCACAGCAGTGCGATTCTGCAGTGCGATTCTGTAAACATGTCGAAGTGAACACGTGCACGACGGGTGAGTTGTCAAACCATACAAATAAGATGGAATGACAGCTCTATTGTCGTTCACTCCGCCTAGGTGTACACCGTGAGATGTCGACAGAATCGACCGGCTGTTATGTCCGCGCAAGCCACATTCTTGTCGTAATCGTCAGCGTGGTGAAGAACTATTTCTTCTGCTACTATTTTTTAATAGTTTTCCTTTTTTTAAAAAAAACATTGCCCCAACTAGGAATTTATCCTGTATCGTTGGTGCGTTTACAAACATATAATCTCACATACACAAACAGCCAGACCCGAAACAACTAGTCAGAATATAAGTAGTGTCAACAATTGTTGGTTAACCTAAATAAATAAATAAACTATCTGTAGGCCATACAATGCAAATATTAGTTCCGTGCGGGAGTAGAACCCGCAGCGCAGCAGTCAATTGCTCAACCACTGCGCCAACCGTACCGTCAAACCGTGCCGTTTGCTAGTGAAAAAAGACAATGCATAGGTAGGTCAAAGCTTAAACGATCAAAATGGACAAAAAATGGTTGTTGGATAGAAAAAATCATTCACGTATGTAAATATACTCAAGGATTTATGAGATGATCCAAGCGATCCGCGGAATTATTTACGGATGGTTGAAAATGCCTATAGTGAATTGTTAAGTTTGTTTACGCCTCTTATTCAACGACAAAACACGGTCATGCGAGCATTATTAGCGTTATTCAGATAAGGAGTCGCGATTGCGCGTACGCGAATCTGCCATTTTTTGAGTGACGGACGACCACGTACTCACCGGACGACGAAGACTAGCCGCAACTGCGGCGTCAACACTGAACGCCCAACCACACGCACAGTCAAAGGCCTACCACCCGCACCACAGTTCTGCCTCCGCAAGCTTTTCGCATGAAAAACTGTACACGGACGGCATCACCACACCGCACAGCAGTGCGATTCAGCCGGTCGATTCTGTCGACATCTCACGGTGTTCACCTAGGCGGAGTGAACGACAATAGAGCGGTCATTCCATCTTATTTGTATGGTTTGACAACTCACCCGTCGTGTGCCCCGCCCTAGTGTTCACTTCGACATGTTCCGTCGTTCACTCCGCCGAGGCCGAGGTGTACACCGTGAGATGTCGACAGATTCGACCGGCAGTTTAGTACGCGCAAGCCACATTCTTGTCGTAATCGTCGGCGTCGGCGTGGAAGCAATGTTTCCCAAGGAAGAACTATATCCCAAGTAGCAAAAACGTTGTATAATATTAGAACTATACAACTAACAGACATGTAAGGGCTTTTTAACAGTTTTGCAGCAACTAAACAGTTGTAAAGTAGTATTCAGTTCGACGCATTAGTTATAAATAATCTAAACCGTATTAATGTGTCTGTTAAACGTCATCTCAATCATTTTATATGACGGTCATACAACGTTAAGTCGAGTAAACGTTTCAGTCATAAAATAGTGATGAGTCGCCATGTTTTGTAAATTAAGAACCTTTAATTCAACACTTAAAAAACAAACAGTTATGTAATGATTTTATAGTTAACTATTATAAAATCGTCATACTGGGTCTTATAATTCCACCTTTAAGTAACTTTAAGGTTGAAGCGTTATTCTTATATGACTAATATAAGTCAATTGATTATTTAAGCAATAATTAGAATCTTTTATATAACTCATTCGCCTTCGCATTCGTTCCCTCGCGGTTTTTTTTGTATCTTAATTTTAGATAAGGATTTCAAAAAGTGGAAAAGAATTAAACGAAGTGGTGGTTTTAGAAGAAAAGTAAATAAAAATTATCAATTATTATTGTTAAATACAGCAACGATACCTACATTTAATCTGGAAGAAACTGTGCCCAACCAAGCAGAAATCGGTAAAAATATGAAAGTGGTTCCGTAAATGTTTCAACATTTAATGCGGTAAATGCTGGATCCAGTCAGGACTGGTGTTTTTGTTTTGTTGTACATTTTTGTTCCGCTCATGTTCTTTTACCAGAAGGCACACAAGATAGCGAAAGTATGTTTTTCTATAAAAAGCTCCTTTATTAGATTCATTCGTAAGTTTATATTACCCAAATCTTTTTTTTTGTAGACGAATTAAATAATTCCGATTTCTTTAAAGAAGACAACTCCATGGAAATGAGTAACGAAAGTTATGAAGAACTTGATAAAGATGATCAATAACGGCAAGATTTAAAAAAATGGGCAATCAGTTGTAATTTTCCTCATGATACAATAAAAAATATCTTTTAAGTATTACATTTTTTTTACATCCATTATTTTTTTTATTACATAGCACTTCTGTGATAACTGAAAATGTGTGTTATTCCATGGCCATTTTATTTGCTTTAGCAACTCAAAGTCTTTTGAAATGATGTCCCTGTAAGAAATACAGAAGTATTCTCATGAATACATACAAAGGTTTTTCTATTTTCCAACATAACTCTAATTGCAACCGTCATGGAGGACGCCATAAGTCGTACAAAAACATGTATAAGACCAATAGTTATAAACAGGTCTAAATGCAGTCGCCCAATGTCTATTGGCAATATGGCGGAAACGATGAATACCAATTTATGTATTTTATTTTTATAAACAATATTAAAACACTAACATTATGAAGGCCCATTAAAATATTAAAGAAATAACCAAACATATCATCGAAAATTTTAAATTCCCAAGTATAAGTCACCGCTCTTTATCTTCCATCACAGTCAACTTTCTTAAGGCCAGGTTTTCCGGAAAAACGTTGTTTTGCATTGTGTAAAATTGTGTTTTATTCGTAAACAACACGGATTTAAATTTTGAAAAAAATATATTACATATTTCACACTTCGATCTTGCGATTTCGGCCGTGCGATACACGATTACTTGCACTTTACTGCATCCAATTAAATCGCAAAGACAAGTCAAAATCAAGATGTAATTATCATTTCATTTGAGTTATATAAGGTTTTGAGTAATAAAACTTATACCACAATAAAGGTCGTAAAAAATGTGATATAAATCGGCCGTCATAATGTGAAATATGAAAATACGTATCCCACTAATTCCAAAATCAAGTGATTTTGTCGTTTCATGAGCGCGCCCCGTGACATTTAGTCCCGAGCGGAACGTGTTGGAGGTCGGACGTGTGCCAAATTTTTGCGATCCCGCCACCCCCGCTAAGTTCTGTTACTGGCTAAGCCTAAATTGATTACCGCTCTAGCACTGCCGGCACACCAGTGTGCCGCGAATTTAATGTTTATGTTTATTTACGTAAGATTTATTTTTTATTTTGGAATTTTCACGTGTCGAGTGGTTAAATAATAATACTTGTATACAATTTAGTGTTCAAACAGTTGTAATATAGTTAGTGTTATTAGATGTAGCTATAATTTTGTAAAAAAAAATGGGGGAAAAAAAAGTTGTCACGGCTCTTCGTTGCAGCGGTGACTACTTTTTTTTATAAACTTTGGCTGAATAAACAAAAAGGTATATAGGTATATACATAATTTACTTTACTAACTAGGTAAGTACCGACACGAAACAGATAAATTTCCACACCGCAAACATGTGTGTAAACAGTTTAATTTAAACCTTATTTCAGTACGCATAAAGACGTGCGCTTTAGTGGTTTAGTTTTCGCGCGGAATAGATTTACCAACCGCATCGAGTATGTAAAACAATTGAATTTGAACCCTATTTCAGAGTGCATAAAGCCACCTCGCGCGCACATGATACAATGATTTACTGTTTTCAAATGTCAAATAGGTAGTTCACCCCGCTACGTTAGTCTTGATGGTTTCGGAGAGTTTGTATAAGTCTTATAATATTTGTTATTTATTAGAAATGTCCGTTTTCACTTATCTTACTCCTAAACAAATGCAAAAATAATAGCTCGTATTTCCTACATGAGAGTTGAATATCGGTGCAATAATGTTGTGGTGTTCATGTAGAGAAGAAATATAAGTGTAGTTATACGCTAGGTGGACCCACCTACTCACAGCCACCACAACACAACAAATAATAATATTTATGGTGTCCGCAACGTTTGTGTAGGTCTCGTCTATGCCAAACAATACGCGCAGCGCACTCGTGAGTCGCGTGCCATAGTGTAAAAGTGTTACAGTATGACCATTTCGTATGAAAATATTATAATAACATACTTTTGGTAACGTTTAGGCTACCGGACCAGCTCATTTATGCGCTGTACACTAGAGTCCATCCTCTTACTAATTACTAACAATGTATCAAGTTATGACAAGACATACAAAAAACTATGTGGTCAGTTTGGATAGTTTTTCCAATCCAATGCGTTACTTTATCGGTGTTTATTGGCAAGAGGAAAAATGTATAGAAATTATAAATTACATACACTAAACTGTTTTTAATTGACTATTGTATTGTATATTATTAACCAACTTCCAAAAAAGAAGAGGTTCTCAAATCGACTGTTTTTTTTTGTTGTATGTTTGCTCAGCGATATTTTCGCCAATTGTCAATCGATTTTGATGATTCTATTTTTTTTGGAAGTGTATCTTCCCGGACTGATCCCATTTCAATTTGGTGAAGATCTGATGAAGAACTTCGGAGACAGGTAACGGAACTCTTCATTCCCGTAGGAATTCCCGTTCCCGTATAGCCGTACAGCCTTCCCCATGAATGTAACTATCATAAATTCATAATCATAATACAAAAAAGAATTTCTTGCACCGCGTCGCACGCAGTCACGCAGGCTCGACGCGTTCTCGTTTGGTGGCCGCGTCTCGCGCACCGCCCGTTCGATTTAATAATATTGTTGAATTATTTTAATTTTACATTATCTCTTAAACGGTGAGTTCAAATAACATGCTGTAAAAGACAAAGTTTATCTTCATAAAATTATCTTGATGATGAAGTAACTCTCGCTAGTAAGGATTAATATGCCTGCCTAATATTAATGCTGAAAAACCACCTTTAATTTTTAAATAAATTATTTGCCATAAAATGCCTTAGTGTGGCATATTTATAAGAGATAGATATAGGTGTAACGTCGCGGACTTTTTTTTAGATCGAATGAAAAACAATATCTTTGTTGTACATGGTACTTATGTATAATTAGCTATTACCACAGCGCACTTAGCGCACTTCCACTTTGTAATATTATTTAGTATAGATTTGAATAAAGTAGTATCTCATTATCATTATTGTAACACCATAAAATACATAAAGAAATTAAACACACACCATATTACAATTCTATCCTATTTATTTATAACGGTTTGCTATCTATGTTTCTGTGTACGTGCGTCTGTGTGCCTGTGTATCTGTCTTTGGCACTGTAGCTCCGTTATCTTTATTGAACAGGGATATTTTGTAAGTTTTTAAAATTTTACTTGTTAATTACCAACAAATCAAAATCAAAATTTGCGTTACAGGGCAATAGAGCATGCGGAAGGGCGTGACTTGTCTCCAAAATAATACTCATTTATTGGGGTTACCCCCGACGGTATAGTTGGGAACGACACCATTGTTGAAATTAAATGTCCAATAACGGCATTTAGAAAAGGGAAATGCTGCTATTGAAGAAAGTAAAATACATATATTTAAATTCGATAGAATAAAACATACCAGGGTTATAAACAAAAAAAGTAATTGGTATTACCAAGTGCAGGGTCAACTTCATGTAACAGAAAGGAACCAATGCATTTTTGGAATATGGTTCGGTGAAAACTAGTAGTAGAAAATATTTCAAGAGATGACGAATTTTGGCGGGTGCATATGGAGAAAAAAATTATAGATTTTTATTTGAAATGTATATTGCCAGAGATTGTGGATCCGCGCCAAAATCGCGGTATGCCAATACGAGACATAATATTGAAAGAAAACAAAGAAAATGTTAATGATAAGCCTGTGCAGCCAGGTCCAAGCAAATCCAAGGACCATATTCCGTGTCAATCTACTCAGCTAGGTCCATGCAAACCGAGACAGCTACAGTTCAACGAATTTTAGCCAGTTGCATTGGTAACTTTTATTATGTTAACTATTTGATTAAAAAATATAAAAACGTTTTTGTTTTTTTTTAAATAGCATCTAGGCAAATTCCAAACCATTTATACTTCTAAGCTTTCTTGAATTATAATATTCAAGAATTGTAACATAATTTTCCTAAAGTAAGTGTGCCTACCTACTACTTGATTTTTACGAAGGTATCGCACCAAAGCCAAATAGCGCGCGACGCGTATTTTTGTATCGTACTCGTATTCATAATTTTCGTGTCAGTCAGATTTTAAATCCACCATATACTCTAAAATAAATAAGTATTATTACTGATTTTTAATGATTAGTAATTGGATTCAAGTTTGTACAATACGTACTTAATCCATCTATAACCTTAAAAAATACTTAATAGAAAAATAAAACAAAATAAACTTATACTAATCAATTCAAGTTGATCTACTGCATTACTTTATCCTGTGACGGAACTTAGTACCTACCCGAGTCCGTGAACTCATGAGCGAGCGGTGCGCTTGGTGCGCGCGTCTCCCGCGCATCGTAACTTATTACGTATTGCTACTCCTTGCGGGGCCTGGGGTAAGCGTTAGATGCCTACGCGCTCAAGTCAGGCTCGCCTTAACATTAAATTAATAAATAATAATGATTATTAAAACATTTGACTTAACTTTTTATAAATTTTATCGCAACACAATAAATTTTTGTCACACAAGTGATCTAGCTTGCACCATTGACCAACCACCGGCATAACAAAACATCTATACGATGATTTAGTTTTGTAAGAGTATTACTGAAACTATTACAAGCCTTTCTAGATAAACTTTCAACGTCTACGTGATTTTTACTCAACTTTATTGTCGCTGGAGCGACTGCAAAACGACCCTAACACGATTTAAATGTTATATAATCTGCGCCCAAACCCGCGTTATATTTACGTACAAAAAACTATTATAAAACCATTTTCATATGGCTGAAAGTTATATAAAAAACGTTTCTGTACTATTTATATGACATTATTTTGCTACTTGGATATACTTTGCTACTATTTTTAGTGTTGCTTGTAAAAAAAAAAAACCGGTCAAGAGCGAGTCCTTTTTCTCAGGAACGCGCAACAAATCGATTCTATGAGGGTATCTAGATCAACAGATCTAGGGTGGGTGACCCCTATTTGTGAACGCCTGCACGATTCGAACAAGACGCTGCCACACTGTAGTAACTGTTGCCTTTCCAAATTATGAGGCACTTCTTAGTACAAAATTTAATAAAAGCTATAATTTTTTACCTAATGTATGTTTGAAGCTCAAACTTAAATTCGTGAAGGTAGCAATTAGGAAGCAATTATTGATACAACAAACTTTTAGAAATTCGGCGTCCTTCATACTGAACACGGAGGCCACCAGCCATCCTGACGTCAGAATGGCTGGTCAAAAAAATATTCATATTTCTCTGAATGTATCATATGTAACAATTATTGAAGAAATGTAGCAAATATAAGCAATTAGGTAGCAATTCTTGCATCTACTTTCAGAGCCGCCTGTCGTAGGCAACCAGCCATTCTGACGCTAACAATACTATTATTAATTCTTTTGTTTTATATAACCTTTTGTGCAGCCTATATGATTAAATTGATTTCTGCAACATATGTACTGAGAGGAAGATATCCAAAGCTATTACCTTTTCGTAGGTCACCTACCTACATTTAATCAACTTTTAAATTTCATTTTTACCCGACTGCGCCGAGAAGGTGGGTGCTGTTAATTAATTTTTCATCCACCTACATATAAGCTAGGATAATCATTCTTCTTCTTATTTATATGCTTTGCTACTTGTACCACGCTGCCTAAACTGCTTCATCTCGATAGCTAATAGTGGCTAGCTCGCTGTTGTTTCTGTAGGCTTCTCGACCGACGGTTGTCGGGATGTGGCAGCCGTGCGCGTGAATCCGGACAGCAACTAACCGGACCAATGGGTTCTATTCCAGGGTTCCCCTACATACTACAAGTTCTTCTTCCTACTGCAAGTTCCTCTACCTACTACAAGTTCCTCTACCTACCACAAGTTTCTTTTCCTACTATCTATATCCTTGCGCCTACGCTCGAGCTCCGGTGGTCCGACTCACTCTGCTCGACACTAACTCTGCTGCGGCCGCGCGCCGCAAGTAGAGTGGCTGAACGACCCTGCGCGCTCACTACCCGGACAAGAACCAATATTATAACCTCTGGACCCCGCTACCTACGTCTTGAGGACCTGCAGGATAGTAGTGTTCTTTAGGCGATCTAAACCTTTCGCGCGCTCGATATTTTACCCACACCCGGCTCAATCGACCTTTTTTTAAATAAACTAAATTTTTTAACATTAAACTCACGTTACACGATGTCTCTAAATAACACAGTTTTTCGAAAATCGTCATGCTGGTACGGAAAAAAAACCGGCCAAGAGCGAGTCGGACTCGCGCACCGAGAGTGCGCGAGTCCGACTCGCTCTTGACCGGTTTTTTTTTTACAAGCAACACTAAAAATAGTAGCAAAGTATAGTTCTTCCTTGGGAAACATTGCTTCCACGCCGACGCCGACGATTACGACAAGAATGTGGCTTGCGCGTACTAAACTGCCGGTCGAATCTGTCGACATCTCACGGTGTACACCTCGGCCTCGGCGGAGTGAACGACGGAACATGTCGAAGTGAACACTAGGGCGGGGCACACGACGGGTGAGTTGTCAAACCATACAAATAAGATGGAATGACCGCTCTATTGTCGTTCACTCCGCCTAGGTGAACACCGTGAGATGTCGACAGAATCGACCGGCTGAATCGCACTGCTGTGCGGTGTGGTGATGCCGTCCGTGTACAGTTTTTCATGCGAAAAGCTTGCGGAGGCAGAACTGTGGTGCGGGTGGTAGGCCTTTGACTGTGCGTGTGGTTGGGCGTTCAGTGTTGACGCCGCAGTTGCGGCTAGTCTTCGTCGTCCGGTGAGTACGTGGTCGTCCGTCACTCAAAAAATGGCAGATTCGCGTACGCGCAATCGCGACTCCTTATCTGAATAACGCTAATAATGCTCGCATGACCGTGTTTTGTCGTTGAATAAGAGGCGTAAACAAACTTAACAATTCACTATAGGCATTTTCAACCATCCGTAAATAATTCCGCGGATCGCTTGGATCATCTCATAAATCCTTGAGTATATTTACATACGTGAATGATTTTTTCTATCCAACAACCATTTTTTGTCCATTTTGATCGTTTAAGCTTTGACCTACCTATGCATTGTCTTTTTTCACTAGCAAACGGCACGGTTTGACGGTACGGTTGGCGCAGACGGCATCACCACACCGCACAGCAGTGCGATTCAGCCGGTCGATTCTGTCGACATCTCACGGTGTACACCTAGGCGGAGTGAACGACAATGGAGCTGTCATTCCATCTTATTTGTATGGTTTGACAACTCACCCGTCGTGCACGTGTTCACTTACTACGACAGGCGGCTCTAAAAGTAGATGCAAGAATTGCTATCTAATTGCTTATATTTGCTACATTTTTTCAATAATTGCTACATATGATACATTCAGAGAAATATGAATATTTTTTTGACCAGCCATTCTGACGTCAGGATGGCTGGTGGCCTCCGTGTTCAGTATGAAGGACGCCGAATTTCTAAAAGTTTGTTGTATCAATAATTGCTTCCTAATTGCTACCTTCACGAATTTAAGTTTGAGCTTCAAACATACATTAGGTAAAAAATTATAGCTTTTATTAAATTTTGTACTAAGAAGTGCCTCATAATTTGGAAAGGCAACAGTTACTACAGTGCGGCAGCGTCTTGTTCAAATCGTGCAGGCGTTCACAAATAGGGGTCACCCACCCTAGATCAATTGATCTGGATACCCTCATAGGATCGATTTGTTGCGCGTTCCTTTTTCTCAGGAACGCGCAACAAATCGATCCTATGAGGGTTACGTTTTTTCCTTTACGGACAATAAAAGATTTCCATGGCTATTTTTACTTATTTTCTAGACATCGTTAACAGAAAAATTATCCAAAACCAAAGTGGAAGAAAAGAAAAGTACCTAACTGTTTGCCTTCCAATCTCGTCACAAACACGAGCGTCCCATTCCATTTCATTCTAACTTATGACGTAAGGTTCGTGAGTGACCTATGCTCTCTTATTTACATACCTAAGGGGTCTGCGTCTAGAAGGTCTGGTGGCTTAACCCTTGAATACTATTGTTCGTTGCGTGACGACATTTAGGGTTCCGTACCAGAGTTTCCAAACGGAGCCCTATTGTTGTCGCTCAGGTGTCAGTCTGTCCGTCGTTTGTCACACAGGTTTTAGGTACAGCCAAACATTTGGAGCTACAGTCTTCAAATTTTTACAGTATAAGCATCTTGTTGACCCAAAGCCATACAAATTGTCAAAAAATATTGGAAAACAAAGGAATGGAAAGCCACCAAAGGTAGCAATTTTTTACAAAATATTGTTCCGATCATTTTTTTAATTTTCCACTGACTTATGAACTTGAAATTTGGTGATAATATTTATTACTACGTATTTTTGACCGACTTCTAAAAAAGGAGGAGGTTCTCAATACGGATGTTTGTATTTTTTTTAATGTTTTTTCGAGCGTAACTCCGTCGCTTGCCAACCGATTTGAAAAAAATTTTTTTTGTTGGAAAGGGTATACCTACCTACTTCCCAAATGGTCCCATTGAAATTTTATCAAAATCCGTTCTGTAGTTTGGTTTTTCAATCCAAATAACTGGAAAAAATATGTGGAAAAATCATCCATGTATACGAATTGCGTATTTTTGCTTTCCTGTGACTTTCCAGTGGTGTTGTTAGGTGTGGGGGGTACCACTAAAAAGTGAAAAATAAAAAACTTTTTCTCTGTTCGGTGTTTTTGGTTGCTTCTTCGTTATTTGACACCGACTTCCGAAATTAAAGTTATTTTGAACTTTGTAGTGTTTCTTGGAAGTCGGTTTCTTTTTTTGTGAAAAAGTTTTAGTTACTAACAAATACCAATTGATCAATCAGATTTGGCACGGAACCCTAAATGTACGAAGTCTGACACGCACATAGCTGGTTAATAACGCTGGTAATAGATTAGAACGGTACCTAGCTACGGTTAAAAATTAACGTTAAGTATATTAGTATAACAATATGACTTTTCTTTAACTTCAGCCTACCGTGTGGCGGATTTACACTATTTCCCAAGTACCTACCCACCCAATGGCTGTTACATTTTTGCCATCCTTTCTTCTACAATCCTGTCAGTTTACGTTGCCCCACACTAGGTATTACTCCTCCTGTATCGTGGGTGCGTTTACAAATATACAAACTCACATACACAAACAGCCAGACCCGGAACAACTATCTGTAGGCCATACAAATACATATTTGTTCCGTACGGGAATCGAACCCGCGACACACAGCGCAGCAGCCGATCGCTCAACCACCGCGCCAACCGTGTCGTCAAAGTTACTTGGGTACTAGATCATTTTACAGATTTATTCACGTTATATGTAGGTATCGGCATCGTTTTAATTTATATGTCGATGTCGATATTAGTAGTTCCCTGAAATCGCTCATTTAATTTTGCTACAAGGTCGACATACTTATCTCAAAATTGATATGATTTTTTTGTTACGTACTTAATAAGTAATAAAGTTGTGTTGAAAAAAATGCGCTCCGTTTTATGTAACCGCTCGAGCACTGCCGGTGTGCCGCCTGATTTTCGCGATTTTTATCTTTATTATTACTATTACGCAAGATATATTAAGTATATCGAGGTCAGGAGCTAGCCCATTCATAAATAAAAAAAAAATATATATATATATATTTTTTTTCAAATGTCGGGGCTGGAAACGTCATTTCTCTATTATAGTTAGAAAGAGAGAGATAGCAGATATTCACTGAGAAACAACGTTTTTGCGACAAAGAGGCAGACGAAGCCGTAAAAAAAGGGTTTCTTCTTTGCCACGGAACGGTACGGAACCCTAAAAACCAAAATATTTGCACAAAAGGTACATAAGCCCCAAAAAAGATTACGGAGCCCTAAAAACGAACGAGCGAAGTCGGGTGTGTTAGCATGTCAACAAAATCGGCGACTACAATTAGAATACATTGATATTGAAATTCATGTAGGTACCTAAGCATTGTTGTAAGCAGTTCACGCTCCCTTGTAAAGTTACATGTCACGCTGTTGTACATGAGCCGCTGTTAACTGGATGGCTGTGCTGCCGGGCTTCTGAAATTAGTGTCGTAATCACTTTGAAATTATGTCGGTCATACTGAGGGGTGCGGTGAAATTATATTATTATTTAAATGAAGATATTACAGGTACAAAGTTCATTAATATAATATTATGCAGTTTTAACAATCGGATTTTTAATGGTTCCTTATTCCGTCAAGACCACAGGACGCAAGAATGGTTCCTGATCAATTCGCCCTGGCCGGGCTTGGCAATCATGATCCTATACTTAGTGACGGTGTTTAAGTGGCTGCCAGACTTCATGAGCAAGAGACCTGCCTACGATCTACGAAGTATTATTGCAGCTTATAACGCTATTCAAATAGCTGGCTGCGCTTATATCGCATACAAAGTAAGTACCTACTATTTACAGTATAAGTATTCCCGTTGCGTGCAGAAACAGACTGGGTGAAGAAAAAACGGCGAAACGGGTATTGTAGTTACCTACCTTTGGAGAGCCCTGAGGCCTGTCGAGCAATGGAATGCACTAGCCTAATTCTAATGATAATTTTTAATCTAAAGATAAAGACGAACCAGAGAACTACAAACATGGAACCCACATAGCATTTCATTCAATTATTACACTTTTTTGCAGAGTCTAACCCTAGGATGGCTGAATCACTACTCGCTGGTGTGCCAAGGAACAGACGACGGACCCCACAGCATAGACTACGCTTGGAGTGTCTGCTACGGATACTTTGTCATGAAACTAGTTGATCTCTTGGATACGGTACGCTCGGATCAGCGATGAAACTAACTTGCTTTCCGCGTTTTATAGGGCCTATTAAAGAATCTGGCAATACGGACATACCAGCCTCTTTAATTGCGCCACTATCTTTTGGGTTTTTGGACTTATATTATAACAGATTGTACTTAATATTTCAACGTGCAATGTTACGTTTTAGATATTCTTCGTGCTAAGAAAAAAACAGAACCAAGTAACGTTCTTGCATGTCTACCATCACTTTGGGATGGTAGCAGTGGCTTGGGGCATCGTCAAATGGGTACCAGGTAGGATTTAAACTTATTTTCTATTCCATCTAGGTCTTTTGGCAAACCTTTTTTCAGAAGAGAACAATCATGCCTTTTATCAACGATATAAAAGAGCTTATAATAGCAGAAACCCAAACATTTGGCTTCAACTTGAAAGATATTGCAAGTAGTATCAAGAACCATATCAAAATGATAGATATTTAAAGTTAACTTCCTGATCACAGGAGGCCATGTGACGATGCTCGTGACTTTGAACTCGATCGTCCACATCATCATGTACGGGTACTACCTACTGACAACGTGGGATGACTCCTACAAACAGTCCATTTGGTGGAAGAAACATGTCACCCAAGTGCAAATCGTAAGTTTCATTAAAATCGGCTCATTCATTTCGAAAAATAAGGATTTGATAATTTGTATGGAATGGCGTTGCGCGTAAACGCTCTTAAACTGCAGCAGGCTAGCAGCTCATTCCTGCGCTTGATATTACTAGTGTAGGAGTGTAGTTTACTACCTAAGTAGGTACTACTGTTTTTATAGTCGAAAACTCGATACCGGCCCAATTGAAATACTTTTGTATGCCAATTTTATTGAGCCAGTTTCGACTATTCTTCAGTGTCGGTGCAACACGTTTTCTTTTCTCATTCGTCCTGTCAATCGTCGCGATACCACAAAGACGGATATGATATACCTACCTACTGTGTGAGGAATGACGTCAATGAAAAAGGACGACATTTTCCATTGACGTCATTCGTCACAGTAGGTATATCCGTATTTTATAACAATACGGCAGCTACAATTATGAAATTTTGGAAACACAATCGGAGCTACCTTTACGTTTACAGTGATTCGTGAATATTTAACATTTTCATACAGCTGTAAATTTGCATTAATTACGTATTAGGATTCGTAAACAACACACGTTTTTCCCTCAGTATTCAAAGTTTTTTTGACCCCGTTGTCAGCTGAAGTTACTTGTTGAAATAAGAGTTTTCAATTTTTGATCGTTATTAGATCGATACCCATCACGTCTAGTGTCGCTAGCTAAATTATTTTGACCTTATAGACCTACCTACCATATCTCGGCTTCATATTGAGTTTTATAGTATTACTAGCTGTCCCCCGCGGCTTCGCTCCCGTCAACTGGCTACCTACCTACCTATCTACCCTACGCCAACCCTACCTACACCTACCCTGCACCTACCCTACACCTACCCCACACCTACCTTACACCTACCCTGGCTACCCTACACCTACCGTACCTACATAATTATACCAGCCCAAAAAATACTATGACATGTTTCTTGTCTCCTAGTACCTACTTGTGAATTCTTAGCGTTCACATTTCCAGCTCCGGAAATACTTGAACTGTTTCTGATCTTTCTGGTCTCCTGGTACTTGTGAATCTGTAGTACTAAGGCAGCAGCGGCACTGAATTTCCACTTCCTCCTCAGTCTCCATTAATCCATGCCACTTACCGGGATAAAAAGTAGCCTATTTTTTATTCCAGGATATGAACTACATGTGTGCCAAATGTCATCCTAATCCCTTCAGCCGTTTTGCCCAATAGTTAAACAAACATACAAACTTTCACATTTATAATATTAGTAGGATTATTTTATACTAGCTTCTACCAGCTGCGGCTTCGCCCGCGTGAATATCGGAAATAGCAAGGTTACCTGATTTGATTTTACTCAGGAAATACCCACCCTACACCTACCCTACACCTACCTTACACCTACCCTACACCTACCTTACACCTACCTTACACCCGGACCGCTGACCAGGAATGCGCGTCCGCTGCATGCTGGTGGTCAGGATACCCGTAGAAGCCGAGGGTTCTGGCTGGCTGTATGACTCGCTGCTCGAGAGCTTGAGGTCAGGATGAGGAGAAGTGATGATGATGATGATGACGTCATGATGAGGTAGCTGCACGAAGGCTGCGCTGACGTCCAATGTCGAGGGTCACCAATTTGGAGGTAGCGGAACAGAGAGTAAAGTCCCGCAAACCTCCATTGAAAAGGGAGGATCCTCCGACCAGACGGTTGTTTGTGTCTGGTGCGCAACTGCCCGAGAGTTGATATTCGGGCTTTGCATATGTTCTAATCGCACGGTAAACTTTAACACGGCTTTACACCTACCCTACACCTACCTTACACCTACCCTACACCTACCCTACACCTACCCTACAACTACCCTACACCTACCTTACACCTACCATGCACCTACCCTACACCTACCCTACATCTTCCCTACACCTACCCTACCTACATAATTATACCAGCCCAAAAATACTATGACATGTTTCTGGTCTCCTGGTACTTTATGTTTCTGGTCTCCTGGTACTTGTGAATCTGAAGTACTAAGGCAGCAGCGGCTGTGACTTTCCACTTCCACCTCAGTCTCCATTAATCCATGCCACTTACCGGGATAAAAAGTAGCCTATTTTTTATTCCAGGATATGAACTACATCCTACTAATATTATAAAGGTGAAAGTTTGTATGTTTGTATGTTTGTATGTTTGTATGTTTGTGTAACAATCAGGCAAAAACGGCTGAAGGGATTTGGATGAAATTTGGCACACATGTAGTTCATATCCTGGCTACTTTTTATCCCGGTAAGTAGCATGGATTAATGGAGACTGAGGAGGAAGTGGAAACTCAGAGCCGCTGCTGCCTTAGTACTTCAGATTCACAAGTACCAGGAGACCAGAAACATCAAGTACCAGGAGACCAGAAACATGTCATAGTATTTTTGGGCTGGTATAATTATGTAGGTAGAGTAGGTGTAGGGTAGGTGAAGGTTAGGTGTAGGGTAGGTGTAAGGTAGGTGTAGGGTAGGTGTAGGGTAGTTGTAGGGTAGGTGTAGGGTAGGTGTAGGGTAGGTGTAAGGTAGGTGTAGGGTAGGTGTAAAGTAGGTGTAGGGTATGTATAGGGTAGGTGTAGGGTGGGTGTTTCGTGAGTAAAACATTTACAATATAAATCAGGAAACCTTGTGTTCAATGTAAGAATAATAATAATAATAACAAGTGTGATCGATTCCAACGCTATCCCACAAACATTGTCAATATTTTGTTAAAAACCTACCTGCTAACTCGATAGATGGCGTTGGGATCGAGTTAGATCGCGGTATGGTTTCGTTACACGGCAAAGTATATAGGGCTCGGGTTTAAAATAATAAATTTGTCTCGCTCTGAGGTACTGCGTTTTATTCGAGTATCACGGGCTCCAAGGCACTTTGTACCGATATTGTACATGGTCCATTCGAGCCGAAGGGTGTTTTTGGAAGAACACAAGTGACAAAGATTAGTTACACTACTTGATACGAGGCGGCGCTAGTAGTTGGTGATCAAACATACATGTTGCGGATTATTGTGCCGAAAATACTTGGATAAATATTGAACTTGTAACTAGACTGGACACTGGATCACGTGAGTAGTGAAGTGCATAAAGTGAACAAAAACTGTGAGTACAATTTAAGTGTTAATTAAAATAGTGCAAAGTTAAGGAAACTTAGTCATTGCTTGAACTTAGTTAGAAAATTTGGTCTTCACGGCACTTAGAAAAATTACTCTTCACTGGACTTAGAAAATTTCGCTCTTGTTGGGACTTAGAAAATTTCGCCCTTGTCGGGACTTAGAAAAAATACGCTTCATTGGACTTAGAAAATTCACACTTGTTGACACTTAGAAAAAAAAAAAAAACTGTTTGAAATACAACATGGAAAAGGAATTGAGAAAGTTGAAGGATGTCAAAGGGCAGATTGAGAAGGGCTTGATAAACTTCAAAAAATCTCCGAAAGATCGGATAAATTACTATTATGTGGATACACGTCTAGAAATGTTGGAGACCCAATTCAGGAATTTTTCTGCAAAATACGAAGGAATAGTAGGCGAATGTGAGGGTGAAGAATTGTATGAATATTTTCAGGAAGATATTTATGAAAAGGTTTATGAAACATATTTAACATATAAGGTTGAATTAAAAAATGCTCTGTCTGAACTAAAACTTAATAAGTCCCAAGAAGAAGTTTGTGATGGTTCATCTGACAGTGTAGTAAGATTGCCAAAAATAGTTTTACCTACTTTTAGTGGAAAATATACAGAGTGGTCGTCGTTTCGAGATTTATTCATATCATTAGTTCATAATAATAAAAAACTTGATGACGTACAACGTCTCCACTATTTAAAAACTCAGCTGTCAGGTGAAGCAGAGCAACTTATAAGACATGTACCCATAACTGATGTTAACTATAAAAAATGTTGGGAAATGTTAGAACATAGGTTCAATAATAAGAAATTTATGTCAACATGTATTCTAAACCGTCTATTTGGCCAACGTAATATTGGAACCGAATCATCGAAGGCACTTAAAGATTTGCTTGACGTTACAAGTGATTGTTTGCACGAACTTGCAAATATTGGGATTGATGTTGGTTCGTGGGACGTTATTGTCGTGTATGTTGTAAGCTTGAAGTTGGACGTAGAATCTAGGAAGCAGTGGGAACTGCATGTTAGTAAATCATCCGACGATCTACCCTCCTTTAAACAGTTTTGCGAGTTTTTTGAGACGCGTTTTCGAGCTCTAGAATGCGTTGAACCTAAACATAGACCAAAGGGCGATATTAATTCTACATCTCGCGCTAAAGTAATGCATGGTGCTATTAATGGTTCATGCCCACATTGTTCTGAAAGTCACAAGCTCACAAATTGTAAGAAGTTTTCTCAACTAGATATTGACGAACGTCGTACCATTTCAAAATCTTTGGGTGTCTGTTTTAATTGTTTGGGGAGTAACCACACTTCCAAAATTTGCCGTGTTCTTTCAAAATGCCGTATATGTCAGCGGAAGCATCATACGTTGTTGCATCCAAAGAACCCTAGTGGAGCCAGTGGGGCTGCTACGCCAACGGTGCCTTCCACCCCACATGAAAGTACTTCAGAGCCAGTACATGACGTCAGTGCAAATATAGCAACTCATTTTGTGAATGGACAAGCACAGGGTCAAGTCTTGTTAGCCACGGCTCTAGTAAAGGCCGAATCACAAAATGGGTCCTCTCAAATTTTGAGAGCCTTGTTGGATCAAGGATCACAAGCATCTTTTATAACTGAGGCAGCAGCGCAATTGCTTCGTTTAAAGAGAGTAGTTTCGAAGACTACTATTGCAGGTATAGGAGGTGGTCATGGCGATATCGTCTCTAGACATGCGGTTCATATTAATATACAATCGTTGCATGATCCCTCTTTTACTTTAAAGGTAACTGCGCATGTATTAAGCTCACTGACCTCAGTTATGCCAGATACAAACTTTGAACTCGAAAATTGGCCAGAAATTCACAGTATACGTCTAGCCGACCCAAAGTTCAATTGCCCTAATAAAATTGACATTTTGTTAGGAGCCGAAACATACTGCCGTATTTTAAAGGAAGGCCTGATAAAGAGCCCCGCGGGCTCTCCGGTTGCACAAGACACGCATTTAGGATGGATTGTGTCAGGCCATGTTAATGAAGCGGACAGGTCTCTGAATTCCCATAATACTGTGATCGCAATGTATACTCAAATTGAAGAGAACGAAATGTTAAAACGTTTATGGGAACTAGATTCTGAACCTGCTTTAACGAAAAAGCTTCTTACGCCTGAAGAACAGGCTTGCGAGGAGTTTTACGCAAATACGACGAAAAGAGATGAAGATGGGCGTTATGTCGTAAAATTACCTTTTCGTTTAGAAGATCCACCTTGTAAGTACGGTCATTCTAAAAATATAGCTGTAAAAAGATTGCTAGGTTTAGAAACGAAGTTGGCTAGGGATCATGAATTAAAACAACAGTATACTGAGGTGTTAAACGAGTATTTATTGCTGGGCCATTTGGAGAAAATCATCGATGAGTCTGAAAGAAATAAAGGTGATGCGGTTTATTTGCCCCATCACGCAGTGGTTAGACCAGATAAACTGACCACTAAGGTAAGAGTGGTTTATGACGCGTCATGTAAGGGAACAAACGGGGTTTCTTTAAATGACACCTTAATGGTAGGACCCACTCTTCAAGCAGATTTGAGACATATTGTCATGAGATGGCGACAGCATCCGATCTGTCTGGCAGCCGATATAGTAAAAATGTACCGCCAAATCAAGGTAGCGCGGTCGGATACGGATTTCCAAAGAATTGTCTGGAGAGAGGATCCTAACAAAGAGATAGAGGACTTCCGACTTCTGACTGTCACCTTTGGCACGTCATGCGCCCCTTACTTGGCGGTCAAGTCATTGCATCAAGTTGCATGCGATGAAGGTAATATGTATCCATTGGCTGCTGAAAGGGTGAAGTCCGATTTTTTTATGGATGATCTGATGACTGGCTGTCAATCTGAAACAGAAGTAGAGAGAATTTATAGTGAAATGAACAGTTTATTAGAAAAAGGAGGTTTTAAATTGCAAAAATGGACAAGCAATAGGATGTGTTTACTGGAAAAATTAAAGGAAAATTCTGGTAGAGATTTAGAAATTAAAACTGATAAGGTAACAAAGATTTTGGGACTTACCTGGAACCGGAACTCTGACGAATTTGATTACTCTGTGAAGATGTCACCTCCTGCTGCAACTGAAACAAAAAGAACGGTTATATCAGAAATATCACGGCTTTATGATCCGTTAGGGTGGATAGCGCCGTGCATTATAACCTCGAAGGTCTTCATACAAAGGCTATGGATTAGTGGTATAGGCTGGGATGACGAACTGCCACCAGATCTCTCACAAGAGTGGAAATATTACAGATCAGAATTAGAGAAACTGGTGGATTTTCACATTCCCAGATGGATAGGCAGAAGGGAAGAGGACATTACGATAGAGTTACATGGGTTTAGCGATGCGTCAAATATAGCTTATGCGGCTGTGGTGTATTGTCGCATTATTGATGCTACTGCGCAAATACACTCACACCTCATAACTGCGAAAACAAAGGTAGCGCCGATTAAGCAGATATCCATCCCACGGCTGGAATTGTGTGGTTCTGTTTTAGTAGCAAAACTATTGATCGAAGTAGCTGAAGTAATGAACATTCCTAAGGTTAATATCCATGCTTGGACCGATTCATCTGTTGTTTTGGCCTGGTTAAATGATCATCCAAGTCGTTGGAAAACTTACGTAGCAAATCGCACTTCAGAGATCCTTAGTTTACTGGACAATACCCAATGGGCTTGCATGTTAAATCCAAAGACAATCCAGCGGATATCGCTTCTCGTGGAGTTTCTTCAGCTGTACTGCTAAATGATGATCTATGGAAACGAGGACCAGGTTGGTTAAGAAATGATCAAATAGAATATACTAGACCTAGCGCAATACGCACTAATGAGGAGAAGAAACTTGTTAAGGTTCACACTGCCAACCTCGTGTCTGAGTTTGAAACCATTTGGGGATCTAGGTATTCATCACTTACACGTTTAGTAAGAGTTGTTGCGTACTGTAAAAGGTTTTTACATTCAGCAAGAGCTCGTAAAGCAAACATTAAGATCACAGCATCCCTGTCAGCTTCAGAAATTAGTGAAGCCTTAGATGTATGCATCAGGCAAAGCCAAAAGCAATGGTTTTATGCAGAATTTATAGCTCTGAAAAATAAGGTTCCATTAGACAAAGCGAGTTCATTATATAAATTAAATATGTTTATTGATAGATGTGAGATATTGCGCGTTGGGGGAAGACTGCGCTACTCCCAACTACTTGATGATACAAAGCACCCAATTGTTATTCCTCAAGATTCAAGTTTGGCCAAGTTAATTGTAGCCGACGCTCATGAAAAGACTTTTCATGGAGGACAGCAGCTGGTACTCAATTTTATACGCACCAAGTACTGGATCAGTCGGGTTAAAAATATGGTACGAGCTCATATACGTCGTTGTGTTTCCTGTATTCGATATGCTGCGACCACAAAACAACAGTTGATGGGAGAGCTTCCAGCTTGCAGAGTGACCCCAAGTAAACCCTTTCTTAACTCCGGGGTCGATTATGCGGGCCCTATAAATATGAGGGTCTCTAAGGGTCGTGGACAGCGGTCGTACAAGGGATACATCTGCTTATTTGTGTGTATGGCCACGCGCGCAGTACACATTGAGGCGGTTTCTGACTTGACAACTGAAGGTTTCCTGGCCGCGTTCAAACGGTTCGTTTCCAGGCGTGGTCAATGTCGTCATATCTGGAGCGACAATGGCACAAATTTTGTGGGCGCTGCCAAGGAGTTACAGATACTTTTCAAACAGGGGAGTTCAATGTTTAAAGACATCGCAGCTGCTCTTGCAAACTCTCAAACCGAATGGCACTTTATTCCTCCCCACGCTCCAAATTTTGGTGGATTGTGGGAAGCAGGAGTAAAGGGTGTAAAACATCACCTGAAGCGCGTCGTAGGTGACTCTACTTTGACGTTCGAAGAGCTGACCACAGTTCTTTCTCAAATTGAGGCATGCCTAAATTCAAGGCCCTTGTCTCAGGGTAGTAGCGATCCAGAGGATCCTGTACCTTTGACTCCTGGCCATTTTTTAGTGGGTCATCCATTGGTAGTGGCACCCGACTACAATTATGAGCATACCACAGTTAGTACTCTACGCAGATGGCAATTGGTACAACGTATGGTGCAGCACTTCTGGCGTAGATGGAAACAGGAATATTTAACACATTTCTTCCAAAGACACAAATGGAATGTTCGTAACCCTGATTATAAAATAGGTGATGTAGTATTAATAAAAGAAGATAACTTACCTCCGGCTAAATGGCTATATGGTAGAATTATACAGCTGCATCCGGGCAAAGATGGCTTGACACGCGTTGTCACTATTCGTTGTAAGGGTACTACGATTAAACGTCCAACTTCAAAATTGTGTTTCCTTCCTGTTACTGAATAAGTCACATGTTGTTTAAACTGTAAGCAGTTATTTGTGTTAAGATTTGTTTGTTTGAGTATGTTTTACTTGTTTTAAATACCGTGTCATATTTTGTGTAGCATTAGACTTATTGATTTGTGTTTTGATGGAGTTCAAACGAACTCATTAATACTGTGAAAATGTTTTTACTTGTATGTTTTTATTCTACCCTGTCCAGTAAATAAATTTAAGTAGTTGTATTTGCTATGTTTTGATCGGAACCATGTCTGTCACCTGTACTGCAATCATATGTAGCGAAGCCGTCCACTATCCAGTATTAAAATTTGTAATTATCATACAGTCCATTGTTCTAGTAGTTGCTGAGTTTGTTCATGGTGGGCGGTACTAAAAGGAACATATTCCTTTTGGTGGGCGGTATGTTCAATGTAAGAATAATAATAATAATAACAAGTGTGATCGATTCCAACGCTATCCCACAAACATTGTCAATATTTTGTTAAAAACCTACCTGCTAACTCGATAGATGGCGTTGGGATCGAGTTAGATCGCGGTATGGTTTCGTTACACGGCAAAGTATATAGGGCTCGGGTTTAAAATAATAAATTTGTCTCGCTCTGAGGTACTGCGTTTTATTCGAGTATCACGGGCTCCAAGGCACTTTGTACCGATATTGTACACCTTGCTATTTCCGATATTCAAGCGGGCGAAGCCGCAGCTGGTAGAAGCTAGTTTATAATATTAGTAGAATTAATTAATTTAATGTACCTATTGAAATTTATGATATTATGGAGGTAGCGGTACAGAGAGTAAAGTCCCGCATACCTCCGTTGAAAAAGAAGGATCCTCCGATCGGACGCGGTTGTTGTGTCCGGTGGGCAACTGCCCAACAGTTGATATTGGGACTGTTGTATCTGTTCAAATCGCACGGGTAGCTGTGATATCGCGATTTACGATTTCGTTAAGTTAGTTCGAAGCTGTCGGGATAGATGGCGTTGCGAGTCTTATTGTTCGATGTAGATACGTTGGTTTTTTTGTGGCGGTATTGATGCCACTACAATACCTTTCCCATATTTTTTGTCTTCCACCCCAATCCACCTGCCATGTTATCTATTCATCACCCATTGAAAGCTTAAGTCCACCTTTGTTGTTGTAAAGTTGACTTTATGTAGGTATCATAAATAAAGTCTAAATAAACCATTACTTTCCAGCTCCAGTTCACACTTCTGCTCATGCACTTCATAGCCCTGGCGATATCGTCGGAGTGCGACTTCCCGCGCGAGCCCGCCTACCTGCTGATCCCACAGAACTTGTTCATGGTCATCCTGTTCTCGGACTTCTACTACCGCTCGTACATCAAGTCTAAGAAAGCGTAACTTTCGATTAAACAATAAAAAACATTTGCTTTTGTTTTATTCAAATCAATCAAATACCTATGTTTATTTATTTGTGCACACAGGCACAGCTACATGAAGTTGTAACAAAATCACCATGGGTTACTGCCATGTGTCCTGCCGCAGTAGGTTTAGTATTTATTGAATCAGAAGATTTGATGGTTGTTCGAGTTTTAATCGAACACTAAGCGAAAATGCATAATTGCATCGAACGCAAATATGCACATTCGCTCGTCCACCAAAATGTGAGCCAGTTCGCGTTCAGATCTCATTAGAGACACCACGTACTCAAAACCATACCTACCATTACCATTTATTTTGTAACTAAGTTAGTCTTATAGTGATTTAAAATATAGCTATTTCCCTTACAATTCGAGACTTTAACTTCTACCATCTAAACCATATCCTATCAATACGAGAAGGGAGTGTTAGGCCACCATAGCGTCAAGCACTACTCTTTACATGGTCCTTCGAGCATTAAATTATCAGTGACTACCAAGTGAAACAGTGCCACGCGAGCCAGAAGATCGCTGCAATTTGAAGAACCAAGGATTGCAGGGACGGTCGGTTGGAGCATACAAGGTCAGATCAAACCATTTATTTGTACTAACCATCACCAAATATTATCGAATCAACTTTAAATATGGATTCCGATTCTCTGTTCATCAACCAAACTGAACTTTATGAAATCCTGAACAAGTTTTTAACCAACATAAAGAAAGATGGATCAGAGAGGAAGACCATCGATAATTACAAGCGCAAGGCTAATCTATTGGAAGCATACTGGCGCGATTATCAAGAAAACCATAGGAAAATGTGCGAGTTAGCAGATTTTGACCACATTTACTTCAAAAAGGAATGTTTCGAAACAGTCCAGGAAGTTTATTTGGAAATTAAAAAGATTATCGACGAAACCATGGATCAGTTAGGCGTGACGCAGCTGAAAGATGAAAGCCCCTGTAAAACCGAAGCGGAAGAGGTGCGACTAATACCAGGTAACCGGGCTAGGCAGCAGCTAGGCGCGAACTATCGTCGACAGGAAGATGAGGCGGCGCAGCCACAACCAGGTACGTCGTCTCGCTATGAGGAGTCCCCGCAGCGAGAGAATTTACTATATAAAGGTAGAGGCTCCAGCAAACTGAACGGGTTAATAAAGAAGCAGAATATTAATTTCAAAGCGTTTATGAGAACCGTGGGTAATATACAAGTAGATAAATTCGAGAATCAATGGCAATTCGAGAACGCTCTACGCTCACTGGATAGCCGATGGAGTGAAATCGACAAGCTTCATTGGGAAATTGAAGGAGAAGATGAAGGCGAAGATATTACGTACCAAATAGAATTCTGCAAGCACGAGGAAAAGTACAGTGAGTTGACAAACGACATCAACAAAAGAATGTGGGCAGTGAAGCACCGTGAAAAGTCAGCTCCAAAAATGGACATACCCGTGTTCAATGGGACTTATAACCAATGGGTTCCGTTCAAAGACTTGTTCAGCGAAGCGGTCGACAAAAATCCGTCGATGTCTAATGCACAAAAAATGCAATTTTTGAAGAGTAAGGTGAGTGGAGAAGCAGAGCGTCTGATTCACCATTTACAAATTAGCTCTGACAATTATCTTGTATGTTGGAAGATTTTAAACCACAGGTATAGTAACAAGAAATTAATTTTCACGTCTCATATTAATATACTGCTCGGGCTTCCCAACATACAACAGCAATCGCTAGGCACGATAAAGAAGCTGCATGACGTAGCCAAGGAGACGTTACACGCTATACAAAATTTGGGAGTTGATATAACAACTTGGGACCCACTTCTAGTACACCTACTAGCGCAAAAGCTTGATGACGATACCTTCACCGAATATATAGAATCGGTCAAGAATCCAAGAGAGCTACCCGATCTGCAGGAGTTCCTGGAATTCTTGGAAACGAAATTTACAGCGCTAGAAGCGTCTCGTCGCAAGCAGGAACCAACTAACCAAAAAACCACGTCGCATCAATCAAGCAACCACAATAGCCAAAACCAGAAGAAAAGTTTTCACCGCAACAATCATCAATCAGGCAACAACGTCAATTCAAAGTCTAACATGAATGCGTTACATGTGTCGCGGTCGATAACCTGTGCATTGTGCAATTCAGAACACGGATTGTGGCGTTGCCCAGATTTTTTGCAAATGACGCATGAGCAAAAGGCAAACAAAATTGAGCAATTAAATTACTGCCAAAACTGTCTATGCAGTCATAATAAAAAACCGTGTCAATCGAGCAAACGATGTCGTAAATGCTTAGGTACACATAACACTCTACTTCACGAAGCATTTGCAAAACAAAGTCCAACTGCGTCAGCAGACGAAACCTCCAGCAAGAGTGTTGCAACCAAGAAAAGCACATCTAGGTCATCTCACGTGTCTTGGGATGACATGTCTGAAGTACTTTTAGCCACCGCAATTATAAAAGTAAAGGGAGCTGATGGAACACAGCATAAGATGAGAGCTTTGGTTGACCAGGGTTCTCAATTGTCACTAATCACCGAAAACGCAGCGCAGATATTGGGATTAAAGAGGGATCGTTTTAAAGGCCAAATATACGGTGTTGGCGAAAAAGAAAACAGCACGAAGGGAATGTTACAGGTAACACTACAGTCGGCAAATAGTGAATTTACTTGTGACACGAATGTTATTGTAATGAACAATATGATCAAGCGACTACCAAATACCACGTTTACCAAACCAACAACATGGACCCATATCCAAGGAATACAATTGGCTGATCCGGAGTTCCATAGAAGCAGACCAGTAGACATACTTCTAGGTGCAGACGTTTATTGCAAGATAATGTTGGGAGGAATCTTAAGAGGCGACGCGGACAAGCAACCAATCGCTCAACAGACGCAACTAGGATGGCTACTCTGCGGATCCATGAAACCACACTACCAATGCAACGTAATTCTCAACAATACAGAAGACCTTCTGAAATATTGGGAGAACGAAGACATTAACCAGAAGATAGAGATGTCCAACGACGACCATGAGTGTTTACAGTTCTTTACCAAAACCACTAAGAGACTTGAGGACGGAAGGTATGAAGTCCGATTACCGTTTAAGCCGGAACACAAAGACAAGTTGGCTCAAACCAAACCACAAGCATTAGCACAATTTAAGAACTTAGAAAAGAAATTTGAGAGGAACAGCGAATTGAAATCAGATTACAAAAAATTCATGGACGAATATTTTGCATTAAACCACATGATGCCATGCAGCATTAACCAGGCTCCCGAATGCTACTTACCACACCATGCGGTCATTCGGGCAGAATCTACCACTACCAAACTGAGAGTAGTTTTCAACGCCTCGGCAAAGTCATCGTCAGGATACAGTCTAAATGACGTCATGTACAGAGGTCCAAACATACAGAAAGATCTTCAAGAACTTATCCTGAAATGGAGACAATTTCAATTTGTATATACTTCCGACATCGAGAAGATGTACAGAATGATCCGAGTGCACCAAGAAGATCAAGCTTACCAAAAAGTACTATGGCGAGAATCAAAAAACCATCCCATACAATCGTTTCAACTCGCCACGCTGACATATGGAACCAAACCAGCAGGCTTCTTAGCGATGATGTGCTTAAAGCAACTAGCTTCTGATGAAAGAGAAAAATTTCCTGATGCAGCAAAAGAATTGGAAGAAAGTTTCTACATGGACGATTTTTGCGGAGGGCGTCATTCAATGGAAGCGGCAAATAAACTGAAATCCGATCTCATAAAATTATGCCGATTGGGAGGATTTAATCTAAGAAAATGGACCTCGAACAAACCAGACCTATTAACCGATTTGGAGAGAGAGCAATGTGACCAGTCAACATACGAGTTCAAACAAAGTGACTCTACCAAAACATTGGGTCTCCGTTGGAACCCACAGAAAGATAATTTCACCTTCAACCCGAAAATAGAACCTGAATCACCAACAACTATTACCAAAAGAGCTCTACTTTCGGACATTTCCAAGTTGTTCGACCCATTAGGGTGGTTAACCCCCTTAAGCACTACCATGAAACTCCTATTTCAAAATGTCTGGTTGTCTAACATAAAATGGGATGACGCCCTACCAGAGGCAATTAACTCGGAATGGGCTAAATTGAAACAGGAATTTCCAGACATAAACAGCATAGAAATCAACAGATGGCTAGGAATGGGAGAAAACCAAAATATAGAATTGTACGGATTCTGCGACGCCTCTAACAAGGCATACGCGTGTGTAATCTATTGCAAGATAATAAACAAAGAAGGTGCAATCATTACATTAGTTGCGGGGAAGGCCAGGTTAGCACCCATAAGCAAGGTCTTATCTATACCGAGACTGGAGTTAATGGGCGCTCATCTGTTAGCTCAGCTAATGCAAAAAGTTCGAAACTGTTTAGCAGATTACCATACGGATGTCTACTGCTGGACTGATTCAACTGCTGTGCTAGGATGGATACAAGGAGATCCAGCCCGATGGAAACCCTTCGTTGCAAATCGGGTAACAACAATCACCAAAACCATACCATCAAAACATTGGAAATACGTGAAGACGACGGATAATCCAGCGGACTGTGCAAGTCGTGGTTTGACTGTCAAGCAACTCAAAGACCACAAGTTATGGTGGCAAGGGCCGTCATGGCTGCCATCATACACAAACCAAGAAAACCATCAGACCATTTATGAGACGAATTTAGAAGTAAAGCCGTCTATTTTAAAACAAACCAACGCGGTAGTCATTGAACAACAACCAGAATCGCTGACCACCGCAATCATTAAGCATTTGATGAACAAACACAGCTCCATTACAAAAATCATACGTATTCTTGCGTGGATACTGCGATTGCCTACTTTGAATAAACAAGTTCGCCGACCCTACCTCGAATTACACGAGCTTCGTCGCGCTAAACAGCTGATAATCAAAAACGTTCAGCAGGCGGAATTTGCAAACGACCTAGATTCATTAAACAAACACGGAAGAGTGCACTCCAAAAGCAAGATTTTGAGTTTGAACCCGACCATAGATGAACGTGGAATGTTACGTGTGGGTGGGAGACTGGAAAACGCCCACATGAGTCCGGAGATGAAACATCCCATCATCTTACCTCACGATCATCAGCTAACCACATTACTTATCGATCAAGCTCATAAACTGACTTTCCATGGCGGAGCGCGCTTAACATTAGCAAATCTACGACAACAGTACTGGATTATCGGCGGATATATGGCCACAAAAAAGTTTATAAGAAAATGTGTCATATGCAGAAAACAAAATCCCATTCGGCATCACCAGCTCATGGGAGATTTACCAGAACCAAGAGTGAATCCAGAACACGCATTTTATCACTGCGGCGTAGATTACACAGGCTTCGTAGAGGTCAAAGCAAATAAAGGACGGGGAATCAAAACAACAAAGGGGTATATTGCCGTTTTTGTATGTATGGTCACAAAAGCGGTTCACCTAGAACTCGTGTCAGACCTGAGCAGCTCCGCCTTTTTGGCAGCTCTAACCAGAATGGCAGCCAGAAAAGGGGCGCCACGACATATGTACAGTGACAACGGCACTAACTTCGTGGGAGCAAACAGGATGATACAGGAAGAAATTAACCAGCTTCACAAAGGATTCAGTGAAGGTTTTAAGACTGAGATCGCAGAGATGGGCATAGAATGGCACTTTAACGTACCTAGCTGGCCTAATGCCGGCGGTCTATGGGAGCGAGCAGTTCGTAGTCTAAAACATCATCTCAAGAGGGTCATCGGTCAACAAAGACTAACCTTCGAGGAGTACACCACATTGTTAGCTAGACTAGAAGCGTGCCTCAACTCAAGACCTCTTTGCGCGATATCCGAGGATCCTGACGATGTAAACTTCCTTACACCAGCTCACTTCTTATCAGGAAGACCAGGAACAACTGTAATAGAAACAGAGCAAGATGCTAGAACCAGATGGCATCTAACCAGCAAATTATTCCAAGATCTTTGGAAACGATGGAAGACTGAATACTTAGTACAACTCTCATCAAGAAGTAAATGGATGGAACCACAAAAAAAATATCGGAATTGGAGATCTAGTGGTGATTCATGACGACAATCTGCCTCCAGGAAAATGGGCTCTTGGACGTGTGGTCGACACACACCCAGGAAATGACGGCCTCACCAGAGCGGTTTCATTAAAAACCAAAAATGGAGTCATCAAACGCCCTATTGTGAAACTGTCCGTTTTGCCCGTTAATCAGAATAAAGTAACGACACCAAAACCAGATATCAAGCCAACAAGCAAATTGACAGAGAGGAAAATAAAACCGAGATCAAAAATCGCAACTGTAACAACTGTTTTACTGAGTTTATTCATGCTGATTCTTCCATCTTACGGATTATACGATGTCAAACCATTTCCAAACAACCAGATGCTTTATTTTGATCCTATTTCAAAGGTACAATTAATCAGGGATAAATGGACATTAGTCATGTACTACGACATGGGGCCCTATTGGACAGGCATAAACACCTATAATAAAATAGCAAATTATCAAGAACAATTGTGCGCAACCATTGAAACACAAAGCCATTGTAATACAATCGTACAGCAAGCCCGACACGATTATCAGGAACTCGAATACTACAATGAACTTTTGCTAACACAGCATTTTGATGTCCGCACCAGACAGCGACGCGCCGCAGGGCAGACGGGCCGACGCCGACGAGGCCTAATCAACGGTATCGGGTATCTAGCGAATGACCTATTCGGTGTGTTGGACTCACGTTTCGCTGACCTGGGGGCCTACCACAACCTCTTAAAACAATATTATTTTAATATTACTTTGTAATTTCTGTTGTTGCATTTTCAACTCTCGGATCAGCGCCGAGAGTTGAAAATGCAACAACAGAAATTACAAAGTAATATTAAAATAATATTGTTTTAAGAGGTTGTGGTAGGCCCCCAGTACGAAAAGGACATTGAAACCATACATCGCAATGAGAAACACCTTTCTAATCTATGGAAAAACCAAACTTCCATAATCGAAGCAGAGTTCAACCTTATGAAGAGAATGGAGATCACTGTAAATAAACAGCACAAATTAATAAACAAGAAGCTTTTAAATTTGCAAGAAAACGCAAGCACTCTCCAACGCGAAATACAAAATATTTCATACGTCAATGACTTCACACTGTCAGCGATGTCTGGAAACAGCTTGCTGCAAGGATTAAGAAGACTTCAAGACACGTTGCTCGATGCATTAACAGACATCTACCACGGCCAAATTAGTATACATTTACTGCCACCAACGCAACTTAAACGTGAGCTCCAAACCATATATGGCCAGATTCCAAGCGAACTCACACTACCAATCACCAATTTAGACACTGATCTTCAGTATCTTTACAAACTACTGAAAGTCAAGGCTAGAGCGACTCAAAAATTTGTTATAATTGAAGTTACTTTTCCACTAGTATCCAGAGAAAGTTTCAAGTTATACAAGATAATACCTGTACCGCACCAAACAAACACCATTAAGACCACAATCATTCCAGTCTCCGAATACGTAGCCGTCAACCTAAAGAAAAATTCCTTCTTTAGCATGTCCACACAGGAACTAACGGCATGTCTACACCATGGAACTACTTTCATGTGTCAGCTGCTAAAACCAATAACAGACCTGCAAAATGACGAAGGTTTCTGCGACAAGGACTCGGCAACCAATAGATGTAAAGTAGAAAAAACCAACTGCACCAACGTTTGGCTTGAATTACATTTGACTTCTCAGCACTTTTACTTTTGTTGTGACAACTACACAATAAAAATATTATGCGGCGACGATGTAACAGTTCGCCAGCTGAGCCACGCCGGGGTTATTAGCATAGGCCAAGAGTGCGTCATCAAGGGAAAGGACTTCTCATTATATTCAATACGTCATCAGTCCAACCAAATGAACATTTCACCAACCATATATATGCCTGAATTCGATCAAATAAATCACTTGATCAACATCAAAATCCCAGACGAAAGACAGACTGATGACGGAAATCTAACCACATCCATGACCAATCTGGGGGAGGCGATAGAAAAACTGAAGAAAAGCGATTCAGAAATAGACGATATATCGCCGCATGATATCCACCAATACGTAATTTGTTACGTGCTGACGTCGATCGCTCTATGCGTAGCAGCAGTCTGGTTGTGGCAGACCGGGCGATGTCGCCTATGCCGTAAGGCCGCAACTGTACACCGCGGCTACGGATCCCACCGGCAGCAGACCACGGTGACCCCACCGCCTCCGAGACCACGACGCCACAGCGAGAGTTGCTACAAACAGGAATTTACAACGGCTTCGCTGACACCAAAACCAGCCAGAAGACACGAGTCATATAGTGAAGTGCTCAGTGCCAGTGATCTAAAGGATAAAAGTGAAGTCGGTTTTCGTTTACACAGTTGTGCCAAACGCTGGCCTAGCGCGAGCTATAGTGCGATCAAACGGGACAAAAATACGAACAAAGGCAATCAAAATATTGCTTTTACTGTGGAGGACTCAATAGTGTAACTAAAATCGGTGTTAAGTTATAATTATTATGCCTTTATGTTTTGTTTTCACTTTACTTGATCATTATTCTTTATACTTACTAGTTAAAATTACCAACTAGAAATAAATATGTTTAAGCAGCTCAATAATTTGTACACACAATAAGTATCATAGTGTAGTTTTGAGCAATCATCCCGCATTTCTTCTCGCTCTCGGGAATATGTTCGAGTTTTAATCGAACACTAAGCGAAAATGCATAATTGCATCGAACGCAAATATGCACATTCGCTCGTCCACCAAAATGTGAGCCAGTTCGCGTTCAGATCTCATTAGAGACACCACGTACTCAAAACCATACCTACCATTACCATTTATTTTGTAACTAAGTTAGTCTTATAGTGATTTAAAATATAGCTATTTCCCTTACAATTCGAGACTTTAACTTCTACCATCTAAACCATATCCTATCAATACGAGAAGGGAGTGTTAGGCCACCATAGCGTCAAGCACTACTCTTTACAATGGTAATATAGTCTCTCACATAGTCATCACTGAACATTTTAACTGTCTACACAGTTCTTTGCCAGCTATTTACATGTACATACATTCTACCAGTACATTAAGCTTATTTTCCCAGTCGATGACTTATGTATAGTATATATCCTACTAATATTATAAAGGTGAAAGTTTGTATGTTTGTATGTTTGTATGTTTGTGTAACAATCAGGCAAAAACGGCTGAAGGGATTTGGATGAAATTTGGCACACATGTAGTTCATATCCTGGAATAAAAAATAGGCTACTTTTTATTCCGGTAAGTGGCATGGATTAATGGAGACTGAGGAGGAAGTGGAAACTCAGAGCCGCTGCTACCTTAGTACTTCATATTCACAAGTACCAGGAGACCAGAAACATCAAGTACCAGGAGGCTAGAAACATGTCATAGTATTTTTGGGCAGGTATAATAATGTAGGTAGGGTAGGTGTAAGGTAGGTGTAGGGTAGGTGTAGGGTAGGTGTAAGGTAGCTGTAAGGTAGGTGTAGGGTAGGTGTAAGGTAGGTGTAGGGTAGATGTAAGGTAGGTGTAGGGTAGGTGTAGGGTAGGCGTAGGGTAAGTATAGGGTAGGTGTAGGGTAGGTGTAAGGTAGGTGTAGGGTAGGTATAGGGTAGGTGGAAGGTAGGTGTAGGGTAGGTGTCGGGTAGGTGGAAGGTAGGTGTAGGGTAGGTGTCGGGTAGGTGTAGGTAGGGTAGCGGTAGGGTAGATGATTCCTGAGGAAAAAAATTACAATACAAATCAGGAAACCTTCCTATTTCCGATATTCGGGCGCGATACGCGATACGCGGGCGAAGCCGCTGGTAGTAGCTAGTATCTATATATAGCAATACAAGTTGCAGCATAATTGATTTTCCCGCATCTAACAATGCCAATAATTATGTGATTGAAAGGGTGGGTCATTGCACCAGACAGCTGCGTTCACATTCTATACAAATGGCATTGACATGATGAAAGTACCTATCAATTTGCGCATTCGAGCATGATTGATTGTAAACTACGTCGTAGTGCTCGTACTTAGAGACACTTAGGGTGCCTATGCGCAGGGTTGGGCAGTATTTGTATTACTTGTAAATATACGCAATTGAAATACAAATACGTACTTATTTGGTATTTGTATTCCAATTACTTACCTACTTCTTAAAAAAATAATTTGTTATTGGTACTTCAAATACCTGACACTGAAGTACTTTGTAGTTAGTATTTCAATACTCTTATTATGGCTTCAAAATACATTTGAACATAAATACATTTAGCAAACTTATTAGTAGGTACGTGCGTTCTGCAGAAAACAGCGCTCGACAGCTTTCGTAAACAAAAAGGCTAACTTTACCTAACACCTGACTGTATTTTGAAATTAGTATTTTGTATCTTAAACAAAAATATTTAAAATACTTACTGTATTTTATATTTCAAATAAGTGACTTAAAAGTATTTTGTATTTTAAATACATGGGAGATCGCGTGTATAATTTGCACTTGCGTTCCGTATACGAGATTTTATTGAATCTGACGCTGACGTCGCGTCGACGCAGTGTTAACGTCGCTGATGCGTATTTGATACGCTCGAAGTAAATTCTGAAGAAAAATATAAACTCAGTTAATCTATTTAAAATAAAGATTTATTTTTTATCTCTTAGAATCTATTCCGACAATTCCTTTCTAATATCACAATCAATAGTTACATATTGACAATCAGTTTAGCTGTTTCTTATGTAGGTATTCGTATAGTTCCCTTAACACACGTTGGCATACAATACAAAAGATTGCGATTGTGCGATGTCTAGGTCATTTTGCGACTTGGTACCTGTCACCACGTCGAGGTTCGAGCTAAACCTAAAGTACAACTTATTTCAGACACATGAGCTGATGAGCCCCGGCGGCACATGTCGCGTGTAGAAACATGTTAGCCAATTTGCCCTACTGCGACGGAACTTAACAAAATACAATACAATCAGTCGTTAATATTTTTAAACTCCTAAAACTATTTCTCAAGATACAAAAATCGGGCCATTTCTAAAAAAATCCTTGATATTTCTTGTTTTGCCCACTGCACGGTAATTCTCCATGCACTGATAAGTCAGTCGATAAGGCGTGTACCTATATTATACCACAACGCCACGCTATGTTAGATATAACATAGCGTGGCGTTGATTGATAGCCATATACTGGATACCAAACTTTCTACGAAATAGACTTTATTAATTTATGTAATATTATGCCTAAAGTCGCCGAGCAGATAGGCTTAAACCAAAGATGTACTGTCCACATTGTATCTATTATAAGTAGAGATCGGATAATCGCATGCATAGTTACTTCTTAAGTTAATTTTTGGCTAACATATTATGGAGGCGGCTCATGAGAATATTTTTATTACCTACAAATAACATCCTGGGATTATGAGATCACGCCTAAAACGATATCCGGCACAAACCGCCATTTTATGTCAATCCCTGCAACGTGAGACATGTTGTTTTGAAAAGCAACCATATTATGTTTTTCAGAGTGATATCCATACAAAAACTTTTTGAGTTTTCTGTCTGGCTGGTTTGAAATAGAATTTTTCTTCGATTGTACTCTAGATTCTTACTATTTTCTATAGACTCCCGTTTGCTCAGTTTCTCAGACTTTTTTTAGGGTTCCGTACCTGAAAAGGTAAAAAAGGAACCCTTATAAGATTTACCTTTTTTTGTATTTTTGTTATTTGGGGTACTTACCTACCTATTTTTAACTAAGGAATAAATTGTGCGTTTTTTCAATAGTGAAGTGCTTCTTATTTCGCTACAGTTTGTAACAAAGCAACTGTCCTTATTTTGTGTCCAATCGGGTTTATTAGATCTCACGGAGTAAAATTTGTTAATCCCGGAGTCGCGGAATTTTTTCGATAAAAAGTGCTTTCCATAGTAGCCAACATCTTGCTTTAGGCAAATGCATCCCGATATCCGATTTCTAATTATAAGCATCAATATTATTCTACTACATAATAATCAGTCAAAAATTAGACTTCCTCAAAATGACCTACTTATTATGCATAAGGTATTCTAGGAGCTATGTCTGCCGAATCCTATAAATACAGTAAACACATCTCTTTAAAAAAAACTAAAATACAATAATATTGCTCGAGACATTTTGTTGTAAATAAGATAAGAAGAAAAGTTTAACTTTTGCTTAAGACTAGAAAATGTCTGCCTTACTAATCGAATTACAACGGCAGACAGTATTGAATATTTCTAATTAGTAGCTTTTATTAATTAACATGGTTGCTCAAACGAGCAAATAAGTTCTGTTTTACTAGATCGATAACATTGGCTTCACTGTACGCATCAATGACCGCCTTAGTCAAACAAAGCGCCGTTGTGGAGCCATCGATCTCATCGTCACATAGAGGCCGGTCCTTATTCGCGTACTCTATCAAATTCTGTTTGATGAGCTTGATCAATTCCTCGCTACTCATATTCGGCGGTATCTCCAAATTGTTACCTTTATTTTCTAATAAAGTTTTCAAGTCATAGTCTTCGACGGCGGCGGACTCCGGCTCGTCCTCACACGTTCGCTGTCGTTTTGCGCGACGAAGCTTGCGTCGGTTGTCAAGATACGCCTTTGCTACTGTGTCTAGTTGTAAAAATAGCACAGACAACGGCGTATCTGCTATATCGTCCTGAAAATATAATGTGTTATTATTATTAAATAAAGGAACCCCGTTACAGTACCATGGGAAAGTTTGAACATGTTTTGGTCATCTACTTAGCTACTTCAAATATTTAGGCGAAGTAAGCAAGTGATGTAAAGTTGGCACTAGGTACCCAGGCAGATTCTATTTTGCACATAGCATCAAGACATAGCATGCACGTAACACATTATAATGCATTCTGTAGCTAGGTAGGTACGCAGTCACGCAGATAGGGTAGCCAAGCGAAACCAAACTTAATGGCGAAGCCATGTTCGTGCCCAATTAGATCGTCATAAACTTTAGCGCTCTACGTGCCTTTAAAATATAATATAATAATAATTGTGATAAATAAAATGGCCGTGTCCGAATTAGCCTTGCAATCTTATATGCACGAACGCACAAGATTTCCCTCTCGTTGTTTGATGCAGTTGATTATTTTGTAAAGCAATAAAACATCATACCTAATAATGTTCTCATCACTTCTAATGTCAAACGTCGTTTCTAATTATTCTTAACTATAGATGACAGTTAGACCCATACATACAGCTAATAAAAATCTTGGCCCAAAAACATTGAATGAAAAGACTTGTTAGCTGTGCTGCGTAACTTGCGCGTCAAATAGACCAGCCCGATAAACAGGGATGATTCTATTTATCCCTCAGTAAGATCATCGAAAAATATTCGACACGTATTTTTTGCTTTATCAAGTCAATATAAAATGACGAAGATAAAACGCAACATACATCAGGAGTGGGGGCTGGTGACGTCACGTTTACGTAAAATTTGTACATACAAGTGACGTCACACGAGTTTTCAACGTACTGTATCTTTTTCATTTTTTGTTTACGTGAAAAAAGAAAAAATACGTGTCTAATATTTTTTGGAAATCTATCTGACGGACTACTTAGATTGTTTTAGTCATCTACCCTATTATATGAAAATGCAAATTGACTCATTCATCTTGCGACACGCTCTACTGATCCTTTGGGCGACAATAGGTGTAGAGTAACTCACTCAATCAATGTCAAGGCCTTCGGATATCCTCCAATTAAAAAATAAGAGGCTATTAAATAAATTCCTCTGTGAATCCATGATGTCATTGTTGCAATGCCTCACTGACTCACTTATGATGAGCATGCAGCTAATATTAGATATTATAACATTATTAATATGTGTTTGGATAAAGGTCATGGTTTATGTTTACTGTTTTGTGAGAATAATTTGGCCAACTCCCAAACATTTTATATGAAGTTGTATGAACATCAGATAAAAGTTATAATATCATTTAGTAAGATGCCGAAATGACCTATTTTGCAGTGATATGTATGAAAATGCACTAGAAAAACCCATTCTTGAGTTAGGATTGCCTTTTCCATAGAAAAATAGATACTCATCATGCATGGCAAAACATATTGACTTACTTCATTTGGATTGACAATCAGTTTAGCTGTTTCTTGTGGCAGGTCTTTACATATTTGTGCTACAAATATTTTGATAAGTGCCTCAGACACTCTGGTTGAACCATCTTTTTCCTGTAAACAAGTAATAAACATTCAAAAATTAAACATTAAGTATACACTACAGAGGAAACACTGCGTACCAAGGCAATCATCATCATATCAGCGGAAAGACATCCACTGATGGACATAGGCCTCCCCAAGTATCGCCACAACAACCGGTCCTGTGCATCTCACATCCATTGGCTACCAGCAACCCTCACCAGGTCATTTGTCCATCTATCATTACCAAGTCAAGATTATTAGTAATTCACATGACATATCTTAACTATGAAATGTAAACATATATTGAGAAAGCAATGGAAAATTCTAGAAGCTTCACTGTCTTTCAAGAACACTTGCTATTATAGAATAGATGTTTTTATTTTATGGTTTTCCGTTTTCAGCAAAATCAAGGTCTTAATTTAAACATACATGAGGCAGCCAGATGTTGAGGGCAATATTCAATGGGTCTACATTCTGCACATAATGCCACCATCCCCGCGGCACCATCAGGGCGTCCCCAGCTGACAGTTCTACTGTGCGACCACCTGTCAATCCTGAAAAAACAGAATCAATTTGATCCGGTTTAACAAACTTCTGAACAATAAGTTAATTTAAACATTTGTGTGTTTTATTTCATAAATGAAAACAATATCTGAGTTCCTTAATGACTAATCAGGATACATTTAGTAAATTTTCCCTCATGTATTTATAAATAGCAGCTAGGAGAAAAGATCTACTACAACAGGTTTAGAAGCCCAAAATAGCCTAAAAAGCTTAAAAAATATAAAAAGGAAGAAAATGTCACCATTAAAGACATCTAAATTGTTAGGGCAGTAGAAATTCAGTTCACTGTAAACACTTGATTCTTCATAGGGCACTCTGGTGGGCTTCAAGCCACCTGTTTCGGGAGGAAACAGTATCCAGCGTTTTCTAAAAAAGAGGCAATTAATCAAACATGAGTTTTACTTCTAACAACTATTGCTGGGCTCTGAGAATATTTAGTTTTAACTTACTTTCCATGTAACTGAGTCACAATGTTGACTCCATACGTGTCTTTATGTGCCGGCGTGTGCGCGCCACTGCTGCCCACCCACAGTGTCGCATCGGAGGCGCCCTTGTCGGAATATCCAAACTGTTCCCATGATACACCCTACAACAAAAAACTAGCCTGTTATTACAACAAGCACTCTGTCAATGTCTAGCTGTGTGCTGCTGTAGCTAATGTAAATGTTTACCTTATACAATTCATCGTCTCCGTTGAACCACTGATAAAGATACTTATAATCAAAATACATCCACTCGTCGCTTGAAACCAACGAATCCACAAAATTTTTGAAAGTCATCGACCTTACAGAGCACCTTCTCTCCCAACAAGGTTCGTCTGATAAAAAATCCTTTTTTAAACATCTAAATGGTATTTCTTTTTGTCCAAAAACTGAACACCATTTTTCTACACTCCACTGGCATATTGACCAGTTTCCCACAAAGCCCCGAAAGACCAAAGGAACACTGGAGTTGGCTATAAGATTGCGAACGATGTCTTCCTTTAATACAGACATTTCAAAGTTTAGTTATAAATACTATATAAACAAAGATATCCAAAATAGCGCAACAGCGAGCGAGAAACAACATGAACACCGGCTGACTCTGACTTGACTGACGTTATGACGTACGTCAAAGTGACACACAGCACACAGGACGTACAGTCAGTTCTCGTCAAATAACTTTGCCCCTCTGAAGATAGCCATTTGCAAAGATCGCGCAGGTGCAGTCACGTACACGGGAGCAAGCGGGACGCAAGCAGGGCTTTAAATACCGGTAAAAATTTATAACGTTACCTTGCATTGACAGGAGTTAACGTTAATATTTAAATAACGATAATAGGATTAACGTTATTTATGCACCATTTTAACGTTATTTTTTATGAACGTTATTTGTAGTTTAACGTTAATTTTATCGTTATTTTTAAACGGTTATTTCTGTGTGGTGATGCAGTGTCAGGTTGTATTTTGATCAAAATATGATTCACGACAGTAAAAAATATGTAAGTAGGTACATAATTATAACCATAATTACATTTTTTTCTCTTAGCTAGATTTCGGAAATCTGGTTATTATACACATTTATGATGATGAGTAAATGATTCTTATAGTTACATCTATGTAAATACATATTTGTTATTGTTGCGCATCACATTTTGATTAAATTACAACCTGACACTGACGTTCAAATAGGAAAAAGTACAAGAAAGTTCGCGGGCTATTATAACACTAATTATTTTACCGTTAAAACGATAATTCTCGTATTTTACGTTAAATGTTACTTAACGTTATATTACTGATAATGTTATCAAATACCGGTAAATTTTGTAACGTTACTGTGGTATCACAATTAAAATTAACGTTTTGTAACAGTTATTATTTTGTTAACGTAATACGTTAACAAGCCCTGTGTCAATCAACGATATTGCTTTTGCGAATTGAAATGAACTTCCCTTGAATACTCTTTCCAGGCTTATTTCGCCTTGACCGACACGTAACGCATTTCACTGGAGACTAAGAAAATTACGTAAATAAAATTCAAAAACTTTTATTCACTAACCAAATATAGATCTCTCTATTTATATTTAACAGCATTCACATAATGAGTAAACGTTTTCGTTCCTACATATGAACGAGACGGAAACAATAACAAACAAGGCGACTGCAACCGCACGTCGCATAATATGCTTCGGTAGTCTTCGTAATCACTCTTTCCGTTCCATCGTGTCGTGCGTCAACTACGCGAAATCAAGTTGATGCATAGAATGTCGTTCATGCATAAACAGGTTTATCCGTGAACTGTTAACCAGTCGAACAGTTGACACCAAGTAAACAGTCTTAAAAAACGGTCCGTTCATTCAACGCTCACACCTAGTTGTCAAGTCTGTGTAGTGCAAGTGTAGTGTGACTAGAGTGTGTCTGTGTTTGTCAAAGAGTATAATAATAGTATGGGAGGTGTTTGTTTTGATTTTGTATGTTTCTGCGAAGCCTTTCAACCGATGCATTTATACCACCATTACAACGATAATAATCGCATAGTAAATAGTAAGTGATAAACGTTATGTGCTTAATAGTGTTTTAAAGATCTTCGTAAAATACAATGGAACCAGAAGTAATTGTATCATCGTTCTTCTCAAGTAGTTTAGGTGATTCAAGTTCACAGGACATCAGTGATGATTTTTTAAATTTAATTGACGAATTGAATCTCTCTCTTGAACAGTTTAAAATGCCCAAAAATGTAGAAGTTGTTTACAACCCAACCATTTATGCAAGGCATACATTTGAAAATTATGTGCGAGAATATTGCAATACAACAAAACCTATTATGTACTTTGGCATGAATCCTGGACCTTGGGGAATGTCTCAGACTGGAGTAAGAACCACTTCTTAAACACTAAATTAAAAAAAAAGATCTTTATCATAATTAATTTATAAACCATAACTTCTGTTACTTTTAAATACACAATGAATAGTTTTCAATCGACAGTTTATTTGTATAATGCTTCAGTTGTTTAAGCATTTTGTAATATCAACAGGTGCCATTTGGTGATGTTAGTTCAGTTCGGGATTGGTTGCGCATCAGTGGGCCAGTGCAGAAACCACCTACTGAGATAAAGGCTCGTCCTGTGAGGGGCTTTGACTGTCACAGAAGTGAAGTTAGTATATTTGGCATAGACAAAAAATATATTAGTTGATTTACAACTACATCCATCTTTCTTAAATGTATTCTGTTCATTTTCCAGGTAAGTGGCCACCGATTTTGGGGTTTAATGCAAACTTTATGTGGAACACCAGAGAATTTCTTCAAAACCAGTTTTGTGTATAACTATTTGCCTCAGCAGTGGATGACCGCCTCAGGCTGTAACCTCACTCCTAGTGACTTCAGAGTAAGCAATCTTTATTTATCTTTATTTCTAAACAAGTCTTAAGTTACTTTAAAATGTGAGAATGTTCATTTTACCCATTACAGGAGCATATGAAAATAGACCACAAGTTATTAACTAAATACTGAAATGTTATTAACGAAGGCTAGTCAATCCAATTCTAAACATCCACAACATTCTAAATATGCTTACGTTTGTAAAAAATTACAGAAAAGTGAAGTACAAGAATTATACAACATCTGTGATCCAGTATTCAGTAAAGTTCTAGAACTGTATGAAGTGGAGAAGATAGTAGCTATTGGAAAGTTTTGTGAAACCCGAGCAAAGGAAACATTAAAGAGACACCCACCCTCAAGAACTATCCAGGTATTAAATTAAACAAATATGTATATTTATTTGACAAATTCAGGACAATATCATGGATTTCTTAATAAATGAAATTATCCATGAATGCAAAATATTATGGATAAATAACTGTGTCTATGTATTAATTTTTGTGTTTTCCATTTCAGATACTGTACTTGCCACATCCAAGCCCCAGAGCTGTGAATAATAACAACTGGCCAGAAATAGCAACTGAATGTCTTAAAAACCATAATTTGTTACAAAACTACCAACAAAACTCTAAATAAACAAGATTGTGTCTGGAACGTGAATACTACATGTGATACTACTATACTCTATAAAAAATTGATGTCAAGCACCCTACAGTAAACCTATATACAATACAGTATTAATTTGTAGTTATAAGAGAATGGTTGAGTTCATGAAGAGAGCTCTTGAGCTAGCATCAGAGGCTTTATCAGCTCAAGAAGTACCAGTAGGCTGTGTCTTTGTCATAAACTCAGAAATCATTGCTGAGTCTAGGAATAGTGTTAATGCTACACACAATCCAACTAGGCATGCTGAAATTAATTGTATAGATCAAGTGATAGAGTACTGCAAAGCCAATAATAATATTGATAAGAGAATGTACTTTAAAAATATTACAGTTTATGTAACAGTTGAGCCTTGCATAATGTGTGCATCTGCACTCAGCAACTTAAATATAAAAGAAGTAGTCTATGGTTGTGCCAATGACAGATTTGGTGGCAAAACTGTGTTAGACATAAGTAATTTTTATGACTATAATTATAATTTGATTGGAAATTTAATGGCAACTGAGGCAATGGCTTTACTCAAACAATTTTATAAAGGTGCCAATCCTAATGCACCAGAATCAAAGGCAAAAAAAGAAAAAGCGTAATATTTACAAAAATCGTTAAATTATGCTTATTAAGCTATTTGGAGGTAGATAATTTTTAGGCTGCGGTTCCACTGAGGCGGAGCGGAGCAGAGCGGAGACAAGCTGTGCCGCCAATCACATTGGTGGATTGGTGAATCGCGGCACAGCTCGTCTCCGCTCCGCCTCAGTGGAACCGCAGCCTTAGAGTTCCGTACCCAAAGGGTAAAAACGGGACCCTATTACTAAGACTCCGATGTCTGTCTGTCACCAGGCTCTATCTCATGAACAGTGATAGCTAGACAGTTGAAAATTTCACAGATGATGATGTATTTATAGTCATTTATGAACCCATTTGAAAAAACAAACTTTTATGTGAAAGGATATATTCCTTCCCGATTGGTTCCATTGAAATTTCATCAAAATCGGTTCAGTAGTTTGGGTTTTAAATCCAAATAGCTGGAAAAAATATGTCATCCAAGGGAACGAAATTGCGTATTTTGCTTTCCTGTGACTTTCCAGTGGTGATGTTAGGTTTGGGGGTACAACTTGAAACAAAAAAAAAACAACCAATGCGGCAACATCCAAATAAAAAAAAACTACAAAGTACAAAATAACTTTAATTTTGGAAGTTGGTGTTAAATTACGAAGAAACAACCTAAAACACCGACTTCCGAAATTATTTTTTTTTTTACTTTGTAGTGTTTTTTTTTTTATTTGGAAGTTGGTTGTATTTTTTTGTAAAAGCTTTTTGTTTCATTATTTTGTGAAGTAACTGATTAAATTAAATTTGATTAAAATAAATCCTACTATGTAAAATTATTAAGAAAATTAATAATAATTAAGTTGATAGATGTCCAAGTTAGCTGGATTAATTTAGAATATTTTTATTTTAAAAAATATATTTTAACTGCAAAGTTCTTTTATTTTATAAATGCTTTTTGTATGCAGGCTTTTTATACTCTGTTGCTATGAAAGAAAGTTATTTTATATTGATTATTTTTTAATTACTTATTCTAATATCTTGTCTTATTTTTAAGTGACTAGTGCTACTATATTTTGAATTAAAGATAAATTATATAAATTTTGGGTAAACTTATGTTCCTTTAATAAGTTTTAGAATACTTGTGTTAGTTAATATGAGGGTAGAAAATAAATAACATCCTAAGACGTTTCTGTCATTATTACTGTATTATAATGGCGCATCAGAAAATTATTACAATCCCTGTTAAAATATAAGTATAGGCTTTATAAATTACATAAAACTATCTCTACAGTACTTGACACATTCAATTTGGTTTAAAACACAGAAAAAAAAAACACTCATTCATAACAAGTCCAACGGCAACCATAAAATATAAGAATATTTAATTATACAAAATAAATGATTACTTGCTACAACATTTTTTCTTACATCTAGCTTATTATAATGTCCCACTGTAAAAACATAAAAGTGAGATCTATTTGGAAATTAAACAATTTATTACATTAATCACTACCAATAAAATATCCACACGGATATCACAGAACAATTTCACTAATCTAAAATGAGATCTCACATTTATATTCCCAGTGTTTACAGGAAAGAATAGGGTACTAAGTTTAATTGGCAAGTCACTAAATGCATGTCATAAAAATCACACATTCTCACCAGAAAATATAATTATCCACTGTAAATAAGGAATAAGCAGAATAAAGATACTTAAATACTGTCCAACAAATTTATACAGAACTTAACAATAATAACCTATGTATGACCTATTGAAATCTTTAAACAGATTTAATCATTTGAATCTTGACAGCCATTAACCATTGGGTATGCGGCTCCTGTTCCTTCAGTCTCTTCATTTTGGCCATTTACATGAACTTGATTTTCATTAGTCAGGTTGTCTTCGACCAAGTAGTCTTCAGCTGCCTCAGGTATAGGACTTGCACTTCTGCTGGAGCTGCTGTCACTATCTGATGAGGATGAACTATCACTTTCTGAGTCTGCACTTGATGAGTCCTGAGAATGCTGACGTAAATGTTCAATTTCAAGTCTCAACTTTTCATTGTCTAACTGTAGTGAGTGTATTTGTTCTTCTTGGTCTTTCATACGCTGCACAAACTCACTAAAGGATTGCTCATCCACTGCACTGGATCCAACGGAAGTGCCAGAAGTGTCTCTGTCTGTTAACATACTGTCCCTATCAGTAATAGAAACATCTCTAGCTGTTTTGTCTTTATCCTCTTCTAAACATTTTGCTTTAGAACGTTCCGTTCTTTTTATGAGGTTGTCATATTTGGCTTCCAAGAGAAGATATTCCTGGATGAGGTCATCTTTCGACATATTTGACAAACGTTCACTTTGAGCATCTTCATAAACGCTTGAAAACTCTTTTGTCAAATACTCCTCCTCATCTTCGGGCAGCGAAAAAAAATAATTATCTTCTGAATCCACGCTGAAACTTGAATCGCGAGTACGTGCTGATGGTGTACGTAGAATATGGAACGAATTTTCTGGCTCTGGTTTATGTATTTCCATTAAAAATTGGTTGTTGTTAAATGGAGCATGTGTTTTTGCCAACACAATCTTCCTAAATCTGTTATTTCGTTTAGATTTTTCATTCTTCCTGCGATCCTGCCACGGCATTTTTGAAAATGGTTTCATTACCTTGCGTTTAGATTTCCCGCGCCTCCTTTTCTTTTTAATAAGTCCTTCAAGTTGTTGTTTCGGTAAATCAACAACAGATGGCGTTTCAACTTCAGCAGGTCGCGTCGGATCGCCATCTTTTATAGCGATAATGTTATTTTCGTCCATTTGTGATAAATTTCACTTACTTTGAAAAACTTAAAATTGTTATCGAAAAGAATTAACAATTGCACTGTTATCACAATTTTTCCCAAGACAGGCTATATAAAATCTTCATAAAGGTACATAATAGCACGGAGCACTGCTATACAGAGGACGCAATCCGCCATCTTTATTTATTTATTTATTGTTACTTTTTATGACGTAGTTAGGGTTGCCTATTCACGATTTTTTATAGACCGTGAATTGCGTAATGTTGAGACTACAAAGACTGTGCGAAATCAATTTCTCATGATCTCAGTCAAAGTGATAAGACAGTAAATAAAATAGTAAAACATAGTGGAAGACGTGGAAGTCCGAAATTCCGCAACAAAATCCGAAAGCAAATTCCTTGGATACCTGTGCTTACACAGGCACTGGTTGACACTGCTGCCGGATTGTACAAAACTGGTCATTGTACAAAATGTGAAGGCGCGGCGGTGGGTAGATGAGGCGAGATCTCACTCCGGTTGTGTCGCATTCGCATTGCTGTCCAATCGAACTATGACAGTGAGAGAAGAAAGAGTGCACCCATGTTTACGAATGCATGTGTAGGTACCTTGATCTCCCGGTTCAGCTTTGATGCCTAGTTTTCGCGGAAATGGCTGCCAAGGCTGATTTTCAGCTATCTAGATTGCGTTGACTTCCAGTTCATTTTTTTACAGGATGTCTTCCGAAAAGATTTATTACAACGTATAGCGTAGCAATAAATCTCAACGTTATCCCTTTACTGGAGAATTAGGATACTACCTACAAAATAATATTAATACTATATATAAAAGTATTGTGAACCCAAATCAAGCGTGAGTAGGTTTGGGAGAAGCGTGCCAAACGTGAGGTTTCAAGTTCTATTCTATTCCTAAGCAGATCAAGCAAACAAGGGCTTCATAATTACAAAGAAACCAGAAAAACCAAGCTGCTGGCAAACGGACAAACCTCGGTCTTGGACCTCTGCTGAAGTGTCAAAGACCGTATGTGAGAGTATAGAGAGAATACAAACGTCCATAATTCTCCGTTTGAGACATAAATAATGGGAGATCTACTTTTAAAAGATCTTTCATTGACCAATAGCTCCTCCAGGCACTCTCGGTGCGTCGAGCAACTTCTTTGTCTTGTCGCGCCTGGAAGAAGACTATTTGGCCCTGATATAAACAGTCGTGGACGTATTATACAATCTCCTCACCTTCATGTATAGTCTTCTTTTGATGCTGTTTCCAGCTCCGAATCTGAGGGGGGGGGGGGACCGGGCACTTGCCGTGGGCGGCAAGTTCAAGGGGCGGGGCGCCAAATTCACATGTTTGAAAAAAAAACTTATTCGATGATCTTAGGGTTTTCAAGGGAGACCCAAAATCGATTAGATGTGAGAGTGATCAGTGTTATTGAAAGGTTCTAATGGATCACTAAAAATCCCACCAAGCTCCAGGGTTGGACTGCATGGCCACTTATTCAAGGTGGTCTTTGGCGGGCCCCACGGTTCTGGGTTGCGGGGCTTGGCGCAAGCCAGGCGGTAGGTAGGATAGGGGGCTTTTACTGAAGACTATTACTTACGAGTCTTACGACCTACATATAAAATACAAGATAGTTCATCCAGGCCAATCCAGGATGCATTAAAAAATCAAGCACGCTGCGCTCACTCTTTCATTCCACACTTGAGATTTTCGATGAGGCAAAACAGTTTCGTCTATTTAATTGTGAATGGTCAAAAGAAAATCAGAGCTATCCGGGTTGGAGTACAAAGATGTTCGAGCTCGCTTCGCTCTTTCTCGAATTCTACGATCGCTCAATTCTTGACCTTTCCAGTATGAGTTAAAACGTCACGTCGATTTAACATAATATCTTATGTATCCAATTTGGGGTGCAAAAATTTGCGAGCTCGCTTCCTCGCTCTTGCATTCAACACTAAGTTTCTGAGCTTTCCCCAACGACTTTTACTATGCGACCAACCCCGAACTCGCGAAAAAAAATCAGCTGTTCAGTAAAATTTTATTAAGATATCGCACATAAAAATGGACAGTCGATTAAAAAAAAGTAATAAAAGATGAAGTTCTTGCCCCGGTTCGGGAAAATCGTAAATCCTATCGCCTACCGACCGAATTCAGTCGATAAGTCCTAAGGCCGGTTCTCAATATCGCGTTCTGGTTTTACTGTGTACGGCCGACTTTACGACTTATCAACCGAATTCAGTCGTTAAGTCCTAAGGCCGCTCGTACACAGTAAATCTCGAACGTGATCCACGATCAAAATCCCGGCCCTGGCGACACACCGTGTGTCGCGAATTTAATGTTTATTTACCTATTACGTAAGATTTTTTTTTTTTGGGAATTTTCATATGTCGGGGCCGCAGCGGTTAATCTTAACTGTGGATCGCGTTTACAATTTGATTGACAGTGTACGGGCGGCTTTAGGAGTTATCGACTGAATTCGGTCGTTATGTGATCGTTAACTATGTCGAGACTTCCCGCCCTGGGCAGGCGTTTGTCATGAGTTTGGTCTTTGATATGTTTATCCTAGGCGTTAATCTCGAGGCTTGCAATTTTCAGGTCTGCGAGCATGTTACCCAAGCATTAAAAAGGTGTTTTAAATTCTGAACACTTATCTCTAAATCAATTCGTTTAGAGCGTGCACGTGGTCGGCGGCTGAGAGACCTCGTCTGAACCCAGTGTCTGCTGGTGGTTGGTGGGTATATACAACTAAAGTTATGAAAATTATATTAAGTATTGAAGATTGAAGATGAAGTAAACTTTGTCATTCCCGAGCATTATGGCATTTGAAAATAGAGCAAATCTTGTTTTAAAATGAGCGATAACTGCATATAAATTGGTTGCCAAGACTGACAGGCTCTGCCAGTCGTGCTGCCGTGTCGTACCAGTGGCTGCTAGCCTATTACTATACTCTATGCTGCTTGCCTACAGGTGAGTTAAAACTTACACGGTTATGTTCAGTTAGTTGGTGAAACAATTTTGCTGAAAAGTATCTTAATATCAATCCTCGAGTCAAACCAAGCCCCGTACTGTAAAGGCCGTCTACAATCTTTACATCTCGTTAAAAACTTATGGATTGGAGAAGTAATGAAGTCACTGATTTTTAACATTGTGTCAATATTTTACTGCTATAGCGTTTTGAGTTTTTGATTCTTGGCAACCAATTTACTTACATGAAAATGTTTTTTGGTGGGATTACAAAGACTGATCGCCACAGCATGCTATACCATAGACCAAACTAGTTTGATTTGTTACTTTTTGGTTTCAGTGTTCTGTGTTTTATACTGTCTCTGGTCATGTGTCAACAAACTGTCTGATTGTGCTAGTCAGTGTTGCCAGATTAGGCGACCATTTGCCATTTAGGCTACTCAGAAGTCCGAAGGGTGCCGCCACGCGGGGCGAACCACTGGTCGCCAATTAAGCTACTAGGATACGGATAGCGATAGAATTAATGCCGGGTTCATAGTGATATTAGTTACTACTGTTGCCATTTAGTATCGAGTAGCAGAACTAGTAGAGTCAAGATCCATATAGACTTTTCTATGCTAGAACATTTTTCAGAGTTTTCGGTATCTGGTTAGTCGGGACTGGTATGTACTCGAGCTTTCTGGATGTTTCTATAGTAGAAGGTTCTGAAATTATCTGCCGAACTATATAAGGCTCGCGTAGCCTGCGACCGGGGCAGTATCAGCAGAGAGCGCCCCACAAAGTCGGCTCCTGCGTCGCTGATCGTCTCTCGCCGGGCTTCCTCCGGATAACCGGAGGTCTCACCTGGCGGGGACAGACCACCCGTAGGGACGTGAAGTTACGGCACTGCGAGGCGGTGCCGTGGGCGCTCCTGCTGTATACAGTCAGGACAACCACTCATAGGCAGGCGAAGTCTTTTTCAAGATGCGCCCGCCGAAATCCTAAGCCTAAATGGCAACCCAATGACGTGCCCGTCGTTACGGGCACGCACGACCCAACGCCGCGGGATCAAAGGCTCAGCCTACGCCCGCCGCCGCGCCCCCTTGCAGGTGCGCCGCGACTACTCATGACCGGGGCAGTATTGATTTTGCGATACAAGCGATAACTTCGAGAGCGATCTTCAACTGCTAATTAAAGTGATGGTAATTGTGATATAATTAGTGAGTTTTATTTTTTAAAGTAGTATTAGTGTTGATTAATTAAAAGTTTCAATTTGGTTATTTAATCGGCTGTTTTTATTGTCACGAACGCCAGGCTCGTAACAATAGTTTGGCTTTTTTTTCAATAAAATTATTTAAAACATTGGAAATTTGTTGAATTATTTTTTTTTATAAGCGTTCTAGTAATTTAAATGTATAAAATACGTTAGACATGGGCGTTTTCGTATTTAGTTGTAAACGGATATGTAACCGATATTCAGTTTTCATATCGATATCGAAAACCGTTTTCAGATATCGATATCAGTAGTACGATTTGCCCAAGTAACTGTAAACGAACGAAACGCAAACTAACGACAAACGCAAACTCACAGTTTTATAACTTATGGAATCTTTGTTGTAACTAAATAAATAGAAACTAGACCTTATTACTAGCGCGTTAAGATATAGATATTACGCATGCACTATTATTAACCAAATAACCAATCACTAGCCGAAGTTACGTAATATTCGCTTCATCACTTTTACGCCAGTAAAAATTGAATGGTAAGACAGAGACAAAGCGAATAAAAACCATCGATGTCATATCGCTCGTGATGTGAAGTTTGCGTTTTGTTCGTTATTCGTAGTTCATTCTCGTTGTTGCGCTTTGGATAAACCATAACTCGAAGTTTTTGTGAAAACGGTTATATATATTTAGATATCGATATGGTATGATAATAAACACATATCCGATATAAGTTACGTTTTGATATATCGAACCCATGCCTAAAATACGTTGCTAAGTGGCCACTTTGCATTATAATTGGCCGAATGTGGGCAGCTTGGGATGAAATTTTCGGCGACTTGGGTTGGTTCATCTCGCAACACTGGTACTGTGGTATGTCATCTTAATAAAATATCGTCATCCATGATCCATCGTCACCATCGTGTTGTGAATAATGTGAATCCCAAAACAAAAACAGAGAATTGACTTTGTTGTTTGTTTTTGACGCTCCAGGGCGTAAATTTGTAAATCATTGTATTCTTCACTACAAACAAAAAACAAGATTAATAAAAGCACTTTAGTTTTAAATTAATGGGAGAATCTCAAGGATTACCAATGGCTGACGATATTGTATTTGAATTACTACATTCCGAAATAATTAATTATGCTATAGAACAAACCCAAGAAGCTCTCAAGGATAAAAAGGTTTTAACATTTACTAATCTTACAAGTTATAAAATAAGATGAAGTGAGTTAAATGTATCACAATATTCAGGATTTATTATGTTTTAGGAGGTGGATCTGTCGGTCGTGGAATATATTGGCTTTGCTACTGGATACAAGATAATGGAAAGACTAACTAGAGAATGGCCAAGGTTTAAAGATGAACTGGACACCATGAAGTTTATCTGTACAGACTTTTGGACATGTATCTATAAGAAACAAATAGACAACTTGCGGACAAACCATCAAGGTGTTTATGTACTACAAGATAATGCATTCAGATTCCTCACAAACTTTTCTAACGGTCATCAGTATCTTGAATCTGCTCCAAGAGTAAGTACCTATTAGCATTGTTGGACATAATAAAGATAACAGATACTTTGCAATTAATAAACTGCTGCTTGAAACTTTTGTACTAGAGCTTGCTTGACCATGCTTCATACAATCTAAACAAATTTATTAGAGGTAACTCTTTTTGTAAAAGGTAGCCGAGGAACTGATCAGAATATGAAATTCTTCTTTCACTGGATAGACAGCTACTTTATTATATGTATGGTGTTATAATTATACTTTTTACCCTATTCTATATATAAAATATTAATATTCATGAGTATGTCTTCTTGTTTCAGTATGTTGCATACACTTGTGGCTTGATCCGAGGAGGTTTGGCCAACTTATGCATAAACAGCGTAGTCACCGCGGAAGTCCAATCCATGCCATCTTGTAAATTTCATATACATGTCCAAAGAACTTAGTATGATAAATAAAACTTGTTGGAATATAAATGTATTTATATGAAAACGTAATCATTGTTTTATCTATGCCAATGTTTCATCAATTTAATTTGGTTGATAGGTGATGTGGTAGGTAGTGTTACCAAAATATAATGTTATATGCATATTGATTAAAAAATATTAGAAGCTACCATAAATTGTATTAATATTATAAAGCTGAAGAGTTTGTTTGGTTGAACACCCTCCCTAATCTCAGGAATTCGAATTAAAAAAAATATTTGAGTGTTGGATAGCCCACTTATCAAGGAAGGCTATATTTTAACATCACGCTACGACCAATAGGAGCAGAGCATTAAAGAAAAATGTGACACACGAAGTTACGGGGGTCAGCTAGTTATGTTTACCGTGTTTTCCATGTGTCACACAAATAACCCACTGGCTTGAAAAATTTAAATAAAATTATTAATACAGGGTGTTTGGGACATCGTAACGCAAACTTCACGAAAAGGCTACACTTAATGCCATTAACCAAATTGTAGAAGTCATTAATCTCGCTAATGATCGGTTACAAAAATTGACATTTTTCAGCGCGCAATGTATTGGAAACAATGCGATCTAAAAGCGCGAGAGCGTTGTACGTGGTTAACGTAGTACGTCACTGTCTACATCTACACGTCTTGCAAACACACACACAGGTTTGTGGCGCCGCCGCGCCCCCGCTCCCGGCGGGGCGGCGCCGCGCTGCGCTTTGATGTAGGTACCTACGCATATCGCGTATTGCCGAAAACAATAATATCGCATAAAATCATTTTAATCACTCAGAAATACCTACCGACTGATGGTACATGTTTAAGGAGAAGTTAAGAGAAAAAAAAGGAGCCGTAAGCTCAGTCTCCTATAATCACAATTCCGATAAGGATTTCGATAAGCTTAGAAGTAGGTACATTGAGATCCGGTAACGTAGGTATTATCTAATGAACTGCTAAACCCACTTTGAATGCAGGTACGAATATCGCCGATTGCAATAATATCACATAAACTCATTTTAATCACTCAGAAATACCTAACCTACTGATGATAGGAACTTGTTTATGCAGAAGTTAAGAGAAATGGAGGAGCCCTAAGCTTAGTCTCTTTAAATCACGATTCCGGATAAGGATTGATAAAAAAAGGTTTTAAGTATGTACATTGAGATCCGGTAATGATGTAGGTATAAACTAATGAACTAGCTAACTCACCCCTAAACAGGTAGGATTCAAACTGGCCGCCCGCCGCCTGCTTGCTCGTGTTTCGCCATACATAACACATTAGCATATTACCGTATTCTTGGGCACTGTAGTAATCGTTAACTCCGGATTACATTTTTAAAACACACTCACAAAAACAAACAATAACAGACACAAACACTGAATTAGTTTAGCTAGGTAGGTATCAAACGAAAACTTATTTTGTCTCACGTCACGTCACGTCCCGAATTCCCGAATTTTGCAAAAATAACACACTCGTTCGCTATCAAGGTCTTCAAGAAACTGACATAAAAATCCATTAAAATCGGCTAAATGTAAAAGAAATGTTTTTTAAACATTCCTTTGACTTCGCCGACTTTTGGCGGCATTGTGTTCAAAAGGACGCCGCGCTACGAACTGCCCCCAAACAAAAAGGGTTCTTATTGAAACAAAACTAAGTAACCTATTTCCGACCTTAAGTTGTTTAGTTAATGTCGGAAATCGGTTACCCCGCTTTGTGCAGATACGTATTTTTTTCATATGGGCAGTGATCTAGACGGTATGTTTGACGCTACACACACATGCACACAGGTTAGTGTGTTACAACTAAGCAGGATGCGTTGACCTTTTTTACAAAACAGCTGAGCAGATGCGTAACTAGTTTTATTTACATTGCTCTTTTTAGTGAAAGTAGTGAGTTAATTATTGTTTTTTTAATTAAAATCACGTTGGGTTAGGTAAGAATAACGATTACGAACAGTCTAAAGTAAAAAAAACAGCTGAAAAAATTTGAAAAATGAGGAAAAAGCCGACGAAATATTCCAACGCGGGGGGGTCCAGAATCATGTCCTGAACTCATGGAATCCGTTTGTGCGTCGATGTCCCTTACACGCTGTATAATAATAAATAATAAATTTTATTCATAAACTTTTACAAAGAGGTGTATATAGATAGCCAAGGAAGTAAAATAGTAAAGTCTTATATAATGGTAACAGCTAAATTAAAACTAGTGTATGGCTAATTTAAATTATGTAGCGACCTGCCCGATCTAGGTTTATTCAAACCTTTGTCCCATTGTCCCATACGTCCCATTTGTTCCATTTGTCCCATACGATGAAGTGATGGCCTGAAGGCCATCACTTCATCGTATGGGACAGTAATTTTAGCAATTTTGTAAGAATACATCTTCATCTACAATAAAAATAAGCAAACTTATTAAAGATTATTCTAAAACTATTCTAAACAATTTAACAAATAACAACAATAAATAATTACGAAGTAATATTAATACTCATACCAATATTTCTCGAAATTTTTCTGTATCTGTGTAGTTTAGTTTCGATAAATGTTCCGCTAGCGTTGTACTACATTGTTTGTAATACCATAATAACCTACATACTCGAAAATATTTCCTTATTTTTCGTACTATTGATGCCCTACAGAATTTTATTCCCAAATCAATCTTATTCCAAATCTCTGAATTTGTAATAAATCAATCTATTTCAAATTCAGAGTCACGCAAACAAGCCTTTGTGGTGTCCTAAAGGGTGTCTACACTTTTTTCTGGTAGATTTTGTGAGTAGATGACTTGTCACTACACTTGCAATGTTCTGCGTGCGACTGTGAAATTAAATCGCCTGCAACTGAAGTTGCTATGTTTACAGTATATTATTATCTCTTTATTCATTTTACTGTACAAATTTACATTTTTAAATATTTCTTCACAATAAAACATAATCATATTACCTATTGTTTTTAACAAAGTACAAAAAAAAAAGTAGTCAGCCGGTGTCGGGAGCAGCGTCCAAGCTACTGGTAGTTAGGGCTCCAGAGAAAGGAATCTCCTCACTAAACGAGCCGTATCGAAGAGTACTGCCTTCTGTATCAGACCCTTTAGCCCTTTACCCAACTGCGTAACGTCAGCTTCGACAGGTGGTCGTCGAAGCTTTTGGCCATCAAGCCATTAGCCGTAACGACAATCAGCACAATAACAGCCGAGTCCACATTCCACATGTCGAAAACCTCGTGTGCTAAGTCGAGATACTTAATTTGTTTCTTTCTTGGCTTTCACGAGATTCTCGTCATGTGGAATGGTAACATCGACTGTCATTGTGCGGCGCGCTAATCGGTCTATCACCACTACATACGGCTTATTGAAAACATTAGTAAGTAAGTAAGTAAGTTAGTTAGTAAGTAAGTTTTTTTTATTTGCATTTGTCATTAGTTCTATCAGTGATAAATTTGATGTTAGGCCGATCCCACAGTACAACGTGACATGGTCATTTTCGAGAACTGGGGGGAACCTGTACCTCAGAACTGACTAGTTTGTATTTCAAAGCAAGTTGCCGGTAAATAATCCTGGCCACTTGGTAGCCTGTTCCGAATACCGGTTGGCTACTATTTTTCATATTTTTCATTTTTTTTTTTTTTAATATTTAAAAATGTGTTTAGTACTTGCACAGGACAGGCAGGTGGTCAGGGCTCCCGAGAGAGAAACCTCCTAACAATACGCACCGTGTCCAGGAGTACTGCTTTCTGGATCAAGCTCTTGATCCAGAAACTATTATTATGATTATTTAAATAACCCATGGTTTATACCTAGAACACCAAGATAACACCTGAACATCCGACTATGCGCAGCGGTCGTTCTGTAGCTGGAAGAACCTATTAGATACCTAGATTTCGTTAGGACATTTCTTTGTATTTATATTTATCTTAAAAAGCTACTGCAAGAATCGCAGTCAAGTTAAGATTGGCAAAGACTAAGCTGCACTTAAAATTTTACTACATTTACATATCTTGGCAAATGATGTCCTCTTTTTAACCGACTTCAAAAACAGGAGGTAGTTCTCATTTCGATTGTATTTTTTCCAGATCTAAATTACGCAGTAGGTACAGTTTGACCTTGACGGTTGATGTCTCAGAGGCCCGTTCCAGTAATAAAATATCTTTGGATCTCTATGGTGTATTATGCACGGTATGCACTCCGCCGAAATAAAGGTGTTGCCAGGCCCAGAAAAAAAAACAACCGCATGGTTTGTGGTCAAAACTTTGACGACGAATGCACGCAAACTTTTTGATTGGCGTTGGCGCTCTTTTGCTTCCTTTCCTTTCATTTCATTCGCTCTTTGAGCTCTTTCAATTTACAGAAAATGGCTTCCGAAGAATTGGTGACTGAGCAATTTCAATTTTTCGGTTTAGATGTGCCTAACGAAATTATAAGTAAATGTGAGTACTCAATTATTTTGCACTATGTAATTAACTTGTGCATCTATCTGTTTATCAACTTTACAAAAAGTTATAAGAATAACTTTGTACCGCTTCAAAATGAATGTTCAAGGTTGTTCCATTATTTGCTTCTTTTTCTAAGGCGTAAGTTTATGCGAAGAATACAACATCGACGCTGAATCTTTTATTGAACAATGGATGGCCTTCAGTTTAAACCATTTAAACGGTGCATCACCGAATTTGGAGAACTTGGATACATTTGTGAGAAAGGAATTTTCCAAGCGGGCGGCGAATCGTTCCAACGCAACCGCTAAAGAAAACGGACAAGTGGGTACCGGCGCAAGTTTGACGGTTTACGGGGCACCCGCTTCAGTTCAGTATCCTTTTTATGCGCATGCTCCACGTGTTCATTATTTACCAAAGTATTTGTAACTTGTAGTTTGTTTCTTTTCGTTTTCGTTGCCGCCCGTGTAATTAACGGTTTATTGTCGATTGTTTGTTTTATAATGTAAGGTTGGTAAGTGAGTTGTATTTCATCAACAATTTCGATCCTTAGCTTTGATTCAGATCAGACAATGAAGTTCTATCAAATTATATGGCCACAACACCGAAGGTATGATAATCTACTATGACATAAACTCACTTAAAAATGTTAAGGTACTAGATTATAACCTAAGCACATTAATTACTTAAAAGTCTTCATCCAAACACTTAAGTTTATTGCAATTCATAAACTTTAATCAAAACTTTTGTGAAACTTTGTTATTGTAATAATTGTAGCTAAATAGAATAGGTAGTTTAATATTTTGAACAGGTATTATTGAGTGTAAATGAAGAAAGAAGTTTGGAGCCACCTACTTGCGCCTAATGGGTGTATGTCTAGTACCGCAGTGTATTATTTCTGTGACTAGATCTACACTCATTGAGTGCCTTTAGGACTTCACCAGCTGCGTGAATGGACTGGGGTCCATACAACTACAGAAGCTTACTTACTTGCGTCAGGATACATTGATTTTATTTGTATTGTTTTGAAACCTTGCCAACTATTCAATTCCACTAGACTTCAGACCTTGGGCATAAATGTTAGGGGCATACCATTTAACTTGATGATATTTGTGGGCGAGTTTGCTTCTGGTTCATGTTCACTACAAATCATGACTAGATCCATACTCGTCTGCAGCCATCAACTTAATCTGCATCTTCATAATTATTGCACTCTTGTGTCCTCAAGGTCCATGTCAACAAAGTTTTCCAAGTTAATTTATTATTTATTTTTTTGTATATCTACAACAATTTTTATGAAATTGGAATTGAATAAAATGAAATATGATGCTATTTCAATGATTTTCAGAGAGTTAAAATTGAAATTGAATCAGCACCAAATCAACCAAATGATTTATGCCCAGCCACTTATTCACCAACTATGTAAGTTTGGGATATTTTAGAATTCTATTAATTTGAAATTAACATCCAAGCAGAATGTTTGTATACCATAACCTAGTGTTCTGATAAGTAGTCCTGAATAAGTCCTTAGTCTAGTGCTTCCATGGCAACCAACCTCATTGAAGACCAGGTTCACTTACTAGTTGTTAACATGATCTATTTTTATGTCACAAGGAAAACAACCATCTCCTTTAAGATGGATAAAAAATGTCTCCTCCTCACTCCTTTTAATTTAATATATTATTACTAAAAGCATTTGTCATTCACAAAAGTGGCTTGAGTAGTTATGCTACTTGGAAAGAAGATTCATGGATCCCACCTGACATTGTTAAAGCTACTACATGTTGGATTGGTGACATTTTCCACTGATCTTGGCAATCTGTATCTTTTACGACTATGAATAAAGTTTGCTTTCCCACTGTGCCAAAATTCAATGGTTACTTTTTGTTCTGTTTAGTTTAAGCATTCTGCCTATCAAACACATTCTTCAATAAGCTGTACTGTTCATTTTAATACAATGATATGTAGGTAACTTTTGCCAGGTTAATTCTTCTAGACTTGTCAAATGAAAGACCCATGCATTTCATTTCAGTGGCTCTGCTAAATATGCATCAAGAACAAACACAGGTGCTGTAGTTCACTCCTATGGGGATGAGAAATTATTACAGACTATTGCTGAGCCATGCAGCCCTAATGATATTTTAAATATGAAAATCACACAAGTACCTAATGATGATGGTGATATTTACACAAAAGCAATGTAAGTATTGGTACTAGAAACTACAAAAGGAATGTTACACCAACCCTTGAATAAAATTACAATAAAATATTTCTCATTTTCCATTCTAGGTTTGGGTTTGAACTACTTCATGAGAAAGCTAGTATGTTTGATAACAACATTCGCTACATATCTCAATGTATCATGAAGAAATGTGGAATCTCAGAAGTTACATCAGTCAGATGTAAAACACAGGTAGTTCAATGTTACAAATTTCTTTCACATATCAACTGGCTTTCCATTAGAGCTGTGCTACCAATAGGATTTCCCATATGAGGAAATCCTATTGGTAGTCCCGTGGAGCAAATTGAAGCTGAAGTCCAGTCCCATTGGAGGACAACTTTGATCGCCCTCTGCCTCATTTAGGAGCCAGGGATTTTAAAACACATGGTCTTTACTGATTGTGTTGTGTATGCTGTGCGGACAGTGAACCTGTTAAAAACATTTAAATGAAGAAATTCAATTGGTTGATTCTTTCCTCACAGCTATGGTTGAATACCAGCTAACAAAGCAAAACCCTAAGAAAAGTTTACGTTCTGAGTTTGTAACAATACAATTACAGGCTGAAGTATCAGTTGTGGGCCGCGTAGAGTGTGATGCGGATGCCAGGCTCAACCCCAAGAGTGTTATGCTCCAAGGAACTTGGGATCAGTCACTCAGTCAAACAGTCCCTGTGGATTTGGACAAGTCTGTATATTACATTGACTAGGTGTATATTTTAGTCCAAGCAAGCAAAAATCTGTATGAACCTGAAAGGGATTACACGCTCCAGGTCACAAACGCTATTCGTCACGTAAGTAGTAGGACATAGGTAATTCGCGATTGGGCATTTTCTCTGGTTGTCATAGACACCATACGTCATTAACTCTGTTCGTCACAAACGTGCTACATCACAAACGTAGCAACTTTTTGAAGTGAACTTCTTAAGCGGCGTTGTGCAGTTTTTGGGATGGGTAAAAAATGTTAAACTCGCGTCAGGACTAGAGATAGGCGGGTGGGTAAAAAATGGGTAGGTAAAATTGGAAGGAAAGGGTAAAATAGGTAAAAATGAAAAAAATACCCTTTTTTACCGGGTATTAATAAAAATGCTGGGTAAAAATTAGTAGGTGTCTTTATATTATTTAAAGGCTTCGTCATGAAATGAATACTGTCCTTATATTATTTAATTAGCTTCATCAATAATACTACGAACTACCAAATTAGTTTTAACACTGATCATTGAAGATAAAATATTGATTTAAATAAAACGAAATTTAATATCTTTTAAATCGACACACCAACTCTTTCTTCACATCAGCAATAACGTCATTAAACTTGCTGATCTGGGTTTCAGTTTCTGACAGGCGGTTGTCATGCTGAGCAACCTTATCCTTCACCTCCTTCATGTCTTTCCCCGAAGGCCGTGCGAAGGTCCTTCATGAGAAGCATCTATTCTTCCTGGCGGCGCACCTGTTCCTCCTGTCGGTGGGTCTGTTGCACCTTGTCACGCTGGAGGTGTGGATGGTCGGCAACTGGTCCTCCTACGTCTGCGGTGTTGCACCTCCAAAACAACTCTAGTCCGTCTCTTGCTGACGTTGACTTCGGGTACGGGTACCTTCCGAATCGTCCTTTAGTAGAATCATCATCCGAAAGACGTCCAGTACTGGACATAGGCCTCCCCCAAGTGTGACCACAACAACCGGGCCTGTGCGTCTCGCATCCATCGGCTGCCCGAGACCTTCCAACGCTGCGTCTTCCGGTACGCGGTCGCCACTCCAGAATTTTTCGGCCCCATCGACCATCTGTTTTGCGACCAATGTGCCCTACCCGTGTGAGTCTATCTGGCGGGCCCCAACGAGATTTATCAATAGGTCATAGCTTTTCATAACGACATTTTTTTGTACCTAAAGAAAATAAATAAGATATATTTTGTACCTCAACAGTTATTGATTAAATGACGTTTCTATGAAGTGTCTAGCTAGCGGGCCCCTTATGATTATTTTTTTTTGTTATTATACTTATAGATCGCCCAATAGTGCTTGGAGTTAGAAACTATTATGTACCTTACAAATCCAAAATTTCGACTTTCTCAGAGCTATACTTCAGGAGTTATTCGTTATTTAGACAAACGTCCGGCTAGCGGGCCCCTTCTTTAAATACTACTCTTTTATATCATATAATAGCATTAGGAGCTTGATGCTATTTTGTACCTTACAAATCCAAAATTTTAACTTTCTGTGACCTATACTTTAGAAGATACGGAACCCTAAAAATCCCGCTGGTTGGACGTTTGGCTAAATAACGAATCTTCTAAAGTATAGGTCACAGAAAGTCAAAATTTTGGATTTGTAAGGTACAAAATAGCATCAAGCTCCTAATGCTATTGTATGATGTAAAAGAGTACCTAGTATTTAAAAAAGGAGCCCGCTAGCCGGACGTTTGTCTATATAACGAATATCTTCTAAAGTATAGGTCACAGAAAGTTAAAATTTTGGATTTGTAAGGTACAAAATAGCATCAAGCTCCTAATGCTATTATATGATATAAAAGAGTAGTATTTAAAGAAGGGGCCCGCTAGCCGGACGTTTGTCTAAATAACGAATAACTCCTGAAGTATAGCTCTGAGAAAGTCGAAATTTTGGATTTGTAAGGTACATAATAGTTTCTAACTCCAAGCACTATTGGGCGATCTATAAGTATAATAACAAAAAAAAAAAATCATAAGGGGCCCGCTAGCTAGACACTTCATAGAAACGTCATTTAATCAAAAACTGTTGAGGTACAAAATATATCTTATTTATTTTCTTTAGGTACAAAAAAATGTCGTTATGAAAAGCTATGACCTATTGATAAATCTCGTTGGGGCCCGCCAGATAGACTCACACTGCCCACTGCCACTTCAATTTGGCGATCCTTTGGGCTATGTCGGTAAACTTGGTTCTCTAGCGGATATCGTCATTTCTGATTCGATCACGCAAGAAAACTCCGAGCATTGCCCTCTCCATTGCCCTTTGGGTGACTTTAAGCCTTCTGATAAGGCCCACTGTGAAAGACCACGTTTCGAATCCATGGGTCATCACTGGCAACACGCACTGGTCATAGTTTTTTTCTTGATACACTGGTATGTGAGACAAGAATATACCACGCAACTTCCCGAACGCCGCCCAGCCGAGTTGGATTCGACGGTTGACCTCTTTCTCGAAGTTAGCCCTACCTAACTGGACCGTTTGTCCCAGGTAGACGTACTCGTCTACAACTTCGAGTGTAGAGCCTCCAATCTTGATAGGAGTGGGTGCTACATGGGTATTTACCATGACCTTGGTTTTGTCCATGTTCATTTTAAGACCCACTCTTTCGGAACCTCTACTGAGGTCATCGAGCATTATACTGAGGTCCCGTCTCGTAGTCTACAAACGCTAAGCAGAGGGGCAGATTATACTCTTTCGTCTTTTGTATAACCTGCCGCAGCGTGTGTATGTGGTCTACGGTGCTGAAGCCTTTTCGGAATCCGGCTTGTTCGCCGCCGTAGTTTGCAGCCGCATTTAGCATAAGGTAGGGTGTACATTTTATCTCCCGGAGGACACGGTGGAGGTCTGCCCTGCTGGCGGAGCACCGCCATGTTCTCGTCGAGGCGATCGGCGGCGGCGACCTCTCGCGTCCGCCCCTGGTACAATCCATGGTCTGGAGCGAGGAGGCATGGGAAGCCGTCACCTCCTTCTGCAAAGCTGTAATGCTAGTGAAGGAGGAGGCGGGCCGCGTTAGGGAAAGACAACCGTCACGTCCCAGCCACCGCAACATAGAGGGACGCACCGGGCGTCGGGAGTCACTGGACGATTCCCGGCCACCGCAGGTGCGGGTCTGCGGACGGCGAGCTTTGGGTGGCTCGCCGTCTGATCAAAGCCAGGCCCGGGTCGACGGCGCGTTGTGTTCCACCCGCGAACAGATGTCAGCATAGGAGTAGGGGCCGGTTAGGGTCAGAGCCTGCCCTCAAGTTTTCACTTCTGCCGGCACTCCTGGAGTGCAACCCATTGTTTTTTTTTTTGTACAGTAGGTACTGGCTAACAACACTTAAATAAAAAAGTATGTGTAAATCATCACATCAATATGTGTGTATTCAAATAATAGTTCCTGGCTTGATTTAAACATACTTATTTAAAACTTATTTTTTTGCAAGTATGATGTGAGTATGTGGACAAGTTCATAATAAAGTGGTTTTCACATGGTCTTATTTTTACTTTCTTCCTATAAGTAGTGGGAACTATAATTTGAATATAATCTAATGCATATAAGCACGAAATTAAATATTTTGACATCTGGACACTTGAGAGCACTATATGTTGCCAACATTTTTTGTTTTTAAGTGTCCTCTACCCTTTATAAGTACCCGTTTTATCGTGCGCTGCGATTTTTGAAAACATCAAAATGGCGACGGGTAGCTATGCCATAAAGGTTCTATCCCCTTTTCGTATGTATTGAATAGGTGTGATCGCGCCCGTTTGTAATTTTACTAAATATTAGCTGACCTTTTTGTCAAAACATATAATTAATTGGTAAAGTGATGCTTTTAATTTTAGTATTAAACCGGTGATGCCAGCCCTCTTATACGTTTGTTGTTCTGTGCTTAGCTCCCGAACAACTTATGTCTCAAGAAATTGGTTTATTCACTAATTTTTAAATATTTTATGAAATTTTTTGCTTGCCCAAACAAGTATAATAAAGGTTGATCATGACATGACAAACAGAGTTTATTGCAAACGGCGATTATGACAAATCGCGTAAATGACGAATTGCGTTTGGGGCAAACACCGTATTAAACGTATTACCATAGTGACTGAGTTATTTCAGACAGCTATAACCGACTGCGTATGTGACAAAAATGACCTAGAGCGTGTAATCCCTGATAGCATGATATGCGTCGTCTAAACTTCTTTTTACCCGACTGCGTCAGGAGGGTAATGTTTTTCGAGCGTATGTTTGTATGTATGTCCATTTCTTTGGCACGCCCTACAGCCCAAACGGCTGGACGTATTTTGACATTGAATTCGTCAGAATTGTGGTAGTGATACAGGCTATATAATTTTCATAACTCACTAAAATGTAGAAACTAAAAAAAATACTCAAAAAACCCGACCGCTAAAAACGACAGCAAAGCAGTCTGATGCAGTCTGTGGCCTCAGATCTGTGATTGAACTGCATCAGACTGCTTGAGAAGCGACTTGTTTGGAACTTTTTTGTCGTTTTTAGCGGTCGGGTGTTTTGACAGTCATTTTTTTTACCAGAATAGCCAACAATGGACAATTATATAAGTGACCTCATCAGCACAGGTTATACGACGCCATGGCTATCTGGTGCAGCCATTACACTGGCCAGTCTATCATCAGCGACGTTTAGCCGAATATCAGCCCAATAACGCCATCTGTCGGTCGATAGCGTGCAACTATCCCGGTTGAGATAACTGCATGTTATGAAGTGGTTTGATATTTCATGATGTCCTTGTTCAAACTTGCTTGGAACTAAATACATGCCTAATATTACTTCATTAAAAAGTTTCAAAAGCATATCCTTACAGTCTTATTCTCTCTGTGACAGTGTGAAGCAGTATTCTTTATTTCCTGGTCAAACTGTGGTTATGAAAGGCGTGAACACAAGAGGTGACAAGTTTGTAGCCCACGAAGTGTTCTGCGACGCCTCTCCACCACTTGCGGATCATAAAGCCGATATGATGAATATTTTAAATGGTATGTAGCGATGAAAAATTACATTGGGGAGATAGCTAAAAACTCGCCTTATTCTATTCGTCGTTTTGAGGACTACGTTGAAGGGATGAAATAAAAAACTTTTTTCACAAAAAATACAACCAACTTCCTAATAAAAAAATTTGGAAGTCGGTGTTTTTGGTGTGGTTCTTTTGTTTTTAACCGACTTCAAAAAAAGGAGGAGGTTCTCAATTCGATTGTATGTTTTTTTAACACCAACTTTGTAGTGATTTTTATTTGAAAGTTGGGTTGTTTGAAAAAAGCTTTTTATTTTTCACTTTTTCCCCCAACATTTCAAGCAGTCCATAACAAATTAATTCTCTGTCTCCAAAGTGTGTCCGTTTCAATGGCGCGGCCATGACAATTAAAAACACTACAAAGTACAAAATAACTTTAATTTCGGTAGTCAGTGTTTGGTTGCTTCTTAGTTATTTGACACCGACTTCCGAAATTAAAGTTATTTTGTACTTTGTAGTGTTTTTTGGAAGTCTTTTTTTTTTTGTGAAAAAGTTTTTTATTTTTCACTTTTTAGAGGTACCCCACACCTAACAACACCACTGCAAAGTCACAAGAAAGCAAAAATACGCAATTTCGTAAACATCGATGATTTTTTCACATATTTTTTCCAGCTATTTGGATTTAGAAACCTGTTTGGTTTCTAAATCCAAATAGCTTAACCGATTTTGATAAAATTTAAATGGGACCAATCGAGAAGTATATCCTTTCACATAATACAAGAATTTTTTAAATCGGTTCATAAATGACGGAGATATGAGGTAACAAACCCATAAATTTGTCAAAGCCATGGTTAAAAAGTTATAAGGCTTTGAAACTCGGCGAACCGCGCGGCCACGGAGATCTTTAAAACTAATAGCCGTAACAGATGCTCGGATTCGGTACGGGTGGACCATATCCGACCGTGGGTAGAGTGGTCCGCCGAACATTATTATTAATTGAGTCCGCCGCGGTCCGCTTGTTTGCACGTCAGATAATAATATGGTCTGCTCCGTACCAATTCCGGACGTGTGTACGGTTAGGCCTACTAAACTACCTCAGACTACAATATTTAATTTTAATGTTAAAGACATATTAGTGTAGGTCACACACAAATATAGTAATATATTTCTCAATACAATTTAGCCTATTCTCTTCTTTTTTGCGCTTTTTCCGGTGTGGTTGGTACGTGGTGGTTGTAATGTTGCTGCTATTGTTGCCGCTACCACCATAATTTTTGTGCACTTGAAGGCGTACGATTTCATTATAGTATATGTACTCTGTGGCGTACGACAAGCAACTGCCATCCGGTAGGCGGAGTTAGTGGTTCGGTGGAGTCCGCCGAATCAGATCCGGTCGTGTGTAGTGAGATCGAATTTTGTAGGCGGAGTTAGTCCGCCGTACCGAATCCGACCGTGTGTTACGGCTATAAGCGTTGCAGAGACCTGAAATTTAGGTAAATAACAGATTGAATTTGTAAAAATATAAAAAAGAATACTGGGTTTATATTTTAGGAGCTGTAAAACTAAAACCCCATGGCCGCGCCATTTAAACGGTGAAAAACACGTTTTCGCTGATATCTCGCTGAAAAAGCATCGCAGACGACTGAAGTTTTTTTGTAAAATCCAGATTTGAATTTTTCGAAACTATTAAAAACAAAAAAAAATTGTAGGTTTATATTTCAGGAGCTATAAATCTTAAACCTCATGACCGCGCCATTGAAACAGTGAAAAATACGTTATCGCTAATATCTCGCTGAAAAAGCATCGCAGAGGTCTGAAGTTTTTTGTAAAACCTAGATTTAAATTTAAAATAAGGAAATCCAAAATAATAATCAGGAGATGTATTCAGGCGAACAGCTGCAGGCGTGCGTACTGTGGCTAAATCACTGGTTGAAAACGGGCAGTGTGTGACGATATACGGAGCTAGTACGTAATCCTCGCCTCTTTTTAACCGGCCAGCGGCTCTACCATGACTACTACTACTACATGGCTCTACATGAGCGAGAAGGAGGGATGGAGCTATACTCCCTATATAGCTCCATCCCTCCTTCTCACTCGAACTAATCACGCTTTAACACGTCATGGTAGGGCCCGCTGGACGTTCTGATCGGCGACGTCGGCCCGTTGCTTTCTTACCGGTGCGCGTCGGTAGGTGTGTGACGAGTGGTACATTTTGTATTGCATTTTTGCCTTCCGGTTTCATTCTATTCTGATCTGTTCTAGGTAGAAAAGAAACGGTAGGTGTGTGGCCGGCCTTAGTCTTATAGCTCTTGAAATGTAAACTTAGGATTTTTTGTTGCATTTTTACTAGTTTCGATAAATTCAAATCTGGATTTTACAAAAAACTTCAGACGTCTGCGATGCTTTTTCAGCGAGATATCAGCGAAAACGTGTTTTCACCGTTTCAATGCCGCGGCCATGGGGTTTTAGTCTAAAAGCTCCTAAAATATAAATCCAGGATATTTTTCTATATTTTTACAAATTTTCTACAAAAATTCAAACTGTTATTTACCTAAATTTCAGGTCTCTGCAACGCTTAGTTTTAATGATCTCTGTGGCCGCGCGGTCCGCCACATTTCAATGGCGCGGCCACGTTCAAACCCTTAACTTTTTAATTTATGGTTTTGGGAATAAACTTTTACAAATTTTTACAAAATCTTGGCATGGTTATTTTTTTTAAATGGTCATGGCCGCGCCATTGAAACGGACACTCCAAAGTTCTTCATCAAGTCTTTAGAAAGAATGGTACCATTTTCGGAAACCTCTTTCACACAAAAAGAATTGAAATCCGTCTATACGTCTTCCTTTTGATATTCCATAACTTTAAGGTTTACATTCTATGAATAGAAATAATTTCCAATATCTAAGATGGGTTGCGAAATGAATAGTTACGCAGCTAACACCAAACTTAACTAGATAATGTCAGTAATCCACTTCAGTCAATCACCATCACAGATATAGATAACGCAAGAGCAATCGCGTGGTGTGCGTAGTTAGCCAGCCAGCTTACGTACAAAAATCTTAAGCCATGTTAGTCGGTCGTCAGTTAGGTGGTTAGGCCAGTTAGGTGCCACACGCGGCGGCGTCTTTGATTCGATTTGATTTTCCCATCACTAAATAGTGCTTATGACGTCATAATAGGCAGTCAAAAAATGGCACGCTTGGTTTTCATAGAGATCGTGATACTTGCGTTATTATCTGTGTCTATCTAAACGTATGACATACCTCTTAAGGGGTCATTGTACTCATCATTATGAACAACTTTTACTATGGGACCAACCCCGAAATCGCGAATAAAAAATCAGCTGTTTAGTACATTTTCTCGAGTTACACTCACAGAAATGTATGATAGTCCAGAACATTGACCCCTTAAGAGGCTCGCGTTTATTCTGTAACACGTTGTATATCTGTGGTCATCACACATTGTTTTTTTTTATTCAGGTAGAGTTGTTTTGGTTAAAGTACATGGACAGTCGCACTTTTGTCGAATTATTTTGTAAGAGAAATAAAAAGAAAAAAATATTGAATTGTAAAATATTTAATGTGCTATTCGATTCTCTTAGGTAGTCTTATTAACCCGGCCTAGAGTTCTAGGATATCAAATGGAACACGTTGTATATGAAGGAGTTTTGCCCAAAGTAGTATGATAAATATATATATATGTACATAAACATCGAAATTGATAACCTCCTCTTTTTTGAAGTCTTTTAAAAATACTAAATAATAATATTTATGTTTTAGGCAAAATGTCAATGGTGATAGCATCAGGACCATACACAACATCGGACAACATGGCCTATGAGCCCCTAAAAGACTTAGTAACATACATAACGACACACAGACCTCATGTAGTTATAATGACAGGACCGTTTCTAGACAGTGAACACATTAAAGTCAAAGACAATACCATGGCAGAGACTTTCAAGTCATTTTTCGACAAATTAATTGATAATTTAGGTGAATTAAGTAATACAAGGTAAGCTTAAATATGCCTTCAAAAGTTTCCATTCTAATTTATGATTTTACTTGAAATGTTTGTTTTGTTTTCATTCCAGTCCAAATACAAAGATATACATAGTTTCTAGTAATAAGGACGCTTTCCACGTAAATATCTACCCGACGCCGTCGTATCCTAGCCGGCGGAAACACCCGAACATTCACTTCGTGCCAGACCCGTGCATGCTCAACATCAATGGCATCGTTGTTGGTGTTACCAGCACCGACATCCTCATGCACATCAGCCAAGAGGAGATATCTACGTAAGAATTCGTTCACGTTATTTAATCACTTCATAAAACAAAGTCTTGTAGGTATTCCAAATGAAATGCCAGTATATAACGCTAAGAATAAAAAATAAAGAAAAAAATGTCAAAAATGTCAATTCACATATCCAGAAAAATTCCGCAACCCGGGCAGAATATTGGTAAATCTTAGGGACTTGATATACAAAGCATACCGGGCGCGCGGCCAGGGCGCTGTAACGAAAATGTATAGCGTCTGGCCGCACGCCCGCGACACAAGTATATTTCGTTTCTTTCACGCCATTCATTTTATCTTGTCAGGTGTCCGTTTCAATGGCGCGGCCATGACAATTAAAAAAAACCATGCCAAGATTTTGTAAATAATTGTTAAAGTTGATTCCCAAAACCATAAATTTGTCAAAGCCATAGTTAAAAAGTTATAAGGGTTTGAACGTGGCCGCGCCATTGAAACGCGGCGATCCGCGTGGCCACGGAGATCTTTAAAACTAAGCGTTGCAGAGACCTGAAATTTAGGTAAATAACAGATTGAATTTGTTAAAATATAGAAAAAATCCTGGGTTTATATTTTAGGAGTTGTAAGACTAAAACCCCATGGCCGCGCCGCGCCTTTGAAACGGTGAAAACACGTTTTCGCTGATTTCTCGCCGAAAAGGCATCGCAGACGAAGTTTAGTAAAATCCAGATTTGAATTTGTCGAAACTAGTAAAAATGCAACAAAAAATCCTAGGTTTATATTCTCGCTTTCACAAGCGAGTTTCGAGACAATTGAAGTTTGCCGGACATGTGAAAATTAAAAATTATTTAATAAATCTTGCGTAGTAATAATAAAGATTAAAAACGCGTAAATCACGCGACACACCGGTGTGTCGCCGGGGCTGGAGCTGTTAAAATAAGATAGTGAAAACTTTTTAAGAGGTTTTTACATGTTTTATAAAAGATACCGCTATTTAGCTTAGTTCATCGGATGCTTATTTGTTTAAGCTATCCGATGATATGAAATTAATTTTCATATCATCAGAAAGTTTTTTTTCGAGATACCGCTTTTGCGTTTAAAATAGCACGGCAGCTATACTATTGTAGTCTTTGCACGGCAGCATAGAAGTCAAATAATTCTAGATACTTAGGTAGCTTGTGTAAGTAAGGCACGCACTTGACCACTATCTCACCAGATGGTAAGCGATGATGTGGTCGAAGATGGAGCACGCTTGCCTAGAAGTAACCTATTCACTCTTCTTACAGAGGCATGGGCGGCGACAAACTATCGCGGCTAGCAGGCCACATTCTGATGCAGCAGACATACTACCCGCTATGGCCGCCAGCACAAGGGCTGGCTGTCGACGCCACGCTATGGGCTACGCATGCGCAGATGTCCTGCATACCGCACGTCCTAGTGCTGCCCTCTAATTTCAGATACTTTGTCAAGGTTGGTATAGTAAAATGTTTTGATGAGTGAGCTATTATTTTAAAATAAAACCACAAATACACTACTTGATTTCAAATTTATTATAAACAAAAAAAAAGCATACAAATTAAAACATGAATAAAAGATGCAATTATCGTTGTCTTTCAGGAAGTAAATGGCTGCGTCGTGGTGAATCCGGAGCACCTGACCAAAGGCACGGGCGGTGGAACCTTCGCCCGCCTACAGATAGCCAGTGACAACAACGATAAAAGAATCGCGGCTCAAATTGTACGCATTTAAAAAGTATTTTTTAACAAAAGTAATAACAACCGTACCATACCAAACATTACCCCTCTTTTATTTATAAATTTAAAAATGCTTTTATTCATAAAAAGTTACAACATTGTGAGATTAGTTTTAAAACATGGAATCGCCAATGTCTTAAGCCGCGGCGTATACAGCGTCGTTCACCGAAATCTTACCGCCGGGTCCGCTACGCAGCGCCATCTGTAGTCCCATGCGAGGTGAGCTTCCACACGATTTGCGTTCTTCAGCAGTGACGGCTTGACGGTACCTAGAAAGAACAGAGTTCTCAAAATCTTACTCAATAAACGCGCGTAAATTGAATAGAAATAATACTATTGGCTGTGGTTTGCGGTAAAAGCCGAGTAAGGTAAATATTTACTTCTTCAATTCCGTCAATGGTTCAGTTTTTGAGTTGCGCACTCCTGTCTCTGGATCGATGGTAGTCAACACGCATCTGGAAGTACATAAACATTCCAGGATCAATTTATTAAAAGTAGACCTATAAACTGAAAATATATAAATTATCTAAGAAGCACTTAACCAAGCCTTACCTAAAGCACGGTTTAATGATTTCAAAAACATTTTCTCCGATTTTGAGGAACTTCCATTTATCTTCGTCGTAAGCCTGAGCTCCGGTCATCAAAAAGTTAGTTCTGAAATTACTAACTGTAACCTGACTGTCAGATGCAAGACGAGTGTTCAAATCATCGACAGAAGCCTCGTTGACGAGGTTGTAAGACGTCTCATCTGGTAAAGCACCCTGAAAAGAAGACATTGGTATCTAACACAACAGTTGTAAGTTTTGGAGTTTTCTTTTTTATTCTCACCACATCTTACATGGGTATAGTGTAATAATCTTGATATCAATTCTACTTGCTTTTTGATAGCAAATACCCATCAAACTTATCTGCATGTGACTAACCGTTAACCAAGACATTTTCTTTCGACGACAGGTTAACAGGCTGATTTGTCCGAGGTTTCATAACGTGTTTACTTGTCCGACTCCACGTGTTATTAAACCTAAGGGTTTAGTTCTAGAAGTTATGATAGATAAAAAGCTACTGTGCCTGTTATTCGTGAGTGACTTACCGTATCATTCTTCGTGAATTTGTAGATCTTATTAGTGCCAGTACGAATTCTACGGCAATTTTCAGCAGTATAATAAACTAAGCGGTAGCTGCAGGACGAGCGATCGATCAACCTGTAACGTAATTGATAGGAGGTACATAAGATTGCACCTAGTGCATCTTATACTATACCTACTTAAAAAAAACATCAATTAAATGTTCCGAACAAATAACTCATATTTACAGTATGGAAAAAGACTGTTGATAAACTTTATCATCTGTGAGCTATATACCAGAGGTTGATAACGCGTACCTAAGTGACTACGCAATGCTAGCACAATAATGTGTACAAAAGTAAACGTTGCGATAAAGGAAAATGTTGTTTTAAATTACCTCGAGAACCATTCGCCCATCTCCCAACCACAATCATACACGGTCACTTGATCACCCCATACAACTGCCTTCGTAGGTTTTTTTAAAGCTACAATCTAAAATAAAAAATGCATTTAACATTTATCTATTAATATCCAAGGTCTGTTATCGAAGTCCTAAAATAGCAATGTTGATCTTATTTGATAAGTCCAATCGTAAAATTTACCATTGTGATATATACCTATTATCTAACACTTTTTTTAAGACGCATCACGTCAATAACCTACCTCAGCTAGATTGACGCTCACTGATTCCAAGTTTGCATGTGACAATGTAAGAACAGAATTCCTGATAGTAGGGACTACTTGTAAAAGTTCAGGATAAGCCCTTGCTGTGATGAAATTATTCTTATCGTCGACAACCATCAAGACCCTGCAAAACAATAAAATTTGCAAACCAAATGTAATCAGGGTGTGGCGGGTGGTGTCTGGTGAACTGGTGATCTCAAGAAACAATCCTCAGAAGAGGATTTATGTGAACTGCGAAATGTTAAGAATATTAGACATTGAGTGAATGATCCCGTCACTGTCAAATATAATGTTAAAATTGGTTCATAAATAAGATAAATAAAATAAATCCACGTTATGCACAAATCCAAACCAACCTGTCACGTAGCCACCCATTTCTACATCCCAAATAAGTACATTCAACTGTGTTCAGTAAAACAGGTGCGCATGACTTGATCGGGTACACATTGATCGTTTTCAGAACCCCGACTTTTTTCCATGTTTCTGGTAGTTTCGGCGGTTTAACTTGACACAGACGATACGCTAAATAAGCTCCGCCAAGAACACCAGCGGCGGTTACTGATGCCGTCACGTATAATGGAACTGAAACAAACGACAGGGTATAAGCAGCCTGTCTATGGCCCTGGTAGGTAGTTGGTACGTAGTCTATTATTATCAGTGCCCAGGTCATCTCGGGGCGCATCTAACAAATTGTCAGACAGCATGAAAAATTATATACCTTAGCTGTTTCTGCGGCGCTGAAAGAATGGGTTGGACTGAAGGCAATAGAATCTATTGTGATCCCACTCAGCCCAACCCATTCTTTTTGCTTCCATCTATTTATTAGATGGAAGCACGCAGATTTTAAAGCGCATCGCCCCACTTGGGCAGAGTGGGAGATTATGATACAGAGCATCTGTTCCTACTGATACGGGAGACGGTTATAGACATGGGCACCAAAGACTATTAATTAAACCACTCTATGATGGGCACCGACAGGACTATTTTCAGGAGTGCATCTTCAGCATCCCCCCTTGAAGAGGCTAGGTTTCCTTTTGGTTTTTAGTTTTTTTTTTTGTTCTTTTACAGAGATGGAACTAATTTTGTCGATATACAAGGTGTTCCAGAAGTGCGTGGTCATATTTAAAGGTGATGCTAGGTAGCTACAGAAAAAAAAAGGTTAAACTTTTTAAGTTTGAACTTTCTAATCGTTATTCTGGTCCAATTTAAAAAAAAAGCTACCCAACATATCCTTTAAATATGACCACGCACTTCTAGAACAACCTGTATACAAACAACTCGCGCTTGTACTCCTATGGTCCCAAGACCACAAGAAGGATTACAAGCGCAAGCCAAGCAAACTAAAAAATGACAGCACCTCGCCTAATATATTATGCCAGCCAGGTTTTAAAATACCATATTAGACGATTTTTTTATGTATTTTTGAATGTTATGTTTTAAACAGGCTGAATTTTAAAAGTGTGCGTGGATGCCCAATGGCCGATGAAAGTCTTTTATACAATATCCTCTTTTCCCCTTTTCCAGTTTCTCTGTGATTCTCACACTAAACTTCTGAGGTCATCGGATAACCTGCGACTAAAAATGCCAATGCATTCCACAACTTTGTTGGATAATTCTTTTGCTGTACAGGCTGCCCGCTGCCCGTCTGTGGAATGCATTGCCAGTCCCAGTAAGAAGACGCGCTCATTCGTTACCTGGAGGCCTACCACAACCTCTTAAAACAATATTATTTTAATATTACTTTGTAATTTCTGTTGTTGCATTTTCAACTCTCGGCGCTGATCCGAGCGTTGAAAATCCAACAGAGCGGAACGCAAAGTAATATTAAAGTAATATTGTTTTAAGAGGTTGTGGTAGGCCCCCTGCATTTAAAAGACTTGTAAAGGAACATTATCTTTCGCAGTGATTATCGATAGTCGTCATTTATTTTTAATACCTCTATACAGTTTACATTATGTATGTATTTATGAATATATTATTTAGCGTATTATGTATGTATCTGTGTATCTATTATGTTATATTATAATTATTTTTTTCACGCCAATGTCAACCCTATTTCATGTCCAGACAATTACTGTCCATCCCAGGTTGTCTGGAAGAGATCGCGTAATGCGATAATGTTAAGGCCGCCCATTGTATGTGTTTTAGTTTTAAGTTTCCTTTTTGTTTTACTTTTGGTGTACAACAAAGTGTATACCTAATAAATAAAAGTCAGGGGGGTGCAAGTGCACGCCTTTGCACGGCGCCCATGGTCATAGATCGTTCCTACCGAAAACCGAAATAAACCCCAACCCACACAAGAGTTAACGCTATAATAACAGTGATATTCTAACTGTGAACATCCAATTCATCCTGACCCAGGTGTGAATATCCAATTTCCACATTTTTTTCTAGGCTCGTCGCAGCATTTACTTCTCTTCCAGTCGTCACTATCAGCTGTAGAGCTGTCAGTATTCTCCCAAACAATCTATTATCTTTAGTTTCCCCTTACCCAATGTTACAGCCATCCTCAATTATTATTTCATACTATAGGTAATATAAATCGAGGTCACCATACAATACGCGATAGGAGAGTACCCTCAATTGATATCTATCAGACTAATTTACAAAGTGTAAGTACCTAGTACCTAACCATCTAGCGAACGATATAATACGTAACTTATATTACGTATACTTAGTAAGTACATACCAAAATAATACTAGGTATGTCCGAATTAAATTGTCAAAAAGTGCCCACCATAGATTTTAAATTAACCTTTTGTAATTATTATTATAACCCTGATACAAGTGTATATGCTTACATTATGCACGTCTGTGTAGTCTTCAATCTCCCTATCTTTTGTATACCTAAGTAGATGTCTAGGTTGAAATTAGTAAGAGTATACGACCACGCACTGAATAATAAGTGCCAACAGTACCTAACTTATAAACAGTGTAAGGTTGTAGGTGGTAGGTAAGTAAATGGAAATATGCCTCTTACAAGTTTTTCATTTTTGGGCGCAATAATACCTATGGAGTAAGTTTCATAATAAAATTATAGTGTGCCTATTTCTTATATACCTACCTACCTAATTCTTTTTTTCGATGCATCACAAAATGATGATCCATAGGTATTGATTTTATTGATGTAAGTGCTACCTGCATTGTAAATATCACTAGGTACTCTATTTAATTTGATTTCATTATGTATAGACATACCTACCTACGCCTACTCATAGGGAGTAGGCCCCTATTTTCCCTTGGGCACGGGTCAAGTGTCAGATTTCTGCCAGATGACCTACCGCTATCTGATGAGATAAATACACATTAAAAAAAAATCAATGCTTACCTGTTAAAAATATCTCTTTTGATTGTCATGTGCAGCTATACATAGAAATCTAAATAAATATACTTATTTATTACCTTTAGCGAGTATGAATCAGATTACGGAAGTGCAGAAAGCGACAGTCCCAGAAAAAAATCTCTAAATTTGGATTCTTACGGGGCATGCATATTCCCTCTGCCGAAGTCATAGGAGCCCCATTATTCTAATATGCCCAAGGCCTCCAATATATAAAAGACGGTCCTGTCTATGAGTGCTTCTACATTGCTTATATAGGTACTTACATACTATTTAGACCCATCCAGGGCTACGTTAACGAACTGGGTTAGGTATAGTGTAAGTAATGGTCGATTCCGCAAATAACTTGGACTTTTGGAGCTGTTATTTTCTTGATTTATAATGGTTATAAGGTTATATTAACTTAATCAAAAGAACATCGCTATCGAATGAATGTAAAATCAACGCAGATATGAATTGTAAATAGTAATAGAAAAACATACCTAGTAGGTAGGTATTTTCTTACCGTGATTGGACATTTTGGAAGAGCAAAAAAACGCGAGATTCCGGTTGTCACGGGAATTGTAAGACTGAAGGGCAGAGTTCCGATGCCGTTGCGTCGCGTCGACTGCCGAGACCGCGCGCCACAATATTACTAGATTAGCTTGAATAACTTGTATTGTACAGTGTACTGGGTGTAGTGTCAAAAGTGTCGTCGGCGTCTCGCGCTGTATGTTTACGATACGATAGGTACGATTACGAAATATGGCATTCTTTTGGAGCAACTTTTGTTACCTCTTCATACATATTATTATGTTTTTGGCTCTATGGAAGTTGATTGGCTTAAATTGACTAGCTGGTTTTTAGTTCTCTCTACTGAGCGATGAACTTTCATTTGATGAAATCGGCGTACGGCTTCGCATGTAGGCGAGACAAGTTATTGGGAAACATTTTCACACATAATAAATCTCAATAGCTATCTCCCTATAATATATTAGGTAGGTATGGTATAGGTAGGTACCTACTGAGATACACCAGACACGATACCGCTACCTACATAAGTTTGAGGAATGACACCTCTTAGAACAATAGAATCTCCTTATTTTAAGACCTCCTACTGAATACCTGCTACTGCACCCATCGGTACAGTAGATATTTCTACTGTAAGGGTGATCCGCCGCCGTTGAGCAGTGAGTTTTGAAAATTTCAAAAGGCGCCTGGACTTTAAAAGAAAAGACCAAGAAGTAAGTATGGGATTTTTGCCTCTCTAAAACCACCCCGGTCCAGATCACCATCGGTACATAGTAGGAGCTGATTTTAGTCCTGCAGCGTTGGACATAAGGCAGTTTGTTTGAAAAAACGCGTGTTCTGTAAAGGACCATCGATCGCCTTATACCCGCATAGAGCGGCGAACTTCTCCCCGAGGTCTTCCGAGATTGGGCAGCAATCTTTGCAAAGCACTGCTCTTCGAAGCCCCGCCGACCGTTCAGGGCTAGGCCAAGTTACTGAATGTATAGAGTAGTATTGGCGATGCAAAGATTACGCGCGCTCCTCTAGCGGCGCAATTTAGAAGTTGTCTAAGAACTTCTTAGGAAACTTCTAAATTGCGCCGCTAGAGGGGCGCGCGTAATCTTTAGCAAGTCTTAGTGTCGACTTGCAACGTTGCCAACACCAATTTATTGAATTCCCCGAACATCTAAGTCAAATTCCCCAATTTAGGGACCAAAATCTACTGGCTCTCCACAAAATCCTCTCTGGCTCGACATAGCAAATGACAGAGTTGTGAGGAAAAGGGATAGGGAAGCCTTTGCCCAGCAGTGAGACAAAATAGGCTAGATAGATAGATAGATAGATTTCGGAAGCATTGATTTATTTATTTATTTAAACTCTATGTACAATAGTGGTACATGGGCGGACTTAATGCAACAAGGCATTCTCTACCAGTCAACATTGATCGAGCGATTTAAATCAATTTAGAAAAAAGGATTAGTCATTCGATATCTATGAGTAACCTAACAAAAAAATTAAGACAATTATTTCGATATCTTGAAAAAGTGTTCTGACTTGGCTTGTTGGATATTCAAAATCAACTTGAGATTCCCCGCAGTATGGGAAATTCTCCACACATTGGCAACGCTGTACGAAAACTGTCAAACTGTCGTTCCTAAAAACAGCTTCACAATTTTACACTAGAGGCACTAGTAAGAATCTTTGCATCGTCAATCAACCCATCGGGATTTGCACATCTCCAACAGTCATTAACGAACACACACCAACCACTGGGTGGCGCACTGCTCCACGGCAGTTTATGGAACCAAGGCGCCTCAGTTTTATGAGTCGATCTCTAAGCGGGTGTCGCTTAAAGATAGCGCCGCATGGAAAGCTGGATAGTCTCGTCGAACGTATTCCCGCTGGCCAACATAAGTATATCGTCTGCTAAACAAACGATATTAACGTCAACGGGAAGGTCGACACGCGAAGGACCATATCGTATGCGAAATCCGACACGATCACACGACCCCACAAGAGAGGACCTAAAACCGACTCTTACTTACCCCACAAGAGAGGACCTAAAACCGACTCTTGCTTACCCCATAAGTAATTTTATTGATCCTAAGTGATTGACCCTTCGATGAACGCTAACATACCGACCTATAGGTACATAGAGAATGTGCCGGTCGCTCAGGTTGGTACCTAAGCTCCGACAATGCAATGCAGGTAAGGCCCTAAGGGGTCATCTCTGTGATCTACTAGTGCTGCCCTATTGCTGAACCTGCACTTATAAACTTCTACATAAGAAATCATGCGATAACTACCCAGATCCAGCATCTGTCAATTTTACATTCACCTTTTAGCATGCATGGCTGGGTGAAGCATGAGCTAAAATTTGTTGCCATCATACATGATGTAGATTTACTATTGAAAAAATTAATATCGGTGCGGGACCGACATGTCAAACTTCAACATCCTTGCTCAATAATAGAGTTTTCACACCACCTGATTGAAAACGTCAAATTATATGTCATGCTAACCTAACCTAAAGTGAGTCATTTTTGGCCGGTGGCACTGCCGGGCAATAATATTGTACTGGATTTCATTATAACCCGCTGGTCAATAATGTGATTTAAATTTGGAACCTCACCTGTCTGCTCAATTGGCGGTATATTAGGTACTTACAACGCCTTCTGTCTCTGTCTCTCTCTTTCTGTTCCAGAAAGAGGAAAGATATTCTCGATACTCTTACTACTTAGGGATGATATTCTCGAATTTCTACAAAATCATAAGGATTGACCAGGGTCCAGGATTGAAGACAATATTATAAGAATAATTGGTTATGTACGGATTATTGTATAAAAGGATAAGAATAACACTTAAAACCCATCTATAGTCGATTTATTAATTTAAAAACTATTTTCTCGAGCATCTCCTATGACGTTCTAAATTCAAATTGCATACAGCCAAGAGCGTCCGAACCCATTCTATCAGCTGATATAAAGCTCTGTATAAAGCTTTGTGTACACATAAATTGTATTAGGTTGCTAACATTAGGCCTGCACATATTTACTTACCCACAGAGAAAAAAAAAAAAAAACGAAAATCGAGTTGGTCGTGGCCGCTATGTGGTAGGTATACCGAGTGGAACGCAAAAAAGGCGCGGATATTGCAAATCCGTATGGTATTAAACTAACTTTTTTTAAGTAGGTATACAGTATAGTTCTAAATACATATCTCTACTTAGTGTTTGTAACTTTAAAATATTTTGTTTTTCGTATTATGGCTTCTTATTTTCTCACAGGAGGTGTGAAAAGTAGAGTATCCTCCTCGGGGATAAAGGTGTCTTTGCCTTGGGCTAGCTTGAATCCCTCGCTGCATTCAGGATTCTTGTATTAACTCCCTCGCTTCGCTCGTGAGTTAAACTCTAAACTCCCTCGCTACGCTCGGGAGTTAACTCCCGAATCCTTCATTGCGTTCGAGATTCAATATGAAGCCCGTGACACAAGACACTGCTTTATCCCCTGGGTGCATAATCTACTATTTTTTCATTCTATACTTTGGTCAATAATAGAGTTTTAAAATGCGTGAATCGGGTGGCACACCGGTGTGCCAGCGGCGCTTGACCAAAATCTAAAATCGGCCAAGTGCGAGTCGGACTCGCGCACGGAGGGTTCCGTACCATTATCTATAAAAACGGCAAAAAATGACGTTTGAAATTCTGTTCGAAATTCTGTTGCTTTTAAAACAACAAATAAGTACTAATTATTTGTTGTTTTAAAGGCAACAGAAATACATCATCTGTGAAAATTATATTTGAGTTGATTGAATGAAAGGTAAATTGCGGTTTACGATTTATGACGTAAAAAACTACTTACTAGATCTCGTTCAAACCAATTTTCGGTGGAAGTTTACATGGTAATGTACATCATATATTTTTTAAAATTTTTATCATTATCTAATTTTAGATGTTACACCCCGGGACACACATTTTACCACTTTGGAAGTGTTTCTCGCGCAAACTATTCAGTTTAGAAAAAATGATATTATAACCCACACGTATGGGTTTAATGAAAAAAAAAATTGAGTTTCAGTTCTAAGTATGGGGAACCCCAAAAATTTATTGTTTTTTTCTATTTTTGTGTGAAAATCATAATGCGGTTCACAGAATACATCTTCTTACCAAGTTTTAACAGTATAGTTCTTATAGTTTCAGAAAAAAGTGGCTGTGACATACGGACGGACAGATAGACAGGCAGACATGACGAATCTGTAAGGGTTCCGTTTTTTGCCTTCGGAACCCTATAAAAAATTAAGAAAAAAATACGTGTATAAGAAATAAGATACAGCATAATTTAAGTACGCTTTATGCTTCGTGTGACGTCGGTCGTTAGCGTATGCGGAGACGCTAGCGCTACCTGTCCAATCCTGATCTTCTATGGTCCCTGCCTGACCAATGAAAATATTTGGTTATATTATAATATTACGAGGGGTGACTTCCCCAAAATTTACGGTACCAATTTAGGGTTCACCTCTACCATGAGGTGAAGAATAGAGACGGCGCCGGCTCAGCGTAAACAGATATTATACATACGAATAAATATGGCCGAAGCAGTTATATTTTTGGGCATTTATTGGCGTCATATAATTTACTTAAGAAGATTGGGATAATTTTTACATATATACCTTCATCCTGCAGCTTCGCTGCATAATTATATATCCCATGTTTCCTGATTTACTAAAGCCTGTACTGCAGTAGTCGAGTTATGCAAAACCTGGCAATGATGAAAAAAAATGTCTTTAAAATGGCAACATTAAACTGAAGTGTCATAACTGTCTTGTCAACGTGTCCCGCACCGCAGTATATTTTGCGAAGGATAGAATGGTTCAAATAATTTATTCGTAAAATGTGCAATTCGTATCGAAGATAAAACTGCACAGTAATTATAAAAGTAATAAACTTAAATATAAAAATCAACTAAAAACATGGTTTTATTGAGTAATGATGAGGTAAGAATCGTTCAATACATGTTCGTCATGAAATTTTTCTCAATATTGTTTGTAAAGCAATTTTTGGTTTTAGTTTCTAGTGGAGCTGACGAAATTGTTTCAAAAAGCTCGTACTGCAGGATCTGTTACTATGACCATGAAAAGATGTAAGTTTGATTTAGATTAGATTAATAATTTAGTACTTATTGCTTGTAATACTGTTCTAAACTGTTTTATTCCTGTTTCAGATGATGGTCGTACTAAACCGGAACCTCGTGATGGAAAGTCAGTAGTGAAAAATCCAGAATACAAGTGTTTGGTGAGGGCACAATCAAAGAGTAAAAAAATTTCAACAGTTGTAGAGCAACGAGATGTGGAGACATTCAGTACTGCTTATTCCAATTTACTGAAAACAAGCGTAAATGGATTAAAACGTTTGAAAAAGCCGAAGAAAAAAGCAATGGCTACACAGTAATCACGCTTTGAAGCAGATGAATGTGTCAAGACTGAAAATAAGTGCGCAATATAGTGTTATGAACAAAATGTGAACTTTGTTATTGAATACACCACCGTGAAATCCTAGCTGGTAGGATGAGGTCCATTGAAGTGTGCTCTTCTCTCTGTGAGATTTGAAGAGTTGGAGTCTTGCCTGCAGTTGCTAGTGATGCAGTCGCAGTCATTGACCATCTGTCCAATGCACCCGATTTTTATAAAATTCATACTTTATGTTATGTTCTTCAAATAAAGTTTTATCAGCAGTACCTTTTTATTATTTTATGTTGAGAGAATAGTGAAAATATTATTAGCTTAGCTTAGCGGCAACAGAAATACATCATCTGTGAAAATTTCAACTGTCTTATCAGTATCACGGTTCATGATATACAGCCTCGTGACAGACGAAAGGACGGACGGGCAGCAGAGTTGCGGCGGCGGGTGTGAGATCGGAGTGGGCAACGCAGACCCGTTCTCGAAACCAGCGGGCAGATTGCGCGGCATTATAGCGGCGTAGTGTTGTGTTCGTGGTTGTGTCGTCGAGATATTTGTTTTAATTCGCGAATGAAATGTCTGAACAACGGCGACAACATCTTTTTGATTCAAATTTATTCCTGACGCTCGATTTGTGGACAAAAGAAGAAGTGAATCCCTACTATAGGGTAAGGAAAAGAAAAGTCGAGTTTTATCGAAATTATGAAGAACAGAGACAATGTTCGGACAAATTCTACGACTACACCAGAATGAGTGTAGAAACATTTGACTAAATTCTTGAAGCTATCAAGGGCGACTTAGAGTCTGGAATTAATCCAAAACGATATAGAGGTATATCTCCAGAAATTATACTTGACGCTAGAGCACGTCCCAGGACATTTCGACACGAATAAATTGCACTTGCACAACACTGAATTGCAGACGCGCGGGCGGTCATCGCTCGTTGCCCGCCCCCGCGCCGCTGTTTTCGAAGGCCGGTCCATTTGATTTTACGCATTAGATCCTGCCGCTCCCGCGCCGGCGCGCCGCCGCCGCGCTGCCGCGCCGCCGCCGCGCTGCCCGCAAGATTCGAGGCAGAGGCCCAATAGGGTCCTGTTTTACCCTTTGGGTACGGAACCCTAAAAACGGCAAAAAAATCACGCTTGTTGTTTGAGAGCCCCACTTAAATATTTATTTTTAACCGACTTCTAAAAAAGGAGGAGGTTCTCAATTCGGATGTTTGTATATTTTTTTTTTAATGTTTTTTCGCGCATAACTCCGTCGCTTGCCAAACGATTTGAAAAATATTTTTTTTGTTGGAAAGGGTATACTTCCCAAATGGTCTCATGAAAATTTTATCAAAATCGGTTCAGTGGTTTGGTTTTTAAATCCAAATAGCTGGAAAAATCATCCATGTATACGAAATTGCGTATTTTTGTTTTCCTGCGACTTTCCAGTGGTGTTGTTAGGTATGGGGGGTACCACTAAAAAGTGAAAAATAAAAAAACTTTTTAACTTTTCGGTGTCAAATAACGAAGAAGCAACCAAATTAAAGTCAGATTTTTTTTGTAAAAAGTTTTTTGTTCTGTTTTTATTAGTATTTGTTGTTATAGCGGCAATAGAAATACATCATCTGTGAAAATTTCAACTGTCTACCTATCACGGTTCATGAGATACAGCCTGGTGACAGACAGACATTGTAGACTACAATTTTGTGTTACCTTTTATTATTTAAGTGACAAATTGTAAATCTAAAATCTTTTTATTGAATAAAGAAATTTGTAATTTGAGACATGACGGACAGCAGTCTTAGTAATAGGATCCCGTTTTTACCCTTTGGGTACGGAACCCTAAAAATATGTAATATCACAAAAATAGGCCAGAGATAATATTGAAAATGTAGACAGTGATCATAAAAACTTTATTAAATATAGAATAATGAGTTGAATATTATGAGTTAACAATTACAATGATATCACAATATGAGACCAATACATTTTGTAATTAATACAATCCAATTAATATCTGAATTTTTAAAATATGATCATTTATATCACTTTAAATCAAAATATATTACACTTTTTATTATTTATATGAGTTAACAATCTTTAATTTACGCAATATAATAAACATCCCATCAGAAATAATACTGATTACGAATTATAAATGTTTGAAAACAGATGATTCATTTACATTTTAATCAAATTCTGCCCTCCCAAACCTCAAGTGCAGTAATAGCAAAAGCACTAAAAGTTTAGAATCCATAAAAATACGTGCCAGAGATGTTTCAATAGAACATTCACTGCATTGTAAAAGCATTTTTGCTATTCCTGCACTTAAGGCCTGGAAGCACAAAATTGTCACAGGATCATATTTGAAAATGCAAGGACATTTTTGCACCTTGTCAAATTTTAGTAATTAACTGAGTTTTTAAAATAGAGCTGAAGCGTGTATTCGTGAGCCATATTTTAAATGTCAAAAAGACTCATAAATATAATCTAGTTCAGCTGCATAACAAAATTGATTTTAGTATTTTTTTGGCAAATTGCATTGAGACCTTAGGCCTATTAATTTAATTACCCTATATTATACATGGCTTCTTAAAGATACAAGCACCCAATTATATTTACATTTAAATTCTTTCCACGTTACAAAATACTAAAAAACGTGGGTGATGATTGATGAAGTGATGAGGGATAGAGGGGTAAATAAGGAAAATTTGGGAGTGTTACCCGCTCCTAATATTTTCCTTCTTTCGTTAAAAAAATGACCTTTTTCCAATTTAGCCCCATATATCCTTGCACCCGTTCACCTAATTTTATTGAACCTATATTTGTTGCACTCTACAATCGCTTGTCAATCAGATAAGCCTAATGTCAATATGTTATTGATTAAAAGCCTGTTCAGACCTGTGCCATATTCGCTACTAATAGGAGCGGTAGCAATAAATTTTGCTATGGAATTCCGTGGCTACACTAAAACCAGTACCGCCCAGGTAGACAGACAGGTAGGGAGGTAGATAGGTGGCTTTCTACTTGCTTAGCAAAACAGCTTCCGACACGGCGGCGGCGCGTTAAATGAATTTGCTACTTATAGCCGATAGCAATATCTGCTTTGATTGAACAGTGGGATTACCGCATACACACTGCTTTCGCTACCACTCTGGATAACAAATACCGCGTGCGTCTGAAAATGCCTTGAGTCTCATGACGCGCAATTGTAGGGGCCTTTTCCTGTCATGCGTATTTTCGCCCGCGCGCGGATCTTGTCGGCATGCGGGTGATAGCACGCTCCTAGCCACACGCAGGACAAAGATTTCGTTTCCCGCTGCAGTGTCGTGCGTGTCGCCAGTGACTAAACTCGTGCGTACTATGACTATGCGTTCGTCCCGCGTCACAGTAAAAACAACACTGAAGACTGAAGAACGCCGCCCGCTTCCGGTTACACGCACGCGGGCTGCACGCCCGCAACCAATCCGCGTTTCGCGCACGTGCTGCCCGCATAATAGGAAAAACATGTATGAAATTATAGGATGCGGGCAGCCCGCACGCGGACCAATATCCGCACGCGGGTGAAAATACGCAGGACAGGAAAAGGACCCTTAAGTAATAACTCCTCACTATAGAACATTTTTGGAGGTGAGTCGTTTGAGGCAGGCGTTCCTGACTTGGTCGTTGCCGAGTCGCTCGGCTTCTTGCAACACTCGCCGGAGGTCGTTCGTGCGGTCGTTACGTGCGGCAAGAATGTAGGCACTACTAACGTTGCGACATACCAGGTAACAGGATATCTAGAAAAGTGAACAAATATGTAGTGCTGAATGAGTATATAAAAAAGCATTGAAACTTATAAAGGGCAGACTGTCAACAGTCTTGCCAAATTAGCATCGCTGCATTAAAGTAAGGTTTGAAAAAAAGCAAAATTAAAAGCAGTTTCTCAGTTATTTTGCAAACATTCTGGTGGACGACTTATCACTATCAGTAAAGGTACATAGTCCACGTTGATATCTGACCTTTATAGTGACGCTGTGTATGTCTGCAATAAGGATCTCTGCCTGCTCGTCATACAGTTGTCCGCGAGACTCGCAACGTGCAACTACTGCGCTTACTCCAGACTCCAATACTTGATCACTCATTAGACTGGAATGATAGTTAGAATATACTTTATTTTACACCAAATATAACACAATTTTGATTCTATGACTAGAATGACCTTCGCCATCGCCGACTGTCATAATATTTACCAGACAAGCCAGGGGCGGCTCTAGGAGTGCTGAGGGTAGGTTTTTAGCAAAGTAAAAAGCATGAAACATTTTATTTTGCTTAACGCATAACAAGCCTCCTTGGATTACTTGTAGTAAATTTCTCAATGACTTCGTTAGGTTGTAGACTATATTCGTGACAATCTAAGAAGTCGCATTTATTAACAGCTGAGTAGAGAGGGATAGAAGATTGCTTTACCACTAAGTGCAAAAGATTTTATTTTTTTTTCTTATCTTGCAATCAGTCCTTCTAAACTATAAGCAGATGAGGTGGGTGCTTTTTGTCGTTTAGGCGCTGCTCCCACCGGAGCGAGCCCTTTCTTCGTCATTATTTGGATCTCAGACCCTCTAATCGTCGAAGATATCACGCCTCTTTTTAAGCCGACGTATGGTTTCAGGGATAGTGAGCTGCCCCGCTAGCTGGTTTGGGTGCTTCGACAGCGAAAGATATTTATTTCATGTCTCTTTCATTCTTAGTAGCAAAGCAATGTTGTAGCCTGCTGTCCAATCGGATATAAGAAGTCACGAATATACAAGAGATATCTCAGTCTATTTGTCTTGAGTGGTCTTGAGTCCCTTAGTTTCAATTTTTTTTTAGTACCCTGTCCCGGACCCGGTACTAAAAAAAATTCAAGGTTACGCACGTGCGTCTGACCGCGTTGACGTTTTAGGCAAATTAAATCCTGCCTCAAATTATATGATACATGTAGGTCATGTGTACATACATGACCTAACTTATGCATGCTCATACCGTAGTATTTAGTCTTGTAGTTACTTTTTTTGGCTAGCCTATTCTATCTCACTCCTGGGCAAAGACCTCCTTTTACTACCTCCCCTTTTCGTGAGCCCGAGCTTTCACTATCCAGTTTGGCGAAATCTGTCTGGTTCGTTCCGTCATTTCCGTCTTAGGGTGTTACCACACCAACCGATCGATGAATAGAATGGATTAGTCGACGTCGATCGATAGTTTCTACTACACCAATCGATCGATAGTCTATTGATGCCATCGATGGATGGTAGAATGAATTACTTAGTTGTCGTCGATCGACAGATTCTACTTCTTTCTTCGAAAAGTCAAAGCTATCACACTAATCGATCACCGTCGATCGATCGATTGGTGTAATGACACCCTAAGTTTTGTAGTTATATAAGAGAAGAGACTAGCTTTTGGTCGCGGTTTCGCTCGCGTTAATGTAGCCTACAACCATCTCTAGGTCTTTATCTATACATAAATGTCAAAATTCATAGAAATCGGTCCGGCGGCGATTTGGGCGTGAAAAACGTAACAAACTAACTTTCGCATAATATTAGCTAGGATTGCAATCTTACAACATTTTCTCAGTCAGAAGAACCAAGTAAAAAAAACCTTATCACGCCGAAAAAGACCATCCAGGATTATGTTTAAAGACTGAAAAGTCAAAATAAATATCTACAATGAAGGCTCAAAATCATAGTAGGTATTATTACTTACCTAGCAGCAGTTTCTTTGGACGCTCGTATGCATTTGGATAATGTCTTGACTTCCATAAACCTGTCGGAGTGCACCAGAAACCTTGCCACGTGAATGTAAATGTTCATGGAGTCCAGCTTATGTTCGGTTATGATCCTGGAAAGGAACAAAAAAGTAATTTAGATGGACTTGAGACCTTATTGTACCATATTCTCAGATTCTAACCATTAGATTTACAAAAGTGAATTGGTAATGATCTGGATTAGTATTTTTAAATTACTAGCTTCAGAAAGTCCAAACTGATGGTTTGCCAAAGAGCGTTGGAGCGTAGCATTTTGCAGATCAAACGGACCGACCGAATCCGTAACACATTTATACGCTCCAAGACAGGCATCGCCGATGTCGGAGACAAATCGGCGCGGCTTAAGTGGAATTGGGCGGGCTATATTTACAGGATGCACGAGGACAGGTGGGGCAAGATCGTCACACGGTGGGTGCAGGGTGCCTGAAGACGAACGTCGCAACCGACGCAGGCCTTGAAAACGGTGGCGTAAGTAACGATTTAGACTCATTGCTGTCGGATTGGCCGGAGAAGACAACCGATAAGGTTAACTGGATAATATGGGGGATGCCTTTACCCAGCGTGGGACAAAATGGGCTACCAAAAAAAAATGCATGCATGCATGCATGGCTTTCATTTTTTGGAGGGTTTTTATTTTGGTCATTATGCACCCGTATGTATCATAATGATTTATTTCTAATTTTAATTTGTTGACATTGCCAATTTAATTTGTAAGTACGAGTATACATAGATACTCATACTTACAAATTAAATGGCAATAATGGAATTGTGTGTTGTGTTTTGTATTATTTTTCTAATAATTTTACTTGATGTTAGGTATACATCAAGTAAAAATTATATGTACTTATTTAATTATAAGAACCCCTGAAGTACACCGAAGCATACACATACCTTGGCAAACAAATAGGGTTCAACCGAAACTGCAACGACCTCGAAGTGAATCGTCGAGTTCAATTGACTTGGAATAAATATTGGAGTTTAAGAGATATATTCAAAAGTAATCTACCTATAAATATCAAAACCAAAGTCTTTAATTCTTGCCTTATGCCATGCCTCATCTATGGTTGTCAAACGTGGAAATTTAATAACAATATACAAAACAAGTTAATCACATGCCAAAGAGGAATGGAACGCAGTATGTTAAACCTAAAGAAAATACAGAAAATTCGGCACTCAAAAATTAGACAAACTACTAAAGCAACTGATGTACTAAAACAAGCGATGGCTTCAAAATGGAAGTGGGCTGGACATGTGGCGCGCCTTCAGGACCAGAGATGGACTAAAAAGGTGACAATGTGGAAGGGCCCACAAGGCAAACGAAAGATAGGAAGACCTTACAACAGATGGGACGATGAAATAAAGAAAACAGCAGGAGCAAACTGGGTTGAAGTAGCCCAGTCTAGAGAGTCCTGGTTAGCTTTGGAGGAGGCCTTTACCTGTGGAAGGGTTCTTGCAAGCGGCAATAATGCCTCAGCATACTATTACTAGAATATAAGTATAGAAGTAGTAAATACAAATAAGTAAAAGTAGGATGATATAATATACTTAGTTAGTAGTTACAATTATTGTTATTTAAGTTAAGCTTGTAAGAAATAAATGGCTTTTTATTTTATTTATTTATTTATTTAATTATAATGTTAACATATGATCCAATAATTATTGTTGATCAAAATAAAGAAATTGAATTGAATAACTTGAGAACGACTTGAACGATTTAATAATTATTTTTTTGTTGTGTTCGTGATTGTCAGGGCGAGGTTTGTATGAAAAAACATTTTGAACAACAAAATACATCCGGGCGAAGCCGGGGCGGGCCACTAGTTCTTTACAAAAATCCATTATGATGTTGAGGCGTTATTTTGTCTCATTTTTTGTAGTAGAATGCCTTAATAATTTGTCACATACGTATAATAAATACTTACTTGATAGCTAATTCGAACCCTACTTCAATAGTAGGTCCACTAGCCAACACAACAGCTACGATTCTAATTTTATCCGTATTAGAGCCAAACAGCGTCAGAGGTCTTACATCCGTACTCTCAGACTCCTTCCGACCTTGTATGGGTATCGCCTCGTTAAGGACTCTCTCTGTGAGCCTCCCGCTCGCTTCACAGGATGACAGATACTTTGCAAGCTCGATCTGTCGTGTGATTGATGTCATGAGGTTGTCTATGGTCACCTTGTCCAAGTTGAAGTGGAAGGATCGGGCGTCACTCGTTTCTGAAATAATTGAAAAAGGAACTTGTTATTATACATGAAAGGAGAACCTGAATACAAGTCACGAGGTGGAGTGATAAACATTTCATTCACGTCATTCACTAATAAAATAAATGCGGAGATAGCATTCAATATTTCGCGGAATGAGTTCAACGTATGTTAACGCATTCGATGAGTGATCCTGATCATAGCAGAAGTCCATGAACAGCAGTCATACGAGGCATAAAGCCAAGGTAAGGAGTAAGTAAGAAAAATCAATTGAGTTGATAGTTTTATGACTTTTATACTAAAGGTTTGTTTTAGACATCAATCTAAATCTAAAACCACAAGTTTTTCCCACGATTATGCTCGCAAAATGGGTAATTTTAACGACACTGACCTTAGAGTAGCTTTCTAATCCCTAATAATATTATAAATGCGAAATTAACTCTGTCTGTCTGTTACGCTTTCAAGCTAAAACGGCTGAACGGATCCTCATGGAATTTGGCAGATATATAGCCTGGGATATGGAGAAGGACACTACTTTTTTACGCGATAACCGACATCCACGCTGGCGGAGCCGCGGACAAAAGCTAGTAGTCAAATAATTTTTGAAATTTAATGAATAGGTTTCTGCCACATCAAACCGTAAAAACTGTAGCTTTTTATAAAATTAGTTTAAACAAGAGTCCAAAAGCAGTAAAGTAAAACCTATACGCACTGGTGGGCACAGGCACACAGTGTCCCAGATGGTGCAGCGCCGCGGACAGATGGTGCTGCCTGGCGTGCAGCACGGAGTACAGCGGCGCCGCACTCGCGGGCCGCGCGTACAGCAGCGCGCACGTGGCGGCGGCGCGCGCGTGCTGCCCGCTCGCGCACTGCACCGCGTATAGTGCTTCCAGGCGCTTGGACATCTCCAGCGTGCGGCAGATGTGCATTATGTATTCCTAGAAAGAATAATGTCACACTCAATTTATATACATTACTGAGTGAAATTTCAAGTGTGCGTGGATGGCCAAATCCAAAACTATGAGGAATAGCGAAAAACACTGAAAGGAGTCTCGAGCCGGTTTTAGATAAAATCTATATTCCTGGCGAGGAATCGAAACAGTTAATTTTGAAAAACAAAATACATCCTGCATTATTTATTACACCATCCGAAAGTGTCGCTAATAAGGATCAAATTCTGGAAAGTAATAATACATTGCAAATTAAAGGTAAGCGCTCATTTGTAACAAAATACCTGTGAAAATACTTTATACTCCATCATCAACCACAATTATTAGCTTATTATCAGGTGAGATTGAGGACAAACGAAAGCCTATCAATAAAAAAAAATAAGGTTGCTTACATACTAAAAGTATTTTTCAAGTTATAGTAAATTGCCATAATTTGTTGAAACCCAAAATGGCGTCATTTTATTTTAGACGGAGTAAGCTGGTACGAAATACAAGGTAATTGTTTTATCAGTAGCTACTCAAAAAAATAGTAAAGTAACTTACCGCCCACATATCCAGCGTACTATCAATATCAGTCATGGCCTTCAGCAGATCATTGACCTTGTCCTTCTTCAAGCACTCCATATACACAGAATCTGTGAACGTCTCCTTATCCACCAGGTTGTCATAACAGTACCTGATCACTTCAGACAAGTTACTATGCTTCATGTAAAATGCTATGTTTGCTGTATGAGAGCCATAGTTCGTTAGGTAGTACACACATTCTTTGTAAAAGAATGGGTCCAGTCTTTTATGCTGGTGGTCTATCTTTGGTTCCGCGTGGTTATTGTTTCGCCTTAATAACCCTTGGGCTAAGCTTTTCTTTGGCTGTACTGTGGCGGTTTGGAAGTCGCTGTAGTCTCCTTGTCTGATCTTTTTCACGCTGGCTAAAGTGTGCATTATGTTTAAAGCTGGTTCGCTGAGCTGTATCTTCTTTTTATTGGTGTTCATTGTTGTCAGTTTCTCGTTGGTTGACTGAAAGTATAGTATAGTAACAAATTTTCTTACTACCAACCGAAATGGTTGGTAGTAAGAAAATTTGTTTTTAAAGCAGTTACGTCTTGATGAGTTGACAGGAACAGATTAACACAGCTAAATAATATATTGAGAGCTTTGCCAGACATTTATGTCCGTTCAGAACCAACACATACGTCTCTGTTTTATGAAATAATGCATAAAAGCTGATGAAGCCCTTACCTTGAGAGTTTCAGCTTTACTAAGCAGCTGTTGGTTAACAGGATAGTTCATATCTTCAAGCATGCTTATAATCTCGTTCAGCAGCGGCGGGTTGGACCGTGGCCGTCCATCGGACTGCACGCTCGACATAGAACTCGTCCGCTCCGAATACCTCATACTATGCAGCCTTCTATTAATAAACTGAGATTCTGAGGCTTCTCTACCGAACTCACAATCTTCTGTGACCTCAGCGCAAACATTTAAAGCGTTCTTGAAGCAGTGAGCGAACTTTTCCCGGGCTTGTTTGAAACAGCCCGCCTTTAGGCATGCTTTACCCCATGCGGCTAGAACGCTGTTTCTTGGGAGGCCTGATTTAGTTGCTATTTCTAATGCTAGTTCCCACTTTTCGGCCTCTAGGAGAGATCTTACTATTTGGCCTGGAAATAATTGAATATTGGTTTATTTAAAAAACTTGGGGATATTCATTGACAGAAACTTCTCTTGGACTGCCCAACTGCAAGAAGTGAGCCGGAAGCTATTTGCATCTGCTGCATCGTTGAGGAGGCTGCGAAATTTTCTTCCGATTGCCACCAAGATTGCGCTTGCACAATCACTTCTTCTTCCCATCCTTGATTATGCTGATGCCAGCTATCTTGACCTAACTCAAGATCAACTAGATAAACTTGAGCGGCTTCAAAATTTCTGTATAAGGTTCATATACGGTTTACGCAAATATGACCATGTTTCCGAATTTCGCGTGAAGCTCAAGTGGTTACCAATTCGCCTTCGCCGGAATGCTCATATTCTTTCCCTATTATACAATGTCCTTTTTTCCCCTTTCACCCCTCTTTACCTTAAGAATCGCTTTCAGTTTCTCTGTGATTCCCACACTAGATTTCTGAGGTCATCAGATAATTTACGACTGAATATGCCAATGCATTCCACAACTTTCTTGGATAAATCCTTTACTGTACAAGCTGCCCGTCTGTGGAATGCATTGCCAGTTCCAGTAAGGCGCGCTCAGTCGTTACCTGCTTTTAAACGACTTGTCAAAGATCATTACCTGTCGCTGTGATTATATCGATCGGTCATTCACTTCTTTATTTATTTTTTTTTATTTTTTTGCTGCCAGTATTTTTTGATATTTATGTATCTATCTATTATAAAGCGTATGTATGTATTTGTGTATCTATTGTATTATAATCTAATAACATTGTTATACCTATGACAGCCCCAATTTCATGTCCAGGCAAATACTGTCCATCCCAGGTTGTCTGGAAGAGATCGCGTAATGCGATAAGGCCGCCCATTGTATGTGTTTTAGTTTTAAGTTTCCTTTTTTTTGTTTACGTTTTGGTGTACAATAAAGTGTATAATAAATAAATAAATAAATAAATAAATATTTGTGAGATCTGGTTTAGCATAAATGAGCACACACACCGAGCGCAAGAGTGACACTAATTTACTTAATATCAGGTTTTTATACCGTTCTCGTTTCGCTCCTTCTCTAAGTTGATTATTGTCTGCTTCGCCTTTTCTCTACTATGGGGTCAGCTTACAGGTAAACCGGATGGAGCTGAATACCAGTATTTTATATGAGGTGCCTTCCACAACTCAATTTTTGGATAACTAGTTACTCTAGCCCCATGGTAAGACCCCTGGTTGATATTAAACTGAATATTCGGAGGTGTTCATCTCATGGGAGCCGGTCCAAAGGGTGCCTAAGCAATTCTGTCTAAGAAAAAAATGAATATGGACGATGAAAATTTCAAATGTCGTTGGGGACATTCGATTAGGAGATAGGGATTTGTATTTTTAACGCTCGGCTCAGGGCCGACAATTGAAAATCCAAGAGACAGCTCATAGGAAAGGCTCAGGATTTAGGCCGGGTCGAAGCAAAACGCGAAGGCAAAATGGACAGACGTAATAAAAAAGGCTGTTGGAGGCAGCAAGTACAGGCGGTCCACATTGCAGAAGACAGTGTGACTTAAAGACGCGACGTATATGGTCGTGATCATTAGCAGTGAGGGAACGACAACGAAGAAGTAGAGGGAATGCTCGTTTAGATTATCAACTCTCGGCCCAGGGCATGGAGTTGAAAATCCAAAAGCAAGTAAGTAAAGTATGTACTGACTGGGGTGCGCGCCGTGGTGCGGCACGAGGTGCTGCGCCTGGTGCGACACGAGCGTGGCCATGGCGTCCGCGTGCGCCAGGCAGCGCGCCGCGTGCAGCGCGCCCGTCTCCGCCACCACCACGCGCCCGCCTGCGTTCCTGATCAATATACGTCCGACCTTAATGGGTGCAAACAGCCTATACAAAAAACCGGCCAAGTGCTAGTCGAACTCGCGCACGGAGGGTTCCGTACCGTTATCTATAAAACACGGCAAAAAAAATCACGTTTGTTGCATGGGAGCCCCACTTAAATATATATTTTATTCTGTTTTAAGTATTTATTGTTATAACGGCAATCGCAATACATCATCAGTGAAAATTTCAATTGTCTAGCTATCACGGTTCATGAGATACAGCCTGGTGACAGACAGACAGACAGACGGACAGCGGAGTCTTAGTAATAGGGTCCCGTTTTTACCCTTTGAGTACGGAACCCTAAAAACATACAAAATGACATGTGCATTAAGGGAAGCTTTTTATTATTCAAAACTGCATCGATCGGCTTTACATAAGTAAATAAGGAGAGAGCATCAATGTTTTCCAGAGTATCATATTTCCAAAATCTATAAATGTAGTTAGCAATTACTCCAAAAGTGCAAGACACAGAGCACGTTTCTATAGCCTTTATCTTTAATTTACTGCAACAGCCCAAAAAATCACCCTATACAGGGTTATTTGTAAAACACCAACAACCTTTCAGTGGGTGAAAGTACTCATGATTATAAACAACTTTTGATAAGAGACCAGACCGTTTGAAATGAAAATTCGACTGTTTCATCGGGTGAATATTGCATTTTGTATGAAACAGCCGATTTCTTTTTTTGATATTTCAGAGTTGGTCCCATAGTAAAAGTTGATTATAATCATGAGTACTTTCACCCACTTAACCACTCGGGCCCAACATGTGAAAATTCCCTAATATAAAGTAAATCTTATGTATATGTAAATAAACATTAAATTCGCGATTAATTCGCGACACACCGGTGTGTCGCCAGTTTTATAAATAAACCTGTATACACACAACATGTACTTACATATCTTGCGGGCTCCTGGAGTATAGCTCTGCAGCGGCGAGCAGTAACGACCGTCGAGCGCGAACTAAGAGACGAGCGTCTCCGCCGTGAGACAACTCTCGAGCCACCTCGTCACTGCGATCTAACAGGAACCTGTTAGAATGAAACATGATGCATGTTTTAGCAGCCATATGATCCCGTAAGCGTGGTTAGTACATTTAAAAACTTATTGACTTCGCAAGTTTGTTAATTAGAAGTGAAAAAGGCATAGGTTTTGACTTGATAAAAACAGAAGACCATGGCTAAAATATCATGGTTTAAACTAATATTGTATATAGATAAAATTGTCTCGTTGATATTTTAAAAAGTAGATCTGGGTGACTTAAGGTGGTCACCGCCACCACACAGCCGATTACGAAGATTCTTTCAATGAAAGAAGTATATACAACGTGTAACGGAATACCTGAGAAGGGGTCGTTGTACTCAACATTATGAACAACTTTTAATATGAGACCTACACATAATCCCGAAAAAAAAAGCTGCTCAGTACATTTTACTTTTCGCGATTTCAGTGTTGCTCAGTTGCTCCCATAGTAAAAGTTGTTCATAATGATGAGCACAATGACCCCTTTTTAGGTATTGCGTTTATTCTGTTACTGAGTATCAAACTCTACGTTTTATCCCGGAAAATTCAAAATTTATACTGTGAGTGGAGCGAAAGTGGGGAAAAAGCCAGTAACTAAAGCAACTCACCTCGGATAATCCAAATTAATAGAATGCATCTTCATAACAGACAGACACAGCGTCACATTGGGCGTGAACTCGTAACTGAACTCAGTCCTGACAGCATCATTCCTATTAGCATTCGTAGAGAGGCACCAATCCATACACGTCACGCCACTGCCGGCCGAATCAGAGTTACTGCTCAACATCATATCGTGCTCCGAATGAGCTTTCTTATTCATAGTTTGAGTATAACAGTCATCACACACCCGGAACTTAACCCCGCTAGGATATGTCGGTACATGCATCCTGTGTCGGGAACAAGTGTGGCAGACGAGCCGCCCGCACCGCCGACAGTGATGTCTTCGAATGATCATAGAGAACATAGACGTATGACACAGCATACATCGGTCTGTTGAATAGTCTTCGGCCCACTGCTCTTTGCTGGGCACTTGCTCGGGCATTTTAAATGGCATGTTGGCTGCCTCAATGTTTATAGAGTCTATCGACTGCAGTAACGAGTCATCTGAAGGTTTGGGAGGTGCTGGGCATACGTTTCTTGGATTCTTCATGTCTAAAGCCTTTTCGGCATAAAATCTCAGTAAGGCATCCACAGCATTCCGAGATATAACTAAGCTTTCGATCGATTTGATATTGTAATAGAGGTTGTCGCCACTCGGATCTTTTTTCAGACTCGGTGAGATCTTGTTTATGATGTTGGCCAGGACATCCAGTTTCGCGTTCATTAGGAACTGTTCAATCATTATTAAAGGACTCTCAATCAGATCCCAGAACAGATGTCGCCAGTTCGGATCTATTTCGAGCATGATTTGAAGCCCTATCTTGATGTTTTCGAAAGACTTCCAATCGAAAGAGTTCTCTGTTATGAAGTCTACGCAAACTTGGAGTATTTCTACGTTCCGCGCTTTGGACATCTCGTCTTGTATAAGGTCCATGGCTTGGGAAGTAGGGAGTCGCAGTAGAAGCTGATGGACTAGTTCTGGTGTCGCCTCTTTCGTATATTCGAACATCTGTCTCAAGAGATTCATTACTATCAAGTTCTTCATGTTTTCGGACACCTCGTGCGCGTCTGCCCACTCCAAACATAAATTGAACTAAAACGAAATATTTCGTAGGTAAAATACAGGCTTATTAATAAAAATGTATAACTAAAAACAGTAAGTTACAGTAGTATTTTTTTACCTGTTGACTGTCCATGAGAACTTCAATGACACTCTCCGGGTTTTCAATTGATTTTTCGTATATGGCGTACCAGTGGTTTGTTCCCATTATTGCAGAGATCTGTAATGTAACATCAAAATCATGAAACATTAGATAATATGTCGAATCGTGGAAGAAAATTAAAACGGATACCTTACCTGATCATACAATGGTATTTTAACTATCCAATCAGAACATCGCTCGTATAATCCGTCATCTAAAAGGTCTTGGTTCAGCAAGAAACGTAGATAATCCAAGACTTCCAAAGCACCGGCCGCAGGCCAGACGCTCAAGTTGTTCAAGATGAGGTCCACCTTCAACTCGGGGCACTTTAGATACTGACAATACTTCCAGTTACTGGGTATCTTCGGATTTGTTGCCAGTTTAAAGAGGATTAAGTCCCTCAAATTCGACAAATTGGCACTGCACATTAATTGCCGTTCAGATAACGAGTCTATTATGTTCAAACATTTCAGGATCTTCCCAGACTCGATCAATTGCGGCATGAACAAGAACAGCTTATCCAAGTCAACAGTCGTGTGAAGGGATGCCAAGTACTTGTTGTTACCGAACAAATGTTTCGTGCAGTTGAACCTGTCCAACTCCATGTAGTTGTTCAAGCATTTCGTACGAGCATCCATACTTTGTTGCAAGCTGTTTTCGTTCGGCGACGTATGAATTTTCTTTATAATGTGCGCTAGGACCCAGTTGTGTAGAACTACGTATGTAAGGCACTGTGGATCGGGAGAGCGTGGCAAAGGAGCGAAGTTGGTAACAGGATCCAGAAACAGATTTTCCTCTGGATTTTTAAAGTCGTACACCACGTGAAGCAGATTATTGAAGTTAATTTCGCTTGCCTCTTTTGGAGGTCCAGCTAATGTGATCGACGGACAAAAGTTCAAGATGAGTTTTGGAATTAGATTTACATTCAGCTTCTTACAGATAGGTTCTAAATTGGTGACGGGAATTTCTTTATTGTTGATCATGTTGCCGAATATGTCATGGAGCTGTCGCTCGAGCACCGAGAAGTAAGGCTGGTCGGAGCCACTGTCCACAGAACGGTTATCTTCTTGTTCTAGCTGAGACACCGTCTTACAGTACATGTAACACATTCGAAGATACGGTATTCTTTGTTTCTTACTTCCTTGACGAGACACTTCACAGATGTTGCACAAGTCTTTGTCAGATGCGGCGACGACATTCATATAAATCTGATGATATTTCTGTAATAAGTTTGGATCCAGCTCGATGGACTCATTTGGGGTCACTACGTCAATCAAATCTTCACAAGATTGTCTCAATTCTTTAGCCAGCTGGTTTAGTTTACAAAACTCTTTATGCTTTATAGGAATTCGGCAATCTGTTATCAATCCGCAAATATTGTCGATGAAATTGAAAGACTTTTCAGTGTTTCCGAATATTTCGAATGTTACACTGGCAATGTCTTCTACGAAGCGTATGTAGTTAGTTTTCTTGACTGCTGCTATATCGGTGCAGCTGCGTACTTCCGCTAGCTTTCTTTCTACTACATTTATTAGGCCATACGTGATCTCTCTATTGAGACCGCTGCTCAGTAATATATCGACAGCGTTGATAAAAGGGGCATTTTGATGATTGTACAGTTGCAAGTGTGGGTGCCGAGCGCCTAGCTCTATAATGTCGAAGGAGTTTGGAGCCCTATTTGAGGCTAGGAAGCCTTCAACGAGGCCCATGACCTCCGTCGAGACGACAGATAAAGCTGACAGTTCTTTAGTTGCGTAGCGGGTGTCATCTCTATAATAAATAATGTTTTTAATCTTAGCTATTAAGTTTCGCAGGTGCTCCGTAAATGTTACTTCCGTAGCTATTTCGGAGTCCGCTAAGTCGAACATCTGAAACAATTGAAAAAAACAAATACATAATTAGAATAAACAGGAAAATTAAATAGCTACGTAGTATAATAAATAAATTATGTTTTGCCTGGTAGACAAAAGCATTGCATAATTTATAGCAGCATAAAGGCAACCTTTTCACTTGAGTTTCATGAAAACTCTTTAAACAATCTATAGTTGCCATGACAAACCTTGACAAACAGAAGACAGATGTCAAGAACTTGTAAATATTATTACAAAAGCATAAACTTCTCGGGAAAATACAAATAAGTACATGTAAATGTTTTGGTTTCTAACCATATTATGTTTAAGCAACAATATAATTTCAAACGGTTTCGTCATTCAAGACACGTACAACGTCTTGTTAAACGATGACGCTGATTATAAGGTTGACCTGATCATCTCTGATGATGACCACGAGATGATCCCGGAAAATGAGTTGAAGGAATTTAAGATAGAGAATGAGAAAGAGAAGTTTAGAAAACTGAATGAGTATGATTGTTACTAATAAAAACTAATATTATATTGCGAAAGTGAGTTTGTTTGTTACGCTTTCACACTAAAAGGGCTGTACGGATCGTCATAAAATTTGGCAGATATATAGCCTGGGATAAGGAGAAGGACATGGGCTGCTTTTTTTACGCGATAACCGACATCCACGCGGGCGGAGCCGCGGGCAAATGCTAGTAATATTATAAATGCGGAAGTAACTCTGTCTCTCTGTCGGTCTGTCCATCTGTCTGCTCTACCTCACCACGTCTTAACGGCTGATCGGATTTGGATGATACTTAGCATATGGGTAGATCATGTCTTGGAATAGGACATATATATACGTTGGGATAAGTTTCGAAATTCACGCCGACGAAATCGCTGACAGAAGAAGTAGAGTGCCGAAGCCGAAGGAGGAAAACTAGGGAAAGGAGAAAAATCTAAGTCTAGTCGTAGACTGCGATATGTAGAGTTGATTGATTGATTCTTTACGAGCCAGCAGGAACTGGATTGGGCCTCATACTTTGGCAAAAATATTAGTCATAGCGTGGCAGGGAAGTGAAGGGAGGCTCATTGTCCAGGACTCCAGGGCATAGCCAAACATGGAAGCTATAATTTCCTGAATTAATATCTGTACAATAAATTAATTGTTTGGATATAGCAATAAGTAAACTGGGTCAGCATTTGTATGTAGCAACTCGTCTATTGTACGTCCATTGATCTAATTTAAGGTTCAATTTCTGAGTCTGTTGGGTCTCTTTTCGTGTAGGGAAATATCACTGTAGTTTGTGAGGATGAATAATTATTGATTGTTACCCTTTCACGAAAAACCTACCAGTTTTATTTATATGGAACTTTACAATTATGTAGTTTATACATCAGAATAAAACATAGGCTGTAATGTACTTATAACGATGCGGGGGAAGTACTACACCTTGCGGGCGGCAGCTAGAATACCAATATTTTGATAATGTGGCTTTCTCAAGGTTTGAGGTTTTGAAAAGAATAATACATTAAGAACCTTTAAAGCTACTACATATAATTATTATTATTTTAGTATGGCTAGAATGGCAAACTATCGAGCACCGAAAATATTAACGAAAATTGTGAAAGATCATTACGAGATGATTCTGCCTATGATAGTGGTGCACGGCAAATCTAACGCAGTTATGACCACTTTAATTGGGCCGGTAAGCATCATCTTCTAATAAGATTACAACACACAAATAGAGTAACTCTCTCCGATGGTAAGCGATGATATGGTCGACGAAGAAGTACGCTTGCCTAGATGTAACCTATTCTTTCTTTGACTTAAATACCCCCAGGATCATAAAAAGGTCCCGACTCTTGAGAAGTGCACAAAAATGTTACAGAAAAAAAAAGCCAATATTTATATCTTTTTTTCGTGTTTTTACTGATTATTTAGTTATTTTAACTGTAACAATCAATTGCTAACAAATAATGTTTTTAAACAATGAATATGATTCAGTCTTTGTGGTTTGTATGCACAAATGTTAGCGTGGCTTCAATGACCGCATGTGACAAGTATGTGCAGAACTAAGCAGACTCTTTCTCTACTTATAGTTATAGAAAGTATGTTATACTAACATGTAGTTATGTGAGGGATATGTTGCTATTTTATAATCTTCGAGTCCCCTCTGTCCCATGTTAATTGAACCAACACTTTTACTTTTTTCCTTAAAGCGTGCCCTTTTGCTGGTCTACGAGGTTGTCGTCTGCACAACCGGACTTGCTTATTGCGGCGGTCTTAGTCAAAACCTCCAGCAGGGCATTTTCTTCTTCCATTCTCCGCTTCCTTTTCAATCTATGCATGTTTTCTTTGGCCCTACCTCCCACTCTCTATACATCAACTTTTATACAGGACAAAGGATAGGTACTTTTAAACGTCCCATCAGAGCAAAGCCACGGGCGGAACCTATTTTCTTTATATGTATATTTCCAGCTACGACCTACTACTGCCAGTAACACTAAAAGAGCTATTGAAGAAGAAAAAGAAACGGAATACGATTACGACAGTTTAGTGAACGAGTATTACGACGAGGCGACCATCGAATCTCGATCCAAGAATGCGTATCACATACGTAAATCAGGTGAATTGCACGCTCTCTTTGTAATGCGAACCAACGCGGCGCACTAACGAGACATATGAAATAATAAATGGTAGTAAAACGATCGTGATTCATGGATTTAAACATGTGGTCCAAGATAACACGGCTCGTTAAAGATGGAAGTCATGCATAGTTGTCAATACCTAGGTACTTGATTCGACTAACGGCCGCTTTCTATAATATATCTCAATCCCAATCTTGATCCCGATCCTTGTCTGTAACCAATCAAAGGTGAGGATCGTGTGGTGAAGGACACAAAATCGGCCGTTGATTGGTTACAGACAAGGATCGGGATCAAGATTGGGATTGAGATATGTTATAGAAAGCGGCCGTAAGGCTCAACCGCAGATGTAAAGCCTTAGATTTGATGGTGATAGTTGACATTGCGATTTTTAGGGTTTTGTACCCGAAGGGAAACCAAAAAAAACCCTATTAGTAAGCCTCCGGTGTGCATCCGTCTGTCAGCGATCAATTCATTTTCTGTTGCCGCTATAACAACAAAAATGACACAAGAAACGTTGTTTTTTTCTGCGTTATTTTAGTTTTCGCTTTATTGTGAAAATGAAAATACTTACATATAAAAGCATCAATTATATGCTTATAGTGCTAATACTAAAGTATAACAACAAATAACGAAAACCGGCCAAGTGCATGTTGAACTCGCGTAAGAACCTATACTTGCTGTTGACTTTAGAATCATGTATTTACCTACAAGAAGCAAGGCAAGTTGCGCACCATTAAGAAGACCTTGCTTCTACTCGCACTTGACCGATTTTTTTCAGTTATGTCCGTCCTGATATTATGTTCCCTACGTCCATTTTTTCAGGGAACCTTATAGCGGATTACGGTGTCATTAATTCGCTAAAGAAGGTATTTACATTGACTAGTGGTAATGACAACTGCTCCGAGGTGACCGGCATAGGCTTGCTAGCGGTCAAGTGTCTGATAGACGACTACAAGGATCAACGACAGCCGATGAGAGATCTGATAGCCCGGCTCTGGAGGATCAGCCAGATATGGATCCTTGTTTACTTGGGGGTTGCTATACCGTTGTGGTGTACTAGAGGTAACTCCCACTTTCTAATTATCTTTAGCCGAATACAAAAAAGGAAGGGTGATGAGTTTTTGGGAATGTAGAAGTCTGAACCCCGCAAACAAACACACAGAATTCTAATATTTGGGGCATAGGAGACTTTTCATCCTCGGAAATGATCCCACAGGAACTTTCTACGGCATTTATATCTTTACTTCTGAGTGAATCTAGGCTACAAACGTACTAGGTATACCGCCTCAATTACTAGTCTGTATGGCCGATGACCTGGTGAGGGTCGCGGGTAGCCGGTGGATGCGAGACGCACAGGACCAGTTGTTGTGGCGACACTTGGGGAAGGCCTATATCCATCTTTCGGCTGATATGCTGATGATGACGGCAGTTTGCTGCGCCGGAAGACATCTACTGTCCTACTGTCATTACTCCTTTGACGACCCAGCAAGTTGCAATGCGGACCATGCATTAACTAGACCTGCTGTACAGACTCTCGATAAATAATGTGTAGCTTTAGTATTTTTTGGGATTTCTGAAAGATTACCCAGAACTGCTGACAGTTTCCCGAGAAAACTATTTTTATACTTAGGTATACTATTCTGTATTCCAAGTGTGTTTATGTAGACATTTGGCAGAACAGAAATAATCTGGGAACTAGGAACACTGTAGCGTAAACAACCGATAAATGCGTCGCGCACAGTTCACACGTATGTCGTTACTCGTATTAATATAATTTATTAATTGATTGATTACATTAATTACAGCCATTGCGTAAACGACAATAGCTATACCTACACTTCTATGTAGTCCCCAAGCAAGAGATCGATGAGCGGTATACTTTGAGGTTTACCTATTAGTTCAAAACCAACACCATTTTGCTATTTTCAAAATTGAATTATGCAATATGATATTTTCCTCTGCCTCTGTTCTCATATAAAACTACGGGTCGTTCACCCGCTCTAAACAGGCAAGTAGGTATTTTTTCAGCGGGTGATATGTCCCAAAAATAAACAAGATAATAATATCACGACTACTATCACGAATTCACAATTTAAATACATAAGAATAGGTATACCTACTCTCCAACTGAATATAAGTACCTATATACCCTACGGCTCGATAGAGCGTTACAAGGTCAGAATAGTAGGTACCTAAAATCTTAAACAAACAACTGAAGTAAACTTTGATTATAAAGTCAAGGATTTTCATTGATTACTCAGCGGCGATTGGGTACCTAACAATGCGGAAATGGTATTAAATAGTTATAGCTGAAATCATTATACTGAAACTACATGGATAAATGGATCGATAGAACTAGGTAATATGAGCAGAAATCAGGCCTGTTCAGGAATTCGGCTTTAGCTCTACAGCTAGAGCGAAACTTGCGAAACCAGTATCGCCTTAACGCCGGTCTTTTTAAAGGTAGCTGACAAGAAAATCACTCAAGAAATGGAGAACATAAGATCACACCCTTATTGCCCGACGATTTCGATAGAGGTGTCGGTACCTACGGCCTATGGCCATGAAGCATGTTCGTGAACGGGCGCCGTCAGTGGAGACTGGTCATCTCTTAGCTGTCACTGGCTTATTTCAATATTTAATACTTATTGGATACTTAGAATTCTTTTTTTTCTTTCTTTACATTGTTCTCACATATACCTAGATGCAACAAGTAATAATGTAACCAGGATTTTTGTAAAACATAAAATGGTTTAAAAGAGTGTCCATGGAGATTCTTGTACGTTCTTCTCCATGGAGATCTACGCTTTGGAACGTGCAAATAGCTTCATGTTTTTGACTGACTGACTTTGACAATTCAAAAGTACCTGTGAATGGTTTATTGGAAATAAATGCTTTGACTTTTGACTTTGACTTTGAAAATAGTCTTTACCAAAATACAGTTAGCACATGACCCACATTTAAATGATGTTTTCCATAATTATGTTATTATTAGAAGAGAGGATTAGCTAGGATTAGAATGTATGAATGTATTCATGACTATCATCACGGCGAGAATAGTGGGCGGAGCTAGAGGTTGCAAAATGCAGAGTGACGTGGTCATGGGGCCGATTAATTATCAATTACGGAAAAAATCTAAAGTAATATTATGAAAATGACAGTTATAAATAAGCTAAAGTTGTTTGCTTGTTAGTTCATAATTATGATTGTAAAACTAAATCTTTGGAAGTACTACCTAATCCGATTACGAAAACTCTTTCGCTGATAGAATCGATAGGTAAGTATCATAATGCTTCTTGTTTAGCCCGAAAAAATTCACTGTTCTTACAGGATAAGGCGCGGCCAATAAGTCGCGGAAAAAAGCTAATAATAGGTCTTTACCTATGAAATTGCAGTTTTGTATGAAAAAATTTAAACGAATTTTTTTCATGTTTTTTTATTTGTATTAATCGAAGTAATCACCCATGCAATCAATGCATCTTTGGCAACGCAGTGGCAGTTTATCAATGCCCTTCTTAAAGAAATCAGCTGGACGGGAGGCAACAAATTCTTCAAAGGCATTTTGTACTGCCTCTCGGGTATTGAATTTTTTTCCCGCCAAGAAGTTATCCAAATTCTGGAAAAAGTAGTAGTCTGTAGGCGCAAGGTCTGGTGAGTAGGGCGGATGACAGAGAGCTTCCAACCCCAGTTCTTGCAACTTGGAGACCGTCTGTTGTGCAGTATGAGGTCGCGCGTTGTTGTGCAGGAGCAGCGGAGACGAGCGATTGACCAATGCTGGTTGGAGATGTGTCAGCTTCTCCATAATTGTGTTCAGTTCTTCACAGTACACATCTGCAGTAATGCTCACCCCGTTTGGTAAGAAGCTGTGATGAATCACACTGCGCTAGACCACCAAACAGTGACCATCACTTTTCTATGGGTAAGTTTTCGTTTAGGGCATTGTTTAGGTGCGGAACCAGGATCCAACCAACTTGCTGCGCGCTTGCGGTTATCAAACAGAATCCATTTTTCATCGCAGGTAACAATGCGGTTCCAAATTCCTTCATTTGTGTGTCTGTTGAGCAGTGCAAGGCACGTCTCGACGCGTACTTCGCGCTGGCGATCTTTGAGTTCGTGGGGCACCCATTTGTCAAGCTTTTTTACCTTGCCAATTTGACGCAAATGGACCAATATTGTTTTGACGCTAACGTCGAAAGCTGCTGCTAATTCAGCCGTAGATTGTGTATCATCAGCTTCCACAATCGCCTTTAATTCGTCATTGTCGACCAAAGTCTTCGGACGACCGCGAGGTTCATTTTTCAGGTCGAAATTTCCAGAACGGAAGCGAGCAAACCAATAACAGGTGGTGTGTTGGTTTGTAGTGTTAGCTCCGTAAACGTCGTTGTTGTTGCGTGCCGCTTGTGCCGCGTTGCTGCCACGACGGTACCTACTCATATTCCATAATTACTCGAATTTTTAACGTATCCATGATGACGAAAAAGATTGAAATGCGATGAAAATTAAACACTAATCAATAAACAAATGACTACTTTTGGAAAAAAAAAACCATGTTTTTAAAATAAAATTAATTTGAAATTAGAATTCTTAGCCAAACAAAAATTATTTTGATTTGAAATGGCCAGTACTGCAGAACGGCAATTTCATAGGTAAAGACCTAATATTAAATGATTAACTTGACCCTTGACTTTTTAGGTTGGTGCTGTTGCTGTCTTTGTTGCAAGTTTTTCAAACCTCGACAAACCATAGAAGAAGCCAAGAAGTATGCGGTGGCATACCCACCAGGAGTGTTTAAAAACAAGCACGGAGACATACGGTACGAGCCTAGTGAACGAGAGAAACAGTGCTACGAGGAATTTGAGCATTTCATTAAAACTATGTAGATTACATAAATCTTAATAAAAGCTATTTGAGTCACTTTTTATTTTTTTTGATAAGTGTGATGGAAAGCGATTATGAGGTCGACGATACAGTTCTCGTCAAATAACTTTGCCCCTCTGAAGTGCTCCGGGAGCAAGCGTCCCGCTTGCTCCCGTCTACGTGGCATGCATCGAACGTAAACGAGCGACTGAGACATAAAATTAATCCCCGCCCCCATGTCTCTTGCGCATGCGCAGTTGCAGTTTGTTCGTAATTTTGACTACTACGCAGCCACTCGTAGCCAACTTCAGAGGGGCAAAGTTATTTGACGAGAACTGTACAGCACGATTGTCTAGAAGTCACCTATTCACTCATGGCATAAAGACCCCCAGGAGGAAACACAGATTCCAACAGTGAATTCCACTTCTTAGTAGTGTGCACAATCGGTAGCGTAGCGGCTATTCTATTGCTATAAACAGAGGACGAACCCACACTTTGGGCTACTTAGAGATCCTGGGATCTTGCAACAACATTTCTCCAATCCATCAGGCGAAGTACTAATACAAAGCGACCATAGCGCGAATATGCGATCGTCGCGTCCATTTGTACGGAAAACCTGCGGCCCTACCATGACGTGTTAAAGCGTGAGTCGTTCGAGAGAGGAGGGATGGAGCTATTGTATAGCTCCATCCCTCCGTCATGGTAGGGCCGCTGATCGCGTCGTCGCCATACAGCCGATTCCGGTTTAGCCGAACAAATAACCGCGACAATTGCGAATTCGCATGGTGATCGCTTTGTATTAGCACGACGTCTCAGGGCCAAGGACAGAGGAAACACTTACTTACCTCTAAAATCTGATTAGCCTTGGAGAAGTCATTATGATACAGCGCAAGCGCGACGAGACTAGTCGGTTTCGCCAGCATTATTGATATGAAGTCGATACCATTGCCTTTCTTCGGTGGATATGCTGAAATTAGAAAATAGTTGCATTATTAAGTACTCCATATATGAATTGACAATTTGGACAGTATAATGTAACACAAACAACAACAAAACTCACTTTCGTCTGACACAGTGGATGCAAACATAACTTGTTCCACTTCATGTTTAGCATTGTTTGCATTCTTTCGCCTTGATTTAGGTTTCTTCCTGAACACTTTCAAATCCATCTCGCGAGCTTCGTCTTCACTGCTCTCATCTACTTCTACGTAGTCTAAACAGAGCTTAAGCGGCAAAGGGCTAGTGTCAGGAGACAGTGTCGACACCAGCTGCAGCTTCCAAATAGAATGATTCACTACTTTGACCAGCTTCTTCAGCCTCAAGAATATCTCCTGCTCACTGTCAACTTCTACATTTTCTTCCAGTTTCTCCAAACATAATTTCAAAGTATTCAGAACAAGCTGGGTGGTGTATGAGTTGCACATAAACCCAGCATTACTGTTGCCACCATTCTTAGAATTTGTTGTTTGTTTCTTTGCATAAAAGTAGGAACAATCAGAATGCGCTCCACAAGGGTAGTCCTGGCTGTGCTCATGACAGGAAAAGTAGTCATATCTTAGAAAGAGACAGGAGAAAATATTTTCAATGACTTCAATACAGCTTTGTAATGGTTGAATTGATAAAACAAGACGTTTTAGCTCATCTAAGGATGACACAGTGCCCTGACTGTCTTCTACACCCTCAGATGAATTCACTATTGTATCAATTATTTTCGTTATAGCACAGTAACTGTTATACGTCATGACATCCCAATTGGAGCCAGCTTTTTCTTGACCTTTGTTATTAATCTTATTCTTCAAAGTCTTCAACTCAGCTAGAAAGTCATTATTTGTATTTAAAAGTCTCGAAACCTTATACCTGTCTACTTTAGAAAGTCTACATACTTGAGATATCACGGCTAAAGCACTCTGTGCCAATACTTGACTAAATATAGAAGTGGTCATTATTTTACAATTGTTTTCCAAACAAAATTTTATGATAGTCAATTCTCTTTTTACTTCTGTTATATAAAATTGTAGATGGTTATCTGCAGTAGTGTATGTGTCCAAAATAGAAAATATATTAGTGAGTTGATGAATCAGAGATGTTAAGTCAAATGTTTCAGCACTGTTCGTGAGATCTATCAGTACCATGATGAGTATTTGTTTAGTGAAATTATTGATTTTAAATGTCACATTCTTCATATCATGCACCTGTTGTCTGTACACCTGGGCTGCTTTCAACAGCCAGTGTGTTCTGTCTTGATAACACAGTTCAAGCATATATTCTGGGGTCAGTTTGAATTCCTTCTGTGGCTCATTCTTTTGCATGAGATCTGAAGTTATATACAAAAGCTCTGGCTTCTCATGAGTTATCAAGCTTAGTAAGATTTGCTTTCTATACTGTCTGAAATGTTCTTCTGATATCTGCTGCAGTATTTGATTCACAAACTGTGGCAAGTAGGTGTCATCCCATCTTACTAATGATATCAGTGTGATTAGTCTATCTATGGAGTTGGTCTCAGTCAGCTCATATTTCAAGATGTCTAAATACAGAATTTGTATTTTGTTCAGATTGGGGTCATCTTTGGAAGCATTTTGTTGTATGTAAGATAGAATTGTTATAGTTGTTACAGGATTATTTTTCAGATTTACTTTTATAAACTCCACTGTTTCATTGCTAAATTCTCTACATGTTTTTGATTCTTCAATGTCATAATACAGTTGTATGATTTCCTGAGAAAAGAAGATATTTGTAGATATAGTAAGTCTAAAGATAAATTAATAAGCTTAGAAATGATTATTTTTCAAACTTACATCATATATTTCAGGAGAAAGTTGATCAAGAAGTTTTAACATGTACATGAGTTCTTCCTCCTTCATCTTGGGATCTTATTTTTTTCTTTTTCTGAAACAAAAAATACAAAATAGATTACCAAAGATGTGTTAAACTGAATATTATGGTGGAGGCACCCCTGCCTTAGCAACAGCTGATTAATTAATGTTCATAACTCTTAAACTTAAGCAGCAAATGGTTTCAATTTTTATTCTTATCCAAACAACTAAAGTCAGAACTTAATGTTTGAATGAGATGAAAATATGGATGATGCATTTTAATATTATCTAAGTTGATTGCTACTTATATTGGTTCTGAAAGTTCAACGAGCTTTATATCACTAAAACTGCATTTCACTCAGGAAGAGCAAATCTTTGGTCACTTCTGATAAAACAACTAATGCAGCACTAGCCTAGGTTAATATTCGCTTATATAATGTCTGATAAACTGCATGAACTACCTTGTTAAGTAAACAAATAAATATGTTGTGTTATCTGTGCCTCTCAACTGCAGGTCACAAGTCAATGACTTGATCCATTTCGATGTTACTATGAAGTAGAGGCCTATGTTTATCAGTGGACTGCTATAGGCTGATGATGATGATGATGATGATGAGGTAGAACTTTAGTATGCTCAACCTAGTTTTTAACTGTACTTACTAGACGCTGGAATTTGATGGTGTTTTATAATTATAGCACTTTATATAACACTTTTAAATGTTACTTACAAAATAAAAGTTTTAAATTGCTAACCATGAAAAATCCTTGGACTAAGTTTTGCATCGCAGTGTAATGGTACTACAAAACACTTTTATATTCTTTATTTTATTAGAAGCAGAGACAAAGGTATGTAAAAGATTACCAAAACAAAATCTTAGAATGATAAGATGAGGTTTGAACAATATTATAACACTACCATGCCTGACACTATAATCTTTCTAAAGTTTGTATTGTATTGTCCATCTTTAATCTAACGATAAAATAGACATGGCCTTTAAGATTTTAGCATTATGTAAATAAACATAAATAGTGGTAAGTGCACAATAACAAAAAAAAACCTACCTTTTGTAAACAATCATACACGGTTATCCTGGTAAAACCATTAAGTATAAAAATAAATCTTCAACCAAAATAGCCACTAGAATATTGTTTGCTAATTAGAATAAAAATCATAACATTCGAAGTAAACTCAATCTTTGAAAAAAACACAAAGTGGAGTGCAAATTACAAAAGTCTCAAGTCAGACGTCAGTTCCAGTTGACATTTCCTACATCAATAGAGATGTTAAACAACCACGTTTATTTAGTCGAGTTCTGGTTTTCACCTTCAAAATCTATTGTTTTTTTGTCGGATCAATACGATTTCGAAACAAAAAATACAAACAAGATGAATAGGAATGCTGGGTAAATTGGCACAAAACGTTGAAGGGGATTTTACGTTATTTAAATCTTGTTTCCAGCATTTGTGGTCGCTTTCTTGGACAACCAAATATTATGTTACTAGCTTCTACCAGCGGCTTCGCCCGCGCGAATATCAGAAATATGAAGGTTTCCTGATTTGTATTGTATTTTTTTACTCAGGAAACACCTCTACATAATTATGCCAGCCCAAAAAATACTATGACATGTTTCTGGTCTCCTGGTATCTACTTGTGAATTCTTAGCGCTCACATTTTCAGCTCCGGAAATACTTCAACATGTTTCTGGTCTCCCAGATATCCAAATCACACCAAGAGATCATAGACTAGTCTCTCCTCCAGGCGAAGGCTTTGTGCAGCACTAGCTAACCAAAAAGACGGACAGAATTTCAATAGTTGACAAATGACAATGACATGACACTGATTGACATTGACAGTGACAGACCTGGCAAATCGGACACAGCAAAGCATTTTTGACGAATTTCGCCGAATATTTATTTGTTTCAATATTTATAAATAGACGATTTCAGTTTTGTATTTGCAGTGAATGAAGAATTATTGACATACAAAACATCTTTGTCATTAGTTAGTGGTGTACAATACGGGTAATATGAAACTATTGACAAGATGCAATATTATAAAACATGTCTCGCTTTTATACCGGTCCAATACTAAACATGACTATGCTGTCTCGATCCGGGAATATGTTACCGTCCTCTCTAATACAGGACGAAGGATAAGACATCCTTTACCAATGTCGTCTGTGTCATATTTGCAATATTCTGACGACAAGAAACCGTTCATAACCTTTGAGAAAAAGTCGCACGCACTAAAGGATGCATTTGAGCACAAAAAAGAACAATTAAAAGACACAGAACACCGGATCAGGCAAAGAAGTGAAGAGATTGTAAGAGATATAAAGCATCAAAAGGATGTGACTGGACAAAAACTGCGAGTGAAGAAAGAATATATCATAAAAGATTTACTTGAAACCAAAGCAAAAGTGAAAGAAAGAATTGAAGAAGTTGTAGAGGTGAATATTTAAGTCTCAAATTTGATGGTTCTACTATCCATCTCCTGTGTCTAATAGTAAAGATAGACTCAGCATTGTTAACTAAAAATCACAATACATAGTTTTAATTTATTGACGTGGTTCTTATAACAACAAACTTATTGATAATTATTTTAGTGTCCATCCTAAATTGATCTCTCTTGAGTTACTAACTTTCTGGTCTATTACATTGTATTTATGAATACCCAGGAGTTTTAACTGTATTGGCATATAGGAGGTACCCACATTTTTCATCACATAGCTCCAAAAAGTCATAATTATTCCTTATAAGTCAAGTCGTCTTCTTTGTTTACATTGTTTCAGATAACTTTTTAATTGATTTTACTTTTAAAATGTATACTCAAACAACTAATCATTTTCAGAAAGAAATTGTCTTCACAATACCAAACATCTTATGTTTCACAAGGATAGCAATGTCTCCTTATTTGGGATACACCATATTCCAAGAAGACTATAATGTTGCCCTTGGTTTATTGGTATTTGCTGGTATTACAGATCTGGTAAGATTTCCTTTATCAGTTGCACCTAGAAAATTGCTGTATCGAGAGTGTAGGGCCCATACTACATGACCCATTTTGTAAATTTTTTTGAAAGTCCAATGCTGAAAAATAAAATAACCCAGGTTTGTTCTATGTCCAGATTCAAGATACTTTTAAAGCAATTTTGATATTTATTTAAGCAATGTGGAAGACTTACAGCTAAAACAAACAGGTCAAGATCAGTAAATAAGACTGTATTGTGACTATAATGTGTTAGTTACATCAGTGATAATTATTTCTCAGCTGCTTTTTTTTCTTATTTTCCCCAGCTGGATGGGTGGATAGCCAGAAACTGGAAGGGTCAGTCAACTAAGATGGGCTCCTTCCTGGACCCTATGGCAGACAAGATCCTCGTTGGCACCCTCTTCATATCACTGACTTACCAAAACTTGATACCACTGTCCCTGACACTACTCATAGTTAGCCGAGATGTAGCATTGGTTGTAGCTGCCTTTGTCATCAGATATATGAGTTTACCTCCCCCTGTGAGTAGACCTTCTTATTATGAAAATTCTAGATTATATTTTACCTTTTTAAAAAAGGATGTATGAAAAAAGGAATTCTGCCTTAGATAACCTTAGCCATAACTTGATTATCAGTATATACATGATTGTAATTAAATTAGGACTTGTCAAGGTCCCTTTCAATGTTGATTCTCAGAACTGTTTATATTTTTTTCATTTCTACTAGGTACTTAATTCATATTGGACTTTTTTTTCTAAGCAACTAAATGCGTGATTTACCTTTGTTGTAAATTTACAGAGAACACTAAGCCGGTACTTTGACGTGACTCACGCAACTGCTCAACTGGCTCCCACCTTCATCAGTAAAGTTAACACTGCTGTACAGCTTTTACTTGTGAGTTATTACTTATTTCTTAAATAAAATCAAATTTTCTGAAGAATAGAATCATATACAGGTTGAATTTTTCAAGTAAAGCCAGGAATCGAATTGGTTGATTTTGAAAAAAAAAACACTATTATTACACCATCCGAAGTTGTCGCTACTAATGATCAAATTCTGGTAAGAGCAAATTTTTAACAAAATACTTTTGAATTAAATAAAAAAAACAACTGAATTTTTTTTCAAAATCTGATACAATTTTAGTTTTCATCAACATCAGGCCTGAGAATCTAATATCCATAATAATCTTTATTATGTACACCACATAAGTTACAGAAAATATAGATGAAGAAAACAGTAGGGTGACACAGTGGGCGGCCTTATCGCTAAAGCGATTTTTTCAAGACAACCTTCATCAGTTAGGGTTTATGTACTCCTTGTGAGTGTTTTTTGCTATTCCTCATAGTTTCGGAATTGGCCACACTTTAGAAATTCACTCTGTATAGATTGCCTAATTGTTTGTGATAAATGACCCCAGGCACTTAGGGTCTGTTCCACCAACCGCATTTTAACATAACTTTATGTGGATTCTGTGCAACAGGCCCTTAGTTCCACAATATGAAAATTATGCTGGTATAATAGTATTGTATCACAATTTACAGGTGGGCACAACACTAGCATCCCCAGTGTTTGGTTATGTGGATCACCCTGCACTTCAAGCTCTATGTGGAGTGACCGCTGCAACAACAATAGTCTCAGCCATCAGTTATCTAGTTAGTAAGGACACATATAAATTCTTAAAGAACAAGTCCTGATCATGTCATTTTTTGTTGACAGTTGTACCTATTTGTTTTTCTACAATCATTTTTGTATCTGTAGTCTTCCATAAAATTTTAGTTTTGTAGCTAAGTGTTAACTAATGATATTTGAAAACTGTAAATAAATTATTAATATGAAAAGAAATAGTTTTTTAATTCCTTGTCAATAGAAATTCAGTACACCATGTTAGGAGGATATTTAGGGATATGCACATATGTTCATATCATGTCATCATGTGGAAATAAATGCAGTCAGTTAGAAAAGGAAACAATTTATTTTTTCATTCTATTCATACGAATAAATTGCAGTTAATTTTATGCGAAAAAATCAAAGTTATAAAAAAATATGTATGTAGTAGTAAAATATCAACTAAATTATGCTTATTCTAAGACGAAACAAATTGTAATGTAGAATTCAGGCTTAATGGGATTCTCATGAGATGCTTAGTTGTGAATAATTATGTTGATGACACATTATGATCTTTATTTCACACTTGACTATTTTATTTTCTGTCTTATTTTGTTAGGATTAAAGATCTACAAAATAATGTTGTGGAATGTTGTATGTTTGGATAATGTAACGAGTTTTAGTAGGGTTAATTTACTTTCCACTAAATAATACTTTCAGGCCAAAACATAATGATAAAATTCGATAGCTATTTAGCAGTATTAGGCTAGCCTAGGCTTGAGATAGAAAATATTCTAGTATTTAGGTGTCTAGTTTTTTATGAATATCAAATCATGGACTGAATGGATATGGATGGTGAAGATTTAATTTCAAAAAGGCACATACTAATGTCTAATTTTCAAATACTCATGTTCTTACATGAAATAAATAAACCTAATTGTAAGTCCAATTGTTGTAATAATATTACATGTATTTTAATGACTCATATTTTTGGTATTTGCTTTTCATGAACTAACTTAAAGCTGAAAAGCAATATGTTTATGTTAGAGCTGTTTCTACTTAAAGATTGTCATAACGAAAATAAGCTTTGATTTTATGGGACTCTATTACTTACAAAATTATTGCAGTTTTAGTAACTTTATTGATCTACTTGCATATACAAAATTTTTATAAACATAAAAAAATTACTGTAACCAATTTCAAAAGATCAAAGACTAGAGGAACATTAACTATTAGTCTGCAAATTCTGATAGTTTTAACAGCTAACACTAATCATAAACAATATCAAGTTATTTGTTTTAAACTATATTTTAAGCACGCTTATAGCTTTAAATACCTACATTTTTATACATAAAAGAAAATTTCAAAATTAAATATGGCAGCTAGGGTTTAGATAGAAGAAACTAACAATGTAATTACCATACAATTACAATATCCTGACCTTAGTCTTCTGTGACAGTAGTCAGAGACACACCAGACTGTAACCATATCTTTGGGTAAGTTTACATTATGTATGAATCATATGAAAATATGTTCTCAGAAATTTATTATAAATGGTATAAAAGCATGGTCCGATACTAATACGCTGTACATTGTGGAGTTCATTACTTTTATGACAAATAAATGAGGACATAACATGCACTAAACATAGTCAGGCACCAAATAAAAACAAAATTAAAAGAGAAAAACAAATTCACTGTTCATATGTCACATGGTAAGTAAAATCTTATAATATAAAAATTGTACAAAATAAAAACAGATAAAGTGATTGCACAGTACATTAAAAATTATTATTACACTACATACTGTTATATAAAAAATAATAATTAATTTCTGATATTGGTAACAGTACTAGCTTCATTAAGTAAGTTCACAATGTTTTGTGTAATAATGGTTTTACACTAATATATTATTATAGTCAACCGCATATAAATACAAAATGCATGTTAGTTATGTAAATGAAAGTTGAATGAGTATAAGTATCATGATTAGAATACTATTAACCAACCTTATTGATCAACTCGTCACAGATAGCTGTGAGTTCCTCATTATCTTTAATCTTCTGTGCCAATGACTCCTGCAAGGAGGATGCATGCACCTCACTCTTCTTAAGCATAGCATTTAGTTTAAGAATTTCAGCTTGATGTGTTTTCTTCACAGAATCTAGTTCTGTATTAGCCTTGTTGAGCTGCTGCATGGCATGCTGCCGCAACGTTTCATACCTTGCTTCTAATTTCTGAATAGCATCATTATTATCTTCAACTGTTCTCTTTAACATTTCCTCGTTGCTTTTGTATCCTTGAATGATAACTTTACACCTCTCATATTTGGTGTGGACATCATTGAATGCATGCTCCATAGAAGCAAGATGGGCTGCTGCTTCATCGCGTTCTCTGACGAGAGTGGATTTCTCATCAGTCCATCTCTTCCCTTCTGCTTCACGTTCTCCAATAAGAGAAGATATAGTGCGTTCATATTCCTCCATGACCACACTCATTTGTTTATTATTTCTTACTTTTTCAGCAACACGCTGAGAGAGAGCTTTTTCCTTGTCTGCATACTCTTCATTTTGTTCAGACAACTTTTTTATTTTTGATTCACACTCTTCTAATCTTTCTCGTAACTCATGGTTGATGTCTCTAAGGTTCTGTGCTTCGTCTTCTTGAGCTGTGAGAAGCTCTTTGACAGCACGCAGCTGTTCCATAGTGTGGGGGTCCATGTCTGACGACCGTGTGATCACTGGTGGGGGAGGTGGGATGTTGGCTCCTAGACTCAATAACCGGTCTATAGTGGCTATTGCTGGGGAGACAGTGTTTGACTTCACAGGGGTTACCTTTGCTGAAGATGCCTGCTGACTTCTGTTGACAGCAGGTGTAACAACCTGCGTAGGTTTCTCAGTGGGACCACTTATGTTTGGTTGCACGGATAATTGCTGCATTGAGTTCACTATATTCTGCTCTGTACCTGACATGGTACTACACACTGATTTCACTATTCCCGAACTAGTTTCCTTTTATTTTATAATGTTCACATGGTCTCACCTGAAAGTACGTAAACATTATTATGACAGATTGCAATATCACTTAGCACCATAAAAGACACCGTTCAAGACAAACTGGTTTGCGCAACATCATTATCGTAATTAGATTAATAATAAAACAATTTTTTTTTAATACGCTTATGTCTTATTCGCTAGACTTGAAAATAAGCACAAGAATGTTAAAATATGTGAAACCGAAATGGTCAACATCCCACGCAAGGTGCAATGAATAGGAACAATAAAGTTACAATTTGAGTTGGTTGCACACGATAACCTACCGCAATATCCTTGAGCCTCGGAGCACTAAGATAAAAACAATTATAGGAAAACTTTTTACAAAATTTTAATAGAATTCAGTAAGGAAATTGACTTTATTAATTAAATAAACATCACTTCACAGTCGAGGAAAATAACGATGAACGATGATCACAGCGATGACATCAGTCATTTACGCCACAGATGCGTTATCCCCTTTTAGTCTATGAAATCACTGCTCGCCATAATGACAACAGGATAGCATAGTGATATTTCAGCGAGACCGAGTGAGATAACCGAACTGAGTGAGACGGTACGATGCTAAATATGGAAATGGAATGACGAAAATGCATTTCCTTTTTTGACATTTGATTAGGGATGTCCAAAAATAATCTTTAGGTTCGTGATCTTGAACGTTTAAGGTTTTTGTGATAAGTAGATTATGCATTGCCAGTATCTTTACTATTTAAGTCTTCGGTTATGCATGCATTACAAGTTGTTATTATTTACTATGGTAGGCGCCAGGTAAATGTGGAATAACGGTCATTGATCCAACTACATTTATTGACACAGAAACAGAAATAATGACATAAAGCTGTCTTGAATCGACATCTATCGTGAACCTTCCTTTTTCCAGTAATGAAAACGATTTATAATATAATGTGCGGATACCATACGAAGAGATAATAATGAAATATCAATAATGTAGGTACTTTATTCCAAAATGTAGTGGAAGTCGCTACGCGACTCAGGGGGCGTGGCGAGCGGTCACGGGACTTTCATCCCCTGCCCGCGGGAGCTTTCCGCGGCCCGTAAATACAGTTCGCATCATTTGATGAGAACTGTATTTACGGGCAGCGGCACAGTTATTTAACTGTGCCCCTCTGAAGTTAGCCATTTGCAAAGATCGCGCAGGTGCAGTCACGTAGACGGGAGCAAGCGGGACGCAAGCATGCATCGAACGTAAACGAGCGACCGAGACATAAAATCGCGCCACCATAATTCCCACCCCGCGCATGCGCAGTTTGTTCGTAATTTTGACTACTACGCAGCCACTCGTAGCCAACTTAAGAGAGGCACAGTTATTTGACGCGAACTGTAACTACTCTAAGGGCCGGTCATTATTTTGTCATAATGTAACGTGAGATGATGGCGTGCGCCTACATTATTCCACATGAATCTGGCGCCTACCACTGTGGAGTAGCCTGTTATGGCACTGAGTGCCATAACAGGCTACTTTATGTGGCTTTCTATTAATTTTATTAATCATAGGACCATCGATAAATGAAAATAACTTCGATTATTGTAACAAGACTTTATTAACTGACTAGTCTTAAATTAAGAATATTTATACTCCAACAATGTATTTATCTGTTTTATACATTTCATAAGCAAATTCTTCATCATGAGTTGGGTCAAACTCCAAACCTGAAATCATAAAAACAAAATATTTATTACATGAAAGGGTTATGGGCTCTTTTTAAATTTCTGTATGAGGTGCGTGGCGTACCTTCCACGTTCTTCGTAGAATAAAGTGTCTCAAATCGCCAACCAAAGCCTAAGCTTTGGTTGGCGATTTGAGACACTTTATATAATATATAGTGGGGTATAATGGGTCTATAACTGGGCCCTTATGCAGTTAGCTGCATAAGGGCCCAGTTATAGACCCATTATACCCCACTCTGCAACAGATTGCTAATGATCTGATTGTAATTGCAACTGGTAACGAATATTACTTCTTTTGCTAAGGTCTACAGACCATATCCATCTCTAGTAGGGTAGTAAGACAATCAATGAATTCTCACCCACGTATTCGATTTCTAAATCGAATCTGCCGTTGATCTTATCTCCGCAAGATATACCGAAGTGCGTCACTCTGTCAAATCTCATTCTAGTTTGTTTGTCTTGAAGACGTCCTTTTGATCCTAGTACGAATTTGGAGAATGGTATCTGGAAACATTGAAACAGAATGTAACCAAATGCACTAAACGATTTGGGAATGCTTCCATTGCGTACAGGTAAGGTCGTAAGGAGTGCGATTCCCTGCCGAAGTCTGTGTTTCCTGACACCTACAACCTGAGGGGTCTTTAATTTAAGAGTGAACAGGTTACTTCTAGGCAAGTTGCTCAATCATCGACCACATTGTCGCTTCCCATATTATCAGTTGAGATTATGGTCAAACGCAAGCCAAGCAATAATAATAATATTCAGAAAGCAGTACTCCTGGACACGGCGCGTATTGTTAGGAGGTCCCTCTCTCAGGAGCCCTGACCACCGGTAGCTTGGACCCTGTTCCCGATACCGGTGGGCTACAATTTTTTTACATTCTTAAATGTATTTTTAATTCTATTTATATAAATATTTAAAAATGTAAATTATATGTCAAATAAATAAAGTGAATAATAACCCATAGCCTTTCATTTTTAGTTTCCATATTCTGCCATAGTCCAGCAATAATCGGGGATTATCCTTGGGTATACTTTCATAGTGCATACATGATACAGGGATAATCGTCGGCTGGTGTCTCATTCCATTAAAAATGTCTAACAGGGGGGGCCTCTGCGAGTTGGCTTCGGCCCCTCGTACGCCTACCAAAGGATCCCAGGGTCCCGGTCCCGAGATTTTTCAAAATCGGTATAAAAATAATATTAGAGTGAAATTCCGTTTTGATATGAATTCATATCTTGCTTCAGATTTCAAGAGAAAACTGTTCTAAATAAGATTTTATACTGCAGCGTAGCATAGGCCTCGGCAGCGACTACATAATTACTCACTAATATTATTATTCCATGAATAATGCATTCACAACACATCGCCAGTTGTTACTTAATTATATATACCTTGGCAATCTGCCAGTAGGGTCCACCTCTAGTATATAGCACATAGTGGTATATATCATTCCACGTGATGTCGTAGTATCCTTCACAGGATATGTTCAGGAGATAGGATCTGCCATCACCCCTGATCTTCAGTACCAGGGTATTGTATAGATGCCAGTCGAATGTTGTAGGGCGCTTGAAGGATTTCTGAAAAATTACAATACGAGACGATGCATACTTCTCCGATGATGTTTGTTTAGCCTCGTAAAAATAAGGTAGTAATAGTACCTTTATGTGAAAATAGAACCCTTGGGGTTCCCACCGTACGGTTTGGGTGTGTTGTCGGAATTCTTATGTGCGATCCAAGATTTATTAAAGAAGATCGGAGCAGATTTATTGCGAATCGCTCCGCATTTGGATTGCAGTACTCCGAGTAAGTTAACGATTGACGGAAGTGTATTCATCTGCATACCTGTGCCTGTACAGCATAATAATACCGCAATGCAGGGTGAATGCAGTTACGAGTCGACGCCTAATTCGTTTTCTACGTTTTCAATGTAGGGCGGTAGGTCAAAAAGTGGACAAGGCTAGGGTTAGCGATGGTCGTTGAATGAACGAACTAGTTAATTCGACCGTCGACGTACTGTGAACGAATCGACGGTTCACCGATAAACGATGGACTAGTCGTATCCGTAGACGCCTCAGACGGTTAAACTGAAACTCGCAACTCGTATGCGCGACGCGACGCGACGGCGAGACGGGCGAGACGAGAACGAGAACGTAGACTGGTACATACAAATTCAATCGTCCGTTGAAATTTGCTGAAAGTTGCAAACAAATTTGAACTCTAGTTGATATTTGTTTGTTGTACGGGTCGAATGAAATTATTGTTGTGCTATGTGAAGAAAAGGATGCCTATTGATGGATGTTTGGTAGTTTCGCGAGTGCGAAAGAGAAAGGCGATGGACTGGTCGAACTATGCGAGACAAACCAGTTTTTACTTGTTTGTTATTACTTACGTAGTTCATCTTGTTTTGATTTTAAAATTCATTGCGTGCGTGACTAATCGCACTCCGCGCTGAAGGTTCCTTCCGTTCTACCGTTTTCGAATGTTTGCGAATTCAACGATTAACTGGTTTTGTATATATTTAATTAATGTTTATAAAATCAGTTGATCTTCTAAATACGCCAGAATAGTGAATAAAACTTTATTAGTGATTAACTCTATTCAGTATTCAGCCAGTCCTAAGCCTGGAAAAGTATGAAGGGAAGTTCAAATTAATAGGTACATAAAGCACGCGGGAGACTAGTCTAAAGTCAACCGCCTACGTCGCCGTCGACGCCGTAGATTTCGTCGTAAAGTTTACCAAGTTAACGCGTAAACTAGTCGACGAATTCAACTAGTTGATCGACTAGTCGATGAACGAAATTGGACGGTCTAGTTTCGTTGACGCCAAATACGTCGACGACCCATCCCTAGCTAGGGTAGACAATTTGATAAACTCGCGCTACCCGGAAATAGCCAATACCACCCCGCTTGATATTTAGCGCCTCTAACAAGAAGCAATATCACGCTCCAGTATACTACTGTAGTCTTTGATCACGCTTTTATTTCCCGAAGTGTTAGAAAGGTGTGTACCTACAATTTATATATTGCACGTTTATTGAACCATGACTGGCGAAATGTGGGTTTACCGCACGCTTTAATTCTTTTTTTGAGTGTTCTCGCAGTTCAACCTATATGGTGGTTTGTTAACCAAACCTGGCTGTGACGGCCTAGATAAAAATAACTCTTACACGACATATTTTTTGTCAAATTAAAAATTTTAGCACCCCCCCCCCCCCCCTTTGGGCCGATTTTCATTAAACATAGCTAAGAACACTCCCGACTAATTCACCTTTCAAACAATAGAAAACAAAATCAAAATCGGTTCATCCGTTCGGGAGCTATGATTACGATGCCAAACAGACACACACACAAACACGTCAAACTTATAATTATAACACCCCGTCGTTTTTGCGTCGGGGGTTAAAAATGAAAACCTCCAGCAAGGGCTACATAAAACTAAGGGACTACAAGCTAAGGGCTGGATCAAACATTATTTGAGGCCACATTGAAAGCTACAGCACAGCTACAGGCTCAGCGGCGCCGACTGGCTCGATTTACGGTCAGGATCACGGCTTTAATCTTTGACTTTATAAGTTTCTTGCATCAACAATGAGTTAAAATACTCACTCTTATCCTCTTCGACCTCATACCACAGTACCCTGCCTTTTTGATCCGTCCATCTTTCGGCACCCTGACATCAAGATACCCGTGGAAGCGCGCGCGACCTGCACTGCTCATCTCAAGGCTGCATGTGCTGAACCCCTCATTGTGCTCACTGTCCGCAGTCGTCACGAACTTTTCCAAGGTACTGGGGTCGTTGAAGCACCAGATTAGGTCTGTTTCACCTGGAATCATTTGAAGGAATGGCTCTTAAAAAGTTTATTTTGATGGGTGAAGTAAAATATTATACGATCTCTCCTTTTGTTTGTTTTCGAGATGTTCTTTTACTTGCTTAAAAACGAGTAGGTACGTACGTAAAAAATTGTCAGCAAGCAAGAAATGTTTAAATAAAGAATAGAAAATAGTCTCAAACTCTTGAATTTTAGTTGGACAAATTCGTACAGGGACCATTAAAACCAAAAAATAATAAACAAATGTTTTATTAGATATCTAAGTACAAATGCACATCTTGGACTAAGAGAGAACACAAAAGTAAAGAGAAATAATTACGACTTATTCTTGTTTATGTCTACACAAGTATTTACCACAAATAAACGCATGGGCTTTTACCAACACCCTTAAAATTAGAGTAACAAATCTAAAGAATATGGACTTGAATACAAATGGATGTTTAATAAATTATTAACAAACAAACCTTGCAATAAGATTTAATATGCAGAGACAGAGCAAAGTTGCATGAGAGATAACAGAATACATCTCAGGCTAATTACAATTTGAAGTCATGCCCAACTAGGTTTGGGCAGAAACAATATCACTTTATAATCAACCATGTTGTTTATTCATCAACTTATAAATTTAGTTACAAAGAAACCATTACCACAAGGCAATGTAAAAAGAAAAACATTAGGTACAATATAATTTAATGAATCCAGTAATACATGTATGTTAACCTCTCTAGTATATGTGTTCTGTGATGGTTCTATTGATTAGAAGTACCTTTTAAAATAAGTTTAGACGTTTTTGTGGCACAAATTACATTTAAGTTGTATATGAGGATTGGAAAGACATTTCTATCAATAATATTTATTTTAACATGATTTTATATTTTGCTCCATTCCTCGATTTTTGATTTTGTTGTGCCACATTTGGTTCATGAACTTATTTTATTATGGTAGGCGCCAGGTAAACTTGCAATGAAGTACATTGAGCTTTCCCTAATATCTCTATTTAGATTATAATAATTATGGGATTATAACCAAACAATAAATTATGAACCTTTTTCATTACTAGAGAATAGAAAGGATCACGCACAATAGATGTCGATTCAGAACAGCTTTATGTCATTATTTCAGTTTTTGTTATTAAGAAAGTCAATCAATGCATGCGGGTCAATGACTGTTATTGCACATACTAACACTAATCAATACAACCATAATTAGTTAGTGTTACTATTAAAATAAGTTTAACAAGTCTTTTTTTGTGGTACATAGTATTATTTTACAAGGATTGGAAAGGCATTTCTATCAATAATGTTTATAATGATTTATTGCTTTTGCTTATTATTTGCTCCATTCCTCATTTTATGGTTTTCTTGTGTCTTTCACATTAGGTACTTGAAGTAACTAGTAAGTCCTACCTGCATTGTTTTGCTACTAAAAGCTGCTTTAAAAGTTAACTTTATCACAATAGGAACAATTTATAATTATATTGATTTGTGTAACAATTTTATTAAATAGTAATACAGAAACACAAATAATAGTGTTAAAATTTCAACAAATCCAAATATAAAGTTTGATTGGTGGGAAGGTTAAAGTCTATCACATTAAAATTCTCTTGTTATACTTACATAGTTTGAGATAGTCAGTAAGCTCGAAATTTATAAAACTATGTCAAAAATACAGTATAGTATTCATTATATTAAAGTTTTAATGTCAGAAACTAATACTGTTGTCATAAAAATAGTGTAATATAATAGAAACATAATCACAAATTTTAAACATACAAATGTCATAAAAAGTTTAAAGTAAACCCTAATAAATAATATTAATTTATCATAAAAAGTTGAGATTCATCACAGTAAGAAGTCAGCTAAGAAATGCATGCAGTCCTTTAACAATTAAAAGCATGAAAATGAGTGAGAGCACCAAAGAAAGATAAAGACTATAGTTCCAATAATGATATCAATGCACTTCACTAATGAGCTGATCATATAACCTCATTAGTTCTTCATTGTCTCTAGTTTTTTGACCCAGAGATTCTTGTAGTGAAGCTATAGTAATTTCATGCTTCTTAACAGTAGCATTTAGTTTAGTTACTTCAATATTGTAGTTTTTCTTGAGGTTCTCTAAAGTTTCATTGGCTTTAGAAAGTGCATCTGAAGTCACTTGTTTCAGATTTCCATACAACTCTTCATACTTCTTGACAGCGGCCTCATATTCTGCCAGTTTCTGTTCATAAACTTTCTCTCTATCTTTTGTTTCCAGTATTACACTCTTGCATTTTTCATACTTGGTGAGGAGATCATTGAAAGAACTCTCCATATTACTGAGATGGTTCAAAGCTTGATCTCTTTCAGTGGTGACCTTTTCCAAAGTCTCCATGTTCACTATCCTGTCATGTTGCTGCTCTTCTATCAATGAAGATATAGTCTTTTCATACTCCTCCATGACAATGCTCATTTGTTTATTGCTCATAATCTTGTCACTCACTAGCTGTTGTAATTTTTCTTCTTTCTGAAGAGAGTGGTCTCTTTCATCAGTCAATTTCTTAACTTTGGACTCCAAATCTTCCGTGACTCTATTGTACTTATGTTCCATATCTTGTAGTGTACTCTTGAGCTCTCTGTTCTGCTGTCTAAGCTGCAAAACTTCCTGTTCCTGCTTCTGCAGAATAACTCGAAGAGTGTGAAGATGATCCACATCTTGTGAAGTAAAATTGTGGTGGTAACGGGGGCTTCTTGGAGCTGCAGTAGGTGGAGTACTGCCAGATATGCTTATGAGTCTCTCAGTAGCTACCCCTCTAGAGGGAGTGAGTATGGCTGAGACACTGCGCATCAGTCCTGGTGTCCTAGCATGACACACACCTGATTTTGGATTTCCACTGCTAACTACGGGTGGTACAACCTGCATAGGTTTGTCTTTACTCATTGAAGGCATAGATCCAGTAGACTGTGAATGTTTTGGTGCAACTACATTCGTTTCAGTAAAAGTAGACGCTGTACTGCCTGTTTCATAACCCACATCACACTCGGAGGAGTCAACTCCTGAATCAGTATGAACAGAGCTCACATCTTCTAGCTTTTGACGTGCGTACAATGGATCGAATTTCACAAATAAACTTTCCTTGCCTCGATCTATGTGGTTATGATGGCGGTTTGATTCGGCACACTTGACAAGGTAATCTAAACTTGTGGCATCAATAAACATATCGTCTGACATCGGTACCTCTTTCATAGTTACATCACAGATGCTATCATAATCTGATCCGGTGAGAAGATCACTGGTCTCGTTCCTCTGTTCTACCAGATCATTATATCGCCTTGGTGACATTGCCATAAGGTCATCCACTGATGAAACTGGTGTTATAAAACTGTCTTCAGATACTGTTGAGCTTGCTGCAGCAGACAACATATCGTCATTAACTTGAACACTGTTAGCTTCTGCTCCGCGACCCAGAAAATTTTGGAATTTCCTGTAAATGGTTTTTATGCCTCTATCAGGTGATACAAAAGAAGAATCGTTCAAAACTATGTTTGAAAACATTCGCCTTCTCTGATTTAGTTGACCGATATGTATAGATTAAACACTGCCTCAGATAGTTACAAATCGGGCCTTGAGTACTGATAAATAAAACTTGTGGATGGATCAACAAAAACAAAATAGAAAGAAGCAAATTATTCTTGGCTCAACGACTTCAACGGTTACCTATTTAAGTTTTGAATGTACCTGCCACAGACTAAACTTTACGATGTCACTGCATGTGCTACCATAAGGAAAAAATCGCCTAAGACCTAAATCGACTAACGATTCAACTATAAAAAAACGTTTAGGTAAAATAGTTTACATTTGGTGATTTTTTTTGTTAGCCTATTTTGTCCCACTGCTGGGCACAGGCCTCCTCCATATTTTTCCAGCAAACTTTATCGGGTGTCTTCTCCGGCCAAACCAATCCGAGGAATGAGTCTAAATCTAAATCATCACGCCAGCGTTTTTTAGGCCTGCATCGGTTGCGACATCCGTCTTCAGGCACCCACCATGTGACGATCTTAGCCCATCTGTCCTTGGGCATCCTGTCAATATAGCCCACCCAATTCCACTTTAGCCTCGCCGATTTGTCTCCAACATTGGCGATGCCTGTCTTGCTTGGAGCGTATATGTTTTACGGATTCGGTCGGTCCGTTTGATCTCCAAAATGCTACGCTCCATCGCTCTTTGTGGACTTCTGAGCCTCAGTCAAAGACAATGTCTGAGCGCCATAGGTTAGGTTAGGCAGGATACACGTGTCGACGAGCGCCTTCATAGACCAGTAGTCCAGTAGTCGATTTCTTTGTCCTGTCTGTTCTGGACGGAAACTAGCTTGCCTAGATAAGGGTGCTCGTCGTCGTATTGTATATCCTGTCCATCAACATCCGCCTTGAACCTGTTTTGCGGCATAGTCATGACTTTAGTCTTTAACTGATTCATCGTCAGTCCAACCTCAAGGCTTGCAGTGCTCAATTCTTGAACCATTTCTTGCAGTCGATCTGCCGTAGATGCAAACAGAATTATGTCGTCCGCAAAACGGAGGTTAAATAGCATTTTACTACCAACTCGCATACCCTTCTCTGCCCAAGAATCTGCTAGTCGTATACCTCTTCCAGTGTACATGTAAATAGTTTGGGAGAGAAGGGTCACCCTGTTTTACTCCTTTGCTGATTTTGAATGTGCTGCATAAATAATCTAGTTTAATATTTGCCGTGCTTTTGTTGTAAATTATATACAATAGTTTTATATTATGTTCTCTCTACACCTTGGCTTCGCAGGGCTGCAAAGATTGCGTTGTATTTAATTAATAATTTATTATGCAGTAATCATTAATAATACACATTTCTAGATCCCGTCGTCGTCGTTTCCAGATTTTTAAAATGAGTGCTGATTCAAATTCAAATTCATTTATTGTTTGTTACAGGTGTATGGTCAGTTCTTATAATTATTTGTTATAATATCTCTGTAACATACCCATTCCGTTGTTCAGACAGAAGCGGTGGCGGGTGCCTCGTTTAACTGTGTATACCGGATCTTAACATTATAACTGTCAACCTATGCACACACTGGTGCCGCAGCAGGCAACTTCTGTTTGAGCAACCTATTAATTCTTGGACATAGGATAGGAAGGATAGGAAGTGTACATACGTCAAAAAAAAATGTAATGATTGCTTTGGTATTGTGTTGATAATTATTCCATTTATTCATTTTTTTAAACTGAATACATTTTTAATATTGATAAAATATTTGTCAAAAAATAAAAGACCCGATTTGACAGCAGGATACAACAAAGAGATTTATTTCATGTCTCTTTCATACTTACCAGTAAAGTAATGTTGTATACTGCTGTCAAAAAGGTCTTTTATTTTTTGACAACTATACATGTTATTATTATTCCCTTTATTCATTATCGTACATATAAATTATATTTTTAAATATTTCTACAAAATTAAAAAAAAAACATTTAAAAATATAAAAATAGTAGCCCACCGGTATCGGGAACAGAGTCCAAGCTACCGGTGGTCAGGGCCCCTGAGAGAGGAACCTCCTAACGATACGCGCCGTGTCCAAGAGAACTGCATTCTGGATCAAGCCCTTGATCCAGCTGCCCAACGAGAGCCTCTTGAGATGTTGGTCGAGGCTCTTGGCAATTACGCCATTGGCCGTGACGATTATTGGCACAATGACTGCTGTGTTCACATCCCACATGTCGACAACCTCGCGAGCCAAGTCAAGATACTTATTATTATTATTATTCCCTTTATTTTTTTTTACACATACATTTTATATTTTTAAATATTTCAAAAACAATATAAAAATAGTAGTCCGCCGGTGTCGGGAGCTGGGTCCAAGCTACCGGTGGTTAGGGCTCCAGAGAAAGGAACCTCCTCACAATACCAGCCGTATCGAGGAGTACTGCCTTCTGTATCAGGCCCTTTACCCAACTGCGTAACGCCAGCTTCGACAGGTGGTCGTCGAAGCTTTTGGCTATCGGGCTTATTAGCGACGATAGTCCTATCAGTGATGATATACCGATCCCAGTACAACGTGACATGGTCATTTTCGAGAACTGGGTCAGGCACATACTTGTAATACGGTACCTCAGAATCCACAAGTTTGTATTTCAAAGCAAGTTGCTGGTGAATAATCCTGGCCACTTGGTTATGCCTGTGCAAGTACTCGCCGTTAGCCAGACGAGAACAACCAGAGATAATATGTCTGATGGACTCACCCGGACGGTGGCATGCCCGACACAGGTCAACCGTCCCGTCCTTCATAATATGCCTCCGGTAGTTGTTCGTCAAGATAACTTCGTCCATAATTGCACAAACAAAACCTTCAGTTTCTCCGAAGAGATCACCGAAACGTAGCCAGGCCACGGACGCCGGGAAATCTACGTCGGACCCATAAAGAGCCCGATAGAAGCGTCCGTGAAGCTCCTTGCCTTTCCATACCTCCTTGCGGTCATCTGTAGTAAGTATCACAGGTTTGCGCCAGCTCTCTTTAGCCATGGACAACGGGGTGAGTCCCTTGTCCACTGCGACCACATCTCGGTGCATACCCACATCGACTTTGAGAAAATATTCTCTGAGACTGCACATCTCGCGGTTGTGGAGAGTCTTAGCATTTAAAAAGCCTCGACCTCCACACTTCCGCGGGATGTACAGTCTCATCACCGACGATCGTGGGTGATGCATCCGGTTTGCAGTCAGCAGTGTACGGACCCTCCTATCCAGGGCGTCGAGTTCAGTTTATTATTATTATTATTGGAATTTTGTAATTTAAATACTTATTTAAATTACTTATACATCTTTTGTGATTTTTATATATTTAAATTCTTCGATGTTATATTTTTAATTCAAATTTATTTTAATTTGTAAAAAAATAAATTATCATTTATTTTTGAAATTGTTGGCTTTCTGCATGTTGGTGTTAACTGTTAGTGCATAAATAAATAAATCTAACACTTAGCAGAATCTGACCACACTTATGTCACCCGGCACCAGAGATGCTGTTCGAGAAGAACATATGGGAAATATAAGCGAGATTATGATTGGGTTCAGGAATCAAATGTTTTAAAAAAAATCAAAATTAGATTTACAGGATAGGTATAGGTTAGGTACATAATGTGAGGATTGGAATGGCGTCAAGAAGAATATGAAAAAACAAGCTTTACTGACTCAAAATAAATTGGAATAAGGGCAACAGAAAAGTGGAAAGAAAATTGTCGATTTAATTTAATTAATTGCTTAACTGTTTAGCAGAATCTTCATTCAAATTCTTTATTGTCAATTTTGCTAATAAACTGAACTGATGCGTAACAGTTCAATGTTTCATGACTAAAACTGATATTGTTCAGATACCTAATATGATTAATAGTGGAATATTTGTCAAATCTTGGTTTTTGATAAAATACAGGGCAATGAACAGGATACAGGTCATTGTATTGTGTCTACGTATCTTACATTACAGTCCATCACCAAACATCAGCACCTCTTCTGGGAGATGGCGAACAACATTGGTTAGAAGCATGACACTGTTACAGTGAAAATTTTATTATTAAGTTATTTACTTTTTTCTTATTTATGCCTAGTTATTTTTTAAGTAAGAAACATTTCATTTCCAGTAGGTAATCAAATAGTTTGAAATTGGATAAAATAAAATGTAGTTTTAGTTAACTTTATTTTAAAGCAGTATAAAAATGAACGACTTACCTGGTCTAGCAATAAGGAGAGGATCTGTTTCAATTAAATCTTTCACTTCCTGTCCAAATAGTTTTAACTCATGCTTCAGCTCTTTGAATCCATTTTTCAAATGTTCTAAATTTGATATCTTGTGTTCTGTATCATACCCGCCTTTTCTATGACTTTCATGAAACAGCCAGCGTTGTGACTCAATAAGAATAGGTTTAGAATAATTAAAATTATTTGTTTTTATTATTGTTCTGCTTATGGCTGGGTACTGACAGTTATTTCTTATTACATTTATGAAAGTGTTGATTTTACACAATGCCATAATGTAAAACTTTACGTACACTATCACTTCTAATTTATTATCACATAACTAAGTTCGCGAAATAAACATTTATTTATTTCAGATTTATTCCATAACCTACAACTTTCATCAAAATAATATTTTCAGGTTCATCAGCTGTTTGACAGAAATTAATGTTGTCCTGGCTATAGACAAAAAGCGAAATAAATCGACTAAATGCTGAATACGACGACAAGAAAATCTGTCCAATCCATTTTGAACTACGCCAAGATTAGCTTCATGTATTCTATGTAAGTGAAAAGATGAGAACTTTTAAAGTAAAAACTTTTGAAGAAACCCGAAGTAAAAAAAAAAAATTTTGAATCGACTAAGTAGTTTGTTCCAACAATGGATCCAAAAAACTGAATCACGGTTTTGTGCCTGACGGCTGACAATCTGACATTGACCATTTTGACAATAACATCTGTTTGTCCTATTGGTTGATTGGTTGGTTTGTCCTGTTGTTCATTCTTTGTTGTCAATGTCTAATCAGCGCCCGGCTGACTGGCTGCCGTGTTCGGCTAAGTAGCGAGATTACTTTCACTTTATAAATTCTTTAGAATTTTCAGGGACGTCGTTCTCGTAACGGTGTTCGCTTGTCGTGGCATGGTATTTATTTAATTTCTGACGAAATAGAAGTGCGCGTGCCATTGTCAAAGAGCCACGTACACAAATAGACTTGTTTTACGTAAACAGCGTGGAGTATTTCGCCACAAGCATGTGCAGATAATTATTTTACGTATTTACTAAAGTAACTACAAACTATTGTGAAAATGGGTATGGAGAAGTATAACAATGTGGTAAGTTTGTGTCAGTATATTCTTAAATATAAAAAAAGGTGAAAACCAATTAATTTCTCAAGTTCAGGTTCAGTAAAGGTGATAAAGCTCCATGCTAGTGCTTTACGAAGGTAAGAAAAATAATTGTAGCACTAACACACCAAAATAAAATTGTAAGCACTAATTAGAGCAGGGTTGGTGTGTCAGAAATATTTATGTAAGCACCTAGCTTTTTATGCTTGGTTTTCACAGTCTTAATAAATCTTGATCTGTTGAATATAGGATCCCTTTGAAATTATCAGGAAAAATAATAAATTGATTAATTAAATCAAGTTCTAATATTTGGGGGAAAAATGGTGGCCTAGTAAAAACATCTCCAACTTACGAGTTCTAAGTTTGAACTCAGTCAGGAACTTTTTGTAAATTATTTCGTCACTTTTGTCAGGAATGATGGATGACACCAAAATGTCCTAGAACCAAAAAGCAAAGGCAACGACCCACAGGCATCATCCAGGCAGTAGTTAACCATGCGAGCTTAGTCCACCTACCTGCTTAATACTTGTATGGTGGATTTCTTCCTCTCACAGAGAGGTCTGTGTCCCAGTTGTGGTGTACATTTATCGTTTCATATGTATGTTATTTTGATTGTGATAACTCATTCAAAAATAATTAGTATATTTAAAATAAACTTTAATTACCTATTGAGATTCCGAAAAATCTGTAGATAAGATGAAAACAATAAATTCATTAGTCTTGGTAATGTCTATAAATGTAATATTTTATCTATCAGATCAGTGAGAATCATAGATCACTTAACTGATTATTTTAATATAGATAAGCAATTATAATAGAAACCTGTTATTATGACTGGACATTCTAAGTATGCTCTCTGAGGAAAATGTGAAATATTGTACTTATATCAAAATACTGAAACAATTGAAGCCGCAAAAGATCTTGGACCTTTACCAGGCTTATTCCAAACATTTACGTTATTAAGTGAATACCATTATGCATTTGTATTTTCCTGTTCATAGTTTTATCTGTAACCATACACCTTATCAGTATTATAAAATCCCACCATGTATAAAATTTCGCAACTATGGCCTTGAATAACAAACACAAAGCCACAACATAGATTCCTTCAATATTTGACTCAATACACATTTTTATAGAAATTGCTTCTACATGTCTGAAATCCAATGAATTAACTGAATTAATTTCTTGAAATTTTCTGTTACTGTCATTCTCAGCCAAAAGACTAGATGGAATTGAACCTGAATTTAATTTTACCTGTGAAACATGCGTGAAATCCGCAAATTTGCGATCCTTCTAAAACTAGTACCTCTCCCCTAACTACAGCTCAGTTGAAGGGACCTAACAAAATCTAAGTGAACGTTCTTTTGTAGGACGGCAAGCCGTCGGAGTACCTCTTCCCTCCAGAGATACTGAAGCGACTGGACTTCGACAAAAGCCCGGCCACGTTCAAGCCTAAGATCAGTGCGTCGAGTCCCGGCGAGGACTGGATGGTCGTGCGGCCGCTGCAACGCTCAGACTATGATAAGGGCTTCCTGCAGCTGCTAGGACAACTGACCAGCGTGGGCAATGTTACGCGGAAGCAGTTTGATGGTAAGTGACGAAACGAAATCTTATCTCACACCTTTTTTAACGTCGATCCCGAAATGACGTAAGAATTTTTAGTACCTAATCAGTAGTAGACCTATAATTGCAGTGGTCCTCAGCCTTTCACAGTGCACGCGCGGTCATCCAATTTTTATCTAAAGTCATTACTCCCCGATTGCATGTTAGGTTAGGCGATACTGTAAGAAGACAATAACGAATGCCTTTGGTTTGATTACATTCAGGTCACTGCTACCTCAGAATTTGCATCAAGTCATTTTTAGAACCACAGTGCCTCCTCTTCTGTCACTCTACGTCCCCCAAGTGGAGCCTGCCCTACCCTTTGGCAACCCTTTTATTTATCATACGGCTTTTAACTCTAACACAGTGGTTCCCAACCTGTGGTCTGCGGACCTCTATTAAAGTCCACGATAGTTTTAGAATTTTACTCTTTTCACCTCAAAAATGTCATTTCAACTGATTCTAAGTTCCTATTAGAAATGTGTTTTCTATAACAATTGCTTTTTACTTTTGATTTCAAAGAATAGTTATGCAACAAGTTTTTAAGGCCAGGTTTTCTGGAAAAACGTTGTTTTGCATTGTGTAAAATTGTGTTTTATTCGTAAACAACACGGATTTAAATTTTGAAAAAAATATATTACATATTTCACACTTCGATCTTGCGATTTCGGCCGTGCGATACACGATTACTTGCACTTTACTGCATCCAATTAAATCGCAAAGACAAGTCAAAATCAAGATGTAATTATCATTTCATTTGAGTTATATAAGGTTTTGAGTAATAAAACTTATACCACAATAAAGGTCGTAAAAAATGTGATATAAATCGGCCGTCATAATGTGAAATATGAAAATACGTATCCCACTAATTCCAAAATCAAGTGATTTTGTCGTTTCATGAGCGCGCCTCGTGTCATTTAGTCCCGAGCGGAACGTGTTGGAGGTCGGACGTGTGCCAAATTTTTGCGATCCCGCCACCCCCGCTAAGTTCTGTTACTGGCTAAGCCTAAATTGATTACCGCTCTAGCACTGCCGGCACACCAGTGTGCCGCGAATTTAATGTTTATGTTTATTTACGTAAGATTTATTTTTTATTTTGGAATTTTCACGTGTCGAGTGGTTAAATAATAATACTTGTATACAATTTAGTGTTCAAACAGTTGTAATATAGTTAGTTTTTATTAGATGTAGCTATAATTTTGTAAAAAAAAATGGGGGAAAAAAAAGTTGTCACGGCTCTTCGTTGCAGCGGTGACTACTTTTTTTTATAAACTTTGGCTGAATAAACAAAAAGGTATATAGGTATATACATAATTTACTTTACTAACTAGGTAAGTACCGACACGAAACAGATAAATTTCCACACCGCAAACATGTGTGTAAACAGTTTAATTTAAACCTTATTTCAGTACGCATAAAGACGTGCGCTTTAGTGGTTTAGTTTTCGCGCGGAATAGATTTACCAACCGCATCGAGTATGTAAAACAATTGAATTTGAACCCTATTTCAGAGTGCATAAAGCCACCTCGCGCGCACATGATACAATGATTTACTGTTTTCAAATGTCAAATAGGTAGTTCACCCCGCTACGTTAGTCTTGATGGTTTCGGAGAGTTTGTATAAGTCTTATAATATTTGTTATTTATTAGAAATGTCCGTTTTCACTTATCTTACTCCTAAACAAATGCAAAAATAATAGCTCGTATTTCCTACATGAGAGTTGAATATCGGTGCAATAATGTTGTGGTGTTCATGTAGAGAAGAAATATAAGTGTAGTTATACGCTAGGTGGGTACCTACTCACAGCCACCACAACACAACAAATAATAATATTTATGGTGTCCGCAACGTTTGTGTAGGTCTCGTCTATGCCAAACAATACGCGCAGCGCACTCGTGAGTCGCGTGCCATAGTGTAAAAGTGTTACAGTATGACCATTTCCTATGAAAATATTATAATAACATACTTTTGGTAACGTTTAGGCTACCGGACCAGCTCATTTATGCGCTGTACACTAGAGTCCATCCTCTTACTAATTACTAACAATGTATCAAGTTATGACAAGACATACAAAAAACTATGTGGTCAGTTTGGATAGTTTTTCCAATCCAATGCGTTACTTTATCGGTGTTTATTGGCAAGAGGAAAAATGTATAGAAATTATAAATTACATACACTAAACTGTTTTTAATTGACTATTGTATTGTATATTATTAACCGACTTCCAAAAAAGAAGAGGTTCTCAAATCGACTGTTTTTTTTTGTTGTATGTTTGCTCAGCGATATTTTCGCCAATTGTCAATCGATTTTGATGATTCTATTTTTTTTGTAAGTGTATCTTCCCGGACTGATCCCATTTCAATTTGGTGAAGATCTGATGAAGAACTTCGGAGACAGGTAACGGAACTCTTCATTCCCGTAGGAATTCCCGTTCCCGTATAGCCGTACAGCCTTCCCCATGAATGTAACTATCATAAATTCATAATCATAATACAAAAAAGAATTTCTTGCACCGCGTCGCACGCAGTCACGCAGGCTCGACGCGTTCTCGTTTGGTGGCCGCGTCTCGCGCACCGCCCGTTGGATTTAATAATATTGTTGAATTATTTTAATTTTACATTATCTCCTAAACGGTGAGTTCAAATAACATGCTGTTAAAGACAAAGTTTATCTTCATAAAATTATCTTGATGATGATGTAACTTTCGCTAGTAAGGATTAATATGCCTGCCTAATATTAATGCTGAAAAACCACCTTTAATTTTTAAATAAATTATTTGACATAAAATGCCTTAGTGTGGCATATTTATAAGAGATAGATATAGGTGTAACGTCGCGGACTTTTTTTTAGATCGAATGAAAAACAATATCTTTGTTGTACATGGTACTTACGTATAATTAGCTATTACCACAGCGCACTTAGCGCACTTCCACTTTATAATATTATTTAGTATAGATTTGAATAAAGTAGTATCTCATTATCATTATTGTAACACCATAAAATACATAAAGAAATTAAACACACATCATATTACAATTCTATCCTATTTATTTATAACGGTTTGCTATCTATGTTTCTGTGTACGTGCGTCTGTGTGCCTGTGTATCTGTCTTTGGCACTGTAGCTCCGTTATCTTTATTGAACAGGGATATTTTGTAAGTTTTTAAAATTTTACTTGTTAATTACCAACAAATCAAAATCAAAATTTGCGTTACAGGGCAATAGAGCATGCGGAAGGGCGTGACTTGTCTCCAAAATAATACTCATTTATTGGGGTTACCCCCGACGGTATAGTTGGGAACGACACCATTGTTGAAATTAAATGTCCAATAACGGCATTTAGAAAAGGGAAATGCTGCTATTGAAGAAAGTAAAATACATATATTTAAATTCGATAGAATAAAACATACCAGGGTTATAAACAAAAAAAGTAATTGGTATTACCAAGTGCAGGGTCAACTTCATGTAACAGAAAGGAACCAATGCATTTTTGGAATATGGTTCGGTGAAAACTAGTAGTAGAAAATATTTCAAGAGATGACGAATTTTGGCGGGTGCATATGGAAAAAAAATTATAGATTTTTATTTGAAATGTATATTGCCAGAGATTGTGGATCCGCGCCAAAATCGCGGTATGCCAATACGAGACATAATATTGAAAGAAAACAAAGAAAATGTTAATGATAAGCCTGTGCAGCCAGGTCCAAGCAAATCCAAGGACCATATTCCGTGTCAATCTCATACTCAGCTAGGTCCATGCAAACCGAGACAGCTACAGTTCAACGAATTTTAGCCAGTTGCATTGGTAACTTTTATTATGTTAACTATTTGATTAAAAAATATAAAAACGTTTTTGTTTTTTTTTAAATAGCATCTAGGCAAATTCCAAACCATTTATACTTGTAAGCTTTCTTGAATTATAATATTCAAGAATTGTAACATAATTTTCCTAAAGTAAGTGTGCCTACCTACTACTTGATTTTTACGAAGGTATCGCACCAAAGCCAAATAGCGCGCGACGCGTATTTTTGTATCGTACTCGTATTCATAATTTTCGTGTCAGTCAGATTTTAAATCCACCATACTCTAAAATAAATAAGTATTATTACTGATTTTTAATGATTAGTAATTGTATTCAAGTTTGTACAATACGTACTTAATCCATCTATAACCTTAAAAAATACTTAATAGAAAAATAAAACAAAATAAACATATACTAATCAATTCAAGTTGATCTACTGCATTACTTTATCCTGTGACGGAACTTAGTACCTACCCGAGTCCGTGAACTCATAAGCGAGCGGTGCGCTTGGTGCGCGCGTCTCCCGCGCATCGTAACTTATTACGTATTGCTACTCCTTGCGGGGCCTGGGGTAAGCGTTAGATGCCTACGCGCTCAAGTCAGGCTCGCCTTAAATCTAAATGAAATAAGTTTAATTTTCTTCTTGATTTCCGATCTCTGCTAGCAACACAAATCAAAGTGGTCCCGGGCCACATAAAGGTTGGGAACCACTGCTCTAACACATTGTTGCGCTGTTCCTCTCTACCTTCACTATTTCCGCCGCTGAAAATGTAGACTAATATTTTTCAGGGCATATTAATAATGGCATTGCTCTAATTATCGTAATCTGCATCAAAATATTATTGCACGTAATTACTGAGCATGACCAATGTAACAAAAATGCAAAAACTACGCAATCAGTCTTTGAAAAGTCGTTACCTAAACTTGTTTCAATTGGTACGCAACACCTCTTAAATGCCACCGAGTGTATACTTATTTCGATACAGTGTTAATTACTTATTTGCAATGTAGACATTTGAGGCATTTGAAACTTACGTAAGAACTGCCATTTTAAAGTGCTTTCAATCCCTCAGATAATCAACAGATCTCCAGTAACACTAAGGAGGTTCTGGCCTTTATAAGGGGGTAGAGGTGGATGGAATGAACAATTTTTCACCCATACTACCTAAAATACTAGGACCTGTAGTTGCGGAGACTACCTGCCCGATATTCCTACAATTCAAAATAACTACCTACTTAGCAACATGTGTGTTGCTAAGTAGTTATTTTGAATTATAGGGCTAATATACACAAAAATAATGTTGACCCTGCTTTTGCGATAACTGTCTTCAGAGTAGTTTCCTTACTCCGTGAGTTTCCCCTTTTTTTGATGGAAATGACTCGTCTTGCCTTGGGCGGAGCGGGAGGAAGTGTCAGAGTCTTACTTATTAAATCCCACCAGGCACCAATGGTTCCTTCAAATACCCTTTGCGGTCAGGGCGGTAACTTTTTCTAACATTCCGCAATTCTGGTAGATTAGGGGTACACTTAGAGGCCAGTCTCAAAACAACCTGTATCATACGACATTCTGCCAGGGAATTTGTTCGAAAGAGTCACCGCGGCCCTACAACGCAAAGGAGGATCACGGATGGGTTTTAGTCAGTAAGAGTCTGATATCCCTTCCGCTCCGAAATCATTTGATGATTTCCCATCCATAAAAAAAGAATCATACGACAATCGACATTGAAAGTTCAAAAGCACATGAACGAATGTGTATTCATTGTTATTCTAAAAAGCTATCTGATAAATTAGTTACATAATATTACATACCAGAGCCAAGCACAAGAGTGGTAATAAAATTCGTTCGCAATATTGTGATGTCCTAGTAAACTGGTTACATTAGTAAGCAAAACTTATTGGCATTTAGTATGCGACCTTGGCGAAACCGGCGTAATGATAATGACCTTTCTATATATGCCTTGAGTTCCTGATCTTTATTTACTACGTTGACAATATAAGCGAATGTAGAACTTCTGTTTGGGCAGGTTAGGCTTATTTTTCTTAGATTAAATTTATTGAAAATTAATACCGTCGTTAATGTCATACGTAGCTTTATTAATTTTGTTATACACAATATTGGAACAGGTGTAACAAAAATACTTAATGACATGGAAAGGAGTATATGAACATATCAAAACATTGGAGTAGAAAATGCAGTTGTGTGTAAGGCGACTAAAAGGCTTCACAATTACGTATTAATTTATTATTCCGAAAACAACACGTAGGGGCTAACAAAACTGGGGAAACCGGGACGGATGGCATCCCTAGTAAACCAAACTTTTTTATATTTTATTTAACTACTAATAATTGTTTCAGAGCGGTTCACTAAGATGAAGCAGGCGGGCGGATACTACGTCACAGTCATCGAAGACACGCGCATATCCAAGCTGATCGGAGCCGCCACGCTCACTATCGAACAGAAATTTATACATAACTGTTCTGTGGTACGTCTATTAGACTTTGTGTCTGTTGTTTTAAAGTCTATTGTTCTCTGCAGCTGGTTAAATATATAAGGCGTTAAAAAATCAACTGCAAGAACACTCACCCACTGCGCGCTGCATTGCATTGAAAAGGGAGGATCCTCCGACCGGACGGTTGTTGTGTCCGGTAGGCAACTGCCCGATAGTTGATATTCGGGCTGTTGTATCTGTTCGAATCTCACGGTAAACTCTGATATCGCGATTCAGGATTCCGTTGTTAGTTCGCAGCTGTCGGGATAGATGCGTTGCGGGTCTTATTGTTGCGATGTAGATTTTGTTACGTTGGTTTTTGTGGCAGCATTTATGCCGCTACAATACAACAGCCCGAGTATCAACTATCGGGCAGTTGCCTACCGGACACAACAACCGTCCGGTCGGAGGATCCTCCCTTTTCAATGCAATGCAGCGCGCAGTGGGTGAGTGTTCTTGCAGTTGATTTTTTAACCTTATAAAGTGTCTTCACGTGCCTTATGATATAAGTTATCAAAAATAGCGTTTGTAAACCTAACTATGGACTATTTTCCTATGGTTATTATTTTGTCTTAATACTTCTAAATATTACCGGTTGACAACAGATTTGGACTCCTCTGCCATATTTACATGCCTAACAGGTCATTATAGTGGTATGGATTATGGATGCTATTTTATGAAACAAGATTTAAGTTCATAGTATCTTAACCTTTAAAATCTACATTTGTTCCAGCGTGGACGTTTAGAAGATGTGGTTGTCAATGATACTTACAGGGGAAAGCAGTTGGGAAAATTGTATGTATTAATCACTTACAACCGCCCGCTATATGGACTTTTTAAGCTTGTATTGTCATTTGTTACAGAACACAATAAAGCGTACCTATTTGTATTTTATTCTATTTTACCAATGCATGAGGACGTCCTACATTATTCCTCATTTGCCTTTCAGAATCGTGGTGACCGTTTCTCTCCTCGCCCAAGAGCTGGGATGCTACAAAATGTCTCTGGACTGTAAAGACAAACTCATCAAGTTCTACGAGACCTTGGGCTACAAGCTCGAACCCGGAAATTCTAACGCCATGAATATGCGGTATGTCACTACTGCTTATTTATAAATAAATACTCAATTTATGCATGGAGGTTGATATTATGCAGGTTTTTTTCGAGTTCACGTCTCAATGTTGTTGTATCGGGTAAAGCACGATTGAGATTAGAATACAAATGAGATATAAATACGATTAATAAACGCCAAAGTTCATGGCAGATTCGTGGTCATAAAACGTGGGAGTGAGACAACATGAGACTCCAAAGAGGTTTAAATATAGACCGTCACACCCTTTATGGCCGCAACTTTCGCGAATCCTAGCGTGCTTTATGTAAAAAAATCATTTGATATTAATATTGACGGCACGGTTGGCGCAGTGGTTGAGCGATCTATTGCTGCGCTGCGTGTCGCGGGTTCGATTCCCGCACGGAACAAATATTTGTTGGCCTACAGATATTCCGGGTCTGGTTGTTTGTGTATGTGAGTTTATTTGTTTGTAAACGCACCCACGATACAGGAGAAATTCCTAGTGTGGGGCAACGTTATTTTTTTTAAATATATATTTTTTATATATAAGTATAACTAAAGCTTTTTATAGTAATGTTATTTGTCATTGCAGGTTCGAGGACCCCTCTTGACAATTAGCCGCTGGGACGTCCGACCTGCGCTCTAAACTGTAAGTACGCACAAGAGGCCGAGCAGACATCACGGCACTTCCAGCCGACACCCATAATTCCATCTCTATGTACGAAAATTACGTCACCGAGTCTTTGAAAATTAAAAATACCTCCGGATTCTGAAAGAGCCTTTTTTTTCGTGAATAGGGAAATCATCAAATGCTCCGCCCAGTGCGGGAGAAGGCATTTGTGTCACTCTTTAACTGACTGAAACCCACCCCTTTGTGTTCCAGGGCCGCGGTGACCCTTTAGAACAATTCCGCAACTTTCTGAAATGCCTGATATGATTGGTTGGTAGAAATAATGACAGTTAATCAAATTACATGCCTTGTTTGAAAATGAATTTGGTCTTTCAGAAGCTGGAGGTTAGAAAATATTTGCGTTTGGTTGCATCATTAAAATTCGGTGAACCAAGGTTGTGCATTGGTTGTACTACTGAGGATATGTTAACATAGATTCGTTCATTTGTGGGTGCGGCGCTATGTTTTGTGTATAAGAGGTATCTGGCGTATTGTCGCATAAAAATAATTAAAATTATCAGAAAAAAAGCGCCGCGCATGCAAATGATTGAGCCCTGTTTTCTGAATGCCAATTTATTTTTAGTATTGTCAAATCACACCTCAAAATACTGGATCAGGTATTTAGACAACGGGGGTGAATCAAAAAACGATTTTGGAATGTTCTTTTTTTCTATTTATAATGTTGTTGACTTATTGTTTGCAGTTATAAAAGCACTTATTATCACTTGCATCACGCTTTCTGATCACAGGCTCAGCTCAGACCAAAGAGAAGAATAGATAATGTTTTTGGCATTTAATAATGAACCATAAAACAAGCGCCTTAAAGTACAAAATTGTATCGACATATTAAACGTCTCTTCGTCACGCTAGCAAATTTGCGCTTAAGTACCCTGAGAATAAGTTGTATTATTAAATGACAATAACTTTTTTGGTCTGCGCAAAGCCTAATGGATCATGTTGTGGTTTCTGTTTGGTCCTTCGCGTGATTACGGTCGCAGGGTCAATTCTTCTATCCATCAAATAGTCAGATCACCTGAAGTGACCTTTCAATTTGATGGGGTGACCAATTGATTATGGATATCCTAGCACATAATGTTTAGACGTAGTTTTTATCATCGAAGCGCGCATGTAAAGACCATTTTGTTATATTTTAGAGTAGCTTTCGTGCTTTAAAATGTTTTGCTTTTTATTTGTGTTAAAGAAAAGCTGAATACTAACTAACGTTTGTTTAATATTATGTTGCCAATTCGTTGTTATGCTAGATTTAGTTGAAGACCTAGTCAGTTGTGCTAACGGAGTTACTACAAATAACTGACAAAGTTTTTCGTATAAAATTTGTTTTAAAGCTTTGAAAGTATGTACTTAAAAGTATATAAGAGATTATTATTTTTGTAACTAACGTTTTGTGTTAAAATTTTGCATCATTAAACCATTATTGCTTTATGTTTTAGTTTTATTTCAAAGCATCATGTTCATTGTGTTTTAGAGTCAGAAGCCAGAAAATCTTACACCTTTCTTAACAAGAAGTACCGTGTTACCCAGTTAATGGGTTGTAAAGGTCTGGTAGGCAGCCGCTCCACGTAAAATACTGGTATTCAGCTGAATCCAGTTTGACTGGGAGCCGACCCCAATATAGTTGGGAAAAGGCTAGGCAGATGATGATAATGTAGGTTGTTTTTAGTGCGATTTTAAATGAGTCTGCCTTGCCTTTTCCCAACTATGTTGGGGACGGCTTCCAGTACCTATAACCAAATGCAGCTGAATATCAGTATTTTACAAGGACCGACTGCCTATCTGACCTTCAATATCCCTCGGCAATCATCGCATTTCCAAATACAAACAAATGCCAATATGTCCATGAGGACATGGAAACCAATGGAAACTAAGTACTTTGTTGTATACAGTTCGCGTCAAATAACTGTGCCCCTCTGAGGTTGGCTACGAGTGGTTGCGTAGTAGTCAAAATTACGAACAAACTACAACTGTGCATGCGTGGGGTGGGGATTATGGCGGCGCGATTTTATGTCTCAGTCTTACGTTTACGTTCGATGCATGCTTGCGTCCCGCTTGCTCCCGTGTACGTGACTGCACCTGCGCGATCTTTGCAAATGGCTAACTTCAGAGGGGCAAAGTTAGTTGACGAGAACTGTATAGTTCACACGGAAATCAAAACAAAACAACAATAAAGTACTGAGTTCTGAATTCAAATTAATACACACGATAAATCTATACAATCATCGCATTTCCGAATGATGAGCTGATTGGTGCTGATGCACGCGTCATGTTCGTGAACGGGCGCCATCAGTGGAGACTGGTCATCTTTTAGCTGTCGCTGGCTTATTTCAATAGTTTATTTGATAGGTACTTAGATTTTTTTTCTCTTTCTTTACATTGTTCTCACATGTAGAAGCAACAAAGATAATGCAACCAGAATTATTGTAAATCATAAAATGGTTTAAAAGAGTGTCCATGGAGTTTCTTGCACGTTCTTCTCCATAGAGATCTACGCTTTGGAACATGCAAATAGCTTCATGTTTTTGACTGACTGACTCTGACAATTCAAAAGTACTTGTAAATGGTTTATTTGAAATAAATGCTTTGATTTGACTTGATTTGAATACAAACAAATACTAATTTCCATGTCCTTACATGTACATGGAAATTAACATTCGTTTGTTTTCGGAAATGCGATGATTGCCGAGGGACATTAAGAAAGTAGTTGTACTGTAACTACGTAACACAATACTCCTCTGTAGTGGGATTTTAATAGAAAAAAAAACAAAAGTGGCCATTTTACATATTTTATTTACAGAAGTGTAAATTTAGCGGATATAATAAGAATTTCGTTTACCAAACATTCAATACGATGTCAATTCGTAATCACAAGGCTGGTATCTATCCACACCTATTCTGAAGCCTCAGTAGCAAACACTTTTAATATCATCAATATATTTCAAGTCTCTATAACCAGTTAAATAAAGCTGGTCTAAGAATACGTCCCTAAAATTCCAACACTCTCAGAGTACTTATTTCTGTTCTATTTTTTTTTTCACATTTTATATATAATCTAATACGTAGAAGCTTTACGTGCACAGATTTATCTGCTTACGCCAAATTGTCCTGAAAGCCGAGAAGATACAAAAATACCGTGAGATAAGTAGGTAGTGAGGGCCTAGCACAAATGTTTTGACGTATAGTAACGTTACAGTATCGTTAACGTTAGTGAATTTTGAATATAAAAATCGACACCCCCATTGTCGCCATCATCATCATATCAGCCGAAAGACGTCCACTGCTGGACCATAGGCCTCCCCCAAATGTCGCCACAATAACTGGTCCTGAGCGTCTCGCATACATCGGCTACCCGCGACCCTCACCAGGGCAACCCCGTAGTATTTTGGTTTAATTTTATGCGACATACACAATTAGTATCATACAAAAATATGAATATAGTATCCAATTAAAATAAATATTATATGTCAAAAACATTCCCTCACGTACGTAACGTAAAATTTTACTATATTTTTATTACTCGTTTCGCACAAAATATTTATTTGAATTGGATACTATATTCACATTTTTATATGATACTAAATGTGTATGTCGCATAAAACTAAACCAAAGTACTATGGGGGCCTTTTTAACCGACTTCAAAAAAAGGAGAAGGTTCTCAATTCGACTTTTGTATTTATATTCAAAAGTTACTTACGTTAAAGATACCTACTGTAACGTTACTATACGTCAAAACATTCGTGCTAGACCCTCTGTTTTTGCATGCTGTAATTTATCATGACTTATGGAAGTTCATTATTGAAAATCGCATAGTATTTTATGGTATAATAATTTCGAATTACAGAATTTAAAACAGCACTTTGGTATATGTGCAGATTGATATTATAAAAATGATCAAGATTTTTTAAAACCAATTTCATAGGGTTCTATTCATGCTGGATTGGATTGAAAGGGATATTTAAAAAGATAGTGTGAAACTCAGTGAAAGACTTGATTGTATTACACTTGACAAAATACATAAATAAGTATAATTTGGAATGCGAAATACAATACATATAAATTATAGACCCGTTCAGTCTGATACTTCATATTATATACATAATATTTATAATATACTTTTAATAATACATATAAAATAGCGCTTACTGTCCATACGAGCGGTGTCGGGATTGTCGTATACTTGAAATTGTTAAGAGTGTCGTGAGATGAGAACAAGCAACATAGGTACTGTTGCATTACATTGTATTCAAAATCCTGCATTATTCAGACTATTTCTTATTATAGAATATTCATTTACTATAAGTGCCGTTTCACACGCTCTGATCTCTGTGGGTACCCAGAGGGTCTTGTATGAGCAAGTATACAAACTTGCCCTCGGACAATTTACCTGGCTACTTCGGTTCGAATCAGCCGTATCGTGTGAAATGGCACTTACCCTTTAACTACCAATTTCAAGTATCAGGTTAATAAATTCACACACTCACCATACAAGCACTTACATCAAATTGACACCCTCATTTGCCGATTGCACAAATCCCATACCACAGGAAAAAAAGCATTTTTATATCTGTACATTTATTTGAATATCATACGCATAATTACAAGCTAGAGGAAAACATGGCAATCGATTATGTATCATCGACTTTTTTATAGTGACGTGCCTATCGATAGCTAGGGATGCCCCCAAAATATGAATAAACTATCGATTCAATCACGTGACTATATAAAAGTTGTAAAATTCAATGTCATATCTCGATATAATTCAAAAATCACCATTTCAGGTCAAAAATCTTCGTTCGGCGTTACGATTGTCTCGCTACGTACGATTTGAAAATATTAATTTATGCCTTATTGGCGTCTAGTCTCACTTGAGCGCTCTATATTTGGTGCATATCAATTTACAATACTTGTTCCCTAATGTCGACCAATCAGAACACTATGATGACGTCACTAACAATCGATTCAGTGGAATTACTTTTGTTTTTTTTATTTAAGGCTGTGCCCACACCTAGCGATCTACGGGCGGTTCATATATCTGTTAATTTTACACCAGTATTGAGTTATGAATAAAAATAGAATATTAGTTTGTATTTCGTAAGCATGTGCGTAGAGTGAAGTAGTATAATAATCGTCATAAGCCGGATTACATCGCGGGGGTCGTTGCAGTGAACTTGAGAAAACAAATATGAATAACCATGTATTTTGAAAAGTTTAATGTTTGTGATAGAGGCGTATAATAACATCTCAATCGTCGAAGCAGTCCTTTTGTATCATTGTGAAAACAGTCGCCAAACTCCTGAGTCATAGTTTATCGCTAAATGTAGTAGGTACAATAATAAAAAACGGTATTTTATCAGAAGTATGTAGAGCCTATCACTATGTAGCTTTCAGAATATTCAGTAATCTGTTAGATAATAAGTGAATAATACAATGTGAATGGATGTAAAATTTTAACTACAATGTATTTAAAAATAATAACGCAAAACTTATTCTAGACAAATGCATTTTAAACGAAATTCATTTCTTTATAGTATGATACAGGAAAATAATATCTGTTGAAGATTTATCAGGAGTGCTTCAATTTAACTTAGTCATATTAATATTAATTATATTAATATAACATAGTAATATTAATTAATTAATTAATATTACTCCAATTTTTTCTTTCGGCCGTTATCTGTCACTTGGTGCTACAATTCATGAATAATATTGATTTGCTTGGACATTTTCAAATCAAGATTCGAAAAGTATAATATTTTTAAGTATACTAACATTTGAAATGTAAGCTAGGAATGTCTGAAGTAGGGAAAGCAACTGTTGAGTCAACGTGGAGCGTGCGTTGGGTAATCAGGGCCACATGTCATTTTTAAATGAATAAATCAATAAAAGCCTATTTATTAATTTAACCTAACGACTGAGTGAATTGCTTTGTGTTCAAAACGCACAGTTCTGAAACGTATTACTCTTGTGTTGCCATCCCTATTCCAAGACATAGGCCCACAAAAATAAACACTAATAAAATACCATAGTGTCACTGGTCTAGAGCCTATAAAAACGCCAACTCCCCAGCTAAACACTTAATAAGACGACGTTCAAAAAAGGTATTTTTGAAAAAGTTCCAATTTAAAAAGATTATTTGGAATATCGTAAACCGTGAAGTCCTGTGTCCGTCGCTTGGGCACTAGAACGGCGGCGGCGCGGTGCTGATCTTGGTGGCCAGCTTCATGGGCCCCTGGCCCCGCGCCGAGCGACGAGCTTCCATCTCTCTCTGCCTCTGAAGCTTCCTTTCCTCTCTCTTTCTTCGCATCTCATCCATTTTTGAGGCATTGTTTTCTGTGAAATTAAGACGTTCATGTAAAAGGTTTTGTTTCAAAGTATTTTTTAATACGAGTTGCATGGAATGTGTTACTGTTGGGTAATTTTTGGTAATTAATTAGAAGAAAACAAAATAAATCGGAATGCGGCTGAGTTTTTGCAATTACAATTTTTTCTCAAAAGCGGTAAAAGCCGTGAATAAAACTAACTATAATTATGGATTACTTTTACATAAACAAAAAATGCAGCCTCGATGCACGACTATACTATCAATGAAGCTCAAATGGATTAATTTAAATACCAATATTCAGCCACTCTGCTTAGGCTATTTTGAGTTGACACCGTGACCCCCTGACTACTTGTTACTTGACCCGCGCCCTTCCTACGAAAAGGAGGTAAAGACTGGAATCCGAAACATTGAAACGAGCAAGTGCTCTCCTGCCATCGTGAAAAGATTAACACGTCAGCAAGGTTGATTGATAATGAGGCTTAGTGCTTAGGGTGCCCAGGACACACCTATTTCCAAACTTATTGTAATGATGATAGTGATGAACTGATGACTGAATAACTGATCCGCAATAATCAGTTCCATAATGTGGGCTCGACCAGTAACAAAAGTAGACAAAACATGTGGTGCACACACCCCCGGTGTTCTATAGTCACTGAATATATTTTCGTGTAGAATTTCTTAAAATTAGAAGAATTGAAAGAGGACTCTGACCGAGTCGGGTGTTGTCTCTGGTGGGCAACTGCCCGATGGTTGTTGTCGGGCTATTGTATTTATGCTATTCGAGCGGATAACTTTAATGTACGACTAGTTTCGTCCGCGTAGGTTTTCCCCCTTTTGCTTCCCTTGAAGGTTGATTATCGCAAAATGTTAGTGCTAACCTACATCATAAAAGGAAGCCATGTTCAAAATGAATTCACAATCCCATCAGTATCGGCTGTGCGTTGATATGTCAGTCAGTCAGTTTCCCGTTTTATCGACTGCCCCATACACGGGTTGGTCCCATAGTAAAAGTTGTTCATAATGATGAGTACAAAGAGCCCTTCTCAGGAATGGTGTTGATTCTGTTACACGTTGTACATAAAGAATTAGCAACACAAGTCACCGTCGACATTCTCCTCGATGGGCTCGAACTCGCTGTCCTCCCAGCCGCCCAGCGAGTCGTTGCTGTGCTGCTGCGCCGCCAGCGCGGAGGGCCGCTGCTCCGGGCGGCCGCCGCGCACGTACGTCGCGTTCGCGTTGTTGAACACCGGGTCCGTCCACAGCGAGTTGTTCCACGTCTCTGAGGGGCTCGCTAGCTCGGATTCTGCTAACTGAACATACAAATTGGTCATGATATACAATAGAAAAGCTCGCGGCTGTTGCTTGTAGCTTGTGGGATCGAAAGATCTGCGAGGATAAGCAATGCTTGCTGAGGCCAGACCATGGACGGGTGAAAGTTTAATTAACACATGGAGACTACCTCGGAGATTAGGCAGAGGTCTGCCCTACTACGCCTGATCCTTGATTTAGGGTCAGTTTACACTAAGACGAGCGATGACGTGATAGTTATACAACATTGAACATTATTTACTACACAAAAAGGAACACTTCAAGATAATTTGGATCACCTCGCCTCGTTTCACCATCCGCGTAAAGTCACGTCTCGACGAACTGACCAGTATTAGGGCGCGACTTCGATCAGTAGTAGGTATAGTCTACAGTAGTGTACTCACGGGTTGTTCCTGCAACTCGCCCCACTCCTCGTTGTCCCACTCGTCTTCGCACAGCGCTGCGAGCGCAGGCGTCGCTTGCGCACTACCGCTGCTCAGCGGAGACTTTACGCTTGCGCCGGTTCCTAATATACACAACATTGTTTTTAATTGCATGACGAATTACAGAACTTCTTTTCGAGTTGATGGGAGTAGCATATGGCTATCGCTTAGTGTTGGCAGCCACGATTTTCAATAATATTTGATAAAATGTGAAGGTGGTCCAATTTAGCTGACGATTCAATTTACCATACTTTCCCTTGTATTATTAAATATTATTCTATAGTAATCAATATCTTAAAAAAGGCAAAACACCATAGTCACTTATTTGTTCATGTAAAGTTTAAAGTTTGTATGCAATTTCGATTAAAACCGCATTTCATCTAGTTTTATGTTAGTATTTTATTACTGTTATTAATAAAGTTCATTACAAAACCAAATTAGCGTGTAGTTAGTTATACTCAAACGTCTATAATTTTTACGCAAATAACATAAGATTCATTCATTGGTTTCAGATTGCCATCTAGCTGTGGATATCAAGAAGAAAAGTGATATTATGTAATAACCAGTATTCGTCTAATATATTCTATGAATTAGTACAATAATGTATTAAATACAAGATATTTTCTGTAATTCAACTTATTTCTATAAAATAGACAACTTTATGAAGTAGTTTTGTAGTTGTGTGTTGTATCAATTCATCATTATAATTCTATTGCATTGCTCATATTTTTATCTGTGATTAATAAAATAAAGAATTTCATAATCGTATAAGACGTGTTTATTTCCTTAAAATATTATATTCATGCTACTCATCATCTGGAAAGCCTTTTCCCAACTAAATTGGGGTCGGCTTCCAGTCAAACCGAATACAATTATAGCGTTATTTTACGTGGAACGGGTGCCTATTTCACCAGCAAAACCCAGTAATTGGGTAACACGGTAATTATTATTCTTGACAAGACTGGGGTCTGTTTTTTTTTCCCAAAGATTTACAAATTACAGTCGGGACCAACGGCTTAACGTGCTTTCTGAGGCACGGAGGAGTCTTGATATGTTAAGATGGTCACCCATCCACAGACCGACATCGGCAAACGTTGCTTAACCTTGAAGACCAACCCTTGCCCCTTTTTTTTATTTAGCGTCATCTCATTATCATGCGTAACTACGAAAAACTTCACCAGAACTAATATCGGCCAGTTTATAAAAAAGGAATTAATTCAATGTACCTGCGCTGGAGTCGATCTCGCCCCAAGCCGCCATGTCCCAATGATCAGGATCGTAGTCAGAAGCCGACTCGCTATGTTCGAGTGACGTCATTGACGTGACTGATGACGTCGTCGTTGACATACTGCTTGAGGATGGTTGTTCTGCAAGAGATGGGAATATAATATTATTATGTATCTTTCCTGGTTAGTTAAAATAGATGGGCGGATTTTATAATCGGTTTTTTGGACGTGTGCTGTTGTACTGCGAAACGCGTGTCTACGAGTATGTCACCGGAAAAATGACTAAATAGACTCCATAAGATTGTAATAAATCTTAGAATATAATTTCTCGATATATTATGAAAAAATCACGCGATATTTTACAATCTTAAGGCGTTTACAATTTTCCGGTGGTATCTACCAGTATTCTGATTCTAAGTTAAAAACTCAACATAGTATAGACGGTCGTGTCGTACAGGTGTTATAGGTGGTTGTGTATAACTTACCTAACGAGCCAGGTTTAGAGAGCACAGACTTGGTGTGCGACACGCGAGCGGTGTCGGAGTGCGAGCGGTAGAACTTAGCGGTCACGGCGGTCACCGCCCAGCCCGCCCATGTCGCTGCTGCGTTACTGAGCGAGGGAGTCACCTTGTGTATAACTTACCTAACGAGCCAGGTTTAGAGAGAACAGACTTGGTGTGCGACACGCGAGCGGTGTCGGAGTGCGAGCGGTAGAACTTAGCGGTCACGGCGGTCACCGCCCAGCCCGCCCATGTCGCTGCTGCGTTACTGAGCGAGGGAGTCACCTTGTGTATAACTTACCTAACGAGCCAGGTTTAGAGAGCACAGACTTGGTGTGCGACACGCGAGCGGTGTCGGAGTGCGAGCGGTAGAACTTAGCGGTCACGGCGGTCACCGCCCAGCCCGCCCATGTCGCTGCTGCGTTACTGAGCGAGGGAGTCACCTTGTGTATAACTTACCTAACGAGCCAGGTTTAGAGAGAACAGACTTGGTGTGCGACACGCGAGCGGTGTCGGAGTGCGAGCGGTAGAACTTAGCGGTCACGGCGGTCACCGCCCAGCCCGCCCATGTCGCTGCTGCGTTACTGAGCGAGGGAGTCACCTTGTGTATAACTTACCTAACGAGCCAGGTTTAGAGAGCACAGACTTGGTGTGCGACACGCGAGCGGTGTCGGAGTGCGAGCGGTAGAACTTAGCGGTCACGGCGGTCACCGCCCAGCCCGCCCATGTCGCTGCTGCGTTACTGAGCGAGGGAGTCACCTTGTGTATAACTTACCTAACGAGCCAGGTTTAGAGAGAACAGACTTGGTGTGCGACACGCGAGCGGTGTCGGAGTGCGAGCGGTAGACCTTAGCGGTCACGGCGGTCACCGCCCAGCCCGCCCATGTCGCTGCTGCGTTACTGAGCGAGGGAGTCACCTTGTGAGTAACTTACCTAACGAGCCAGGTTTAGAGAGCACAGACTTGGTGTGCGACACGCGAGCGGTGTCGGAGTGCGAGCGGTAGAACTTAGCGGTCACGGCGGTCACCGCCCAGCCCGCCCATGTCGCTGCTGCGTTACTGAGCGAGGGAGTCACCTTGTGTATAACTTACCTAACGAGCCAGGTTTAGAGAGAACAGACTTGGTGTGCGACACGCGAGCGGTGTCGGAGTGCGAGCGGTAGACCTTAGCGGTCACGGCGGTCACCGCCCAGCCCGCCCATGTCGCTGCTGCGTTACTGAGCGAGGGAGTCACCTTGTGAGTAACTTACCTAACGAGCCAGGTTTAGAGAGCACAGACTTGGTGTGCGACACGCGAGCGGTGTCGGAGTGCGAGCGGTAGAACTTAGCGGTCACGGCGGTCACCGCCCAGCCCGCCCATGTCGCTGCTGCGTTACTGAGCGAGGGAGTCACCTTGTGTATAACTTACCTAACGAGCCAGGTTTAGAGAGCACAGACTTGGTGTGCGACACGCGAGCGGTGTCGGAGTGCGAGCGGTAGAACTTAGCGGTCACGGCGGTCACCGCCCAGCCCGCCCATGTCGCTGCTGCGATACTGAGCGAGGGAGTCACCTTGTGTATAACTTACCTAACGAGCCAGGTTTAGAGAGCACAGACTTGGTGTGCGACACGCGAGCGGTGTCGGAGTGCGAGCGGTAGAACTTAGCGGTCACGGCGGTCACCGCCCAGCCCGCCCATGTCGCTGCTGCGTTACTGAGCGAGGGAGTCACCTTGTGTATAACTTACCTAACGAGCCAGGTTTAGAGAGAACAGACTTGGTGTGCGACACGCGAGCGGTGTCGGAGTGCGAGCGGTAGAACTTAGCGGTCACGGCGGTCACCGCCCAGCCCGCCCATGTCGCTGCTGCGTTACTGAGCGAGGGAGTCACCTTGTGTATAACTTACCTAACGAGCCAGGTTTAGAGAGCACAGACTTGGTGTGCGACACGCGAGCGGTGTCGGAGTGCGAGCGGTAGAACTTAGCGGTCACGGCGGTCACCGCCCAGCCCGCCCATGTCGCTGCTGCGTTACTGAGCGAGGGAGTCACCTTGTGTATAACTTACCTAACGAGCCAGGTTTAGAGAGAACAGACTTGGTGTGCGACACGCGAGCGGTGTCGGAGTGCGAGCGGTAGAACTTAGCGGTCACGGCGGTCACCGCCCAGCCCGCCCATGTCGCTGCTGCGTTACTGAGCGAGGGAGTCACCTTGTGAGTAACTTACCTAACGAGCCAGGTTTAGAGAGCACAGACTTGGTGTGCGACACGCGAGCGGTGTCGGAGTGCGAGCGGTAGAACTTAGCGGTCACGGCGGTCACCGCCCAGCCCGCCCATGTCGCTGCTGCGTTACTGAGCGAGGGAGTCACCTTGTGTATAACTTACCTAACGAGCCAGGTTTAGAGAGAACAGACTTGGTGTGCGACACGCGAGCGGTGTCGGAGTGCGAGCGGTAGACCTTAGCGGTCACGGCGGTCACCGCCCAGCCCGCCCATGTCGCTGCTGCGTTACTGAGCGAGGGAGTCACCTTGTGAGTAACTTACCTAACGAGCCAGGTTTAGAGAGCACAGACTTGGTGTGCGACACGCGAGCGGTGTCGGAGTGCGAGCGGTAGAACTTAGCGGTCACGGCGGTCACCGCCCAGCCCGCCCATGTCGCTGCTGCGTTACTGAGCGAGGGAGTCACCTTGTGTATAACTTACCTAACGAGCCAGGTTTAGAGAGAACAGACTTGGTGTGCGACACGCGAGCGGTGTCGGAGTGCGAGCGGTAGAACTTAGCGGTCACGGCGGTCACCGCCCAGCCCGCCCATGTCGCTGCTGCGTTACTGAGCGAGGGAGTGGCTGTGTGTACGTCGGCCTCTGTACAAATTAAAAAAAGCAGAGTTAATTTTGTGTTTCCGTTACCTCTAATACTGGGTGAACTATAGGCAGAGAGCCTACAATGTCCTGCGTATACAATATAATAATGGTTTTAGAATGCGGTTGGACGCTTCTGCAGTGCTTCTCAAATATTCGCTGAAGCCCACGTTGATTACTTTAATGGCGTCATCAGAAAAAGAGTTGGGTCAATGTTACGTAGGTTGCGTGGAAGCACCAATGGCATCCTGAAAATATTAGTTGAAAAATTTGAAAATCCATTTGTTAGACACTGGGTGGACATGTCGACCCAGTGCCTAAAACCAGCATAGTATGCAAAATAAAATCTACATAAATGCGAACTGAATTTTTAAGTTTTTTGCTACTAGTACTATAGTCTTTTGGCCGAAATAAACTGTGAATAAATAAATTGTACAGAAATCTTAGATATTTTTTAATAGTAGTTTATGCAACGACCATATAAAAAGGGTTATTAAAACACGAGTGTGGGTTTATCAGACGAGGCATAGCCGAGTGTGATAATAGCATCACACGAGTGTTTTAATACCTAATTATATGCCGTTGCATACACTATTTTATCTTCACTCATGCAGTTGAAATAAAATAAGTGGAAAAATACTACACACTACTACTACAGTATTTGAATGACTGCGTAGCGCGCTCATCCATAGACAAAGATAAAAGCTGGCTCATTGATTTAAGTCAATGAGCTCGCGCCAAAAATTAAAAAGAAAAGGTGTGCCATAAAAATTAAAAAGTTATTTTATGATGCAGTTGTTTAAAAATCAAGGGAAAATGTTGAACTGTAATGGTTTTTTTTTTAAATTTTATCTATCCACGAAAAAAAAGTACGTGTTTATGCATTCGTTTTTGAAATCATATTTGGAACATTACGTTGTGAGTGTAGATAAAGCCTATTTATTTAAAGTATGTCATAGAATATGTTAGTTTTTATAATTATTAGCCTACTGCGTACTGCCCCACTGCTGGGGAAAGGCCTCCCTCCATTCCTTCGAATGCTCACGGTGTTGTGCCTCTTCCTTCCAATTCGTAAGGAAGACATCCAGGTCACCCCGCCATCTCCTTCGTGGTCTGCCGCGGCCTCGTCTCGCTGTTAGTTTACAGTAAGTTAAAAAGGGAACTTACCCATTCCTTCTTTCAAACTGGGGTCTTCAGATACCTTCTCTAATTTACCGAGGAAACCTTTTATAGTTCTAAAAGCTGCATCACGTACCTGTGAACAATAGTTGTTTATACTCTACTGCATAATATTTTGCACTGTACAGCTACAAATCAGTATTAAAATTATCTAAGCTTGGATTAATAAAAAAGTGCAATATATTATTTATTGCTTGAGTATACGATCTTTTTATGATTCATTTTAACTACCATTCAACCAGCTATGACATGGAATTTAATCAACTAAATTTACGTTTCTAACAATCTTTAAAAACCAAGAAACATTCAACTTACTTGCTTCTCCGGGTCATTAGTGAGGGGACATAACGCAGGTAGCACTCTATTGGCCACTTCTGCTAGTAAGAAGTATTGTTGCGTGGCCGCCAAGGCTAAGACTCCAGCTTGTCTGGCGGGCGGGAAGTTATCCCGGGTTGACCGTACAAACGCAGATACGAGCACCTTCTGTCGAATTTGAGGGTGCAAGTGCTGGGCTATCTTGCCGAGGCAGACTGTTGTGTTGGTCCTGGGAATGTTAAGAATGTTGGTTAGATTTTGAGAAGAGGTAGACAAATGGTCGGTATTTGCATGCGGGGCTGTATATAGGTCCCAAAAAATATTAAGGTTACATTATGTGTCATCATGTGGGTAGTTGGCCAGAGAAGGCGAAACATAGGGGCATTAAGTCAGCCTCTGTACATTTGTGTGCATAAAGTATTAAATAAATAAATAGAGTGGAAGGCCATGGAGGAGAGCCTTGCCCAGAAAGAGAAAAAGTTAAAAAAATAACTTTATTGGCCATGTCTCCAGGTTATTGCAATACTCCGTAAGTTTATAAAATATCGCGTGAAATTGTAAACTCATTTTTCTAAATAAGACATGGATATGTCACCGGAAAATTACAAACGCTATAAGATTGTAAAATATCGCGTGAAATTGTTTTTTCCTAATAAGACACGGCTAAATTGGAAATTATTATATATAATCGAGAAATTAAAATCTAATAAAGATTTATTACAATCTTACGGAGTCTCCAATTTTCCAGCGACATACATTCTAAACTATTGAATTTAGATGGGATTTATTGTATTTAAAATGATCTGTGCACAGTATATCGAGGGTTTATAATCCAATAAATATTTATTACAATCTTACGGATATTGTATTTTTTCGGTGATATCCACGGCTATGGATTGCTTACATTTTTTAATGTACATTTAAAAAAAAATCGTTTGGTCTAGGGATTCTTATTTCTTTATTTTCTGCAATTTTCCGGTGGCATATACGCCATACCACAATATAGGAACAATATTTGGTTGTATGCTACGGACTATAGAAATACAAATGAGATGAACAATGATCCACACTTACCTTATACCCCCCTGGTCATCTTTAGCCTGTAACCTAGCAAAGTGTTTCAGAACCTCCACATTCAGGTTGTTGTAGTTCAGCTTAGACGAGAGGTGCACTATCGACTTGACCGTCTGCTCTCTGATGACGGGGTTGGTATCCAGGAACCCATGCACCACTTGAGGGAATATTTGGTCATTCACCTGAAATTTTATGGAAGATAGGTAATGATAAGGTGGCATTATGAGGGTCTCTCTAATCGTGATAGCTCGACAGTTGAAAATTTTACAAATGTTGTATTTCTGTTACCACTTACGGCCGCTTTCTATAATATTATTATATAATACGGCCGAGTTTGTGTCCTTCACCACACAATCGTCACCTTTGATTGGTTACAGACAAGGATCGGGATCAAGATTGGGATTGAGATATATTATAGAAAGCGGCGTTTAACAACAAATACTAAAAACATAATAAAATAAATATTTAAGTGGTTTTTTATAGATAATGATATAGTTGTACCATTATCTATAAGAAACGGCAAAAAAATCATGGCCCTTCATGCGCGAGTGCGACTCGCACTTGGCCGGTTTTTTCTTGCCTGTATTGTTAGAGGATGTTGGTCTCTTTCAACTTTTACTTTACCTCCTAGAAAAATCAGAATATTATTAAAATCTGAAAATGAAAATGGCTCGGAGAACTACATAGCCTACTTTTTATACTGGATATTTTAATCAAATGCAATTTGCATTTGATTTCACTTCGTTTTGGTGTAGTTTTCATTGCGAGGGTAATATTTCTAAGTTTTTGAACAGTATCTCTTAGTTATAAAATAAGTAAGAAACCTCTTTGGTATAATTAGTATTAAAGATATATTTTGACACCCATTTATACTATCGAACATTATGCTTGTTGCGTAACAGTGAGGCGGAATTCCGTTCACATCCTTATTAGATATGGCGCGACAAACGAGTTTGTTTACCAAATTGGGACGATGAAACACTGCAAAACGAGAATCAATAACTGCTGCATACCATAATGCTGGAATGTGAATAACAGACTGAAAACGCTTTCTGGAAATCAGTAAGCTTATGATAAATCAAACCAGTGCAATAGTTTCCAGTTCTAGCTGGCTCAATTATTTAGTTCCTAGATACAAAAAGCAACAGGTTTGATTGATAGACTGGTGACCTATTTTTAGGCTGTGGAGACAGTTTTTAGGTCGTTGGCCCTGTTTTCAGCTGAAGTCAAGGTTCAGTTAGTAAATTAAATTACTTTCAAATGGAGGAGGCTATCAATTCAACAATTTTTTTTTTTTTTTGTTAGTATGCCACAGCAATATAGTCGCCAATATTAAGTGATTTAGTCGTTTTATATTTTGTTTAAAAGAAACTTTTAAAATACAATATTTTAAATAGTTAACTAACTGTATACACTTACAGGCATATTAATAAAACCTAGTAACCATTGCTTATTTTAAATAAGTACTGTTTAAGAGATTCTAAATTTAAATTCTCTTTGTACAATTTTGAATTCAGAATCTGCTAATCAGTATTTAAGCTAAGCAATGGCCAATGGTTGGGCTGTAAAAATAAAACTCCTAACAAACTAAACCAATAAGTAATTCCGATTTACGTACAGTGGAGTTCTGCAAATGCATAATGAATTGGTCCAGTTGTTGCAGTAGCCGCGATCGGGTCGTCCTGTCATTGGAGGCAAATAGTTTGATTACGCACGGCACTATTTGTTTCTGATAGTCGGCATCTTCTAGCAGTTTACCCAACTGAAATAAGAATAAATAAATAAATAAATAAATAAGGACAGTATGATTTTGAAATCGATAGGTTTTAGTTATTTTAAAAGACATTACACGGTGCTTATTTCTTGAACCAATTATTGTTTATTCAGCTGAGGCAATGTTTTCAAATATTTACATACACAACTATAATTTCATAAATTGTCTTAGAACACTTGCACTCTTTAATGAACTAATAAAAAAAACTGTTCCAAATTAATTCATCTAACAAGCCAAATGAACAAGTGGTCCAAATCTTTATTGATCAGTGTCCTACTTTAAAATGTCGTTAATAACACAGTAAACCTTTATTATTATTACCTTAAACATGGGCGCCAAAACGAATGAGCCAGCATCTCCATAATGGAATGCAGTCAATAGCTGCGGCAAGATCTTGTGAACACACACAGCCTCTGGGAAGCTGTCCAGGTAAGAACTGAGTGTGGAGAAGAACTTGCCCTTCTCCACTTTGTCCTTGATCTGTATCTCTTCAAGAAATAGCATAGTGTCGATCAGATCGTTTTTGAAATAGCCTCCTAATTTTCTACACCTGAAACAGTTAGTAAGTAGTAAAAGAATATTTAGGTCCCCTTCCAGTGTTAACTACATGGAATGGAATTTTATGGTCATCTGCCTGATAAGTTAACAGGATCTTGTACAAAGGTGGTGAATCAAATAGAGTTTTAAACACCATTGTACTCAATTCTCTTTTATTTCAGGTAAATACAGAAAAATCGAAAAGTGGAGGAGCTTGTGGCTAAATAATTACAGCCGTACGGGTCGAAATCCAGGTAACGCTTGCCGGGTTCAGTCTGTGGATGGGTGACTATCTTAAGATACCGAGTTTCCTCCGTGCCTTGGAGAGTATGTTAAGCCGTTGGTACTGGCTGTCATTTATAGATTTTTAGCAGTCGTTACGGATTATCAGAAGCCAGAAAATCTGACTCCAGTCTTGCCAAGAAGCACTGTGTAACCCAGTTAATGAGTTGTGAGGGTCCGGTAGGCAGCCACTCCACGTAAAATACTAGTATTCAACTGAATATGGTTTGACTGGAAGCCGACACAGATACAGAAAAATCCAAAGAGTAGCCAACCACTTAGCAGAGGAGAGGAAACCATAATTTTGATTTAGATTTTAAAACTGCTATTAATCTTAATGTAGCCTGACATAGCACAGCAATCCAGTGCCAAGTCTTCCTCCAAATTCTTTCAGGTATACTTCTGCTTACCTTGTAATAATATCAGCAGGGTTCGGCCTGGATGCAGGGTTGGCACTGACCAGCTCACAGTATAATGTGCATAGCTGCTTTGGTATGTTGTCAGTGGTTTTCAATGCTGGTTGGTTCTTTAAGGGCCCATCATATGCCTCCCATATTAGGCACCCTAAGCCCCACATGTCTGAAGAGCTGTTATAAAGAGGTATTTACAACATAAGTTTTATAATATTGGGTACTTGAGGTGGATTTCATTAGTCAGGAAGTTTTAGACAGTAGATAAGATTATAAAGCATCTATATTATTAACAAAATCAAATTGTAATCAAAACATGATTCCATAATCATATTTTGATTACAATTTGATTTTGTTAATAAATATTTAAGAACATAATCTTTTACTTTAGTACAAGACTAAGGCCCGTATTAATAAACGGCCCTCAAAACCGTACTCAAGTGCGTTATCATTTGATACGCCATTATGACGTCATCAGCATCTCAAGATTATTGCTAATTAATAGACACATAAATACAGTATCTCAGTAACCAAGATCAGCATCTCACCTAGTTGTACTTGATGGCTTGATCTCGTGAACGATGACGTCACATTGACCGAAGTTTTGAAAATATAGCATCAAAAAATATGAAATTTAAAAAAACATAAGGCTGTAGTGGAAAATAAGGACTCCGATGGTGCGTCGCTAAATAATGAATGAATGAATCGATAAAAATGAGACCTGGAAAATAATAAGTGCAGAATACACCGCTGGTCCGCACGCATCGACCCAGGTAAATAAATAATTACATTATTTTACTCTTATTATTTTTACATTAGTACTCTTTATTTTACTCTGTTGACCACAAACAAGCTGGTTATTTTAAAAAAAAAATCCATGTAAATCAAAAGGGTTTGAAGCATCCCATATATAATCTTTTGGTAATCGAAAACGTAAAGGCCACAAAATATCGTCCTAGTAGTCTATTTCATCGTAATAATTAATATTACTTAAAATATTTTCAAAGTCCATGTTTCGCGCCACGCTAATCACACCTCAAGTCACGGACTGTCTGAGTGTCTGCACTCACGATATAGCATCTCAAGAACCCGCGCTCGTCGTATACTAAAGAGTCGAGTTTCGTTTATTAATCAGTCCATCACTCGGTTGATGTTACTACATTTAGAACATAATATATTTTCTTCATAATATTTTATTTAATGATACTTTACAAGTCCATTTAGAATATTGTCTCTGATATTATGTTTGCAAATCAACTTATGTTCATTAGCAAGTTGATTGAAAATAAAATAAGCCAAATACTAACCACTTGGTCACTGTTTTCAACTTCACAGGATCCTTCTTCTCGGGAGGATCATATATTTCAAGTGCTGGCAATATTTTTATAGGTATAGGGTTGGCTGTGTCTGTTCCCTGGGCTGTGAGAAACTCAAAGCCACCGAGTTTCCATTCTCCCGCTAAAGTCACAAACACAGAGTACAGGCACACATTATTGTGCTTCATATTGCCATCATTATTTAAAAATGATAATGCTCTCTGTAACATAAAGAATGCTTGATTATAATTGTTGGTTTAATGATTCATGTCTGGGTCCAATCATAGCCAGGTATTCATTTTATAGCATTGCTTTTTATGAGTGTTGCTTTTTTAATGATGATGCAATCATATAAAAAACTCAACTTTTAATGATTTGTTAAGAATTGTAGAATGGTTACTTACAGTGATTTGGAATATGCCCCACGAAAGAAATAACTCCTTCTGTGAACCTTCAAGTTTTGTTTCCTCTAAGTGCGTGGCTAGAGGCTCTATATACTCAGTAGCTATATATAAAAATTTCTCAGTTTCACAGCTATCTAAATAATGTAAAAGGCTAGGGTGTCTCATAGTCTTAAGTTTCTTTAGGGAGGCCTTAGCTATGTCAAACAGAGTTTCAGAATGCTTCTGAACATCAAATAAAAATATTGATACTTCATCTTGCGTGCCTCTCTTCTTGCCCTTGTGTAGTGTCCACACGCTTCTATCTTCTAATCCAGGCACAGGATCTCCTATTTCGTAGGGAAAGTCTTTCGTGGGATCCCGAGAGAAAAACGACCACATTTTGAACTATTAATAATTATTTTTCACGACTTATACACATATCTTTCCGTACAATCCACTAGTATATGTGTGCTAAACACCATAATCTTTAAAATTATACAATTACTGATGTGGATACTATAATTACGTGTTAATTTACAAAATAAAAATATAAATTATTTTCTATTCACTATTCACAAAGTGGTGACAAATGCAAATCTGACAAGTGACAACACACGATTTACAGATTCTAAAAGTTATGGGAATCGTTCGTGAATTGTCATCACAACAGTTAATAAAATTAGCAAATATGAAAGACTCTAAAAAAAGTAGGTAACTAGGCATTCAGGTGAAAAGATTCATCTGCATGATGATTTTTCATTTTTTTTTTAATGAGGACGGATTCCAATCGGAATTTCATGGAGCGATTTCCTGAATGGAACATCACTATCTCTGCTGTCAATGTCAGCTGTACTGTTTGGCGTTTCAGGGTACAAATCTTTAACAGTTTTAGCATCATTGATGTCAAATGCATCGTCGCTCTTCTCTCTCTTGTCAAAACTCAAAATCAGTGTGCATTTAGAGGCAGAATATAATAAGTTTTCTGCTCGATTATGAAATTTTAAACAAGGATAGAGAATAAAAATAACGAAAATAGAGTTCCAGAAGAGTTGTGATTTCAATAATCACCATGTCTAAGTCAGTTGCACGGTTAAAATCTATGAAGAAAGTTGCAGACAAAATTGACCATTCTTCTAAATTACGAACCAATATCCCTGCTGGTATGGCTGCAGCAGGCCCTCCTTTGGGTCCTATGCTGGGTCAAGTACGTATTTCTTCTACAAAAAAGTGAATTCGATAAGTTATTGAATGTTGTAATCATAACCTATATTTTTATTTACTTCAGCGTAATATCAATATAGCAGCGTTTTGCAAGGACTTCAATGAGCGCACGGCCAACATAAAGCCTGGTATACCTTTGCCGACGAGAGTGAAAGTAAATTCCGATCGTTCCTATCAACTTGTTATTCACCAACCTCCAGCTTCATATTTCTTAAAGCAAGCTGCTGGTATCAGTAGGGGTGCCATGGAACCTGGTAAGTTGTCTTTAGTCTAATCTTATCGTAATAATTGTCCTATAAGGACATGACACTCAGATTTCATCTTTGCCTAATCTCTTCCGCTTTTGAGTAAAAAGTGATGTCTTACCGCACTTTTCAAAAGGAATACATAGGTCGCTTTTTTTAATACTAAATATTGTTGTGTTCTATTTAATTATTTTTTTTAGTCAGGGAAGTAAGTGGAAAAATAACATACAAGCATCTGTATGAAATAGCAAAAATAAAGTCTCAGGACCCTCCCCTTGAGTGGAAGTCCTTGGAAGAGATCTGCGTCATGTTGATAGCCACAGCCAGAACTTGTGGAATAGAGATAGTCAAAGATTTGGACCCAAAGGTTAGAAACCTTTAATATAACCTAACAATGTTCTTAGAAATACCTCTTTTTTTAAATTTTATGTTGATTCCCATGATTCACAACTAATGATTAAAAAAAATTGCTAAGTTGACAAAAAAAAATTTGAGGCAGTAGCATAAACTTATCTGCTAATAAGTATATCTTAATATCTTCATGATAACCCGAGTTCGAAATAGGTAGAGTATATTTACCTAAAGTTCGAAGAAGTAAGTTACATGGAGTTGATAATACCTCCTCTAAAATCTTGGAATCATAAACATTTTATTTTGAAGTAAATGAACAAAAATAAACCCTAAAACAATAGAGCCTAGATTTTAACTATGTCTGAATAATCTTGTTTTTGAAGCGTGTTTTTCAATATTTAATTAGAATCTTAACTGTTTTCAGGAATATGGCGAGTTCCTTGAAGAAAGGAAAAGGATTGTGGAAGATCAAAAGAAGATGTTAAAAGAGAAACGAGAAGCCAAGATGTTAAGAACTGCTTAATTTTATATTATTAATACTTATAATAGGTAGTGAATGTTACTAGGGACTAGTTTGAGATATAAGAAATCAGTTTTAATAACAGTGTTTTATTGAAATGAAACAAAGTTATATACCCAAAAATTCTTTATTTATTAACCATCTAAGTGATCATGTCTTTGTGTAGTTTACCTAACTTTTTAGGATATAGGGATAATTTGTAGATGCAAACTGTTAAAGCATATTGTCAAGTTCATAATTTCTACTAACTAAAATAACCTTATGAAAAGGTATTATGTAATCAAAACATGGCACAGATAGGCATTAAAAATGATGAAGCAAAGATGGAGCTAGCTACCAAAGGTAGTTTGTCTTAGGACTAAATTATTTACTAAGTTAGAGATTTACAAAGGAACAACTAGAAAAATATGTACAGAGCATTTGTACATATCAGTCTACATACGTAAGCTATCTCTAAACGATAATGTACAGTAATAGATATACCCACAACACCTAGAACCATATCACTTTGTGAGCACCCATGTGACATAACTCCCATCTAATCATTTAATTTTCGATAATTGTAATCAGTAACCACAAATCGAGCAAGACATCTTACAAGGAACATTTACAACTATCAGTATCACATATAAGACAGTCTCATAAGAAGTTTCCTTAGAGTACAACCAAAAAACTTAAAAAATAATATTTGAAATCTCTTTATAAAAATATGCATTAAATATGCTTCTTTAAATCCTTAAAAGTAATCAGGCGTTTATATTCTTACCTACAAGACAGAAAAATAAATATTTTAACACTGTAACATAATACTTGGACATTAGTATAAGACGGATTATGCGAGCATTGAATGGTAACTTGTGCATAAGGTAAATTCGTGTTAGCATCCCTATGCTATATAAATATGAGTGTCGTAACTAAAACCTATACATTTGTACTGTAAACAAAATTTTGTACTTTTTTTTGAATACTGTTTGCAGATCAATATTAGTGCGTGTACCAAAAAGTCATTGCCAAAGGTATAGAATATTACAGCCATCGAAAAGTAAAGTTATCAGCAAGGTATTTTAGATGTGTGCTCGGAGCGCTTTAGTTTGGGTGAGTTGGGTAACACCTCTGGCAACTCTGTGACCTTGTCGATCGTGAAGTCGGGTAGATCGGAAGCCTCCATGTCCTTTTGCAGCGGAATCCATACCGTGCCGCCTAGTTCTGCTTCTTTCCCTCCCTGAAGCGGAAAAAAAATATAGTTTAAATTTCAAATAGCATATCATACCATCGTCCTGATTTACAGCGATCATCGCGTGAATGCGTGCATCATTTGTTTGGAAATGCCGAATGCGTCGGTTCGCCGACAGAGGGCGCCTCCTGATTTTGCCTAAGACCTTGGTATGTGTTTGTTTCTGAGGGCCGGGATTATTTGGTAAGAACAAAAATGTGTTTAAAGAAAACCAGCTTCAACCAATCTTTCATCACTTTTCTGTGCAAATCGTGGAAGTCAGAAGTCTAAACAATTTTATGATTGTTGGCGTGAACTCAACAACGTAAAATCGACGTTCTCGTGTTGCTGCTAAGAAAGGCATGTTGCTATCGCCCACGCGGTCCAAGGACGTTGGTATGGAAACGACCTTGTTTGCAATAAGTTTCGTGTAATTTTCATGCCTTGAGCAAGTTCGTAAACAACTTTATTTTCTTATATAGAATTTGCGTATGTTTTATCGTAAAATACCTACGATGGTACGGATACGGATGAAGTTCCTTGGTACCATGTAGTTCAAATTTTAAGCTCACTCATTTATTTTGCCCAGTTCAAATTAATAGGACGATTACCCACCTTGATATCAGTCTCCAGCTTGTCTCCAACCATGATGCACATGCGAGGCTTGACGTTGAGCATCTTGCAGGCCTCCAGGAAGATTTCCTGGTCAGGCTTCTCCCACGGCAGGTCGCCGGACACCAGCAAGCAGTCGAAGTACTTGCGGAGGCCCAGCCGTTCAATCTTCTGCCACTGGGCGCGAGACGGCCCGTTCGTGATCAGACCGAGTAAGTAATCCTCCCTGTCCACATTTATTCACCAGCCTTTTGTTATTTCTAGCTGCCTCTTATGCTGAAACTCAGCACAGGATACAACAAAGCCAAATGGTCTTGCATACTGCAATTGTTCCAGCAATTAAGGAACTAAAATTATCGTTACGATGTCTCTAGCCGCACCAACGAGGTTACGACGCTCGTGTCTCAACCAAATGAATCGCTTTGTTTCGAACATGGAAGCTAAATATTGCAGTCTAGCAAGAGAATTTAAGATAACACACACATCATAGAAATTGGCACATTACTTCAAGTGCAATTCATACTATTAATATAAATTCCACAGGAAATAAGAAAACTTAGGAACTAGGGATATGCTATGTTGAGAGAAGTATGCATAAATTAATATTTGTTTTTTTTTTCTGTAATTTATTAAGTTATCTCAAAATAGCACATTTATTTAGGTTTAAGAAGACAATGGAGATACTTTAAACAGCTTTGAATCAATGTTGTTACTATTTCGAGGTATTCAAAAGGTTATTTTGCATTTCTTGTAAATTCCAAAACTATCTCCATTGTTTAACTGAATTTTCTGAGGTAATGTATTACCTTCGCCGTGATGTACTCCCTCATATATTTTACAAATACAATTCAAACCTAAGTGTTGCGCACGCGGCGCCCCGAGTTAACTCACTCGTTGGGCAACAACTGAACTGTAGAAAAACAAGTCATTTATTAGCAACATGCGCTCAAAGCCAGCCCAACACACTTGCGAAGGCATCTGTGAGATATCAATCATTACTTTGTGTGCAAAGTACCGTATATCTATGTCTCGTGATTTCTAATTTTACTTAAAACACCACTGCTTTTGGGCTATTACTGTTTACAAGTGACAAGTTATGCCTCCACAATGTTTTGGTCCCGACTTTGTTATGATATTGACAAATCAGTATTGCGCTGATTATTCATAGTCTTATGTGGCATGCACGATCCAATGATAGTTACTGTAAATATCTAAAAATACTCGTAATTCTAGTGATATGCGAAGTGGGCAGGACGTGAGCGATGGTAAACATGAAACGCTTCTGAAAAATGACCAAAACAATTTAGTACCACATAACACCATGCACAATTTAAGTGATAGCAGGTGATATTGTTCTGAGATCAATCGATATTTCATTAAAAATATAGAAATAAAAATAAAAATAAATTAATTTCAAAGCTCAACTGCCATACCTGTAATACCAACAGTTAGTGGTCGTGAAATTATTTCCTTAATACAGTTAAACTTTACTTCTCTCAATCTTAGAACAACGTATATTTCCGCTTTAATTTGCAGTCATTTCTTCGTTTTATATTGACATAGACTTGGCGAGAGAAGTCAGTATAAAATAGCAAAGAAATTTCTAGTTATTAAAATTATTTACAAATAATAAATAACATAAAATTACATCATGGAGAAATATTAGTTAGTAGGATGATGTCCCATAGGGTCAATATTTCTTCATAACATGTAACTAATGTACTGAAATGTAACCAACGTACCGCAGTGTCTCCAACAGGTGTATTACTTCGTGTGTTAGAGCCAAACACTGAAACCTTAATTTTACCCATTCGGTTGATATATTTTCTGTAACAGAAGGAATATTGCTTTGTTTTAATAGCTGCCTATCTATCTATGCTCATCGCTAATCTCTGAAACTGCCAGTCGGATTTGGAAAATTATTTTTGTATATGATAGCCACATTCATGAGGAAGGCTATAGGCTATACGGAAATGGGACAGTTTTATGATATACAGGGTGATTTTTTTAGCGGGCGTGGATGACCAAGTACCTACGAGATTAAAAACTAAAACTGCGTCATTGGAAAACGAAAAATGAATCAGTTTACTGAAACTCAACATTTTCCTTAAGTATGCCGTAATTCTGGCTAGGAATATTGATGTTTGAAAAACCCAATGATGCAGTTTTTAGCTTTCGTCAAAATAGGGCCTGTATTTTTTTTTTTTAGTAAGTGTCGCTATTCCTTTATGTTTTAGATTTGGCCCATCCGCGCCTGCTTGAAAAATAAAATTCGCCCTGTAGAAAGAAAAATAGAAAATAAATTGGTGGTGATATATATGAATAGCGTGTAGGTAAGTACCTACGTGTACGTAAGTACGTGTACCTAATGGCGCATCGCACAGGATATCCAACTATAGGACTAGGAGAATCATCGCTGTAAATGTGTTCACCTATCTAAACTTACTTCACGCACACACGTGCGACCTGCCATGAAATGTTTATAAATTGTGTACAAATGGTTAAAAAACTCCTTGGCACACGCCCGACCGTCGAATCCGACCTAATATCATATCGTATTGCTGTCTGATGCTCCACCGTTTATGACACAAAACTGTCAACTATTTTTGAGTCCCTACTTGTTACAGTTCAGCAAAATAATAAAATTGTAGGTACTAAATACTCTTAGTTTTTTTTTAATTTTTGTGCTCCCAATCGTCACGTCATTCCCATTCATTGAACGGCGTCTTTTTACAATTATTTATAGCTGTGGCTACTGTTCGTTTATAAATCTCTTGTACGCCCACGCTTAGCAACGAAATGGTAACATTTTACATAGAAGATGAAAATATATCATCACGCAATACGTGTGTTGGTGTTTACATTAAGAGGTTGAGGTGTAGTCAGTTGTGCTTAGTCATTGAAAGTACTTGTAGGTTTGTACTTTCGTTCGGACGTAGCAGACGTAGAAGTGCATTCACATTCTAGGCTCGCTGCCAAGTCTAACTGTAAGAAACTATTTCGTCGAGTATACGGACATGTTGATAATAGACGGCGCACTCTCTTTGTCACCGTTTGGCACATTTAGCGTGATGTAGACGTTAAACAATGTAAATGTAGGTGTATGGTACTCTATAGGTGCTTCATTAAATTATTGGAAACTGATTCTGATACGTCAAGGGAGATAGTGTATTAATAAGTTCGTCTTGTGTACCAACCAACATTGTAGGTAGAGGCGCCTCCTACTCAAAGCATAACTAAATAAATATGTCTTGTTTCATGTTCAAACTATTAAAGAAGATGTCTCAGTAAAAGGAGTGGCACCTTGAGTTGCATTTTGTGTCTAATTTCTGTAAATTCACAAAATGAGCATTAAGTCTGAAAACGTACCTAATTAATGTGAAGTTACCTTGAGTTCTACTGACACTAAAAGGGTATAGAGCGTGACGATGCACATTACTTCATTTGCACATAAACAAGTGCAATTATTTTGACAAATTCTGTAATATGGATTTTACTTGTGCCAAACGACATAATGTACCTTCTTAACATGTACCTAGGTTTTGAGTGATATATTTGAGCTGGAATACCTAATTTCAGATTTCAAGGTGATTTTGTGTTAAGCATATGGATGATAAATAACTGCGCCCACGGCTCTTCGCGGTAATGTTATTAATTCTTTATTGTACACCATAGCAACTTATACAATGTGTCTGGTTTCGGACTGTGCAAACTGAAAGGGGTGGTAGTTTGCTTTATTTTATCGATAAAGTTATTATAAAAACACCTTAAGGAACTACTTTTTTATCTACTCGTGTAACAGGTAGTAAGTTTACCTAAATAATGGTGCCAAAACTCATTTCTATGACAATTATTTTAAGGGATATGGTTGGTAGAACAAAGGCAGGTAGTGAATTCATAAAGATTTGGTTTTTCTGTAGATGTTTACAGTGATGAAATACAAAAATTTACAATAGTTGTTCAAAATGCCCACCATTTTGATGGCATGCCTTAATTTCTGCTGCAGCTACGTGAATACGCTCCAGCAGCTCTTCCCTGGTGTTGACTGGCTCAAAATAAACTTTTTGTTTCATCCAACCCCAAAGATAAAAGTCCAGTGGCGTTAAGTCTGGTGAACGTGGTGGCCAGGCTACGAGACCGCCGCGACCAATCCACTGTGGATAATGTTCATCTAGGCGAGCCCTAACTGCTCGAGCAAAGCCATATGCGTCGCCGATATGATAGTGGCAAGTGTGTCGTCTCGATAACTGGGATAAACGGGCTGATGTAAAATAAAATGAGTAAAGTTTATTTGCCGAATACTTCTTTTGTTGTCGTGTCATATCCCGAAATGTGTATTTTGTCCCTTTCTCACTTCAAAAATCCATTATAAACCATTTTTGTACCTGCTCCCCGATGGAATGCGGCTTTGTTTGTCATAGAATTAAGTTTTTGTTACCATTATTCAGGTAAAACTTACCATCTGTTACACGAGTGTATAAAAAAAGTCGTTCCCTGGGGCATATTTTGCAATAAACTTGAAAAACTAAACAAAACATGTTCATTTTGACATAAAATTTATCTTTTAGCATTTATTTCAATATGATACAGCATTTTTTTTTGAGTTAGGTATTAACAATTTTGTTAATACTCTTCAGTTATTAAAAGTTTTTATTTTTTATGGTAATTGGACTTTTAATACCAAAGTTACAGTGCTTTTAATATGCACTCCTAAAAAAGTCGACTAAAACACAAAAATGGCTGCCGTTTAGCGGGGTTGGGTTTAGATCCCACATGTAGAATAATTTTATCGATAAAATAAAGCAAACTATCACCCTTTTCAGTTTGTACAGTACGAAACCAGGCACATTGCATATTTTACAGTGAAGAAAAGTTTATGTACAAAGGCGAGCTTAACTCAAAGTTGAGTTTTCTCCTAGCAAACCTTACCCTTACCTTATAAGTTTTGGATACAAACCTAGGTATACTCAACCAAGATCAATGGTAGTCGCTCTGAATGCAAAGAACTAACCCAATAACACTATCCCGGGATTTGAACCCAGTTTGTCAGGCTTAAATTAGCAGCAGCAACGAAGCTACTCTCGCGCTCTCTTCTTCAACTTGTATCCACCCAAAGCTGACCGTAGGTCTCCTCCGTTGCATTCCACTTAACTTGGCCCTGCGCCTCCTGCAAGTAGTCCACTTTTTTTCTAGACGTTTTTGTGTCCCACTGCTGGACAAATCGTCCCCTTTCCTTCCTTACCTCTGGCCAGTTTGGCCTGCAAACGTGATCAGATCGTCACACAACCCTCGCCGCGTTCGACCTCGAAGGCGACGTCCTCCCTCAGGCGTCCAGTGACTGTGATCTTCAGTCCATCTGGGTGCATCCATGCAGCCAAGTCTTTAGTAGACTTTCCAATAGATAAATACATGTAAAATGAATACTAACTGGCGATATGTCTATAGTTCTTTGGCAGGCAGTTGCGCCACAGGTGAGCTGGCCACTCATCCAGGGCGTACGTGTCATCATCGGGGCGGGCTCGGAAGGCGCGGAGGAAGTTCGTTCCGCTCTCCACGGCGGCTTCCTGAGTCAGCCCATATTGTTGCTGCAGAATCTCTATAATCTGGACAATTTAAACGAGGGGTTAGAACAGAATTCAAAAGATTAATTACTAAAACTAGAGGTAATTTCCGTGGAATGGTAATTAATAACAACTCTTTGTAAGCCAATTTATCACTAATCCTTTGGTTTCGTTACTTTAGCCTGCTGTTCCATCCTCATTATGTGTAACCTTGAGGATTGAGAGGAGACACATGGTTGCAGTAAATTCACTGTATGGCTGCGGGGCTGCTATGAACATCGTCACAGCAGGGCTGGTCCTGCAACAGACTGACTGAAGGAGACCATACTTGGTCCGATATCGGACACCTATATTGATTTATATCGTTCTAGTTTTGAGCACGAAAAAAACTCACGAAGCATTTTGTTATTAATGATTCTTCTGCACTTGGCTTGCTCTGGTGTTCTGGAGTGTTATGTTTAGAGATTTTCCGGCCTGGAAACTTCTCCTTGAATAAAAATAAACAGATGTTGCAAGGAATCTGACAGTAAAGGTGACCTGTCTGCAGATCCGACATAGATCAACGCCCATTATAGCATGTTCTTGGGCAGGAAATAAACACGTTATAAACAAGGTTTCATCTAAAATATTAATGTTGTTATTTTGTCTCCAACAATGTAGCGTTTGACCTCATTCCAGAAAAAACTTCAGTGGTTCCACTCTGTTCTCAAGGTACGGTATTATGAGAAAAATAAACCTACCAAGCTAAAGCAGAATTGTGGCGTAACTATAGAGTTACGCCACAATTCTGCTGAAATGTGCACGTCTTGCATAGGCAAGACGTGCACATACAACTACCTACATATCTTGTAGTTATTAAGTTGCGACACAATTAGTGTGAACGATCGAACAATCTATCAAAAGACGCTGCGTTAATTATCTGGGCAATTAATTAACACCTACTATGACGGTAACTATTAAAATATGACGAAAAGTATAAAAAAGTGGGTAAGCGCAATTTTACTTGTTTCTATTACAGATTTTACCAGACCGGCAACATCCCATTTCCTGTAATTCAACTGAAAGTCTCCACATGTTGCATGACATTTGTATCTGAGGAAGTGTCTGCTCCAGGAATAGCTCGGGTCAACGTTCCTAGCGCAGCGTGGTTCACTCACCTGCCGTTTGGCAGTTGGCACAGTGCGCGTGAAAACTGATACCGCGCAGTTTAATGAGTTACAATCACCCTGTGTCATCTCATGATGCTATCTACCACATCATCATCATCAAGTATTAAGTGCGCTGTTCAAAAGAAATGTGTTCTCTCATTTTGAGTGCAGCTGTGTCTGCGTAATTTAGTTTTAACCTTTGTTTAGAACCATGGAATGTTGTGTTGAGGACTAATGAGGACATGCCTTTGTGTACTTTATACAAGATTAAATAAAAAAGAGACTTCAGTTCACATTAAAAACTTTATTGAGTACCAAACAATCTTATTGTTATCCAAAAAACAGAAGTACTGAGTAGCCAGTCAAATTATTTAGATACAGACATGAAACTTGTTATGAAAAAGTATGTACAGTAAGTTCTTAAAAGAATCCTACAGTAATTATAAAATCAATTTAAGTACTTTGTTGTAAAATGTATTATATTGTAATGTACCTATGTGTGTTTTAGGTAAGTATATAAAACAAGCAGGTATTTTGCCTACTTATTAATTAAAACAATAATTTAATCACCAAACAATTTCTTGCCTAATTCCATTAATCTGTGGTTCCTGCACATCTTGAGTGCACCAGCTTTCTTCAAGACTGGGATAACAGTTTCATTGGAATCTACTAGCCTACAGAGGAAGTCCTCAAATGCTGACTTCACATTGGGTGGGAGAGTACCAACTTTGACTTTAGTCAGCATTTCAGCAATGCCCTGAGCCCAACCACTCTCAATGGCAAACTCAGATATCCATGGCACCATTTCTAAAACTCCACTCATGGTTTGCATGCCCAAGAACCACAAGTCAGCTATTTCATTCCAGTGTTCCTTGTAACTCATTGACACAACTAGTGCAGTGGGGTCGTTTGACTCATCAATGTTGTAAGCGTCCCACAGGAATCTAATTGTTGACTGGATATATCTGCATATAGAGAAGTCATTCTTCTTCACTTTACTAGCTTGTTGTTTTAGTAAGAGTAAGCCCAGCACAGCCAGATGCCCATGCAGAACTAAGTTTTCAGGTATGTCTTTCAGTTCCGGTAAGTCATTAAAGATGAACTTGAGTAGTGTGTTGAACAACATGCTAGTCTCAACTACTTTAGGGGCCAGCACTGTGAGGTTCATGAAAATATTGCAAAGGCTGACCATGGCTGCTCTGGAATCTTTCATATCTTCTAATGTTTGAGGGTCTAGTTCACGGGCAGGCTGACTGAGAGCTTTAAGCCTTTCTGCTTTAGGTACAGGTGGTTTCTTGTAATGTACAATTGACCAGTGGAAACACATAGCTTCATACAAAATATCTTCTTGTTTAAGGTTTAATACTATGGCTCTGGCTTTGTCTTCAACTACCAAATGGCAGAGAGCTGGCAACATTAAGCGGAGTAGATCAATCTGTCCCATCAGATTGACGTCCGTATCCATGGCTTCACCTTCAGACTTGTTCTTTTCAGCCATCTTCCTGGCTCTGTGTGCGTGGAAAGAGTCATTGGCAAGCGAGAACATAAATGGCAGCAAGGTGTAAATTTGTTCCCTCATAGCTGTTGTTTCTTGAGCAATCCAAGCAACCAATACTCGGACCATAGCACAAACATAAACCTTTTCAGCATCAGGTAGTTTGTCTCTGTTTTTGTCGTTGAACACTTTAGTCAACATTGACACTATGGCATTGAAGGCACCTTTAAGACCCGTGTAAACAGATTGCTTCTCTTTCTGTTCCAAGTCCAGTTGATCTGTGGCCATGTAATTAATAGATAATTCTAGCACAATAAAGCATGCTGTTACTAATTCAGCATTGGCATAAGCTTGTTTGAAACTCCTGTCCTCCAGTTGCATTCTTACTTCTATGGCACAAAGTTGTTGCAGCAGCAGGAAAAACTTCTTTGGATTTTCCTCATCACTTAATGTCCACTCAATGCCGAGAAGATCAACAATGTTGGCGGCAAGTTTAAGAGAGGGATCTCTTTGGTTCTTACCAATTTTGCTGGTGAGGATGTCATGAAGAGCTTTGTAGATACTCTGGGGCCATGTTTCTTCTGAGGAGGTAGGTACAACAGTGCATTTGTTGCAACTGTAGAGAAGTGCACTCAAGATGGTAGCTAATTCAAACTTTCTCTCCGATTGGTCGGTGGCAAAATCTAATGCAATCTTATTTACCAAAGCATGGAAAGGTTTTGGATCATCACCCCAGGCGGTGGGTCCATACCTGCTTGTTAGCTTCACAAGAATGTTAAGGGCTTCATCTGTTTGGAAACTTTGATTGGAGTAAATTTCTGACATTTTAGTGATGGCACCAACCTCAATAAGGGCCTTCTGACCGGCCTCATGTTCAGCAATGCATTGCAGGCATGTGTATGCTTCACTGACAATGATGAGGTCATCATCATAGTCTTCACTTTCAGATTTTTGCACTATTTCGAGGAACACAGGTATGTTGGCAAGCATTTCAGGATGAGTTGCAAGTTCAGGATCATTGCAGAAGGTGGTAAGCACTGAGAGAGCCACTGATTTGTACACAGACGGCGGGCAATCATCCTGCACAGAGTTGCTTGTTAGAAGCTTCTTCAGGAACTTGAATCCGATGGCTTCGAAGAGTGCTTTCTTGGCTTGCGATTGGCAGTCCTTACTCTTCACGAGTTTAGTCACCATGAAAAGCGCCGCGAACTTCTCCGTGTCGCTTTTGGCGGCTTTTAGTATGAGTACACATTTCTTTATCGGTTCCGATATCTCGCCCATGATTACGAAACACACGACGCGATCACAAAGCGCAGTAGCGAGCGCTCCACTGAGCTAGCGCTGGCTCCGCAGTTGAATCGCTCCGACAGCGGCTCGATCTACATCACGTTTATAATTAGCGTGAGTTCTCTTCCAAAATATCTAAATCTGGACGTCGAGCTCGCGTTCTCCAACTATGAAACACTATTTTTAAACACACGCTGGAACGTGAACGCTAAACACGCACGCGGGGTGCAGCAAGCAAAACCAGCGGCACCTACCAAAACCAACCAACGACGTAAAAACTTGCGATTGCGAGATAGGCACCACGATGACAGCGCGCGCACTTCGTTCCGAACTAATCCATGACCGTGGCAATGTCACAACAATATTTTTAGTAAAAATACATACCTTATTGCAGGCTCGTGTGTCCCCCTTCCTTGTTTGTATTAGCGTATTGTCTAGATCAAAAAATATAGCTGCAACATCACTATTTTCACTATAATACGAATTATTAGCCATATTCACGGATGAATGTAACGCAAGGAAAAAAACAGCTGCTTTGTGATGGATGAATGACGTCAGATTGACGATTTCCAACGTCAGACAGAACTCAGAACGTAACTGCGTTTCGTTTCGTCGACTTCAATATTTTTATTCACTTACTCTTATGACATTCAGCAAAGAGTTTTCTTCTATCTCTGTCTACAAAACTTTATAGGTTAGCATGTTAGCGCCATCTATTTTTCTTTATTTAAACCAATAACGTTGGAGGTGACATAGGTGGTATCTTGTTACTTTAGTTTAGTATGTTGCGATAAGTACAGCGTTATTAATAATATCAACAGTGGCTAGATGGCACTTAATGCGCAGCGGTATTTAGCGACACGGACAATCATACACACTGCGTTTAAAAATAGGTACAAGAAATTTATAAAACCGGCTAAGTGCGTGTCAGGCGGGCCACGCACATTGTAGGTTTTCGTAGTTACCCGTCCCGTAGGTAAGCCATAACAAAAAAATAGCAAATTATACCATGACATTACTTTACAAAAGCGAATGAAAGGCGATGCGCCACCGGTACATGGTGGACATCCCACCCACACGCACAAAACGTTTTGAGAACACATTCATTGTGCGTACAGCTAAGGACTGGAATTCCCTGCCAGAGTCTGTGTTTCCTGATAGCTACAACCTGGGAGTATTTAAAGCAAGAGTGAATAGGTTACTTATTCTAGGCAAGCGTGCTCCATCTTCGACTACATCATCGCTTACCATCAGGTGAGATAGCGGTCAAGCGCGTGCCTATCTATGTAGTCATTTTAAGGTGCAGCGCAGACGACAGACTATCCGTGACGCATTTTTTAGTCTGTGAAAATAAAACCTAAGCAATTATATGTAGTAACGCATAACTACGACGCACAAACAATCCGTGTCATTCTGGCTGCCGCTCCGCGACGCACAAAAAGTGCGCGAAAAAAAAGAACGTTTTCTTCAACGCGCGCTAACGCAGACGGTGCACTTTTATTATCTATGCAATCTGCACTCGGTTAGTGGGGGACGTAACGTACCTACGCGGTGTATAATACCATGGCCGGCCAGTATACTGGCCATGGTATTATACATCGCGTAGGTACGTTACATCTGTGCCACGGCGCTAGAGATCGATGTATCGAGTATCGATGTTAAACAAGAAATACAAAACATACCAGCAATTAATTATACTTTTAAGGCAGTTCAGAATCTCTCCGAAAGTATATTCTCTATTTCTTCTCCTTTTCTGTACTTCGAGTATAAAATAATACATCGCAATCTCTGCATTTCCCTAGCATCTGCGTAAAATCCGCGACGGACTTTTTGCATGCCATGCAGACATTTTGTGCACCACAGACTCAATCGCACAAAAAAGTATGTTGTCTGCGCTGTACCTTAATGGGGTTACATTTTATTAGTTAGTCGACTATTACTCGTTAGCTTGTAAAGCCTACTTAGCTGTGATAGTTTTCCTTTTAAATTCGTTAAGTTTATGTATACCTATGCTAAATGCTACTACCATGATTTTTTTCACGTTTCCAAAAACAACCGTTTAGCTGACAGAGGGGGGGTACTTGACTGTAACAAAAATTTGAACTTTAAAGCTTAATATTTCGCAAACGGATCCTTGGTTGGAAAAATGGTTTCTGCACACCCACCATATTTTAAATGACCTATCCAACGACACCCCACACCATGAGTCGACAACAAAATCATCATTATCCACTTTACGTGTTGGGAGGTAGGTACACGTAAAGTGGACGTAAAAAAAATTGTTAGTGTAGGTACACTAACTTTTTTTATTTCAATATTTTAGCTTACCTATTACATTGTCGGCGTAATTAATATGGTTGGTACCCATACCAAATTCCAACTTTCTAGTGTTGAGGTTGAACTAGTCGCGGGCTCAAACTCACTGGTTAGCGTGGCCAAAAAAAAGCACGCTGTCTCACCGGGCATCGTGCCCGACAGAGACAGTATCAGTGATGAGCAGTTAGACACTAGTTTACACGCACAATGTACGCACCAAACACCGTTCCGAACGGAACGAAAAACATTAGAGTTGCAGTGGTTTTTATTTAAAACCACTGCACTCTTCTTTCATTGAGGTTTGTCGGCACCGACTTTGTTTTTGAGATTTTAAACTTCTTTTATTACTTATTTACGCTCAAAGTTGTGTTAAAATAAGCAAGAAAACTAATCTTGGTTGGCTTATAACTTTTTAATGGCTTTTTATTTTACTATTCTGTTTCCATACAGACAAAATTAATAATGAGATAAAACGATATCACGCTTAACTTTGAATGTGTAATACCCCCCCGAAATTTGTATGGAGGAAATATCGACTAGTGCAACCTTAAGCCATTTTGGCAAAGTTGTGTTTACAGCGGCCTACCCAGGTCTACAACGACCGTAGCCGATTGAGTGTGGTTATTCTATTTATATTAAACATCACCTGGAGGTGGTGTGTAAAGTTCTTCCAACAGCTTGTTTCTGGTAGCTCTTAAGTCTAGCCGGGGGTGCCGCCGGTGTGTTTGTAATGGAATTGCCGAGATTCGGATTCTTGGTCTCTTTTTTCCGGAAAAATCCTAATAGGTACATAGGTGCCAGCTAGATTATAATTCAGGAAGCTGCAAGCTTCAAAGTCACATTTTCCCAGGACAGAAGCGAGCGAAACGCGGCTCGCACAGATTGCAGTTGCAACGGTTGCACACAACGTACACTTGGTTCCGCCAGGCTGCTGCTAAGTAACTAAATATCTTCCTAAATACATAAATTCGCTACTAGCTCTCCATCATACATAAGAGAATAAAAAATAAATATAGGTAAACAAGGATATTGTTAGCGTCTCAGTTTTCCTGATGACATATCGTTTACGGTTTTTGTCATGAGTCCCGTACTGACATGCAGTAAGTTGTGTATAAACCTTACAGCCACATATGAAAGTAATATGAGGAGGCCGGGATGAGTTACGATCAAGGGACACGTCATTCCGTGAACAGAGAAATTCTTTTATCAACATTGTTTCGCAGGGATAATATGCTCAGGATACGGGCTCGTGTTATTTTATAACGGGGCAGGTATACTTAGGTGTTTAAGTACACACTGTAGATAATATAGGGATGTCCTTTATGTTACCACATGTGTGGTCAGCAGTGTTTTGGAAATGTGGTGTAAACATTTTTTGTTCCATTTGTTTTCGAGTTTCCTTCTAATTAATAATAATCTCAGACCAACAAAAAAAGGTAGACGGCGCACTGCGAATATCAAAGATGAAGCCATCTTTTTATCTATGTGTGTCTCGAAGGGTTGCCATTTTTTATTTTTTTTCCCTATAACTTGGGAAATAATATTTTATGGGTAAGCTTATATTGTGCAAGTCAGCACAAGTAAGATATTGTTGAGTATGGTATTATTGTAACTTAGTTTTTTAGAAAGATCTATACCTAAAAAACAAATTTTTACATCACACCAACAATTATGTAAACTAGTTAAGTTTTAAAAGGTTGTCGAAGCGTAACAAGCGTAAGTCATTATCTAAATTGTTTTAAAATAAAATAGGTAATTACATTTTTAACCAACTTTAATAAATTGAAAAAGACCACCATCACAAAATCACTGACTAAAGAAAAAGTAGGTAATATCAAGATAAAACATAACAAACGAAACAATAACGTGTAAATGTTATGTTTAACATGCTTACAAAATATGTATTATTTATCATGAACAAATAAAGTCTTTTTCCACACATTTGCTCAAAAAAAAGTTAAATATGACGCACCACACAATGGAATGTGCGGTAAAATAGGTACTCTCACCTAAGTACATATTTTACCGCATACTCCGTTGAATAGCGCCGTACGTATCCTTTACAGTTTTTTTAAAATTTTCTTATAGGAGTATAAATAAGTACGAGAATAAAATATTAAGCTGAATGATTGAACCTACTTGGAAGCGCTTTTGCACAATACGTTTGTCTCAATTTAATACTAAAGAGAAAATGAGACGAAAGATGTAGTTCCATTTGCAAATTCGCGCTATTTTCATACTACAAACATCAAAGATTGTTGCGACTTTCTGACTATCTAAAAACTAAAAGTTTTTTTCATTACCTATTGTACTGTTTTCTCGCAAATGTGTTGAAAAACTTCAAATCTAAAAAAAAAGAAAATAGGAATATAACTCGAAGAAAGAAATCATATATATTTGTTTAATCGAATGGGGAAATATTAAATCGTATTATGGCAACCCTCACACTTAATGTCACTGCTTTCGTTTGTTGACGTTTTTGTTCCAAGTAACCTAAAATTCACAGTTAATTTATAATAAAAACGATGTTATTTCAAGTACTTACAAGTGAAAAGTGATTCCATGAGACTTTTTATGTGATTTGCTATTGTTTTTACAAATTTTTACTACACAGGAAGGCATAATTATATTTTTCTATTAATGTTTTCTAGACGACGGCTCGTGAAGTACTAAGAGCGATGAGCATGGTTTTAGTGTAGGTGTGTGGGTGAGCTTGTGTATTTACTTGAAGGAGCACGGTTTTGTGGCTTCACTTTTGATGTTCGCGGTGCGCTGTCTACCTTTTTTTGTTGGTCTGAGATAATAATCTATTATTTTCCCTGTTTTAACACGAGGTTTGACAACCTAACTGTTAGCAATACTTTCCCCTGCTTTCGCAATTTCGATAACGCTTTGATCTATTATGTTCAATCAACATAGGTATCCTAATCAGAATGTAGGAGCGTAGGATCGAAGCGTATACAAACAAAATATAGGTTTCAGTTTGTCAGTGGGTATCGTGACGTGAATGTATTGACACAAGGCGAGGCGTACATCGAGGAACAGTCCCGGTGACCGCCAGTCGCCTTGCTACTCATTTGTCCACACGCACCGCACGTATTCCATAAACTACGTTGCTACGTATACGTTTGTTTTACGGGTATATCTGTGAACTGGAGAACTATTGTGTTCGATTTGCTCTCATGCAAACGTTCAGATACAAAAAAACTGTAACAGTTGCTTTTCTTGACACCTAGAACAAATTACGTGGCTTCTAGCACAAAGCTTTGTTAGCTCCGTAAAAAGTGAGGACCGACAACGGTACTGAGACACAAACATTTGCTTAGTAACGTGCATATGGGATCAGATTGTTACGCGAAGGTTCAACTAATAAAAAGACAAAGGACTTGTTCTAACAAAATGTGGAGAGTGATCCATGCGTTTACCGAAAACCCCTGATGTGTAGGGTCCTTCGGCGATATACATGAGTACGAAACTTCGAAAGGGACAAGCAAATAGCGATTGTGTAAGAAATTTATACGTGGAACTCGTTCAAGGGTTATTAGATTTCCTGTCACACGCAGGGCCCGGCGGCCGCAGGTCCTATTTGCCAAACATTGCCAAGTCAATGCCAATATCTTGCGTAAACATTTTGTTGGGTCATTATCGTTTCTTGTTGGATGTTTTGCACTGGTTTCAACAAATTATAGTCGAGTTTCAAAGTTGATGCCAATTTTGTTCAATTTGGAAATTGTAATTTGCTTGAAGGGTGGCTGCCAGATCTCATTGGCGTCATTTTAAGCTTATTTTCCAGATTCGTAATTCCCGCAAAAGGGGTTTTGTCGTTACGTACGTCGGCGTCGCGGGGAGCGGGTGTTGCTGTAATTTAAGTGCTTTAGTGCGTAGGCGTGCAGGCTCCTTAGCAAAACCAGTGCTGGGATATTAAGATCTTATACATTCAAATAGGTAGGTACTCACATACATTGAGCAGACCTGCCTACCTCTTTTTTCGACCAGATTCATTCTGACTTAGGTTATTCACCTAGATTTTCTTTAGAACCCTTTTATGAAATATACAAGAAGAAAGAAAGCAAGTGGTAAAAAGTAAGAAGATTTTAAGTTTGATAAATATTTTTTTGATTTCAACTGAGTAAATCATGGGCCCATAACAAATTTAGGAGGCAACAACTCCATTTCCTAGTAATAAATTATATTACATCGATCGGATGTTTTCAGTTCTATAAATACATCTACCCAAACATTTCTCAAGTCGGCAGTTCGTTTGCCACCTTTGTGCTGCTATCAGCATTCAAGATGCTTAACTGAATAGTGCGCCCCCTCGCGGCAATTAACTAGCTATGCTCATTAGCAGCCCGTTTTCATGCGGTGGCCGTAATCCGCTCCGGCCAACTTTCTTTGGAAACACCTCGATTTACTGTGTCACGTGGGCGGTCGGGTTATGTGCTGACGGGCGCTGGAACGCAACTGTGAGCTGCGCGGTGTGAATCTTAGCATTAACGGCTATGTTGTATTGTCTCCTTTGACTACGAAGCGGTTTTTTAATTATTGCATTTCATAAGTAATGGACAGTATTTTTTTTGTTTGTAATGTGTTTGAGACTTTTGAATATGAATTACTAATTACCAACATTTTTGCATTTGCTAATTAGTTGGCAGGATCCAGATTTACCTACGTTAGGTAGAAAGCATATAAGTACCTTTTTACGAAATAGAGACTTAAGTATACGGTTATTTTTCTCTATAGGATGCGAAGGTAGGTATAATTACCTAACGGTTTCAGTTTAGATTAAACTTTAAATAAATTGAATCAAATGTAGGTAGTTCTAGTTACCTATTGTATCTCTGAAATTCCATTTACCAAACACGCAAGCAAGCACCATTCTCAGGCAAGTGGCTCTAGCCAAACATAGCTCGAATCTGCATTTAGCCGTCTCGTCGCATCTGTCTGTTATTGACAGCAAGCAGGTTCGTCGTCTACCCGGGCAACCGGTGATTTATACCGGGTAAACATCGCTCACGTTATCAACCGCCTTGCACCTGCTTTATCCGGCCTGCGGGGTGCAACGTACCGTTTCTAGTAAGCCGATTTGCGATTTTGATGCATGCGAAATGACGTTTTGGAGACTTACTTAGAATTTCTTGGCGAAGGTAGGTAATCTGTGTTTTCAGCCTCTGCGGTCAGGTTTGAGAATCTGTGGTGAAAATATCGGCCTGTCAGCAAATTAGGAACCAAATTGCAGGGCTGGGATAACCGAATCATGATTATTCAATTACCAGCACTTCCAATGACGCATCTACCTATTTACCATAGAAATGTGAAAAAAAAAACACTTCTTTCTTACATCTATGGTGCACACCCATAGACACCTGATATTCCTCGTAGGCTATAGGTATCTATGATTGATCAATGATCATTGGGTACACAGAACTCATTCAACTGTATTTGAAATATCGCTTTCTCCTCGTAATTTTAATTGGTACCTACTCACGCAATAAGACTACATCGTTGTTTTAATTAAAACTTTAACACTTTGTGTAAAGTATTTAATTCAATAAACAGACAGATAACTAGAACTTAGGTAGGTACCTACCTTAGAATAATAACGCCTAGAAACCTAGTACGAGCATCAAAAGTGAAGCAACTCAGACTACTCCATATACGGAGTACTCGGCGCAGCGAGCCGTCAGTGCTCAAGGTCACGCTCTGTTGAATGCACCTCCCGAGAAATATTTAAAAATGACAGTTTGTTGCATAAAAAGATGCTCTAACACACCAGGAAAACAAAAAAAATGTGATAAAATCACGTTTCACAAGTAAATACTTACATTAAATCCATTATTTTTACGTAAATCGATCTTCAAATTAAAATTTTCATAACCTAATTTATCACAATGTAGTGTTGCCAGTTGTAAAGAAAAATTACCCATATTACAGTAAGCACTAATTGTTGAAGTCTACCTGTATTATGATGCTTATTGTTTAAAGTTGTAAGTATGAAACGAAAGCTAATAATTATGGTTGATTCAAATAATTTGCGCATTTTTTAAGTGAAAAGTTCTTTAGGCGCGTTGGGCAGTTTTCATATGGGAAAAAACCATAGTCGCGACACGCGGCGACACCGACACCTGTGTATGAGATCGTGTCTTAAAATTGAAATAAAGGAACATCAGACTGTGCGGCCAACCAGGGGGGGGGGGCAGGGGGAGGCGGGAGCCTTGTCGGCCCCGCGGGTGCCGACCAGTCTTTCATGGGTGTCATTTTCGCGATCTTTGGGGTCGCTAAAACCGATTATGGGGTCAAAATCGAAATCCAAGATGGCGGCGACGAAATTTGCCAACTTTTCGTCATGGGTGTCAATTTCATGGTTTCTGGAGTCGCTGAAACCAATTATGGGGTCAAAATCGAAATCCAAGATGGCGCTGACGAAATTTGCTAACTTTTCGTCATGGGTGTCATTTTCATGGTTTCTGGAGTCGCTAAAACTAATTATGGGGCCAAAATCGAAATCCAAGATGGTGGCGATGAAATTTGCTAACTTTTCCTTCATCATCATCATCATCATCATATCAGCCGAAAGACGTCCACTGCTGGACATAGGCCTCCCCCAAGTGTCGCCACAACAACCGGTCCTGTGCGTCTCGCATCCATCGGTTACCCGCGACCCTCACCAGATCATCGGTCCACCTTGTGGGAGGCCTTCCAACGCTGCGTCTTCCGGTACGCGGTCGCCACTCCAAAACTTTTCGGCCCCATCGACCATCTGACCAGTGCGTGTTGCCAGTGATGACCTATGGACTCGAAACGTGGTCGCTCACAATGGGCCTCATCAGAAGGCTTAAAGTCACCCAAAGGGCAATGGAGAGGGCAATGCTCGGAGTTTCTTTGCGTGATCGAATCAGGAATGATGATATCCGCAAGAGAACCAAGGTTACCGACATAGCCCGAAGGATCGCCAAATTGAAGTGGCAGTGGGCAGGGCACATTGCTCGCAGAACTTTTCCTTATGGGTGTCAATTTCATGGTTTCTGGAGTCGCTGAAACCGATTATGGGGTCAAAATCGAAAACTTAGTATGCATACGCCATCTAACCAGGTCTAAATAGTTAGTTGAGAACATTTTCTAAAAGAGTTTAGAAGGAGAGAGAGAACGATTTGAAGTTTTCTATAAAAGTGAAAAACCACTATCTTTCCTCCTGATGTTTAAAATTTCATGTCGAAAAGTTAGCAAATTTCGTCGGCGCCATCTTGGATTTCGATTTTGACCCCAAAATCGGGTTTAGCGACTCCAGAAACCATGAAAATGACACCCATAACGAAAAGTTAGCAAATTTCGTCGGCACCATCTTGGATTTCAATTTTGACCCCATAATCGATTTTAGCGACCTCAGAAACCATGAAAATGACACCCATGACGAAAAGTTAGCAAAATTTCGTTGGCACCATCTTGGATTTCAATTTTGACCCCATAATCGGTGTTAGCGACCCCAGAAACCATGGAAATGACACCCATGACGAAAAGTTAGCAAATTTCGTCGGCGCCATCTTGGATTTCGATTACAATAAGTACATACCGACAAGTTACGTATTTAACGTTTTTTTTATATTGATCTATGATTAGTCCCAAGTATATTAACATTTTTCCCGATTTTAGGGAAAGTGTTCATTCCTAGCAACATTTTTTTACGTCTGTGGCTGTAATTACGTACCGCTCACTCACACATAAGTACGAAAGTTGCTTCATTTTTTGGTAGGGAGCGTGTATGAGACTCTCCTTCTAGGCGTTATTATTCTAAGGTACCTACCTATTGTTTGTGATTAATTGTAACGGTTGCGGATATTTTCGGTTCGTGTTAAAACTGCGGCAGATTCTGGAGTGTTCCTACTTGAGCCTCCACAGCTCATATTTATTGGTTCCCGTTCGGGTCCAGTTCGTCCTACTACTAAAACGTTTCGGGCACTGAGAATGAAATGCTTTTAATCAGGGAACGACATTCTGTTGTGTGCTTTGCTTACGAATTTCGATAGTAAAGTCCAGCGGTCCAGTATTTTACCAATAACGCAGCGTTTCACGGTCCAGCTGGTTTGTTCCCAAACAGATTTCAACGTACTCCGGCCACGTAATAACTTATCCCGCACAAATAATGGTACAAGTATTTGCGGGACGATTTGTCGACACGGCGTGACGTCGCCTGACGTTACGAGTGTTCGTGGCATTTCATTAACTAACGGATTGTTGCCACAAGCCGCCGATGTGCGGCCCTGTCCAATTTGTTCCCGAAGCAATATTCATTCTATTTGCGACTTGAATCAAAATAAATCGATACTTACATCGATATTTTGTAGATATCAATCTTCGATAGGTACCGGCCTCATCTAGTTTCAAAAAGATTGACGTTTCGTGGTATTTTTTGTTAAAGCGCTGTGAACTGCAAAAACTGAAAAATTGTTGGTTTTATAACTTAATTTTAGCCAAATCTGTTTCTTTTCAAGCTGCAGAAAAAATATGTTAATTTTTAACTATATTTCAAAGAGCACTGTTGTTTCCAAAACATGTTTAAAAATAAAATCCTCGATAGAAATGATCGTCAAAGTTATTTTGATCTTAGAAAAAAAAACCCGTATTACTGACTACTTATGCCGGTAAAATTTATACCAAATAATGAATCATATCTTAATTCAAAACATTGTTGTTTTAGATTTTTAATAGCTCAACTAAGTTTTGAGTAAATCGATAAAATGCTTCATATTTGGCAATAAGTTGAAAGTATTGTGTCGTCGCGCTTCTCTTTTTTTTGTACGAGTACCTATACAGTCCGAGTGAGACCGTTTTTGTACGGATCACAGTGCCTTAACCTCTTTTAAAAAATGATTACTTATCATTTAGATTTTGTTTTTTTTTTCTGGGAAGTAGCAAGTAACAGTTTTTAATTTTTTTATTTGAACATCGATCAAAGTAAAATTAGGTACCTACACGTAGGCACAAATATCCGATCTACGAATGATTTGAAAAAAAATCTCTCTCTTTAGCAAACATTGAAATTTATCGATAAGCGGCCTGTAAATGTTGAATCGAAATTTTATCGATATATTTTTTTCATTTGCCCTTCCCTTCAATTGGCCACCCGACCTCAATGCCTGATAATAATCATAAACGGCCTCTGCCAAATTGGTAATACGCGTTAGTGAATATCTAAGCAAGGGATAGCTCCTAATGGCAATTTGGTTTAAGTTATTATACCGATAATAGTTGTGCTGTACAGCGGAACTATTTATCGTTGTTCATTTGTGTAGTGTATAGCTTTAAGGTGGGTACTGACCGGTGTTACGGTGCGTAATGTAGATACCATTCGCAGCGAGTATATTAAGTGACGCCGTGTCCTATAATCCGTGTAACATGTTCGTTTTGAACTCTTTGCTCGCCCGTGCTCCAGCTTCGCAAAGACGCTCTCAGTCAAGATATCTGACGACAGGTTATGTTGCCACAGCAGGCGGAGCACTCGGAATGAGCAACGAGCGGCTCGTTGCTCGTTTGGAGTGCTCAGCCCGCTGTTGGTTTTACGGCGCATCCCTTTGAGTGTTACGCGGCTCAGTCAGTCGCCCAAGCCCACGTCGTGCCAAGTCGTCATGAGCGCCAGACGCGTCGATTCTTGGCTATATCGTCTTTGTTTCTTGTAAAACTTGGAGTGGCATAAAGAAAAACTCTGTATTTGGATTTAAAATATATTAAACAATAATTAAGTAGAATCAAAGATCCCAACACAATCTCTCGTCAGACATCTTAGCTGAGAGCGTCTTGCGAATCTAGAGCACGGTCAAGCAGAGTTCGAAACGAGCATGTTACACGGATTTTAGGACACGGGCGTAACCCTACAGAATATAACCAGTCTTCGGGCGTAACGTTATGTTCACGCTGCAAATGGTACACGCCCCGTAATCGGTCAGTACCCACCTTTAGAAGATTGTATAATATGTTTAGCATTATTTTTAAAGCTCTTACTTTCTTGAATTCGGTTAGTAAGAATCATGTCGTCATAAAACGGTTCTAGTTCATGTTTTCACTCCATGAAGTGTTTTAAAATAAGCCATAGGTAATATTTGTTTCAACAATATAAGTATAAAAAAAAAAACATATTATTTGACACTTAAAAATACATGTTACAATTACAATCCATTTATATTAAAATAGCACACGAATGTATTTCCACAAATCTGATCCTAACCCCTAAACTAGGCCTGAACCTGTATTTTAGGGGTCAGCGTTCATACTTGATGATGTTCATAATATACACTGAAACTGAACCGCAGCGCATGGGATTTGGTGCACTCGGAAATAATGTAGCGACGAAGTCGATATTTAAATCATTCGTTTTACTGAAAGTCTGTTTAATGCTCACGTGACTATTAATTTGCGAATGAGAAATTATTGGTATTATTGAATCAATATTTTTAGGCCTATGAAAAACTCCACAAGGACCAGAAATGATTACCATAATATATACTAAACCCCACGTTTTGGAAGAAAATATCGACCCGTCACAAATTATATTCGTAAGTTAATGTAAAAATGTGAGTGGCTGTTGAAAAGTCATTTAACCAATAATTACAGCTAGAATAACGCGCGTTTGACAATTTGTCATAATCATTTTGTGATAATTTTCGTACGACAAACTGGACCTTAGTTAGACCAGTAACTATGTTGGCATCTGAATTATTTTTTTGATGAAATGGCTTCATTTGAAACTAGCTCCTGCCAGCGGCTTAACCCACGTGAAAGTGAAAATTATACCGAGGGAGTATACTACCGGGATGAAAATTAAACTATCTTTTTTTTTTTTTTAACGTTGCCCCACTCTAGGAATTTCTCCTGTATTGTGGGTGCGTTTACAAACATATAAATTCACGTACATAAACAGCCAGACCCGGAACAACTATCTGTAGGCCATACAAATATTTGTTCCGTGCGGGAATCGAACCCGCGACACGCAGCGCAGCAGTCGATCGCTCAACCACTGCGCCAACCGTGTCTTATTCCGGGAAATGGTTTACTCGTGTGCCAAGTTTCACCCAAATCCCTTTAGCGATTAAGACGAACGATTAACAAAATTCGAGTCTCTGACAGCAATAGGGACGGACAGTGGATGCACCATCTTTAGTGGATTCAGAATGTAGTGTAAATGTGAGGTGCGAATAATGGCCAAAAATACGAGAACATTTGGACATTTCCCGCACGGTCAGCTGTTCTTGCATTCTTAATGCTATTCGAGCGAATCTATAACTCTGCTATATGTATAGATGGACTGGTAGTATTTTCTATTGGAAAGCTCTGGATTTTGAAGATTTGTGGTTTTAGTACTAAAACTTTAATTTGAGTCTTTTAGAGCATTTTACGTAGGTACGTCATTTTATACAAACTTTCAAGTTCTTATTTTTCGAAATGCATGAACCGATTTTAATGAAACTTCCTACGCATAAGCTGGATGCATATGTCTAAAAAGTTATCAGAGAACATTTCCGAAATATCTTATTTCTGAAAAGATAATTGAAAATCTCTGTTTCTATGGAAAATTTCAAATCGGTCGTATTTAGCCGTAACCATGGGCTGTACCTACTTAACACTGTTTTGATATATCAAACAAAATGTTCTCTGATAACTCTTTAGACCTATGTATCCTGCAAAGGCGAAGGAAGTTTCGTTAAAATCGGTTCATTCGTTTCGAAAAATAAGGACTCGTATGAAATACCGTACGGTGTAGGTAAACGCTCTTAAGTTTTTAAACCAAAAGATTTTTGATTTTAATTAATTTTCATCGATACCTACCATAAAATGATGTTTTAAGCTGGGATGTGCTGATTAAAAACCATTAATTTCATTAGAAAACCAGCATCAGACAGCATCAGTCTGTCAGACATAACGCTGAAATGGACCCTTTTAGTGTAGTCGTGAGACACACAAAGTTTTTGGCATACCTATATATACTTTGTTATTTCTGTATACTGTGCGTGTTTCATGTATGTGCTAAATACATATTATTCTTTATTTCTTTCTAATTTAGGAAAGGGAATGCGATAACAACCATAGATAAATTACAATAAAAAAGTAACTTAAGTATACTGATTTATGACCATAAAAGCGATATCAAGAACTGGTCCTAATTATTAGCGGTAAACTTGAAAGTCATTCACTGCACCGTTCCATTTAGCGACCGAAACTTCGAATGTGAAGAAATGTGGATCAAAAACACTTGCCTTGACCAAGGTCTCATACCTCACAGTAGGTACAGCTAATTAACTGGTTCTTTCTCTTAATTTGCACTCTTGCAACATTCTTCATTTTTTAACTTTAAATCTGTATAAAAGGACCAATAATACTTCATCGGATTATCAGTTCCCGTTCAATATTGAACCAGTAAACAACAATTTTAAAAGAAAAATGTTTACCAAAGTAAGTTTATAATTCTTGATGGGTTTCCTGATCAATATAATATTACATTTTTAATTATTTTATCCGTCTTGATTGTGCTATGAGTTTTTTCTTCTTTTGAAGTTGCTTAGATAAACTAATTCTGAATTTGTTATGGTAGGTCGAGTTATTATCTAAGTAAGGACCACATTTGTAAACTGTTAGGTACGGTAGAATGGCCTGATGCAAGTCTACCTATGTAGGTACCAAAGTTTAAATAAATATGTATGCAAAAGTACCTAGGTACTTAATTTAGCTTTAGATTACACTATTTTACAGTTACTAAAACGAACGAAATAAAAAGAACGAAACGAACTGTACTAATACTCATATTTTAGCAATAGGTATAAATGGTATTGTAACAGCACTTTAATGATAACTAACTCCTAACTAGGCCTAAAGTTTTAAGCTCTATTGCTATCATTAGGTACTATGTCCTTACTATTAAATAGCTCACAAGGTATATTTTCTCTAGCAAATTCTAACTCTATCCTTAGATCTTTCTCTTCGCCGCCATCTTGGGCGCTGTAAGCGCGCGCCCTCAGGAAGGTCACGACCACCACGACCATGGTCATCACGGTCATGCAGTGTCTTCTCAGAGCATAGTGTTGCACCAGACGCACGAGGTCAAGCACGAGCCTGCCCATCACGAGCAAAAGCACGAAGAACCCAAGCACGTGGAACACAAGCACGTGGAACATAAGAAGGAAGAACTTAAGGAACACCATGATAAACACCAGCATGTCGTGTACTATGTGAGTTTAAACTTATTTTTTATTTGAAAAGTAAGACACTTTTGACATTTTACTAAGGTAAAAATTATAAGATTATTATGTCTTTTTTCAAATATAGGTAATATAATATTTCACCGGAAAATGACAAACTCCGTAAGGTTATAAAATATCTTGAGAGATTGTTAACTTTCGAGAAATATTATTGTTTTAAGAGCGTTCACGCGGTACGGCTTTTCATACAATCTTTCAAATCCTTATTCTTCAAAATGAATGAACCAATTTTAACGAAACTTAGTATGCATACGCTAGATATCCAGGTCTAAATAGTTATAAGAAAACATTTTTGAAAAAGAGTTCAGGGGGAAGGATATAGTGATTTTTCACTTTCTATAGAAAACTTAAAATCGCTCTCTCTCTCCCTCTGAAATCTTTTTCAAAAATATTTTCTTATAACTATTTAGACCTGGATATCTAGCGTATGCATACCAAGTTTCGTTAAAATCGGTTCATTCATTTTGAAGAATAAGGATTTGAAAGATTGTATGAAAAGCCGTACCGCGTGAACGCTCTTAAGTGTAAGAACTATTCCAAATTTTCAGTTGTCGATCTCGCCAGATATTTCTTTATTATTTTACGTAGTTTGCAATTATCCGGTGACATATATACCTACCTGTAACCGGAAAATTGACCTAGACCCCGTAAGATTGTAATAAATATTTATTAGATTATAATTTCTCGATAGGTATATTTATTATCAAAAAATCGTTTTATATACAATAAATGCCATCTAAATTCAATAGTTTCCAATATATCCATAGTTAACAATTTTACATGATATTTCACAATTTTACGGCGCTTGCAATTTTCCGGTGACATATACCTACAACAAAGGAAAAAGGAGAAAGTGCTCCTGAGGCATCAAACATTTGTCTCATCGCTATAAATGGGACAAGTGCCCGAAAGGCTGCCAATATTGTCACATTGAATGGCAATGTCGATTTTGAACTAACAATGGTAATGACCGAAATGGTAAAAGAAGAGCAAAGATGTACCCACCCATAATCAAGTTCCTATAGGAATAGGAACATAATGTTCACCTATCTAGCTTCAGATTAAAATAGGCCCTGGATAAGGTATTTAAAACAAAATTCCAGTAAAAATACAGGAATTTTGTTTTTAATCCTCTATCCACTGTCACAATCGCAATATTCGGTGTGACAGTGGTATCGAAACGCGACTCCATTCAGTGATGTCAGTGACTATGGCACTGACGAAATGAATCTGGTTTAGGTATTAAAGTTCTGCCAGGGTTGCGGAATTGAAAAAACTGGCTGTCAGTAACACACCACTGAGCTAAATATGGCTTTATTAACAAAATTATGTAGGCCAGCCATTTAAAACATCTTAGGTCGCAATAAATTGCCTGCCAGGGTTGCGGAATTTGTTTGAAAGAGTCACCGCAGCCGTGGAACGCAATGGGCATTTGAAGGAACACGGATGAGTTTTAGTCAGCAAGCGTCTGACACTCCCTTCCGCTCCGCTCAGAGCGGAAGGAGTCATTTGATTTCCGATCCTAAGTACGCCTGTGTCCTTCTCCATATCCCAGGCTATATATCTGTCAAATTTCAAGACGATCCGTTCAGGCGTTTTAGCTTGAAAGCGTAACAAACAAACAAACACACTTTCGCATTTATAATATTAGTTAGGATGTCCAGATACCGTCTCACTTTGTGACAAGAATCATTTAAAAAAATACATACCTACCTACAGTCGAACATATAACCTCCTCCCTTTTGAAGTCGGTTAAAAATGGCTCCGCGGCGGAGCGTTGGGTGGCCCTGAACTGAAAACACTGAACACTAAATTCGAAGAAAACTGATCTCTTTTTTTGAGGTGACGGGACACAACACCTGTCTTTTATTATAATCTAAGGACTGGTTCTTAGCTGCTCAAGAAAAACAGAAGACGAAAGAGAGTAAGCATGTCCTTTGTCTGCAAAGTCGTTCCGTTGTTCAAATCGGGTGATTGTCAAGAACCCAACAATTATAGGCCTGTGTCAATTCTGCCAGTTCTCAGCAAGGTGTTTGAAAAGTTAATGCTTAATCAAATGTTACGTCACTTTAATAAAAATTCCATCTTTCATGAACAACAGTACGGTTTCACTAAAGGGCGATGTACAACTGACGCCGGTGTTACCCTAATAAAGAACATTTTTAACGCCTGGGAAGAGTCGCAAGACGCCATTGGAATATTCTGTGACCTCTCGAAAGCGTTCGACTGCGTTAACCATGAGACGCTTTTGTTGAAACTGGAGCACTATGGGATTAGGAATAGAGCCCTTGATTTGATTAGTTCATACTTGATGGACAGACAGGTTAAAGTTCAGGTTAACGGTGTAAACTCACTAGGGTCGGAAATGACAATGGGCGTTCCACAAGGTTCGATATTGGGTCCATTCCTTTTTTTAGTTTACATAAATGATTTGCCCCAACTATTTCGAAATCAACCAAATATGGTATTATTTGCGGATGACACATCTCTAATATTTAAAATAGATCGACGTTCACAAAATCTTGACGACGTCAATAACTCTATTCATCAGGTCCAAAATTGGTTTACGGCAAACAACTTGGTACTAAATGAAAAAAAAACCAAATGTATTAGATTCACTTTACCTAATGTTAAAAGTAGCGAATGTGACATCATATTGAATGGAGAAAAACTGGGCTTCATTAATCAGACTGTTTTCCTGGGAATCACTTTAGACGAGAAATTACAATGGGGGCCACATATAACATCTCTTACGGGTCGTCTAAGTTCAGCTGCTTATGCTGTTAGAAAGATTAGACAGTTAACAGACGTAGAAACCGCACGTTTGGTCTATTTTAGTTATTTTCACAGCATTATGTCTTACGGTATTTTGCTGTGGGGTCGGGCTGCTGACATTGAATCCATATTTATTTTACAAAAGAGAGCTGTCAGAGCCCTATATAATCTGCGTCGCCGTGATTCTCTAAGGGATTTTTTTAAAGAGATTAATATTATGACAGTCCCTTGCCAATTCATTTATGAAAATATTATGTATGTTCGGAAAAATCGACATCTTTTTAATAAAATTAGTGATCGACATAATTTTAATACTAGAAATAAAGATAAATTAGATCAACCATTTTATAGGTTAGCTAAAGTACACACATCTTTCATGGGGTACTGTGTTAAATGTTACAACAAAATACCTTGTGACATATTAGAATTAAATGAAAGAAAATTTAAAACGTATGTAAAAAGCACACTTTGTAAACAAGCATATTACAAGTTGGAGGATTACATTCAAGATAAGAATGCTTGGAAACATGCTGGTCCTGCTCCATAGGACAATCAAGGGTGTAGTGTAGGCAAAATCAAATTGGTCAATTTATATATTCACTTTACAGATGTAAAAGAGTTTTTATTTTTTCTGTTAACACACTCTGTTTTATTAATGGTTCCAAGATTTGTAAATATGTGAGTACCATGTACTATGATCTTGTAAGTAGTATACTCTAGGTACATCGACCTCACATATATTAAAATTAATTTTTGTACTCAAAATATTGTAAATCATTGATTTGAAAAGAGTAACTATGGAGTTTCTTGTCCGTTCTTCTCCATAAGAATCTACCCTTTCGAACGGACAGTAGAGTCACTTTGTATTATTTTTAATGTAGATGATGACGTTCAAAAGTGCCGTTTAATGGCCTAATTGAAATAAACGTTTTGACTTTGACTTTGACTTTGACTTTGCAATGGACAGACTGACAGTCTTGTTTTAAGTTATACATAACATCAAACCTGTATTCCCCGAAAGTATAGGTACCTATGGCTACATTTTGTCAGTTTATGTTTAAACCCCAGGTAATAGGGGGTGGGCGTATGGTAGAGGCCGAGACAATTTCAAGTATCTTCTACGTTTTCCCACAGTCCCACCCTAAGTACGAGTTCGCGTACAAAGTGGAGGACCCGCACACCGGCGACAAGAAGTCTCAGCACGAGTCCCGCGACGGAGACGTCGTGAAGGGCGAGTACAGCCTGCACCAGCCCGATGGCACCGTCAGGATCGTGGAGTACCATGCCGACAAGAAAACTGGGTAATTATTTCTGATTTAAAACACGAATACTAGTTCGCGTACAGAGTGGAGAACCCGCACACCGGTGACAAGAAGTCTCAGCACTGCACAAGTCCCGCGATGGAGACGTCGTGAAGTCGTACAGCCTGCACCAGCCCGATGGCACCGTGAGTATCTGTTAGTGATTAGAATGAATTGTTACTGATTAGGTACAATACACGAACAACTCGTTTAATGGTGACATTGCAATATCAATTTCCTATCATCGAAACTATCAATCTAACTAAATACAAAAAAAAAAGGTCTGTGACCCCTAAAAACGGATAAAAAGTTTCAAACAAGTCGCTTTTCAAGCAGTCAGATGCAGTTTGTGGCCTCAGATCTGTGATTGAACTGCATCAGACTGCTTGAAAAGCGATTTGTTTGGAACTTGTTAGTCGTTTTTAGCGGTCGCGTTTTTGAAAAGCATTTTTTTTTGTTATTGACATAAATAAACAAGAAAGTTTTTATTGTATGCAATTTTTGAAAGGCTGTATCTAGATATGTAGGCCAATAGTTTTTACCTACTGTTTTAACTATTGCTGATAGTCTCGTGGATGTTTCGGCTGTAATGATGATCCAGGGAGCAGGCATAAATACGAATAAAAGTATGTCTAACCAATGTTTTCTCTTGACAGATTCAACGCTAACGTGAAATACCAGGGCCACGCCAAGCACATCATCCCCGAGCATCACCACCAGCACTAATTGGACCGTCTGATTGCTACCGATTGTTAAAATTGTTGATACCATTGTTATTGAGTCTTTAGAATAAAAGTTGTTGTTTCAATTTGATATCTATAATTGTTGAACATCAAATTCTAAGCGTAAAATAACACGTTAATATTACACTACAAAAAATATTTAAGGTTAGGATTAAACTGATCTAAATCATGTAGTGGAGCCTTAAGATGAACCACGTAACTATGTTGAGGTCGCCTTCCAGTCTAACAGGATGCTGCTGAACACCAGTTTTGTGCATGGAGCAAGTACCTATCTAACGACCAGAACCCTATTATTTTGTAGCTCGATACCCTTTGGTAGGACTGGTTGTCAGTAACACAACACTGAGCTAAATAATGCTTTAAAAACTAAACACAAGTAATTTAAAACATCTTAGGTCGCAATAAATTGCCTGCCAGTGCTGCGGAATTTGTTCGAAAGAGTCACCGCGGCCCTGGAACGCAAAGGCCATTAGGAGACACACGGATGGGTCTTAGTCAGTAACGGACTGGCAAGAAGAGAAGGAAGGAAAGGAAGGAGTCATTTGATGATTTCCCATCCTTATGAGCGTTTACGCGGTACGGCATTTCATACAAATTTTCAAGTCTTTATTTTTCGAAATGAATGAACCATCATCATCTACAACCTAAGAAATCAGGGCCTAAACCACAAACTCTTAAAGCAGTATTACTTTAATATTACTTCCAGTGGGAAAGAGACGGAGCTATACGTCCTGTATAGTTCCGTCTCTTTCCCACTGGAAGTAATATTGAAGTAATACTGCTTTAAGAGTTGGTGGTTAGGCCCCAGGACAGGGCAATTTAATTGCGACCTAACGCGTTTAATCTTCCATTATTACATCTAAGACTAATTAAAAATTTCAAAACATGATCTCCAAAAGAGTTTTACCAAAACACTTTAGCACTAACTACAACTCTGTCCACCACCAGGGATCATAAGCTTTGGTTTTACGAGTACCCAGTACGAGTAAATGTGAAATTCTATAATACCCTCGCGGATGGCGCAATTAATTAATACACCGCACGGTTAAATAATGCTGCTCGAATATCATATTGCTCGTCATAATAATATAAGTCTTTTGGCGTTTATTGACCACAATAACCCACTCATCGGATTTTTAAAAGCTTCAGACTTCACGTAAATGAAGCCAATTCACTGCTTACTGAAATGTATGCAAAGATTATTCGGGTCTCCCTTCAATGACGTATAAGTATTCACTTGTTTTTGAAGTCATCATCGTGGAATCAACTTGATACCGAACCTCGAAATGATTTAGGAGATTCAGCCATATTATCATGATAAAGTTTTTGTAGTTCTTGGCATAGAAAAATCTCCTTTTGGAAGTAAATGTACAGGAAAGTAATCTGGGGCCTACTGTGACGTGCCACTGCCATCATGATGTCATCCGTTGTGAAAAGGTATAGTACATAAGACTTGTAGGTATTTAAAACTCCGTTTCCCACCCACACCGGAAACATGATGGTATTAACACCTTATAATAGGGCTCCTGACGGTAATATTATGACACATCGACATTCAGAAAGAGACTGTTATTGTGGGTTGTATGATACAAAGGGGGCACTACAAAGTCGTTCTTTTCAAAAACATCACACTCCGGCTTTACGAAACCTTTCTTTTCTTATCGATTTTTTTTTATTGACGAATGGGCTAGCTCTTGGCTTCGATCACGCCTGATGGAAAGCGATGGATGAGGTCTATGATTGAGCGAAGATGCCTTAAGGCACTGGTATTCTCATTGTCGACGAAACACAGCAGGCTGCTTGACGCCGGACTCCGGTAGGAGGGTGGTTGCGAACCAGGCGGGCGTTAGCCCTACCACCGCAAGAGAAGAATTGGCCAGGCTTATAAGGTGAGAATGTCCAGGATGCACCGAGCGCTCGGTTCAGTTCCAAAAACAAATGGCACAAATTGCGCTTCACGAGGAGGCTCCTTCATGCATCCCAAAATCTTTAAGATTATCTGCCGAACTAAGTCGTAAGATCACAGCATTTTTTCATTCAACCAGTCATTCAATTAAGCAAGAAGTTATATCAGCAAAAATCATTTGCATACCTACGTTACAAAACTCACATAACAGTCACACTAGTAACACAATAAAAAAACAATATAAGTTGCACGTCACCAATGACCTTAACCTACAACACGCAAACACGCATAATGCACTCAAACTCACAACTTTTACCATAAAAAATGTCAATGCGTAAATTAACGTAACAATAACTGTATCGTGAATAATTTTATGGTCAATACAATTAGGGAGAAATCAATCACCTTGAATGTATTATTTAAGTTGTATAAAAGACGTGAGAATTTGGCAGTGTGTATTAGTTTCGTTGTGGTATTAGATTTGGAAGCGACAAGAGTACTAAAACAATAACTGACGAAAATGTTCTTCAAGGTATTAAAAGTGGCTTCTGTCTTGTTATAATTGGTGTTAATAAAGTAATGATTGAAGTGAAGTTTATAGTTGTATCTTGGATAGAATATACTACGACTTGGATCACCTGGACCTGGATAACTCTATCATCATAAACGTCCTTCATTTCTTACGGAGGATAATCTGGGGAAATCAATACACCTGATTGATTCAGTAAAGGGACTCCTATAGAACAGATGTGGTTCTCCGAGTTTAGTCTCCAAATTATGTATCCCTTTGCATTCTCTCCCAAACATGACACATCCCTGTCGTGTAATCTAAACCTATAATAGTCTCTTGTTTTCCAGGTTGTATGCGTATTATCTGTGGCTATCGCCGTGGTCTCTGGATACGGCCACTCCTCCCAGTACATCCACCGTCATGACGGTCATCACGAGCCTGTGTATCATGGACATGATCATCATGACTACTATGTAAGTATCTTCGCTTTATTGAGCTAAAAACTTCATAGATGTAGATCTAAGATAGAATGATAAAAACTGATCTGAGAGATGTAGATCCTTTGATCTGAACTTATCTACAGGAAAAGTTGGGTGGCGACATTTGAAAGGGTCAATACACAATTACCTATACACATACAGTCATAAACGGGAACTAATTTTGTAATGCTTTAAAATAGTCTCTATGAATGACGATTTTTATCTACTAATGTATCCCTATATCTGGGCAAACACAGCCCCAGTTACTGAGTAGCTGACTCTAATATTTGCCCACAGCACGGCATGAGCTTTGTTATATAGTTTGTGCTTCAAATTAGATTTTACCGTTTTTTTCCCAGACCTACCCCAAGTACGAGTTCGGGTACGAAGTAAAGGACGCTCACACTGGTGACCACAAGACGCAGCACGAGCACCGTGATGGAGACGTCGTCAAGGGACATTACTCCCTGCAGGAACCTGACGGCTCCTTCAGACATGTTGACTACCATGGCGATGACCATACTGGGTAAGTGGATGAAACTCTGATATCAGTGAATATTTCAGTAGGTAGTGGCTAGATGGAGAGAGTAAGGCCAAGAAGAAGACATGAATTATGCGAGGAATGACACTGACATGAAAGAAAAGGGCGAATGACAGCCTGACGGGGATAATAGAAGAGGAATGTGAATGGTTCCAAAGAATGGAACAAGGGCAGGAAGATGATGACGAGCGTAATATGCTGTCAGCTGCAATTTGGAGTTTAGATTGTTTTTACCAATCCTGTACTCGGGTTACCTAGGAATATCAATAAAGTACTACCCATATTCCAGGTTCCATGCGACGGTGAAGCACAGCACCCACCACATCGTGCCTCATCATCATCATTACTGAAGCTTACTCCGGATGATCTTCTGAATATGTTTGATGATTAGATAGGTATTATACTTTATACTCTTTTTTATTTATTGACTGTTTCTTAAGTTTTGCTTCATTATTTATTTATAAATTAATAGGTACTTTACGCATACAAAATGTACAGATGCGGAGTTAACGCCTTAAGCCCGCTTTCTATAATATATCTCAATCCCAATCTTGATCCCGATCCTTGCCTGTAACCAATCAAAGGTGAGGGTTGTGTAGTGAAGGACACGAACTCGGCCGTTGATTGGTTACAGACAAGGATCGGGATCAAGATTGGGATTGAGATATGTTATAGAAAGCGGCCGTTAGGCATTTCACTAAAATTGTGTTTTTGCTTTATCTGGAATTTAGTACCTATAATTTGATCATTTTACAAAAGTAGTGCTACTCGGTAAAAATGTCACCGTGAAGTGAGCTGTCAATCAGTATCATCAACTGGAATGACAGGTCACTTCAAGCTCGTGTAAAGTTGTCAAAAAATAAAAGGCCCGTTTTGACAGCAGGATACAACATTACTTTACTAGTAAGTATGAAGGAGACATGAAATAAATCTCTTTGTTGTATCCTGCTGTCAAAACGGGCCTTTTATTTTTTGACAACTATAGTGGGCATCAAGGGACCTGTCATTTCAAAGTTGTTTATGATGCTAATCACGGTGAGAATTTTAAAGAATACACAATGATTTGTTGAATAAATGTTTAAATAAATGCAGTACCAATTAAAACGAATTTCCTTTGTGTTTTGTAGTAACTACGTATCTACATATTATTTACGTGTATTAATAAGTGGCCTTAGTGCGAGTTTTTTAACGTTCTCGATCGCGTTAGCGTAAACGTCAATTTGTATTGAAACTGAATAAGCGCCGTCTGGTGACACTTACGGACAACCTGTTTTTTCCATACAATTTGACCTAAGAGAACGTTTGCGTTAACGCAATCGAGTACGTTAGAGAACTCACACTAAGCACTCTGAATACACATTTAATGTATGTATTGTGTTCAAGTTTGTGTAAAAATTCTCAGAAAAATATAGTAGGTAAATGAGTAGGGATTCAATATTGGGAACAGATAAAAAAAGTCCACCAAGAAACGTGTTGGGCTGGTGAAACCCAAGTTTTGCCAGTCTTTATTACTGTATTAATAAACTTGCCCAAAATATATTTTTTTGCTTTTATTTTACACTTAAAATTTTTTTTTAATTTATCTTTTTCGATCTACTAATACAGATTAGATCTACACAGTATTATGCTTAAATTTTCAAATTCCTGCGTTATTCCTTCTGTGACAGACGGAAAAAAAGGTGATCTTACAAAAGTTCGGGAACCCTACAAAAAGACATTTTAAGTCGAATAAGCTCAACAAGGCAAGTCTCCGTTGGGGACTAAGCCAATAGTGTAAAATGTTAATATTACTCTCAAGCTAATGGAAAAATGTAATGAATTAGCTACACTCGTCGGCTCCTTGATTACGAGGAAAAGGAAAATGTAAGAGGTATTTAAACTTGTATTCAGCTCTTGGTGTTAATGTATTTTAGCTTTCGCTATGTGCACTGTTACTTTGAAGGTAATGAAAGACCAGGGTTGCGGATTCTGTTCGAAAAAGTTACTGCGGCCCTGGAAAGCAAAGGGCACTAGGAAGAGCATGGGTGGGTTTTTGATGATTTTCCATCAATAAAAAAGGTGAATAAAGAAGTAAATCTCATGGACATTGTTAAGATGTGAAGACATTCTCAAATAGAAAATATAACTATTGATGGAAGACGATCATTTCAGTATGTCTGGACTGGAGTTGAGAGACGAGTGTGTAAACTTTCTTAAATTTTCCTCTTTAAATTAGGTGGCGGGTAGGCATTTTTTATAAGGTAAAACAAATAAATAAATGGTATAGCCTGTCTCGTTTGCCCAGTGGTCGCAAGTGTGCCGCTGAACATGAGGTCTTGGGTCAATTCCCGGGTTGGGCACAGGATTATTAGGTTTTTTCATCGAGAATTTCTAGTAGCAGCCTGGAGTGTGGCTGGAGTCTAGATTTGTGACTGGTCGATGGCACTTAAGCATCACTGGCGAAACGTGGGTGAACTATAGTTTCCTTGCCTAACCCTTCGGGGATACAGTTATTGTAGAGTTTTCGAGCAACGAGCAAATTTGTCACCTGCCTAAGTGACAAATTAAGCTTCATTAATATTAAAAATCATCCTCAATCTTCCTCCTGCTAAACAACCATTTACATTGGTTACAAAAAGAACCACCCTCCGTCATCGTATTTCCTCTATAAAATATTCTTTTAACCGGTTTTTCTTCTGAAAACATACAGCGGTTTACTTTACTGGGTTTTTTCTACGTAAATATATCCCCGTAGCCATTCCACATTAATACATATTTTGATAAAACGTCGTAGTAATACTGCGAGCTTACTTAACGTAATCCTAGGCTCGTGTTTGTGCAAATTGAAATTAATATTAATATTATGGATAGAGCTGTATATTCGATCATTGTATTTACATTGAGTGTGTTTGGTATTTTAACATGAGCTACATGTCAATCTGAATATTCGAATATCTATTTGATTAAAACGATGTATGAATAACTACATTCCGAGGTATTAAATATGCAGTCGTTGCTGTCGATCATGGTTTGTTTCGTTCATGTATTGAGCAATCAATAATAGTGATATTAATTCATTTATTATTCATGTGTAATTATTCTGATTGCGAGTTAGTTTCTCTAAAATCCGTGAAAAAATCTGAGTACCTACGTTGGATTGGCCAACATGCCATGTTCCTAACTGTCGGAGAAACTCGTAACTATCAAGGTACCATACTACAGTCACACACACACACACCATGCAACCTTCTTGGTTGCTGGATTGATATAGTGCATTGATTTTTTAAAGGATAAATGCAAATATAGAATAGGTTTTAATTGTTTTAGTCCGACCGACAAGAGGCGCTAGACAATGTGCCATTCAATTAGCGAATGCGACTGTCGAAATGTCAAAATGTAGGAATTTCATCACGTGACATTTCGATAGATCTGTCAATCCCATACATTTTTTACGTATTGACAATCGCCTGCGTCACGCTACCGTTGACAGAATGTCACTTGTCTAGAGCAAGGAACTTATATACAACCTGGAATGTGCATTGTCAATTTGACACCATTATAAAAATAAACCTTATGTTTATGAAGTTTTAGTTTATTATTAACTTATGAAATCAAATTATTGGTTAATATATTAATATATTAGTCTCTACCTACATTATATTGGTTGGTGACCCTAATGAAAGGGACAGAGGGCTCTCGCGAAGCTGTCTCGCTCGGACCGCGTATCGACAGCCTGTGCGCATTCCAGGTTGTATATAAGTTCCTTGGTCTAGAGCCTCTTGTCTGTTGTATTTGCATTTATCCAGTCAATTTTGGACGCGATCCACTTCCTGTGGATCGCGTTCAAAATTGACTGTGTATGGGCGGCCTTAGGACTTAACGACTGAATTCGGTCGTTATGCGATCGTTAACTATGTCGAGACTTCCCGCCCTGTTATAGCTTAAATGATATCAGAGGGCCAATTCTATTAATTTAAAGCAATGTTCGCATTCGCATCTCATTCGCAATCTGTCAAAAAAACCTTAATTACCATACATTTTGGACGGATTGCGAATGACATGCATTAGTAAGAATTGGCAGTCAGAAAAAAACATATAAGTAGGCAAGTATTAATTTGTCAGCTATATGTCTTTTATTGTTAGGAGATTTTATCTGAAGAGTCACACAGAGCTCCACAAAATATGACATACATTGTAGAATTCCTGTGTGTGACAGTTGGTACCATATATCTGACATGAAGCTATGATTTACCCCCTTTCACCCCCGTTAACTAGTCGTCAGAAAAAAACTGCACTTATAATAAAGGCACAAAATAGGTCATAAAAACATTTAGTATCCCGAAATAATATGAATATATAAATGATGTAGGAAGGTACTGAATAACATGCAAATGGGGCCTCTAATGAAAACCGCTCCATGTCCGCCCCCTCCCACCCTTGGACTCAGGAATCATGAGCCGACTTTGCTTCGTATTAATTTGTTCAACGGAAAACATGTACAGACTCCACATATCACAGGGTTGTTGAGCTGAAAATAATTTAAATAAAGCCTGGGCGTAGAAGCTCTCTCTGTTATCTAAAAGGCTTTCCAGAAACTTTTCATTCTATCACCTCGGCCTTCTGCTGTGTCATGCTCTTATTTATAAAATGTCCTAGATAACCATAACAATTACTTATTTGCATTTGCTCTACCAATTAAAGTTTGGGTTTCTGCTACTCTAATTATAATTAAAATAATAAATAAATAAGGCCTTAAACATTACGCCTAGCCTGATGGGGCATTACAATAAGCCCTTCTAAAAGCTTCTTCGGGCCGATTCAATTGTCTAACTCGCTGTTACTTTGACATTTAAAAAGCGAACAATGCCCCCGTTTATTCTTCGTGGTTCTTCCGATCGCATTACTAGTGAACCTGTAAGCGACAGCTAGCTCTATAGCTCGCTCAGCTACTTTGAATTCGCGGTTAGCGTAGCTTTCAAGCCAACAATTTTGAAGGCGCCAACACAAAGCAGATACTCTTAGTTAAAGCCGCTTGACATTTCTACGAGTATCCTCCAAGGAATTATTTTTGCGATCTTATACAAATTCATTACAATTTTCGCAGTTTATATAAAAATGCGGGCGAGTGTATATTATGCCTACGTTATGTCGTAAACTTTTTAGTATCTGGGGACCAAGGTAAGCGCCTATATTTTACACCGACAAGTAAATAGGTAACGTTTCAGCGAGTTTTTAACTTCCTTATCAAGGAAAAAAACGCTGAGAATATTTTCTTTATTATTTTAGATAAAAGAAGTGGCGTACGGTATTGTTCATGCCACTGGAGGTTTGACAAAAAAGCCTAACTATGTCATCTTTTAGGGACGAATTAGAGGCATAACTTGGCAGTCTGTTTGTGAATGCGGTCGCTCTGGCTGAAAATGGCGGAGCTCTGACAGTAGCGGCTCGTAAACAAAAGGCTCTCGTCGCACTTTTATAATTTACTTAGGTACCTACTTCCTCTTTCCCTTTTGAATTTTGTTTTTAACATTTCCCTTTTTTGAAGAGCCGTTATCTCGGACTCGGCGCGGCTGCCTTCATTTTGTGTTCCATTCAAATCTGTTTTGATGTGGGCCTTGCCTTCATATTTTCGACAGATAGAAATTCACCACGTTCAAGACTTTTAGTACTCATCTTTTTCAGGGAACGTCACGCTGTATCAGGAGACGAAATATTATCAGAAAATTGATACATCAGATGGGAAAGTAGATGTCTGTCTGTTTTTATCATTGTTCGGAGAAATGGATAGATCTCCATCCGCCCGAAAAATAAGATTTCAAATGGTTTTTGATCCGTGCTTTTAAAGCCACTGCACAAAAGAAAAAAATAAAAAAAACATGATTGTTGGTACTTCTAATAATATGTGCTACAACTAACATAATACTATTCCCAGAAGTACATAGCTCTTCAAGTAAAAACATAGAAATACGACGCTTCAGTAAAAGATAATAAAAATGACTGAAGCCACTAAGCTTATGAGAGACGAGATTACATTTCCGTGAATTTGTAATCGAGAAGAGGCACAAGATTTCAATTAGCTTATTACTTTGAAACTTTGTTTGGCCTAATTATGAAGCAACTAGGTAGGTACCTAGGTACCCATTTTTAGATCGGGAGTAGATTTTAATGGCCGTTCAGCGAGAACAGCTGTCGTCAAGTTTCAAAGTGCGAACTCGGCACTAAACCGTTTGCCCCGCCTAGCGAATTCATAAAACGAGTTTCTACCTATGTAGACTGGAATATTGTACCCGAAAATAACCGTAAGTAGACAGCGAATATCGCTGGTAAAAGATTTTTAAAAGCTCAGGTCATTTAATGGATGTTAAGGTGTGGCGAATCATAATATGATTTGAAATATGTTTTGAATTGTACTGTTAATATGCTTTTCATGAAATATTCCAAACCTACATTTGTAAATTTCATTCGCAATTTTCATGTTGAAATTATCACAAGACGAGGCTTCAACCACTACATTGCACAAGAATGAATTCAAGACTGTTACTTAACGAATTTATTTTACGTTATAATCAAAGTTCAGTAGAGCGAAGTTGAACCAGCGAGACACTTGGTAACGACCTCACAGGCGGGACCAACTCCGAGAAAAAGATCTTATCTCGCAGACACTTGACATGTTGAAATGGCCTTTATTTGTCGAAAATCTGGACTGAGTGTAATTTTAAATTATGCAGAGTACTTGGAACAATTTTAAAAAAGAAAGGTGCATATTTTTGTGTCGAATTTTTCGGGAGTCAATTTGAAGAGTTCACTAAAAACCGGAGTCGTTAGGGTTGATCAAAACGTCAGTGTACACGTGCCGTTTACGAGCCGGAGCCGACGCGGTGCGGCGGCGACTGGACGGGCGCGTCATTGTCGGGAATAGATGAAACCGGCCTTTTGTTCCCTGCTATAACAGAAGCAATTCCTTTTTTTTCTATTATTTTTTAAACACACCGCTTTTCTCTCTGGTGTAATTTTTCTCTTCACCAATTACTTTGTATCTGCGCCAGTGAGGTATTGCCCCGGAGTCCCGGACGCCCGGACGCCCGGACGCTGCTAGCACGCAGTTTTCCGTTTGTATTTTTCAATATTCAGTTTCCTTTGCATATCTCACCTGGCTTTGATAAGTTGGTGTGGATTTTTTGCAGTACATATCTGGTCGTGGGGAGAATTGTATGTATAGTTTGATTATATTCGGATTTCATTAAATAACTTCATGATAAAGAGCATTGATTGGTAAAAAAAATTGTATTCTGGACATATTTTCATGAACGATTGCTGTCTTTGAGATTTCGACCTTCTTTGTAACACAATACACTACGCCATTATTTAATTCCACGTAGGTGATACAGAACACTCGTGTAAAGCATTAGCTCAGCGCCGCAACACAGAAACACGGAAAGGGTCGACAGTATGTGGTGTGAGGCAGCTAATCAGTCAATCTTGCGGAGAACGTTATAGGAGAAGTGAATCTGCAAAATGACGGCCACCCGGTGTAATTAATTACCCAAACTTCAATAGGTACAGACAACAAAAGACGATTGTTTGCCTTCTGCGCCGTTGAATCGATGTCGGCCCTAAAATCCGGATAATCTCGTCCTTTGTATCTGTTTTATGAAAGAAATAAAGTTTTTATTTCCTTTAGAATTAGCTGCTCAGCTCAAGGAAGCCTTATCAGGATTCTTTCTGGACTCGCCTTAATTTTATAATTTTCGTTTTATTGTAACGGTGCTAAGACTTTATTTCTATTGCAGCTGGGACAATGGTTTCCCGTAATTAGTTTTGCCACACATTGCTGTCGCCTGTCAGCTATACGTTTGTTTACGTTCTGTAGCCAATTGTCTAATCGTTAGGCTGTCTTATTAAATAAACAGTTTCAGACGCAAACCGGGGCAGCCACTTTGTTGTGCAAAGCCAAAAAGACTGGTCTGCAGATAACGAGCTCAGCACAATGGCGGCCCCGTTCCCGCCCACCGCCAAATATGAACTCTCATTGTCTACTTAATTACAACGGGTGTCTTTGAGATATGGCTGGTACACATTCTACTACAAAGCCTGTCACACACAAATAATATTTTATCGCTGGAGCAATGTTTTCTCGTCTCGAAAGGCAATTATAGCTCGCACTAGGTGCGCGGCTCGTAGTACAGCGTCAATCAAAGGAGCTATTGAAGCGCACATGAGCTCGTCGTGGTGAAGAGCCCGAGCTTTTCCGACTTTCCCCGAGCCTCGATGATTGTGCGCTCCACTGACGATCGTGATAAAGGCTAGCTGAACTACTTTTATCAGCCTTTCCGGTTTCTTTTCCTTGAGAAATAGTTTTCGTACATATGGAATCGACGATTAAATTCATAGCTTTCGGCGCTGTCTTTGGAACCGTGTCGGTAGTTCTTATGAATAGGTATAACTTTTCTAAAAGGAAACTATATTTTCTGTCACCAAAGTTTCAGAGTGTTCGAAGTCTAGACACTATAAATTATTATCGCAATATTTATTTAATGCGTCCGTGAGTAGTCTTAGCCTTTACAATTCTGGCAGTAAAATAAAGGTACCTACTGAACTATTCGTATGTTTTACTATTACCCAATGTGCGTGAGGCACAAAACGCGTAGCCACCTAAATCCACCCTAAGTGCTTGTCTAACAAATCAGTGTGCTAATGCATTTAGTTTTTAAAACATAAAAATATTACAATTTACTACATATTTGGTTTTTTCGTGAAAAACGGGTTTTCAAGGAATTATTCTAGCTTACGATCACGTTACTGAAAATACAGATTTTATCTTACAGCCTCAATGCAAGATAAAATCTCTATTTTAATAGTAGTTTATACAATGGTCATAAATATAAAAGGGGATATTATACCTAATTACAATGTCGTTGCATACACTACATCATATATCTTCACTCATAAAGTTGAAATAGGCACTATTTTCTACATTAAGGTTGCATTAGTCGATATTTTGTCCATACAAATTTCGGGGGGTAAAAAAACTCCTCCCCGGTATTACTCCACTGTTTGTCATTGAACATTCAAAATTAAAAATGATATCGTTTTATCCTATTATTAATGTTGTCTTTTCGGAAACAGAATAGTAAAATAGTTGTGAGTCTAGATAAAATATTAAAAATAAAAATAACAAGAAAACCGTACCGCACATAAATGTATCGCATTCAGATTACACATACAAGATTTTGTGACTGGCCACTGATAAAATATTATGATCCTACCTAATAAAAATAAAAGGTTCGCGATAACAATAATTTTAAATTAGATCAATTTAGGACGATAACGGCGCCAGTTATTATTTCCATGGCGACGATAAACCTTGTAAATGGTTTTCCAAACGTCCCGAGAGCGCGCCGAGCCTTTTTATTAGGGTATTTGTCAAGATATTCCTGGGCTAAAGGAACTATAATCGAAAATTTTACGTTTGGTTACCATACGCCTCGTGTTCTGGCCGACTAGATGATTTATCGGAGACAATAACCGCATTTGGTACAGATAAGTATTGTCCATCCCTTGCGCTCGGTTTGTTTTCGGGCTTGTTAAGTTTTTTCGTGAAATGTTGCAGAAATGTACAGTTTGAGATGTGTTTCTGAATTTCATTTAAATTCTCAAGGTAGTTAGTACTGCAGAGACTCTAAGCAGACGACATTCTGTCAGCAGCATTGTGGCGAAGGCGATTGTAAGCACGTCAATAATGTATTGGATTGATAAACGCTGTCGAAATGCCACGCGATCAATTCCTGATATATTTTTCGCCATTCACCATCGCTAATAGAAAGTTAATTTGTCTAGACCTTCAGATGTGTAAAATATGTTTTTCACACCACCTGATCGAAAACGTCAAATTATATGTCATGTCAACCTAACCTAAAGTGAGTCATTTTTGGCCGGTGGCACTGCCGGGCAATAATATCGTACTGGATTTCATTATAACCCGCTGGTCAGTAATGTGATTTAAATTTGGAACCTCATCTGTCTGCTCAATTGGCGGTATATTAGGTAATTACAACGCCTTCTGTCTCTGTCGCTCTCTTTCTGTTCCAGAAAGAGGAAAGATATTCTCGATACTCTTACTACTTAGGGATGATATTCTCAAATTTCTACAAAATCATAAGGATTGACCAGGGTCCAGGATTGAAGACAATATTATAAGAATAATTGGTTATGTACGGATTATTGTATAAAAGGATAAGAATAACACTTAAAACCCATCTATAGTCGATTTATTAATTTAAAAACTGTTTTCTCGAGCATCTCCTATGACGTTCTAAATTCAAATTGCATACAGCCAAGCGTCCGAACCCATTCTACCAGCTGATATAAAGCTCTGTATAAAGCTTTGTGTACACATAAATTGTATTAGGTTGCTAACATTAGGCCTGCACATATTTACTTACCCACAGAGAAGTAAAAAAAAAACGAAAATCGAGTTGGTCGTGGCCGCTATGTGGTAGATATACCGAGTGGAACGCAAAAAAGGCGCGGATATTGCAAATCCGTATGGTATTAAACTAACTTTTTTTAAGTAGGTATACAGTATAGTTCTAAATACATATATCTACTTAGTGTTTGTAAATTTAAAATATTTTGTTTTTCGTATTATGGCTTCTTATTTTCTCACAGGAGGTGTGAAAAGTAGAGTATCCTCCTCGGGGATAAAGGTGGCTTTGCCTTGGGCTAGCTTGAATCCCTCGCTGCATTCAGGATTCTTGTATTAACTCCCTCGCTTCGCTCGTGAGTTAAACTCTAAACTCCCTCGCTACGCTCGGGAGTTAACTCCCGAATCCTTCATTGCGTTCGAGATTCAACATGACGCCCGTGACACAAGACACTGCTTTATCCCCTGGGTGCATAATCTACTATTATGGAGTTAAATCACATAAAAAGACCTCTTTCTCTTATATATTCTTAGAGAAAGACAACCATTGCACAGCTGATCGAATCTGCAGACGCAATAAATCGCCACTACCAGCACAAAGGATTCCAGCGCGCACCAGGAGGAACATTATAATGGAAATAAACCCTTGTTTATTAACCAATAACACACCAGCCACCAGGCTCCCGATTACGATGCCATACGCGACTATGGACGCAAATTTGCATGTTTAATGAAATCATTGTATGTACACGATCGACGCTAATTGGACTACTAAACCCGTTCACTTGTTTATGCATTCGAAACTAATTAGGGGTATGGAATCGACGGAAGATTTGACGATTGCAAAATCAAATCGAGTTCGTAATCAGTTGGTGTTGCTGCAGAGGGCTTAGCACGAATGTTTTCACGTATAGCTACGAGTACGTTAACGTATCTAAGTGAATTTTTAATTTAAAAAACTACAACCCCATAGTATTTTGGTTTTATTTTATGCGACATACATAATTTTTATCATACAAAAATATGAATATAGTATCCAATTCAAATAAATATTATGTGCGAAACGAGTGTTACAGTTATAGTAAAATTTAGGTTACGTTAATATACGTCAAAAACATTCGAGCTAGGCCTTCTGTTGTATGAAATTATTTTAGTAATATATGTCGGAAACACGTTAGTCGATCAATCGAGACGCAAACGCCATCTAGTGGCGTTCGACGGAGTCTAGAACGGCGTGCTCGATCGAAGCTGAGTTTGCAGCGGCAGTCTACTGTGGTTGATGTGGTTGATTGACGGTGGCGATCGAGCAGTGAACAAGTCTAGGAACCGCCGCGCGTTTCGTAAGCTGGTGCTGTGTACCTATTGCGGAAATATTGAGTGAGTTAGAATATTGTACTGAGTTCGAGAGTGAATTATAATTTGATTTAAAAGCAAACGGTATTTCTATTGTGCAATAACCAACACTTCCCATAGTACGCCCACTGTAGTTCCAATATCATGGCTGATGTCACCTAGGGACTTGTACCATTTCCGTCATAATTATACATAATTATTATAGGAATTTTAGAGTAGGACTGGCCGTATCTTTAAAAGTTTAAGTAGAAGTTTAACATGAAAAAAAGGAAGATTAACAATGAAATATAAATAATAAACATAAATATTCTGAAAAAACCGTACGAGGCTAGAACAGGCACCTTTTTAAGTAAAGGGACAGATGGCTATCATGCTGACTGATAAGTGTTGGTTCCTCAAAACAACCAAGTAGAAAAGAAAGACTAGACCGTAAGAATCACTGCTGGACATACTAGGTAGGTAATAAATAGAACTTTGACAAAATGAATTAATACATGCTAATAATCACCAAGCATCACCACAACAACAAGTAAGTTCAACGAGGTAACATGAAACACAAATGTGACTTACAATCAACTATCAATAAGCCGTACAATTTGCGTGCTTTCAAAGCTACTAAGAAAGCAAGTCCCCTGTAAGTTGTCAAGGAAATGGGTTTGCTTAGTGCATGTCGGCGACGGTCCCGCAACTTGCCACTACTTATGTGATATTATAAACTTTAAACTTAATACACTATTCGCTCTTCGGGCGTCGGCTTCGGGAAGCTGGTGAGCTCGTAAAATTGTTGCCTGAACGACGGGAGATGGCAAAACAAGTGACATGTTGCAAATATTAAGATAAAGGACCTGCTTGCTACGATAGTGGCTATCTTCTTCACGAGTAGATGCTTTAGGGTTAGTACTTTTATATATAAAGGTCCATTCCATTTGTAAAAGCCATCATCATCATCGTTACACAAGTGAAAGACGTCCATAAGTGAACATAGACGTCCAAGACTTACAAGGATCCGAAGCTGGCTAATAGCGTTGCCAATATTCACCTTTTTGTACCGTCACTGATTGATTGAACTGATGATGATAAGGAGCAGCCAAAACTGCTAAATAAAGCAGGTACGCCAAAACTGCAAGTTTTGCTCTCACAAACCACGTTAACGGAGATGACAACCCATATCTCATGGACCATTTCCAAATTAATTCGTATGATGCAAAATATGCAAGAAACAAGCAGTTGGATCATATGTCCTCGGCAGCGGATGAGTCGGGCCAGCCAATTTCCGGGCCGCATCGGGAGGAAGCGGCCGCGATTAGCCCCGATACGGCCTCGCCGGGAAATGCACTTGTGACTACCCACCCACTGATAAACTGTTGAATATTGCCAGTTTAGCAGCCAGAAAACATGTTACAGATATTAGTGGTGCAATTCGAATGTGCTTTTGAGTGGGAATGAATTTGAAAAAGACCCAACGAAAATCTGCAGGGTATTGAGGATTTGTTGGATTAATAGTGACGAGTCGACACCGTTTCGGGAGTGTGAATAGAGAAGGAATGTTAATAAATATATGTCTACTTAAAAATAAGTTCCTATTCCATGGTTAAAATGCCACAACGACTTAACTTCACCAACAGCACAGCACCCTAACTAGGTATTTGAAAATGAATAAAATCAAAAACAATATTCGAATCTGCTCTAAAAACGATTGCTGGCAGAATATAGACCAGAGTAAGAGGCAAAATAATTAAACGTATTCAAAAAGCGGGCGTTGGAAGTAATAAGCTTAAACTTTTAATTGGGCAATCTAGATCCTTTCGATGTAAAAAATATATTTTACTAAGACTCGAAATTAATTGGAGAAACCAAGAGGGACTTTTAAATAACCGAGTTAGCGCGGGTATAAGTAGAAACATTAAAATGTGCTGATGTGAAAATCTGCAACGTTGATGCAGATGATTATTAAAGATTTGATGCTTGATAAGATAGGGTGGATCTGAATATTATTTCCGTATTTTACAGATTTTCAGAATTTCAAGTTCCTTGTTGCCATTGGACTGTGACGGGATTATAGTACTTACTAATTCCATGCACGGGTATAGCATACGGCTGACAAGTGACGGTAATTTAGGAACCTTTCTTTTGTTAAATTATAAAAATCTTCATAACAAAAGCGCTGACAAAAGGTAGGAAAAGAAAGAACTTACTGAATAAGTATTCCGAATACATCAGCGAGCTATTTAAAAATCATCCGCGATTCCCAAAATTGAACAATAAGACATATCAATGGAAGAAGTTTTTTCCCCCGTCCTGAATCCTGGAGACGTCGAGCGTTTCTTTGAATTAATAAGCAGACGGTAAATTTAAATTTAATGAAACAAGTTTCTAGCAGAGTGCTGTGCTAGTTATAGCTATTCAGTTCATAACTGTGTCCACGGGCTCCGTCCTTCGTTACCTCGAACATTGTGTTATGTAAATTATTTACAATTTATCACAAAACCTCGTCGTCGACATCAAAACGCGAGTTACTTGGTTACAACTGTAGTTGCTGGTACAAGTACTGCTGTAAAAATGCAGCTTTTTTATTATGCAGTAAAAGTATTTAAGTTTTCGTCAAAGATAAGATGGAATCTTGACGAGATCTTTCGTCTTAGTAGCTTTTTCTCAATTCTAACTAGGTAAGTTCTGTTCATTTGTAATGAAAATTTAAAAGTATAAGGTATTCGGTAACGGGACATGGTATGAGCTTTGCCTTTATGAAATCAGCCGGTACTATTTGATCTTGCCATCATGAATCCGTTGTGGAAAAATTATAGTGCTTTACATCCTTTGTAGATCCGGCTTTCCCTCACAACGTCATCATAATGTCATTGACACGTCATAGTAGGGGGGCAGACCACAGCATGGTTGTTGGTCAGTGGATTAATACAGTAATGATAAATGGACTTCCTTAGGCGAACTTTTTCACAAAAGTTATGTCTCGTGGAGTAGTAGAAAAAGACTAGCACAAAAGATCTTGAAAACACGTAAGACCTTATTCCTATCTTTTTATAACTCACAGTAAGCAATTGAGGGCAATTCAACAAAACTTATTGACGTACGAGTAGGTGTTAAAAAGACAACCTTTTTCACTCACCTGTTTTCGGTAAAAAGCTTTGTTGCGAAATTACATTTACACGCGCTCAACTTGTGTTGGTGGGAAACTCGATTTTCTTTGTTTCGAACCTCGAACTTACTTACGATGTGGAAATTTATTTATGGGTAATTGTTTACAATAACTTCCTGGTTCAGGAGATAAGTGGTTGTGAAATTGGAAATTAATTTAACAAGTGGTGGGGGGAGCGGTGTCTGTCAGATATTGGTTGGCGCCTCCGCCATACATAATCGTCGGCGCTTCCACCATGTATGATCGTTGGCGCCGCCACCATATTATGATCGTTGGCTTTGAGCGCGGTCGCTTTGTTGATATCAATTGATGCATAAAGTGCTATCGCGCGGCTGCCTCCCTAATTAATGCTGTATTAATATTACGGCAATCTACTTTAGGGTTATGATGAGCTTTATTAGTGTTGCTTGAAGTTCTGGTGGTAATATCTTCTGCTTGCTGATGTTACTTTACAGCGGATTTTGATATTAATATGTCTATGGATATACCTATCTTCATGGATGATTTAGAAATAGTTATTAAGGTGCGCAATTTAGATAGATACTCGTGGATAGAATATTATTACTTTATTGTACTCCGAGGACAGTAACACAACACTTTTACACAAACTTAATTATATGGGTACAATGGCGGTCTTATCGCTGACAGCAATTCGATACCTACCAGGCAACCTTTGGAAAAAGAGAAAGAACTTACTTACTGGGGGTAGTCTGCTTTGCACAGCTATTAAATGAATGAAAAAATAATCAGGCATCCCAATTCCAAAAAAGCTACATACGCAACATAATGCAATCAATAACTAATTAAGACAGCAAATGCATTTCTGAACATTCATTGGCGTTGCTAGGTGTACGCAAACATTTCCAATCTGGGTCAGCTGCTCGCGGCTGGTTCGGCGCAGAATGCTCAACGGCACAAAATGATTCATGGAAATTGCACCGTAATTGAAAAAAATACGTTATTGCCGTTTGACGCATTGCCGGAACGTTCCATCGCCAGAAATATCCGCGTCCGATGGAACCGTAATCTATTCGGTTTTGCGTACCTGAAGGTTCGTATGACTGTATCGTATGTTTAGATTTTGTGGATTTATGAGTTTGGGATTAGAATTTTATGGGCTTCATTGCTGTTGATGGTATTGGAGAAAAGAAGTGGATAAGATAATTTGTGAAGTTTAAAAATTATATTAGAGCAGATTGTGTCCGATACTAATATTCTCACTGTGGTGATGGGTTTGAATTATATATGTTCCGGAAAATAGCAAACATCGTAAGATTGTAAAATCGCGTGAAATAGTAATTTAATTTTTCTCAATAAAACACGGCTTTATTGGAAATTATTGCATTTGAATGGGATTTATTGCATTCAAAATGATTTTTCATTTTATTAAATTTATTAAAATCTTACGGAGCCGAAGCCGGTCGGGTCCAACTTTGGGTATCGATATACCCCACTAGTTTGGTTGGAGAGGTCAGATTGCATTTGTTCTGCGTAAGATATTCAGTTATATTCTGAGATATAAAACAAACCAATTGCACATGACAGTAGAATAATGATCATCACTATTAATTTCTAGATGTGAGGTGTTGAAAAAGTACATATTATTTAAGTTAGACCAAGATGGGGCGTTGCGTTCCAAGATGTCTTGTGACGTCATCGGTCATATAACATGTTGCGTCTCTGTAAGTTAGTTACTTTCTGGATAAAATGATTATTTTCATAAACCATTTCAGCCAGAAATTAATAAAAGCCATTTTCACGGTAATACCTGTTGCCGATAATATTTATGACACGAAAAAAAGGCATTTAGTATGGAAGCATTATTTATCGCGAAACCATTTTATTTTGCGGTGCTATCTCTAAGTATTTATAGCCCACTAGCGTCTGCTAGCGGCTTCGTCCGCTTGCATGTCGGATATTATCCCAAGCGAACATACTCCAGGGATCCAAAGTAGCTTATGTACAGTCAATAAAGCTATTTGGTATACGGACAAAAAAATATTTTTTTCCACTGCACTGCCAAAAGCCAATATTTATTTCTCATGTGTGCATTATAACTTTTTAAGCTTATGACATACACGTGTGTGGTGTATAATAATTTTCTACTCAGCAAACTCACAACATTGTTTAAAAGTAGTTGCAAGTTAGCTGCCTGCATACCAAATATCTTTGTTGACTGTACTATTAGAGTCCACAAAGAGATACTAGCGTATATCTGCGCCAATTTCGTCCAGATCCGTTGAGCAGTTCTAGCTTGATTGAGTAACAAACATCCACATATCCATCCATCCATCCATTCATTCAAACGTTCGCATTTATAATAGCCGATCTTTAAGGTTAAGCAACGCTTGCCGAGATTGTTCTGCGGATGGGTGACCATCTTAATATCACATCTATACCGAGACTCCGTGCCTTGGAAAGCACGTTAAGCCGTTGGTCCCGGCTGTCATTTAGAGATCTTTGGCAGACGTTACGGATGTCAGAAGCCAGAAAATCTGATACCATGCAGTATTGCCAAGAAGTACCGTGTTACCCAGTTACTGGGTTGAGGAGGTCTGGTAGGCAGCCACCCCACGTAAAATACTGGTATTCAGCTGAATCCGGTTTGACTGGGAGCCGACCCCGATATAGTTGGGAAAAGGCTAGGCAGATGATGATATCTAGTAAAATACTTGCTGGAAAATGTAACGTTCATTATCAAATCTAACTGTTGTTTCAACAGCAAAGGAAGAGTAGGGAACGAAACTTATGAGCCCCGAGAGGCCAAGTAGAGGGTTATGTGTTATTATGAGTTATGATGCTTGTTTAATGAACTGGCAATTCAAAACAACGTCCTACGTTATACTACGGTACATTCTCAAAGGTGTGTCTTGGGAAAATGCTGGGTGACACCCGAGGTCGCTTCTAAGCAATGTAAGAAATGAAAACAGTGTATTTTTTCTCAACTACTGAAATTCTGTAAGGCCAGAATTAACTGTGGTGACTATCAGAAAAGCGCTTAGCAATGAAGCGCGACGAGTCCCAAAGAAGCGATTCAACTGTCTTAGATCCCGCAGCGAAGTTCATCAATCAGAAAATAAAGCGGAGGTGCAAGAAATAACTCAATTTTTACGTCCCTCCATATCAAGCCGGATACAGAGCAGAGCTAGGTCAATAGGCACAACGAGACGTTTAAGACAATTTTTTAATACTCCTTAAGCTGTGCTTTTATGTTTAGTACCGAATATTTATGCATTTTCGATATCCAATTCGTTATTTTCAAACCGGAACCGCTAAACTCTACTAAATATTAAGTGGAGAAAAATACAATCTTCCATCACTTTTATCGTAGAAATGTTGTTTACCAAATCCTTTTTACGTTCACGCATGAATGGTCCCCACTCGAGTGATTCACTGAGTCTGCGATAAAGTCCGAAACTTTCGTTCGAAACAGTCAAAGCAGAACAATCTTTTGTGTGAGCTCCTGCCTTCGTATAGGTACCGACTTTGCCGACCTCCTCCGGATTTAAATTCGGAGGAGGGTATTCGAAACAATGTCAAGCAAAATGTTTGTTAAAATTATAATCCTTAACTACTAATGGTGAGTAAGCAGGCAACATAAGAGGTGTCTATTAAACAGGTACTGATTTTTGAATCAATAACTATAATCTAGATAAGAGATGGCAGAGACTTTCTCGTAGGTTTTTTTTTTTATTAGTGATGAGTTTGCTCTTGACTTTAGTCAATGTCAGATATGACAGAGACAAAGTCTACGATGGAGCGAGCTTACCCAGAAGGAGCCTGTTCACTCTAACTTTGAAGAGATTAGGGCTGTAAGCTTTTGGAAACACAGACGCAGGCAGAGAGGTATTTTTAAGTTCGGGCAATTCTCATAGGTATTTTCAAGTTCGCATTCGCACCGCAGTCATAAACTATTATTTTTATCAGTCTGTCGAATACACCCCTAATATCCCTACACGTTGACCAGTTTTTGAAGTTAATTGGCACTGAAGTGATATTGCGACTTGAATCGAAAATTTTTTTATGTGCGAGAATTGACCATCTGGTCGAAAATCGATTTTAAAATCCAGTTTGACCACGACAAGATTTTATCTCTCTTCTTACGTGCAAAGATGCTTAAAGATTCTAAAGGACGGTCCGATACTATTTGGCTAAAAAAATACAGTAGAAGAATTGGAGCAGTCTTTGACAAGCACTTGGACGGGCGGGCCCGCGCCGCGTCGCCGTGTTTGCTTAGCGCGAGCTCGCAAATGCTACTGATTGCTTGTTTGTCGTACGAAATTTTTATTTCCTCGAGCAAAGTTCACCGTTAAAGCCTCGCAATTTAGATCTCAAGCTATATACCGAACGATCGATTGAGTACACACAGTTTTAGCATCCTTGAAGTTTTCAAGCACTCTACCTGTAGTCTACTGAATCGAACCCCATCGAAATGCTATGAAACATGAAAGCTCGCTATATCCTTTAGGTGTGATACAAACGGCACAACCGTCGCTCCAGTCATCTTTTATTCACCACTGTTTTATTTACAAATACTGCGTAGGTATTGTTATCTGGTAGTTTTTTCCAACATTATTTTTGTTATCGTGAAATCCTGTTGGAATCGGAAGATATTCCGGAGCGAGCTCGTATCGACAAGCGGCTTAGTTTAAATTGAAACATATTGGCGGGGAAGGGAATCCTTACCTTACGTGTACACTTCCATCTGTTCAAATAAAGTACCTACTCGTACACACGTCGTGTCGCTGTACCGCTGTACCGTTGTGCCGCTGTGTCGGTAACAACTACAACCAGCGAGCGACGTGCACAATAGTTTTATTATACGATACTTAATTGATTTTATTGTTTACTCAACCCACTTCTTATTGAATAGGGCATGTTCATATTACGTAACGTGCGGAACTATAAAACGAAGTCGACGGAATCCTCTTTATATATTCGATCACGTTCCAAAACTGGGCGTACACGTAGGCATATAAAATACGGTCTATTAATATGAAGAGCTGTAGAGCAATAAAAATATCACAGTATTGTGAGGATGCCACGGCGTTGTGAATTTTACGGCGCATGCACTCTATTTCAGTTATAGCATTTCAGTCAGAAATATTTTATTACACTTCCTATTTTGCTGAACGACGCTCACGATTGCACGTGTTATGAATTTCAAATTATGTACTACCATGAAGTTTCATGTCGCACAATATTTTATATTGCTTTATAGTTAGATGCAGGCCGCCATGAATGACAATTTGGAACAATGAAGCGTTTTATTGGTGCCATATGAATAAGCGTCTCGCATCACGCGCATCCCGTTGGAGTAATTTCTTATGCGCCGGAGCGTGCGATGGAGCGGCAACCGCGTGTATGATTCAAGGGCAGGTGTTAGGTGTCAACTCTGGTAAGGTGTTCAATTTATTCGCCCCGTTACATCTGTAATCTCACACGATGCCAGGCGCGTGATTGGTAAAAGTACGTACATTCCGTATCATCCATGTTTGGCTTCGCGAAGGGGTGTGTATTAGTTATGTAGATTCGCTCGCTCCAGGAGTCGGAACGCGGACAATAGCCACGAGATTGTCGTTTGTATTGGCCGCGACGAACGACCGGAGGATTCTCATGAAAATACACGCACTCGGTAGATTTAGTGCGAAATACCAGCAATAAATAACTGACCCGGAAGGGACAAAGGTACAAGAGTATATCGTCCAAATGAATTGAAAAGGCCTCATACATAAAACAACGGCTCCTTCCCGTTACAACTTAGATATCACCTCGACTGGTGTGAATCACGGCAACGCATTTACATAGGCACACAATACACCCGCTTGTTTGTCAAAACCTAAGGAAAAATATTTTACTTGCTATTTTATGACCCACTATTAAATTAAAATAGACCTCCCAGTACAAATATTCCTGGTGGTAGAAACTTTTCTTAGCGGACTCGTTTGAGATAGACCCGCTTCCCATGGTTGCGTTTCGTCTTGATCTATCTTGTAGCATTGTGTACAGACAGCGAATCCCAGGTAGTTGGAAATAGGAACAATGTAAGTATTTACAGAGCGAGTTAGTACCCGACCTGCGTACCCGCTTGCGTTAGCGATGGCTTTATTGTTTCTGCTACTTTGTGATCAATTGATTCCGGTCAGGCAGGCACGTCGCGACATCTTGATATTACTACGTTGTTCCTGTACGTTACTCACATGGTGATATTTGTTACGGACGTGACAACCCTGACTTATTTCCATGTGTAGGTACTGTGGTTCCGGAATATTGAGTTTGAGTTATAATTTCGATATTTTTATAGTCGCAGATACTGTTCGTTCAAAGAATGATTATTACCAAGATATATGAGATACTAGGTAAACACGTTTCCGCGAAAACTCTTTACTTACGCAAAAAAGTTACAAAAATCATAACTACGCGTAGCGGCTACGCTATCTACTACAACAGCGTAAGCGGCGCGCGGCGTAGTCTTGACTACTTCGCGCTCACTCACATCTACTACGGCGTAGCAACAGCACATAATTTTCATCACGTTTTGGTTTGTGCAACGAACTAAACACTTCAGTAAAACAAACAATAATCCTAACAATGATTTTCCTCGCTTTTCATTAAATAAACGGCACAGCTCATGTTGTAAAGCAATTAATGAAATGGGTTGTATCTAAACTATTGTGCTGTAGGCAAGTAAAGTTGAAGGGTGAGCAGCAATGCTTTTAGCGCGTGTTGTTATGCAGCGAGCGGGGCGGGCGGCGGGGCGGTGGCGGGACGGTGGCGGGACGGGACGGGCGCGGCGCGGCGCCCACATAAATTCCGATTTATCGCTAACCTGCCGAACTTTCTGGACGTCTCACTCTGTACTCACCTCCCCACGGAAACCTTATTTTATTTAACTTATTTATACTCCGTCCCGTAGTTTCAGTTTACTCCGATAAACATAATTAAATGGCCATTTTGTGATTTATTTTTCTTTTGACATGTTTATGGTTTATTTGACTTGGAATCTTATAGTTTTGAATAGTTACTCTCAATAACAGGATTTTAAGAAAAAGCTTGTGAAGTTAGAACAAAGAAAGACGTTATTTCATGTAACAAATTTGATTTTCTAATAATAGTTATTTATGATATTAGTGCGGTAAGTTGGTTTTTACAAACGAGTAGACGAATGTAAGCACGAGACGAAGTCGAGGGCTTACCATAGTCACGAGTTTGTAAAAACCAAATCCGCACGTGTGTCATACAACGTTTTTCGACACATTTGCGAGAAAACATTACAATAAGTAATGAAACAAACTTTTTGTCTCTAGAAATCAGTCGGAAAGTCGCAACAATCTTTGACGTTTCTAATATGAAAATGGCGCGAATTTGCAAAGAGCGCCACATGTGCGTGGTGAAAATTAGAACCACATACTTTATTTTTTTTATTTATCTTCTCTCATTTTCTCTGTAATATTAAAATGAGACAGACGTATACAGCAAAAGCGCTTCCAAGGAGGTTCGATCATTCAGCTTATTTATTCTCGTGATGTGAAACTCCTTGGTGGAATTCTTATTATTTTTTATGGAAATTAAAAAAAAACCGTAAAGAATACGCACGGCGCTATACAACGGAGTTTGCGGTAAAATATGTACTTAGGTGAGAGTACCTACTTTGCCGCACGCTCCATTGTGTGGTGCATAATTTTTAACTTTCGAACAATGCATACAGGCTTCGTAAATGCATTTTTTGAGCAAATGTGTTGAAAAAAACCTTTATCTACACTCACAACGTAATGTTCCAAATATGAGTTCAAAAACGAATGCATAAATACATACTTTTTTTTCGCGGATAGGTAAAATTAAAAAAAAAATCCATTACAGTTCAACATTTTCCTTCGATTTTTAAACAACTGCATCATAAAATAACTTTTTAATTTTTATAGCACACTTTTTCTTTTTAATTTTTGGCGCGGGCTCATTGACTTAAGTCAATGAGCCAGCTTTTATCTTTGTCTATGTTTGAGCGCGCTGCGCAGTCATTCGAATACGCATTGAGAATATCCGCCATATTGGAATTAACTATTTTTCCACTTATTTTATTTCAACTGTATGAGTGAAGATAAAATAGTGTATGCAACGGCATATAATTAGGTATTAAAACACTCGTGTGATGCTATTATCACACTCGGCTACGCCTCGTGTGATAAACCCACACTCGTGTTTTAATAACCCTTTTTATATGGTCGTTGCATAAACTACTATTTGAGTTTGTACAATAGCAATAGCAAGTAAATTATTATTACAGTTAGCTAAGCATTGCATTTCGTTCATCATATTTAAATAATAAACTCCGTAAGTCAGAACCAATTGTCTCGTAAGAAATAAGATACAGAAAACACAACAAAGAAAGGGAGAAAGAAATTATTTCACGTCCGAATAACAAAACACAAAGGTGTAGTTTATTTGCATTCGCAGAGCGTTAAGTCATTTCCAGCGAACGAAAGAAAGAGGCGAGAAAATAATAGCTAGGGGTGGGGTGGATGAAAAAAAGGCAAATTTAATATCGCCAGTCGATAAATGTAGCAGTCGCTTAACTATAATAACGCCAGGTAGGATACGGCGCCAACTTTCTTCGCAAACAAACCAATAAACGTCGCCGCGGAGACAATTTTAGGGGAAGAAGGCAATTATTTATCTTTCATATTGATATATACGCGTGCGATGTGTGTGTAACGGTAATCCGCTCACCTGGATGTTATTGCCCAAGTTACATTATTGGAATGAATCCCGTTCCATGATCGTTGTTAGCAATTGGTGGAAGAACGCATGATCGTTGTAACAACATGACGGAGGGATGCATGCTCGGGCGTCGTCGGCGTTTCATTTTCCTTGACTGTTTGATTTACGATGTTTTTGTGGGTTTATAGTCGACGTCGGTTTTTGATGTGAAGTCGATGTGTCGTGCAGGTGAAAATAAATAGTGACTGAAAATATACGATTGTGAATTGAATAAATATTTTGTTATGAATAAAAGTTTTTTTGGCTGTTATTGTATTCATTTTATGTTAATAAAAAATTACTCGTATCAAATATCGAAAATATCACAGGAACATGTTAACAACAGGAAAAAAGCGAAATTATGTTATTATTTCAATGAAACTCGAGTAAATACAATGTCTTCTGCTCTCTTTTGATCTGACTTATAAACTTTGACAAAATAAATAACAACAGAACTGTTCCGAATAGTCTAGAGTCTAGACTATTCGGAACAGTGTTGTTGTAAGTTGAATTGATTTTAAAAGGAAGTCTTATGACTATGAATGGTCTAGACTCTAGACCATTCATAGTCATAAGACTTCTTTTTATTCCTAGTATAGAAAGCCAGCTGACATTATAAAATCATTCAAATAAGTACTGAAAGGTACTGAACCGCTCTTTGTAGAGATTTTTAAAGCCCCGCTATTGTATTGGCATTTATGAAAAATATAAACCGAGCTAAAATAAGGATACAGTGACAGTGTGGAGCTTCCTTATCGCTTCCTACTGCGAACAGCATAAGCATAAAAACCGGGGAGTGGAAGACATTCTGAAAATACTTCAGAAGTGCTGCATTTTTGTTTTCAAACTTTGCTTTCCTAAGTTACATTCCTTTTCTATTGAACCGACTCCAAAAAGGAGGAGGTATGTATGTATGTTTGGGCATAACACCGTCATTTATTGACGGATTTGCAAAATTCTTTTTTTTTCGAAAAATTTTTATTCCGAAATGGTTCCATTTAAATTTCGCAAAGATCTGATGAAGAACTTCGGTAATAGTCAGCTAAATAGATATGGACTGGGTAGCACTAAAAAGTGAAAAATAATAACCTTTTTACAAAAATATAGGCACAAAGTTTAATTTTGGAAGTCGGTGTCAAAAAATAAGAACCCCACACGAAAAACACCGACTTCCAAAATTAAAGTTATTTTTTACTTTGTAGTGGTTTTTATTTGGAAGTCGGCTGTATTTTTTCGATAAATGGTTTTTAAAAATGTAGGTAGGTACCATCTTCTCTGCCCATTACAGGTACATAAGAATTGGTGATCTGTTCTAAGTAACTTTCTTGAGCGAGATACTGACACCTCTTTTTTTCCGGGCACAATTCCTCAAGTAGTGATGTGAACGATGGCCGACGATTTGTCCAACAAAATAATGCATGAGCTAAATGCCAATCGCCTTCCGCACGTAATTTATGCACACAAGGAAAATTGTTAGTGAAAATTTCAGAACTTGATTGTCGTATGAAACACGCACTTGTTCATCAAACGAAGTTCAAAATGAAACATTTTCAAACACCAGGACACTAAAGTCTCAGATTCCATGTACAGTGGTATAGTGCAGCGCTCTCACGCATCACAGCTACGAAATCTACGCCCATTCGCCGGCTTCTGAACATGTCAATTTATGAGCAAGGAGGTTTACTTCGCAATATTATGAACAAGTGAGCGTGCCACGGAGGTTGCGCCTCGAAGATGCAATACTGCTGGAATGTACATATGTAGGTACCTACGTGGGAGCAGGAGTGCTGCTCACTTAGGCAAATTGTTTTCCAGACTGTGTAGGTTGAGATAAAGTGTCCTCACAAAATATGCTTCAAATTGGTTGGCAATTTTGCTCAAGTTTAATATAAGACTGGTATTTCATTTTGACGTTGCGTCTATGGTAGAACTCATAGACGTACGTCAGTTAGTAGAGCTAGAATACATTCTTGCTAGGTGAACAGGAAGTGTTGTTTTTGTCCAGCGTGAACACTGTAAGAAAAAATACAATGAACTAAAAGCAGGATCTTAGAGAAGGTCAAACGGAAACACCTTTATCCACTATCGTAACATCCGCGTAAAAGCGAACTTAACCGAACTATACCGCCGCTGGTACGGTCAATATAACTGATGTAGAAGGTTCTAAGTCACGTACCTGTGTAAAAGGACACTTCAAGAACTAACAAATGTTGTGACTTTATTTTGATGTGTAAACATTAGGTTGGTAGCACCGTAATGCGTCCGCAGAGAGACGGAACAGGACAACACCACATGCGAGGCAAACTTTCTAATCTTTTAAAGTTATTCCAAGAGGAACACACATCCGTCTTGCACACGTAGTAAATTTAGTTTTTGCTGAAACTGACGTACAGAACTTAGGGCAGTAATCTCGCCGCTACAAAATATTGGCGCCGGATAGTTTTCCAACTAGTATTTTTAGGTGCGATAGCCTCTTGGTTGCGGTCTGGCTTTGAAAATTGCAACTCGTGGGCTTAGGTGTTCACAGAGGGTTTTTTCGAGAGCGTAGATGTGGTACAACAAACACTTGTATCAAAGGGGTGGAACTTGTTCGAAAACATGGTGAGGGATTTCGGAGCGTGCAGTGGATTTTTGTTAAACGATATTCTAGGACGCAGACTACATACATCTACTGGATACATAATACTGATTTTGATGCAATAAAATCATATATGAGTTTATTGATTTGATACTGTGATGTCACTGTAGTTATCAGTATATTTTCCTGCTTCTTTTTTAAGTATGTATGTATTTGTGTATTTATTTTTTGTATTTCTCTTAATTTCTTGCTACCTATATTTGTACACTACAATTATTATTGTTCAACTTTATATCTGCACCAAATGCAGCCCCATTTCATGTCCAGGCTATTCTCTTTCCATAGATCTGTTTGTCTAAAAAGTAACAAAGAAGAAGTAAAGTTTAAATTGAACTGAATTAAACTGCAGTGAAAATGGTTAATACCTACCATAAAATTGGAAATATATAAATATTTATGAATTAATCTAAAATAAGTAAAATAAATACTAAAGCCCAGCACTATAATCTCCGCACGAGTAGAAGTAAACACAAAGGAAAATTTTGCTCATTCAATACCTAGAAGACCACTGTTAATTTTAAATCCGCTTCTACTTCGGATAACAAGTTACGCCGCTACTTCCAGTTCCGTACGAATACCTAGAATCATCGTTAAAACAATAGTAATAACCAGTATTGTCTTTTTTAAAAAAACAGCAGCAATTTTCTTTTCAGAAACAAACGAATGACGTATTTATGAGTGACCTTCTTTTTCTGTGACATTTTATCCGACTGTAGGTGCAGACTTTAAGCTACTAAAACGTATCAATATCCTTTAATAGATTTTCCACTTTATAGCTAAAGCATTAGGTTCAAGGTTGATTGTGAAATTGACAGTTTCTTTCTTTCACTTAGCGACAATTATTTTTTATTAGTGAAGGAATAATTAAGCAGTTGATTTAAAAAAATATCTGTATTAAATGAGCACATATATTTATTTATTTATATATTCTTTATTGTACACCAAAATGTAGATGTAGATACATAAAGAAAACCTTAAACTAAAAAAATATACAATTGGCGGCCTTATCGCATTCCGCGATCTCTTCCAGGCAACCTGGTATATAATACCTATTGCTTTTACAAAAACACTACACAAAATAATTTTCATTTTGGAAGTCGGTGTTAAATTACGAAGAAACAACCAAAAACATTGACTTCCGAATTTAAAGTTATTTTATACTTTGTAGTGATTTTTTAATTTGGAAGTCGATTGTATCTTTTTTGTGAAAAAAAAAAAATATTTTCACTTTTTAGTGGTCCCACTTAACAACACCACTGGAAAGTCAAAGGAAAGCAAAATACGCAATTTTGGATACTTGGATAATTATGTTTTCCAGCTTTTAAAAATTAAAATACTGAACTGATTTTGATGCAATTTCAATGGGAGCAATCGGAAAAAAATTCAAATCGGTTTATAAATGACGGAGGTATGAGAAAACAAAAATAAAAAATACAATCGAATTGAGGACCTCCTCTTTTTTTAGAATAAAAAAAGCGGTAATATAGACGAAATAGCTCAATGTTTAAAGTTAGTAGAGATATCATATTTTCCTTTACAAAATTTCGAGTAAATGAAACAATGAGCGTACCATTCGTAATCATCCAGCGTGGCAGCGAGCTATGTTTTACTTTCCCGGCTCAATATTGTCTTCATATTAACATCAGTAATTGGCTTGTAGAGTCCCACTCGCGGGTGCGTGTGGCCTTGCATAAGTTCCAATTTAAATATGGAACCTGCTTCAATCATATTGTGTATGTATTGATTTTTATATGACACTACCATCTGCCAGCGGCTTTTGCGGCATAAAAGTCGATGATTCTCTCATTGGAACTTACTCCCGGAATGACAAGTATCCTATTTCCTATTCCAGGATATGATCTACTCGTGTACTAAGTGTCTTCTAAATTCGTTCAGCTGTTAAGACGAAAAGAGGTAGCATACAGTCATACAGATAGATAGAGTTATTTTCGCATTTATAAATTAGTATAGATTAAGAAACGGTAAACTCTGTCATATAGCGCCGATTTGAACAACCAGAATCACGTACAAAACGCATCAACCTCGAAAAATTCTCCAGTGTTACGGAGTCGTCGCAAGCCGGTGTAAATAAATAACACTTGAAATGCGAATTCTAGTGGCAAATCCTCTTTCGTGACAGTAATCTTCCTCACTCCGGAGTCCCACAACTGACAGGTTTTATCTTTGATTCTTCGCCATTCCCTTGTGATCCCAAGAGCCAAGAATATAAAATTTTATTCAAATAATGTTTCGTGATTTTTCAGACGCTATCTTAGGTGATGATGCTGTTGAAATGTTTCGCTATTCTATCGAATGTTATAGTCGATTGACAGTGTGCTTTATTTTTAAACGACTTCTAAAAAAGGAGGAGGTTCTCAATTCGGATGTTTGTATATTTTTTTTTTATGTTTGTTTGGGCACACAAAAAACAACACGTCGCTTGCCAACCGATTTGAAAAATTATTATTTTGTTGGAAAGAGTATACTTTCCAAATGGTCCCATTGAAATTTTATCAAAATAGGTTCTGTAGTTTGGTTATTAAATCCAATTAGCTGGAAAAATCATCCATGTATACGAAATTGCGTATTTTTGCTTTCCTGTGACTTTCCAGGGGCTCGAGTCTGCTATTGCAATCGTGTCTCAGTGACCGGTCATTGATCGAATATTTGACAACTTTGACAGTTTTTGTATGGGAAATGTGTCATAAGTTTGACGTTATACGTCAAAAATCGATCATTGACCGGTCATTGAGACACGATTGCAATAGCAGACTCGACCCCCAGTGGTGTTGTTAAGTGTGGGATACCACTAAAAAGTGAAAAATAAAAAACTTTTTCACAAAAAAAAGAATCCGACTTCCAAAAAACACTATAAAACACCGACTTCCGAAATTAAAGTTATTTTGAACTTTGTAGTGTTTTTAACATCAAAATTTGATCATGTTACGTTAATATCATATCGTTATGTTCCGTATGGTGTCGGACGTAAAAGAATAGCACCATCGATTCTGGGTCTTTCATAATCGGCGATTATGAAAAACTCCCCCTTTTTGGGGCGGTCTATGTCCAGCAGTGGACGTCTAACGGCTGATATGATGATTCTCCGCATATTTTAAAAGAAAACTAGAGATAGCTTGAGTTTCCTAGCTTTTATTGAAATAAACGCGTTTTTGTTTTTTATGATGAATTGACGAAAATCAGAGTTAAGAATTTTTGAAAGGTTCATCAAAGCTGATTTGACTGGCCTAAATGTATGAAGAGACGAACGCCTGCGTCAGTGAATGTAAAGTCCTCTGTAAACCTATAACAAGTGAAAATATGAATTTATAGTAGTAAAGTACACAAGTTAGTCTGTTTGTTGGAAGTTGCTTTAAAATTAATAGCAGCTATGTTGTTCCAATGCAAAAACTAGGAAATGGATTATAAAGGTGGGGCTGAGTTCCGGGAATTTGAACTATGCAGTCGTTACCTACACAATACCTAGTACTTAATCTGGGCATTATGAATTGGCTGGATTTTCGCAGAAAACAACGTAGAATGGAAAAGAAATACCCTTAATTCTACACCAAAAATAAATCATTTACAATGAAGTTATTTACCTCATTTTTTAGAGTTCCGTACCCAAAAGGTTAAATTTCCAAAAAAAAACCCTATTACTTAGACTCCGCTGTCCGTCCGTCTGTCACCAGGCTGTATCTCGTGAACCGTAATAGCTAGACAGTTGAAATTTTCACAGATGATGTATTTCAGTTGGCGCTATAATAACAACTAAAAACAGAATAAAATAAATATTTAAGTGGGGCTCCCATACAACAAACGTGTTTTTTTTTTGCCATTTTTGTAGATAATGATACGGAACCCTCCGTGCGCGAGTCTGACTCGCAATTGGTTGATTTTTTAAAAGACAAAAAATAACGTTTGTTAAATACTGGACCACGGTTTTGCTCCCGTGGCTCATCCCACAAGAACTATGAATTTTTCGACACAAAGTAGTTTACGGTACTCAATCCACCGACTGGAAAAGAAGAAGCTGTCGAAAAGTTATAAATCGGGGAGGCTTAAAACTGCGCTTTAGCACAAACATGTCGCTCCATAGGCACAGGACGCTGCTCCCAAGATATATGAGGCGGTTAATGAGTTCGAAAATCCAAAAACAAATCGACCCTTCCGTTCAATTATGTACAAAAACAAACTGCGGAACCTTTAAATTTACTGTCAAAGGAAAAATAGAATGTGAACTGCCCTCGAATTGGCTCTAATCTTCGTTCATTTGTATGCGGGGCGACTTCGAAATAGTCACCTAATTAAAAAGAGTAGCCTTTGTGATGCAGATACGTCGCCATCGCAATCAAAGCGCCGCTCATTTCACCCGAACCCTTCAAATAAATATCTGATCCTATAAGCCTTCAAGTGTCTTAGTTTCTTTTTGGTAACCATTTTAATTAAGGGCCGAGTCTCAAATGAAGACTTACAAATCAAAAGAGTGTTTGTTCCATTTTGCAAGTTTCCATCAGGATTTTATTTTGAAATGAAATGAATTTTGGCGCTATTCATAGTCCTATGAATAGCGCCAAAATTGGAATACCAGGAATTAGTTATTAGTTCCGTTCTCGACATTCTCAGTCTTTGTGGCTGTATCTTGTTTGATTGCAAGCATAGATATAATAAACAAGAAGATATGCCCGTTAGACGAAAATGTATCGGAAACCCATATCTCCAGTTTGCCCCTACCACTACACAATTTTATTTATTTTTAGCCTATTCCGTCCCACTGCAGGGCAAAGGCCTCCCTTTCTTCCTTCCATTCTTCCCGGCTCTGGGCTAGTGTTGACCAATCCTGTCCATAGGCGTCAAGCTCGTCCCGCCATCTTCTCCTGGGTCTGCCGCGATGCCGCCGGACATTTTTTGGGACCCACATTGTGGTTGCTTTAGCCCATGAATCGTTTGACATGCGGCAGACGTGACCGGCCCAGTCCCATTTAAACTTTGCTGCTTTTTGAGTGACGTCGGCGATTTGTGTTTTGGAGCGCAACACTGTGTTTCTAATGCGCTGCGCTCCATTGCTCGCTGGCAAACCTCAAGTTTGAACTTCTGCTGAGCTGTCAAAGACCAGGTTTGACTGCCGTAAGTAGGAATAGGGAGAATGCACATGTCCATCAATTTGCGTTTATGGCAAATTGGAAGGTGTCCTTTCATGAGTGCCTTCATCGACCAATAGCTCTTCCAGGCGTTTTCGGTGCGGCGAGCAACTTCTTTTTCTTGCTTCGCCTGGAAGGAGACTATTTGACCGAGGTAAATGTATTCTGGAACATATGCAATCTCCACACCTCCCACACACAGTTTATGTTGGGCGCTGTTGGTCATGAGTTTGGTCTTTGACATGTTCATCCGCAGTCCAATCTCGAGGCTTGCCTTATTTAGGTCACTCAGCATTTCGCCTAGTTCAGCTGCCGATGATGAGAACAGGACGATATCGTCGGCGAAGCGCAGGTTGGTCAACCTTTTTTCGCCGACGATGACGCCGCTATCTGCCCAGGGATTAGAGAGATTTTTAGAAATCTCTTCAAGGGTGGCAGTGAACAGCTTGGGGGACAGCGGGTCTCCTTGCTTGACACCTCTTTCAATAAGAAAGGATGGTCCGGTGTTGGTGATTTTTATAGCTGCAGTACTCATAAGTTGATGTAGGGAGTATCTATATTTTGGTTGAAGAGAGCGTTAAATAGTGAATCGTGATGGATACTGTCAAACGCTTTGGCGTAATCAACGAATGCTAGTGCTAATGCTATAACCACTACACATGCAGTTGAGTAAAAGCAATAGCAATATCGTTGTGTGATTTTTACATTGCTTGTTACAGTCACTTAGCGACAAACTTAGGTCGTGGTTAAGGAGCAATGTTTTTGATGCAAAAATAATGTTTTATTATGTGAACCTCTGTTTATTTTTTTGAGTCGGTTAAAAATAGGTAAAATGTTGATAGATGAGTAAACGTTTTCACCTGTTTTCACTTTTGAAAATAGAGCAAATAATCTTTAAATGCTAAATGAGCGGCACCCCCGAGTGCAATATATCAAAAAAATCCTCAATTTCTATACATTTTTGACAGTTTGCGAATGACATGTGAATGCGAACGAAAATAAGTGTAATTGATCATCTGTTGTTTATTATGCGACAATTTCCATCTGTGGTAAAGTGGTTTGATGGTCTTTTGTTTTTGAGGGAGATTATAAATAAATTAAAATAAAATACGATATCGACAGCAATATTATCGTTGTCGAATATTCTTAATTAACTCGACGAAAAGATTAACAATAATTTGTTAATTTTTTCGTCAAGTTCACAATACAGTGTTATTTTTAATTTGGGCTTTTAGTTCAATCGCGTGTCACAGGCAGTCATATTTACAATTTATTGCATTATAATGGTAGGTCTCGAAACATAAATAAATCATTAAAACAGTTAACGTTCCATGTTAACAAAACCTCAGGAATTGTTGAAAATTAAAAAGAATTGATAATTTAGGTACAGTTATTAGTTTAAACGTTGTTTGTGTTCCATTTATTTTGATTTGAGAGTGTTTTTAATTGTCTACACTCACGAGCAATAAATTGGAATTACTTCATCGATAAAAAAAACAATATTTTGTGTCCTTTTTGGGTCAAGTTCGCTTCTTTGAGTCTTCGCGTCACTCTCCACTTGCTGACAGCCCTTCCCCGAACTTCTCTAAGTTGTTGCTGCTGGACGTCCGCACCGGTCAGGTGTCGATTTTGGAGAGAAGAGGTGACAATAAATCGGTCATCTCTCACTCAAAGTGCATCGTTGTCGTCCAGATCCTAGTCTCCGAACTAAGTTTCCAGTCTTCCTGATACCAGAGTATCAGGGAGACTGGAAACTTGTACCTTCGAGACACAAACCTGCAGTGCGATTCTGTAAGCATGTCGAAGTGAACACTTGGGCGGGGCGCACGACGGGTGAGTTGTCAAATCATACAAATAAGATGGAATGACAGCGCTCTTGTCGTTCACTCCGCCTAGGTGAACACCGTGAGATGTCGACAGAATCGACCGGCTGGTTCAGTTGAATCTGACGAGTGATAGAACGCTGAGATAGCCCTCGCTGGATTAGGACGACTTGAGCGGTATCTATAGGTGTGGTTTCAATTTTCTTTTAGTTACAGTGTTTCCAGTGACGTGAAGCATTAAACTGATGACTAATTTTCATAAACGCCCACTTAAAAGGGTTTCAGGACTACCAAACATTATGGTATTTCGTTTAAAAAAAAAAAATATTTTGTTTTTACGTTACATGCCATAACGTAAATAATCTTTGGATACGATATTAAAAGTTCAAAATTACCTGTCAAATGATATACCACAATCCATAGTTCAGTGCATCGAAATTTGTTTTGGGCTACGCACGATTTAGTGATTCCAGTTTATTGCTCGCGAGTGTATTTTAATTAGATGTAATTAAAAAGAGAAGTTCAAAAACTAAAACCCGACTACAGAGAATTCACGTTCTAAAAAGTGTGAAACAAGAAAACATAATTAGCCGTGTTTACATACAAACCGGTCAAATTCATAACCCTAGTTTTTGCTTCGCCGTAGTCGGGTAAAAAATAAATGCGCACGAATGATAAGTAAGAAGGTATTGAATTAGAATGAAAATGCTACTTAAGTATAAAGGCCAATAGCGTAGTATTTATTTTTCAAATGTAAATGGATACCTACCTAGGTCAATATAATATAACGGTATTTCTATTATAATCTTAGTTTTGTGGTAGTACCTAAATCAACATACGAGTAGGTACTCATTTTCCCGGCTGTACCACTTGGTACTGTTTAAAAATGTGTCCCAAAACTTGCGCAGTCGCAAACAGAGCAAGTAGTTCCGAGGCATGAGATGCCTCCCGAAGCCGCCGGTCATTTAGAAGCGGCCGCCTCTCAAACTTACACCGACCATGTAGGTATTAGTACACGCTGTTATTGCATTCTGCGATGCCTAAACGTCAGTTACCCTCTCAGAATAGAGTTTGAGTAAATAGTTCACTCGTCGCTGAGGGATCTAGAAAATTCCGGAGTATTACAAACCTTCCATTTAAAAAACATGCGACATAAACTCGTAAAATAAACTAGAAAAAGAGGCATTCTATCAGCTGTATGTAACGTTTGTCAAATATTCCAAATGTACTTCAGCGATTGACATACGTTACAACAAAGGACAATGATGACTTTTGTAAGGATCCTGTTCCTAGAGTTGTATCATCAAGTTGTGACATACCTACGTCATTTGATAGGCCATAATAAAAGCTTCAATCTATATGAATTGGTGTCAGCCAGACATGTGGCCTTTCAAACGACATAATTATGCCGCAACTTGATGCAACTCTTGGGCCAAAACACTCATTCTCTTTTAGGTATTGTAAGAATCGCTATCGCTGATAGAATTTTACTTTTGTCTTTGCCCACTTATTTTTATCGTGGAATCGATGTTCGGAATTTGAAGAAGTTTCCCTCTTTGTTTTTAAATCAGCTCGTTCATTAAGTTAAAATTAGAATGTGTAATTAATAAAAAGTGCGTTTTTTTCATTCATAAACAAGTGACTCGCATGATATTATAATATAAACGATTCCTAACCGAGAAGAAACCCCAATGTATTTTGGTAAGAGATTGCTCAGTCTTTCTCCTAATTTTTTAAGTAGGTAAATGAGCAGAGGGCTTCTCTATACCTACCTAATCATCACGCCTGTCAAATGCATTGTCCATACACTAAAGTTATATCAACAAACTAGACACAATTGTTCCGCAGATTGCCAGTAAAGCCAGTGCGGCTTGGTCAAACAGAGAACGTTGTACTTTTCCGACCATTTCCGAGCGCAAGGGCGTACTGGTCGACGGCGCAACGCCCTCTGGCGGCTAATGAATAATATGCAAATGACGGTGTCTAATTAAACCAAACTCGCCTCTTTGCTGACTAAACTTTTTACATAGTTCGGGGTCACTGGCACGAAACTTATGATACGGTGGAAGATATACCTACTTACTCGATGTAAGGCTCATCCAAGTGACAGCACATCTGAATCACCACACCTGAGATCAGATCACGATATCAGAGAGCCAATACTACTAATTTTTAAGCAACGTTCGCATTCGCATGTCAATTGCAAATGTTGCAATCTGTCAAAAAAGTCTTATTTCCCATACATTTTTGACAGATCGCAACTAACATTCGAACGTTGCTTTAAATTAGTAGAATTGACACTCTGGCCCACGATCTCCGTTCCCCGATTTTTTATATTTCGATTTCAGTTCGGGACTGTGATACAGGATCAGGAGATCGCATGGTAACGAATCATTGTAGCATACGAACTGGCACAAAAATACTTGGCTTCTTTAAATGTTATTCGAATATAGAATAGGGTTTATATATTTTAGGAATATCATATACAGGGTTATTTGTAAAACACCAGCAACCTTTCAGGGAGTGAAAGTACTCATGATTATAAACAACTTTTACTATGAGACCAACTCTGAAATATCAAAAAATAAATCGGCTTTTTCGTACAAAATGCAATATTCACCCGATAAAAATGTATGAAACAGTAGATTTTTTTTTAGATTTTTCAAGGTTGGTCTAATAACAAAAGTTGTTTATACTCATGAGTACTTTCACCCACTGAAAGGTTGTTGGTGTTTTACAAATAACCCTGTATATTTAGTTTAAAAAGTAGAAATACATCGTAAACCCTGTAGTAGCAAGCTTACAATTCGTAAGCTTGCTACTACAGGGTTTACAAAAATGTCTTGAAAGGATAGGCATTGTTTCAGGTGTGTTTTATACAATTACTGTCGGTCTGCGCCGGCTTTGCGCTATTTACATAAACAATAATCGTTAGAAAATAAACATACCTAATAGTCCATAATAATGCCTCTATCTGGAATAATACACGTTTCTAATGATGAAAGAATTTTCACATTCGTAGTAATACAGAGAAGTTCTCAAAATTCGAACTCTCTCTTTATTATGTCAATAACTTAATCCTTTATTTAACACCATAAACATCCCCTAATACACAGTGTTACACAGAATAAAGTTCATGTACAAAGCCAAGCTTAACTCAAAACTGAGTTTTCTCTCAGCAAACCTTTGAGTATATCACTCATAGGTTTGCTGGAAGAAAACTCAAATTTAAAGAGAACTTACTTTATGTTATTAGCATAGATTTTATAACTAAACACGAACCTAACTGAATAAATTTGATCGAAAACATTTCCCATTTTTCCACATCACTACCATGCTCCGTTTACATACGTATACAGTCAAGTGTTAGCTGGCACAGGATGCTTGCTAACAATCAAGACACCCAGCAAGTGGGTTTGCGTGTAATCGGCTCAGGACATACAGCATTAGCATATCCATTGCGATATGTAAGCGAGCGTCCGCTAACACTGGCCGAGATCCCCCTCAATTGAATACTGTATTCATTATTGATTCTAGTTTCCACAGCTATTTGTGGCAAGTGCTGGATGTAGTCGGATCTAAGTGGAATGGGAAAATGTTTGGGACTAACCACCAACTCTTAAAGCAGTATTACTTAAATATTACTTCCAGTGGGAAAGAGACGGAGCTATGCGTCCTATATAGCTCCGTCTCTTTCACACTGGAAGACGGAGCTATATAGGACGCATAGCTCCGTCTCTTTCCCACTGGAAGTAATATTGAAGTAATACTGCTTTAAGAGTTGGTGGTTCAGGCCCTGTTTTGAAAATGTTTGGGAAACAGATCTGTGCAAACACAACTGACTTTTAATCGTTTGGCCATATTTATGGATGTGGAAGTACAATAACAAGTAAGAAGTTTTATAATGAGGTTTATCGAGATTGCGAAAAATAACCTGGTTCTTCTTTACATTTAACAAACTTAATTTTGAGTAGGTACATATTTTGATGATTGATGATTTGAGTTACACGCAACAGCAGATTTTTATTCGTATTGCGGAGGTAATAATTATACCATGTAATTTCAGATATTTACAATTGATTGTTCATGAATAAATAAATAAACCGCTGATTTATTTTTTGATATTTCAGAGTTGGTTCCTTAGTAAAAGTTGTTTATATTCAAGTCTTCTTTCATCCTCAGAAAGATTGTCAGAGAATTAAAATTCACTAAACAGGGTTATTTTTAAAACACTAACAACCTTTCAGCGGGTGAAAGTACTCATGATTATAAACACCTTTTACTAAGGAACCAACTCTGAAATATCAAAAAATAAATCAGCGGTTTCATACAAAATTCACCCGATGAAAATGTATGAAGCAGCAGATATTTTTTTCGATTTTTCAGGGTTGGTGTCATAGCAGAAGTTGTTTATAATCATGAGTACTTTTACCCACTGAAAGGTTGTTAGTGTTTTACTAATAACTCTGTATATTTTGGCATTTGGCACAGCACCGGTGGTTAATAAATCAAAGCTAGGTTGGTTAAGTACCTAATTGTTTAGTAAATCAGCTAAATTCATATAAGAGAGACTTCATTTTAATCGTCTAATCTGCACATCCAGCATAAAAGGTGTAAAGTGCAATTCCTACGTTACTTACCATTCTAAACATCGCATATAAGATATCGCCTGAATGTTTCAGGATTACCTCTCAAAATACCAGCAGCGAATAACCAATCTGATCAAGGGTTGAAAGAAAAGGAAACAACCACCTCTATATATCTATGTAACCAATTTATATACTGAAAATATATTGGATCCACTCGCACATACATAGCTATAGTAGATTTACGTGACAGAACTACCTCTGTTTTATATCGAAGATAAAGTCCTTTAGATCCGATTGAAGGCGAGACGTCGAGACCCCGATTCAATTGTTGTTTGGAACTTCACAATATGGGAAATTGACAATATGCTCTCTTCGAAGGGACCTGTTGCGATCCAACTTTATCAAACGCTTTTATTCATCTCCAAGTAACTATGTTTGCTGGGGAACTTTATTACGCTGTGAAATCAAATATCTTTTAAAGTTGTCTTAACCTACCAGTACCTACCTAAAGTTTCTTCTTACTGAAACATAATACGCAGCGTGTTGTGAGATTTTCAGCTGGAGCTTATGCTAAGCTGAGTTGAGCAGTTGGGCTTACCCCTGTATGCAGTACCTATGCGTTGAATGTACATAATTTGCATTGCCGTTGTCTGCATGAAGACAAGGTCAGGGTAAAATAAAAATAAGAGTAGGAAACAAATACATCATGGTGTTGTAAATTTTAATTAAAATTTCAATTAATTCATTCAAGTTTTTTACTCGGTTTTACAGTAGGTATTTCCGTTGTTAATTAAATTGCCTACAACATTTGCCACAAGAACTGAGGATTTCAAAACAAAGGCATGTTCTACATCAACTTTCTTCAACGTAACGTGTGGTCCGAACTTTCTTAAATCCTGTATATGATGCATCGGTACCCATGCGTCTTCCGCGCTATATAATACATTAGTCATATGCTTTACTCTGTTAATAGCAGCGGTATTAAGCTCGTGTATTCTGTCCATAACCTCGTAAGCTAACAACAGTGTTTTTTCCTGCAGCATCGGATTAAGATATATCGTCACCCGTTTAACATAACTCGAGGGTAACGAATTTAAATACAAATACAGTTTAATGGCAAGCAATCTAATTGTCGGTACTAACTGAATAATAAACAAGAACAAAAGTATTATTCTATGAAGATATCTTACGAAATTGTTAACGAGTTTCCCATTTTTGGTCGCTGATAAATTCTGTAGCGTCGGAAATAATAAGTTTACCGATGAGATTCTTTCAGTTAGGTAGTCGTTCTTGTGCAGTAGTTCCATCAGCATCCATGCTCCAATGGAGTGTCCAATCACGTGTAGTTTGGCCCTCTTATCAAAGTAATTATTAAGGAGATCCAGTTTGTGTTCTATTTGACCTTCTGTATTGTATAAGGTCCATATTCGTGGATATTTTTCATTTTCATCTTTGATCTCGTCGTGACCAGCATGACCTGAAAAATATGACAAAATCATGAGTAGTCGTTCGTGAAGCCTCAACATTGAGAAGTGCACTATGGAACAGTCACTTAGGACAGGTGCTAATTATTAATTTATTGAATTATACGACACACATGTACAAAGGCTTTATTATCTAGATGCATTTCTTATTTCAGGCATTCTCTACCAGTCAACCAAGGGTGGTGGAGAGAGCGGTATGAAAAAAACAGCGACTGTCGCAACCCAGTGCAGGGCACGCCACAATTGTGGCGATAGTGCCCCTCTTTGAGGAGTGGCTGGAGAGGCGCCACGGCGTCCTCACCTTCCGCCTGACGCAGGTACTCACCGGACATGGTTGTTTCGGTAGGTACCTGTTTCGGATTCGGCGGGAGGAAACGCCCGGGTGTTTTCACTGCGAGGATCGCCCGGAGGACACGGTGGAGCATACGGTGGAGACCTGCCCCGCATGGGCGGAGCAGCGCCGTGTCCTCGTCTAGGCGATCGGCGGCGGCGACCTCTCGCGTCCGGCCCTGGTTCAATCCATGGTCCGGAGCGAGGAGGCATGGGAAGCCGTCACCTCCTTCTGCGAAGCAGTAATGCTAGTGAAGGAGGAGGCGGGCCGCGTGAGGGAGAGACAACCCTCACGCCCCAGCCGCCGCGGCATAGGGAGACGCACCGAGCGTCGGGAGTTGCTGGGCGATTCCCGGCCACCGTAGGTGCGGGTCTGTGGACGGCGAGCGTTGGGTGGCTCGCTGTCCGATTAAAGCCAGACCCAAGCCGACGGCGCGTTGTGTTCCACGCGCGCCTCAAAGAGATGTCAGCATAGGAGTAGGGGCCCGTTAGGGCCAGTGCCTACCAGGGTTGCGGATTTTGTTCGAAAGAGTTACCGCGGCCCTGGAACGTAAAAGGCACTAGGAGGAGCGTGGGTGAGTTTTAGTCAGTAGAAGTCTGACACTCCCTGCCGCTCAACCCAGAGCGGGAGGGGTCATTTGATGATTTCCCATCCTCTAAAAAAAAAAAAAAAAAAAGGGTGGTGGAGAGAAAACATGTCAGGTGCATAAAAAACGTAATAAAACATTGTTTCAAATGAAATGGGTAGAAAGTACATAGTTAGAACACAATATGGGAAATGCCCTTTGAGCAGGCACTATAGGGCCGGCGGTATGGGACAGGCACAATGGGACAGTGGACAGGCCCTATGTGATTGTGAAGTGTAAACAACATTGCAGATTTTAAAAGTTTATGTATGCCAAAGTTTATCTCCAAGGTGGCTCGGGACAAAAAGATCTGCAAGGAGTTGGGGGAGGCCTTTGCCAAGCAGTGGGACAGAAAAGGCTGTCAAAAAAAAAATGTATGCCAAAACAATGGTTTTCTACAGGCTAATAAAATGTAAACATTGCATTACACGTATTATTTTACACTTCACTCGACCTATTTACTTTGCGATTCGAATTTCAATTACACAACAATATTACATGAGACAGCGCTTTCCAGTTATACAAGTGCCCATCATACACCAAAAACTTATTGAATTTCTAAACTAAAAGAGGTTACAAATAAGTTTCAATCAAAATCGCTTACCTACTACACAGACGGGCAGCTGAGTACAGCGATGCAATTGTTCCGCAAACTCCCTGTAGAAGTCAGGTATTCCCGGGCCCCCAGTTATTACAACAATCACTTCGGATCTGCAATTGAATGGATCACCGAACGTTATCAAACGAGTTTCTACTTTATTTAGTCGCTTGGTTATGTACATTTTCCTTTGTATTTTTGAGGGCGTGCAATAAAACTCGGGGCCGTGTTTGCTGTGTCAGGTGGCGACAGTCAACTGATCAAAATTAAATTATTATTGAAACCTGCATGAGTGCATAATCACTAGACCGACACTAAGCGCGAGAAACAAGCAGGCAAAGACGTACAGTGATTTACGTATTTGTTTTTTCCAGTACCTAGGTATTTATTATTTATTTATTTTTAGTCTTCTCTGTCTCACTGCAGGGAAAAAGCCTCCCATTCTTCCTTGAATTTTTCTCGTATGTAATAATCAAAATTGTTCATTGCTCGCTCTTCCACCCGAGATATCACAATCGCGTCATGTCATCATCGAGTTTTGCACAATCGCGATTTATTTCTATGATTATACATGATCTGCTCCACAAAACTAATTGCTCCTACCAAAGTGAATAAGTCAGTTCATGTCAGTTTACTGAGCAATGAAACTGGTTGTCATACTAGCCCTTTATTATAAGGTTCAGTTCAGCACCTTTTTGTGTGATGAAAACCCCCACACGTATTTGATTTGATTTGCATACTTAACCTGATTATCCGCTTAGAAAACTAAGCTTATGCCGTCTGTAAGTATGTCACAGCACTGGGTCTTTTTAAACTTAATAGGTAGACAAATTTCATAGTAGGTAGGTAACTTTGGTTTCAGTGCATTCGTAGTAAGGAATTCTTAGGACATGAGCCAAATTTGCATTTGGCCGGTTTTATTAATGTTAACAACAAAATATTTATTAAAAAAATATCAAGGATTATCTCAAACCGAATATACTTGCTAACATTCATGAATTCCATTTAGCTACAGAACCCGTAGTGAGAGCTAATGAATTTATAATTAAACTCCGAACTTTAGTGATGTGGCAATCCCATCTTAATGAACGCAATGAACGAATGAGGTGAAGTAAATAAGAAATAACCACAGCTTAAACACAGACTATACTGTATATTATTAACCTAAAGACGAAATTGCGGCCCTAAACAAAAATGAAATATATTACGAGCGAATACGGTCCGTTTATCATACAGTGAAATCCTGTCTCTGAATGTGAAAAAGACCTTGCACTGATACAAATATGGTTTGTTTTGCGTTGTTGTTTTTTGTTAAGGTGAGTGACACCATCGCGTATGGTAATAGAGGGTTGTGTGATTTGCGCTCATGAGATTCAATTTCACGCACGTGTATGATTGACGGGGACATTATGCAGGTGTTCAGCCCTCCACATAATTTACTATTTTATCATTTCTCGGGATGTCGTTTGTTTCGCCAGGAGAATTATATTTAATGCGAAGAAAAAATTTTAGGCAAGGAAAAATGCAAAGAGTGTGAAGCTTATCAGCGCTTGCAAATTGCTGGAGCCAACTAAGGAAACAGGGGATCGTTGTGACTTTATCACGTCCGACATTATTTAGCTAAATCGAGGAATTTTCACCCGCGGGACGTTGTCGAGTTTTCTGCGAGTTTTCCTCGTAGTACGCTTTGAGATAGGGATGTCATCGACATTATTACTAGCTTTGTAGGTATAGATAGGTGGAAGAGGTGCCTTAATAATAAAAAAAGGAAATTAAGAAAAAGATCCTTTAGGCCAAGATTACTTGGTCTTCTTTTCATTATTGAAATACAAATGCAGGGTCAGATAAAATGTAAGCGGAATGTGAACATGACGATACAAATGATACAACAAAATTATCCTCTTAACTACAAATAAATACAGCGGCGCAACAATTGATTGGTAATGTAGTTATGTGCAACTGAGAGTTTAAGATTATTGATTTATTTAAAACTTCATGCACAAAGGCCAATGGCGGACCTACTGCCGTAAGGATTTTCTACCAGTCAACCAAGGGTGGATGTATTCTTGTCATTAGGTATATTTCGATTCCCATCATGTATGTTAAGTCCCGCTAGCTAATTTAAATGGATTCTTTGTACATCATCATCCACTACTGTCACATCATCGTCCACACAAATAGGGTAGGTTTGCCATAATCGTCACGCTTGGCTGGCGGGTTGGCGATCGCAGTGTAGCTGTAGCAATGTACCTCAATGATCGATCGATCGAAGACAGTGATCTCCTCAGTGACCGTCAATATGGCTTTCGCCGGGGACGGTTAACTGGCGATCTTCTTGTGTATGTCACGCACTGCTGGGGCGAAGCCATCGAGAGACACGGCGAAGCACTTGCTGTGTCGCTCGATATCTCGAAGGTTTTTGACAGGGTCTGGCACGCAGGTTTACTCAACAAGCTTCCTGCTTATGGCATCCCAACTGGTTTTTGTAGCTGGATATCAGACTTCCTAAGTGAACGGTCGATCCGAGTAGTCGTTGACGGCTGCTCCTCTGACCTCATGGCTATTGATGCCGGAGTTCCTCAGGGGTCTGTTCTCTCTGCAACTCTTTTCCTGCTACACATCAATGACCTACTTCAGCCTGGTATTGTTGGGTACGCAGATGACAGTACGGTTTCAGAGAGATACTTGTCCAGCGCAACAACCGGCGGGGTTGAAGTCCGTTCCTTGAGAGAGGCCATGGTAGAGCGGACAAATTTGACCTTAAGCGTTGTCTCCCAGTGGATCACCCCATTGGGAGACAATTTGGTCACTTTTAACGCCACCAAAACACAGGTGTGTCTTTTTACCGCAAAAAGGAGTCGCTTTGACCAAACTCCTACTTTTCGGGGTACATCTGTTCCTGTTACTGATCGGCTCGAGCTCCTGGGCATGGAGTTGACATCCAGTCTCAACTTCGGCGCCACCATCGAGTACAAAGCCCAAATTACGGCCAAAAAGCTAGGCATCCTAAATAGGGTGAAGCGATACTTCAGGCCTGGACAGCTTTTAACCCTTTACAAAGCACAAGTCCGATCCTGCATGGAGTATTGTAGCCACCTTTGGGATGGCTCAGCTAAGTATCAGCTTGCCGCGCTTGACTCGGTGGAACGCAGAGCTAAGAGGCTCATCGGTGACGCAAAACTGGTGGATCCCAAGCTACATAGCTTGGCTCATCGCCGTAAGGTTGCCTGCTTATCGGTCTTTTACAGATTGTACTTCGGTGAGTGTGCCCAAGAACTCCACGACCTCATCCCACCGGCCCCCTTCTACCATCGGACATCCAGACGCACTGCATCTTACCATCCCTACCTTGTAGCTATTCCACCAAGTCGCACTAAGCGTTTCCAAACGTCTTTTATAATGCGCACAGCAAAGGAGTGGAACTCTCTGCCTGCGTCTGTATTTCCAAAAGCTTACAGCCCCAATCTCTTCAAAGTTAGAGTGAACAGGCTCCTTCTGGGTAAGCTCGCTCCATCGTAGACTTTGTCTCTGTCATATCTGACATTGACTAGAGTCAAGAGCAAACCCATCACTAATAAAAAAAAAAAAACCTACAGAGAATGCTGCTGCCCATTCTCTGGTGACTCCCTTAGTCGCCTCTTACGACACCCACGGGAAGTGATGGGATGGTGCTATTCTTCTACGTCCGACACCATACGGAACACAGGATACTATGTACAGGATGTATTTTTATTCTTGCCAACAACACCCACAAAAAACGTAAGTATCTTATTGTTAGAACTATTTATGGGGTAATGTAAATAACATTTGTACGAGCTAAAATAGATACCATCATGTATTTATTTACGTAGCTAAATTGAAAAAAGTTGTTATTAAAATAAAGTAGGTATCTACGTATGTAAACAACTCCATTAATATTCAACAACGTAGCCTATTTATCACGCACGATAGCGTGGCTTATTGCGAATTAAAACTTAATTCTTAGCGCATTTATGTAAATAATGAATAATACTAACGCTATCGTATTATTTAAGATGTAATTATTCGTATAATCCGTGTCTTAGAACGCTAAAAAAAGATGTCTGTTTTGTAAACTAGAAGGTAATTTATAATCATTGTAGCATATTTTTTAGGGTTCCTTTTTAAGAAATTCGTATCTGTTATATCACGGATCTCTGTCACTTTTACAAATGTGATCTAATAAAAAGTAATGACAGTTACATAAATGAATTAAATTGACTACTGTGGACCTAGCACAAATGTTTTGACGTATAGTAACGTTGGAGTATCGGTAACACGTGAGTTTTAAATACCTATACAAACAACATTAAAAAACCGGCTATGTACGAGTCGAACTCGCGCACGGAGGGTTCCGTACCATTATCTATAAAAAAACGGCAATAAAATCACGTTTGTTGTATGGGAGTCCCACACACAAATATATTTTATTCTGTTTTTAGTACCTATTTGTTGTTATAGCGGCAACAGAAATACATCATCTGTGAAAATTTCAACTCTCTAGCTATCACGGTTCATGAGATACAGCCTGGTGACAGACCGACGGACGGACGGAGCCTTAGTAATAGAGTCCCGTTTTACCCTTTGGGTGATTTTTTTGCGTTTTTACTCGATATTGATAACGGCAACGGTTGAAATAGTGACAGAATATTTAGTTGTATATATTCACTTTAAAAATAAATAATTAAATTAAAATAAAACAAATATTTAAGGGGAGCTCCCATAGAACATTTTTTTTTTTTTTGATAATGGTACGGAACCCTTCGTCCGCGAGTCCGACTCGCACTTGGCCGGTTTTTTACTACCTACATCATGGAAATTAGCACTAAATCATCGTAGTTGTAATAACAAACAGTAGGCAAATTCCGCAAAATATATGTTTTAAAACAACTCGTCGTATCGTTTTGTATAATAAGCATGATTGATTGGCGCTGATTATGTAATGCTACCTCATATTGTGCTAATAAGCTGTTGATTTATTGAATTTTGAAACTGTTTATTTTATTTATGACGCCATTACTTTTTGATGACCTAACTAAAAGTATTAATCTTCCGTTAGTGAATTCCTTGTTGTAAAGTTGCTTAGTTAATTTATGAAGACGTACTTTTGAATAAATACATTATTTTCTCTAACAAGAAATCTATTAAACCGGTCATATCAGTTAACAAATTGCCCAAACAGGGTCTAATAAAGAAATAGTTGGCTCAATGGCTTGATGGAATGGATGGTTTCGAATTATAGTGGTCCGTAGGGGCGGCAAAATTTGAATAGTCTCCGGGCGGTAAATCTGTAAATTCCCACTGTTAAATATTTTTTTTACAAATACCTTTATGACCAGGTTAAGTTTCTGACTTTGGTCCACATGTCTTTTCCAATTTAGATGTTTATCTACATTTAATCCATTCATTTTAAGTCATCCACTTGTTGCACTTTTTCGTCTTTACAAGTAATGTATGTCTAAAGTTAATTGTTTAAAAATGTGAAACATTATCAAGACAAAATTAATAAAATTTTAACTAAAACTTAAAAAAAAATATAATTTTGTCTTGCTAATGTTTATATTTAAATTATCACTTTCCATCTAACTTATTATATCTGATATCTTTTCAGTGACTGATTTTTAATATCTTTTTTTCCTGACATTTTATAATAACTATAGTATCATCTGGGAAAAGGATACATTTCTGCAAACTGGCCTCCGGAAGATCATTTAAATCAAAAATAGTAAAGGGCCCAGAATGCTACCCTGAGGCACATCACATCAAGTGACAAAAGGCACTAACAGCTTGCTATCCGAGGCATGTTGGGGTCTCATCTTGTAGCGGATGGTCATCCATCCCCGGAACTGCGTCAGCAAGCAACCCATAACGCCAATAATGTTTACCTATTCAAAAACTCCTCAACACATACCTAAAAAACTTTTCATTACGTCATAAGTTCATTACATACTATATTTTTGCAATAATTGTTTGAAAAGTCATCCATTTCGCGGCCATTATAAAAAATTAAAACTTTTGCCACTACAGTGAACGATATTTTATCGTACACTGTAGTTCCAAAAAACTGAGTCCAGTTTCACAAATACGATGAATAAGTTCCATCTATGTGTAACGGCTACAGACGTACATATACGTCATTCGTGTAACAGATGTACGTATAAATTGGGCTTTGGGTAGAATTATCGTTATTGCTATCGTATTGCATAGTCCTTTACTGGATAAACTTGTAAGCGTGTTCTGTAACGAATCGTGAATAGCCAGCAATTGTCGGCGCGACAATCTCGCAACAAAACTGTATGAGAAAATAATGTTTGAATGAAGTGCTATTGTTATGGCAGACTCTCACAAAGAAATTCCCGACAAAGTGCTTCGGGCGAACGTTGTTGTAGCAGAATTACTTTTTATTTGAACTCCATTCATCAGATCTCCATGGTGTCTGCTGTGAGTAATTTTTCGAAACGGTTAACCGGTTCCTTCTGGTAAAATGTTTACACAAGGTGACTTTTCAAGGATGAAAATAAAATTTTGTTGTGGGATCAATGCAAAAATTTTTCAATGACGGTATTCTCAATGTTCTCAACGTAAAAAATCAAAACTAAACTTTTTTTTTTCACTTGATTTGTTCCAAAAAGATTGCAATATTTAGCTTATTCATGAAATAACTGCAAAACAGGTTGACTCTTCATCTCTTACGGTCCATAATCTTACGTTGGTAAGCAAATGTAGTAAAAGATATGGCTCTGTTAATTTAGAAATTCTCACCACTTATTTTTAACGGCAAAGTAAATAAAATCTTCGTGTACCGCTGTCAGTTACGCGGAAAATGTCAAGCGTCTCATACGCCAACTTTATTTTATCGCACACAAGTTCAGAGCGTTACTTTAATTGTGGCCGACATTCGTCGACATAATGCGCATTAATGTGAGTGGGAAAGTTATCTTAATTAAACAAAGCGTCGGGGACGTTTGTTTGTCGCAAAGCTTGTAAATACAAGCCACCCGGCAGTACTCGGCAATCGACTGTGTTACGACAAGGATTTCACGAGGTACTCGTACGCTACCCTTATACGACCATGTTACCCCCATCAGACCGTGCCCTCAAATCATAATCTCAGAATCCATTTCTCTGAGCGCATTCCATTTTTAACATTTAACAAAACCCCAGAGTTTCGGGCCAGTTTTTCTCTAAGAATTTGCGGAGGGTCCCAGCTGAATATCCGCATTTTTTCTAAACAATGGGGGCTGTTCGCGTACTGCGCTGGATTATGTGAAAATTTCACGAAGAATTTCCGTGACATTCCCTTGAATGGTTGAATGTGAGTGAAATTCTCCCGAGTTCAATACATTCGAATATCCTTTTGAGATTGGAGTGACAAAGCGTATTGTTACAGACGAGACGTTTCTATCTCGTGGCGTTTTGTCGCGACGACTCTCTAGTTATTGTCTCCATCTGCGCTGGCTGCATTAAGTGATAAGCTTTTGTGTTAAATAAGTGTGAGACACGTAAGACGCGACCTTCTATGTAACCACTCATCTTGTATGCATGGAAATAAATAGCTTCAAGCTTTCACAACTGCTAATTTAAGGTCGCGCAAAAATATTTTGTCAACATTGCGCTCTCGCAAAAATTGGAGTTGATGTAAATGCATAACGCATACCTAAGAGATAAAAATAAAAGAGTAAGTAGTTAATAACTACCTACACATTTGATATTTTGAATAGTCCAGTTATGTTGGTCCCTAATTAATTATTACCAAGGAAACCACGACAAACGAATGTTAATTAGTACAAATTAATTTATTCATCAAATATTCCTGAGCCTTCGTTAATTTCTGGATGTACCAGAATCTCATGGAAACACGAACTTCTAAATGAAATGAAATCAAAGCTTTTATTTCAAATAAGCCATTTAAAGGCAGGTCGGTCAGTCAAAAACAAGAACCTAGGTTCGAAAGCGTAGATCTCTATAGAGAAAAACGTGCAAGAAACTCCATGGACACTCTTTTAAGAGCGGATTTCACCAGTGAAACTGAACGCGATCAATACGTCTAAACTGCGTTCAAGAACTGTCAGCGTCAATATTCCATAGAAAAATAGTGACACTGACAGCTCATAAACGTGGTTTATACGCTGATCGCGATCAGTTTGGCTTGGTGAAAATGGCCCTAAATCAGTAAATGTTTACAAAATAATTTTTACATTTTGAAATTATTCAAGCAAATGATAAGGCTTAAGTACATGGTAATTGTTACCTATATTCGTTATATTGTCAATTGAAGTGGTATTGTGATTGAATTTCTAAGAATAGGCACTCCTACTATATATTCATAGGTACTGCTGTCAAGAGCACCTGTGGGTATCTATGACAGGAATAGGATAACGGTATCCCTTTATTTAATCAGAAAGTAGCAGTTCTTAGACCTAGAAGCCATACCGGGAACAGTGGAAGGCTATAGGGAGACCTTTGCCCAGTAGTGGTACAATATACGTTTAAAAAACAATCGAAATACATATCGATGTGCAACAAACACCTGATGTTCGGACGAACCAAGAGAATAGGTTGTGGATAGGACCTCAAGAACTTAGCTACACTGTTACGAAAAGCCCTTTGCTACACAGCATTCGAAAATTATGGAGCATTATCCAAAAACATCGTAGGACCCCAAAATGCATATAGATGTCATTATTGTAACAAAAAGCGAGGCAGTAAAGCATAAACATTGTAGCCGGGCGCCGGTGAAAATTGTTTAATGGCTCACTAGCGATTGTCGTAAAACTATATTTCGTCGGCGAGGAGGGTTGAGGACGATGGAGGACGGAGGACACAGGCCCTCGTTAAAACTCTGACCGTTCACTAAATCTTACGGGTTTACGATTCTACAAAAATTGGGGCACCTCTAGCACTTCGAGTTTCTTCCCTTGTAACTGTTCAGTGTTCACCCCTGTGTTGTTATACAGCCCGGATTATAGTTACCTTAATAGGATGGGGTTGGTATGGGCTTTTATGAGCTTCCGAATAATTGGGAAAACTTGGTTACTGGTTAGACCCAAATACTACCTATGGATATTTGCATAATAAACCTTGAGTAACCCTAGGTACCTACAATCACAATCAAGCTCAATAGAACCTTATAAGCTTATTAATAATTAGAAATGTCAATGGAATACATATACTGATCCGATATTGTGTCAATACGTTTGACTGTAGCTACAAGAGCCTTGTTCTATTCCTGTTCTATAGAAACATTAATAATGCTTCAATGCTGAATACATTACCGCGGGACAAAACGTCGTTTACTGCGGGAAAGCTGTTCGAATGAAATGAAACGCTAAGTAATGAATGCTGAACTGAATGTCGGATATATTAATATGTGGAACGTATTTAGTATTCAGGGGAAGCGTGCACCTGTCGGCAATCAGCCTCCACTCACATTATTTTGCCATTACTTTAGACAATACCGCATGATTTAAGGTAAATACGTGGAGCTCTCTGATTACGTCTGCGTCATAAACTCCACCATACTTGTCTGAGCGATGACGCCACAGAGTAGCATCTGACATTACTGAAACTTCTTCAGGGACGTGTATCATGCCGTCAAGCGAAACTGGCAGCAAAATGTACACCGCTCGTAATAATACAATTACACGTAGGAATAATACGCGAGTAGCGAGTGCGCTAACAACGTGGCTTATATCACGAGAGATAAGCGACGTTGCGAGTGATGTCGAGATACGTCTCTCAGGCGGAGCCTTGCTTCCAACCAAGCGTCCTACATGAGCGGAAAATGCGAATACGTGCTACGCTATGCGAAAATGTGATTATATTACTTGGTGCAGTTACACGTAGCCGTAATTATACGACGCGAAACGTTTATACTATAATACTTTTCAGTGATGTGAATACAGAGACAACTGCATCGTATATGCTCTCGATATAATGTAACGTCGCTTCTTATCGCATGGGTTCGTATTTGTCGCTCAGCTAGGACAAAGGATACTCTGCATAATCATTATTGTTTCGGCCAGGGTCCGAGTTACTCCACGTCCGCACAATCGTTCCACTAATCTTTGCTAAGTAATTATAAAGTTTTAGAGCGGACATTCACTTAGAGTTTATTTGAAATTCAAGAGGCTCGACAATACACGTTCGTGCCACATTCTTCGAAAACAATATTAGAAATGATTCGCTTGAATTAATAATGGGTTCGGAACCCTTCTTGTAAGTACTTGAGTACTTGTAGATGATTACGAAAAGCTTCGTACAATTAGTGGGTAAAGCCGGGTACGGGACGTAAAGCTGTCATTCTCCTTTGTCAGGTAAGTTATTAGGTACGTAACAAAATAATGGCTTGTTGGGATTAATGTTTAATCTATGTTTATGACGAACATAAGCGACATAGTTGTCGGATGTCGAGCTACGATATTGCGATGATTGGAACGAAGAGTTATTTAATTCTGTTACAGTGTTGTGTCTGGTGGCTTTGTAGCTTTTTCATAGTCTTCTGTTTTTTGGCAGAGTAGTTTTATTGTTGCAACGTGTTTTATTAGTTCGCTCGAAGCAATGCACTGGTAAAGTGCCTAGTAAGAATCTAGAGGTATTTGTCTGAGGATTGTTTTGTGATTTTGTAGCTAAAATCCTATGCTCTGTTATTGATTTGTAGAATGGTTATTTCTATAAAATGTAGCGTGTAGAGTAACTTAATAATTTCTTCTCTCCTGAAATTTCTAGAAGTTTCGAAGCTGATAATCTCACAAATAAAATCATGACAAGATTTTATTGCTACAGATATTGAAAGTCTGCAAAATATAGTTGAACAACGAAATTGAATTAAAAGAATTCCTTCTTTTTATTTTATGGAAACTGTCGTTAGTCCCCGGCATCTCGTCCAAGTTCTAAAGTTTTACGCTGGATCGTGAATTCAGACTTCCGAGTTAGACAATGTCTTCACCATATTTCAGGGATATTTATCTTACAAGTTTTATTATTTTCCAAACACATAAAGCAAGAACTCCATGAATAGGAACTGTTGACGTCATTCCGTGTGTAATGGTTAATCAAACACCCGCGGTACATATTTTATCTGGATCTTCGACGTGTTGTTAGTCCCGCGGTGAGTCAGCGTGAATGTTAATGCATTTCGGTTCGTATATCACATTTCGTCAAATGTAATCGAAGCCTCGATGACGGGACCATCCATCACAAGGGTGTTTTCTCATCGTTTCTTCTAAATGGAATATCTTTCAATGCAAATTTACATTCGAGTTATTAGGGACGAATCGGTTCGACTAATCGATTATACCCGGCGACATCGGATGGTAACTTTATGTTATCGCGGTAAGACGACGTCGACCGGCTCTCCTAGAATTATTCATGTCAAAAACATTCGTTTTAAATGGGAACTGATTTATCGAGAGGCAGTCGGGGCAGATTGTGCGTTGGAGTGGCTCTTAGTTCTTTTGCGGCGCCATTTCTTTTTCAGTGTTATAAAGGAGCGCTTCCGTTATACGGCGCGAGTCGTGCATGTCGGCAATAATCCGGCTCGGTTTGATGAGTCCTGTTTACGAGCGACGACAGCGTATCGCTTAAGCGACAAATAAATCGGTGACGATGCTAAATTTATAGGAGTTAATATATTTTTATGAGCGACGGAACGCGGGCGTTGTATGAAATGTTTGAATTTGATTATGAATTTTTATGATTATATTGATTTTAAGTTTTTTGTTAAATTTCCGGGATAGGCTGGGTTATGTTACGAGCTGTATTTGCGTATATTTTTGCAGTAACCTAAACTTTTATGCCCGCATGATGTTCGCGCTGCGTGAAAAGCCAGTATTGTTCAATTTAGGATAAGCTTTCAATTGAGAACACACATTGAGTTTTATTGCCTGTGGATACGCTCAGGTACGTTTGGTAGACACCAGATAAATATGCAATATCGGTCATTGACCCGCAAACATTATAGACTTTAAGAACAACTTTATTTCTCATATAGAATTGTATACAAACTCACTTACTAAGGAACAATATCTAAAACTAAGATTTATAATTAGAGCGCACAGATGTACGTATAAAAAGTAATAATAAAATGTGGGTTAACAAACAACCACAACATGGATCTACGAATTTGATATTTGCTAGATGTGGCATAGTCTTGTATTATTAGCAAGTTTATTATTATAAGACTATTTTATTTTAGTTTCTATTTATATATTTTGGGTACGTAGTTGACCTATATAATGTGTGTATTTTATTTATGTTAATATAAATGTAATGCAGATTTTTTAATATTATTTTATTTTTTCCCTTTCCATTCCCTTATTTGTATGTATTAATTGTGTGAGTTTTTAGATAAATTACTTAAAAAGAAATAAAGATATAAAGCTGTCCTGAATCGAGTTCTATCGTAATCCTTTACGTTCTCTAGTAATGAAAAACAGTTCATAATTTACTGATCAGGTTACAAGAGGATATTAGGGAACGGTCAATGTACTTAATTGCAAGTATATCTGGCGCCTACCAGAGTCAATTGGTAACTTATGACGTAATCAAACAATTAATCCGTCCATCTAAGATAGCATGGAATAATTACACTATCTTAATTAGGTAACATAGAACATGGCAGGTATACTAAGTCGCTGCTTATCTCGTCTCGTCGTGTTAATGCGACATCACAACATGTAACCTACCTTCAGGTACTTAGGTAGAGGAATGGCCGATTTCCACAAGAACATAGGACATTTATGTTTCCACAATAACATAGGACATAGAACCCCACAACCTGAACTCTGCAGTAACTAATAGTGTAACGTTGTCACTGTATCACAAACGCTCCAAAATGGGTCACAACTCACGGTGCCGCCACCATAATATCATCACAAAACAAAATAGGTAGGTAGGCACTACAGAAGGTCCACTCCACTCCATCATATTGTCACAAGAGAAAACGCACGCACGCATAGACACGTTTTTCGTAGGTACAGATTTCATAACTTGCATTAGTTTTAAAACGTCCGGTTTTTATTTGGAGTTAAGAACGGTTCAGACTTTGCTTTAATGTCAAAGTTTGACTGGTAGTTTAACAATTACTCAATTACTTCATTCAGAAATTCAGATTTCTGAATTGGCTAGACAATAACAAAGTGACTTTTTGTTAGAGACAGTGATTGCCAAAAAGTCCAAATGGTTATAGCGGTTGTACATGGTGGATTGACATGCGATAGCGATACATCAAGGTGACCGGCGTGTCATTCTGTCATACCGATGACAGAATGTCACGTTGCCTAGAGCCGTCCGCGGCTCCACCAGCGTGAAAGTCGAAAACTGTCACAAGAAAACGCAATCCCAAGATAAAAAAAATCCGATGTAAGACATCGGATATCTGCGTGCCAAGTTTCATCTGAATCTCACTCATTTTTGTATTTTAATATTAAGTAAGGATACTGACCTAACGAACATAGAACAAGATTAAGAGTCAGGGCATTGATTAGTCAATCGATTGTCTTAATATTTAAATAAAAGTAGAACTTCAAAATAATGTTCTTCGTGCACCCAAAGATAATTCGATGGAACGAGCCAGACATGTGGCACTTTCACGTCAATGTTAGTGTCTGTTCTCGCTCGTTGTTTGGATCAGACCTCCTGTATCTCTCTGTTTGTTATAATATGATACAAGGTTATATTTATGTGCGCAGACAAGGACATGTGGTGGAAGGCGATCTCGCCGGGGGAGCTCATTATAAAGCGCTAAGCCGGATCATTGCAGCACCCACTTAACACAAACGAGGTATAATAACTGCACTGCGAGTCTTGGCGAATGTCCCTTGATGCAGGTGAAATGTGAGTGTTTGTGATGTCATTGTTGAGTAGTTTAGAAATAGTTTAAGTGATATATTAGCCTACGTAAGAGTTATTTGTTGTCAATTGTTATAATTAATTCCTTGTCGCATTACATGAATTAGCGCAATTAAGCTAGGTATTTGAATCAATATTCAGAGAGTCAATTCTGCAACTTTATTGAGCGTTCACATTCACTTCACAGTCGCTAACTATCACAAAATCCCCTAATTTCCCAGTATTTCCAGAAGTTTGACATTGATGGTCACTCAGATGATATTACGAGTATTTCGACTTGGCCTTCAGAATTTTGTTTTGGGCTGGCTCCTGGAAATGGTCACATTAATAGAATAGAGTTTTCTAATCAAAAAGATGAAGCAGAGCAGCAGTTGTTGCTAGTAACAGTAACGAAGGCCTTCTGTTTTATGTCGGCGTAACATAAAATCGTTGACAGCCTATTGTACGAATGGTATTGTTTTCTGAGCGCTTAACTTACTTACTAAAATAAATAGACAAACCTTTCAGCAAATAAAAAAAAGAAACACTATCAACAGAACCAATAAATCAATGGCTGTATGGTCATCATCATTATCATTTTAGCCGAAAGATGTCACCACATCGAGCATCGAGCTATGCGACTCGCATCCAGATGAATCCCGCACTCTTCACCAGGTCATCGGTCTGCCTTGTAGGAGACCTTCTAACGCCACATCTTCCAGTATGTGGTCGCCACTTCATTAGCAACGTGTAACAGAATAGATGCAAAACCCGAGAAGGGCTCATCACTGTGAGCACCTTATACTATGGGACCTAACTTGTCGTGATGTATGACTTTTTGGTAGTTTAAGTTTACCTCACCATACTACTTGTCAAGTAAACGCATAACTTCAACAGAGGTCTGGGGCCAACCCTGAATTCGAGAAAAAAAATCGACTGCCACATACATTTACTATAGGCTACAGCTACAGGTGCATAACACGGTAAAAAGTACTGAACAGTTGACATTTTTTTCTCGATTTCAGGGTTGGCCCCAGACAGTGCAGATTTTGCGTTCACTCTGTTACAAGTAGTAATATAAGGTAAACAAAAACTATCAAAAAGGCATACAAGACGCGCCAGTTAATTTAACCCTCGGGTGTAATCCCGAAACAATTATACCGATCACTTGGCACTTTGAATGTCAACCCATGTGCTTTCTCCCGACTGACATGGCAGGGGTGTCTGACAATACGCGCCTGACGCGCTGACACATGCAAAATTATATTACGGAGCTGCAAAATGTCAACGATGAGTTAAAATTGTTCTATGTCCCACATTGAAAGGAATAACTCGTTTACTTTGGGTAAAGGGCGAAATTAATCTAATGAGGATATTAAAAACAAGTTGCTCTGAAGTTTAGGAGACCAAAAACGTTCGCTATTCAGGGGATTTTGATAAAGTGGGGTTCTTTTAGCGGTAACGATTGTCAGAAGGTTAAAATGTTTGGGTATGACCACACGTGACATTTCTGCAGCGCGTTTAAAAGAATTTCACTTTGTCTAGGTCCTCAGCCCTTCTACTATGAAGCGCTATTGCCATCATGATTCCGTTGTAAGATGAGGTAGTTATACTTGTCCTGCAGTGTAACTCCATTTCGCTCACACAACTAGACTGTTCTACAATGAATGAAAAAAAACAAAACAGAAGAGAACTGAACAGAATAGAATATAATAGAACATATCATATTACTTCCACACAGATAACACAACAGCAACAAACACATAATAAAAAAACAAAACAATAATATGGTAGGTATAAATAAGAACGATACAGTAAAATTGTGCTGAGCGTGCCCATACCGAAAGGTTTACCATCTCAGTATTTGCTGGGCGTCAGACACCCAAAGCTGGTTTTCAGTTGTCACCTTGCAGTGACACACGGACGTGGGAAAATAAAATAGATGCTTACCTAATTGTAGGTAATAAGTACTTTTTTAGAATACGTAAATAAATAATTGTATTTACTGGTACACTACTAGGTGGTACACTAGTAGTGTACCAGTTTCTTACAGATTTTGATTGATGCTGAGTATGAGTTCTGAGTAAAGTTAATCACCGAACATAATTGTGACATTTTTTTTTTCTTTATTTATTTAGGCTATTTATTGCAACTATAACTATATACACACTTAAATTAAAGACTCAACTAAAACTAAAAATAATCTAAAACATGGTGTCAAAAAATTCCTCCGCATCGCAGGCCACTGGTAATGTACCCAAAAGGCTGGCAGCATTGCCACGTTGTATGGCAATGCTCATCCTTTGTCCGAGGTAAAAGTCAGCCCTAGGGTCACGCGAAGTGTTAACTAAGTGTCTTGACAGATCTTTAAACAAGTAATGAGCACTCGGACCCCACGACCCGAGAGTTTCAACCTCAAACGGCTCGAAAAAAAAAACACTAAAATAATTGAATAATGTAAAAAATGTGTCAATGCGACGATGGTTGCACGGATATTTTTAATAAACACAATGAATGCAGTTGTAAATAGGTGTACATGGTTGTCTATAATGTTGCAAAGAATTTGCGTATCGTTGCCACAGGTACATACTGCAACCGAACCGACCAAAGTCACAAGGGTGGTGGTGCCTTTGGTCGTATTCAAAGCTGTACCTCACTACATGGAATTTGTACTACTTTTTTAGCTTAAAAGCTTCGGGTTTACTTCATCATCATCTGCCTAACCTTTTCCCATATATATTGGGGTTGGTTTCCAGTCAAACCGGATTCAGCTGAATACCAGTATTTTACGTGTTGCGGCTGCCTACCAGCCACAGGTTATTTCATATTTTATTTAAATACAGAATGAAATTGAATTCATGGGCATCCTTTTTCGCGATTTCGGGGTTGATCCCATATTAAAAGTTGTTCATAATGATGAGTACAATGACCCCTTAAAAGGATGCCCATGAATTAAATTTCACCCTGTATATTCTATCGTTCGTTCGTTCGTATCGTTTTATTCATTTCTAGGTAGGGCAGTGTCCGTTACATTTTATTCAAAAACCTTTTAGTAGTTAGCCTGGGGCTGTAATCGGTGTCCGAAATTGACTGCAAGCCATACCCTTTTACATGGAATCTATTACCGACAGAGACGAAACTGGGTTGGATAAACAATACATTACGTTACGTGTCATTAATTAATAGATATGAACTGGAACTACTGAACATTGACCTGTTAATTGAAAAATATTTCTTGCTACGCAGTAGAGATTCACAATTTGACCAATTTAAAGAAACAGTGTACATGCAAAATTAACATTCCATTTCTATTAATTAATTGCTTCCGTACTTATAATAATATGATTTAGACAATATTAAGATTGCATTAATTGATAAATTATATGATAAATTCATAAATGATGAATGATTGATATATTATCAAGACCTGTTAATTATTAAGTACTAAACATATAATAATTTACAGGTATGCGGAACCGAGAGCAAAATCCCCCAAACCTCCATCGAAAAGGGAGGATCCTCCGACCGGACGGTTGCTGTGTCCGGTGGGCAATTGCCCGATAGTTCATATTCTATCTATTCATATTAAATCGCACGGAGAACTCTGGTACCGCGATGCTGGATTTCGTTAGTAGTTCGTTGCTGACGGGATAGATGGCGTTGTGGTTCTTTTTGTCACCGTACAATTTTCGCTTTGTTAGTTTTTCTTGTGGAGGCATTGATGCCGCTACAATAACATTACGCTATTATTTTTCCGAGGGGTTAGGCAGAGGGACATCTAGGTATGTCTCTGCACACACAATTTGCCTTTTTTGTTTGAGTCCCTTAATCAATACTTAATAGCCTATGGCATAGGGGCCAGGCTTAAACCCAAAATTCGAGCCGCTACTGACAAATTCAAGTTCAATTCGAAACTTTGATCCGAGACCCGAGAATCGAACCCATTTTGTGTAGAAAAAAATTAAACGTATCATTATTACTCTAAAATCGAACCCATTTTGGTTCGATTTTAGAGTATTAATAATAAGTTTAATTTATTATTTAATAGTGTTGAAATATTTAAATGAGGTGTGGTGAGGATAATTCATTAGACTAAAGACTAAAAGATAACCAACTGTATGTTATGTTGAGTGTAAGTGTATATGTGATGGTCTAGGCATAACAGTAGTTGTTGATTAATAAATGGTTTTCTGTTTCAGTTAAGTTAAGCCCCAGCAGCCAATCCAGAACATGTTCTTTTGTAGATACCCAAACTTGGGCAGAATAACTTTATTTTTTTACTAACTTTTTCATACAGATATGGCCCTGTGCGAGAAATCTTTATTGCCAAATTTCAGTTTGCAGAAAGCTCAGTTCCTTTTAGTACATTTGCAACCATTGGACCAACGTGATCAAGGCAATATTTTCATTATTTGGTGCTGACTGAGAATTGTACAAGAGGAGTCACCACTCTTTGCTAAAATGTTAGTAGTAAATCTAGTTTTACAACAATTACAACCTTTAGAAAATTAGTTCCCATTAGAAACAAATTACTAAAAAAACTACTAACGAATTACACAGCTACAATATTTGAACGTGACTACGCGTCATAAGTCACCAAGTATAACGCAAACCTATGATTTTATACTACAAAATTAATTTAGCAAATTAAAAAAAAGCTTTCATGTTATAGAATTAAAATTGTTACAAGGCTTTATTTTACTTTTTATTACCTTAGGTAAACGTTTCATATGGAAGTATTATAATTTATATTTGTATGAAGATTAAGAGCGTTTACGCCTTACGGCTTTTCATAAAAACTTTCAAGTCCTTATTTTCGAAATGAATGAACCTATTTTAATGTAACTTGGTATGCATAGGTACGCTAAATCTAGTCTAAATAGTTAGTAGAGAACGTTTTCGAAAAAGAGTTCGAGGGAAAGATAGTGATTTTTCACTTTCTATAGAAAACTTAAAATCGCTCAATCTCTCTCCCTCTAAACTCTTTTTCGAAAATGTTCTCTACTAACTGTTTAGACCTTGATATCTAGCGTATGCGTTTCAAGTTTCATTAAAATCGGTTCATTCATTTCGTAAAATAAGGACTTGAAAGTTTGTATGAAATGCCGTAGGGCGTAAATGCACTTAAACGCCCACTAAGGTATAATATTTGCGTGGGTTTATTCAAATCAATCAGCTTAGCCTTTTTACAACTTTGTTGGGATCCGCTTCTAGTCTAACCGGATGTAGCTGACTTCCTATTTTACGACAAACAGCAAAGTTACTGGGTAGTAACAAGTGACTCGTGACTGACGCAAGACTGGTTGCTAGGCTTCAGACTTCCGAGGAGATATGGAAAGCCGTAACCTCTTCTGCGAAGCAGTAATGCCAGTGAAGGAGGGGGCGGGCCACGTGAGGGAGAGGCAAATCTCACGCCTCAGCCTCCGCAACAGAAGAAGACTCCCCGGGCGTCGGGAGTCGCAGACCGATTTCCGGCCACCGCTCAAATCCAGGCCCGTGTCGACGGCGCGTTGTGTTCCACACGCGCCTCAAAGAGATATCAGCAAAGTAGACAGGGCCAGGTAAAGAGGCACCGCGGCCCTGGAACGCAAAGGGCATTAGGAGGAACACGGATGGGTTTTAGTCAGTAAGAGTCTGACATTCCTCTCGCTCCACCCAGGGCGGAAGGAGTCATTCGATGATTTCCCATCCTTAGGAAAAAAATAAGGCTTTCAGACTTCTTTCTCACTACCCGCAAACGACATTCAAAGATATACCAATGATAGCAGAGACTAGCGGCTCAATGTAGTTTCCAAGGCGAAGCGAGGAAGGGTCATGTAATGGTTGGTCACCCTTCCCCGGAGCGACCTCGGTAAGCTTTGCTTAACCTTGAAGATCAACCCGAGTATAGGGGTTTATGGAGGACTTTACATTTCTGTAAGGATTGACTTCCGCACCTGATTTACATTCTATAGTGCTACTGGCTCGATGGTTGAAGAAGAACTTTGTCTAAATGCTTAGATAACTTTGTCGAATCAATCACTATTGAAAATTGATCTGAGGACCTCAGAAACTGGACGTTAGTAACTTTGCTGTTTGTCGTCGTTAACGTGAACTAGAGTCCTGCTCCTGAGGTTTATACTCGTATAATATAATCTTAAAGTTTGAAGAGTTGATAGAAAATGCATTTAGTAAGTAAGTGACTGTAGATAAGTCTTAACTAATTTGAGTTGCAGCTAATGTTAGCTTCTGCCTAGGCTTTGCTCGCAAGCCAGGCTGACCACAAACAAAACCTTCTTTTTCTTTTTAAAAAAGGAGGAGGTTCTCAATTCGTCCGATTTTTTTGAATATATATTTTTTTGTATGTTTGTTTAGCGATATTTTCGATATTTTTTTTTGTGGTCAACCAAAGCAAAGTAGATATTAAACTAAGAGCTAAGTCTGGACTTGGACTGCGAAGGCACACAAAGTAATTCCTAAACGACAAATAGCGCAACCACTCATTAATATTAATAAGGGGAATAATGACAATTTAGAAGTGGGGAACCACTAACAATAAAAAAATCATTTACACAAAAAAATACAACCGATTTCGAAATAAAAAAACACTGCAAAGTATAAAATAACTTCAATTTCGGAAGTCGGTGTCAAAAAAACGAAGAAATAACCAAAAACACCGAGTTCCAAATTAAAATTATTTTATACTTTGCAGTGTTTTCATTTCGAAGTCGGTTGTATTTTTATAAACATTATACTCCATCCATATAAATTGTTCTACAGTAATATAATAAACGCCAAAGTAACTCTGTTCGTCGCCTGATCGTTACGTTTTCACTCCTAAACGGCTGGAACGATTTTGATGAATTTTGGTATAAAGATAGATTGAGCCTTGAAGGATACAGGATGCTTTTTATTCCAGTAGTACCTACGTTCCCTTGGAACAGTCATAACTCATAACTTACACGTGGCAGAAGTCACTGGTAGAAGCTAGTATTTATCATATAAAAAGATACCTACGTATAGATTACTGTGAAAGATCTTAGAAAAGATCAAACAGCTGATATGATGAGCACCGTTTATACTTACTTATTTTTCTTGTGCTCCAAGACCTACGAGAAAGTAGTTTAGCATAAAAATGTAGCTAACTGCGCTACACACCTTTGCTTGTAGTTGCTAGTTTCAAACTTACTCTCAGACAGGTTGTACTGAACTTTCGAGTACAAAATGTGCGGAAAACATATTTTGCTGCTTGTGGATGTTTAGTTTATATTTTGAATTCTGCGTTTTACTATTTTATTAGAAAGTCGGTTCAATATATTATAAGACGATTTTTGATTGGGGTTTTCGTCAAAGTCAAAGTCAATTAATTTATTTTAACTTTTGAACGTCTTTACAGTTTGTAAATAAAATGTTATAGTGACTCTAGTTGTCCATTCGCAAAAGGTAGATAGATTCTTATGGAGAAGAACAGACAAGTTACTCTTTTCAAATAAAGGTTTTCCAATATTTTGTATACATTAATAGACATTAATCAATTGATAATATGTGAGGACGACGCACCCAAAATAACACTACAGTACTAATAAAGTACAAAGTACTATTATCTAGGTATCCGAAAGATGAACTACTCGGTATGGACGGTCTCGTGGTCGCAAGTGCGACTACCGAGCATGGAGTCTCCTGGGTTCGATTCCCAAGTCGGGCGAAAAGTTTTATTGGGTTTTTCCCAATAGAAATTTCTCTGTGACAGCCCGGAGTTTGGAAGTTGGTGGGGTGACACCCCCGTGCCACAGAAATCACGTTAAGCCGCTAGTCTTGTGCCAGATCTCTCTCCGGTCGTATAGAGTTGCCGTCCCATCGGATTATGAGCGTGATGAAAGAGGGAGTGCACCTGTGTTTGCGCACACAATTGTGCACTAGTAATATGCCCCACAACGATGGCTAGTTTCCGTTGAGATTGGCCGTTGAGATTGGTCAGGGGCAGACTCTTTACTGTCTCCCCAGGGATGTGCCCTAACAGGCGTTGCACAGAGGGGATTCCGGAGTGGTCTTTTAAGAGGTAACGGGGCCCCTTCTATGTGCTGATGGTGATCACAGTGGGTGGTTTTAGTGAGGTAAAAATCCCACACTCCCTGGTTACCCCAAAAGTCCAGGTGCCTTTTGAAGGTTTCCCTCCGAAAACAAAAAAAAGGGACTATAGGTAACTAAATAGTAGGGTTACTCGGGAACAGTTCCTCTCATTTTTCCATAATACTCTTAGAGCACACACACATTTTTGCTACAACGATAGATGGGACCTTGGAGACTGTTGTAGGCTACTTTAACGAGTGAGCCGCGGGTAAAAGCTAGTTTTACTATATTTTCATAAACTCACTCTTTTCTGGTAAACTTAGATAGGTGTACACTGACCGTAGTATAAGTAAAGCTCCGGTATTAAGATATTACTAAGATATGAGCTCATAGAAAGTTCTCGAGCGATATAAGCTGTGATGTTGGACCAGATGGCGGGATATAAGGCGATGACCCCACTTACTAACTTCTTACTTTTATTTGATTGCCCACTCACAGGACATTGGCATGCATTGTGTGAAGTGATATTGCTTTACTTGTGCTATTTTTCCGAATAATTTAACGAGAAATTAGATGAGGACGTACCTAGATATTTTATACGAGCTGAATTAGAAACATTTTCTCTTATCCTACAGACTTGAAATTTTACATGTTGTTTCAGTGCTGATGACTATTATTATTTATTATAGTTTTGCCTTGTATTTCATCTACGCTTGACTCTAGACGAAAAAACTCTTTAACCATCAACAATCCAGACACAATTAATTTTTCTTCCTTTTTGCGAGTTTCTAAATACATATAGTTTTATTAACTACATATTAATTAATTTTAGGTTCATTGATTAACGCTCAATGTGGTCACAACAGTTAGCAAGATACCAAAGAATAAAGTAAAAGGTATTGTTAATTTCCTCTTTTGTTTCTTTGTGTACAAGGAAGATAATATATTTGGAAGTACTGATCCGATACGAAAATAATTTCAGACAAACAACACAATCGAGGGAATCTGGTGAGGTTCGTGGGTAGCCGATGGATGCGAGACGCACAGAACCGGTTGTTGTGGCGACACTTGGGGGAGGCCTATGTCCAGCAGTGGATATAGGCCTCCCCCAAGCTTTCGGCTGATATGATGATGATGATGAACACAATCGCTGACTTTGCCCGTATATCCCTGAAAAATGTGTGGTCCCTGTGGAATATCCACAGAACGAGGCTTCTTAGTAAACCTGTTGAAATAATCGTTCACCAAAATTAAGATTGAAAAGAAAAAGTAAACTTTGAAGAAGCTACCTGTCTTCTAAGCATAGAGTCGTGTTAAACATAACTTTTATCAATCTTTCGCGAGAAAATAGAAGGCATTGTAATAATGACGAACTACCCAGAGAAAATTGGTCTTGTTCAAAATATTGACACACTCGTGTGTGAATCATTGTTTCTGTTTAAAGATCCTAAAAAAGCACTTGTCTGGAAGAGCTTTTTTTATTTTTAGCTTTTTATTTTTGATTATAACTATGGTCGTGTATGTTGCCCTTTTAGCGATTTGTATATTCATTACTTACGCAGCTGTTTTTGAACTTTCATATTCTATGGGACGTTTTTTCTTTTATTCGCTGCGTGTCTTAAATTCATTCTTTCACTGATAGGCAGTTAGGCTTTTACTGACTAAAACCCACCCTTTGTCCTCCTAGTGCCTTTCCTTCCAGGGCCGCGGTAACTCTTTCGAACATATTCCGCAACCCTGGCAGGAAGGCAGTTAGGCTTGAGAGTTATTAACCGACTTCTTTGGATAAGTGAGCAATACGGAAGGATTTTCGGAAAATCATTCCCTAAAGGTGTGAGCAGCATGTACAGTGACCGCTGGGCAATGGGCTCCGCAAAGTGGCTTCCCAGGAAGAGGTGGCGAGATGACTTAGCCTCGCTAGGGTTGGTTTGACGTAGCTCGAGAGAAGAGCTGGAAGGATTTCAGAGATATCTTTGCCCAGCAGTAGAACAGTGTGTGGGGTTGAATGTTTGTATTCGGCAATGGGATATTAGGTGCTAGGCTTGTAATAATAATTGTATAAACCTATAAGTTCGGGACGTGGTAAAATATGTAAAAACAATGTATTAAGTGCTTGAAGTACTAATACGCATTAGTTCGAAGTTTTGAGTACCACCCGCTGCCCATGTAACCTATTTTAATGTATAACATAAAAGTCAGTAGGGACACTTACTCGTACCTACATGAATAGGTCGTGCCGACAGGATCTAACATGCTGCTACGTCCTGCAGTGCCGACGACGCAGCTGTACGTGACTATGTTTGCACTGCACCACTCTACGAAGACTGAAGGCATCTTAGAGTACGTGTACGGGTGAAGACCAACTGGACCTTGAGGGTGGAGAAGTTGGAGGGGCGCCATAACGCCAATTTCAAGTCGTTTGGTGACCTTTAAAACTCTTCCTCAAGGAAGAGTTTTGGCCGAAAGGTGAGCTGTATCGGCGTTTCCGCGGCCGCCCGGCCGGCTACGTGACACCTCGCAGCGTAACACGACGCCGTCACTTCGTGTGCAGTAATTTTTGTAAATGAAATATGTATTAGTTGTTGTTTTGAACCTTATATAATATGTAGGTACCTATTTTGTTTTATGGGCCTTACTTGCCTGAAATATCGGATAAATAAATAAATAAATACAATTTCATTTTCGACAGTCATTTTCAAACAATATGAAGCTCAACTGTTAATCTCCTGGAGAGCTCTTTTATTTACAACAATAAACTACTTGCCCATTCTACGAAATTAACACGAATTTACCGTTTTATTGTTTTACAATGAATCCTTTCGTGGCTTTTCAGGAGTGACAGACAAATATATATTAATTTTTGTTTTTGGTCCATGATCCATCCTCCCATCCATACACCCACCAGGGTTTCGGAATTCGGGGTCGAAAGAGTAACCGTGGCACGCAACGGGCATTAGAAGGAACACGGGTGGGTTTTAGTCAGTAAGAGTCTGACACTCCTGCTCTGCCCAGAGCGGGACAAGCCATTTGATGATTTCCCATATAAAAAAAAATAACGTATGTAACGCGCGCGTCTTGTTATTATAATTCAAAATTTGAATAGCGCGCCAACCCCTCGACGTGCGGTAGCTCGGTAGCTGTGTAGAGGTCATGCGACTGATGCGACGCATACATGCACACGCCGCTCGCGCGATGCCCGAGAGCCAATCAGAGCGCTCGCGGCGTGGGGGCAACACAGCGCGTCACCGATGCGCGGGTGACGCGGGGGAGTGATCCGAATGACGTGGCAACGGCATGTCGTTCGTCGCATGCTCTCGCGCGGTCGCATATTTTCGGTTAAGAAATATTGTACTTATACGACTATTGTGATTGCTGTACCTATGACCCTGTTTGTGAAAGTACAAATACAAGCTCGTTTGTATGATAGTGGAACGTATTTCGTTTTATTGACTCTCATCCCTTACACTGGCGCTCAACTAGTGGCCTTGAGATACCGACGCGACGCTGCCGCCGCCATCTTTGGCATTATCTTCGTTTAGACGTCTTGGACTCGCGAAGAAAAAATCGCCAACTACGACGATCACCGAGTGTCTGCTTGTGAAGAACTCGACGTCACGTTACCCTTGCATCATGCCAGTCGTCCCACGACGTGCGGCAGGCCGCCGTTTCGCCGACGACCAGGAGCAGGGCAACACGGACGACGAGGCCCGTGAGGTCGCAAGCGTCGAGGCGCCTGGAGCGGCGCCGACGCAACAGCGACCGTCGCCGGAGGCGGGACCTTCACACCAGATCGCTGATCTATCATCACTCATGGAAGCTTTCGCCAAGTCTCAGGCGGAAGCCAACAGGAAGCTCATCGAGACGCTACTGTCTACATCGATCGCGCACGCGCGGTCGTCCACTCCGACGACTGCCGACGGGTTCGCATCGACGAGTTTGGGAGGCGCCAACTCACACGGAGGAGGCAACTTCAGCAAGTGCTCAGCCCGCTTCGACGGCGAGAAGAAGGACGTCGAAGTGTTGGAGGCGTTTATAGACGCGGTGCAAGTATATAAGGACTGCACCGGCGTCAGCGACGAGCACGCGCTGCGCGGGCTACCCATCCTACTCGTCGGCGACGCTGCGGTATGGTGGCAGGGCATCAAGAGGAGCGTACGCGACTGGGACGATGCGATCAACCATCTACGTGCGATGTACGGCAACATTAAACCCGCTTACAAAGTTTTTCGCGAAATGTTCGCGGAGGAGCATACGGCTCCTCAACGTAGTGAAGTGTTCGCGTGTAAAATACGTGCTCTAATGAGTACGTTACCGTACGAGTTGTGTGAAGAAGCTAAAGTGGACATTGTGTACGGTCTCTTGGATCGCAAGATCCGCAAACGGTTGCCGCGGGAATTGTTAAACTCGCTTGATGATACCATATGTAAGTTACGGCACGTCGAGGAGTCGTTGGCAGAGGTAAAGGTACCTAAAACCCCGGTGAGTAAACCTAAGCATTTTATTAGGAGCGACGTTACGGATACTACGAGTAGTAATCCAACACAACAAACCCCCACTAGTTCGAACACCGCTACACATTTAGGTAAAAATCGTAAAACCGGTAATAATAACAATAAGGGCCTGTTTTGTTACGGTTGCGGGCAACAAGGCGTTATTAGGTCGAAGTGTAATAATTGTATGCAAGCAGATAAAAAGGTTCCAACTAAAAGTAGTTCGTCTTTTAACTCGATCGATCTAAAACCAATTAATGTGCCACATTATAGCAGTCCTCTGCCCACCCGCGATCGAGACTGTAAGTCGCGATATTATTATTATCGTGACGACGAACAAATATCGTCGGAACATTATTCCGCAAAGTCCGTAGAGTGTTTATATTTCGATAAACAAGACTATTCTGCAAAAAGTCCTTATTCTGGTAAACAGCCGTATTCTGAAAAACAACGATATTTGGGAAGTAAGTCGAACATTGATTTCGATCGTTCGATTGATCGTGTTTATTTTGAAAATTTTGAATGTTCAAGTGCTGAGTCGCGCGTTAATTATAGTACTTTAGAGGGTCAGCAGTACTCTGGGGACAACGCGAATATTCTTAGTGCAAACGTTGACCCCGACCCGTCCTGTCCCTTGGTAAATATAGCTATCGGAGATCGCGAGGGCACTGCTTTTATTGATACGGGAGCTTCGCATTGCCTCGCTAGCCCCTCGCTTTATCGCGTATTATTGGATGCTGGTATTGTGTTTAAAGAAACTCAACGCGTTATCAGTCTGGCTGATGGGACAAGTACGGCGCGTGTGATTCTCACTGGCAAGTGCAACGTATCACTGCAGGGTCGTGATGTGCCAACCACGTTCTTGGTGATACCTGGTGCGGACGCAAGGACACTTCTGGGACGCGACTTCATCACCGATGCAGGCATCGTGTTGAACTTGCCTCAGTGGTCATGGAGCTTTGCCGACGACCCCGAGAGCAAGTACGATTTTGTTCAATCTCATGGTTATGTGTCGTCAACCGACGCAGATGCCTTATGCATAGAAGCTTCTCAGCTGCATTTGAGAGAAGACGAGGGCATCAAGTTGTCTGTTGAGCAGCGAACCCAGCTGAATAATCTTATCGTGTCGAAGGCTATGCGCTTCGCCGCCGGTGGCGAACCAACGACTTTCGCAACACACCATATAAAAGTAGGGGAGAAGCAAGAGCCAATAGCCTCTCCGCCCTACCGGATGTCACCAGCCAAACGGCTGATTTTGGAGAAAGAGCTAGACAAGTTGTTGTTCACCGATGTGATTGAGGAGTGCGAGTCCCCTTGGGCGGCCAACGTAGTCTTGGTTACCAAAAAGGATGGAGGTACGCGGCTCTGTATCGACTATCGTAAGTTGAATGCGGTCACAGAACCAGATAGGTACCCACTTCCAAGAATGGACGATGTACTCCATGCAGCCAAGACTAGCAACTTCATGTCGACCTTGGACCTTCGATCAGGTTATTTCCAAGTGTGTGTAAGTAACGAGGATCGTGACAAGACAGCTTTTGTCACACCACTAGGAACATTCCGTTTTAAGCGAATGCCCATGGGCTTGCGCAATTCAGGTGCCACTTTTCAAAGGTTGATGGACAGATTTAAGTCAAATATTCAAGGCGTTTCTCTCTTATGCTACTTGGATGACCTAATTGTTCTGTCAGACAGCTTTAACAAGCACCTTAGCGACCTTGAAGCCGTATTTGACAGGCTTGAGCTATTCAATCTGAGGGTCAATCGTGAGAAGAGTTTTTTCGCCCGTGATTCCGTGAAGTTCTTGGGACATCTCATTGTACCCGGCGGAATCCAGGTTGATCCGGGCAAGACAACTGCCATTAATGATATGGCCGTCCCCAAGAATCTAACCCATTTGAAGTGCTTTCTGCAAACATCTAGTTGGTTTAGACGCTTTATACCTAATTACGCAGAGATAGCGAGACCGTTGACCTCCCTTTTAAAGAAGGATAGTACTTGGCATTGGTCTGCTGATCAGCAAGCTGCATTTGACGGTATAAAGCAACTACTAGTGTCTGCTCCCATATTGCGTCAGGCTGACGAAACGCTACCGTTTACCCTTAGAACGGACAGTAGTGGCTACTGTCTAGGGGCAGTTTTAATGCAGGGGGAGGGGCCTGAAGAGCGCCCCATTGAATACGCCAGCCGCCTCCTTAATCAGGCCGAAAGGAACTACACTACCACAGAAAGGGAAGCCTTAGCGGTAGTGTGGGCAGTGACAAAATTCCGTGGTTACATAGAGGGCGCTGAGATCGTTGTGAAATCGGATCACCAACCATTGAAGTGGTTGATGAACGTTAAATCACCGAGTGGACGGTTGACCAGGTGGGCACTTACTCTGCAGTCGTATAACCTGCATATTGAGTACACCCCGGGCAAATCTAATGTGGTCGCCGATACCCTCTCGCGCCCAGCCTGTACAGACGAGACGGATTGCGACTTATGTCAAGCTGTTATTGATGTTCCAGCTAGAGACACTCGCGATTATCGTGAAATCCAATTGCAAGATCCCGATGTCCGCAAAATAATAGAAGACCTGGAGGCATCGGAGGAACCGTTTAGGGGGAGACCATGGGCTGACCGTGGTTACGTCATCTCCGACGGTGTACTTTATAGATACGGACCGGAGCAGAGCGAAAATGACGACGCTTGCCTGGTCGTACCGTCGAGTGAGAGAGACAAGGTACTCGCTGACTACCACGACGCACCCACTGCTGGTCACCTAGGCGCTGAACGGACTCTTCAGCGTATCGCTTCACGATACTTTTGGCCTGGCATGAGAGCGTTTGTAGCCAAATATGTCAAGGAATGCGTCCCGTGTCAACGATATAAAGTGGACACTCGCAGGCCTGTAGGGCTTATTCAGTCTCCGGCCGTGGCACAGCGATTTGAGGTGATTGCTGTTGATCTTTTCGGGCCGCTCCCAGAGACTCAGTCAGGTAACAAGTGGATTTTAATAATCGAAGATGTCTGCTCTCGTTGGGTAGAGTTGTTCCCCTTGAAAAGCGCAACTAGCTTCGATTGTGCCGAAGTGATGGTCAATGAAGTCTTCTTGCGGTATGGTGTTCCTCGTCGTATGATTAGCGACAACGGGGTGCAGTTCATCAGCGAAATCATGCAGCAGGTATGCTTTGTATTTGGTATTGACCAAGCTCTGACACCATACTACCACCCCGAAGCGAACCCCGTCGAGCGAAAAAATCGCGACCTCAAACCACAGCTCGCCATACACGTGGGTAAAGATCACTCGACGTGGGATTCACACTTGGCAGCTGTGAGGTTCGCAATGAATTCTGCCGTGACCCATAGCACAGGCTATTCACCGGCAATGTTGACTTTTGGACGTGAATTACGCGCGCCCGCAGATGTCGTCAACGACATGCGCGCTGTTGTGGATGGCGATAAATTTGTAGCAAATATAACGCCCTACTTAAAACGATTGGCGACTATCCTTCTGGACGCTAGGGATCTCCACGAAAGAGCTCAGGACACCCAAAAGAAGTACGCGGACGAGCATCGGCGCCCGGCGCCAGATTACAAGATAGGCGACCTAGTCTTGCTCAAGACCCAGGGTCTGAATGATGCCGGCCGAGGGCAGACTCCTAAATTCATACCTAGGCGCGATGGCCCCTATCGAATACGCGACGTTTTGAGCAGTACGACTTACAGTCTCGAGCGTGTCGGTGGAGATATTTTAGGGAAGTACCATGTCTCGCAACTCACGCCTTTTATTGGGAAGGTGCAACCTCCTCTACAGGAAAAAAGGAAAAGAGGTCGCCCGCGTAAACATTAGACTCCTAGATCCTATAACTTGTTTCTATTTTTGTAATTTTGTTTCTGCCAGCTTCAGCTGTCATTATGTTCACGACCTTGGCCTAGGTCCTATTCCAAACGCGAGGTCGTGGTGTTTGGACTAGAGGGGGAGGCTGTAACGCGCGCGTCTTGTTATTATAATTCAAAATTTGAATAGCGCGCCAACCCCTCGACGTGCGGTAGCTCGGTAGCTGTGTAGAGGTCATGCGACTGATGCGACGCATACATGCACACGCCGCTCGCGCGATGCCCGAGAGCCAATCAGAGCGCTCGCGGCGTGGGGGCAACACAGCGCGTCACCGATGCGCGGGTGACGCGGGGGAGTGATCCGAATGACGTGGCAACGGCATGTCGTTCGTCGCATGCTCTCGCGCGGTCGCATATTTTCGGTTAAGAAATATTGTACTTATACGACTATTGTGATTGCTGTACCTATGACCCTGTTTGTGAAAGTACAAATACAAGCTCGTTTGTATGATAGTGGAACGTATTTCGTTTTATTGACTCTCATCACATCACAAACGTATGAATAGGCACTATCATTGTGCGTGAATGTAAGAAGTGGAATTCCCTGGCTGGAGTTTGTGTTTCCTGATATTCTTATATTTCTTCAACCGAGTGAATAGGTTACTTCTAGGGTAGCGTGCTCCATTGTCGACTACATCATTGCTTTCCATCGTGTGACATTATGGTGAAAAGCAAGCTTATAGAAAAATAATAAAAAAAAAACTTTCTTTTATAATATATGGTGTACATAATAAAGAGTATTATATACTGTTTTTAGAAGACTTAGTTACTTGTGTAGTCTACAAGTAGGTACATCCATACACAGTACATCATGTTTGTTTGCCACCATAAGTGGATCTTTCCTTCCTCTCGACAGCCAAGGCTTGAAGTAGTTTCGACCCTTCCATATTTAGATCAAGTGCTGCCCTCCATCACGTGGAACGGAGCTCTAATATTATTTGTATACGTCGCTTCAATTTCGCATAGTTCATCGTTTTTTTGCAGGGCTTTGCACTTTTGCTAAATATGTATGAAGTTACAAGTCGTTGTTATCGCTCAGATTACTTAGTACTTCAGTATCAAGTATTAAGTAATCGAGAGTAGTGAGCGATAACAACTACTTATAAAGTCATAACTAAAACGTATTTAGCTAAAGTCGTTGTAGTAGGAAATGTTCGTTTTGAAAAGCTCTTTCTATTGGTGTTGCATAAGACTATTGGGCGCCGAAAAGTATCCTTAACTTCGGTATCCAATATTGCACATGTTAAAGTTTCATTAACTTTAACATGCTTCTCATTTTTAAGCAACGTTTGCATTCGCATCTCAGACGTAATCTGTCAAAAAAGCCTTATTAAGCTATTGCATAGCTTCTATCGCGGGCCTTGAGCGTGGAGACCGAATCCAGAAATTCCGTAACGAAAATAACCTAACACCTCCCACTCCGACCGGCACAGCGGTGATACTTTTTGTTTCTATGACGATCTGTGTTCTTAATTTGAAGGTTTTGTTTTTTTGAAATTATTTTTATAAGTTGCGAGTGGCATTTTTGAGCTGTCAAATGCAATGTGACCTCTTTTGAACTTCTTGAGGTTGGTGCCCTATTTATTAGTATTGCTACTTTCCCGCGGTTTTACTTGCATAATTATTAAGCTATTACAATAGCTTTACCGCGGCAGTCTCCGAGTGCCACACGTCTTTCTTTTATACATTTTTGGCAGATTGGGACTGACATGCGAATGCGAACTTAGACACGAAAATTAGTAGAATTGGCTCATATGTAAGCCCAATAATAAACAATCAATCCAGATTGACAATCGAAGATACATAGTCGCGCAATAATTCAATTAGGCCATTGTGTTTGCAACGTGTCAATAAATACAAAGTAAGTAAGCCGCGCTCACGTGGACGCAGGTATAATGCGGCGCGCAAACAATTGCCCCACAATTGTCAAGTTACATTGTTATTATTACATACATTCATTTACTCGCACAGAATGCCAGCATTTAAAGCGCCAGTCAAATAATACGATTGATTACTAGCTATTTGTTTGTGTGAAACATCCGCAATACGGATTGCGCTGACATATTCAATCATCGATTTCACGTGCAATTTACCAAAAGTTCGGTAATGGAATATTATTCGGATGTAAGCGCACCTGTATTGCTTGTTTTGCGACCCATTGTCGGCTGCACAACAGCTTAACATTTGAACAAGGGTAATTAATTGAAGTTGTGCCCAATAACAAGAACGGTTGCACAATGTTCTGTAATATACAGGGTGTTCCAGATGTGCGTGCTCATATTTTAGGGTTGTGTTCTATAGCTTCTATAAAGTAAAGAAACATATCTAAATAAAAAAATAAGTATTGACTTTTTAACGACGACCTCGAAAAACGACTAAAAAGTTAACAAAAAAACACTTTTCAAACAGCCTGATGCAGTCTGTGGCATTGAATCTATGATTGAACTAAAATAAACAACACTAACTACATCAGACAGCTTGAAACGTGATATTTTTAAACTTTTAAGATGTTTTTTGCAGTCTGGTTTTTTAAAAAAAGTATTTTTTTTTATTTTGATATTTTTTTCCAAATTGTAGGTTTTAAAAGATACAGAACACGATCCTTGAATATGACCACGCACTTTTGGACCTCACCCGTGCACTTCAGGTATCCGACATAGCCCGAAGGATCGCCAAACTGAAGTGGCAGTGGGCAGCGCACATCGCTCGCAGAAAAGATGGTCGATGAGGCCGAAAAGTTCTGGAGTGGCGACCGCGAACCGGAAGATGCAGCATTGGAAAGCCTCTCATAAGATGGACCTGGTGAGGGTCGCTGGTAGCCGATGGATGCGTGACGCACAGGACCAGTTGTTGTGGCGACACTTGGGGTAGGCCTATGTCCAGCAGTGGACGTCTTTCGGCTGATATGATGATGTTGATGACGACTTCTGGAACACCCTGTACAAGCACATGCAAATTATGTAATACCCAGGTACGGCTTACGTAGATAATTTAGTTAACAATGACATTATAGTGTTCGATAGATAGTTATTAATAGAAATTAGTGGCTGTGACGTGTACTCCCAAAGAGGTTGTTTAGTTGATAATGATATGTGCCGGAGCTACACGGCAGTTACGCCGTAATTACGTGCGATGTACTGCAATATGTAGCTGTTATGTCAAATTGAATATGACATTACATTAAACACGGTAATTATGAGGAGGATGGGCATAACGGACTTATGATTGTGTAGGTAGTTAATGTTTGAGTAATTGATAGTATTTTCGCTAAACAAATATTTAGTTCGATATTAAATGTGGTGAAAAGCACTTTCATTGAATAGTTCCTTGGAAAGGAAGACACTCAATTGGCTAGAATAATCTCGACACTTCCATAGTTACAGCTAATTAGTGGAGGCTACGCAGCCGATAAACAATGTAATGCTCAAAATGCCATAATCTTAACTGATCCCATGTATATTTTCCTGAACATCACATCCAGTTTTCCTCCGACTATTAATACTATGAAACTTAACACCGTACCCACGGAGGCTCTCCCGATTACTATCGTCTTAAAGTTAAGAACATTTAACATCACTTGCCTCCATTAACGAACGCTGGGGGTTCCAACATGGCAACATAACACTCTTGCCCAAAATACGGCACTCAAGGGTACACTGCCAGAGATAATGGCTGACGTCACGATTTTGTTTTACGATACAAATATTTGAAGATATTGTGTTAGGCTTTGTTTATTTTATGGTGATTCGCGCGACACACCTAAAAAAGAAGTTTACGGAGTTTTTTTTAAACTTGTATTGCTAATTTCATAACGATTAACGTACGAGAATCCATAAGATAGATTAACAAAATTAGGGCTAAATTACATTTTTTCGAAATTTAAATGGGCCGATTTCGGAATAAACTTCTTTCGAATTAAAAATTTGCTAATCCAAATATGTGCCGGAACATAAATTAAACATCCGAATTGATAACCTCCTCTTTTTTGAAGTCGGTTAAAACATATAAAAGTCGCTAAACAGTTTACAGGTACAGACTACAGACCCAGTCTATTTAAAACAATCATTCCCAAGAAGTCCCAATTCAAGGGCACAGAGAGTCTACCTAGAAGTTTCTGACAGAAAGGTAGGTACATTAAGGAATAATAAACACTTTGCCGACGTAAGTGTTACGGTCAGCTCTCACCTAAGGACTAACTAGGCCGGAGTGGGGATAATTAGAGCTTATTAAGACGGTCTAACTTCACTCCAGATTACAATCTGGAGTGCCTGATGAATGCCGATTGGTTGCTAATCAAATTGGGATTGGACCTTGGCCTTTAACCACTTATTTTCACAGATATTTGACACCTAATAACATTTTATTTGAGTCGAGTTTAATGCGGCCAGAAGTTCAAATAAACTGACATTCTAAAACCGGTCAAGTGCGTGTCGGGCCAAGCGCGGTGTAGGGTTCTCTACTTCTCCAAGTACATATATATATTTTTTTATTTGTTGGGGACAAAAAACAGTTACATGCCAAGCTTAACTGGAGATTCTTAAATTAGCACAATACTAGGAATACATTTAAACACATTCTATTCCATATTTATGTTATTACACATGTAACCCACAACATTGTCCTCGAATTCTAAAAAAAAAATTAAAAGAAAACAGACAAATAGTGTCCTCTTGCCTTGAAATTAACGAGCAATTAGCGTTAGCGAGCGTTAACTTGTATAAGCCTATTATGCTGTGATAGTTTTCCTTTTAAATTCGTTATATATGCTACTGCCATGATTTTTTTCACGTTTACAAAAACAATAGTTAAGCAAGCTGGCAGAGAGGGCACTTGACTCAAAGCAAAATCATTCTGAAAACTATTCCGCTGCTGGCCAAAGGCCTCAGGTAGGCAGTAATCATTTATGAGTATAAAAGTCTAAAATTACTCGGAACAAGCAGCAATTTCTTTATACCAATTTTTTCAATGAGTCAATGAGGTAGTCAGCGACCACGGAGTCGTGCTCATCGACCTTCGATTGAGCTTCGGTGTAGCTTTGAATAACCAGTTTTTATAAACGCCATACTACAAAAGCACAAGCCCAATTTAGAAAATTACAAGAAACTCAACAACTACTACTTACTTATTGAGATTGCTACAAGAATCCCATCCCGAAGGAGGCAGACGTAAGGTCGGGAGAGTGGAGCGAGCACCAGTGTGTCACATGTCCCGGGACACATACTCGTAATGACGCGTCGCCGACGTCGCGTCGTCGCGAGCGATTTCCAATAACAGTTAAACTCGTGTTTTTACGCCTCATAGCCGCCGGCGGATGGCATGCGATGTAACGTTAACTTGCGTACAATTCAATCAGCCTCTTTCCACTCAAACTTCGCTCTTACTGCCAACTTTCTTTGACTGCTTCCTTAATCGAGTTGCCGTTAACTTTATAAAATGCGCCCGTGTGCCTGGTTTATGTTTTCCACGCTGGTTAAGAGCTTTTCAAGAGTTTTCGTATTCGTTAGCAAACTTCCTTAGTTGATGACGTGATTGAAAGTACTTTTTTTTTCTCGTTTGATGTAATAATGCCTGTGCATTATCTACTTGTTTCGAGCGTCTTCATTTCCATTGTCCTAATGTTTGACGAGGCTAGACAAGTGAAATTCTCTCAGCGGTAGCGCGCCGAAGGCGTCAAAACGTCAAAAATGCATGAGATTGACAAACGCTGTGGAAATGGCACGTGATCAATCCCTTACATTTCGGCATTTCAACAATCGCATGCGCTACTAGAATGATCCATTGTGTAGGGCCTTTGGCTTCATCTTTTATTTTTCTGTTATCTCACACACTGTTTAATTAATGGTTCCAATATTTGTAATTATATAAGTACCATGTTCTTATTTAGAAAGTAAATCAGTTAACCTCTGTGTTTCGTCGACGCGTGGGAGTACCAGTGCCTCAAGGCATCTTCTGGGCACGCTCACTGCATCATGGACCTCATCTATCGCTTTCCATCAGGCGTGATCGAGGTCAAGAGCTAGCCCATTGATAAATAAATAAATAATAATACCTCTGCTGGTACTACTTTGTTCCCGTAAGTAAACTCTGGGTATTTCGTCTTCACATAAACGAAATTATTTTTTGTAAAATTGCCAATTATTGCCATCATCATCTGTTTTCTGTAACTTATATGGTGTACATAATAAGGAGTATTCTATTCTATTCTGTTCTATTATATTCTATTGAATAACATTTATCCTCACTTTATTATTTTTATACATATTATTTTAACTGTTAATGATGGATGACGTTCAAAAGTGCCGTTTAACGTATTGACTTTTACTAGATCTTTTTGTTCTCCCAAGCTTTGCATATATAAAGTTTTTGTGGGCTTTCAAGTCCAGTTAGAGAGTTTTACAATTATTATTTGTTTTGTTTTTTTTATACGCACACTCCCGAAAATTGATTACACTTATACATTGCTTTAATTTCGTATTCACATTTAATTTAAAAAGTGTCTGTAATAAACGGTTTACCAAACTATTCCGAGCAATAAACCATAACAGTATAATTTAACCGACGTAGTAAATTACAAACATTGAAAAATAGTAACTAAACTGCGGTACTATTTAAATGTCGGCAAATTAACTGGGCAACGATAATGCTGAGTCTATTAGAGTCACGAAGTACATTGCTATAACTGCTCGCTCTCATTATAAGAACGAACTGCAATTTAGTTGCAAATGGATTGAATGCAGCCGCACCAGTCAGACCTTCAGCAATTTCTTCATTTCATGTTTAAATAAATATTAAATGGAACATCTGTTTTGGCAGAATTTAGTTTTGCTTTTCTAAATGGTAGCAAAAAGGAAATTTTATACCAAACTGCTGAATATTTGTATGTTTTATTACTATTCATAAATTCGTCATGAACTCACGCCTGAAAATGAGACACAGTAAAGACAGAGTAACCACTTTTAAAACGATTTCTTTCTCATCATCAGCTTTCCTGGAGCATCTTAAATTTATTAATTAAAATCTTTAGCACGAAGGTACAAAGTCGGGCTTGCTTAAGACATTCTCTATCAGTTAACCAAAGGTGTTCGTAGCATTGCCACAAGCATACTTCAGGCAATGCTACGAACACCTATGATGAGGCATTAAGTCGTTGTAAGACTTTTTCACCCAGGCTGATATTTTTCTACATTTCCCAATAAAATAGTTCGTAATCAGAGACGTTTTTGAAAAAATTGTAGAATATTGGCATATTCTACAATTTTTTCAAAAACGTTCGCATTCACTGTCAAAAAAGCCTCATTTTTTTCCATACGTTTTGATAGATTAAGACTGAGATGCGAATGCGAAAGTTGTTAAAAAAAATTGTAGAATTGGCACTCAGATAATAATAATAATAAAAAAAAAATTGTTTATTGACACAAAAATTTCAACATTGTTACTTTAGTATGGACAGTCTTGTGTTAGTATATGTGAGTCGGTGGTGATAGTGTGTCGTGGTGGGTTTTTGTGTCTGTGTGTGTGTGTGAGGGAAAGTGAGATGATAGTTGTGAAAATATCTCTTAGAAAATCCTGTCCTACCAACCTATCCTACTACTATTGGATGTTTGTTACATAAGCACGCAAAAACAGAACGAATGTTGATGAAACTTTACAGTAATATAACTAATATTAGGCAAAGTATTTATTCCACGCCGACGGAGGTGCGAACGGCATCTATATAATTTGAAAAACACCGTCAGATAGGCGCGAAGCGACAATGCGACACCGATGCGACGACCATTTCGCAACAAAAGCGTTCTATGGGTACCTTATTCGTAGAACAATTTTCATGTCTGTGTTAGCCTTAACTGGCGACGGCTATAATGTAATACATTAATTTAAAACAGTGTTCGTTCAAACAAAGAGAATCGAAATCGAAGAGAGTCCATTACAATGGCAACATTATTTTCAATGATCGTAGATTGATATTTATTTTTGTCGTCCTCATTGTGAGTTATAAGGTGTGGGGATACGTTAAAGAACTGCGCTGTATCTCCAATCTTAGGATTTTACAGTTTGACTTTGAACAAAATTCTAGAAATGTTTTCTTTGTTCGTTCAGACTTTATACAGTTTATTATGTTTAAATAAAAACAGACCTACACTTCATTTATGCGACTAGGGGCTTAATAATGACGGTTTATAAAGTGTAATTTTGTTTAATTTATTGCATTTTTATTTATTTTTTTAAGTAAATGGCACTTTTCTTATTTTTATTGTGAAATAAAGAAACCTAATAGGCGCTCAAATCGAAATAACCAAAAGGCGTATAACCAAAGTAACCAACGGAATCCTGTCCGTCTGTCTGTCAAGAGGCTGTATCTCATAAACCGTAATAGGTGGACAGTTGAAATTTTCACATAGTGTTCTGTTACCGCCATACTTTACAAGTAATAATAAAATTACAATGAAAGGGCTGATGAGACGAAACCCTTCGTTTTCGAGTCCGACTTGCAACTGGCCAGTTTTTCAAAATAATTATTTTCATCACCCGACGTCAATAACATTGATAAAAGAAGCAATTATTTTGGTAACCGTTGAATGTAACGGACAGGAGCAAAATTTTGTTCTAAGAAAAATTGTTCATCAAATTAAAATTATTTAAATTGACGGTTGAACGGTTGAATCAAGAGCCTTAATACCATTGCATTAAGGCTTGTTTTCCATCCCTCCTTTGTCTTCTGATAATGAGCTTCCTTACAAATGTTAGCCTATTAAAAGCCTTTTAAAAAGCCATCGGGAACATAATGGTAAGTATATTCACACACGCATTACAGACACATAGATCCAATAAACATAATATTAAAATTTTTCCTCAAATAACACTACCGCCCAAAAGTATTTTTAATCACACAGAAAAAGGTATTTCGCAAGAGTTTATTAACCATAATTTCATTTATTAACATAAATTATAGTAGGTAGGTACTGTTTTTAAATTTTAGAGTTATCTATGAGTTACTTTTGAGCGGCAGTGTACATATGTCAACATGTCCCGTACATATGTGTAAAGAATTGATTTCTACCTTTAATGTTTTAGTTTTTACGATCCACCTTCGACTCCCTATTTCAGTTTTATGACGTAGAACTTTTTATTGGTCAGAAACGTTTAGCGGAGCAATATTAAACCGTTTACGTAAATTCGTAAACTTCCAACCAATCATTTTGTTATTCCCCTTCGAGGCTGCAACCATGAAAACGTCGTCTCAGATTTTACGTCGATGGGTTTAACGGGAAGTAAGCGAATAAAATGTGGAAGCTATCGGAGTACGCTTTGCTACTAGCTAGTCATACGAGACCACGAAACTGCTCTTGGGTACAAACGTATCTCAGGCTCCGAGACAAAAACAAATGGAAGTATTACCGGAGACAATCTACATTTAAATGGATCTTTTTCCTCAATTCGTGCGGAGTTTGGTGATAGGTATCGCCGTCACCGATTTATTTCGCCGAATTTACATTTGTGCGGTCGTCACCGTGCCGCGTCGCCGCTGACGTACTACTTTGAGTTGTGTCTCCGTTAGTGTCAGCCACTTGCATCACCGGAGCTGATTTATGGCTTGATCTCTGAGCGCCAAAAGGTGAATACGACGCCATTTTTGTTGATTGCAGTCGTTGCTGTTCAAATACGATATCTACTCGTAAATTCGTCTCTAAAGTTCATGTGCACACAAGCCGACGTGTTTGATAGCATCTGTTTCCTAATTTCGCTAAATGAATTCTAAATTAAATCCGTCACCGACAGCCACATTTCCTTCAATAACCCCGACCACACAATGAACTGCAAACAATAGAATTAAAGAAACGTTTAAGAAATCAACATTAACGTAATCTAGGAGCTTCGGCCGCGGGGTGTTGAGGCACAATCGCACGCCGTTATTAATTATTCCGATGTGAATAGAGCCCCGACAAAAGGCATTAACTGTGCAGATAATGGCATGGCGGCGCTTCTCCGAGCGGCTTCCGCTTTCTCGTGCGACGATCACTCATTGCTGGCTACGAGGTGGCGCAAATGAGCCGCGTACAGCACTACTCGAGTCACGAGCACAACACTAGTCGACGCCGCCGCCACCGCGCGACGTGTCAACGTTAAATTATGACGCATTCGCACACATTCTTCTACTTATTATGCCATTTACTTGAGAGAGGCTTTTCGTGTGTATATTTTGTATTGTCTGACGGAGATTTTTCTGCTACTGTCTTTTAAATGTCTGGAGATGTTGATGTTGATAGGTTATGATGGTTGTAATGTTGGTCGCGACTGCTGAGCGTGGGAACCTGGGATAGATTCGCTGATCGGGAAAAAGTGTTGGGTTCTCATTAGGGACTTCTCAGTCCGGAGCTGGGAAGTTAGTGGTGTGACAACCCCGTGCCTCGGAAAGCACGGAAAGCTTATTGGTCCTGCGAGTGATTTCTACCCGGTCGTGTTGGATTGCCGTTCCATCGGACTGTGAGAGTAAAGGAACAGAGTGCACCTGTGTTTGTGCACACATATGGTGCGTACTCGACTAATCTCAGTTGAGGATAATTTTATGAAGTTATTCAGGGTCTTACTTAGCTAGAGTCAGGAATAGGGTATTTTACTTAAATAATCTAATCAGTCCGTTAGACAGATTTTCAAAAAATTACTGATTTTTTTCTTTTTTCACGTTAACAAAAAACACTCCCACAAGAAGGGTTTCGTACAAAACTGAAAAAAAAAAGTTTCTTACAGACGAACATGTGTCCGTTTGTAAGCCTTCGCTGTCCAACCGTTTGGTCGGACAGCGAAAGCTTAGTAATAGGGTTTTTTTGGATCGGAAGCTTAAAAATGAAAACGAAGAGATGAAGAGTTGAAAACTCGCGTGAACGACGTCACTACGATAGTAAATTTTTTACTAGTGACGAGACGGTGGCGGCACCCGATCCGGCTCTTGAACTTTGACGCGCTTTATCTTTATCAATATTCTTATCGATATGAAATGGCAAAAAATAAGTGTCCAATATATTTGAAAATCTAACGGACGGACTAAATAGAATTACATATTTTCTATCTTGTAATAATCGTGCAAAAGTTATCTTATTAGTATTTATTTTTCACAATCTGTAAAGCACAAGGAAGCGCAGAGTCGGAGGCGATGTTGTCAAAGTCTTAGAAATAGTAAATAGAAAGCATGTACCTATAAAGCGGGATTCGTTAGCTTGTCGGTCAGTTTAACGTCCTCGCAAATAGATCAGGAGACGAATCACAGCGGATTGCCGTTTATTTAGTCGACATACTACCCTCTTAGTTAACTGGCTAAGGAGGTTAATCCAGCCAACGTCGAGTTTACTAATTAGTATACGCTTTACTACGGATTATCTTTACTTACGTCATCAGATTTTCACTAAAGGCAATTATTTTAAGTCGCTAACTGGCTTTTCAATACCTGTGCAGTACACATTGTACTTCACCTCCTACATATTTATATAATGATAACGTTATGAATATTTCAAGATAATTGGTATTGTTAGTCGACTCAGACGTCTATTCAAAATTAATATTGTACATCGCTACATTAGCATACAACTGTCATGAGGCAACATGGCAGCTTTATTGATTTACATGCGGTTGAGATGTCTCCTGCAAAGTGCATTTAAACGCGAGGTCATTCATCGTCTTTAGTATGTACTGTGCATAACCATTAAGTGTGTCGTACTTTATAGCCGCGCTCTGCTAGACTGTGATTTGTGAATCGTTTGTCGACGTCGCACTCTGTCTGCACTGCATCTTACATTGTGCTCTGTGTAATTACAATATTCACTAAATAAACTCTCTCTTTGTACATCACGAGATATAAAATACAGCTTCAACAGCGAAACGAATAACGTTTATCCTTACAAATGGAATGTTTTCACGTCTAACGAGAGACCCAGCAAATGAAGAGCCGTGACAGTAAACAACTTTACGTTGAATTTGTTGAATGAAAAGAAATTTGCACGAATAAGATTATGAGAGATCTAATTTTATTCGCGAAACGTCCGAATGAAATTACGAGTCCAAATAGAATAAAGTCAATTTAACAAATCTTTACACTGGCCAGTTTAAATACGAAATTGTGTGTCGACGAAATGTTTTCGAATCTGTACTGTAAATACTGTCCCCCATAATGATTATTTGAACGAACAATTAACATTGGAACCCGTCAGTCCGTTCGTAGTGATAATTCGATTTGCAGGCGCGTCAGGGGTGGCAAACACGCGGCCGCTTACATACGCCTCTAGCCGTATCTACCCCTCATTAGCCCTATAGAAATGGAGGAATCGATACAAAAATGTTTTACGTAAGCGTGTTGGATTGACGAATTGGGTTAAAAGATTTGCGTCAGAGAGATTGAATTAAAACGTGCCACCGATGCCACCTGTGCGCAGGGAGCGTGATCTCGTTGCATAATGGGATTAACTGGGCAGTCTTTATGGTTTTAATTAGGATTGAAGATTCTACTGTGTGTGTGTCTTTTTTATGGCTCTACATTTTTTTTTTAAAAACGTTGCCCCACACTAGGAATTTCTCTTGTATCGTGGGTGCGTTCACAAACATATAACCTCACATACACAAACAGCCAGACCCGGAACAACTATCTGTAGGCCATACAAATATTTGTTCCGTGCGGGAATCGAACCCGTGACACGCAGCGCAGCAGTCGACCGCTCAACCACTGCGCCAACCGTGTCGTCAAATCATTGTCAATCATTGTCTCGATGCTATTACGAGTAATTGTAACTTCTTTGTTTTTACTACGAGTGTTTTACACGCGTGTGAGCTTTTGAAATACACAGGTAGTAGGTAACTTGCAAGTAGAAGGAGGGTTTGATGTACTTACGTTTTTCTGTCAGGAGGGTTCATGAGCTGCTCGTTTCTTATGCTGCGTGCAGACCAGAAGCAGCGGAGCGTACGTCGTGCGACTCGCCGCCAAGCATCCCTTTGTTCAGCTTCCCTCACGCTCTCATGCCCACACGCTTAATGACTTAATTGCTGCTCGAAATAACGACTGAAAAATAGGCTCCTTGTACAACGTCTCTACATTTTGGCTGCAGAGAAAAACCGGTTTTTCTTTCTTTGTGTACAATGCTTTTGACGTCTGGTAAAGGCACTTGGGCACAATTTAAAGGCTCTAGTTATTTTTCGGTTCGTTAAATGAGAATTTTAATAACTGAGAGAGACTCTTTTAAATTAATTGTAATAATTTTCTATCATTTATTGCAAATAATATGATATAGATTCATTAAAAAATTAAATGATGAATCTTATTATTACATCCCGATCACGCTGTGAGTTAATTTATGCAGAAAATATTTACTTAAAAATAACAAATTCTGTATGTTATTTTATTTTTGATTAGCACGAATGGAATTAAATTTCCGGTTGATTTCAAAATCTTCCATGTACGTGTTGTCTTGACAATTGCCTACATCGAGCCGGTCTCAAGTGATTTTGTATGCGTGCAGTGATTGTTTTTTACTCATATACAATCTATTGACTTCAGACCAAATTGATTCTTGGCAAAACTTTTGCAAAAGTAGAGGAACAGAGAGGTTTCAATTCTGATTCCCTAGAATGTGCAACATTATATTTTATGCTGATGCATGTATTTTAGGGGAGAGCATGGTTTTTTGAAGGATGGGATATCATCAAGAGCGGAAAGAGTCAAACATTCCTCAAAGGGAGTGTCAGACTCTTACCGACTAAAACCCATCCGTGTTCCTCCTAATGCTCGTGGCATTCCAGGGCCCCGGTAACACAACGCGCCGTCGACCCGGGCCTGTTTCTTATCGGACGCAAGCCACCCAACGCTCGCCATCCGCAGGCCTGCGCCTACGATGGCCGGGAATGACCCTGTGACTCCCGACGCCCGGGGCGTCTTCTGTTGCGGCGGCTGTGGCGTGAGGTTTGCCTTTCCATCACGTGGCCCGCCTCTTCCTTCGCTTGCATTACTGCTTCGCAGAAGGAGGTGACTGCTTCTCATGCCCCGTCGCTCCGGACCATGAGTTAAACCAAGGGCGGTCGCGAGAGGTCGCCACCGTCGACCCAGCCGGGGATAACAGCTTTACGAAACGAATACATGGTATATCCTAGTCCTTTTCCAAGGTCCAATCTTCTTCTTCGTCGTCACACTCTTGGCAGAGTGGTCGTGGTCGTCACATCAGGGGTGGTGGCAAGCTTCACAATCCGTCGCCATTCCTCCCGTACTGTGGCTTTTCTTGTGCATTCGTGGAGTGGACTATTGAGTGCAGTTTTTACTTGATCGGTCCAACGCATTGGTGACCTGGTCCTATCAAATAAGGTCCCTAATCTTGGTATTAAAATTCATCCCTTAGCGAACGGTCAGTAGTTTTAGTTTGTAGCTAGCTTTGTTGCCTTGGCTGGGGGCTTTAAACTCATTTGAGGCCACCACAGGATAGTCCGGTTAAGCAGTTGATAGCCCTTGCGTGTTAACTTGCTAGTGGTCATATCGAAAAAAAAAAAAAATAATTAAAAATTCATCAAAATCGGTTTGGTCGGCAGTTTACCCATGAAAGCGTAAAAAAAAAACTTTCTCATTTTTAATATAACATAGAATGGTTTTGATTAGAAGATTACGATAGGTTAGAATAAGAGAAATGGAGGGAAGATTTCAAGTTATTATAATGTACTAACCGTTATGATAAAATGTTAAACACACGTTCGAATTCACGTGCGTAGGGTTATCGCGTCTCCCCTTCATACATTATTTTTACGAAGCGACTTAAGTACCGTTATTATTCTCATTGCGTATCATACTTTTACTCTATAATGTTCTTAGGTAGGTACATCTGGGACTCACTCAGGTACTGTGAGATACAACAGTGCGAGTTGGTGAACGTCATTACCCATTTTTTTTCATGCAGGACATTTGTACTGGATGGCAAAAATTCACTATGGCGGGATTTACGAGCAACGTCACATGCAATTAGTCCTGTCTCTGTTAATCATTGATGTTAATACAGCGCTCACTATCCCCTCATTTTTTTAGATTTTTAAACATTTCTTTATTACGTCTTGTTTTTCCTCTTAGTTATAGATTCTCTGGCTTTTTTTTATTTAATTTGTCAAATTAAATAAAAAAAAGCCAGAGAATCAAAACCCCATTAGCTAAAAAAGTTACTAAGTTACTATACTACGTAGTAACATTTTTGTGACATACATACATGACACATACATAGGTAGTTCGCAACGTAATAAACTGTCAGACCGTGGACTGTTTCCCTCTTGTTTTCGTTTCTAAAAGAATTTGTTGGTTCATAAAGACATTTTATTTTGTTTCCAGAAGAAGAATGGTGTATGGCCATTGTTTCGTATCGAAGAAATGAGTGCAGCGTGGTCCCGTTTTGTTTGCAAGTTATTGCGAATATTTTACAAAGCTACAACTTCGCTTTATTTCTTGTTGCGCGGACATTGCGCTGTTGGCGCTACGATAACAGATATATATTAACTATAAAAATTAATGGTTATTTATGTGGATAGATAGAAGGAATACTCTTTATTATGTATACCATATAAGATACAGATAAAAGGTGAGTAATTAAAGGTGAGCTTACTTATCACCCATCATGTTCCGAGCACGGCCCCACAGGCATGAAAAATGTATGGGAATGACATTAAGTGTGGAAAGGAAACGTCATCACCTAACGTCATTCTCATACATTTTGTCGTGAGCGTCTAACGTTAACGCTACAGAAAAGTTTTTTGTGTAGGCCCCCTGATAGATTAACCTGGAACTTTCTTATTGGCATCACAGTCGCAATCTGTCAAAAATCCGTCTAATCCAAAATTTTGACAAGTTTTTGACATTGTCTGTCACTGAGGATTAAAAAGCTTTTTAAACACTGGAATTCTTATTTATTTTTTTATGGCAATTAAAAAAAACCGTTAAGAATACGCACGACGCTATACAACGGAGTATGCGGTAAAATATGTACTGAAGTGAGAGTACCTATTTTACCGCACGTATCATTGTGTGGTGCGTTATTTTTAACTTTCGAACAATGTATACCTACAGGCTTCGTAAATGCTATTTTTGAGCAAATGTGTTGAAAAAATAATTTATTAAGAATGAAATCTGGCTAGTTAATGTTGTGTCAATGTAAAGGAATTGTTTTTAGAAGATTATAATGTCAATGGTTTTTAACTAATTGCGAATCGAATACTAAAACTCCACCTTCAATAAATATACCTCGCTCGTTTAAAAGGTCAGCCAGTATATCGTTGTTATTTCGTTCTAAAACGTGTGTTAGTGAGTGTAGGTAGTTAATTTCTTTATAGTCTGCAATTAAAGTAAGAAATTAAACCTAGAAACGTGTGTCGCACTTATTAGTCACGAGTCACGAATGATTGCTATTCCCAACCTTATTAATACAAGCATTAAACTTATTTACGGCTCTTTTTACATTTTTGCATGTTTCGAAGTTGTAATTACAAGTAATTTCTTAATATTGTAAGTGTCTACTTCAGGTTGTATTGCTGCAAGAAGGCCTTGAGCTCTAGACAAAGGGACATTATATCAGTGATTACGTTAAAGATTGTAATAAGTCTAAAATCTTCTTGAGGTTAAGGGTGCCTTTCCACCAGAGATGTGCTATACAGCTATGCTATGAGAATGAAGAAGCTAAGCTACGAAACTATGTGACCCTTTGCACTGGTGCTTAGCTATGTAGCGGAGCGAGTAAGATGTGCTCTTGCGCCGCCGCAAGGTAGCTGTGTTGTGCTTCCACTATGGCTTGTCTACTTTCGGTGACAAACGCGCGCCTACTGTAGGTACACTGTTTTGCACATAGCTACAACAATCGCGACCAACCATAGCACGCATCCAAAGCACGCATCCATAGCACGCATCCGTAGCATGCGTCCATAGCACGCATACATAGCACGCATCCATAGCACGCATCCATAGCTCGCATCCAGTACCGAGATTTGTGTCATATCCTGGCATCTGACTGTCAATGGCAATGACAGTCGAAACAAACAGCTCAACGTGCTTTCCGAGGTATGAAAGAATCTTGGTACGTTATGATGGTCAGCCATCTACGTGTTTGTTGTTGTGTTGTGTTGTGTCTGTGTCGAATAAATGTTTTCTATTCTATTATATTCTACGGACTGACCGCGGTAAGCCTTATGGCTAGTTTACACAGTGCGAGCTAGCGTGCGAGTCAGCTTACCGATTAGCTGCATTGCAGTAACTCGCATCATATATATCTTACGAGTTACTGCCACGTGCGAGCTAGATAGTAGCTCGCATCCGAGTTACTTCAAACTTTTTGTTTTCACTCGCCTGCTCGCCTGACAGTAACTCGCAAATAGCAGCAGCTCGGATATCACTCGCATGGTTGCCAGTGGCCAGTGTCAGCCAGGCAGTTGCAAGCGGAACATGTATTATTTGTGTGCTGCGTCTACTATTTAACACTAATACAAGTTTTCCGCCGGTATGTTTAATACAAACATTTCCACGACAACATCAATCTATCCCTGTTTATATTACAGTACCAATGTCTTTTTGTCTAGTCACGATATTAAAACGCATATAAATGTAAGCAGATTTATGTAGATTCCTCCTTGTAAAGTGATTTGAATATCCGAGTTACAGCCACTGCATTTAAATTAAGTTTATTAAACTTGTTGCTTCTACATCTCGTAAACTGATAAAGGATAACGGTACCGTGTTCTTAGTTAGTCTCTTTACGATGATGTTAACTGCAGTCTTAAAATGCGTAAAGATGTTGTGGCTTCGGATCGACAGGTGTTGTACGAACGCTTAGCTATACACGGGATACCGCTGAATAGGTATGATCCCATTTCATCCAGGATTTATTTCCAATAAGCAAAATTCCGACGAAATATTCCGCGTTTCGGGGATAGAATTTGGGCCAATGGTATAAAGCGATGTCAACTACACGTATGTAGCTACTCGTAATAGCGAAAGTTTGTAGCCATTTTGTTACAAATAATAAATTGGTTATGATGTCGTGGACAAAATATTATTACGTCGTAAAATAAAGTGTTACGAGCTCTCACACTTAGGCAGCGCTGAGCTTATGAATATTAACTTTCTGTTGTTCAATAGCTTTTGAAAATAACTGACAATTCAGCTGTTATGAGCTCGCATGAACTTGAAAACCGCCATGTTTGTTGTTGGGAGTGGAAAAAGTGCACGTTTATATTTTTGCCTAGCTCAAATAGCTGGAGGGCAGCTGGCCTGGCTGGGTATGACCTACATGCGAAGGGCACAGAGCCGCGAAAGTTCTATCCGAGAGAGCTTGTTTTTATTTTGCGTAGATTTAGGCGTGTAAACATTCCGAAATGGGAGACAAATTTTTACGGAAATGGAAAATGGATTTTCATATTTTGTGGGTTTCATGCACATGCTGTGTGGTTTTGTTACTAGGCTTGGACATTCGATGTCTGGGATTAGTTCATTGTCGTATAATTTGCTTTACGAATTCTTCTGCCTACCACATGAATGGCTTAAGTTATTTCCAACTTTTCGATGGATGCGAGACGCACAAGACCAGTTGTTGTGGCGACACTTGGGGGAGGCCTGTGTGCAGCAGTGGACGTCATTCGGCTGATATGATGAGGATGATTTCCAACTTACAATTAATTATAGCTTTATCCCAACAATACGGAATCCTCACTTCAGCAAGTTAATTTAACTTACTTCGAGAGCCACACTCAGACATTTTTCCGGATGCGAAAAGAAAATTAATAGTTTCAGTCGCTAGGCAAAGTATTATGAAGTTAGAGAACTCTATTAAAGATTACAGCCAGGTGGAGTTGTGGAAAGAAACCCAGTTGGTTCAAGTTGGCCTGGCTTGGCCTTACTATGCCAAGTTGTCCCAGCTTGCCCGGAGCCGACCAATCAGGGGCCGGTTAAGTTTTTACGGCATTACGGGAACACTGCACAGTTTTATTTATGTTAATTGGTTGGTTGTATCGGAACGACATCGACACTCTGTTTTATAGTGTCGTCGCCCGTTTTTTGTCTCGTAAAAGTGAATAGAACTTGATTGGGTAATTAAACGATGTTAACAGTGATTGAAGGTAGAACAGTTTAGCTTCAAAAAAGAGTCTAAATAAAATAGTATCTTAACCGTTCTACCTAAGTTATAGTATCATAATAGACATGAGACTTTCAGGTTCCTCAAGTTTATTTTATGTTTCCTTTTCAAACGCCTGTAAAAATCTCTGTAGTTTATCTACCCTTCCATTTTGTGACTTAGTAGTTTTCAATTTGACGTAAAACTCCGCTATCGGAGTGCCTAAAATTCAGGTTACGTACGTTTTACAGAGGCTGTAAACATCGGGCCTCCAATTCATTCCAATGGTCGGCTCTAACTCCTGAACACCGCTACTAATCTCAGTTTATCACAGTCAGCGGCATAATTAGTTCGGCTAAAATTTTACTCCCAAATTATTTAGTTACAGAATAATAAACATAGCAAAAGTGAGAACCGACGACGGTGGAAAATGTACCTGTAATAAAATAAACGTTATACAGTTAGGTAATAAAATCTCCCGCGGCTTCTAAATTGAAAATTGGCCTATAACATTCAATCTAATTTAGATGATTTCCTTTCTCGTTTCTTGTTAGTTGTAAGTTGCTTGAGACGACGAGATAATTTTGTAGCTGACGTCATTTTTTATAGAGGCGAGGTTAATTTGTTATTTTTTATTAAAATTTCGTTTATTTTCGCTTAGGACGCAAGCTGAATTTCGCAGGAAGTAATTTATTGATGGTTTTGTAACATCAAAAGTAGACAGGCATTTACTGACTTTCCATTATAATATTAAAAATGTTAGGATAATTGATTCGTATAGCATAACAGGTACTAAGGGATCTCCGGTGGAGAAATTAAGGTTGTATTAGATATCATGTGTAAAGAAAACGCAGATTTTATAGCCGTTGGATACATTAATCTTAATAAGGGTGTTGCTACACCAATCGATCGACATCGATCGACGTTGATCGATTGGTGTGGTACGGTAGCTTTGACCGATCGACGGATACCGGGTGATAAACAATTGATCGACCCCTGATCGATGCCATCGATCAACGTTAATCGATTGGTGTGGCAGCTTTGGGTGATCGAAGAAAGTAGAAACTATCGATCATCACCATCATCATATCAGCCGAAAGACGTCCGCTGCTGGACATAGGCCTCCCCCAATTGTCTATCCTATCGATCGATGTCGACTAATTCATTCTACCATCGATCAATGGCATCAATCGACGATCGATCGAATGGTGTAGCAGAAACTATCGATTAGTTGACAATCCATTCTACCATTGATCGATGACATCGATCAGTTACACTATCTTTCCTGAAATACTAACTTCTTGCATTTCGACTTCATCTTCATCCTGCATCCCAATTAAAATTAGGCTCAGAGCATTTTCGTAGTGCATCTACACTTGTAAGATAAATAAAAAAGTCTTACAAAAAGAAACGTATTTACCACGTAAAACTTTCATTAAAATGTATACCTAGACTTGGCAAACGTAATCCTTTCAAAGAATTTCGGAATTCTGAGGGGATTTATACGGTCGCTTACAATGTAATGAGAGTTTGCGGAAAATCGATCCCTTTGGCCCGACATTTTATTTTTCTACCTTAGCCCACGTGTTAGAATAGGTGATCTGTTTAAGATAAAACCATTCATTATGTTGAGCACGAAATACGTTTTCGCGTCCGAGGTACTTGAGTGAACGAATGATAAAACTGGGGTTTAACTGAGAGATGTTGGGGATGTGTGGCGCAGGTTTACGTGCGTCTGCATGGACGTTCAGCGCGGCAGTGAGCAGGCTATTTGTGGCAGCACTAAACTTAACAGCACTCTTACGTTGCCTCAGACTATGAAAAGCTAATCAAAGTTTAATGTACCCTCTTTAGTTCACGGCTCTGAAAACATATAAATGGCAACGTTTATATCTCGTGTTTAGGTTTTGTTCTTAATGACAGTCAATGCATTCTTATTTTATTTATTTCAATTTAACTGGGTTGCTTTGTAGCAATACATTAAATAATTGTTTGTTTCAACAAAACATTTATGTAGTTACGCAAAACTATTTTTTGGTAAACACCTACGAAGGTACGACGGTCCGTTCGTACAGCCGCACAGTGAAAAGGCCAATCCTTTCAAATTGTATATCATATATGGTTTTTGGCCAAATCTCTGCAAATATGTCCAGATCATCTTGCCACCTACGGCGCGCCGACTGACCTTACAGTTACTATATTATATTAAATACAAAAATAGCTATGACATTTTTCTCAATACCTGTGTAGGTGGCGCCAGCAGATACAGTCGAGTCTTTTATACCTTTGTCATTTATCAAATTATTTCCCAAGTTAGGACACAATATGATATTACATAAAACTATATTTAATCAATTGAAAACAAAGAAAAGAGAGAAAGAAAAGCAGAAATGATGATGCCAAAAATTAAGCGATTCACCAATATCTTAAACGGTTCCCTATCCATTTCCATAAAATTTTAAGACCTAATATAACTTAGCATAATTTTGTTTGGCATAATTATATTTTCGCATAATGTAATTACGCATAACAGCTTATGCATAATTTTTTAAGCATAATTTCTCTAACCATAATAATGATTAAGCATAATATTCTAAAGCATAAATTTATTAAGCATAAAGTTCTAAAGCATAATTTTTTTAAGCATAATATCCTAAAGCACAAATTTATTTACGCATAATGATATTGAAGTCATTAGGCCTACTGACGTTATGCTAATAGTAATTAGGCCTACTAACGTTATGCTAATAGTCATTAGGCCTACTAACGTTATGCGAATCAAATTTATGCCAAAACAAATTAGTCTTTAAGATGATTATGCCAACATAAAATGTATGCCTAAAAAAATTATGCCGAAGTATTATTATGACAAAACAAATTGTGCCAAAATCGTTATGCCGAAGTATATTAGGACAAAGAACATTATGCGAAAAGAAGGGATCCCATCTTAAACAATATTTTTAATGGACTGGCCATTTTTTGAACTATAAATCTAATATGTTTTGTTTAATCTCACGTTTGTTTTTTGGTCATTCTATAACATTGACATAATGACAATGCTGAGCATAAAACAGATTCTATCGTGAACAGAGCAAACAAAAACAGACCTTATAGATAGATTCCTTTCTATTTATGTGCATGTTTTTGCTTTGTACTTACTCTATTGACTGATCTAAATTGTCCTCTTTCTCTATGGTTCTTCTAGAAAACGACCAATTCGAACCGTGCATTAGCTTCTGACGTTTTATAAGGGCTCATGTAGGCCAATGTAAAATAAAATATTTTAAATTTTGTCCTTCAAACCACTAATTGAATCCTATCGGAATTTATACTGCGCTTCGATAGTGAGCAATGAAATCTTAGAGGGGCACTTATAAAGCGGCGAGGGCTTGTTCAGCCGCCATAAAGTGACTTGATTGATTAATTTAACTTTATAGCAGTTCGTGATGAGTTCAAGATGAAAGTGTTTGCAGGTGGTCGCCATCTTGGATGACAGAGGTTGGATTAATTGGTTCGGTTTATGGAGTGTGCTGGTTTTAGCACCCAATCAGTTTAGTTCTGATGTTTTTTTGCCTTCCCATTAAATAATCTTCAAACAAATTTGTGTGATAGACAATAGACATACTCGTACATGTAGAGAAAAAATTGGCAAGAACAGAGATGAATCATCTGTGGGTATATCCTAATTAGAGGATGGAGGAAGGTCTCATTGATACAATGATTGAATTTCAGATGTTCCAGCTTCGGCCAGCAGCTTCTCCCACGTCAAAATATTCAAAATTCGTTAAGACGTAAAAATTTAACATACAGACAGAGTTACTTTCGGATATATAATATTAGTAGGGATGCTATTTAAAAAAAAAAATGAAATAAAAAAGCTCTCTCTATCTCTATCTCTCTCTCCTCTCTCTCTAATAAAGGAAGGACAGTCATTTCCTTAAGCTCCGATCAAACGATGCAACTCGTTAAACCAGATTCTCCCAGCCAATTTCACAGCTAGAGTCAGACACCGGGACATATACCTGCAACAGATACCGTGAGACAGACGACGCGACGTGGACGGGCAACATCGGGCGATCTAAATTGTATGCAAATAGTTCCGAATATCCAACCGGTGTGTAACTACGTATACTCGTCTGCATCTGATGGTTTTGAATATGTGGCGATGAAAGAGGAACATTACCTTTCACTATAATGCTTTTTCTCCTTTCCCAATAGGGATGATTCCTGGTTATAAAATAGATGATTCTATTTTGGGCCAATTTCACCAATGTAACTGAACGCGATCATTGTATAAACCACGTTTATGAGCTGTCAGTGTCATTATTTTTCTATGGAATATTTACACTGACTGCTCTTGAACGCAGTTTAGACGTACTGATCGCGTTCAGTTTCATTGGTGAAATCCGCTCTTAGTCAGTTAGATTATCGAAAAATATTGGACACGTATTTTTTGCTTTATCAAATCAATAAAAAATTACGAAGATAAAACGCATCAAATATCAGGAGTGGGGGCTCGTGACGACACGTGTATGTACAAAGTGTACTTACAAGTGACGTCACACGAGTTTTCATCGCACTGTATCGTTTTCATTTATTATTTACGTGAAAAAAAGAAAAAAATACGTGTCTAGTACTTTTTGGAATTCTATCTGACGGACTAGTTAGATTTTTTTAGTCATCTACCCTATCATACAGACTTATTTGTAAAACATTAACAACCTTTCAGTGGGTGAAAGTACTCTTGATTATAAACAACTTCTGCTATGACACCAACACTGAAAAATCGAAAAAAAAATATCTGCTGCTTCGTACATTTTCATCGGGTGAATATTGCATTTTGTATGAAACAGCTGTTTTTTTTTTGATATTTCAGAGTTGGCCCATAGTAAAAGTTGCTTAGAATCATGAGTACTTGCACCCACAGAAAGGTTGATAGTGTTTTACAAATAACCGTGTATATTGATATTTATTAGTATTTTATTTAGTATTATGTCTAATTAATATTATTTATGATGTTTGTACACTGATCACACTTAATCTAACTTCTTTTGTTCAGTCCATCCAAAGGTTGTCTGTAAGAGATTGCCCTGTGCGATAAGATCGCTTATTGTACACTTGTTTTTATAAACGTTTTTATGAGGTGTACAATAAAGTGTATAATAAATCAATAAATAAAGAGCGAGATCAGTTATAGTTCTCTTAAAGTATTTTTATAAGGGTATGATTTAAGCTATCGCCAATTTTATTCGTTTTGAATTTCTTTAATAATAGGGTTTGTCCTCAAAATAGTGGATCTGTCACCAAAATGTAGTTGCCAAATAATTGTAAAAAGCAATTCCATAATAAATCACATGTAATCCTCGGGATATATTATCAAGTATCAAATAAATAGGTTGGGATTTATTATTAAACGGGAAGTAAACCATATTACTGGGTGGATTAAAAAAAATAACCACGAAGGTGATGGCGGGGTCTGTTCGCTCGCTACGCTCGCTCACTTGACCCCGCCATCCCCTTCTAACCTAACCTGTCCGAGTCGGGGTGCCCTAAGCTCCCTGTGCCCTATGTTCGAATATTTGGTGACAGATCTACCATTCTGAGCACCAAGCTATTATTTAAGTAATAAAACTATTATTATAAGAACGAAGTTTATATTCATGTAATGCACTACAATTTTATTGGTAATCCATCTCATATTTTACACATTATATTAACAATAATTTGGTAATTCATACCTGGGAACACTCTTTGTTTATCTGAGAACGAAAATATTTCGTGGCGATAGATCTATTTATTAGGTGATACAACTAGATGACAAATATAAATTTTGGTGACAAAAAATATAGTTCCCTTTTTATAAAAGCGAAATGGTTAGGCCCTTCTTATTAAGGCAAAATTGTATGCTTCTGTCGATTCTTGAAATCCGGAAACTAAACCAAATGAACTAATTCTAACTTTCCTTAATTGTGAGTAAAACTATGGAGTGTAAAACCTAGCCAGAGTATGTGTTTCCTGATCTCAATAACATGGGTTTCTTTAAGTCAATAGGTTATTTCTTGGCAAGCGTGCTCCATCCGCGACCACATCGTCTACCATCAGGTTCAACAGTTATTAAACATGAGCCATTATCAGCATAGCCCTGACATTTTTTAATTGTCTATTTAATTTTTGTATTTCCTAACATGTCACCGAGGTAAAGGACGAGTAACTGTAATTGTTTTAGAACTGAAATTCATAAAACAGAGGTACAAACCAGAATGTAGCAACATTGCACAGAGGTTGTTCCGGTCAACCGGATACGTTCCACATAGCGTTCACAGCGCGCACTTTTTTTATTTTCTTTTTCTAAAATGTGTATTTAAACTGAAATTTAACTGCATATTCAATCTGAATGTTCTAGTCAACCGTTTGGTTACTTATTCTGCAATTAGATTAAATAGCGGAGATTATTTCTTTCATAGATTTCGTGTTAGTTAAATCTACCGAAACATTTTAATTTCAAAGCCTCAATGACCCAAAATGCACTGAAGCCCTTCAGTGCATTTGCTGGCTTGCTGGCGTCTAACAAGTTACTTAGGGCTCTATATTTTCTAGACAAAGTGCCATTGTATTAGCGAAAACGATTGTGATAGGTCAAAATGTAAGGGATTGATCACGTTACATTCCGACAGCGTTTGTCAATCCTATACATATTTGACGTTTGGACAATCGCCTTCGACACACTACGTTCATTATGACGCTTACAAAAAGTCACTTGTGTAGAGCCTCTGGCGAGAAGTTAAGTAAAAAAATCGTACTAATATGTACGCAACCGGCCGCGGCCGGACTGATACACACTAGCTAGCTGGGCGGACTCGCGCAAATACCAAGCGCGCAGTGGTCTACGAGATCTACGGCGTAGGCGACGGTGACGTAGCAGTGCTACGCCGTTGTAGCAGTCATCTGCCGTATTTCGTATGTTGGACTACGCTTCATATCTGATGATATTCTGGGTTAAAATCATTAAAACAACTTGAACTCGGAAATATGTAGCAACGTATTTTATTAGAAGACAAAGACAGAAGAACATCAAGAATATCAGAGAGTATAGAATGTTGCCAATAGACACTGAATATAAAATAGTTGCGTTCTCATTTACCAACAATATCAAACAACAACGTGAAATAAGCCTGTTATAAAGATGTAATAAAGTACATGAAAAATAGTTTGCACGTCTATAATTTCATTAAAGTAAACACAATAGGGTTTTTGATTGTTTTTTTTTATTTGTTACATTTTTTAAAACTTGGAGAAATTACAAGACCCAGTAAAAAAAAATCGTTTCCAAATTTCAAAAAAATTCGGATGTCAGCGTTTTGAACTATGATTAAGAGGAACACCACGTGCGTGTAACGTCACTTTCATTTCACACTATTTTGGGAACATCTTTCAAATAAATATTCATTCATGTAGATTTTTAATAGTAGTCAAACCATATAAAAAAAAAACATAACCTCTTTCGCTACCCAACCATCTCATAAATAAACGTCCACTATTGAGCACACAACACATACAACATACATACCCGTGCTAAGTTATCTAGTGGCCCATTATAGCGGACATTACGCGTTAGATTGTTCATAACCCATAACATAATATTCACTCGGTCGTTTGTGTGATCGCGAAGATGATCGTTCCGAGTCGGCGCGTTCTCACGCCTCGGCTTTTGTCGGCAAATAATTAATAGCTGCACCCATTGTGGGCAGATGAGCACAGGCCCCTTTGTGCCGGGATTATGTCAAGAGCGCATTTAAACTTAAAGCCGAACAAACAAACCGGTGCACGGCGAGTTATTGCGACACTTTGCCTTTATTTAGCGCACTCTGCGACGCGCGTCGTCACCTAAAATATTTTAAATAGTTTGCACTTTAACGCGCTTTTTGCTCATGTGTTGGTGCTCTAATTTGGTTTTGTTTCGCGAGAGTTATGGCGGTTCTTCGTGCGGTAACTACATGTATGCCTCCTTCGGTTCTTGTTAAATACGATTATTTACATTGTACTTGTACTACATATTATTGAGCCACTTATTCACAACCTCGCTTCTAAGTACAGCGCGGTCTCTAATGGCAGGTATATTAGCATAGTCTATGAATACAAACTTCTTATACATTTCACTCAACGACGAAGGCTCTCTCAATTTCCCAGCAGACTAATGAAGAAAAATTTAATTTCGTCGACGTATTTATGTTTCTAGAAGCTCTAGAAGTTATTTGTAGTGCACAAAGCAAAAATGAGAAGGATTTTTCAGCCATTTGTTTGAACCCGCAAGCATGACGTGGTATCATTTCAAAGGCTTTATCTTGAGAAATAAAGCGATTCGGGTGAAGATTGTGAGTTTTTTTGAAAGATAATCTGGCATAGATTTTCGGCTTAAACTTGTACATCTAATTTATTTTACTTTGTTGAGTAATTTGATTCTCTAAAATCTAATTTTCTTTTTATTAATTGTGTAGTTTTAAAGTTAAAGTGAGAAAGCTTTTAAAATAATCGTTGCTGAGAGACTGGGAGGGGTATTTCGGCCTCATTTTGCGCGCTGAACAAGTTTAACGCATGCAATATTCAGGAGGGTAGTGTTGGCAACACTATCGGGTGAAGCGGTGAGCGCGGTCAGGCGGAGCGAAAGTGTTTCAAAACACATTACAATCTCTACGTACCTACTATTCATTTTCTATCATTTCTTAAGGGCAAGGTTTGATTCAAGAATCTTGCTATTTATTTTAAACTTGGGTAAATACAATTTGATTTTTTAATATTTCTTGACTGTCTATTTGAGTTTTCTTTTACATTCGATCTAAATGAGAGCAATAAAACTACTTCTGACATTTCAAAATAGTGGCAATAACGAGATGTATTTTTGTGTAAAGAAAAGCTTTTAAAAGTTATTGCTGAGATTTTAAATGCACTTGTCAAGCACGTCATAAACTCGAGTCAGTAAAATCCGTCTCGACAAAGATAAAAAAGAATATACTTTATTGTACACCAAAATTGTAATACAAGTCTCTTGAAATATTGCTAATTCTATAATATGGGTACAATGGCGATTAAATCGCTACCAGCGATATTAACCAGACAACCTTTGGATGAACTGTAATAAAGTTTTGATAGTGAAAGCAGATTGGTTTAACAAAAATGATAAGAAAGATAAAAGTCGAAGATCGTCAGCACAATTTTCTTGCCAATAAGTCGCATTGAGGTGGTGGGGCGCACTAACGAGCCTCGCACTGCCTCGCTGGCTGGCTCGAGTGGCACGTGTGAACGCGGCACGGTCGCGCGGGTCGCGGGTACCCGCGGCGCGGCGTGGCAAATGACGCGGAACTGATGCGAGCACCTAACGATTGCTGCGCCCTTTCACCGTGACACCGAAAGGAATTATTTATGCCTCGCTCTGCACTATGCGATGAAATTACTTTCAGCTTGAGTTGAGTCGCGGATTAGATGCTGCGGGCAAATGTGTTTACATTTATTCTGATGTGCCACTTTGGGTAGTCGGGGATAATTCGTTTCATGTCGTCGGTTTGTGGTTGCGGTTACTTTTTTAAATAGTAAACTACGCCACTCGTTTTACTGCAAATTTAACCGGAAAATTCACTATTTTATGTTGTCGTAGCTGACCGTTTCGTGAAACTTATTTAAGTACGAAGAAACTGCAGTTTGAATTAGATACGACCCCAGATTCGATAAATTATTATAACCAAAAGCGACATCAAGGTTGCTTTAATATGTGTAATTAACCCAGTTCAGTTTTATGTGGGTGCGCTGATAAAAATATGAAAGGTAAACTTAATACACTGTGAAAATGCTGAATTAGGTAATAACATGTCGATAAGAAAAAGCGTCGCCGGCATAAATTGGTGCTGAGTCTCCAGTGAGGCGAGAACGCATTAACGGTCCGCCACTGACATATATTAGGAGCGTTTCTTATCCACGAGTGTGAGCGTCTCGCGCGCGGGGCGTCGGCGGGACGGCGGCGGGGCGCGGGCGGCGCGGAGCGTGCGACCCGCGCAAATGACGCGGAAAAGATGCGGGGAATGACGCCCTCTTGATCGCAGAATAGCACGCCTGTCATATACCGCCATGTACATCGACGCGTTCAAGCCTCCACTTTATTGCTTTATTTTTTAAGAAATCCTTACTGAATTTTAATTCTTTGTATTTTTCCAGACGCTGAAGGATTTACGCCAGCGTTCGACGCACACTCTGCACGCTACTTCCAATAAAGTACGGTATGCACATTAGTCTTTCTCGTACGTAGCACTTTTGGTTTGTTTACATTATGGTAATAGTAACATTCCAATGCAAATATATGTGAGACATTAAAGAGAAAAAGACTGAAGCCGCATTTAGCGAGAGCAGTTTATATAGAATCTGCAAACTGAAATTTGCTTACATTTGTGAGTTTCCTCATACATTGTGAAAGCTCCGTTTGTGTAACAAGTAACATTGAATACAATTATCTGAAAGGAATGAATACACCGATTCATCGTGAGCCATATTTCCCCCCTCACATAAACGATATCGTATTAAATTAATAAGTCGTTGGGCGACCCCGAAATAGGCGATATCTGTGAGGAAACAGACTTCCCCTGGTCGGTGCAAGTTCCCGACTCTCCCCCAGCCGTCGTTACGCAGCACTAATGTTCTATTATAACACTCATTGTGTCTTGATAGGGGAGAATGTGCCTCGAGATGTTCCATAGATTATTGTTTACTTACATTTAAATTATACGAACATATTAATGTTAAATGTTTTCCCTTTAAGATCCTTTTGAATTGCGGTAGTTTTCAACAGTTTTAGAAATGTGAAAATAATATTTTCTGTGTGAAAGGAATTTCCCTATTAAGTTTGGACCTTTACTTAAAGTTTTGTCTATGTCTTCTATGTTGTTGAAATTACTTTTCAGTACTTTACAGTTTCTTTGGATGCTAATGAGGACTCATTCGAGTTCTGGCCTCACTTACAGAAATTGCTGCTTAACAATACCGATACCCGTGGGAGGAGTGAAGTCTTGATGATGGACATCAAGCTCCTCTGGTGTGTGCAGCAAAAAGTCTCACTCTGCGACTACCTTCAAAATCTAGTGATTTTGAGGTCTAGTTCGATAATAGTAATTAAATAAGTCACGATTCTGTTCACCATAAACTAATCATTTAAAATCTTGTTATCTAATATTATCACCGTTCGAAAAATTTCCTAAAATGAAAATAGTTTATTCAACGTCCTTTCCATTCCCAAACAAAATAAAACATTTATGAATATTATTTCAGTGCAATATTCGCTCATTATCATACGCCCGAACGACGTCCACCGACGACATGACTAAGCCATTATTACTATTACAGAAATATGAAATATAAAATTGAATTTCATATTTATTTACCCATTAATAATATCAGATCCCGCGCCATTGTCTCGTCGTTCGCTCTCACCGCCGTGTTCGGAACACGCTGACACGTCATTTTTTCTCTCGTGTCACGTAAAAGAATAATGAAGCAAGTTCAGCAAGCAGTATTTAGAGATAATCTTGATAGGTGACGTAGAAGACTTGGGGTCGAATCGGATGTTGTTTTATGACACTGTTTGTTTTACTTTTTGCTCATTTTTGACAGGGTCTAATTACGGATGTAATGAAACTACTGAAATAAATTCTTTACTCAACTTATCTCTTGAAACACGTAACCCAGAGAAATTCTAGCTTTTTACGCAGACTACTTAGTAAACAAATTCAAGTGCTTACTTAGATAATGATTCCACTAAATTCCTGAACTAAGCAGCAACTCCCCAATCTTATTATACACATAATAGCCAAAATGGATTCGTTATCATTTGTTAATCACAACAAAGTTATCGCGCTAAGCTTGTCGTAACGACATCGCGTCCCCGACGCAAACAAATAGCTCTCACGCAAATTGAATACAAGATATAAATCTAGCGTTCTCCTAATAACATGCGGTGGATTTCTCCGCGGGCCGTTTTATTTCAGCCCCACAAAGCCTTCGACCCAGTAAATCCGGCGATATCTCGGGGAATGCGACAGAGTGCCACTGGCGTTCGTTTCGCGGGACGCACTTTAAATTTTCCGACTCCGAAAGGACGGATATCGCTGCGAAATTTAAAATGCCGTCGCTGGATCCCTGTGGAACAAAAGTGCGCGAACGCCATACCGCGCCGTGCCGACGCGCCCCGCGCGCCGCGACGCGTCGCAGTCTCCTCGCACGCGCCGCCGACACCGCGCGCAGCTTTGCATAATGTAGCCACTTAACGTATTCTCCTCTCCACTGCGGCAATAAAGCGATATGTGGAATTCATTATCAACAGATTTTCTAAATTAAACTGTACAAAACTTTTTGCATCAACCCTTGTCTTTCCTATGTTCATTTTTCATGACGTTACCGTTTATATTTCACCTAAAAGTGCTCGTTAAAAGCTTCATTTATTATTAAACCTGCAAGGAATATCCTGAAAGCGTTTAGTCGTCATCGCTGCTCTTTTTTACAATAAGGCATTTTAATTAAATTTTCTTAGCGTCGTCGGTGTGTGCTCACCTAGGCACTATATCAATTACATCAGTTCACACCTAGCTCCGCCTCCTCGGCGCGCTCATCATATATCACTATCTGACTCGCACAGGTCTACTATGATACTAAAGAGCACTCTTCCACGTTACACCACGCGGTGTAACGTGGCGTCACTCTTCAGAGATAATTTTGTGACTTGTCGATTATATACAATTGGGAGATGGAGGCGTATTCGGTTGGAATAACGATTTTAATTGGGCTAAAAGCTTTCAGATAGAAAAAAACTTCGAAGAAAAACCATTTATAGAACAGATAAGAATTCCGAAAATATAGATATCTCCTCTGAGAGCTCGGAATTATTCGATCCGAAACAAATGACTGAATTCTGTAATCGTAATCTATTTACATTGAACTTTTAAAATTTAATTGATTTCATTATTTTTTACCAAAAGATACGAAATTGTAGATGCTATTATTACTTTATCGTGAAACTTAAAAATAAAAATAGATTAATAATATTCAAATGAAGTCGTTGTTTGACTATCAATGAAGGTGACCGGTACATTGAATACATTTTAAAGCGACACACTGTTGCCGTATACTTAGAATTCATATAAAAAACATTGTGTTGAGTTGAAGAAATAATTACTGCTATTAGCTTATCGTCGGTCGACATTGCGTTGTAGCTAAGTAGAGAGAGTCAGTATAACATGCAGTATATTTACTGAAGCCCAGTGAGCTCACGAGATGTACCGTGACACATTATTATACTCCACCACTCATGTTTCTGTGTCCGCTCCTGTTGTTCCGTTCTAAGGAGTCCGCTTGCTCTCAGACGTAGAAATATGTGTTTTGCTTCCACAGGGAGGGCGTGCGGGTGCGGCCAGCCAGGCGGCCAGGCCTTCGATGAGTTATGAGCGGTCGCTGCACCCACTCGGCACCGCACTCACATCTTGCGAGTTGCGACAACCCTACATATCCAAGTTTTTCATGTACATACCTATCTGTTTAATTATTCCCTGCATCAAGTTTTACGTTCAAAGGTTCAGACTTTCCTTACTAAGTAGCGACATTAATTTTCTCCTCTCTTCTGCTCCCAGTCCCAATGTTCGTCTAATATGTCGCTCTCAAACGCCCGGCCGATGTGTGACGTGCAAACAAATAAGACAGAACATGGAGTTCGGTTCTAGTGGGTCTGTGCTCTATGCGAGGACGGGGAACTAAGCGTTACTTATTGTTCTGTCCGCGCTAAAGGAATGGCGAACGGATGTTCACTTCCATGTTGGATTTAAAGCAGTCACTGACGAATTGCTACATTATCGCTAACAGCGTTCGATTTAATTCCCCCCGGCGAACTAAGATACTGCGATAAAGAGTGAAAAATACATGTTTCTTTTTAATTATATGGTCGGGAATGAATATTCGAACAGACATTCGCGAACAGATTTCTAAAACATTGTGCGAGAGAGTGCGGTCGGAAGCGCAAACAGCGGACTGAGACGTACTCCGACCGCCGCCGTATAATTCTTTGTGAGCGTTAATTAACTTTTTATTTTCCCGTTCATCGCTGCGCTATACTTTCCGACACACTGAATACCTACGGGAGAAAAAATACAAAACAATTATACCGCAGCAACAATCCTTAACGACCAGACATTCGAGCAGCGGAATTACAAATGGCGGAAAATTATGAGGAGCTTCAAATAATCATTAAACATAAACGCGTAATGGTTTCCCATTCAAATGATAGCTCGTAGCAGTTAACTGCCTCAGTAATGTCTCAACACAATCTCGAGCAGAGAAAATTGTAACGTTTTAGCGGCGTATTAATGAGTTATTGCCTATTAAATATAACAAGAACACATTTCTTTATGGGGTGGACGTAAAGTTGAGCGCGGTTTACTTAGTCTGTTTCGTCATGAGGACGCATGGCGCATGGCCGAGTTATGTCCGCTCGTTGACTGAGACGAGCGTCTTGATTAATTACACTTATCTTAATAGCAGATTGAGTGGCGTTTTTAGCGGCATTCCGAGCAGGTGGATGAAGAATCGCGCTGTTATTGTGATTGATTGTGTTACTATGAGCTGTCTTTGATGAAGTCCGAAATATATTCTGGTTCTGAGGTTTTGGAAATCATTGACAAAATCTGGATAACTACCTATTTTAAAACTAACCTTATAACCCAAGTTATCAGATTTTTAAGTTGAAGATTACGATTACGGAGGAAAATTTAATATTATATAGTTCTTTAAAACCGTACCTATAAATAAGTAACATTAAGCTTACATTTTGCTAAAAAACCTCTTTATAAAATAAGCATAAATATGAATGAAATAGGATTGCTTCGGTTCTAGGTAGCCAGCGTATTCCGTTCACGTTTAAAATAAAGTCGTTTACTGTCATAGTGTGTACAAAATGAAGAAAAGGACTTATTCCGAGTTTTCGCTAAGTCGATAGCTGAGTGCGAAGAAACGTCGGGCCATTAGAACATTTCAGTGACACATCTCATTTTTTTACGAAAAATAAAAAGTATTTCTCCTTCCAATGAAAACGCAGTTCTGTAAGTGGCGGTAGAGAAACAGAGATGGCTCGTTTTGTGTCGACTGTAAGTACTTTTGTGTAAAATATTTTTTAAGCCTGCTATTTTTTTGGCCCATTTACACAGAACAATTTAATGGCTTTCTACATGCAATAAGTTTAAGCAAAATTGAAAGCATTTTAATTATAAATTTTAACTTTTAATTATTGAATCATCGCGCGGAAAATTAATAAAAGTCACCAACACAACCAATTAATATGTATAGCACATATAAACTGCTTGTGTTGGTGCCAGTAAATAACTCTCATTAATTTATTTTGAGAACATCATATTTTTTTGCGGTGTAGTCCTCTACTAAAACAGGCGAAGAGTGCTATCTATAGCCTACATCATAAATAGCAATTCGCGAGTAATTGAAAATTCTCGTGACACTGGCAGCTATTGCTTACGGACAAAATTAAATTATGTTTTTATCGAACATTGATAATGGCCAGCAATAAAATAAGAGCCATTTGAATATGGAATGAAAATAGATAAATAACTCGTCTGTGAACTTGTGTAAATTGTAAGCTTTCTATCTGTTACATTTTCGGGAGTGTGCATCGGAATATTATTATTATTACTAGCCCGTACTGTCCCACTGCTGGGCAAAGGCCTCCCTCCATTCCTTCAAATGCTCACGGTGTTGTGCCTCTTGCTTCCAATTCGTAAGGAAGACAAACAGGTACTCCCACCATCTCCTTCGCGGTCTGCCGCGGCCTCGTCTCGCTCCCACCACCAACTCTTAAAGCAGTATTACTTCAATATTACTTCCAGTGGAAAAGAAACGGAGCTACACAGGACGTATAGCTCCGTCTCTTTCCCACTGGAAGTAATAACTTGCTTTAAGAGTTGGTGGTTAGGCCCCAGGACACCAATCCTGTATTTTACGGGGCCACAGATTGTTGGCATGTGGCAAACATGTCCTGCCCAGTCTCATTTAAGCTGGGCAGCCTTTCGAGCCACATCAACGATTTGCGTTTTGGAGCGCAGTGTCTGTTAAGTTAACACCTAGTATACTGCGCGAAAGCACAATTTAATTCTGCAAAGCCGTTCTATCATAGGACTGCAAGACGAACGGCGATGTGCGATGCTTACAGCTAAAGAGTGAAATTCTTTGCCTGAATCTGTGCTTCATGATGCTACAACCTGGGGGTATTTAGGTCGAGTGAATTGGTTACTTCTAGGTAAGCGTTTTACATCGTTGACCACATCATCGCTTTCCAACTGGTGAGATAGTAGTGAAACGCGAGCCAATTAAAATTAAACAAAACATTTTTCCGACTCCAATAATTTATTGTTGTTGTCAATTAAATACATAATTCTACATGTCGCGTCATGGGTGGCCGAGACGCGAAGCACCGGGTCTTCTTCACATTCCAATATAGTGTTGGATGTGGACACTGTTGCAACTACTCGAACGAACGATAATTTAAATTAAAATAACTTTATTCAGTCCAACAAGTTACAAAGGAAACAGACAACGTGCATTGTTGGGCATTCCCATTCATAGCCTGAGCGCTAGAGCGACCACCCCTAGCCCCGCCCGTACTCGCTGTCCCCTCTACCGACGATCGTGTCCAAGCGGTAGGGCGCGCTTTCGTTTCCGATCACGTGATTATTAGGTTTCGAAACAATTTGTTAGATGGCGCTGTCCGTAGTCCCACAGTAGCGCCATCAATCTACGACATATAGAACATGCAATATTTCGATATCAAATCAATTGTAATTTGTATATTCTTACATAAATAATGAGCAATCCTTGAAACAAATCTGAAAAGATGTTCTGAGCCTCAGCCCATTGTCTGTTAGACTGAAAGGTAAGCAAAAATCACCTTAAAAATATATGTTATAGATATCAATTCAATTACCTATAATGTTAAGTGCGGGAGTAGATTCGCTCGCTTTAGCACGCGAATCGAACATTTGCAGTTAGGTACATGTCTTGTATGAAATTACTTACGAGACTGGCTTTACTTTTTGCAATCTATTTATATTGGAAAGTGATTTTTTTGTGTATTTGGGTTTCGTGCTAAAACTTCGAACCTACTTAGATATGATTTCGCCATGTTCAACTGTTCTTTAGTAGGTCTTATGTCAGTAATAATTTCGATTGAATTTACTAGAAATCAGTTCTAGTAAATTCAATCCAAATTATTTTTGATAGAATTATCAGCCAGAGTGATTTTAAAAGCAATATAAATAACTTTATGTACCTAACAAGTAAATAATGCCTTAACCATTAAAGGCTTACATCAAACAGAAATGTTCCGCGAATTCGATTTACAGTTTACAAAAAGTCTTCGTACTCATTAAAATGAACGAAACAGCTGTTTTATTTTCACGATTCCAACATTGGACCCAAAGCAAAATTAAAAAATGCCAATGAATTAAAAGTTACTCTGTCTATTGCATTATAACATTTCGAGAAAAATTACCGTAACAAAGATTAGATATATACAATATTATTCGGTTAACGAACTGGAGTGTCCTGCGTATCGCCTATACGTATATATTCACATTAAAAATAGAGGGCAGTTGAAGAAAATACTCGGGCATTTATCACGGGCTTGGGTAAGCCCGTTGCTTCGCCCGTCCAAATGTAAGTAAGTACATGAAATAAAATGATACCGTCGACTGCGGGTACCGATATAAGAAAAGTTTTAAAATTATTTTTTTTTCACTTTTTATTAAATTTTCGGAGTTAAAAGTCGTTGTGGGTTGGAAGTTTCTTGCTTTTCTTCGACAGATGCTGGTTATGTTGGCTAACGATGATCCCACTTAGGTAGCTTTTGCAACAACGAGTGCAATTATGTTAGTTTTGTTCGTATTTACTGAAAAGTACTCTTGATCTTTGATAGCTAGATTAAAACTTCAGCACTTTTAATTCTAGAACAAAAAAATTACAATTAACTCATCTTTCCAAGCGTGGTACCTACTTATAGTAATACTACTGTTCATTAGAGCTAGTTTTCCATAGCAAACATACACAGATTCTCACTAAGTGTTCCCTGCTGAAAATCTAGTACCTACGTACAAATCTGTCTAACACCGTACCAATTAACAAAGCGACATCTGCGATGATATAATAGCCTTAAATACCCGTAATTGATATAGGTACCTACGTAGTTATGGCGACCCAACAAAGATTTGGCCAGTTTCCATCTTATGAAATGGTAAAACAATTAAAAGTTTCTCTGCGCGGAGCTTATGACCAACTTTTAAAGACTTTAAAAACATGTTGTGCTTACAATCAACTTTTCCTTTGTGGATACTAATTAGCAAGACAACGTTATGTAAAGGGTTACGTTTATAACCTTGTTATTATTAATTAATTAAATCATACTATAATGATGTTTGCGTGTTGTTTTTTTTACGCCTATGGTTTAAAGTTAGGACAATGTTAAGGCAAATTTAAAGGTGAAGTAGGTACGTGTAAAAGAATTAGTACAGCAATGTCTCTTTTGGAATCTGGCGACTATTTAGAGTTATTAAACTATCACCAAGTTCAAATTCTTCTTATTATACTGGATAATATTTCATAATTTTGTGTTTCAAACTGGGTGTATATTCAACACCCAGTATATTTAACTTCTGATAGCGAAAACGCACACCCAACAAAATCCACCGAATAAAACGCAAAATATATAGGAAAACTTCACTGCAGCAGTTTTAATTTAAAAGTTTAACACTGAAATCAAATATAAAGTGGACAAGTTAAATTACTAATGTATTCCTGTTTAGTCGAATAGTTGGGGCAAATAGGGTGTGGGTAGGACTGAATGCTGGGCTTTGTGACCGGAGTGAGCGCTGTCGAGTGTTTTAGCCACACTCCGGAGTGGAGGACTCTCGACTCACGGCGAACGTTCAACGACACTTCACTCCTGTTACTCGATTAACCCAAGTTACTAGTACTATCAGCTTTTGTTTCAGCGTAAAGATTATCTCGTCTCAATTAGCGAGCATTACGTGGGATTATTACGTGCCGAATAGTATGGGAAGCAGTTGTGCGAAGAGATAATTAATTTAATACGGCACGGTTACTGCGTGTTGGTTATTAGCGTTAGATTAGGTTGGCTGCAGAATGTTGAGCTATAGTGTTTGCTGTTGATAATTACAAAGTTTATGTATTAGGATTGGTTTATTTAGAAAATAGCTTCTGTCAGTGGCTTTGCCCGCGTGATGGTCGAAAAACCTTTATCTGCCTAGCCTTTTCTTTTCCTACTATATCAGGGTCGGCTTATTTTACGTGGAGCGGCTGCCTACCAGAACTACACAACCCATAAACTGGATAACAAGGTAGTTCTTAGCGAGACTGGAGTCAGATTTACTGGCTTCTGACAATCCGTAATCATTGCCAAAGATCCACAAAAAAGTAATCCAATCCCACTTTAATTGCCATCTAGATCGACCACTACCTAGTACATCCCTACTATAACACACAAACGTCAAACATCTCGACACTAACCGCTCAACTAGCCCCCTTGAAACTCGGCCTTTTGGCAAATTATTCATCCGATGACCTGCGGAGACTCGGAGTGACCCGTCCTCTCGGATGATTAGTCTAAAACTAATTGATTCCTCGGCCACGGAGACCGGCATCCGGCACAGAATAAGAACGTCTAGAAGGGACAGCCGAAGTACTGATCGGACTACAAGAGTTCTTTCACCGAGGTTATAGTTACTGCTTTTATACCGTAAAAATGCACGGTTCTTGTGGGATACGCCAGGGAGCGAAGTCGCAGAAAAAAGTTAATAATTTTATATAGACATCACTTGGTCTTTAACATTTATTTTCAAAAAGATACGTACGAGTAACAACAAACTAAAATGACTTATTTTTATAAAATACTCAATTTTGCTCGCCGCTTCTCTAACCTTAATATAGATTTTAGTATTTAGCCTATAACCGATTCCAATGTCCCATCTATATTTTAATCAAATTTCATCAAAATCGGAAAGTGTAACAAACAAACAAACTCACTTGGGTATTTATAATTTTAGGCATTCTTTAATAGTTGAACTTTTTATGAAATACTTTTGGCCAGTTACCAACTGCTATTTCGGTGGCATTGGTGGCAATGGAAATATTGGAAAAACGCATCCGTTCAGATTTCTTAGTCTATGGTATCAGCCTCGCTAATACCTCGTAAGTGCTTCTTCACGGACGGCTCAACTCGCGGTTTTGTCCTGTTTAAAGTGTGGCCGCTGACGTGATTTGGGTTCCTTTGACTTTATCGTGATCGACATTCGTTTAGCAAACTCGCGGCGGACACTTGCGAGCCCTCTTTTGTTTTGTTTTTAGTGTTGAACGATGCCGTCAGGGCTAGTTTTTCAATAGCCAGATAAAATTTATTTGTAGATTATATATGGCGGTTTAACATATATATATACAAAAGCTGTCAAACCCCCAATTTAATTCACCAAATAAAATTTATTTGACTGTTGAAAACATCTTTTTTATTTTAAAAACTAGCTGTCTCCCGCGGCTTCGCTCCCGTCAACTGGCTACCTACCTACCTACCTACCCTACACCTACCCTACACATACATGCATGCAAATAATTCTATTTTATTGAGGTATTTCTTTCCTGCTCGGTTAATATACATGTTATAAAAATAATTTATAGCCTATAGCACTCAGGAATAATGTAGCTTTCTACCAGTGAAAAAATTTTTAGAATTGTATCATTAGTTCCAGAGATTACCCCCTACATACAAACTTACAAATTTTACCTCTTTATAATATTAGTATAGATAAAAAGTCATCTGACAATGGATCAATCGGCCCTAGTGCTCCAAATTGGATGTTTATAAATATTTTACTAACTTAACTATAATTTAAGTTGGCAAAACTATTAGTAAGTCAAGTTGGCTGCAGAACTTGATAACTTAATTAATCGTAATAAAAACTTGACAGTGAACATTGCATTAATAAATTTTCCAATTTTACAGCGTTGTGCGAATGATTGTAACGTTGAATGTCTATTTTAGATTAACAAGAATCACCCCTCAGGTTCAGGGACTACAAAGGGTCTTTTTCTGAGAATTTTGCTTTAATTTTAGCTTTATTTAAGAATTCCTTCTTGTGTTAACTACATTATCATAGTATGCCAGTAATTATGGATTCCTAGTACCTGTCCGAATTAATTGTTTTAATATTTTCAATTTCTCAGCGTTGTCACAGTGTAGATATCTATCTATATTGTGGCGTTGTCGTACAATACTGATGGCTATGCAATTAAAAATTTATTAAGGTTTTGTTTCTGTGCATATTTTCTTTAATATTGTTTTCGTATTATCTTGGATAGCATAACTTTAATTAATATTTATTTTATGAACGAATTATGTCTATGAAAATTAATAGTTAATTTAAAATGGCCAAAGTACAGGTAGGCAAAGCAAACGATAACAACAGCCATCCTTTATTAAAACAAAACTGAGAGGTGGCTGATGTGTTGCCAACGTCATAAACGATGCTTCTTGGCTGCAAAAACATTGTACTTATCTAGACAATCTCCTTTACAAGAATTGTAACGTTCGATACAGGCGGGGGTTAGGCAAAATTACATTATAACAGCGACAATGATTTGCAAAGAAGTAATTACCGTTCAAGCGCGTCTGATGCACGGGTGTGTCACCCGATTCACGCGTTTTAAAACTATTATTACTATACCGCAAGGTACTTTATAGGATGTTGACGTTTGACGAGCGCGATCCTTAAGCGGTTCAACAAAATGAAATCAACTTCAAAACTGCAATTTATTTAATTAATAACTAAAAAGGGAGAAATAAAAGTTTAACATAAAATGTAAAGTAAATACCAAAATTGATTTTTGAGGTTTGTGCCAGCATATTTGGAACATACGCTGTCACTTGTTAGTCGTAAATTATCGTATGTCGTATATCGGTATACCCGCCTACCGCAGTTAGGCTGGCACCAATAATAGTTTCTGGTATATGCGCAGACAAACATACAGACATACATACACTTATGAAATTTGGCACACATGTTTAAAAGATTATATAGACTAACATATATATAAAAAAAACCGTTCAATTCTGACAACATTACATACATACAGGTCGAATTGATAACCTCCTTTTTTGAAGTCGGTAAAAATTTCAGAATATATGGGATTGACATTCGCTACCGAAATTTAACTATTTAAATTCCAAACATCTTGGCAATTCGTTTATCGCTAACTGAATTTCACTTTGTCTAGGTGTTTACGCCAGGATCTGGTCATATCGTTGGTCTATGTGTTATACTTTCAACTACACACAGCCCAACATTTATATTAGGTACGTAACAATAATGTAGCAGCAATCAAATACTCGTTATAAGTCACTAGCAGAATAAAGTATTTGAGTGTTTTTTTATTACAATTCTCTGAACCTAGAGAAAAACAAAACGCGATAAAACAAAACTGTTTGAAGGTCTCAAAAAATGTCAGAGGTGTAAGCAGAGACATCACTAAATTATTGTGTCACCTTTTTTACCTGTGTAAACAAATACAAAAAAAAAAAAAAACGAAATCATTTATTTGCATAAATAAGGTACAGAAGGTTGGTAAAATTTACAGAATTGTGCTCTTATTCTGCCTTTAATTTCGGCGTGCAAATATAAAATAGAGTTACTTTTTATTAATTTAAGTTAGTTATTGATCATGATCATGCAGTCATTAAACAGATACTCAATCCCATTAAAAAAACGTATTTGATTTGACTAATTGCGTGTGACGTCACTCTCAACTCACCGCATAGTGAATTTGCGCCATCCAGTACAAACGTCCTTTTGCGTGACAAGGATAGAAGAATAACTTCAAAAGCGTGTAACTTCACTATTCTTTGACCGTTATTTTTTAGAATTCCTCATTTCGTACTTTTACAATAGGATCTTTACAAAATTATATATTCAATTATGTAGATAGTAGTCGAATATACTATTACGTTTCATAGCAATAAAGTAAAAACCCATGTCAAGTTACCAATGATTTAAATAAAATCTGCTTCCACTAGAGTCTTAGCACTACTCACTAGCTTAACCAGCAATTTAATTGGTGGCCTAGCCTTTCATTTAACATCGCCCATTTTTCAGCAACCTAAGGGACATATTTTGTTCAATATCGTTTAATGACTTGCCCATGTCACTTATGTCGCTGCCATGGTTAAATGGCACTCTTCAATGAAAAGGTTAGAGTTTTATTGAAACGGCTGATTAAGCTAGATGGCTGCGACTAAACAACCAGAGACAACCAACATTTCTTTGGCCATCGATACACTAAAACCAACAGTGTTTGAAATAAGAACGATGTAACAAACCGTAACAAATGTCAGGATGGCGTGCCGACGTAGCGATCTATCAGGGCTCGCTTATCGTTCGTATCTATCATCGGACTGTGGGACGAACTTCACCCGCTTATGGAGCCCTAATAACCTGGATAGTTAAATCAATCCGCTTGCAGAAAGAGGGTGAAGAAGAACGAGGCTCGATTTGGTTTATATAGGTTAAATAGTAGAATAAAAGTACCTATTTGCTACGGATGTTTCAGGTGCGTGACCATTTCTAAGGGCGATGTTCCGTGTCTGATATAAAGTAAAGAAACGTTAGAAAAAAAAAATTATTGCCGTTCTTTAAAAAAATACTGCTGACTGCAAAAAACGACTAAAACATCCCAAACAAATCACTTTTCAAGCAGTCTGATGCAGTTGGTGGCATCAAAACTGTGATTGAACTAAAATAAATGCCCTGTATAGATGGCAAACGATCTGGTCTTATGATAACCAGGGGACCTAGACAACGTGCCATTCAATTAGAGAATGCGACTGTCGAAATGCCAATAAATGTAGGAATTTTATCACGTGACATTTCGATAGCATCTGTCAATCCCATTCACTTGACGACACGGTTGGCGCAGTGGTTGAGCGATCGGCTGCTGCCCTGCGTGTCTTGGGTTCGATTCCCGCACGGAGCAAATATTTGTATGGCCTATAGATAGTTGTTCCGGGTCTGGCTATTTGTGTATGTGAGTTTGTATGTTTGTAAACGCACCCACGATACAGGAGAAATTCCTAGTGTGGGGCAATGTTTAAAAAAAATAAAAAATAAGTCACGCACTCTTGTTTTCGTCTCCGTCAGATATAGTTACTAGGTTCAAAAAATGTAAAGTACCTACTAGCTTCTACGAACGGCTTTGCTCGCGTGAACGTCGAAAACTATTCCAAGGGAACATACTACCGGGATAAAAAGCATATATATGCTATTCCAGACTATTATCTATCGCTGCACCTAATTTCATCCTGATCTGCTAAGCCGTTATGGCGTGATTGAGTAACAAACATACATCCATCGAAACTTTCGCTTTTATAATTATAATAAGATACTTAAAGATAAATGTCAAATTACCCCTCGTAATAATTTACCTAACCAGCAATCTCAATCCGCTGCTAATCAGACGTGACCAATCACATTTCATTAACTGTTTCGGAACTTTATTCAAGGGTTCTAAATAAATTATTCGGCCGAGGCGGCACACTCAGCCGCTAAGAATTAGCCATTGATTTCCTTAGGAAGTATAAAGTGGTAGGTTGCTGCTGAGCCACATTTCCCGGTGAGACCCGGCCCAGCCCGGACGCTCTCAGCGTTTAAAGGTCCCTAACGAGCGATAAAATTCCCCCGAATTCCTTTTTAACTGCAAGAGAAGTTTACCTGCGGGTTGGCAAATACGAACCCACATTTGGTCGCTGAATTGTGATTCACAATCTGTAAATAACAAGAAGAAAATTCAGTTTATTCAAAGGCTGCTCGCTGGTACGTGTAATTGGAGGGTGACGTTCTTATTAGAATCAGCCATAATTGAGTACACATACAGCGGCACTTTGGAATGGAATGCTCATTTTTTGCAAGTAAGCGCTTCGCTGTCTTTGTTCGAATGAGGAATACGAGGAATTCATTACGGCTTGTGATCGCATCGCTACTCTGTTGTCGGTATCTAATTAGTATCTTCATTTGAAAATGTTTGGATTAAATAAATATTTAATGCACTCTAAATCATGTGGGGTTAAGTGCGATGCGCTAACAGAGCATGTGAACGAAAGTCGTGCGACAAGTGTAGCGTCACGGTTCAACAAATTGATGTTCCTAATGGCAGCCATTACAGACATTGTGTGCGCTCGATCGAACATAAAGGTCGACGAGACCTCCCCCCCCCTCCACCGCCGCGCGGGATCAGCCTCTAAAGAAAAAAGTATGAAAGCCGATATTCATAAAATTGTGAAAAGCTATGCGATTTGCAAAACCCATTTCGCAAACCCCGTGTTGCTTAGTTATTCGATGTGGTCCGATTCAATTTAATAAATAAAACTTTTTTTTACATTTGTAATGTAAAGTCTCTGTTCACGTGTGCGTTGATTAAAATTACCTATACCTAATCGTTTTTCCAACCCATTTTCTTCGTTCAGATATGATAATTTGCGCTCAACGTATTCGAGCTAAGCCAACTTTTGTGTTACAAATGAGACAAAGCAGCGAGCGACGACGTGTACTCATCTAATAACCGTCAGAGCATGTATCACAGTACGCCAGGAGTCACTGCTGGTGGTGACGGCGATGTCGATGATACTTAATACAACTAATTTAAGTTTAGTGAAGTTTTGTGACAACAGCGAACCGTGCCGCGCTCGGTAAAACGAAAGCCTTGTTTAGCTTCAAGCCAGCAGATAAAAGTTATCTTGAAAAGTCGGCAGCCGCAACAAACTTAGCAACTGTCTTCAGGTAGGATAAGGGAAACTCGATTAAGGAGGAGAAAAAGTAATTCGGGTCAAAAGAAGAGTTCAGAGAGAACAAGTTTAATTAAGCATCGACGGTGACAGACGAAAGAGGCACATATTGACACAACAACTTTAGACATTCTTCTAATTAGAACATCCCACCCCTCACTATTAATTTAAAGCCTCTTACGTGGCTCGGAGTTCAGATCAAATAAACCCATCTAATCCGAGAACCAAGTTATAACATTTCCATTCTATACATTCAACAGTTTTTAATACAAAAACTTCCGCCGACATCCCGGAAGGTCCGCGGTGGAATAGCCTGTAATATCGAGCGAAGTTTAAGGCAGAACAATCTGCTAGTAAGCTCATAAAAATCATAGCAATCCTTAGGATAAAAAGGCACTTTGAAACAAGAAGAAAACCGAGTGCATCCACGGAACCTTTTTGTTTCTGCCGGTGGTTTGGGAGGTTATTTAAAGTGAATAAGAAGCAAGCGGCTCGAGACCTCTCGGCGTTCGCAATAGTTGGACATCATTGTATTCAAGCTTGAGGCTTGTTAAGTAGCCCTCCACGATTCGGTTTGTCTGAAGTATGTTCCTAGGTATTTAGGTAGGGGTAGTCGTTAGCATTTTGTTCTTTGAGCTCAGACGTAGGATTCGGTTGTGTACTAAACATCGGTATGCTTGGGTCACGAACATTACGCGTAAAGTTCTCAGCGAGAAGAAATGTAAGTAAAATATACGAAATGCTGTGTCACGAAAATATTATTCCCTGGTTTTGTGTGTTGAATAGATGACCCATATTCCTTAGCATATGTTGTCGATATATAAAAACTTTAACGAAAAAAAACAACCGACTTCATGTGTGTCCCTTCACAGCGTACCGGCTTGATGTTATGTTATGAACTGGTGTAAACAATCAACAGACATACGATTTTAGCTATCCCGGGAGATTTACCTACTGTTGCCTACCTCCGAAGTTCTACATCAGATTTTCAAAAAAATTAAATTGGTCCCATTTCAATTTGGTGAATATCTGATGTAGACCCGGGAAAATACTCTTCCAAACAAAAAATAATAATACAAATCGGTTGACAATTAGCAAAAGTATCGCTGAACAAACATTTTTCCTGGGATCCCATCATCAGATTTTGACTTATACCTACCTTCCATCATCAGGAACATGAGATGATGATTATAAATATTTGAATCGCGTTAGAATATATATGAAACCATTGTATGTGACTATAATATTTGAGGGTTGCCCTCGATTTCCCTGGGATGCCATCATCAGATTTTGACTTATACCTTCCATCATAAGGAACATGAGATGATGATTATAAATATTTGAATCGCGTTAGAATATATATGAAACCATTGTATGTGACTATAATATTTGACGGTTGCCCTCGATTTCCCTGGGATGCCATCATCAGATTTTGACTTATACCTTCCATCATAAGGAACATGAGATGATGATTATAAATATTTGAATCGCGTTAGAATATATATGAAACCATTGTATGTAACTATAATATTTGAGGGTTGCCCTCGATTTCCCTGGGATGCCATCATCAGATTCTGACTTGGTGACAATTGGACAACCTTAGGAGTACAGGCTTTCTTAAAGTAATTTTGAATATCGGTCCACAATTGGCGGAGAAATCGGTGAACATACGAGTACATTAAAAAAATAAACATAGAACCTCCTCCTTTTTGAATTCGGTTATAGATTTAACTCCTACTTTATTCGCGTGCGCATAAATACGTGTCTTACTTTATCTGCATATTATACGGTTCAATATTTGTGAATAAAATGATGAAATAATAAAATTTAACCACGTGGAAATTCCGCATCACAAGTACGTGATAAAAACAAATAATAATAAAAACGGTATTACGGAGGTCGTCTGTTCCCATTGTGTTATATTTTGTGACGTCATGAGAAGGGTTATCAATTCGTTTCTTATGTATTTTTTTTATGTTTGTTTGGTCGTATTGCTAGCTGCATATTATCCGAGGCATAATATTTTTAATATATATTTTTTATGTAATATTAACAACAAAACGATGTGATTGCGCTCCTTGTTTGTTTTACGATAAGTACGAGCGGGGGGAGCTTGTAATAAAATGGAGACGATGAACTATTTTATTTTTTAAATTGTTAAAAAAAAATACGGTTTGGTATGCATGGTGCATGAATGTGCCTTAGTGACGAAGGAAATTATATGTTGTGTAACATACAATATGCGGCAATAATTAAGCATCTACATGACGACAGACGACCACCTAACTGCCTAATATTGCATTTCTATGTTCACAGGGCCTAAACCACAAACTCTTAAAGCAGTATGTGGGAAAGAGACGGAGCTACACAGGACGTATAGCTCTGTCTCTTTCCCACTGGAAGTAATATTGAAGTAATACTGCTTTAAGAGTTGGTGGTTAGGCCCCAGATCCTCTTTTGCATGCTAAGGACACATTGACTCCCACCTTACTCATAAACAGTCAAATCTCCCAATATTTATTCCCCCATTGTCTTCTCCTTAGTACTTTGCAGCAGCTATATAGTATGTAACCTCACGGCAAGTGGACAGCTTTAGGTAGTCGGTGGTACAGTTCGGCCTTATTTGTGAGTTCGGCTGACTTGGCCGACTTGCCCCAACTGGCCCCAACTTGCCCCATTCGGGACAGGAAGCTTGTTAGCGCGACTTCTGCGGTTTTCGACTAGATAACATTGTGTTAAAGATTTCAACTATCTGCTGCAGCGCGGATCTGCTTTTGTGAACTTTGCTTATGTAAACTAAGATACCTATTCTAGTTTGTTCTCGATGAAACAAAGAGTGACAAGTAGTTGCTTAATTAATGTGCGGAGCTGTTGTAGTTTGATTTAATTAGTGTAGTTTCGAAAAATTTTTAAGATCAGATAAGATAAATTAAATATCAGTCATCTTTTAAATAAATACATGTTAGTTTGATTATTATTTAATGATGAGAGTGCTAAATTCCAAATACTGCATTTTTTTTTTTAATAGTAATGGGTTTGCTCTTGACTCGATCTAGTCAAAGTCAGAGATGACAGAGACAAAGTCTACGATGGAGCGAGCTTACCCAGAAGGAGCCTGTACTGACATGCGAATGAAAATAGTAGATTATGCACCCAGGGGATAAAGCAGTGTCTTGTGTCACGGGCGTCATATTGAATCTCGAACGCAATGAAGGATTCGGGAGTTAACTCCCGAGCGTAGCGAGGGAGTTTAGAGTTTAACTCACGAGCGAAGCGAGGGAGTTAATACAAGAATCCTGAATGCAGCGAGGGATTCAAGCTAGCCCAAGACAAAGACACCTTTATCCCCGAGGAGGATACTCTACTTTTCACACCTCCTGTGAGAAAATAAGAAGCCATAATACGAAAAACAAAGTATTTTAAATTTACAAAAACTAAGTAGAGACATGTAGTTAGAACTATACTGTATACCTACTTAAAAAAAGTTAGTTTAATACCATACGGATTTGCAATATTCGCGCCTTCTTATCGTTCCACTCGGTATATCTACCACATAGCGGCCACGACCAACTCGATTTTCGTTTTTTTTTTTACTTCTCTGTGGGTAAGTAAATATGTGCAGGCCTATTGTTAGCAACCTAATACAATTTATGTGTACACAAAGCTTTATACAGACCTTTTTATCAGCTGGTAGAATGGGTTCGGACGCTTGGCTGTGTGCAATTTGAATTTAGAACGTCATAGGAGATGCTCGAGAAAATAGTTTTTAAATTAATAAATCGACTATAAATGGGTTTTAAGTAGTATTCTTATCCTTTTATACAATAATCCGTACATAACCAATTATTCTTATATTATTGTCTTCAATCCTGGACCCTGGTCAATCCTTATGATTTTGTAGAAATTCGAGAATATCATCCCTTAGTAGTAAGAGTATCGAGAATATCTTTCCTCTTTCTGGAACAGAAAGAGAGAGACAGAGACAGAAGGCGTTGTAAGTACCTAATATACCGCCAATTGAGCAGACAGATGAGGTTCCAAATTTAAATCACATTATTGACCAGCGGGTTATAATGAAATCCAGTACAATATTATTGCCCGGCTGTGCCACCGGCCATAAATGACTCACTTTAGGTTAGGTTGGCATGACATATAATTTGACGTTTTCGATCAGGTGGTGTGAAAAGTTGTTTAAAATTTAGTAAAACCGACTTCCAAAAAACACTACAAAGTTCAAAATAACTTTAATTTCGGAAGTCGGTGTTTACTCGAACTTAATGTGCAGGTGGAGATTTTGGCTGTGGATTTTGTTCGAAAGAGTCACCGCGGCCCTGGAAAATTGTAGACAGAAATAGTAAAATCTTATTGGCCACCCACAGTACATGAAACACGCACAGTACACTCAAATAATGAAAAAAGACAAAGTGAGTGAAAATCAGTCTGTGCCTCACGTCTGCGCTAAATGGATCTTCAGTGATATATCATACAGATACCACTGTGTTTGTTGTCATTTTAGTAGTCATAATTCTCATCTTTCACACAGTCCATCCATTGCTTCGTAGGTCTTCCTCGCCTCTTACATGTATATAGTACATGTATATCTACATATAGATAGCTCTATCCACATACAAACTCCAAAAACCATTAAAATTTGCATCATTAATACAAGTTTTATGACAGTAAGTCATTTTATTTCTATTTACCCCTCCACACTTATCAGCTCAACCAATTGCAGTATCGAAAATCGTTTCGGAGACGTTCATCATAAAACTGTGATTGAGATTTGAGTCCCCGATTTCACGACACACTCAAACAAAATGGCGGCCGGAAACAAACATTAACGACAGTAAGATGACTCTGTTAATATAAAGCGCGGGATTTCAACATTTTATGGGTACACACGGCGGTATAGCTGTTTCGTTTTAGGATGGGTATGAAGGTGATTGCCCCTTGCGTAATTTCTCTTCGCTTGGTAATTTGGTATGTATAGTTTTTCATTATGAAAAAAAATATTGCGGGTCAATCGGGTCCACTGCTGGACTAAATCCTTTCCCAATTTTTTCCAGGGCTCTTTGTGTTGTCTTCTCTGGCCTACTGACCTACCATTGAGAAACAAATCCAGCCGGTCGATTCTGTCGACATCTCACAGTGTACACCTAGGCGGAGTGAACGACAAGTGAGCTGTCATTTCATCTTATTTTTATGGTTTGACAACTCACCCGTCGTGCACCCCGCCCAAGTGTTCACTTCGATATGTTAACAGAATCGCACTTCAGATCGTGACGCCATCACTTAGGTTTGTGGCCTGCCTTGTGCCGTGACGTTGATGAGTTTTATTTAGTTTTAAAAATATTTAGAATATCAATAAACGTTGGTAGGTCTATGACCGCTATTGCTATACTTAAACGCAACAACTATAGCTGTACTATAAAATACTCAGCCGTTGAATGAGGGACGGATTTCTAGAAAGAGTCTCGCAAAGTCATGAGTGAGAGAGACAAAGCTCTACAGACCCGAACTCTTTCTAAAACTCGATGTGTCATATTAACGCTCGGCTGCTGTACGTGAATTTGCAAATGGCCGTTTTACGATTGCAAAACTCGTTTCGAATACGTTTTAGAGATGAAATAAAAAATGCTGACGAAATAAATTTAGTTATACTGTGTTCGCTTGTTTACAGTTTTTATGGCGTCCTTTTGCAATGTTGGATGAATGAAGAATTTGTTGCATTTGTTTTATGGACATATTATTATGTTTTTTTTATGTTTAATTTGGGTATATTTTCAGTTGTAAAATACAAATTCACACGACCTTCGTCGTTCGGCATGAGTGGCCCATTTTGGGGCAGCGACGTAGCTTGGTGCCTGTCGCTACGCATGTTGCTACGCCGTAGCATGTTCTGTGCTACGACTACAACCGCGTGATATATTTACGCCTTTACACAGATTTAGAGCGGATTTCACCAATGAAACTGAACGCGATCAGTACATCTAAACTGCGTTCAAGAGCTGTCAGTGTTTAATATTCCATAGAAAAATAACGACACTGACAGCTCATAAACTTGGTTTATTCGCTGATCGCGTTCAGTTTCAGCGTTCAGTTGGTGGAATTGGCCCTTAGGGAGCATTTTCCATGTGTGTATTTTTTTTCAATGTGTGTCAGTGTTATAAAGATGCTAATTGGTAAACTTTTGCTATAAAATATTACGTGTTTTGACATACTGGATCATAGTATGACTTGGTGGTAATAAATACTTTACACAAAGTAGTAAACCCCCTTAAGTGACACCTACATGATGAAATTAAAATAATTAAATAAGCATAAAGTGCGTGGCTAAATAATAACAGCCGCACGGATCGATCTTCAAGGTTAAGCAACGCTTGCCGAGGTTGGTCTGTGGATGGGTGACCATATTAACATTTCGAGACTCCTCCGTGCCTCGGATAGCACGTTATGCCGTTGGTCCCGACAGTCATTTGTAGATCTTTGGCAGTCGTTACGGATTGTCAGAAGCCAGAAAATCTGACACCAGTCTTGCCAAGAAGTACCGTGTTACCCAGTTAATGGGTTGTGGAGGTCTGGTAGGCAGCCGCTCTGCGTAAAATACTGGTATTCAGCTGAATCTTGTTTGACTGGAAGCCGACCACAATATAATTGGGAAAAGGCTAGGCAGATGATGATGAAATTAATAATCATAAAGTTAACAGAAAACCTATAAAATTGAAATAAGTTATAATTAAAAACGCAATAAATTATTGGATTATGGATCTAAAATGTGCTGCACTTTGTGTTTAAAGTGGAACTTTCCAAAGTTTCAATTTTTAATTGGACGCCGTTGGTTCTTTCTTTACCTTTATTAATTTGCTCGTGCAAACGTCGGACATCTAAAAAATAGAAGAGAGAACCTTTTACTCTATGGTAATTGAATTTTTGAACACGTAGCACCTATCTAGATTTAATTTAGTTCAGATTTACTTTGTTAATGTTCTTGTAGGTTCTGAAGAGGAGTTGTTTGTCTTGAACTTGACTCGAGGGTTCTGATGTTTCGTCAGCTTTCCAGATATGTCCTGTCTACTTGGGGAAACGTTTACTTAATAGTAAACGGGATGGTCGGTCCAAACTTAGATGGTTAGATGGCATGGACAAAGATTTAAGCAATGTTGGAGTCAGATATTGTAGAGAATAATTATGGAAATATGTCACTTTGGAGAAATACACTTGATCAGGCTAAAGCTTTGGTCTCTTAATAGGAACGCTCAACGCTGCGGTGTGCATTATGCGGTGCCGGACACATATTGTAATAAAATAAAACATTTTATTTTATTTATAACGTGTTCAGGTCCTTTGTTCCGTCGCAGTATGCGTCAGCCGTGAGGGAGATTAAAATTGGAATCATGGTGACAAGGACACGTCAAAGTAGTGGTCGGAGCTGAGAGACCACCCATGCATGGCTGTAATAGTTTAGATGATCATGCCAGGTACGGCTGTAGAGTGTGAGTTTCTAAGGTTTTGTTTCCTGTATAAAGGAACATGTTTACTCTCGCATAGTAGGAGCAAACAGAGCTATTAATAAATACCGGCCAAGCGCAAGTCGGACTCGCGCACGAAGGGTTCCGTACTATTATCTATAGAAAATGGCAAAGAATCGCGTTTGTTGTACTTAAATATTTATTTTATTCTGTTTTTTTTGTTTTTGTGTTTTCAGAATAAAATAAAAATTAAATAAATTTTCACAGATGATTTGCTGTTGCCGCTGCAACAACAAAAAAACTGAACTGAAAATTTCAACTGTCTAGCTATCACGGTTCATGAGATACAGCCTGGTGACAGACAGACAGACAGATGGACAGCGGAGTCTTAGTAATAGGGTCCCGTTTTACCTTTGAGTGCGAAACCCTAATAACCTACACATTTACAACTTGCACTGAGAATACTAGTAAAAACAAGTTTCTTCAAATGACAAGTCTCTTCACTGTCGTCAAAGAACGTGAAAGAACAGTAAACACTACAGTACATCTTAACTCTCTGAGAATAAAGGTGATGACACACATTCTGCAACCTCCTCTTAAGAGGCACTTACATAAAATATGTAGGTGTCAAATTGAGCGGATTAATTTTATTTATAAGCCTACTTAAGTAATAAGGGACGTCGTAAGGACGGCTTGCGGCCTTCTAACGTATTTAGAAGGGGAGTGGAGCGAGAGTGGTCACATCCCATGTTTTATTTACGTACCCACTCTTGTGTACATTTCGGGGCTCATGAGTTGCCTTGAGGTACCCCAAGACATTGTCTCAGAACCGTGTCTTTGATGTCAGATGACGTAACGACATGTCAAGCCGAGCCATGTCAAATAATAGATAAAAGAACCACTAAAGCGACCGTAAGCCTCTCCACAAGTGAAATTGTGTGGTTCAGGGGGCCGGATTGATGTGAACTTAACCTTTTTCCTCTTGGTTTATTGAAATAATCATTTCCGAGTTATTTTTGTACCTTTGTTGCGAGTAATAGTCCGTCACAGTACTTTTTCATCTATTTCCTTGTTATAACGATAAACACTACTATGGTAGGCGCCAGATAAATGTGCGATAACGGCCATTGACCTACATACATTTATTGAGTTTCTTAATATCAAAAAACAGAAATAAAGACATAATCCTGAATCGACTTCTATCGTGATCCTTTACGTTCTCTAGTAATGAAAAACGGTTCATAACTTATTGGTCGGGTATCTACGAAGGGATAGTAGGGAGAGTCCAATGTACTTAATTGCAAGTTTATCTGGCGCTTACTATAGAAATATTTTAGTTTAGAAATAGCCGATGGTATAGTTCTAAAATATAAGTAACAAGTGGAAAATTCTTTTACCGAAATTATTGTCAGGAATTACTACAACAAGAAAAATAAATTGGACAAAAACAACAGAAAGAGGTTCGACATCGAGAACGAACAGTTTGTAGCTCAATGATTTGGTTTCGTAAAATGAATGCTCTTTAAATAAATGTTTCAGGTCTGGGATTCTCTTCACATCTTCAACCCGTATCCACCCAATGCTGAGTGTAGGTCTCTTCTATTGTACTCCATCTGATCTTGGGCCTGGGGAGGCCAAAGTCACTGGTCAGGGTTGGAGGGGGCTCCAACCCTGACCAGTGACTTTGACCGAGTCGTTTGTCTACTTGGGCGTGCGTAGTCTGCCTACGCTCCTTTGGTCAGCTTATAGGACTCCACTTCAAGACCTCCCTACCCCATGCACCATCAGGTCAGAGATCGTTTACGAAAATTCACCTTCCTATGAGACACAAGTTTTAAATGAGTCAAAAACAAATAAACGACTCTCTCTGATTCAAATAAAACACAAACAGTGCACTCATATGTCACCAAACGCCGCGCGCCGTACCTGAATCAAAAATCCGTCCCTCATAAGATGTGTACGAAGGTAGGTACGTGCCACAAACGCGGCTAAGCGGTGTTTGCGCTGGGGAGCGCTTGAAGCGACACAGGAACGTTTCACAGGGCTAATTTGCGGCACTGTACATAATTACTTGTACGAGTTTACTTAAGTATTTTAAATGGAGTAAGGAGTTGTGATTACACAAATTTAAATACCTATGAGACATTTTATGTGCGGTGTTAAAACCAAATAAACGAAATTCACAGATCAATCTTTTTCTAATTCTCACGACACACAAACAGAGTATGTACTCATTGTCACTAAACGCCGTACCTGAATCAAGAATCCGTCCTTCAAGATGTGTACGAAGGTACGTGCCACAAACGGTAGCTAAGCGGTGTTTGCGCTGGGGAGCGCTTGAAGCGACACAAGATCACGCTAAACGTTTCACAGGGCTAATTCTCGACACTGTACATAATTACTCATACGAGTTTACTTAAGTATTTTTAATGGAGTTAGGAGTTGTTTTGTTTAAATTAAATGAGAATTTGCGTGGAATTGCTGTATAACGGGGTTGGTTATGACATTCTGGGGTTTATTTTGTGACTAGATTTGCTGACTGACTGACTATGCCAGCGGCCTCACCCATTTATCTAGGACATGGTCAGTGGAGTTTTATACATTTCCGTTCAGCCGTTAAGACGTAGAAAGGTTACAAAGATACTGACAGAGTTACTTTAGCATTTACAAATACGAGTAGTATGATAGCTCATCCACGGGCTTTCTAACGTTGCCTCTTATGCGATCACTTATCCAGGACCATTCGGCGTCATCGACCATCTGAGATCTATAATGAATTCAGCAGTACTACAACTTCTTCATTAAGACCATATTAACTTGAATTCTCGTGAAACTTCCCGTAAAAATGTTTAAGCTTACCACTTTTAAAAATGTAATAAAATTCTCTCTGTTCCATTTCGATTGTCCGAGTACATGAACTTCAGACATTGTTATTCTACCAAATGACCGACAAACATGTTAGAACAGAGTTTAAAGCCGTAAGCGGTGCACCGCAAGCAGCGACCGAGCCTCTTTGTGTTTGCTTAGGACTCTTCCTTTTATTATATTTTCGTTTGCAATGGTCCTACAGAACCGTAATAAAAATAACGGGTGGAGGAAAATCTTTCATTCGTGGAACTGATATTTAGGTGGGTTTGTCTAATACGCATTGTTATTTCATGATTTCAATTCTGAGTGAAGATTCCCGGGACTGGTTTTCACTATTCTGCCAGTGTCACTAGTTTATTAGCTGGTTAATACTGCCACGCTAGCGATATTTAAAGCGGGCCTGCGCCCTACCGGGCCCCGTCTTCTATGATGGCATCTCTTTGAGGTGCGCGAGGAAAACAACGCGCCGCCCGTCCACCCTGGCCTAGTTCTGAACGGACGGTGAGCGTTGGATGTCATCATAGAAGACGGGGCCCGCTAGGGCCTGTGCCTGCTAGGGTTACAGAATTTGTTCGAAAGAGTCGCCGCGGCCCTGGACCACAAAGGGCATTAGGAGGAACATGGATGGGTTTTAGTCAGTAAGGAGTAATTTCATGATTTCCCATCAAGAAAAAGAATTGCACTACCTGAAGTAAGTAAAATTTTTAACAAAACAGTAATTGGTCCATAATCTAGAACTAGAGCTCATTCCGCGTAGACAAGACGTGCCAGTGGTCGTAAAAACTAAGCAAAACTTATTGCTCGTATTGTTAGATAGCGGTAGAATAAATACACATGTCATTGCATGCCATTGTGCTATGACCAGTTCTGATTGGTGTAATTCAATTTGGTCTGCAAGCTACTCGCATATTATTGTGCAATTTACAAACGGGTGTGTAATGCACCTTATTGGACAGTTTTAAAAAAAAATACAGTACAGTAAGGAGGAGGGTAAAAAAGGTAGATAACAGGATAAAAACAAAAACACGTTGAAATACTAGAGTACCAATTATATTTCATAAAGTATTACAAAATGGTTGAGACAACAACTGAAAGGCGAATTAACACATTTCTTTTCGTACAAGCTTTGATATTAAACAAAGATATCAATTTGTAGCCGTTTTCAACAGGATTAAGATATAACAAGAACAATTTGAGTATAATCAAGGGTGATGGTCGTACAAAAGCCTTTTGTGCCCGGGGATAATCCGTCAAGCATTTCGTTTTATATGTACGGAATATGAATACCTTCGAACCCAAATAATTACCTTTTATTCGGGAGTATACTTTGAGAATTTTGGCGTAATTTTAAGCAGCTTGGATTATTATTTTTGCGAGGGTCTGTTTTTTAGGATAATGTTGGTTCTTTGTTAAATATGGTCTGTTTTTCAGGACATAATATGGTGATCGTGATCCTAAATTTTTGCCTCCTTTATCCTCCGGTCACTATCCTAGAAGTTATTAGGGTATATATTTCTAGAAAAGATTTATGGAGAAAGCTATTTTTATTTATGTCTAGTAACATTTTGAGCTATTGTAATGGGTCATTATTTTTTGCCGCAAAAAAGGTTTTATGTTTAAAAAGAAGCAAGTAGCATTTTTGCTTCTCTAGCAACCAAATGTAATCACCAATCCGTATGCTTAGTGTGAAATTTAATGTACTCTGAAAATTCCTAAGCAAAACACATAAAACATGTGGAATTTGTATGTTTATTTTATCTGTAAAAGTAGACTCGCCGAGTTGTGCTTTTAGACTGATTCCCGATTCCCGCCTAGTCGCGACTAGTCTAAGTGTGCAAATGTTAGCGGTAATCGAATGCGGCGTTTCGCAGCTTCGGAATACGACCACTTTGAGAAAGTTTCATATTCGTAACATAGTAACATTGTCACATATCACACTTGAAACCTTTTAGGCCGTGTGAGTGAGGCTAGACTGCTATGATGCAAACTATTATCTTATGTTAACAAGCAGGTAGCGAACAAAACACAAGAAGATAATCTATCTGACACTAATATAATAACACTGAAGAGTTTATTTGTTTGTCTATACTATAATATATTATTATAATATTATAAAGCTAATAAAGCCACATTCACGACGAAGGCTATACGATAACGGGATATGCGCGCATGAAGTCGCGGGCAAAAGCTTGTTTTAAAATAACCAGGGTCTGGTAAGATATTACAAACCTACTCGCTGCCAAGATCAGAGGACCTAGTCCGAGTTTTTATAATAATTACTCGATCGCGCTAATTAGCATTCAGTTAGTGGGTAGTTAGATAAACGTTCTTCATATTCGTATGGAAAAAAAGAGTTTTTCGTTATCGTCAAGAGACAACGCTTACTCAGTTCAAATTATTATTTTTTTTATTTTTAAAACGTTTCCCTACACTAGGAATTTCTCCTGTATCGTGAGTGCGTTTACAAACATAACAAACTCATACAGCCAGACCTGGAACCACTATCTGCAGGCCGACAAATATTTGTTCCGTGCGGGAATCGAACCCGCGACTCGCAGCGCAGCAGCCATTCGCTCAACCACTGCGCCGACCGTGCCGTACAATAATTAACATGTAATTGACGTGTACAAAAAGCTGTTACGAACCCTCGTGTTTTTAAACGTACCTACTCTATTGGGAATGGTCATGGTGACCCCATTGTGAGCACTGCTCTGAGGAAGAGCTAAAGACAGCATAGCCTGAAAGAGGCTCGTCCGTGACTTTCAAAGCCAGACGAGAACCTTCAGCAGTGATGAAAACGAATTAGATTTTAGAACTTAGAGCAGGGGCCCTAGTATCACGTGTAAATGCCATTATAATTCCGTTGTTAAAAAGGAATAGTGCTTATGAGTCTTGCATAGCTATGTCGCTCTTACACAACGGAATCATGATGTAGAATAGTAGGGGGATGATGATGATGTGTATCATATACTGTTTACCTTGAGGAGGTATCATATCATACGTGTAGGCGTCATTACCTATACATCTGAGATAAAGTTGTTCAAAGTGACAACGGCACAAATGTATGACTCTTTCACTTCCTTGATCTTTGTAAAGTAGATATATCCAGAAAACTTGAAGTAGACATTTTCAATCCTGAATATCTATTGAGATCTATACTAGCTTCAAAACGAATAAAATCTTTTAAAAAACGTAAAATCAACCCATAAATTAATTACAAACATTTTTTCTTTTTCATTTTTTTTTTCTTTTATTCTCGTTTCTGTAAAATGTACAAAAGACAGATGTGCCAATATATGACTAGGTGAGCGATATTATAACTGAACCAAGGCTAGAACATCAACTTAGCCAACGGTCGGAGTAGGTGTAAATTGTTAATATTATCAGTGGAAACTCAGTAACTTGTAACGAACAACTCGGTGCATTAGCTGATACACTTACTGTACCTAAACTAGCTTAGTAAGTCGATCAATATGTTACAGCACTTACAATCTTACTGTTAATACTGTAATGGTTCATTTACTCTGAAATAGATTTCCCCTATGTTCCAACATCTCAGGCTCAGGAACCGAAACCTGTGATCAGTTAAGTAGTTAGATGTCTAAGTAATACACAAATTCAATAACAGAAAATCTAAACTTTTAATTTCAAGCAACAACAGCTTACGGGGTCAACCACCTATGCTAGCGTAGTTCTTTGAAATTTTCAGCCTTATTTAAAAACCATAATTATTTAATTTGAATTACCCTGAAATAGACTTCCCCGTATGTGGAAACTCAGGCTCAGGAACCGAAGCCTATGATGATCAGTTAAGTAGTTGGGTGTTTAAGTACCTATTACACTAAGTCAATAACAAAAAAAATATAACCGAATTGAGAACCTCCTCCTTTTTTGAAGTCGGTTAAAAATCTTAACTTTTAATTTCAAGCAACAAACAGCTTACAGAGTCAACCATCGCTGGTAGCGTAGAAGTTAAGTGATAGCGGTTTTGTAAATACAAAACCATTATGATCAGTTTAAATACTGATTAGCAGATTCCCAATTTTTGCCAATAAACGTTATTATTATTTTCTTTATTTAAGGTTTTTACATATAAAATACATTTTTAAATATTAAAATACAAAGATATCAAATTATTTAAAAATGTAAAAAATAGTAGCCCACCGGTATCGGGAACAGGGTCCAAGCTACCGGCGGTCAGGGCTCCAGAGAGAGGAACCTCCTAACGATGCGAGCCGTGTCCAGAAGTACTGCTCTCTGAATCAAGCCCTTGATCCAGCTGCCTAACGAGAGCCTCCTAAGATGTTGGTCGAGGCTCGTGGCTATTAAGCCATTGGCTGACACGACTATCGGTACAATGATTGCCGAATTCACATCCCACATGTCGACAACCTCGCGAGCCAAGTCAAGATATTTGATTTGTTTATCTTTCTCGGCTTTCACGAGGTTCTCGTCATGCGGAACGGTGATATCTACAATCATTGCACGCCTCTCGATTCGGTCCACCACCACTATATCAGGCTTATTTGCAATAATAGTCCTGTCAGTGATGATGGACCGATCCCAGTACAATTTGATACTGCCATTATCGAGAACTGGGTCGGGCACATACCTGTAGTACGGAACCTCCGATTCCACAAGAGAGTATTTCAGAGCAAGTTGCTGATGGATAATCCTGGCTACAAGGTTGTGTCTATGCAAGTATTCTCCATTAGCAAGACGAGAACAACCAGAGATAATGTGGCGAATTGATTCTCCCGGACGGTGACATGCCCGACATATGTCAACCGTGCCGTCCTTCACAATAAATCTCCGGTAGTTTTTCGTCATGATAACTTCGTCCATAATTGCACAGACAAAACCTTCGGTTTCCCCAAAGAGGTCACCAAACCGTAGCCAGGCTACGGACGCTAATTGATCCACGTCGGGCCCGTGTAGGGCCCGGAAAAAGCGTCCGTGAAGTTCCTTACTCTGCCATACCGCCATGCGATCGTTGGTGTCAAGCACTGCAGGTTTGCGCCAGTTCTCATTTGCCAAGGAGAGCGGGGTGAGTCCCTTGTCCACCGCCACTACATCTCGATGCATACCCACGTCGACAGCTAGGAAATATTCCCTGAGACTGCATATCTCGCGATTGTGGATAGTCTTAGCACTTAAAAAGCCTCGAACTCCACATTTTCGCGGAATATACAGCCTCATTACCGACGACCGTGGGTGATGCATTCGATGTGCAGTTAGCAGTGTACGAACCCGCCTATCCAGGGCGTCAAGTTCCGTTTGAGTTCATTTGAGTACGCCGAAAGAGTACATCAATACCGGCATGACCCATCCGTTGAAAGCGCGCACCTTGTTTCCGCCCGACAGAAGGCTGTTGAAAACCTTCTTCAGGCGGCCAAAGAAGCGCTCCTTCAACGAATGCTTCATGTCAGTAACACTGATGCCTAACGCTTCCGACATACCCAAATACTTGTAAGTTTCGGTTGGAGAAAGGGATCTCAGGTTTATGGAATCCGAGAGTTGCGATCCCACGGATTCCATAATCTCTCCATGCTTTACATGCATGACCGCACATTTGTCCACACCAAACTCCATCCTGATGGCACTACTGAAAGTTTCAGTTACCTTCAGTAGCTCCATCAGTTGCAGATTACTGGGGGCAAAGAGTTTCAGATCATCCATGTAAAGGAGGTGAGATATAACCTGACCACCTCTCTTCAACCGATAGCCTAGTCCTGAATTCCCCAGCAATGTGCTGAGAGGATTCAAGGCTAGGCAAAACCAAAGCGGACTCAAACTATCGCCCTGAAATATACCCCGCTCGATCCTAACCGGTTCGCTATTCCTCTGGATATTTCGACATCCTGGATAGCGAAGGACTGTCCTCCATTGCCCCATACATGACGTCAGGAAGGTGCGTAGCGTTGCATCAATTTTATACAATTCTAGCACCCTCATGAGCCATGTATGAGGCACCGAGTCATAGGCCTTCTTATAGTCTATCCAACATGTCGACAGATCCTTTCGGGAACGCCGAACCTGTTGGCTAATGGCCGTATCAATGAGGAGTAGCTCCTTAGTACCGCGGGACCCATTCCTACATCCATTTTGAGAGGCAGACATGATGTTATTGCTGCTAATGTGATTATTAATTTTAGCTCTCAAAATGGATGTAAGAACCTTATAGACCGTCGGTAAACACGTTATCGGTCTATAGTTTTTGGGTTCCGCGGTGCTACCAGATTTATGGAGCAGGTGGGTAACTCCTGTGGTAAGGAATTCGGGCAGCGAGCCGGACTCCAAGGCAGTTTGGAACAGAGACGCCAAACGAACATGCGACCCAAGTAACCACTTAACCCAAAAGTTGTGCAGTCCGTCCGGCCCTGGAGATTTCCAGTTAGGCAACGGACGGACTGCACGGGCTACATCTTGGGGGCTAATTGTGATTGCCCCCATTTCGGGTAATGAATCGCATGCTCCTTCGACTTCTCGAATCCAATCTCCTTCGGTGTGACTAACAGGCACCGACCAGATGCTGCGCCAGAATGAGAACATGGCGTCATCTTCTGGCAGGCGCGTGTCAGTCACACCTTGTTCCGGTCGCTCCCAAGCCCTGTATACCCACCTTTCATCACTTCGGAATGTGCGATTCAAGGTGTATCGCTCCACTCGCCGCCTATACCTACGAATACGGTTTGCCCATGCATACACCTTCTGCTTCAGGAAGTCGATGCGCTCTGTGACACAGGACATATAGTCTTGGGGACTGATATCAGTCCCCGAAAACGCCCGTCTCACAAAGCGCATCACTCTAGGGCGAGTGTTGCCCTCCCTGAAGCAGATCAGTTTGCCGATTAACGCTCTGGCCCCACCGATACGACGCTCGATCCTGCACTGCCAGGCCGGTACGGCTGGTTTTGGTCGTGTAACTCTGTCCTTGGTTATTTTGACGTGAGCTACACGACATGCCGCTACAGCCGCGCAGTACATTATCGAGTGTGCATCAGTGAGGTCTTCGCAGTCATCAAAATAATTTGACAACTGCGAATCCAGAGCTGCCACCAGCGCCCTGTTTTTGTTATGCATGGGCAAACGAGGTAAGCGTGGTCTAAGTTCAGGCGGCGTGTAGCGATATTCTCGAATAGCACACTCCAAAGCACTCCTCAATTCGTCATTGCACTGGGTACTTACGTTTGTAACCCTGTCATTACTATCCTCGTCAGCGTTGCTGGGTATTTGGGCTAACTGTGGTGGTGCCACAGTCTGCGACGGAGGAGTAATGACATGGCCACACATTTCAGTTCGTAGGCGATCAAGCACACTGTCATCCAACATACGGTTACGCTGGATGACGCGCACCTGATCCGACAGTCGTTGCGCCGAAACGTTGACCGCTGGTTCAAGTACCTGAAACAGAGAGAGCATCCGACCACGGTGCGCAGTCAGGTTGTTTCCCCCCTCTGTAGCCCCATAGTATGCGCGCATGACGTTTTCGTTGATGGATTGTGTCCATCGCATGCGCTGCACACTTCCGCCGGGAGCTGGGACCCTATCAGAGGCCGGTGGGCCTCGAGGTCCTAAGCCGTCCGGCGGCCGGCGTACTCTCCGTCGACGTGCAGGTGGTGGCGTCGTGGGCGGCGAGAAGTACTCGTCGCTCGAGCTCGACGCGACTGCCACGGCCGGTGTCACAGCACTCACGGTGGGGCTGGGTTCCGGCGGCGGCGAGGCGGAGCTGAGCGACGAGGCCGGAGGTGGTGGGCGTGCTCGTCGAGCTGCGGCTCTTGTCAACATTTTTATCGTTCGTCGGTATATTTCATTGTTCGACCACTGTTTGTGTCAAACATCTGTTTGTTTTTTTTTTTTCTTCTTTGGTATTTGCATTTTCTATAGTAGTTAGGGATAAATATGGATAAATTATGAAATAAAAATAGTTAAAATTGGACGAGAAAAAATTCGTGTCAGTTCGTTGACAGGCGAGCCACAGATTATTATTATTATTATTAATTCGTTCCAAAAACATCTCAGTTTGATCAAAGTGAGTGGACCTACCTATGGTGGGGGGTTAGTAATAATAGCAGTGTCTTCTGTCTAGACTTTTCCCAAGTTAGTTTTGGCTTCCAGCCTGGTCTCGTAGAGACACCATTTGGCCTCCGCAACCCATTTACTGGTCAATATGGCTTTCCTAAGAGTGGAGTGGTTGCCAAACTTTTATGTTTGTGGCTCTTAACGACTGTCAAGCTATTTTATCTACACTCACAACGTAATGTTCCAAATATGAGTTCAAAAACGAATGCATAAATGCATACTTTTTTCTCGTGGATAGGTAAAATTTAAAAAAAAAACCATTACAGTTCAACATTTTCCTTCGATTTTTAAACAACTGCATCATAAAATAACTTTTTAATTTTTATAGCACACTTTTTCTTTTTAATTTTTGGCGCGGGCTCATTGACTTAAGTCAATGAGCCAGCTTTTATCTTTGTCTATGTTTGAGCGCGCTGCGCAGTCATTCGAATACGCAATGAGAATATCCGCCATATTGGAATTAACTATTTTTCCACTTATTTTATTTCAACTGTATGAGTGAAGATAAAATAGTGTATGCAACGGCATATAATTAGGTATTAAAACACTCGTGTGATGCTATTATCACACTCGTGTTTTAATAACCCTTTTTATATGGTCGTTGCATTATGTAATCTTGAAAATATATTTAATGCGTGGTTTTTCGTGACATGCATGTCCTTTAAGCAAAATGTTGTCACGTCAAAACACGCACGCATCAAAATTGTATAATATTGCAGGAACGACTTGCTCTCCTCTATTCGTACTATAAAACAGTTGGTACTTTTAGTTTAAAATCCAAGCAACACCTACTACGCATTCAAAAAACAATCACCACATCCACAGGGTGTCACCCAGGGTGTCTGCACCTAGTTCGCAATGTTGACTTAAGTAAGTGCCATGTTCTCAGCAGCAAGTTAGCAGCATAACTCTTTCTCAACCAGCACAACACATCACTATACTTCACAGTCCATAACTACTTAATAACACACGCATAACTTCTCATCAATATCATCATATCAGCCGAAAGACGTCCACTGCTGGATATAGGCCTCCCAAGTGTCGCCACAACAACCGGTCCTGTGCGTCTTGCATCCATCGGCTACCCACAACCATTACCAGGTCATCGGTGCCCATACGGTCAGGGCCCCAAGTTTGCTATTTTTATAAATTCGTCATTCCAACACGATCCCATTGTCATTTTGCTGTAAGTTCGTAATCTGCTAAATTCATAATAGTCGATCATTGGTCGGTCAATGGTCTCGTAAAAGAATCGTGGTTCTAAATATTCAATGTCTTTGAAAAGCAATGACTGCACAATAACGTTCTATCGGTAGGTCACTGATCGAAGGAACTGTCAAAATTTTAGCAGATTACCGCATACGTCTGTCAGTCATTTGTAATTGTGTACGAGATTACCATTCTATGACATTTCTTTCAATGGAGTGTCAGTGGTTGACCATTGGAAAGTCATAATGACGCTTTTATATTAGTTGATTACCAAACTTGTCAAAATCAACAATTATGAAATCAATGATAGACCATTCTGATACTATTGTAATAGCAGACTTTAGGCCCAGGTCTAAGTTCTTCAAGACTCGCCGTACGGATAAGAACAAGAGGCTCTCTGATCCTACTCTTAAGCTCATGAAAAAGGAACGAAAGATGTTCAGACGATGCGTGCAAATACCAGACCTTATCAGAATTTCAGCGCTGCTTTTTTTTTAAATATCGCAGCATAAGCATAGGAGCCTTATTGTCCTCGCACAGACCTTTTTATGCAGGTTATCTTGGTCAATTTGTTATTCATTTGTTTTATTCTGTCACTAATTGCCCAATGCGTGTCCCAAATATTTATTTTCGTTCTATTTTCCTGATTCTGTGAGGAATACCTCAATCTTAACTAATATAGGTATAGAGAAAACTGTTTCTTTATTGAATGCAATCATTAGAAGTACTGATTAAAACTGAATTACGAAAATAATTTCAATGAGAGATACTCTCGTTGGTGACGATATCTGAACTATAAATATAATTTTAGATAGGTACAGTTTCTCAATTAATTTACCGAAGTGATTTTTAATTTTATCTTCGAAACATGCACTGTTTCATTTACATGGTCACAGGAGCTAACCACCAGAAAACTCTTGTAAATGATAATTGATATTTATTTGTAAGTAGGTTGTAACAATAACACTTTTATACGTCAATCTTTTCGGTCGTTTTTATTATAATATGGTCGTTGTATTTACGAAACCCACACGACCACGCAAATAATTAAATTAAATTTAAAATTACCTTCCATCCATCCAACTCTCATGCGATAATGTAATTTTTATCAAATTATTTTCCATCTAATATCTCCAGATCATCCTAGTATTCCGTGTGAGCACCATATTAGCCGGTGTTCGAATGATTGTAACGGATTCTAGTCTCGCGTGTTGCTTTGTGCCGTGTCGATCGAACTTTCATTGTGTGATGGATTTTTACACTAGGTATTATAGATCCGTAAACCTCGTGGCAATATTCGATGTGTCTATGAAGTAACTAATGGTATTTTTGTATTGACTATCGATCTTTTAGGCCGGTCGCATACGTACGGTTTCCTGGATTCGGAGATTTGAATGCCTTACACATACGAAATATGTGCAACTAGCGCCTAGTTGAACATTTAAACTTTGAATTTCGAATGGTAAAAAAAAACCTGACGTTCCTTTCAAAAACAAACCGTTCGTTCGAGCAGAAGAACCAAAAATCGAACGTCTACGTTAGTCTCACGGAATTCCAAATTTGAATCCCTTGTCGGAAAACCTGATCGGGAAACCGTACTACGTACGCAGCCAATCAAATAAAAAAAAAGTTGGCTATTTAAATACGAAGCTCATACAAATAGACGTTTCGATAATAACATAAAACAAATATTAGAAATCTATATAGGTATAAGAGTTTCACTTGTTAAGTGCACAAAAGTTGTAGTCAATAAATGATTTGTTTATTCTCTAGAACCCCGTAGCAGTAAAACGTTTTCATTGCCATTAATGTAAGTAAACATAAAATGTACGAGCAAGGTCTTTCCCATTATTTTAAATGTAAGTTTTAAAGCGCTCTTGCGAGCGTCTACCAGGGCAATATGGAGTGAAGTAGGTAATGCTCGTGAGGTGTGGTTATTGGCTCGCCGGCGCAACTTTCAAGTTTCATCGAACTCACGTAATATTGTCCCGGAGTGGGCGCAATACATTTACTACTGACATTCCTCTCAGCTTAATAGCTATAGCCAGCCGGAGGTTTCTCTTCTATAATACGTAAATAATCGTCAAGAACACTCCATAACTTTGTAATTGCTTTTTACCTCGGTGGGCGCGTGCTTTTAGCCAGATTGCTTATTTTGTTAATGAACTTCGGTGCCCAAAACTTTTTGCTTTCGTTTCTTTAATAGCTTAAAATTATCTCTTAAATATAATAAAATGATTACACAAATCAGCGCACAATGGAAAAGTTTGTTTATTGTTAATGTTTTCATCGTGTTTATTTGAGAATGTAAAGCCTTTGTGTAAAACTTTTATAATGTTTTACGCATCACTCGAGGCGGAGGAAAGCTCACAAGCACATAGGCGATATCGCGCTGTACGTTTGAGTATTATTGTTAAAAAGTTAGCGCGTTTGATATCACTTATACGGAATTGCTGAGTAAAGTGCGTATTCCAAAGTTTGATCGAAAAATGTTGTTGCGCTATGATTCAGAGGCAGGTAACAGTTCGGACATGTAAAGGCGCGGCGTACAAAAGAATTTCAATTTGGTACCGTATCGCGCAACCCTTTTCAACTTTACAAAGTAATTTCCTGACGCGAAATTGATTTGTTGGCTTCGTGGTTTTTGTTTGGTGTGGCGACTGCGGTTTAATTAAAACGAAAAAATCTTGCCGTGAAGTAATTCTGCCCCTAATAGCTGTCCCGCAGGTAACACAATTCACTGCCCAATTATTTCATGCCCAAACTCCCCTGAGTGATATTGTTTAGCTTTACTTTCCAATTCTAATTGCGTCGCGTTTTACATAAACATTGGCAAACTCTGAAGTCTGATGACAAAACGTTTGGAATACAAACATCGATTTGTCAAACAGTATCGATATAGAATTACTTCTTCAAAATGCCGCCGAGGATAATTTAATATATTAACATCTCGACGTCGAAACTCGAGCCGACTGACGTTAATATGACAAATAATTTCCTTCAAGCCTACCTCCGGCGTGCCGAGGAAATGCGTTGAATATGGTAATCATTTCCCATGTGCCTTGCTCGTACCAGACTTGCCTACCGCCACTTTAAACTTAGAAATACTTCAGCATTTCAATAACTTGAGTCTCGGAATGTTGTCAGCGTCGTCGGTTGGCGGGCGCTGTGGAAACATGTTCTGTACTCGCTAATGAATAAGGATATTTTTTTCTTTTGAAAGAGTAATTTGAAGTGGTGGGACGTGTGGCGTGTTGAGACGATGTAGGTTTGTATGTATTAAGATGTGTCACTGGCTGGATGAATAGCCAGGTCAGGAAATTTGTAATACTGTCATGTTATATTTTTACAAAAACCTATGAATTTGTTACAAGTTTCAAAGCTTTTATTTCAACCGTTTCGTTTTTCCTGTTAGCGTGAAATGTGTGGAGTTATCTGCGTACATCAGTGCACGTTTATAACGTGTTTTCGTCACGCTGTCTCGGGGAACGGCGTGAACTCGCGTTGTCTCTCGATGGCGAGATGTTGCGCTATGTTTAGCGGTTTATCGCTTATGCTATGCTGTGCATTCATATGATTCCAGCTGTTTATATGACTTTACACTGTATTAAATAAGTTCTTGTAAATAGACTAAGGGCGAATTTAACTAATGAAACTGAACGTGATCAGCGTATAGACCACGTTTTTGAGCTGTCAGTGTCATTATATTTCTATGGAATACTGACGCTGACAGCTTTTGAACGCACTTTCGATGTACTGATCGCGTTCAGTTTCATTGGTAAAATCCGCTCTTAGAAGAAAACTTAACTTTAAGCCGAATTCAACGATCTTCAAAGATAGTGCCAAAAATGCCTACATTTTAGCACATTTGCAAACATGCGTATAGTGTCTATAACCAACTCTATACGTAGCCTGTAGACCCCGCAGTTTCGGAGTTAGTACACATTCCGAGGGTTGGCAATGATCGCGTATTCTTATGTTTTACTTGAGGAAACGCTCCTAAGTGCGTCCGAACTGAAGGATACAATGCGTATCTCAGTTTTATTTACCTCTAAAGAGGAAATCCTTACGTACCATTTGATTTCCGTTACAAATAATACACAAAAATTCATTATTTACACATGTCGGATTCAAATATGAATAAGAATTGCGAATATCTCTTTAGGCGGCCTTGTTTTTGTTGTCCCTCGAGAGGAATTGAAGGCAAATGCGAAACAGACGCATTTTATTGTATCTGCTTATACAAAGTTAGTGTGACAATCCGTTCCTATCGGTGTGGGAATATTACCCTTCGTTCTTATGACCAAGTAAAGTTTACGCTTTCGCGGGTTTCAGTCTTGTTGAAAAGCGAATTCCTGTGGGGGGTCATAACTAAAGATTAGACCAATTTGGGGTAATATGGGACTCGTGTGTGACCCATTTAAGGGTGGGACGTGGTGAATGGTTTTGTGAAAATCGTCACTGTGTCTTGGGAACTTTGAATGTGTTTTTGGTAATGCGTGTCTTTGCCTTAAGTATGTCTGTGATGTTTTGAATATTTAAATAATGTATTTTTTTATATTCCTGATGATGGAAGGCAAATAATAATTATAATTGTTTGTATTATGGAAATGTTGCTACAAGGGAGCTCGTGGCGAAATAATAATAGCCACACGGGTCGATCTTCAAGGTTACGCGACGCTTGCCGAGGTGGATCTGTGGATGGGACTCCCTGGTGGCTCGGAAAGCACGTTAAGCCTTTGGTCGCGGCTGTCATTTGTAGATCTTTGGCAGTCGTTACGGATTGTCAGAAATCAGAAAATCTGGCACCAGTTTTGCCAAGCAGCACCGTGTTGCTCCAGTTAGTGGGTTGTGGAGGTCAGATAGGTAGTTACTCCTCGCAAAATAGTGGTTTTCCGCTGAACCCAGTTTGACAGGAATATAGTTGGGAAAAGGCAGATGACGTAAAAAAGTAACTTGGCTTGTAAATTTCCCGTTACGGGTTACATTCCTTTTTTTTTATAAAAATAAATTATTAGAAAGTAAGGCTTCCAACAACCTACTGAGTTAGTTTGAATTTATTATCTCATCATTACCTATCACCGAAAATATCAAAAGATCTCTAATCGCACTAATGTACATTAGTGTTCATACAAAAATCTGTGTCGAATAAGTATTCAAGTTCTGGTATTTGTCGTACCCAATATTTTATAAATCCATCACTATAATAATATAATACAAGGATATTTCTCAAAACATTTTATACCACGCTCCAGTAGTAGATGCGAAAAGTCAGTTCCAGTGAAACCACAATAGCTCATTTACCAGCTTGGAAATCTTCTGGGAATATTAGTGAACCCACCTCAAAGCTGTGTACCGACCATGTTGCAGCATTACGTCCCAGATATCTAAGTTCCATGAAAAGAAAATGTGCAGTTCTGAGTTCTGAAACATTTTCCAGCTCAATAATATACTCGTTCGCCGCTGATTGCGTTTGTTGCAGACGAGTTTCTACTTTGATGTTTCAAGTTAAGGTTGAAAGTCTGTCGTGGGCATTAGGATATAAGACAAAAGGGTAATGACTGCCGCCAGAGAGACCATCTGTTGGCCTCCGTAGACATTAGGGCGCGTTCTTGCAAGGCTCTCAGCAGCGGGGCTACACCGGGAAGCCAGAGATGTACGTCTTTCGAATTCGTTTGATCGTAACAGAAGAATTCTACTTTTAATAACTTTCCTTCCGACTTGTTACGTGATCTTTGTACGTTTGATGTATTTTCGTGTTCTCGAAGATTAGATTTATAAACTTTTTCAGAACTTTCTGATCGAAGGAGTCATGTTACGTTAAATATTTTGCTGTATCTCGAACCTAATTAAAATTTGTGATAAGTATACTTACAGGTACCATAAAAAAGCTGCAAAATTTTCCAGAAACAATAGTTTTCCCCTATTTTTGTTTCTTATAAAACAACGTTACAAAGAGATGTTCAGCGACCGAGATAAGATATCCGCATCTCTAGTGTGTCATCAAATTCAGTACAACGTTAAAATAAACGCGAGCCTACAGAAAACCCAGTGTTGCGTGCAAGCAAATATCCTGGGAGGCAATTGAACAAATTCTCCGGGTGTAGCGGGACCCTATCGGACCGCAATGTCAGTTATTATATCTGTTATCTCCCCGAGTCCATTACGACGCGCGACGGACGCGACGCGACGCGAAGATGTTCTTACGCATCGCGTCGACCAAAGACGTCCATTGTCCAAGACGTTTTGTGTTGTGGCATGTTTACGAAGTTTTAATGTTGAGAGTTTTTATTTAGGGTGTCTTTGTGAGGTGAAGATTTTACAGCGATATTGCAAATGATTCATTTTTGGCACAAGAATAAGGTACCTACTATTTTGTTATAACAATATTGAAAAAGCTTTAATCGAAATGATTACAGACTTATAAATACGATATTTATTGCTCCAAAAATAATTGTAAAAGGCATTTCAAGCATTTTTATTTATAATAACTTTAACACAAAGGTACAAAGGCGGACTTGATTCATTATGTTAGTCATCCAAAGGTGGAGATAGAACAAGGCAGATGCATGAAAAATGAAAATACTTATTAAAAAAATGGGTATATAAAAATAAAACGAACCTACCAAAATTGGAACAAACACATTATTTGTTGACCTAGGCCAATAAAATTGTAGATTAAAAATAAACCAATATAAAACAACATTAACATTTTATGATCACTGCTCCGGCTAGCAATATAGATTAAACTATTCAAGGTTCGAGCGTATCTCTATAATTAATCTAAACGAATCGCCAATCGATACCGCTGGATCGTGGGAGCGAGCGATGTTTAATAACAACAGCGATTCGGCTCTCGGCCTGTAAGTGATCGGTTGTAAGCTGCGAGATCGGCCAGCGAGCAAAGCCTTCAAATCAAACAAGTGTTCGGTACACGCGACGGCTATCTGGTTCCCTGATTCTCGCATCCGACCGGATCCCCTCGGCGATGGGATCGTTCTCAATTAGAGATAAGGTCCTGAATATTTTGAGCTGTCATTGCTGATGACAATTTGTTTATTTATTGTTTGGTTTTTGTGATAATGTGTGGCTAAGAATTCGATTGTATCTCTTGTGTCATATACAAGTTGAAGAGGCTGCTGGCTTGTTACATATAACGCCTAATGCTTTAAAGGATGTAAGACCCTATCGAATAACATTACTAATACTTCATAAAAATACTGTAACTAAGAGTTTTATTTATCTATTGAAAAAAACATCCGCTCATATCTCTAACAGTCACCATTGTATTCAAAGAAGATAATATTTCTATATTTAAGACTCCAAATAACATTACAGAAAAAAACGGCAAAATATTCTGCCTAGCAACGAGTTTCTGAAGTGAAATTATAAGACTTCCTTCATGTTTTGTGCTGAGGATAAATATTTATCTACGAGTATTCAGCTAAGCGTGTATTTCCACGATATCATGTTTTCTTGTCGGGTTATTGTATCTCCTCCACAATAGTGTGACTTCCACTGGAATATTCAAATATGTTAATACGCTTTCTTATTTAGTTGATACGAGTGTTGATATTCTCTGTGTGCCTGAGAGATGGTACAATAAAAGATAATATTTTTAGCGAAATAACTGCGGCAAAACGTTGCGAAAATTCCTACGAAATTTCGCCAAATTGTAACGTGAAATATAATTTTTGGTACGAATTTATGTTATAAATTAATGTACCTAGATATGATTTTAACTTGACAGCTTAATTAAATTAATAAGTTAAATCAAAACAGTGTCAACAAATTACAATTATGCCCGTGGAGGTGGAACGTGGAAACAAAATAATTGCTTGATAAATGATAGCTATAAAGCAATTGTCAAACAATCTGTCATTATAACAAGTGTTAACTTTAATTGAATATTAATTGGTTGGCATTACAGTTGACAGGCAAGCAAAAGAGACAGCATTATTATTACGGGATAATATTAAACGTGCATTAATTAATGTATGAAATAAATGTAAGTCTTGTTATGCTTATGGTATGGGGTTTAATAACATAACGCCTAAAGTTATGCCTTGAGGTGCCACACTTTTTACCCCATTGCGCGACGCAAAGGACGCAAATTAGGTTTTCTTAATTTTTACAAAATATAGGGATAAGTTGTTAGCTTGAACATCGGAAATGAAGTAAAAAGCCAGTCTGGAAGACTAGGTTTGGTAAATATTAATTGGATATTTTTATAGTTAAAAATGTACTTGATCCCTAGACACTTTTGACGTATTAATAAGGTTGATTGATTGATGACTACACTAACATGGCCAGTTATATAAGTCTCCCGTATTTAGGTTATAATTTAGTACATAAAGTTACTCTACTTTTTTTCATTAACTTTCATACCTACCATTAACTTTTTTGCATGCACGACCTTAACCTGTTATGAAAATTCAAGGAAAAATAAACCCAAAAACAAGGGATAACAGCAGTCACCTTAAAAGCGATTTAATGTGTTGTCCGCACAACGGAGGACATTAAATGACCCCTGTAATACATCTTGAATATTCACCGGGGCAGGAAGTAAAGGTCTCCACACATTAATATGGCCGACACCTGTGACCCAAGTGTCTGCGTCCGCTTTGAATGCGGTTACAAATATGATATTGAGGTTATTAGGTACGTATCATATTTGTAACCGTTGTGATAGCTAATATTTTGAACTTTATAGCTGCTATTCTTGCTGTAATATATATAAGTAATATAGTAGTAGTTAAAACTACAAACAAACAATCGTTTGTTTGTAGTTTTAAGAGCTGGTTTTTCAGTAGTCGAATATTTTTTAACAGGAGAATAGATATGACTGTTCGACATTTTTATTTTGCCAAGCTGCCAAGCCAAGTTAAAGTTTTCTAACCATTGTTAAACAGCTCTAGATCTTTCTTCGTGATTATCTTGAATATTCACCAGGGTAAGAAGTAATGGGAGGTGGGGCAGATTGATTTATAAAAATTGTAATCTTAAAACAACGGCGCGGCGGTATAAACGTACTTTTTTTTTTTGTAAACATTTAACTCAACTGTTAGCTATTATTTATTTATCAATTTTATTACTTATAATGTGAAGGATATATTTTTTTATGTTTCGAAAAACGGGATAGTACGTGTTTTATAAAAAATGGCTTTTGAATTATTCTACCCCACCAACGGGGCACTTAGATGCATCACGTGGGGCAGTTTAAAACAGAGTAAAAATTGTATGAAATTAGTTAAATTATAACACTTTCATGATACCTATGTATTTGTATTTTTTTTATTGTAAAGAGCTCATATTCAGTCTTACAAAAAATAGTTGTTACTATGATCTAATTATCAACACATTATATTTTTATTTTTCTAAACAAGATTGCTGGAACTAAAACTTACTTTTCAAAAAATGGGAAATTTATTAAGAATGCTTTTATTGCTACTTTTATTGCATAGATTGCACGCACGTTACTTTAACTGAAAAAGAATGTTAAATGATATTTGTGTTGTTCCTGTGCTGATACACATCATTGTGCCTCTTACTTAGCTGTATCTAAGTGCCCCAAAACTTTTTTTCAAAATGAAGATTATTATTTGTTTTGAAAAATTAACTCCTTACCTTTGGTATAAATAGATTTCAACAAGATGGTATAGAAGATTAAAGAACCACTTTTACTTTTTGCGTATATTTTTAGTTGGTAAAAATATACGCAAAAATACGTTTCGACTTGTAGAATGCTATTGGCTTACTGGCTGTGTCGGCGCGATCGCAATGGATGCGTTGTGCTCCTTGTATCATTGTGTACCACCTCCCCTTAAAGTTCTTCACACATTAAACTGGTCGACACCTGTGACTCAAGTGTCTGCGTCCGCTTTGAATTCGTTTACAAATATGATATAAACCTTATTAGGTAGGTATCTAACTGATGTTTCCATTCAAACTTTCGAATTTCAAGAACTAAAATAGTAGGCTAGCATAGATCTAAGCCCACGCGGACGACGTCGCGGGCACAGCTAGTTAAATAATAAAATTCCAGTTTTGTAGAACATAGTATGGAAATGATTTAAAACAAAACGTCTTATTTGTAATTTAAGATTAGTTTTATTTAAGTAAATAGTCTGGTAACAATGAAAGGTCATTTAACTTTTCAACCTTTGGCTTTTTAAACTATTTGTTCAAGTGAGCTTGAAAGAGCCGCAACTATGCAACTCGGTACTCCATTCGGTATTAAGTCCGGAATGTTACTGCAGCAAGCGGTTTTAACCGGTTGCAACCGGTATTCCGATCCGGGAAACTGGCGTTATGTTTAAAAAAACTGGTGTTATTGCGCATTTTTAGCCTTGTTTATTGCAACCTAAATGGTAGTTTTTTTTGTTGATTTGTACTATTTTTTTCTGGCATATTTGCAATGACAGCTGATTATTTTTACAATCATAGACATTCTCCTCGCGATGTCGCTCGATGAAAAATTTGTTAAAATCAATATAATGAAAGGATGAGGTGACGGACGGGTCTAACGTAAAAAATGGCGTTGCAGATGTCAATAATTTTATAAGCTTAGGAGTAGAATTTCCTGCTATAGTCTGTTTTTCCTGATAACTAGCTCTCTCTCTAAAGTCAAGAGTGAATGGGGTACTTATAGTTAAGCATGCTCCAACGTCGATCACATCCTTGCTACATCAGGTGAGATTGTCAATAATAATAAAAAGTGGTAGGAAACATATTGACAACAACCGCCTTTGATGCGGTGTTAGAAGTAGTCTACCTAAGCTTTGTACTACATGTACAAAAAAAACATTATCAGCCGACTCAGCTCATACAAACAGCCCATTTCTTAGTCACAAAGCACAAACACATAGGTACATAAAACTCTATCACAGCTGCACAACAGTCAAAGCTAAGCTTCTACAATAAGTACATCTATAAATAAGTATTAAAATGTCTGCTCTAATGCGGGCTGGACCACATAGGTCGGCTAAGCCTCATGCAGTGGCGAATGGCGAATGCAAGTCATAGTTCACCTGCTCTCAGCCTTAAGTGACGTCACAGCGGAGGCTTGCCATGTCCTTTGTCTGCGCCGAACTCGTGCCGAAGCGGTTTACTCAACTTAAGCTCTCAAAGCTTGCCCTCAGAAAACAATCTTGACCTAGGACTTTGTTACTTATGGAGTGCACTTTGTAAGGGTTTGTTGCTTTTTGTTAGTATTGCAGGTCAGTCTGGCTTTTTGAGTAGATCTTAGTCATAATTCCAGCCAGTTTTTTGTAGATTGACCTCTTCTTTTAGAAAAAATGCATTGCAGTTGAGATTTCTCAATGCGATAAGGGTTTTTGACTACTATCTAAAATGTAAATGATTGAGTATTTCCAATTATCTTTTTTGAAATAAGACATTTCAAAAATCTTCTCTGATAACTTTTTAGACCTATGCATCCTGCTTATGCGTAGGAAGTTTCATTAAAATCGGTTCATTTATTTCGAAAAATAAGGACTTATTCTATTCTATTCTTTTATATGGCAAGCAAAGCCGATGTCGACTATTCTGCCAATGTCTAAAGTAGATTGGAAAAGCAAGTGTGTGTGTTTAATAAAAGAGGGTAGTGAACAATAAGGACTTAAAAGTTTGGATGAAATGCCGTACGTCGTAAACGCTGCTGAGAGACCACCAATTAAAAAAAAAAAAAAAATCTGTTTTTACCCATTATGTGTTTCAGAATAGGCCCGTGAAAATATTAATTTGCGGTTTTTAGGATACAGAGTAATTTCATTGTTATAAACACAAAACTATCGCGTTTCGTTCGTTATTTAAAAAAGTGATGAATATCGATTTTCGCTTTTTAAATTGAGTTCTGTTTTCTCTTTTATTTTCAGTAATTTTATAAATGCAAATATGTTCCGACAATCTATTAAAATGTAGTCGTTACTATGCAAATATTGATGATAGAGTTTCAATACAAAATGAGTAAATAAAAACACTTTTTCAGATTGCAAAACTGCAAAGGAACTTATGTAGCTTTCAATATGCAATAATATTCCTCTTAAATAGTTGCGAGCGGAGGAAGCCAGTGGGATTAAGACTTTTGAGTATTGACCTACATTCTTGGCTTATAGTTTATTGATAGATACAGCCATTTTGATAAATGATTTTAATATTGTTTTATACGAATACTTTGAAGATTCTAGATATTAACAAAAGTTTTATTAAGTCGTTAATTGATTATTGCCTGATAGACAAATCAAAGACGGAACTGATGGGGCTGGAACTACAAAAATTTTGCAGAATAATTTTAGATAAAAGTTTATTTATTTATGAGTGTGTGTAGAGTTGGGTGATAAACGTAGACACAGTATTAAGCATGGCTAGAAGACAGAGGAAGAAACATAACATTATAAACCATACTTCTTAGGGTGTCGATGGCAAAAAAAAATGTTTGGTTCAATATTCAGCAACGGTAACACCATTCGCTGACGCAGCCATAACTATTTAAGTGTAAGTATTTTAGGTTAAAGGATTCATAATAAATTCATCGTCCAATATGTAAGTAAATACAAATTATAAAAAAAATAACTTCATTAGCATGAAGGGTTCGAATTAAACAACCATAATTTACATTTCGGCAAATGTAATTTACTCTATAGAGTGCTATTTCAATATTTGCTGTATAATATTTATTACATAGTTAAAAATTAAAAATCCTGTTAAAATTTGTATCATAAAACACGAAGCTAATAGTGATCCAAACTTTAATCACGGTGAAATATTAGCAATAGGTTGAGTTTTTCAAATAGTAACATATTTATATTTATTGATCATATTTTTTAGTCTATAGGTAGGTACTAACTTAAGCATATTACTATATAGCTAATGAACCAAATTTTGTACTTTGAACATATACAAATAAATTAACATGGAAATAAATACATAATACATAATAAAAATATACGTATTAACCCATAATATACAAAAGCGCAAAAGAGCAGGGCACATTGCTCGCAGAACAGATGGTCGATGGGGCCGAAAAGTTTTGGAGTGGCGACCGCGTACCGGAAGACGCAGCGTTGGAAGGCCTCCCACAAGGTGGACCGATGACCTGGTGAGGGTCGCGGGTAACCGATGGATGCGAGACGCACGGGACCGGTTGTTGTGGCGACACTTGGGGGAGGCCTATGTCCAGTAGTGGACGTCTTTCGGCTGATATTGTGATGATGATGATACAAAATCTTTCTTTTTTTTTTAATTTGTAAAACACCAACAACCTTTCAGTGGGTGAAAGTACTCATGATTATAAACAACTTTTATTATGGGACCAACTCTGAAATATCAAAAAATAAATCGGCTGTTTCATACAAAATGCAATATTCACCCGATGAAAATGTATGAAACAATAGATTACTTTTTCGATTTTTCAGGGTTGGTCTCACAATAAAAGTTGTTTATAATCATGAGTACTTTCACCCGCTGAAAGGTTGCTGGTGTTGTACAAATAACCCTGTATAACTCACAAATAAAACAGTGCTAGTCCCCCAGTAAATTACTACAGTCATTTATTTATTCGGTGTTGCATTGCAACAACTTGGCTACCATATTCGAGCAGCATCCGTTACGGATTACACCACAATGTGCTATTACAATGGTGGCCAGTCATGTAACATTAATTAGGAAACTCCACAGTAATTATTTTGAAGCATTCCATCGTGATGTATGGTTGGCTTTTTGGTTAGTTCAATAAAATTATTAAATATATTATGTAAATTTTGGTGTGATATTTTAATAAGTACACTCATAAACACATGTTTTTTTCTCATCGGGGTAAGTAGAAACACAGGCCACTTGTTACACATGCATTCACAGCATTCACTCAAACTTCTTTTTATGCTTTGTTTACACTCATGCATCTGATGTTATTAACCGACTTCTAAAAAAGGAGGAGGTTCTCAATTCAGATGTTTGTATTTTTTTTTTCTAATCTACAAACTAAACATTTTATTTTTATTTTATCATAACATTGTAACTTTATTGGCTGAATAATTGTTATTAGGTTTGGTTTAACAAGAAAACAAAATCTTCTTTTCTATTTCTTTATCGGGTTCAGAACTGACTTGCTATAGGAGATGATGAGTCAGTCAAAAATATAGGCAGATGATGATCTACTTAAAAAAGTCCATCCTCAACTTATTAACAATTAGCTTCTGAGACACTTTCATATTTATTATATTAGTTAATAAAAAAAAAATCGTCCCACACTAGGAATTTCTCCTGTATCGTGGGTGCGTTTACAAACATACAAACATAAACAGCCAGACCCCCGACACGCAGCGCAGCAGCCAATTGCTCAACCATTGCGAAAACCGTGTCGTCATTTATTTATTTACTTTAGAAGTACGAAATAATAATATTATTAATGATCTAAACTTAATATTAAGCTGAATGTCTAGCTCTCAGAGAACTCATCAACAGGCAACAGGTTCAGCATCTTTTCAAAGTTTTGATTGGTCAGGTTTTAAGTTTTGTATTAAAACTTTACTCCTCCTTCATTGAGGTGTAAATTGAAGGCCAACTTCGAAACTAATTCCGTGCGGAAAAAGTTGCGAGGAATGTGCGACAGAGAGCTTTCTATTTGTAGCGTCGCTCTCGTTGTATTATGGGTTTATGAGTAGAATTCTTTAATAACAAAACTTCTTACTTAATAATGCATTTGCTATCTTTTTCCAGCAAGTCACCAGCGTCATCATCATCATCATCATCATCATCATATCAGCCGAAAGATGTCCTCTGCTGGACATAGGCCTCCCTCAAGTGTCGCCACAACAATGGGTGCTGTGCGTCTCGCATCCATCGGCTACCAGCGACCCTCACCAGGTCATCGGTCCATCTTGTAGGAGGCCTTCCAACGCTGCGTCTTCGGGTTTGGCGGCGTCACCAACCTGCAAGTCAAAAATTATATACGTACTGCCGTGTAAAAGTGTTCAACGTCCTAATTCGGGGCATGGTTTACTCGTGTTCCTGATATCTTCCAAATCCGAAAAGCCAAAAATCTAAATCAAAATCAAATCTTTGACCAAAATCTCACCTGATGGAAAGCTCACTTATCTAGAAGTGATTTTATGAAACACAGACTGCGGCAAGGAATTCCACTACTTAGCTTTACGCACAATGAAAGTACTCTTAAAGTGTTCACAAAACATTAGAATTACCTAGTCCTTTTTCAAGTTAGGGACTCTAATGTATTAGTTAATTCATAAATAAAACAGTACAATTTTCAAAACAGTCTGTTAATCCCTGATCAATCTGCCGAGCACGAGCCTGTCGACAGACTCAATTAGTTCATTAACGCAGAGTTCTGTCGCGAGAAGAAGGCGTCTAAAATCATTAATAACGTTACATTCATAGTCACTTCATTTTAATTCCAGTCCTCGGAAGCTGGCGAAGAGACGTAATCACGAGGAGTAAGCTGGCGGCAGCCGTGACGAAAATAACTGTAACTTGTGTTTGGCAATTTTTGAGTTTTAAGTTAAAAGAAATAAAACTTATTTTGTTTAAACTTTTAATTTGTATTTGACGTGTCATGTTTTATAATTATTAGTTATGTTTTTGATATACTGGTATTCAGCTGAATACGGTTTGACTGGAAATCGACCCCAATGTATTTAGGAAATGGCTAGGCAGAAAATGATGGGTTTTGTTAGATATGCAACTTTAGATCTGCACAGAGCCTTTCAGCGTCAGCAAATATGTTGAATTAACCTTGTCGTGTTTGATGCAGGATTCTTCCGAGCACAGTATAGCTACAATCAATATACATGGTAATTATCTTGTGCGATTACTTTACAACTTATTTTTAACTAGCCTATGGAGTCCCACTCCTGGATAAAGGTCTTCCTCCTCTTTTTCCATCTTTTACAAGCCCGCGCAATTTCTGTCTTACTGAATCATACTTGTGATATACTATCACTTCGCCCGCGACTTCATCAGCGCAGATTTAGTACATACAATTTCCAACCCTACTTCACCCCTTTAATGGGACGTGTTTCTTAAAATCCAAACCAAACTTACTAAATTTCATTTTCATAGCTCAAGTAGTTTTTGGGAATTCGTGATTAATGAGTCTTCTTCTTTTCGTGTCGATGGTTAACTCTCAGGAGGCGTGACAGTGGCCACGGCAATGGCAGCGTTGGTGGCATTCATCAAATCCCCCATAGTGCATGGGCACTTGGAGCACTCCCACGTGTTCAGTGCAGTCAAACCTTACGCTTTTATATTATGAGTGGATATAGTAGTCTGTTATAGTATGAAATAAGGCCTTGTTTACTACTACAAAAGAAACACTTTATAAAATTCAATTCAACAACTCTTCCACTCATAACTATAAAAGTAACTTTTGTAACCTAGCACCGTTTTAGTTCACGGCCCGCAGTTGGGGGAATAAGCCTATTTCTTACTCTAATTTCATTCAAGTCTTCGCCAGTTTACACGTCTGCCGTGAGGCGGCACACTTTAACTTCTACCTAAATAAATGAACGGGATTACCAACATACCAAAATTGTAAGGAGTATGTGAGATTTATTTATTTATGGCACATCAACAATACAAACATGGACATATTTAATTTTTGAGGGATTATACTCAAAGGAATTAATTACAGTATATTTGCCAGCAAAGGCGATATTGCGTGGGTATTTGCGAGCGAGAAGTTTTGTAAAAAGAATTTACCTCTGATCACAATTGAAGTAATCAAATAATAGCAAAACTACAATAAAAAAGAAGATATAATTAGCTAACTAAAAATATTGTATTCATGTAGCCTAACCTGAAACTCTGAAACCTGAAACCTAAGTACATGTATTCAGCTGAATTCGGTCAAATCAAAAAAATCTGCTAATCCAATATACTTCCGTTGATATTTTTATGCGTACAATCATAATGTACCCACATGTCTTTTAAACTCACCCTGTAAGTACGTGTAGGTACTTACTCTGGGGTGGCGTTTAATGTATTCGCAGCTATGCGCGCTTCCGATAGTAATTTTGTGCTATTAAAATGATGGTGTTTTAGTGCGTACCGTATCATGCTTCTAATAGAAGGATGTGGGGAAATTTATTACAGTAGAGATAAGTGTAGCACACGTAGCATTATGCTGAGCGAAGGCCGTTTTGCTCGGATGTGTCACATATTTTCCCTATTCGTGTTTTCTACTTTTCGTTTTTTTATTAAACTCATAGCACAAATAAATTTACTTCCTTTTTTCTTTCTAACATTGTAGGGAAAATCAAACATATTTTTCCTAACGTTTGGCTACTGTAGAACTTAACAAACCATGAGATTTTAGGCGTTCATTTCATTCATACAATTGGCTGATTTTTACTGCATAAAAAGTTATCCTCAGCTACTATTTGGTTTCAAACAGTGTGTTTTACTTTTACTCAGTGTTTTACTTAAAATACAAGACAACAGTCGCAATTCTTTCGTTATGAACCATAAACAAAATAGAGAGCAGAGAGTTTCAGATAGTTTCGTTCTTCAGAAGCAGGGCTGGCAACACAGATGTCAGTTCCGCGCACCTCGCTAACAAAGGCTGGCGTACTGTATCAAAATATTTATTTTCTTCCCGACTTGAATTCTGCGTGGCTTCGAAACCAACCGACACAGTTCTGTTAAATTAATTTCTGTTTGTTTTGTGTTTTACTGTTAAGTACTTTTATGGTAAATAAAAACCTGGACTTGGTTTAGGTACTATTTATAAACATAACAATACGCCTGTTTTTGCTGAAGGGTTAGAGGCATAAGTGCCTATAGTCTTCGATCAAGATTTCACTAGATTAAGGATCAGGAACAAAATTACGTCAGTAGTGTCCTTGTTTGCACATCTTGAAATGTATATAAAACGGGATAAAAATATCAACTAGTTACCTAAATCCCTACTAATATTATAAATGCGAAACTCTGTCTGTCTGTATATCTGTCTGTCTGTTATGCTTTTACGCTAAAACGGCTGAATGGATCGTCATGAAATTTGGCAGATATATCCTGGGATATGGAGAAGGACATGGGCTACTATTTACGCGATAACCAACATCAACAGAAGCTAGACCTTTATGCTCGAAGATTAAGTTTAATTTCGACTAAAATATATTTGTTTTTCTTCTTGGCTACGGTTAGACGTTCCTAATTTGAAATAAGACCACATTTTTATTTGTGGTCTTATTTCTCTGGCCGTTTTTCAAGTGCTAATCGGAGCTATACAAGACGTATAGCTCCGTCTCTTTCCCACTGGAAGTAATATTGAAGCTCTAAGAGTTGGTGGTTTAGGCCCAGGTGTATTCTTGATCGAAGTGTAAGCACATATCTTCGATCATGATCGAAGGTTATAGTAGTAAAGGCTTTTGCCGTCACCTGGGTGGCTACTGAGAAATTCCAGAAAGAAAACTCAAATACAGTTTACCTAACCCGAGATTAGAACCCAGATCGTCATGCTCAACCGTAACGCTTTAGACCACTACACCTACGAGGCAATCGATCATGACGAGACGACGACTAGATTTTTCATTCAAATGTAATTTTAATACAACTTGTTTATCTCAACATTGTAATACAATCCAGATTTCATTATCATTCCCGTGGGCAGCTTTATCGTGAATTATTCAGAGGTCTATAATTAGCCATTGTTTACTGCAAACATTACTTAGGTCCTGGCTGTCGATTTGTTAGGCTTGTGTCAACATTTGAGGAGTTTGCGGCTTGCTTTTAAGAGTGCCAGCCGCTCTCGCTAACGTAAACGTAAACGTTGTTTTTGAACGTAGCGACGTTTGTTATTCTGCTGAATTGAGTTCTGTGCCGCAATGAGTTGATATCTACTGCGTTACCGACTTTGTAGAGTGAAATGAACGTCTAATGAAAGCAGGATGCTAAATAGAGTGGTTAGGTATGTTTTGGCAGCTGTTTGAGTTTGATACCAGATATTTACTTGATAATGAGGACTTTGTATTTTTATCTTTTTTATTATAAGCATTGTTTTGGAAAGAATGGATGAATCAGCATCACACGTGTGAAGGTTAGACATTATCTCACAGGAATAAACTACTGGCATGAAAAGTATCCGCCGTCCGAGTCTAAGTCATGGTCTACTGGTGTACCAAGTTTCATCCAAATCTGTTCAGCCATTTTGGCATATTTTGAATACCTTCTTTGACGAGTGCTTAAAATATTTTTACTTACACAATTCTTTTGTTAGATAACTATCGTTGTGCAAAAAACAACATTTGAATGAGATTACTCATTCAATTCAGGAGAAAAGCAAAGTGACTAAATAGACGCGAATATAAAATCACATTGAAAAGAAAATTGTCTTAACGGTATCAGTGTAAAACAATAAAGTAGTCTTAACGGTGTCAGTGTAAAACAATAAAGTAGTCTTAACGGTGTCAGTGTAAAACAATAAAGTAAATGTCAACTGTTGTTGTTATTATTTAAGTCAGGTCTAGACGCTGAGCGTCTGAGCTTGTCGGGTGGCGTCGAATAAACCCACTAATCTGATATACTAAGACCTAAGTAACTAAACTTGGATACAAGGACAGGTAAGGGAGAAGCGAGGAGGTTAAACTTTATTGGATTTTGAATTAAATCCCTACTATAATATTATAAATGCGAAAGTTACTCTGTCTGTCTGTCTGTTAGGCTTTCACACTAATAGAGCAGAAATTTGGCAGATCTACAGGGTATTCCAGAAAGGTGTGGTCATATTTAATGGTGATGTTGGGTAGCTGATACACATTAAGGAAAAAATGACAAAATATAAAAATGTGATCTTAATGAAAAAATTGGACCAGAAAAACGACTAAAAACTTCCGAAGAAATGACTTTTCAATCAGTCTGATGCAGTTGATGGCATTTAATTTAGTTCAATCACAGATTTGATGTCGCCAACTGCATCAGACTGCTTGAAAAGTAATTTTTTCGGTAGTTTTTAGTCCTTTTTTTCTGGTCAAATCTTAAAAAAAAATCACATACTATGTTTTGCCATTTTTTTCTTAATGTACCTATATCAGCTACCTAATATCACCCTTAATATGACTACACCTTTCTGGAACAGCCAAATCTGGGGTATGGAGAACGACATATGCTACTTTTTTACGCGATAACCGACATTCACGCGAGCGGAGTCGCGGGAAAAAGCTAGTTTACATATAAGTTTATTTTTTTTTGATAAGTGGTAATTCACCTACTTCATAAAAACGAAAGTGGTTACAAAAGGGTGCTTAACATTCTGGAATGTTGGTAATAAGTTAGTTAAAGGATGTTTTTTTCTTCCGCATTTACCGATTGGCGTTTATAAAGGCAAGAAATAAAATACGTAAAGTATATAAACCATTATTTATTTATTAAATATAAAATTGCCATATCAGATTGGTAGGACCACATAAAATGTTGACTGACATCTACAAACAGTTCGATCGACGTATTTTACACATGAACCTCACAGTTTCAATGTTAAACTCTATATAATAGAATCAACACAAAATGGAAACATTTACAATTGCTATCGTTATAAAATGGCACTACTTAATGGCAATGCGTACGGCATGAGAGAGACTGACTGGTGATTTCATGGTTTTTTTCTTATTCAAATACTTTTTGAAAAAAAACAATTGAAATATGCGAGTAGGCCTTAATAAGTTCGTAGCTAAATAACAACAGTCGCGCGGTTCGACCTTCGAGGTTAAGCAGCGCTTGCTAAAGTGTGTCTGTGGATGGGTAACCATCCGACATGTCGAGACTCCTCCGTGCCTCGGAAAGCATGTTAAGCCGGTCCCGGCTGTTATACAGCTTTGTGTGTCGTTACGGATATACAACGTGTAACAGAATAAACGCAATACCTCTTAAGGGGTCATTGTACTCATCATTGTGAACAACTTTTACTATGGGTCAACCCCAAATCACGAAAAAAGAATCAGCTGTTCAGTACATTTTGTCGAGTTATGTATGCGCACATAAATGTATGGGGCAGTCGTTTTTTTTTCGCAATTTCAGTGTTGGAAATAATATTTGAAATATAATAATATTTTCATAGAAACTTAAGTGTGTTTACTTTTAATTAACCCATTCAAATTTTAGCCTCATTAGCAATGGCCAAGTTTAGAAATAAGTAGATTTCTATTTTTGAGTTTTAAACAACCTTTGTAAATTGTAACAGCTTATTCTTATCCGTCACTAACTTCATAAACGCTGGCATTGTATCAATAGAGCTTACCCTAAGATATAATCGATTTAGTGAAATCGATACTGTTACAAATAATTAAATAAAAGGTAAAATATTTCAGTGAAATGTTTTTTTAGGTATTCTAATCAGGTTTTTTTTATTATTATTGATAGGCATGCGCTTGACCACTATTTCACCTGATGGTAAGCGATGTTGTGGCCGAAGATGGAGCACGCTTGCCTAGAAGTAACCTATAGGTTTGCAGGTGGCAAAAGGCGCGTAAACGCTCTTAAGTTTTTCTAGAAATATTAATTTAGAAACAATACTTACTATTGTAAACCATACGCACGTATTTTTTCTAAGTTACAATCTTTATAATTTAAAAGAAATTCGCTTTTAAATTTAGCTCAATTTTAATACAATAGAGGACGTATTTTTATCTCGTGACTCAACACAGAAGATTATTTTATCTTGAAAACATTTTGCCACCTGCAAACCGCGCCGTACGGAAAACCCGAGGAGGTGCGCCCGAAGTGTGACTGTGATTTATTATACACGACCATTTTGTACATATTTTATTTTACATTTCAAGCTACCCGCTTGTCAATGTTATAAAACGATCCACGTATCTTGCGGGGCTATATTTCTGTTACATTTTGGGGGCTTCTTATCTGTATCGTGTAAATGTAACCCAGTTACTGAGTTGTTGAAGATCAGATAGGCAGTATCAGTTGCTCCTTGTAAAATACTTGTATTCCGCTGCAACAAGTTAGTCTGGAAGCCGAGCCAAACATATATGGATAATACTAGCCAGATTTTTAGTGTCCCTCTTATGCCGTATGCTAGAGCACTTTAACTATAAATTTCATCACGGTCTATGCAATATTTACAATTTCACTAAATACCCTCACGTAAATAAATTGACAACGAAAGCTCCATATCCTATTTAAATATTTGTATCTATACATATAAGTCTGGTTTATACAACTATCAATATTTACATTCACACAACCGATTTTAGTAAATCAAATAGGTTTGAGTTCTTATTTAGCCTTTAATTAAACCTTTTATTCGTAGTTTAAACTTATTATTGAAAATGTTTCATATCGCAAAAGGAGCATGACAGTCACCTGTTAGGAAAAATATAAATAATTTTATAAAATTAAGTCCAACAATTAGGAAGAAAACAATAAAAACACTCGTATATTCTGGGACAAAATAAAAGCACGGAACACTAAGTTTCGAGTTGTTCCGCTACTTAATATAATTATGAGGAACCTTGAAATACAATTTAAAACTTCGTGCTTCGCACTTCCCAAGTTCCCGATTTTTGAGCAAATTATTAACACAAAATGTAGGCCGTAATTTATTGAGAGCGCTACGTAGCTCAATTTATTATTCAATATAACAGCAATGTACAAGATATAGTGGGCATTCCCCTTTGTGGGACACGTTTGCTAAATATATTTCAACTATATATAACTATTTACACTCGAAATATTGTCACGGCGCTTCATAATCAACTCAAACAGTTTGATTTTGGCAAAGTAATAATAAAATACATCCATTTATAAAATTGACTAAAAGCCTAAAATATAAGACAAGATCAAGAACAAGCATTTATTTCGTAAAAAAATCTATACAAAAGGGCTATGATTACACTTATGTCAAATGCAATTGATTGGCGAAATGAAAGTTCTAAATTCAAATCCGTGAAGCACATTGTAGTCATCACTTTACACACAACTTTCTGGTCCGGGCAGGTTCTCTGCTAGCACATGTTCCCTTCTCCGCACATTGCCCTTTCCTTTGCTCCTATGTAGGGTGGAGGTAGCGAGGCTCCCCGAACTTAGGGTTGGCCCACTGAGAGTCTGGCTACCGAAAGGGGAGCTAAGGTTTCCGTTGGGGCACACAAAGTTAGGGCTGCCCAAAGTGGGACTGTTTGTAACTACGTAGCTAGGCCTAAAGTTAGTTCCTATCACTGGCTGCAAGTTCTGGTTGAGAACGTCTTCTTGTCTACTGGGCACTAGGTCGCTGTTTGGTGTCAGCTGTTGGAAGAAAACGGTTGTTAGAATTTTGAAAATAGTTTAGTGTTATAGAATGTAATGGGTAGGTACAAATACCCCCAAAAATGTGTGCGCTTCGGGAATCATCTCCAAAAATGCGAACGCACGGCGATGAGGTCTAGACGATATTATTACAAATAATAAAACCAAAGAATTACTTGTTAATTTTGTATGACCATGGTAACAAAAGACTATACTCGACTCTGCATTTCCTGATAGTCCGTGCACTACAAAGCTGTTGGATAGTATAGAAATTAGAAGCTTTGCCTCTGTGGCACGACGAATTCGGAAACGCGAAGTTAATCAGAGCGCATACTTTTTCTGGTTTGCCTATAATAGATGATACTGACCTGTTGTGGTCTTCCAGTAGAGTCTAGTAATGCTAAATCTTCTGCTGAGAAGACCGCACCAGCTTTACTCCAATCCCCTGAAAACAAAGTATTTTCAGTCATGTTTTCATTTGATTATCTTATATCACCTTATTGTCATTATTGTCATCCTTACCTCTCACTTCTTTTATACTAGGCCATTCATCTGTTTCATCTATTATAGGTGCTGATGGTTGATTGTCAGAATCTGGAAAATATTCCTTCATTAGTTTCTGTTCTGTTTCATGTCAGCCAGAATGGTTATCGATCCGAATTTCACTGGCACTCAAGGGACTTCAAAATGATGTATTTGGGGCATTCATTCTACTCATTTGATTGTGTAATATTGAGCTTTGAAATTAGGATATGATTTTGCAGGCTAATGTTGTTGGCGTTTTCGCCAACGTTGTTTAAAACTGTGGATTAGGCAAAAAATTCTACAAGATCGGGTTTAAATTTAAGTATCTAGTAGTCTAGCTAGGCCTTTAACATACTAGGTAGGTATTTTACATAAATTATCTTGTAGACCTATCATCATCAGTGGGTTTCTATTCCAAATGTGCAACATTAAAAAACCACTTACCTGGTGCATTAAGTATATCAGGCTGTGGATCTGGTGTCTTGAGATCCGGTGAGGGTTTTATGGTGTATGCTACAACGTATCGTCTTCCTCCATCACTAAGTTCCAGCATATCTCCTGGGGGATGTTTGTGCGGTGGGGTGGCTCGACGTCTTCGGGCGCAGAGGGCTGCTATCGCAACCCCACCGGCTGCTAAAGTGGCGCCTAGGGCTGCTGCCACTGCTACGCCGACACTTACTCCAGCCATTCCGCCTTTGCCATCTGTTTGACCACATTACAGATTACTATTAGCCTGAGTCGGTGGAGTTGAATAGTAATAGTAGTTTGGAACTTTGAAAATAAGTCATAGAGAGGAGTGTGTTTTTCGCATTTTCGGATAAGGGTTCCAACAGCGTTCCGTCAAAATGCTTGCAAATATGCATTTTGTATTAACTAGTTCACGCAGCTCCGCGACAGGTACATCCGGGCCGTCGTCAGTGTTTCGAAGCATGCTCTGTCTAAAATACCACGCTGACGCATACCTGACCCGGAAATATACATGTCGTTAACACCTTATCCTGCTGTTCTAATATTGTTGTCTTACTTTTATTTGACATTTCAAAAGCATCATAATCTTAAAAAATATTACATAAAATATTCATCCATAATTTCCATACAAAAGAAGCAAAATATTTCAAAGTATTCAGGAGTAAATAAATTCAGCAAATAAAGCTCTCAAATCATATTTGTTTAATAAAGAGATCAATCAAAACGAGACGTCAATTTGAATGAAAATGGAAAAATTGTTGAGAGCGAAAGTCAATAATCCTGACCTCTGGGAGCCGGTGTTTGCGGAAGCAGAGTATAAACAAGATTCACACCTAAGGGTGTTTTTCCACAAGAGATGTGCTAAGTAGCCAGGCAGTTCGAGTAAAACCCGGCCAATGAGATTACTTTATTTTCCTAGCTTAGCACAGTTTTGGTGGAAAAGGCCTAGCGGAGTACTACGAGTAAGTATTTGAAGATATTAGCGAGATATGAGTGTGTGTGAGAGACAAGAGCGAGGAGTTTGTGTCAGAAATACATGTGTGCGCTCTGTTGAAAAGAGTCCGCTGCGCATCCAAGCACAATTCAGCTGCACCGTACACGCTTCTCGCGTTACGTAGCTTTGTTGAAAATAGTCACACATTTTCATAGCACCGCTAGATATCCTTGCATCGCCTAGCTATCTCTCACATCTCTGCTAGGAAAGGTCCCTAAACTCACGGAATGAGGCTTCAATTTCAATGTTTTTTTAAGTTCCCAACCCGAAAAGGGAAGCTCACTGAGAACACCCTTTTATATTCCTAATAGAAGATGATTATTTGAATGGGATGAATGTATAGACCTGATTCGACCACATTTTTTTGTTCCTTTGGAGTACCTATTGAAATTAAAATAAGTGGTAGAACTGAATATTACGTTACCTATCTGTACGAAAAGAGGCATTTGCCCTGTGGTGGGACATAAGCAAGCAGGCATTGTTATCATAAATATGTATGTAGCAGTCCACAGGCTTAATCAGCCGTTTAATTAAAAGCCTTTTCATAGAAATGCGCCGATTTTTCAGCGACCTTAGTGACAAAATATTTATTTTTATTTAGTATAACGTTCTTTTGATCTTATTAACATTTTTTATAACTATTATTTGATAAAATTAACATTTTTTATAACTATCATTTGATCTAACCGCTGAACAAAGAAAGGGAGGGGTTAGCTCGGGAAATTAAGGTACCCCGACACGGATAGGTTTGGTTCGAATGGGGAATCATTAGAACAAAGAAATGTTATACAGTATGTAGTTTAATACACTTTCACTTTGTCATATCCACTGAATCTCTTGGATGTACTCGTATATCATAAGTTGTTTTAATAATAGAATAATTAATATTACACTTTGCGTGACCAGAGGGGTGGCTCGTTCTTTGCCATTCAACGTGGCAATGCTGTCAGCCATCTGGGCACGTTTCCGGATGACAGCGATGCGGAGGAATACTTAGACGCCTAAGTGTATTTTGTTTTTGGCTATACATATTGCGTATACATATATCTAGGTTTAGTAGATATAAATAGTTAAGTTAGTTATGTACGTTTATTGGTTACATAAGCTGTATATAATATGAAATGTTGATTGGATCAAAGAAATATTACAAGTACAATGATGATTTTAAAAATGAAAATTATGTAAATCGCAAACTATTCGTTGTTATATTGAACATAATAATACACAATCGACTGGGGTTACCCGATTACTGGATTGTGGAGGTCAAATAGGCAACCGTATGGTGTCGGACGTAAAAGAATAGCGCCATCCCATCACTTTCCGTGGGTGTCGTAAGAAGAAACTAAGGGACTCACCAGAGAATGGGCAAGCCCGCCACACCACATTCCCAAGCCACTGCAACTTCTGAAAGCCAGAATTAACATTGGCGATCACCAGAAAAAACGCCGAGTCAATGAAGCTCGACGAGGCCCAGAGAAATGTCTTGGATCCCGCAACGAAATTAATCAGAAAATAGTGGGGAAAAAAATTATATTATTTCCACTTCCCTCCTTTTTAAGCAGGAGACAGAACATTTTGTACAACTAACGAATGAATGAATGGCCAGAGAATGGGCAGTAGCATTCTCTGTAGGTACATAGCAATAGCTACACTGCGATCGCCAACCTGCCTGCCAAGCGTGGCGATTATGGCAACCCCCCACCCATTTAAAGGAGGCCTATGTCCAACAATGGACGCCCATCGGCTAATATGATGAATAGGCAGCCGCTCCATGTAAAATACAGGTACACAGCTGCACCTGGGTGGACTGTAAGCTGACCCCAAATTCCCCAACATATTGGGAAAAGGCTAGGCAGTTTGATATCTTTTTACATCTTGTTGTATCGGGAATGTGACGAAACAGAAAGTAGCCCATTCTATCAGCGATAACATTTGTCAATAAGTCTAAAATGTATGAATTGATATCGATGTCGAACATATTGGACATTTGATAATCAGATTGTTATCAATTGCATTAAACCGGACAATTTCAATTGATATAATAAATAAACTTTGTCCGAAAACTTTTCAATTGAACGATAAACGCGGTTTAATAAATACATAAACTGTAAGACCTCGGCTCGGGTTTGCCGCCCCATTGAGCAGAAACAAACGAAGTACGAACACACCAATAATGTTATTTTACCAGAGGCTTAACAATCCGATAATGTAATTCATCTTTCGATACAACGAACAATATTTTTAATGACAGTTTGGAATCATTCATTGTATTGTTTATTTTTGAAAATATTTTTCACATAGACTAGCATTGAATTTTCAGAGCACCTGTCGTCAGGAAAATATGTCGCTATCTATAATTCTGATACTGATATTTATATGTATAAATATATACATATTTATGATTATATTAAGTAAAATTACAAAAAAAATTACTACCTGTCCGGCCCCGGCGACACACCGGTGTGTCGCGAATTAATCGCGAATTTAATGTTTATTTACCTATTACATAAGATTTATTTTATATTAGGGAATTTTCAATGTTGGGCCTGACCGGTTAAAAAAAATTAACACAAATACCGACTAAAAAGTTCAGAACAAATGGATTTCAAGCAGTCTGATGCAGTTGTTGACATCAAATCTGTAATAATAATAATACTTTATTGATACAAATCCTTACAATATGCTTAATATCTAGCTAAAGTTCTTAATTGTAAAAGGCGCTCAAAAGTTGAAACCCTGACTCCTAAACTCAGTGTTTTACTGCCACTTGGACACTATAAACCCTTATGGAAATTAAGAGCTGATCGGCTGATATTAAATTATAGCGTAGTAATCTGTGATTAAACTTAAGTAAATGCCAGAAATTGTAACAAACTGCTAAAAAAATATTTTTAAATCGATTTTCAAGCAGTTGTTCGGTGGTTCAGGTATTTTTTTTAAGTCAATTTTTTTTTGTTTTTTTTTTTCTGGTCGAAGTTCTAATTATTTTTTTTCCGTTAGATAAATATCAGCTGCCCAACCTCACCCTTAAATATGACCATGCACTTCTGCAACACTGTACAGATACCCATATAGTTAAAGGAACAAAAAGGAAAGGTTTTATGGGTGAAGAAGACATGCTACCATGCTACGTTGATAGCAAAAAAATGGGAGAAATGCAAAAGGGCAATGATGAGTAGAGTAGAGTAGGGACTACGTTATCAGCACTTAGACTCCCGTTTGGTTCGTTGTGCCTGGGGGTCCCGGTTATCAAAGCCAGCCTAGATTCACCCATTGGCACAAAAGCTTCCTGGGGGCTTTACGGGCTTCGCGAAACCATCGATCTGGTGCAAGGACTATGAACAATGGAATATATAACATAATATCGATGTTTCCTCCTAACGACCGAAGTCCTTGTTATATTTTGAACATCTTGAACCTCAACTATGACCAGTTCCGCATGAGAACATCAAAATAATTTAAGGTTAAGTTTACCGCACACACAAGAGGGTGCGGATTTTTCCTCATTCCAGCAGGAAAACATGCTCAAAATTACATTATACTTCGAATGCATAAGTACGCACTAAAAGATAACATAACACATTGTTACGTTGAAAGAACTCCGTTTTTCTTTTTGTAAGACGTATCATGCTATTCTACAGAGACCAAATATCAATACTAAGTCAGTTCGTAGCTAACTGTAACTTTAGTTAGAAAATGATCTGACTTTATATTATGGCCACTAGAATTTGGGACCGATACTCGTATAATCGGACTTGAATTGGTTAGTGCTTTGGCTGGCCGCATTGTGAAAATTTAATTGAAAATGTTTCTAGATTTCCAACATGGCTGCCGGAAAATGCTATTAGTGAGCTTTATCTGTTCATAATACAAAGTTTACAGAAAATGTGTTAGAGAAACTTCACAGGCGTCTTGATTACCTCACTTATTTTTACATTATATTATATCTATTAATATGTTACCTATATATTACCTTATTTTATTTTTCTATATTAACTTATTGTAACTATAACTATATACACACACTTAAATAAAAGACTCAACTAAAACTAAAAGTAACCTAAAACATGGCGTCGAAAAATTCCTCCGCATCGCAGGCCACTGGTAATGTACCCAAAAGGCTGGCAGCATTTTTACAGTAAATACGCAACCTAAATTAATGATTTGTATGCTGAAATACGTCTCAAGTTTCAACAATTCAATAATAAGGTTGATTATTAATCGTCACATTATAAATGAGAATGGAAAACGATTTTGGAAAAAATGCCAAACCACCATATAAATTCTTGAGATAAAAGTTATTTAACTAGGAAATTGAAAAATCATCCTTTAACACTGAATACGTTACCTGTTCTCCTGGCAGCGTCATTGAAGGCAATGTTCTCCAGCAAGGTTTTCTCCGACTCCCCCTTGAGGTTCCTCGCATAAATGAGCAGGTTGAAGGTGGCTCCGGCGGCTTCACCGGCCGATGTCAGCTGGGATAGGTCCAGCTTGAAGACAGCTAGGCCATCTTTGAGGTATGAGGAAATTATATAATAATAATTGGTATTTTGTATGACTTTGTAAGTATTAGCTACAAAGAATAATCCTTTATAAATTGCGAAAGTTTTAGCACGTGCTGGTTTTCCATGATTTATAGAATCTTGTGACTTCACAATAATTTGGAGAAAGAAGACTTCACATAAATCTTATTAGTTGCGATAGATTTGTTCGGCGGTAATCAGCCGGTTTTTTCTATAAAATTAATTATTTAAATCTTGAAAAACCTAAAACTGGAAACCCTGCAGGGTAATTTTATTGTGTTACATTACATAATTGCAATTTATTTCGGCCATTCAACCTTAACAAAAAAAATAAAAAAATAATTTATGGTTGCCTTATTTATGGTTTCGAGCCGACTATTTTTAACGTAAATAAATTGTGAAGCCGTAAATTGCAAATTTCCTGCAAACTCTTATTATTATTAGATTATATACAACTTGTAACAGAATAAACGCAATACCTCTTAAGGGATCATTGTCTTCATCACTTTGAACAACTTTCACTATGGGACCAACAATGAAATCGCGAATAATATCGACTGCTTCATATATTTCTGTGCGAATAACTCTACAAAATGTACGGAAAAGCTGTTATTTTGCGATTTCGGGGTTGGCCCAATAGTGGTTCAAAATTAAAAAAAAAAAAAAAACGTTTATTTCAGACCATTGCTGTCCATACTTTGTTAAATCAATTAATTATTAGTACAATGTCCGCTTAAGAGGTATTGCGTTAATTCTGTTACACGTTGTGTGCTTTATGAGATAAGCCAAGAGCACAATATAAATCGATAGACACAGGAAGCATATAACAACTTAGAAAGATTCACCTACCAGTCTCATTGACACTGCCATTGAACCGCGTCCTGCCAGTTACGGGGTCCAGAGCCTCCAACATGAAGTACTGTGGCAGTCCTCCATCATAGCCAGCCACGCAGCGCACGCGCAGCCAAGAGCTGCCTTCTGCACTGGAGTTGCCCGCTTGGAGGGAGCAGTTGCGAGGTGCCGTGGGACGGGCTGGACACAAAAATATAGATCTCCTGTAGTTCAGTCCCTCCAAAGGTTGTGTGTAAAAGACCACCTGCTGCACCCTTGCTTTTTGTCTTTAGCTTATTATGAGGTTATGTGATAAATAAATAATAACTGGTGCCATAATGATTTTAGAGCGAGAGAGAGACGGAGCTATTCCAAGCTATTCCTGTCCGAAAATGATCATATATCATGAACGCTTGAATACTTTATACCTTGCTGCCATGGTTTTAGATATTCATGTAGCTCATTATGGTACACAGGGCAATCGGATGGAATGAAAGGTATGTAGTTTACATTATCGTGTACAAACGAGTGGAGCACCGTTGGGGCTATTTTTGCTTAAGCGTTTTATGGAAAATTCTGATCTATCTACCTACTACCTATTTATGATGAAAATTAAAAAATTGCTACCTACGTAATTGTGGTATGCCTTCATTAAAATAACGAAACCACCGCGAATGTAGACGGGCGAAAATGGCTTAAATCTAGGTTAGTACAGCCACGGTTTCAAGTATTTCAACAATTTAAGTTTCTCATTGAATTTCGTAACTAGACATTAACTGAATTCAAAATAGTTATCTTCCTGCAGGTATTGTAATGATCATAGCGGTAATATCTTGATGATTTTTTATTTTTTTTATTTATGAATGAGCTAGCTCTTGACCTCGATCACGCCTGATGGAAAGCGATAGATGAGGTCCATGATGAAGCGAGCGTGCCCAGAAGACTGCAAACGGCACTTGAGCTAAGAATCTTAGAACAGAAATTAGAGGTAGGGACGTAGACTATCTGGTTTCATGATGAAAAGGCCTTTGCTTGCCTTTTCACCCTTTGTGAAACACGAACCACTAAGTTTTAATTCAGTTTAACTGCTGCCAAAAGATAATGATCGCTGTTAATTTTGAAATGTAGAACCTAAGCGGTCAGTACTTAAATGTGACCTATGTAACGATTTTAATGAGTTGTTCTAGACCTTTCCATCCAGACAGACTGAAATTAGTTACAGAGTTCACGGTTCTGTTTCTGTGGAAATAATTATCTTTTTCAATATACGAACTGAAACAAAATAACAACACCATTCGAGAATTGGAAAGTTTTAAGAGAATGTACACATATTTTAAGAATGTGGCTGAAAATGCTAGACATGAGCGAAGTTAAACAATTTTCAAAGCCATTTTAACTTTTTCAAGATTATTTTCTTCGAAGCTTACTTGTAATAGAAATCAAAGTTTACGCCCCTCACTCGGCATTATTATTATATGTCAAGTGAGCAAGCGGGACTTGCGAGGAATGTTCGTTGTTCGTATAACAGGCACGGTGCGTGCGTTGAAATGAAAATTAAGTGCAGAGAGCGCTAAACTCACTAATTTCGCCTTGACTTATGGCAGGCGGGTGACAATTTAACGCGTGTATGTTATAACAAACTGCGGCGATATTAAACTGTGCGGGTTTCGGGTTATTTCGCTGCAGCAACAAGAGCTAAGTCATATTTCCCGGTGCAGTCGAGCGCATCAGAATAATAACAGCACGTTGCAACCGTTCTATGAAATAACGAGATTTGAGAATAAAAAGATAATGCACGACGTGGTCCGTTCCGTGTAGCGTACAGTTTCATATATTTTATCAACGTTTCAATTTAGCCGTTGGTATTTTTCTTCTCTAATTGAAACGTGCTGTTAGATTAATTTTGTTTCACGTTGTGTAATGTACTCGAGCGGTTGGAATAGAGAGTTGTTATAACTCATCATTAGAAATTGAGAAAGGTTTAGCTACAAAGGGTTGAAAACTTAATTATTGAATTGCTTGAAATTAATAAGTAGATTGTGTACATAAATCGCATTTCTCATTTCAGTGCCAATGGTAGTTTCAGGGAAATTGTACGTCATCAGAGAGGAGTTATGAGATTTGGCACACGGGTATGAAAAGCCGAAAGCCGAAAGCTGGAATTATAAAACGTGGAGCAAGTTCGGCCTCGTTGTTGGTTCAAATTGTGTGCACGCGGTTTTATTAATGCTTTTATTGAAGTGTTCATTTTGGTGCCGACATTTTGGGCTTTTGTATACCCGAGTTATTGCATTGTATTTCCAATATATAAATGCACGTGAAGATATTGTGTAGGGTTTTTATCCGAATTGTAGTTTTGACTCTGGGGCTCGAGTCTGCTATTGCAATCGTGTCTCAATGACCGGTCATTGATCGAATATTTGACAACTTTGACAGTTTTTGTATGGTAAATGTGTCATAAGTTTGACGTCACTTCGTCTACGTCCACGTCACCGGTCAATGATCGATTTTTGACGTATAGTCAAAAATCGATCATTGACCGGTCACTGAGACACGATTGCAATAGCAGACTCGACCCCCTGATTGTGTGTGTTCTACAAAATTACAACTCAATTAGGTACGCATAGCTCAACATCTCGTTATTGATGCTTGTAGCTCAACTAATTGATACCTACTGTTCGCTTTGTCTACATAACATTGACGTCACTCACTATCTGGCACGATCTGAGACACGCAAGGAGTCTAGCTACCTGGCCAGAGTGTTCCTACCGTGATAGCTGAACGTCCCGTAGATGCAATAGCTCGAAGGATTGTAGCTCAGTTCACTGGTACTGTTTGTTGTGCCTACATAACATGCCACTCTGACGTCACTCACCAGCTGGCACGATCTGGAAGACGCAGGGGTCCAGCTGTCTACCCACAGTGTTCATGCCACGACAGCTCAACGTTCCGTAGTCGCGCTCGCTCTGAGGCTTGTAGCTCAACTCACTGGTGCTGCCGTTTGCTGTGCCTAAGGAACATGGAAATAAGGGATTATGTAAAAAGCTAATTATGGTTGCCTATGTCTCGCATTTGCCAAAATTATATTCAATTATTGAGCTCAACAAGTCGTAGTAAAAGACAGTCAGCGAGGTATTAGCAGGACTGGTGGCTTAGGGTGCATCGAACAATATAATTTAGACAAGTATCGCCAATGCGTCACTCCTGAAGGCAACGGTCGATAAACCTACCCACAATAATAATAATAAGTTTTTATACAAACACTCTTCCTTGATTATAACTTAGTATTGATTGAATAATTCCTAATTGGATGAGATTGATATTGACTAAATTTAAAAATAAATTATTACCAGATTCCACGACAGCAGATAAGATTTTGTATTTTCATTTTCTTAAGTTTACAATTCACATTTAGCAGATCCTTTTAGAAGTTTAACTTTAGAAGCAATGTCGAGATTAGTTTAGTAATACTGGGCTTAAAACAATGAGTCTTGTTTCAACTGCTAATTAAGTTTTGTGTTAATTTGTTTCGAACAGAAGGTAAAGTTATGTTCAGGGATAGATCATTGTTTTGGTAACTGTACCTACCAGCATCCCACGCGATAAGTTTCGGGATGAAAAGTAGGTCCCACGTGCAAATCCGTGTAGTTGCTAGAATATTTAGTACCGCGGTATTTATATCCTCAAACCAAATTGTGTACATAAACCACAATTCGTGTTGATTAATAAAAAGCATACCATACCATGTGGTATTTTCAAAATTACTTACTGTTTTATTTAAATTCGACATTTTTAGTTTGCAATAATTTTGTTGTAGTACAAAAATAACAGAAAAAAAATACACGTTTGTTCATAATTTCGCGATTATAACTCCAGTTATTATTAAGTAATTACTATAGGTTACTTGTACATGTTACATATATTATGGTCTAGTTGAAATACCTACAAATTAATAAACACTTCATTTATTAATTTCAACACCTCTAAAAAAATAGCTAATTTATTGGAAAATTTGGTGCTGTGAATATTCTAAAAGGTGGCACAAACGACATCTACAGTCAGTAAAAAGTACCGGTATAGTCCGTTAGTACTAATCTAATGTACCTTCTTTCAGTATTTATTAGTAATTGTCTTCAATTACTAATATTTAATTATTATTAATATTTTTTAATTATTATTAATATTTTTTATTTTTTAATTGTTATTAATATTTTTTATTTTTTAATTATTATTAATATTTTTTATTTTTTAATTATTATTAATATTTTTTATTTTTAATTATTTGCTCTTGCTCGTGGCTAAAATTAACAGCCACGTGGCCCTTAGTTTCGATTGTCATTTGTAGATATTTAACTGTCATTACGGTTCCTCAGAAACGAGAAAATCTACCCATACCTACAAACTAAGACTAAATTGTAGAGGTCAAATCCAGGCAGTCGTTCTATGTAAAGTTCTGGTACTCGGCTGCATCCGATCAGACTAGAAGGCGACCTCAAACTAATTATGTAGTTGAGAAAAGGCTAGGCTATTGATATCATATTCTTCCTTATCAGGCCCCATGTAATGATGATAAGATACACAGCAAACCCCTTTTTTAATGCGGGCCATAGACGTTCAAGTTATTTGATCAAACAGGCTGTGGGAAACTTTGATAAAAAATGAGTTGTCAAATGGCATGGAGTAATGTGAATTTATTTAATTTTTTTTTATTGAGGAATGGGCTAGCCCTTGACCTTGATCACGCCTGATGGAAAGTGATAGATGAGGTCTATGATGGAGCGAGCGTGCCCAAAAGATGCCTTAAGGCACTGGTACTCCCACGCGTCGACGAAACACAGAAGGCTGCTTGAAGCCGGACTCCCGTGGGAGGTGGGAGGGTGGTCGCGAACCAGACGGGCGTTAGCCCTACCACCGCAAAGGAAGGATTTGGCCAGTCTTATAAGAAGTTAGGTGAGACTGTCCTGGATGCGCCGAGCGCTAGGTTCAGTTCAGTGCCTGATGGAACAAATGGCGCTACACGAGGAGGCTCCTACATGCATCCCTGTCATTTCTATTTGATCAAACAGTTTGAACCAGCCGTTTTGATCAAATAACTTAAACGTGTATTGCCCGCTTTAGACATACTTACCAAATTTAAGCGGCGACACGTCGAGACTCTCACCGCTGTTGTTGAACTGCCAGAAGAAGGTGACGTCGGGAGGGTTGGCGGTCACCGAGCAGCGCACGCGCAGGGACTCGTCCAGTTGAGCTCCTAGTACTTGAGGCGACGGATGGGCGCAGACTGGTGCATCTGTGCGAAAAAAATGTTAAGGGAATGAGATTTTTTCGACGATTCTGTTCCTTAGCTGTATTGCAATAGGGCTCAGCATGCCCTTAACTTTAGGAACTATAGGACACTAGCTTTTGCCCGCGCCCACGTTTCACACGCAGTCGAAAATTATCACAATTTTACCAAAGTCCGTTAATACGTGAAGAGGTTACATTACAAGCAAACAGACAACAATAATTTTGCATACATGTATAATACTAGCTTTTGCCCGTGACTTCGTACGCGCATATCCCGTTTTTCCCGATCCGGTAGGAATTTAGTACTCTCCAAGGAACCTGCATGCCAAATTTCAGCATTCTACGACCGGCAGTTTTAGCAGCGCGTTGTCTGTCACGTGTTTTTAACAAAGCATTTTCTGGAATGGCTTTTTATTGCTAACCCTTAAAATCTCAATCAATCCGATGAGCAACTTTTATTTTTAAGTAAAAACCTTGTCTAAGTAGGTAGTATATAATTAGGTAATTTATCTTACTAAATTTATCTTTTTTACAAATAACCGATAGATATGCCTTTGCTTATTAACTTAGCAATTAGTTAACTTGTAATGAACGTTATACAAAGTAGCTAACCACCAAGTAAATAAAAAAAATACAAATAAAATTCATTTACTTTAGGTAAATACCCATATTCAATACAAAAAAAAGAACATACATAATCAATTTATCATCTCAATTTTGAAAAAAATTAAATTGATTACATTCAAATTCATTAATTTATCAAGTCAAAAGTAAATGTCAAATTAAAAACTATTAAATGTCAACTACAGTCAATGTCAGAATGAAATATTAGTATGTCAACTACAATAATTACGTAATAAAATAACCAAATAATAATTCGAAAAACACAGAATTGATATAAAGTCTACAGAACAGAACAGAACTGAAATTACAACAAGTCAGTGAAGATTAATTGAATCCGCCGCGGAAGCAGTAACCACTTAACCTATTAATTAATTCGTAGCCAATCAACACTGGCATCGCCAACATTACTTACATGTTCGTATCAAACCACTTTGCAATGCAATACTTCCCTAAGAATTTTTACAGCAAAACAGAAATGTTTCACGCGAAAAATATTTCAAAGTCTTTCAATTTATAATTCAGCACTAAACAATCCGGAGCGTATATTTAACAAAGATTCCGTCTCTAAGCAAGAATACCATAATTAACAAAGAGCTAAAAGAGACCCGAATACAGTTCGTTAAATCATAACAGAAGTTAGGCGATATATAAATTTTATCGCCCAACTGTTCCCCTCCGTAGCAGGCGCAGTCGGCGACTGTGATTCATTTAGATATCTACTTGCAAAACTGCGCTCCCGAGCTGCTTTAGATTTTCATTAAACTCTCAAATATTTGCTCGCGTTAAGCAGCCCTACCTCGGTAGGATTACTGTACCGGGAATATGAAAATATGTATGTGGATTAATGTAACACCGGCGCCAGCGATCGTGTACCGCGTGCGAATAACAACGTACATTTTCTTCGCCTTAGATTTGTGACGGTAAGGATCAATAAAATGGAAACAAACTGTTGGCAGCGAGCGATGCAAAAGTAAAACACGGTGCGGGAACAAATAGCTAGGGAGGTACGTTTGTCGCAGATCGCTGCGGTGACGGACGCGACGTAAATCTTTGCGAGCAGCTCCGAGATGATTGATGGTCGCGCGGTGACTCTAAGGACTGCTTGTCGAAATACACCCTCACCACTATTCACTAATACAACTTAGGTTGTTTGTAGACGCATTGATCAGTGTTCCTCGCAAATTAATCCCTCCGGATAATAGTTAGCACTTGCTTAATGATCGATAGTGCCCATACTTTTGTAGAATAAACTAGACTTTTCATTTTGGGAATAGTTGGTGATAGTTAGAGTAATAGTCGGAATATTAGCCTCCTTCTGTATCCTAGTGTTCTCTGGCCTATTGCCAGAATGTTTTGGTGAAGCAGCTGATTGCACGCTCATTAGCAAGCGCTCGAACGATTCTTTCATCCATAAAATGGCGTGTTTCTGGTTTTATGTGGAGATAGAATTTCCCAACCCCGATATACGTGTATAAATAGCTAAATGAATAAAAATAACACCTCGGCTGAATGCTGGTAATTTGCGATCGTGCGCGTCTGTGAATATAACACGTTTGTAGGGTTTGTACGGTTTCATAATGTAATTAGCGCCTATTCATGAATATTACACAATTTTATTTTACTTGATACAGCTCTTGTTCGCACAAAAATTACCCATATTGTATGAATTTAAGGAGAACTCATTATCCTGGCATTACTCGACCTCGCGAGTACATTACATACATCACAGCGGGCAAGAAGACAGATGTAGCGTTCCTAAGCTCCTTTATTGTAATTTATTGCTCGTGTTTATCAGTAAATGGAATTATTCTATATTCAATACATTGTGCCGTGGCACTCCGTTGACTGTAACAAATCTTTGTTAAGATCTTTCTGAGAATGATTGATACAGTAGTCAGTAGACGACGAAAAGCCTCCGGCGAAATGAATCGTAATTTATTAGCACTCTGTTTATAATAGGGAACAAAGGACTCGTCGATGCCAGTCGGAAGTTATCTACGTTACAATTTACTTATTGAGGTTCTTTACTTTTAACGCCAGTCTATTTTTTGTCGTTTTGCGACCTTATTTTAGAGATATATTTATGGACAGTGATTGACTTTGTGATGGTCGATGTGTTAGTTGGAAAGAATATTTTGGAACATTTTATTTTTTGAGCTGCGTTATAGGTACATACCTTCGTCAAGGATTTTTTTTTATGGGATATCGTCAAATGACACGCTCCGCCCAGAGCGGAGGGGAGTGTCAGACTCTTACTGACTAAAACCCATCCATGGTCCTCCAAATGCCCTTTGCGTTCCAACGCCGCGGTGGCTTTTTCAAACAAATTCCGCAACCCTGGCAGGCTCTGACCGCTAGCGAGTCCCGACCACATGTCTTGGATATGTTTAATTAAACAATAACAGTTTGTTTATGGTATTAGCCGTAGGAATCTCACAACATTACTTTCTGTGTATCAGGTACTTTTTATAATAATTAGCTTGCAAGGTTTACCTTCTGCATGCTAGTTTTTTTTATTAATTTCCATGTAATCTTTTGCTCGAGTGCATTAATGCATGAAACAATCACTCATACCGAAGTTGCGTTAACGCGTCATCTATTTCTGAAGGTTCTGCAGCTTGTTTTTGGCGGCTCACTATACTCAAACTATACAAAACTTTTTACTAATTTATCTAATCAAATCTAATTTAGCCCGTTATGTGCCACTACTGGGAAAAGGCCGTCCTCTCCCTGTTCCAGTACCCTTCTGGTAAGAGACGAGTTCGTCTCTCCACCTTCGCCTTGGTCTACCGCGAATTTACCTATCAACATGTATTTAAATCAATTGCTGTTCGTTAGTCTCGTTAAAACTCAAAGGGGAGCTGACCGATTTCATATTTTATTTTTTTGTTCGCTCTAATACAGGGGTGGTGTCGAAAAATAAAGTTGAACATTCAAATCAATTTTAACCGGTACGAAGTTCACAGGGTCAGTTAGTACTTATCTTATAAATGTAACACGTTGTGATATTTGGGTAGTACTCAATTACGCCTCAATAGCGAAACGGATTTAGACGAAATAAGACTCACGTAAACCACGTCCTGGATTGGGACATAAGCTACTTCTTATCCCAGCACGGGGCTTACTTCACGTGGGATAATTTTCGACATTCCCACGGGCGATGCCGCTGTCAAACGCTAGTGTAGTATAAGAAACTTTAACTGGCTACTAGTGCAAACCTCATACAAGTCGGCGAAGTTACTAATTGCGACTGAGGCGTCGTGTAGTATTCTGCGTTTGTGTGTGTATGTATGTATACCTGTACATATGTATTTGTGGCAGTTGATTGGCTAGTGGACCGTGTATCTGAATTATGAGTGGTGGCACGTAATCCATAACTAATTGGTGACGTGGTGTAGTGTATGGTTTTCTGTGACTTAGAATTTATTAACTGATAGAGTTTTTCCGATAGATAGCTAAGTATTGTCCGCGTCTACCATTTTCAATACGTTTCATTAACTGAAATAATAGTGAATTGTGTCAGTTTCAGCTCTTTGCACATAAAAATCTAAAGGGCGCTATGAGGCTACAGAACCCTAAAAAGAGAGAAAATAAAAGATAGTAAATTAACCGCAATAATAACACAATATTTCGGTAAATTTATTATTTTTCACTTTAACAACTTTTATTAAGGGACCAACACTGAAATCGCCTAAAAATAATCGACTGCCCCATACAATTACAAACGTGTGCAAAATGTTTTGAACAGCTGATATTATTTCGCGATTTCGGGTTTGAACCATATTAAAAGTTCACATAGGCAGGTGCAACGACCCCTATTTAAGGATAGCGTTTATTCTGTTACACGTCGTATATTTAGTACAGCAAATAAGCTATTAATTAAAAGCTGTCAGTCTTCTATAGACTGTACTTTGGAGAGTACGCAGGAACTCGACGACCTGATCCCACCATCGCCTTTTTACTACCCGGATACCAGGATACCAGATGTACTGCATTTGGTCAATATCTCGACTAGTATCGTACTCAGCGCTTCTCCTCCACATTTACTATGCGCACAGCCAAAGTGTGAAACTCTCTGCCAGCGTCTGTGTTTCCTTCCATATAAAACCTTCAAAGTCAGAGTGGACAGGCCACTTCTGGGCACGCTCGCTCCATCATAGACCTCATCTATCGCTTTCCATCAGGCGTGATCGAGGTCAAGAGCAAGCACATTCAACAATAAAAAAACCTTTCACTCTGGCTCCTCACAGAACCGCAAATATTCTAACAATATCGTCTTCCATTCATCAGCAAACAAGTCCAACCTAGGGTTGGTCTCCACGAGTTCGTTGAGCATCGTTAGCATAAGAGCTATAGGAGAAGTGGATCGAGCTACAGAGCGACAAAATGGAATAATTTATGCTTTCTAGAGCGAATGGTACGGAACCTTTCGTGTGCGAGTCCGACTTGTATTTAGCTGATTTTTCTATACAGGCGCATAAAACAAAAACGAAATAAAAAATACGTATGTATATGTAATTCCTAATAGCCGAAGTGCGGCTACAACTAGGTGCAGCCGGCCTTGCCTAAAAGGCAAAGTCGGAGCCTCGCTTCGCGGGGTTCAAGGGTTTTAAAACTTATAACCACGAAAAGGATGGCGGGGTCTTTCAGACCCCGTTATCCCCTTCTAACCTAACTTGTCCGAGTCGTTCTGCCGAATGGCTGGTCGCTGTCGTCTCACGCACTCGCGCCAACAAGTTCTAATCGAAGATTAGTAGGATTATATCTAAGTTTAACCGCATGTGGCCGGCTGCACCTAGTTGTAGCCGGCTAAAACTAGGTGTAGCCGCACTTTGGCTATTAACTGTAACATACATAATAAATACGTATGCAATTGATTGCACTTACACTGTATACTAAGATGCGTGGACTGACTGGCAGTCTCTCCAAGCGCGTTGGTTGCTCTGCAGGAGTAGTCGCCTCCATGGTCCCTCGTCACCTTCTGCAGCACCAGCGACTTGGTGCTGACGATGATGCCTGACACCACATTGTGGAGCACCGGCTTATCCTGAACATAAAACAATAATCATTTGTAACATAAAACGACAACGTTTTATGAAGGTCCAACGTCGCCTGTCGCAGAAAACCAGCGCTGTGGCTTTGTCTCGCCCACGAGTCCCAGCATTATGCTTAACGATGACTGCATTGCACGTATGTGACGAATATCTTCCCGACTTGTGTAGTTTATTCATTTTGTTTCCTTTTTTATGGTGTGCGACATCATACATTGGAAAAAAAAGTTTAAATCACATCATGTCAAACAAAATTGAAAAATACCCACAAATTATGGAATTTGGCAGCTTGGAAGCTTATGACTGTTTTTGGGAATTGGTAAGATGCTTAATGAAAGCTTTATTTTGTGAGGAGGTTCCTATCAGAATAAAGCCCTCAATAGCCCTACTAGCTTTTTTTAAAATAAAGGGAGCCGTAAAAAAAAAAAATAATGATTGTGATAATAATGATTGATTATAATGCTGTACCACAACAGTGTAAACATGATATTCCAAATGATTATCATGTTTACACTGAAGAAATAATAAAAATAAAAAACTGAAACAGAAATAATTGCCGCATGTTTTTAAGTAGCGAATTTAAATACAGCAAGAGCTAATACAAATAGATTATCTGACCAAATATAAACAAACATGGCTATAAATGTCGATAAAAGTCAATAGAATTTAAACAAACAACGCTTACAACACTATTTTCTAATAAGTGTTGTCGCACTTAATGTTGCCTGAAGCACGGAGAAACAAGGACTAGACTTATTTCATAGCTGGACGTTCAGAGACAATATTTTTCGAGTTTAGTTTTAGCGTAAAATAACTTTTACCCCACAATTATAATTAAAAACTATTTTCTTCTTTCGGTGCCTTTTTTATTTATGAACAAATATATTTTGTCCTTGTCCCTTGAGGTGGAGTACTGAGTCAGCGGCACTCGTGACTCGCAGTCCATTTGTGAATCTTTTTCAGCGTCAGAAGCTATAAAGACCATTAAGCCACAAGGAGCCATAAACCCTGAGTTGGTGAGTAGTTACACTGTTGAAAAAAATTTACAATCTAAGAAAAACCTAAGAAATGTTTACCACAGCATGAACTGGGAATACCCGTAATTTTTTTTTGTTTTTCATTTCTTGGGTCCCAAAATAAGATTCCCTATGTCGTAAGGTCCAGTGCCTTCTCAAGTAAGGCAAACATGTTCCTTTATTGGTGAACTAATAAGTAGGTACAGAAAACAAATAAAAAAAATCTTAAGCAATAAAAAGTTAAAGCAATAAATAGTAATTCAGATATTAAGAAAAAAAAAAGTACCTACGAGAGAGGAAGTAGAGTAATAGTAGAAGCTTTTATTAGTTTTATCATCATCATCACATCAGCCAAAAGTCGTCCACTGCTGAACCCCCCAAGTCTCGCCACAACAACCGGTCCTGTGCGTCTCGCATCCATCGACTGCCCGCGACCCTCACCAGAGCGCTCATTTCTACTAATTTTTAAGCAACGTTCCATTCGCATGTAGAATAGAATAGAATAGAATAGAAAACATTTATTCGGCACAGACACTACACAACAGCAACAATAACATAATAAAAAAAGAGAACAGTAACAAAACATACACAATAAAATGGTGCTGAGTGTGCCCAGCCGAAAGGGTTACCATCTCAGCATTTGCTGGGCGTCAGACACCCAGCGCTGGTTTTCAGTTGGCACCCCGCAGTGACACACGGACGTGGGTAAGTAAAATAGATATATATTCTTGCATATTAATAATAAATAATGTTTTAGAATACACATAAATAAATGATGTAAAATAATGTTTTTTTTTTTTTTTTTTAATGTGTGCTACACTGGCCATAGAAAAATTTCAAAGTACCTCCCAAAGACTACAATAGTATACTAGCTAGTACCTCCGAACCTACAACATAACATAACGCGGGCCGCTCGACGCGGAAAAAAAGAGAAAATTAGTGATCCGGAGCCTTGTGGTTCCTGGAGACATACCCCATCACATCCAGCCCAAAATAAGGTTAGTTTATATACTAAGCGATTATAAAATAACAATAAAGGAGACATACTTAGATTGATGATTGATTGAAAATAAATGATCACATTAATTATAAATAAATAGTGTAAAAATAATTATTGGATTAAATAAACGATTTATCAATGTTGATATCATTAAATTCGATTTGTGAATTCAAAATGTATTTCTTAAGTCTAGCCTTAAATGTACTAACGTTTTTCAGGTCCCTAATGGGTGGGGGAATGTTGTTCCAACATTTGGAGGCCGCGTAACGGAAGCTTCCTCGGAAGGCCACAGTACGGTGATGCGGTGTAGCCAGCTGTTGAGCACAACGCCTGGCCTTGCGCTGCCGGTGACTATTTACCCACGCAAGTTTCGAGTACAGGTATGATGGACATTTACACTTGATAACGCCGAAAAGAAGACAGGCTAAGTGTAACTTACGACGGGATTTCATTTTTAAAATATTATTTTTGTTTAGAAATGGTGTAATGTGGCTCCTTGGTGGTACATTAAAACAAAATCGCGCGCAAGCATTTTGAACCCTTTGAATAAGTCGTACGGTACGCGCCAGAAGTCGAGGTCCTACCACGGTATCGGCATAATTTAACTTAGATAGAACCAGACTTTCAACCAGCTGCACACGTAGGTCTTCGCTTAAATACGGACGCATCTTATATAATACTTTAAGACGGTAGAAACAGTTTCTTACACAATTTGCAGTATGAGCCTCAAAACGCAAATCCTGATCCACTATCAAACCCAGATTCCTCGCCTCATAAACTCGATCTATACATTGGCCCATTACGATCACGTTAGTCAAATTTGTATTTATTTTAGCCAGTTGGCCCTTAGACCCGAAAATCATAAATTTAGTTTTGGTCGGGTTGAGTAATAAGGAGTTTTGTTTCGACCAGTCCACGATCCTGTCCAGGTCCTCATTTAATAATTTGACTGCGGTTTCATAGTTTTCAGGTTTGAAAGAAAGGTATAATTGGATGTCGTCAGCATAAATATGAAATTTAGCATTTTTTATAACATTAACAATATCTGCAGTATACAAAATGAATAAAGGGGGGCCCAGTATAGATCCCTGTGGAACACCCCTTTCTACTGGACTCATATTTGATAAAGTACTGGATCCATTGGCATCTTGTATTTCAACCAGCTGTTTTCGATGACTAAGATAACTCTTGAACCATGCAACCGAAGGTGTGTCAAAACCGTAATACGTCATTTTAGATAGCAAAAGAGATAAATTGATAGCATCAAATGCCCTAGAAAAGTCCAGTAGAACTAACAGCGTACAACATCCTTCATCTTGAGCTGATAATATATTGTCCGTAACATCCAACAGAGCTGTTGCAGTGCTTCGACCCTTCCTAAAACCTGATTGCACTTCCGGTAGGATGTTATTTCGCTCAAGATATGTAGATAATTGGGCATTCACTACTTTTTCAAGTACTTTTGACAAGAAGGGTAAAATGCTTATGGGCCGTAAGTCTTTTATAGTGCTTGGGTTCACAACTTTAGGTATAGGACGCACAACAGCAATTTTCCAAAGGTCAGGAAAGGTCGACGTAGAAATTGAGCAGTTAATAATAGAAGTCAGGATATCTAAGGTTTGAGGGAGAGTCATAAAAAACATGTCAAGCGTGATGTGGTCAAAACCCTCTGCATTGGATTTACATTTTGATAAAAATTTAATAATTGCAGATTGGTCTACAGTTTCAATAGAAAAAACACCCTCGCCAAATTTATGCGACTCGTAGAAAGCAAAACATGATGCTGGTGCCACACTATCACCGGGAACATTTAGGAAATGGGAATTAATCTTATCAGGGTCATTCAAATGAGAGGGTAATTCAGACACACTTTTGAAGGGTAATAATGTTGACTTTAGATTTTTCCATAGAATTTTGGGATGGTGTATCTTACTATTAATATTATGTTTAAAATAAGCCAATTTTTCATAGTATAAGGACTTATTAACTAAACCTTTAAGCTCCTTGTAATACAATTTTTTGCTCTCTGAAACAGAGTTTCTACATCGCATGTGTGCCTGATTGCGCAGGCTCATCATAAGCTTGATGTTATCTGTTATCCATGGATACGACCTTTCTTTAATAAATTGAGTCTTACGTGGAGCATATTTATCAAAAAGCGTGGTGATATTATTGTTGAGTTGAGCCACCATTGTGTTTACATCACCTGACACAGTTGATTCAAGCCAATCCACTGAGACCAAGTCTTCCTGAAACTTGTCTAATGGTATTTTTTTTAAATTTCTACGAGTTATAACAATTGGCGGTATTTTATCCTTTTTAAAAAGAAAAATTGCTGTTATCAAGGCATGCGCACCAAGAGCACTAATCCAGTTCACCTCAATGTCGCGCGCCTTTGCATCTGTGCACACTAGGTCTATGAGAGTCTCGCTAGTGGATGTAAAATGAGTAGCAGATTGCACTAGTTGACTTAGACCGAGAGTTTCAAGAAATATATTCAATTTGTTTGTTTTCGTATCTGTTTGATTCCGACAATTAATATTAAAGTCACCCAAGAGAATAGTCTGAGTGCAAGACGTCATAGAATTAATTGAACAAGTAAGCGCGTCCAGAAACAAATCAACATCCATCCATGGCGGTCTATACGCAGTGCCGATAGCGATTTTGACACCGTTTGTGCTCAGAACTAGCCACATTTGTTCAACTGCCTCGTGAAGAGGGTCAACCGGATGCGTATGGGTACGCACCTTAATCCCGCGCTTGATGTAAAACCCAACGCCCCCGCCGCGGCCGCCGCGCACGCTCACCGGGCGCGGCACGTGCCGCAGCCGGTACCCGGGCACGACGGGCGCGCGCCCCTCCTCACCCGGCCTAAGCCAGGTCTCATTTATTGCCATTATACTGACATCATGATGCTCCAATGCAGCGATAAAGTCATCTTGGTTAGTGCCTAATGAGCCAGGGTTAAGTAATCCAATTTTAAAATACTTTGCACTCATTACAGGGGATAAGTATTACCAATCAACACAATGATAAACACAAAACGCTGCCGTTCAATGAGGTACCAAATAGTACATGGATTTTCGCAGTAATAACTATGACGTAATTTTAATGTAGCTTCATGAAAAATGAAAAATAATGTCAAAAAAGGCACACATGCGAGTAAAATTTCATTAAAAAATATCAATATTGTGTCAATTTGAAGTGTGAAAGTATGTATTATATATGAAATGGAACATGGGGAAGTTAAATAAATAACATTACATACGAGTAAATGTAATAAAAAATTGTCATGTCAGTCGCAAACTGTAAAAAAAGCCTTAATTTCCGTACATTTTGGACACATAGCGACTGAGATGCTAATACGAACGTTACAAAATTGCCCTCAGGCCATAGCCTTGTGGGAGGAGTCATTTATTCCAGTAGATTTTATAAAGAAACGTAAATATTTAATAAAAATTTTCATGGAATATTACAAAAACATAGTTGTAGAAGAGGAGTCTTCAGGAGTATCTTCCTGCTGAATGTTTGTTTTGTGCGATGACTGGCCCACATAATTACAGTCATAATTTTACAGCAATGAAGTCAAAGTTCCATTGACCTATTTCGACATAAAGTTTCTATTTTAATTCCCCATTATAATAACATAACAAATCGATTTCTGACGCAACACACTAAAAGTTCGTGAGGACCTTTCATGTGTTTTGATAAAGGTCACGAACCCTTGTTGTGATTACAGCGAACTTATTCAAATGTAATTTAGATTGTACGCTGACGTCGTCCATTTTGTTTTAATACGTACTTCATCAATGTTTCATGATAATACTTTTGTATGAACATGTTGGTACTTGGGGAATGATAAATCGTTTTGGGCACGTCAGTCTTTAATATAAATAAAGGTTTGATAGGATTTTATATAAGGAACAAAATTTTGTTCCTAATATAAAATCTGTTAAGCTTTTGTTCATGTAGTTAACTTACTCATATCATAAAATTAAGCTCCGATAGCCCAACGGATGAGTTTTTGGATTGGCTAGCGAGTTTAAAACTCGCTCGTTGCATTATGGACGTGAAAACACTACGTTGAACTTTCATAAGCATGTTTGTGAAGTTCACGGAAATACTAATAATGTGCAATCTATAATTTCGATAGTGTTTAAACAAATACTATTACAGCTATCCAAAATAGGAAGTCGGAACCTCTAGTTGTTATTATTTTCGCAACAATCGCTTTTATTCTGAAAGTTTAATAACAGAACTGGGTTTATAAACAAATTGACATTCTATAACAGCGATATGTATTGTCGGAAACTCGAAATGTAAGGGATTGATCACGTACATTTCAATGGCGCTTGTCAATCCCATATGTTATTTTTATAAGTCATCGTCATTGATAGAATCAATGTGATTTGAGCCTCTGGTTTTACAAAGATAGAGGTAAAGACTCTTGCTGAAGGCAAGCGGATAGATCAGTTGGTTTAGTACTGCTCACTTTTTGCTGGCATCTGAGCTTAGAAGTAGAAAAAACGAAAGAGAAAAACCAACATTCAGATTTTTCTTCTAAGAATATACTTTGTATAACTCTTTTAACCATAATAATGAGCCATTTGATAACAATTTCACTTATCACAACCTTATGTATCCAGAAGTCTCTGTACCTATTTTATTAACGCTGACTTGCTGACATTTATTGCAGTCGTTGCAAAAACGCACGAAAGAAACTAACTTTCAGTCACATTTTTCTTTTCAGCATTGACTAACATTCTCTATTTATAACGAACAACCATTTAATCAAGATATCATTATCAATATCCTTATGAATCTTTAATCATAGTAATCAGTGTTGAAGACATGACGTCAATAGAGAGGAGGGTGATGACGTAATCTATTGGGGTCCGATAATGAACAGATCTTCAAGTTGGGCCAGTAATTCATCAGCCGTGTCGCCTGTTCTGCGGTAATCTAATTCATCAGGACCTTCTTTATTGTATTAACGAGTATCTATAGCGGATCAATCAATTGTAAGTTTATTATTGAGTTGGATTGCTGCAATGATTTTATTAAGTCGGTTACTACTTGTTGGCAATTTCATTATGATAGAAGCTGTGTACTTGATGGGATTTCCCATCTGCAAAAAATGACAAACTTCTCTACTAATGGTTATCCTATATTAAACCCCTTTATGGGTTTATTGTTTTAACGAGTATCTATAGAGGATCAATCAATTGTAAGTTTATTATTAAGTTGGGTTGCTGCAACTATTTTATTAAGTCAGTGACTGAACTGGCATGAATTTTATATATCTAATAGAAGCCGTGTGGTTCTTGATTTTACAGATGGCAAATCCCCTCGCCATCTGTAAAATCAAGAAATTCGCCATAAAAGGTGAATTCTATATTGAACCCCTGTAAGGGATGAGTTCATAAAAATCGATCTTCATTGCTAACTTTTCATATGGTCAGCCGGTCAAACAGTGCGTTGTCTGTAACTAAATGAATTTATTGAATTTAGGCTTTTTTTATAAAAATAGAAGATTGAATGCAATATTGTCAATATTTCGCAATCATCCAAGATTGCGAAATATTGACAATATTTGTTTACTCCTACGTTTACTCGTTATTTATATTACATTTACCCGACTACGGCGAAACCAAAATGAGAATTATACAATCTTGAATCTACAAAATATGAAGCGTCTATCTTAAATAAATTTTATGAATTTTCTCTGAGTTAAATCAATTCAAAATAAATTGATTGTTACATTTTTGTTAACGCTGTTCACTGATTAAACTGTTGTTTCGTTTAATTTATTTTATAATCAAAAGGAGTATTGTGTTGATAATATTTAATAATAATTGACAAGTATTCATGAAATGAAATAAAACTTAATATGGCAGAATATTGATGGGAGACTAAAAGCTCACAACTAAATGGTACACAGGACCAATCTTCAATGTGTATTATGGTGTAATATTGGGCCTTTACCCAACAAAATATATTTTTTGGGCCACTTTGAACTATGATAGTTACGATTGGACTTGGAATTATAAATAAAATAAACTACATATTTCATCGACCTCATTCCTTTTTAACGGACTTCACAAAAAGGAGGAGCTTCTCAATTAGACTGAATTTTTTTTTTGTATGTTTGTTCAGCGATATTATCGCCAATAGTCAACCGATTATGATGATTCATGATCAAAGTGGTCCGTTTTAACAAAACATCAATTTCATAGGTAAAGACCTAATATTTTTAACATAACTTCTTCCTAAAGTAGTTGTGGTAGTATGTCGTAACTCGTAAATGGCGATTAAGAGTTTATGTCAAGAGGATGGATCGTCCTCTCGGGTGCTATTACCGACACACCGTGATTAACAATCCATTTGCTAAGTATGAAGATAGTAGGACCATCGTAAGTGCTTTTTCACACTTTCCGGCTGCCGTACAACAGTGAACCCGTGACCAGTAGCCGGCACAGTTTATACATCTACCAGTATTGTGATTCGGCCCTGACCTTGAAATAATTACCTACAGCCGCGCGGTACTTAAACATGAACGTTGCTCACTGCGGCGCATTCGCGACCATTCGCGACTGCCGGTCGATTCTGTCGACATCTCACGGTGTTCACCTAGGCGGAGTGAACGACAATAGAGCTGTCATTCCATCTTATTTGTATGGTTTTACAACTCACCTGTCGCGCGCCCCGCCCGGGTGTTCACATAGACATGGAGACAGAATTGCACTGCTGATTGTGTGTAGAATATATTCCGAATTCGAGGTGTATATGTATGACTCGCGTTCAAACCGTTTATATGAAGATATACCAGTGTAGACATTTTTACCGTGTAGCCGGTGACCAATATATGGGTAGGCCGGACAATTTGTACGTGTGAACGATTCGTTTTAACATAACAAAAATACCTTTGCTTTGAGCGAAAACGATGCCAAAACCTTTTTATAGAAATTGTTTTATGGATATTATGTTTTATGGATATTATATTTGTAAATAGAAAAAGGATTGACGCATCATTGTCTCAATGTCACAACGCGAATGTCTGCGGGATCTCTAATATTGGTAAAATATCACTTGGCTAACGAGTAACCGGACTCTAAAACGGCACGTAGATTCAATAGTGGACTTTTAATTGGCTGATACGCTACTCGTAACTAAAACGAATCAATGAATATACAACCTGAAAAGAGTTTTAAAAATCAACTGCCCCTAGTTTTCTGTGTGCTTTACAATATGTACTGAATCGCTGATTTCTTTTTCGCGATTTTGGGGTTGGTCGCATATTAGAAGTTGTTCATAATGATGTGACGTGTTACACGTTGTTTAAGTAAATGTTACTCACATTATGGTACCATGATATCCTATGTTCTCTAGGGTTGGCACGCACTGAGCACTCGAAGTACACGTCGTCTCCTTCTTTGATGTCGTGAGGGTTGAGTGTTGAGCCCAGTGACAATGACACCACTGGTGGATCTACAATAAAAACAATTTGTTAGAATGTTGTGAGAGTTTGTTAGTACTCGAAAAGTTTAAAGGTGGCTTTCCTTTCTTATCAACAGGACTTTTATTTTGTTTCTAAATAGCCAGTCAGTTAAACAAACAATATTGGTACTTTTCTTGTGTGACGTTAACAAAAAATCATTTCACATAAAAGATGATTTTTTCAAATCTTTTCATAAATGACGGAGTTATGAGGTAACAAACATTAAAAAAAAATACAACCGAATTGAGAACCTCCTCCATTCTTAAGAATGAAATGAAATATTCGCTTGTGTAAACTTTTTACCAACAAGTAACAACACCAGCCTAGATAAAAACGACAAAGATAAAGCGCATTCACTAGTGAGGTCCTGAATTTTGATGCGATTTTTCTTTGTCAATTATTACTGATTTGAATAAAAATTTGTGTAATATTTTTTTTAATAACGGACAGACCAAATAGAGAATGAATAGGTGATGAAGAGTGAATACGTTACTTCTAGGCAAGCGTGCTCCATCTTCGACCACATCGTCGCTTACCATCAGGTGAGATAGTGGTCAAGCGCGTGCCTATCATTAATAAAAAATAAAAAAACTATATTTTTTTTTGTATTCAAGGAAATACCTTGTTTTATTACTGTTAATTAAATAATATTTTAAGAATGGTTCCACATAGCAGCAATTGACAATTTTTTTTATTTTATTTTTTAAACTTGCCCCACACTGGGAATTTCTCCTGTATCGTGGGTGAGTTTACAAACATATAAACTCACATACACAAACAGCCAATTTGCTTGATAGCCGACTAGTTTCGTGACAATCATTCAAAATATCAAAGATACGCTCGATTGATGTTATGATCCGTATGGTGTCGGACGTAAAAGAGTAGCACCATCCCATCATTTCCCGGGGGTGTCGTAAGAGGCGACTAAGGGATTCACCAGAGAATGGGCAGCAGCATTCTCTGTAGGTACATTGCTACAGCTACACTGCGATCACCAACCCGCCTACCAAGCGTGGCTATTATGGCAACCCCACATTTGTCCCCCAAATGCCTATGTCCAGCAGTGGACGTCTTTCGGCTAAAATGATGATGATGAGTATTATGATATTTTGGAAACGTCCATTAATAGCACTAATACACCAAACTGGTAAAACTAATTGGTATCTATAGACAAAATATCAATTTTGTAAACAAGTAAATATCAAAGTGATTGGTAGCCGAAAACTAAATGGACATAATAAAGGATTACAATGGTGAGATGGGTAGATTGAAAACAATAATCAGGGATGGGCGGCTAAGTACTAAATCATGTTGTGATTGTTGCGGGGAACGATCTGCGGTTTGCTCAGTAATCGGGGCTTAGGTAACGTACCTGGGTAGTGTAAACATTGCTAACAAACTGTGAAGTAATTATAAATGAGGATTGCTTTAGTAGTTTGGATGAAAAATTAGCAGTATTTAGGGCTGATTTTTGAATAGTCAGATACTTAACGTTTATATGAGGAATTTAACAGGTGGTTTGTCAGCATTTGTTTAGAAAATAAGTCAAATCACCGTATTTATTCTTCCAATAAAAGTTATGGTATATGAATTTTAAAAAACTAGCCCTTAATCAGACAAATGAAGAATGTATACTTACGAGAAATAAAATACTTTGTTGACTTTTTACTGATTTATTCGAACAATATTTTAAGACGTTTTTGGAAATATTTTCATCCCAATTAACAGACACAAAAGTATAAAAACAAAAAAAAAATTGCGAAAAGTTACGTTAAGAAGAGTAACATCAGAGCTTTGAGTTCGGCTGTTGAACTGCGTTGTTTATCCAACAATATTATTTTTATTTGTTGTATTGTTCAGGACAAAGGTCTGCCATTATTGTCGGTCTATTTCCGAGCTGTCCAAGGTTGGAAAGCGTTTTTACTCCAGGTGAACACTTATCTGCGGCAAGGAGCGGGCGTTGACACTTTATTGGCCATTAAAGACCTATAACGACGTCGCCCCGCGGCCGGAGGAAACGCCCGTACTCCAAATAAACATTTACGATTCCTTCGTTTAAATTGTTGCCAAAACGATTCGCGCCGTGAGCGGCGAAATTCTCCCCGCTCTAAATGCGTTACGGTTCGCCAAGCAGAAGTAAATAGAATTTATTTATATTTGGAAATTAATTTCCTCTGTCGTAATAGAGTCAGCACGTTTCCTGGCTTTTCAGAAATTGACCGGCCCGTCGGGGAATTAGAGCCTTGATTGAGTGATCAGATTGTCTGCCGGGGGTTAGAAAAAGTAACGGCCGTGAGAATACGCAGGTGGCAACACAATTATAGGCATATTAGTCGTGGTGAAGATGACTCGATTACGCGTAAATAAATTGGCGAGTTATGTTCTGCGATTAGAATGTAAACGCGGTGGCTACGTTAAGCCGGCTTAATCCCTTAGAGCGTTTTGCGATCCGGATCCGGTGGCGGGGCGGGGCCGCTCCCACTAGTCCGAATTAGTTTTTGGCGAGTCCTCGGCGGATGTTAAGTGTTGATGTTGTGTGCTCGTCGGCGTTAACAAGGTTTTAATTACGTTTTACTGAGTTTCTCATGTTGGCGCATACAAGCTTTTAATATTGTTAGATAGGTTGTTTGTTGCGAAATGTTGACAGGGCCTGTTACGTGTTAAATGACTTGACTAAATTACGCGCTGGGAGCCGTTTAAACAGATATATTTCGGGGCGTCGCTAATTACGGTTGTTAATTAAATAACATTTATGATTTGGTCAACAGCTGAGCTTTGAGAATAGGAGCTTTCATAAGCAGGTGAAACAGATACACTAAATTATTAAGTGTTGTATTCCAACCCTCATCACTTCACAATCCATTACGGGAAGCATCTTGTGTAATACCGCAAGGACAAGCCCAGCGCTGTTACATCAATGTAGAGGCTAAACATGGCATGTCAAACTGTAGCAGAACCACGGCAGACAAAGCCAAATTAATCCTTCAGACAGGAAGGTGTCATCGTGGAGTCGACGGCGTCGGGTAAGCCGTGCGTCTGTGAGTCGCCTGCCGCAGCCTAAATTAGACGGAATTAGTTCCCAACAAGTTGGTAGCGCAGGATAAACTGTCAGTGAGCAAAGTTCCGTCAGGGACGCATCGCGAGCCGGGGGCGGGCCGCGCCGCGGGCTTTGGTGTCACACCGGTTTACGGTAACCGACACGTCAGATAGGTAAGTACCAAGATAAGCACATTACATTAAGGATGTACAACCGCTACACGAATACGGTTTACTGTCGCATCGCGCGTCGTCCGCCATTATAAATCTTTTTTACTTACATCAGTAAACTGGGGTAGTTTTTTTAAATGACGTCGCTTTTTTTCAAGAGATTTTCACGCCGTATTTTAAGTGTTGAGATTTCTTTTCATTGCTTTGGTTTAAGGCTCCATTATAAAATTTGAGATTAAGAGCTCACGGTTAGATTTGAAAGGATAAAAATATAAGTCCGATCATTAAAGTGTTATTTCAGAAAACGTTAGTAATTACTTTATTTTAATTAAGTGCTTAGTATTTATTACTTACTTGAGTAGTTTTGGGGAGAGATTTAGAAAGAAATAAAGAAAAATTGATTATTTTGGACACAATAGATCTTTAATAAATTAATTATTTCTTGTTTTTGTGTAAATGTTATACAACGTGTAACAGAATAAACGCAATACCTCTTACGGAGTCATTGTACCTACTCATCTTTATGAACAACTTTTACAATGGGACCAACACTACCCCTTAAGAGGTATGTATTGCGTTTATTCTGATACACGTGAGTACTTACATAAATACCTACTACTTGTTTATATGTAGTTTAATTATGAAATCATGTATGGTGGTGTATTCCGTTACACGCCCTGGTTTTCTTATTACGTTACTATCAGAATAATTCCTGCGTTTTTGGCTGAATCATAGGATTTCTATGTTTAAAAATATAGATATAGACACACTGTATTCTAGAAGAGGGCTCAATTACTCAATTTGAATAAATAATCTTCTTAATAAAATCGCAGAACTAACAAACCAATTTCAATTAACAAAATTGATCCTAATTTCAAAGCGTCCAACTTTGTAAGTAAACTTTCGGAGTCAAACAATGCCCAAACGATTTCTCTTTGACGTCAGACGTATATATATAGGAAAGATAATAATTATTATGGGTGGTATTAAGGGTGAAATTTGTTTAATCAGCTTTGATGGCAGTGTGTCATACATGCTCAGTTCTGCTAAAGTAGCAATGATAATTATGCGTAACGATGTAAGATGTGCAAACTGGTTCAGTCGAGCTCCTTTATTGCTTACTCTGCAGCTATATTCGTTTCGGGAACGGCTCTTAACGAATTAAGAAGTTCCACTAATTATGTCATCTCACGGAGAGGGAAATGTTGATTTGTACAAACAATTATGACTCATTTTAAACTTATGACGTCAGCTCTCTGTATGTTTAAATACTACGTCTTTTGTAGACGTAAGACTCATAGTAAAATTCAAAAAATTCCCGTATGTGAACTTCTCACCGTTAAAGGTTGAAATAAAAGGCATCTAGAAACAAATAAAAACTTGGCTCAACACTCACAAATAAAACGAAGGCACTATCACAAAACTCCAAGTCGGCAAAGAATTTTCAGATAAACGACATTATTTCATAGACATCGGATTTTTTACAACATCTAAGTGGAAAAGTAGATAAAGTTTGTTTCACCAGATTTGGTTTCATAAATAGATGAGATTGGAGAATTGAGTGGGCCGGGATTCTCTGAAGAAAATATCGAAGTTTTGATCAGCAATGGTTTAAGATTGAGTTCTATTTCCAATTTTCGTACAAAGAAACCTTATGTTTTAGGAACTATATGACAAATGAATATTATTGATTTATGAAAATAAAGTACGAACGTATTACATTATGCGTATCACACAGGACAGGGACGGATTAAAGGATCGGTGCGGCAAAACGCGCGTGGAACGAGAATGGACAGGAAAATGTGTCATTTGCCATGAAATCCCTCCATCGGCCTTGTGTATTAAGGATGCTATATGACGAGACAGCAAAAATAATACATTTCTCTCGTAGCTATGCGTCATTATTAGATATAATGACGCATAGCTACGAGAGAAATGTCTCCTTGGCTCCGCCTCGTTGGCTTTGAATTATTTGTAAACCATGGAGATTTCGGATGCAGAAAGCATAGTTTTTTTAGGAGCCTCATGTAACTTACAGAAACAGTTTTGTAACAAAAACTTATCGTTCCGATTTTCGAATTCAGAAGTCTGTTTCAGCATGGAAACATTAAACTTGATCATTAGAGCTTGTTGAGTTCTTGAATTTACATTTTCAATTTAGAAACCGATATGTATGATGCTTGAAAGGCGCAAAACAAATAAAATATATGATAATTTCATCATCATCATATCAGCCGAAAGACGTCTACTGCTGGACACAGGCCTCCCCCAAGTGTCGCCACAACAACCGGTCCTATGGGTCTCGCATCCATCGGCTACCCGCGACCCTCAACTAGTCATCGGGCGACCTTGTGGGAGTCTTCCAGTACGCGGTCGCCACTCCTGAACTTTTCGGCTTTTCTAACATAGCTTATCGAAGGGAAAACAAATTAACCAGAGAAAAAGTTAAGGTGGGATTTCTTCCTGAGCATGCTACTCAAAAGAAAGCCAAGTCAATAGAGTTGAAAATGAACTTACAGACTACGTCTAGTTTGAAGGAGTCGTCCAGGCTTTGACCAGGTAATGCGTTATTGTCTGCTTGACACTTGAGCTGGAATCCATCGTCTTCTGGTAGAGGCATGAATTGGACTTGACTGCTCACCCACGTCTCGTTCATGGCTTCCACTATCTATGAACAAGAAGGTTTAAATTATGGTAGGCACCAGATAAATTTGCAATAAAGGTCATTGACCCACCTACATTTACTGACACACTTAATTCCAAAAATAGAAATAATGACATTTAAAGCTGTCCTGAATCGACATCTATCGTAATCAATTACTTTTTCTAGTAATGTAAAACGATTCATAATTTATTTTCTGGGAACCTACGCAGAGAACTTTAGGAAAGGGCTGAAAAAACTTAATTGCAAATTTATCTGGCGCCTACCATAGTAATATGAATAGTTCGCCTAGAAGATAGGGTCTGAACATCATCAACACATGGTTTTAGTGTGGTCATCGTGCGAAGTAGTGAGGCAAAATAATTCTATCTAATCGTTGGCTTCTGTGATAGTCAAGGTAACTTTTAATTCATTGACAATTTTTCAAAGGGAAACAGTTCTCACAAATTTGAACAACTTTAACTTTGGGGTCAACTCTGAAAAATATGAAAGTAATCAGCTGTTCAGTACTTGTAGGTAATCGCAGATATTGTTTCGCGATATCGCGGTTCCTATAGTAAAAGTTATTCAAATTCGTGAGTATTTTAACCACCTATGAATTGCTAATGAAATAATAGTCACACTGTATATCGTGAACAACCTCGATATTTTCAGCCAATTGATGTTCGCCAGTTGTATGCGGCATCCCTAAGATCTTGGTCGCGGAATATGTTCGAAAGAGTTACCGCGGCCTTGGAAAGTAAAAGGCACTAGGAGGATATTGGGTGGGTTTTAGTCAGTAAAAGTCTTACATTCCCTGCCGCTCCACCCAGAGCGGTCATTTGATGATTTCCCATCCTTAAAAAAAAATCCCTAAGATCTTCATGAAAATAGAGGTGGCAATAAAAGTGATCAAAGTTACCCTGTAGGTAGTCTTGCTACCACAATCCAACCTCGGATGTATCAACATTTTAGGAAAATCCTTCAGGTTTTCAAACAAAAATAACATCACCGTCAAATACTTGCCTTTCCCCTTTTAAATTTCCTGTTATCCTTGTACCAGGTGAGCTGCGCCGGCGGCCGGCTCCCCTCCGACACGCACGTCAGTGTGACGTAGCGCTCCGATGATAACGTCACCGGCTTGTTTAATATCTCCACCAGCGTCGGCCGCACTGCACAAATTATTCACAGTTACAAATAAAAATAAAAAAAAGTTTCGGCCTGTGTTGCTTGTAGTAAGTTTGGTTGGATATTTTTTGGCGTGTTTTTTATTTTGAGATACCTAGGTGGTCGTGTTTTTTTTAAAAAACTGTTTCTAGCAGACTTCTTAATGAATCAATAGGCTTTAGACAAAATTACTTTCTATCAGCAATAAGAAGGCTGCAATATCATCTCGGCGACAATCTACAGAATTGTCAAAATGTGACGAAATTGGTGGTGGCAGTTTGAGACTGCGATGTGAATGCGAATGGCTGTCAAAAAGTCAAAATGTTTGGGATTGACCTTGTGACATTTCAGTACCTAGTACAACTGTCAGTTCCATACCTTTGGTCGTTTTGACATAGACGCTATCGCGGATATAATGTTATTACCTGACTGCGCGACGCAATGGAGGGTAACTTGTTCTTTTGTCTAGTGCTTAACAATGAACAGTTGATACTGCAAGCCAAAGTTCCTTTGAAATTCGTGCTGAATTAATAAATAGAAAATGTTAAAATTGTACGGTACAATTTGTGTTCACGGAAGTGTAACTTGAACTCTCACTTCAAATCGTGTATAATTACCACTTGACGCCGATTTTCAGGAAAACTGTTTTACGTTCAACTTAATTGGAAAGTTGTTTCAAAATTGAATTGATTTTAAAAACAACAATAAATGGGATTTGTTTTATATGATATCATTTAAATAAAACATTATACACTCCAAATGATCGATAAGTATTTTTTATTTCGAATTCTAGTACATAGGAGGATCAATATTTTTTCACTAGGGATATGGAAGTGAAAATCATAATCAGTATAATTTAATATGATTTTCACTTTCGGAAAATTCCGAAATTCTTCCGTTACTGAAGAGTGACTGACATAATACAACGCATAGCCGAAACTGCCGGTCGTAGAAAGCTGAAATTTGTCATGTAGGTTCCTTGGGGTGCGTTAATTTTGGAAAATTCTCTCTCAATACTCCCCGTATTGAGTTGAATTTCCGAAAAAAACGGGACATATCGAGGGCAAAAGCTAGTAACGTAGATATTTACAAATGAAACTGACTGACATAACAACGCACAGCCAAAACTATTGTGACTAAGAACATTAAATTTTGCACAAGGTTTCCTTTCATGATGTGAAAAGACGGTTTTTTGTACGATATCTGTGCAGACGAAAATTCAATCGAAGTGATAATTCTGTGCATATTTTTGGACATCACAACCCAAGACAAGTTTAAGTGGCGACAGAATCAAAACTTTTTTGCAGCCCATCCACTTTTTGCAAGGGCACTGGAACAGCCATAATAAGTATTAATTTACGATACCTAATACCAGCCACACGCACGACCAAATTAAGTAAGCGTTTTCGTCATAAAACGTAGAAAAAATATATTCGTCCCTAGCTCGCTCCATAAAGCTGGGGCATGTAAAATTTTAATGGTCTGTGGTCAATGTGTTGACCACGGTACGTCATAACTTTATAAATTGTGGTCGCCGTTGATATTGACTGCAAGTACCAAGTAGGTTCGTGTTCACTATTTTGTGAGGCCGTATTATATTTTATATCTAAATGAAAGTTTGTGGTGACGAGGTCATATTAAAGTTGTCAAAGTTTGGTCAAGTTTGTTCTTTAGAAAGATGTTAAGATTTGATGCTTGTATGATTAGGAAGTAATTAGACAAACTTACCACATTTATTTTGATTGTTTGTGTCTGTAATTCGGTACGATAACCCGTAGTCAATTATCAAAAATGCCATCAAGCTTTCAGTTTTATTCTTGGAATTAGTATTAATACTTTATCCCCAGTATTTCTCCAACTACTGAGTTTTTGTTAGGTTTTATACCAGGCTAGTGTAATAAAATAATATTCAGACATTCCAAGGAAATAAAAATAGTGAGGAAGCCACAGTGGTCTTATAAGCTTCTTGTATCTGCCTTATTATTGGAACGTTGGGAACTAAAATACTGAGATATTTTGGTCTGAACAAGTTAAGTCCACGTTGGCACGAATAACAGTCTGGTGGTCCAAAATACTGTTTCGTTGCCCCTTATGCTTGAGTTTTGCAAAGTTCGTTCAACTAGACAAACTCCCGGTTTCTAAAAAATAAATTATAATATCGTCGTGTGAAACATAAGTCAAGAGATGGGATTGGCTGTTGTATATTTATTTAACCAGGCAACGGGTTTGTCAATTTTTAACCAACTTCCTTCAAAAAGGAGGAGTTATATTTGTTCGACTGTAACTATGTATTTTTTTATATGTATGTTCACCGATGTCCGCCAATTGTGGACCGATTTTCAAATTAATTTTTTTATTCAAAAGCCTATACTCCTGAAATGGTCATATTGTCACCAAATCAGAATCTGTTGATAGGATCTCAGGGAAATCGAGGGCAACCCTCAAATTTTAAAGGCACATACAATTTTTTTTCATTTACTTTTAATGCAATTCAGATATTTGTGCCTGGTAATCATCATCTCATCTTGCTGAGCTGACGATGGAAGGTATGATGATCGGATCCCAGGAAAAATTTTTGTTCAGCGCCAATATTGTCAACCGATTTGGATATTTTTTTTTAGTTTGAAAGAGTATTTTACACATTAATTTGATTCGGATGATTCTTTTTTTGTTGGGAAGAGTATTTTACACATTAATTTGATTTGAATGATTCTTTTTTGTTGGGAAGTTTATTTTACACATTAACTTGATTTGGATGATTCTTCTTTTGTTTGACACATTAATTTTGCTATTATTTTTGTTCCTGACACCGGACTTTAGAGTATAAATTATATAGCTATTCTGTAAACATTTCACCGCGATAGCTAAGTGAGCTGTCAATCCATAGCCTCAGCCGGTTAATTCTGACAAAATCTTGCCGTTTACACACAGGTGGAGTGAGTGAGTGAATTTTGTTTATTTTTGGTATGCGTCATGCTTGGCGCAAATAAAGTGTTTTTCTTTCTTTCTTTCTAACTGTCATCCCATTTTGTTTGTAAGGACTGACAGTTAACTTCATTTTCACTTTACCTAAGTTTGCACCATGACATGTTAACACAATCGCACTGCGCACCCGATTTTTGGGATGCATGAAGGAGCTTCCTCGTGTAGTGCAATTTGTTCCATCAGACACTCAACTGAACCGAGCGCTCGGCACATCCTGGACAGTCTCACCTAACACCTTATAAAACTGGCCAATCCTTCCCTTGTGGAGTTAGCGCTAACACCCGCCTGGATCGCGACCACCCTCCCACCGGAGTCCGGCGTCAAGCAGCCTGCTGTGTTTCGTCGACGCGTGGGAGTACCAGTGCCTCAAGGCATTTTCTGGGCACGCTCGCGTGATCGAGGTCAAGAGCTAGCCCATTCATAAAAAAAAAACTGCAGGTAGAATGACGATTCACTTCAAACTCATTTCACTCAAGTTTTCATGGTGACATTTTAACAAAAAAGACTAACTGGTACCATAAAAATATAAGGGTTTACTCACAGTTCATCTCTAATCTAACAGTCTTCTCCTGCGGGCTGACGAGGTTGGTGTTGGAGGCTCGACACCTGAACGTGGTGTTCAGGTGTGTCCGCCTCACATGCGGCAGTTCCAGCCGGTTCACCACCACATGGGTGTCCGTCTTCTCGCCAATGTACTGCGGTGCGGGAGTGCCGTCTATCAGCCACATCACTGTGGGTGCTGGACGGCCTAGGGAAAAAAAATCGATTTAAGCTCGAGGATAAGTCGAAAAAAATCCGTAGAGAACTAGCTGAGCCCAAATAATTTACTACAATTAACTATTGTTTCGGATACAATATACAGTAGGATATTTTATTTTAATGTGGCAGGAATAAAGTGAAGATCAAGCGTGTTTTTGATGTTTCAATTTCAATTTTTCAAAACAAAGTTACAATCAGGTAAAGGAGGACTCAATCTCGAGCTTATCAATAAAAATGAAACAGTTGTTAAAAAAAAAAACATAATTATTTGTATACAGTTATAGCCCAGTGTGTGTTGAGTGGAGTTGCTGCCAATGCAACATTCAAAAATCAAAAGCTCGACTAACAGCCTATTTGACTTCTATACAGTGAGCTTCTAGTTACTATAAGAATACCTCTTCAATAAGGGTGTTCAGTTTGCCAGGGTTGCAGATTTTGTTCGAAAGAGTTACCGCGGCCCTGGAAAGTAAAGGGCTTTACGAGGAGCACACGGATAGGTTTTAGTCAGTAAGAGTCTGACACTCCCTCCCGCTCCACCTAGAGTGGCAGAGAGTGGCAGGAGTCATTTGATGATTTCCCATCCATAAAAAAGGGTGTTCAGTTCATAAGTGGGGATGCATGAAGGAACCTCCTCGTGTAGCGCAATTTGTTCCATCAGACACTCAACTGAACCGAGCGCTCGGCACATCCTGGACAGTCTCACCTAATACCATATAAGACTGGCCAATTCTTCCCTTGCGGTGGCAGGGCTAACACCCGCCTGATTCGCGACCCTCCCACCGGAGTTCGGCGTCAAGCAGCCTGCTGTGTTTCGTCGACGCGTGGGAGTACCAGTGCCTCAAGGCATCTTCTGGGCACGCTAGCTTCATCATGGACCTCATCTATCGCTTTCTATCAAGCGTGATTGAGGTCAAGAGCTAGCCCAATCTTAAAAAATAAAAATATGATGTTTTTCTACGCGCAAAACCTGAAAACTTTGCACGCGAGTGGAACTGTAGAGCCAGTAGATGTTATGTACTAAATCATTTAGTGCGAAGGGGAGTCGTGTCGCTAACTTTGGAGGTCTGCCAGTGCGCCTCGGAGAATGGCTTGAGGACATATTTCTTGATCGTCCTATTACTTTTCATGACCAGTTATTAATAACTGAAGCGTTGTAGAACTGCACTGCGAAGTTAACTGTGGCTGTTTTCTTAGGTTGATATTGTGTTTTCTTAGAAATAATATTTATTTGTTGCAGGTTGTTGAAATCACAATAATCACTCTATAACGTGTGAGTTTTGACTGATTGGTATTTCTGTGGGTGGTAAAAATTATTTAAGAATCATATGTCATTGTGTACTAAATTACTATGGATCAACACAGAAACATGAAAGGAACATGTTACAGCTGTTTATAAGTACTTTCAATGTGCGCATAATTTGACAAAAAGTAGGGAACAGCTGAGGGCCAGTTCCACAATTTTAAAGCAATGTTCGCGTTCGCATCTCAGTCGTAATCTGTCAAAAATTTGGGAATTGAGGTTTTTTGAACGTTGCTTAAAAATTGGTAGAACTAGACAATCTGATCTTTTGTTCGATTTAAGAGTTAGAGCAGATTTCACCAATGAAACTGAACGCGATCTGTACATCTAAACTGCGTTCAAGAGGTGTGTCAGCGTCAATATTCCATAGAAAAATAGTGACACTGACAGCTCATAAACGTGGTTTATACGCTGATCGCGTTCAGCTTGGCTTGGTGAAAATGGCCCTTAGTCACATTAACAAAGTTGTCTATGTTTTAGAGTACCGATTTTCATTCTCACAAAGATTGTCAAATAATTAAAATGTAACCCTGTATCAGGGAACCGTCAGCCACGTTTACTTCTATCCCTTTGTCCATCATGGTTCCGTTGTTTGAGAGAGATGGAGCTATACAGGATGCACAGTAATGTTTCTTTTTCACAACGCAATCATACGTACGTACGCACGTAGCCTAGGCTCCTAAGCCGTACCTACTAATAGGGATAGTTCCTGGTTAAAAAATTTATGTCCATACGTCTTAGATTAACGAAAAATATTGGACACGTATTTTTTTTTAAAATCTATCTGACGGACTAATTAGATTTTTTTAGTCATCTACCCTATTATAATGCTGGGAAAACAATTGACAATCCACCGTCGAGTTCCACGACACAGGTAATTTATAACATCAACAGGGCAACGCCCTAGCCAGAGCTTTCTAACGCTATTCGAGACACGTGAGGCCTAACTTTAGCAAGTTAAACCAGTACTAGTTCCACGTGCGTTTAACATCCCGAGCTGTGCAAACTTCTAGTCGTAAATAAATGTTATGTGACAGCGTGCAGTGTACCTATAAAGGTTAAAAATTCATCATAATGCAGCATGAAATTCTCGAAGCTGTTGAGAGCTATCTCTTAGAATACAAGTATTTTCTTTATGAGCGCAGTAACAATGCGCTTTTGACGATTGGAGAATATTTTACGGAACTCTTTTATGGAAATAAAGAGTAGGGAGAGGAAAAATATTTTACGTAAAATATTGCAGTGTTTGACAAATTATTTGAATGTGCTAGTTTTGTTGGAATTTTTTTAAACGTTATTGTCGTACGTTTATACACTTATGGCTAGATTTTAAATAGAGATGATCCTCTAAAAAATTTTACGTGTTACATTTTGGGGAGGAGAAACCACAGACAAACGCATGACAATCAATAATTACCAAACTTCCTACAGGAAAACTACCCAGACTAACAACTCCTTTACTCCCTACGAAACCTACCCCTACAAAAGGAAAATAACCCATAAAAAAAGCCAATAGATTATGGCCAGAAACAATGTAGAGGCGTCTGTCGTGGGGAGAGGTTGCCAGGCCCTGGCAGTAATTACGTTATCGCGCGGCCGGCCGACCTCCGCCCTATTGATCATTCCACGCCACTGACTCTCAAACTTACTTGTTCCTCAACTTTCTTGCTTAGTCCTTGGCCAAAGGCACATTGAGATGTAGCACCCATGCCCGTAGAACCAAAGTATTGTGGCAATACGGGTTAGTAAACAAAACATCACAAAGAAATTCTTCGAGGTTATTCGTTGGGAAGCTAAATTCAGTCCCGGTACTGATTTTGGTCAGTATCCAAGAGAATTAAATTAAAATTCAGTGTACGGTGTAACATGTTCGACGGCCTGTATTTAAAGTGTCCTACAAAGTTATTTTGGGACGCGTAATAGTCTTGAAATAATGGTTTTTAGATTATTCGGTTTCAATACGCTTTTCAGAGCATGTGTTTGTGCTTAGTGCCTCACCAGTCAGAATTAGAAAAGTGAATTTAGTATATGTTGACGGTACTTTACGGGCCATTACTTTTCGCAGTGCTGAAAGTGTTATGTCAAAACTTTTTACATAAGGGAAAACAACCTCTTTTCTTGCGTATTAACTATTGATGTTGAGCATTTTCATGAAATCCTACCGCTTTTCATGGAAATGTAGATTTTTGACACCATAATTTTTTGTATAAGTATTTTGGCGTGTGTTTTAGTTTTTATGTATTATGTTTCAGTTTATTGGAGTGAATTATGTATTATGAATAAGTTTTATTTATTTAACAGTAGCAAATTAGGATAATGCTTACCTAGTTATAAGTAATTTTGGAAGTACACTTTGCAATTCATATTATCATTTAAAGGCAAAATAATATTAGACAAAACTCCATTACGCCAGCCATTTTATGTGGGTATCTATTTGTCCGCACATTGGCCCATGAAAATGATCTAGCCGAGTCGTTTTAGCCGACACGGGATGACAACCCGCTAATCCCAAGGGCTATGCATAATTCCGCCTCGAAACATTACCCGCTACAGCGGCTTACCGCGATTTATATAAGAAGGTTTTCAACTCCAAATCATATTATAAGTTGATAACAGAAACTGTTGATCCAACTTATCAAGACTGTTGTTCGAATCTTGTTTATAGTTATATTTCAAACTTTAATAATCAAAGTGCGTAAGTTTTGTTAACTCTCGAAATAACAATATCTGTGTACACAAGAGAAATCGAATGTAAACAGTTATTTAAGATTTATATCAGAACATTAATATCTGTATTTTTTTTTTCTACAGATAATGTTAAAATGATTATGATGGAATATCTCTAACAATTTCGTATAAAAGTACGGAGCAAAAATTAAAAATCCATCAGTCAATTAGGTAACTTATTCTACTTAGCTTTATTTCAGGCAAGCCCAGCTTTAAAAATAATTAGGTAAGTAGTTCGGGTAAGTTTCGGTATTACGGCGGTTTTGCGTTCAGTTCGTTCGTTTTTAGCCTTTTCCGTTTTTAGGGCACTTAGCTCCAGTTTCGAAACTACATCATTAGGAGATGATAAGTGTACCTAAAATTCAACGTACCATTTTCCCGGTCGTAACGATCAGGGCCTCAAGTCTGCTATTACAATAGTGTCAGAATGGTCTATCATTAATTTCATAATTGTTGATTTTGACAAGTTTGGTAATCTACTAATATAAAAGCGTCATTATGACTTTCCAATGGTCAACCACTGACACTCCATTGGAAGAAATGTCATAGAATCGTAATCTCGTACATGACAAAGGAATGACAGACGTATTCGGAAATCTGTTAAAATTTTGATAGTTCCTTCGATCAGTGACCTACCATTAGAACGTTATTGTGCAGTCATTGCTTTTCAAAGACATTGAATATTTAAAACCACGATTCTATTACGAGACCATTGACCGACCAATGATCGACCATTATGAATTTAGCTGATTACGAACTAATAGCAAAATGACAATGGGATCGTGTTGGAATGACGAATTTATAAAATTAGCAGACTTGGGGCCCTGGTATCGTACACTGTGGGCCCGTGGAAATGGGAAAGCGATTAAACTACCCTCATTCATAAGTGCGACACGACTCCGTAATCAATCAAACGAATAAGTGTAGATTGACATGTGTCACTTCACTGGCACTGAACATAATAAAGTAAACGAGGCATCTACTTTCAATTCGTTTAGCTCCCTTTGTTTGTGTGAGACTTTATTTATTTAGTCAAGTGCTGTTCCGTCCTTTTTGTCTCTTTTTATACGAATAATAAAATTAACCTAAGTGTAACTTAGCTAGTCTTTGACAAAGGAATGTTTCTTTACTGTGGTGATATTAGCTTTATATAAGCTCATTGGCTGGAACAAAATACAAGTTATTATAATAAGTACTTAGTAAGTAATGATACAACAGCATTTTATCAAAGCCTGGAGGTATTTTCCACAATTTAATTTCATAAAGGAAAAATCAATTACAACGCTAATTAATCCGTTACAATAAGCCCAATATAATAAAAGCTCGTAGATTGGTACAAAGATAATTGATATAAAGTTTGCAAAATGTTTTGGCGCCATTTCCCGGCCGTCCCCCCTTCCCTACCCCCTGGCGTATCTTGGGGCGATGGATAACTTTACACTGGGTGCCATTTGGAGCCGATCTCTCAGAGAGTGACTTATCGGTAAGTTTAAGAGCGATATATCAAAGTAATCGCTTTAATTTCTCATCTACCACTTGGGGTAGAACTTATGCTTATTCCTTGACTGATACCGTCGTGATTTGTGGACATGTACTTACTTTGATAGTTTTATGTTTGTAATACGGTGAGTGAGGTGATTTTGCGTCGATGTTTTAGGGGTCTTGTTTCGCTAATGGGTTTGAATAAATTTACAATGTAAGTATGAAACTGCTTTAGGCACGAAATAGTAAACACTTAGGTGATTTCATGGAAAACAAAACATCAGACGACAGACGGAAGGACTTTTTCGAAAGAATATTTAAAGAAGGTGGGATCCTCCAAATATCCTCTAAATCCGTTCAGCCGTTGATGCGTGATTGGTTTACAAACATACATACCGATGTTTTGTCTATACTAAGATAAGACCTGTATGAGGACACAGGCTTTTCTTATAATTTATTTTTTTATTGTTTGTAGTTGTAATAATGAAAATGTCGCTATAAGCTTTACACATTACAGGCACTGTATACCGCCTACACGTGTCGAATTTTGAAGTCAAGGTCCAAGGGTGAATGAGATAGTTTTTAATGCCGAAAGCAAGGTTAGGACCCGACGAAACGGGATCCTAGAATAAGAGCGAGCCTAACGGCTGTTTAGCGTGTATCTAAGTATACGTATTACGTACACGAGGATAAGGTCTGGTTTACTTCAGAATAATACAGGATAAGTGTGATTTGAAAGGACGATGTTGGAGCTCATGAATTCGCCATGGAAAGTGTCAATGACCTGCTAACATAGGAGGTAACTACTTTTATATGTAATCTGCTCCATAAATAAATACAAGGCGTAACAGAATAAAGGCAATACCCCTTAAGGGGCCATTGTACTCATCATTATGATCAACTTTCACTATGGGCCCAATCCCGAAAACTTTAAAAAAAAACAGCTGTTCAGTACATTTCGTCGTGTTGTACGCTAAGAAATGTATGGGACTGTCAATTTTTTTTTCACGATTTCAGAGTTGGTCTCATAATAAAAGTATTAGGTATTGCGTTTATTCTGTTATAACCAAGAACGTTGTAGTTAAGTTATGTAAAAGCAAATAATAATTTGTCTCACAAGACTAGCTCGGGGAGGAAAACCTTTATTGAAATAAGTAGTTATTTCAATAAAGGTTTCCCTCAAGCACTGCTTACTACTAGATTAGAGGACGTGTTTAGCCCGATTAATAATGATTATGATAGTTTAAGTAAAACACCTACCCACTACCTAACTATAGGTAGTACTACTACACTACAGACGCAGCGTTGGAAGGCCTCCCACAAGGTGGACCAATGACCTGGTGAGGGTCGCGGGTAGCCGATGGATGCGAGACGCACAGGACCGGTTGTTGTGGCGACACTTGGGGGAGGCCTATGTCCAGCAGTGGACGTCTTTCGGCTGATATGATGATGATTACTACTACAGACTACTACTAACTATTTATGTTTCGTAGTCCCTTTAGAGCTCTTACACACGAGCGGCATGTTGCCAACGGCAGAAGTAACTGCTGCCGTCGATACGTGTCGGCGGCAGCCGTCGACGTGTCGGTGGCAGCCGTCGACGCGCCGGCGGCGGCAGCCGTCGACCTATAGCGACACTTGCAGTTGTAGCGTGCCGCGGCCGAAGTTTGAAGTTGGCATGTCAACGGCTGCCGCCGACGCGTCAGCGGCAGCCGTCGACATGCCAACTTCAAAATTCGGCTACAACGGCAAATGTATCGACGGCAGCAGTTACTTCTGCCGTTGGCAACATGCCGCTCATGTGTAAGAGCTCGAAGTACCCTAAAATATTACTGAGTGAATTTCAACAGGTCCTATAAAATCTTCATTTCCGTGTATTTTTTTATCTTAAGGTTTTTTTATAAAAAAAAACGCTGTTATTAAAGTTTTTGATAATGTATTGTATTCTTGCTTAATGTCTAGCAGATAACTTAAAAAACAAACGAGATATACAGGATTAAAAATTCCATGCCACGGCGATGAAACATGCGTGCACGGCAATGAAACAAGCGTCCACGGCAATGAAAAGCCTGTGCCATGGGAATGATAGAATCAATCCATGGAAATTAAAAAACATTATACGAGAGGGAAAGGAAAACCCAGACAAATTGTGTATGGGAGTAAGATTTGGATAGATATTACAAAAGGTTTAATGGGAGTATGTATAAGAATAAAGGCTATAGTATTGATATCTCTAAGTAGTGTTGCGAGTGTAATTCAACAGTCTTTTTTTACTTATTGTACTCTCATTCTTCTTTTGTAATATTTCCTTGCCCAAATTTTACTCCCACAAAAGTGTTGGAATCAAGACCTTATCCTCCTATAATATTGCGAAGTCATTGCACTTCGAGGAAGAACTACCCCTGCAGCCATCTTTTTAAGATATCGTTCTCTTTCTTTTCTTAGATACTCCTCTCTTAATACAGGGTCGCTTCTTAATTTTTGACGTCGCTTTTCTTCCGCCAATCTTTTCCTCTCTTTTCTCACCTCTTTAGATAATTTTGGTTTAGGCATCTTGGCATCCTAAAAATATAAACAATCCATTATTAAAATCAGACTGTAGTATGTGGGGGTGCATGCGTGTGTGAGGGTATATTGTACGTGTGATAGAGTAGGTACCAAATGTTACATCATTTTGTTACGTTACCATGAAAAAATCTTTTAGTAGTTGACTGTACAGTAAAAACTCATCAAGTCTATCCTTAAATGTTTTATCGCATTGCAGAGAGAGTTAACTTGACGAGTCCTGTAATGTCAGTAATCGGTATTACCTGTATAACAGATAAAAGGTGATAAAGATATTTTCTTTGCCTAATCATACCATGGCGATGAAAACACAAGTCACGGAAATGAAATACCTGGCCACGGCAATGAAAATAAATTGTTTTACAAGGCATGGCAATGAATTTTTTTTCATTGCCGTGTCTTTTTTTTCATTGCCATAGCAAATTTCGCGCACAAACACCACGGCAATGAAAGCACGGCGATGAAAATCAAGGCAAAAAATATAAATAACAAAAAATCTATTAACTATTTAAAGAAATAAACACTTCACAAATAAACATAAAAGAAATGGCGTTCTATCGAATGCTTACTCAAGAAGACAAACTTAATTTAAAATGAGGTTATACCTATCCACGGCGATGAAAGAAAAAATGTCCAGTAACATAAAAATTGAATAACTTACATTATGGCTCGAAAACGCAGGCACGTGTGTACGTCCTTCCACGTCGAGCACTTAGGCAGCACTAATATGAAACGTTTAGCGCACCGCGGGGGGGACGCAAGTCATTTGGTAAAACAATATCCTTGAACATGATTAGGACACGGCGATGAACGGTAGTTCTGGGACAAATGAATTATTATTAACCATTCGTTGTATTGTTGAAATATTTGAATAAATATATTCCGTAACAATACTTTAACTATTAATGTATCAAATAAAACCAGGTTTTAATATAAATAACCAATAGATTTTTATCAATGAGGAATAATACACAACAAGGTGACGTGTGGACAAACACGGCAATGAAGTATTTCGAGGTTTAATTAATTATTTTGGAGTATCCATTAATCCTATTAATAAAATATTTAGTGCTACACGTGAATTTCTATTTCACCTAACCGGAAAAAAATGTAAGAACAATAAAACTTTGTTTTTTAGTACCAATTTCATTGATGCCACGCAATTTTTGGTCCCGGGAAATTCACTCTACTACTAAGGTGACTAGAAAAAAACTTGCCTCGATTTGTTATGTCGTGTCGGTGTAGAATGTTGTGCACCAATGAGTCCATTATTGACCAGCTGGACATGAAAACCAGACTCTTACGCCATTTGCTACTAACAAATCCTTCCTAAGTTACTTAAGACATATCGCTCGGGGACATCATGATGACTTGCAAAACTGGTTGTAGTGACAAGAAAAATAGGCCTGATCAGATCAAGGCGATAACAGGACTAACTGTGACCGTTGCCCTGAGAAGAGCCGAAGACAGAGTGAATTTTTTCATCATTACATCATCATCATAGATGACGATAGACCTCCACTGTTGGACATAGGCCTCCCCCAAATGGGGGGATTTGCCACAATCGCCATGCTTGGCAGGCGGGTTGGCGATCGCAGTGTAACTGTAGCAATGTACCTATAGAGAATGCTGCTGCACATTCTCTGGTGAGTCCCTTAGTCGCCTCTTACGACACCCACGAGAAGTGATGGGATAGAGCTATTCTTTTACGTCCGAATTCATACGAAACAGGTGGTTTTTTATGGATGAGAAACCATAAAATGACTTCTTCCGCTCTGAGCGGAGTGGAAGGGAGTGTCAGACTCTTACTGACTAAAACTCAACCGTGTATCACCAAATGCCCTTTGCGTTGCGGTGACTCTTTCGAACAAATTCCGTAACCCTGGGACAAAGTGGTCTGGAAGCACCTGTCTCAGTCATCCACTCGTCAGTGAATCCTTCAAAGCTTTCGAGGACGGCCACGACATACGCAATGAAGAACATGAATAAGAAGAAGACGAGGAATAGGAATAAGCCCGATGGCGTTACACATCCATTCAAAGAACATGTTTCAAATTTTTTTGCACTTTTGAACTGTCAAGGTCGGTCAGTCAAAAAGATGAAGCTATTTGCTATTTTGCATGCTCGCACCTTAATAGAAAAACATTATTTCATAGAAATAGAAAAACATTATTTCATTATTGATTATTACCTCAATTTTTTTTGCACTTTTGAACTGTCAAGGTCGGTCAGTCAAAAAGATGAAGCTATTTGCTATTTTGCATGCTCGCACCTTAATAGAAAAACATTACGTTAGTGGCCCATTTTTCATCATGAATCACCCTTTTAAAATAACAGACAATTAATATTAATTTGTATAATAACACCATTACAATATTAAATTTTTGCCTGACGAAATTCTTTTTGTTCGAATTCTCCCTCATTCCTGTGATCCATTATGATTTATAAATAATTAAAATTAGAAAGTCGATACTTTTTCACGAGAATCCCGAGAGGAACATCAATAACAGATTAATGTTTAATTTGCGAACTTATTATTTTATTCAACGAGACTCGGATATGATTGAAGAAATACTGTTCCTGGATTTCAGATTTAGTACTAGAATCCGGATATTAAAATCCGAACAAGATTATTAGTATGTACCTATTTATGCTTTTTATGAGGTAGGTATCTAGGCGTTTGTATGTTTGAGAAGCTAAGTACTGAATTTGAGCATTTTAAGTTATTGCTCCTCAAAAAGTCATTCTTTCCTGCTCGTTTTCCACAAACATACTCGTATAAGGGTCAATTCTAGTATTTTTCAGGATCGTTGTCATTTGCAGTGCAGTCGTTTGTCGAAAACACCTCTTTCCTTATATTTGTGAAGTTTTAGACATTGCTGACGAAATCATATTGCTATATGAATATGTACCTACGTTTTTAAGTAAGGACATGAACGAGGCGAATGACGCAATTTGATTTTTAGTCAAAGGACACGAATCATAAGAAAAAAACTTATGGCAAGTGTTATAATTTGTTAGAATATGTCATTATTGGACCGACCGAGTTTTGGCTTTGGTGGTCAACCTGTACGGTAATAGGGTAAGTAAAAAAATATGATTCTATTTAGTCCAACAGTTAGATTATCCAAAAATATTGGACACGTATTTTTGTTCTATCAAATCAATGAAAATTGACGAAGATAAAACGCATCAAAGATCAGAGTGGTGATTTGTGACACTTCTATGTTTAAAGTGTACCAAGGCGTGACGTTACGCGAGTTTTCAGGTTTACTTACTTTTTGGAAATCTATTTGACGGACTTATTATTTTTTTTTAGTAATCTACCCCATTAACACTTTTTCCGACCCGGAAATCACAGGAGCTCAAAGTAGTAGTGATCGTTTTTTTTTGTTTATTCAGACATATTCCAAAACCAAACAGGGTTTTTAAATCCAGAAGTTCAGAGTTTATTTTTTCAGTGAGCGTACTAGCGCGAATTTATTTAAACAGATTAAAATTTTAACTACTTTTTATTGCCTTTAAGTAACCGTTCCTTTGAGAAACTCTGCGGAACGCTGGAGATATTCTATGTATCTTTATTACTTATACTTTACTTTAAATCGGCCTTTGAGTCGGTCCAGAAAAGATAGATTGCACGATAAACTTTTAAAACGGTTTTAAATGGTAAATTTTAATGACTTATTAACTATTTTGGATATACCTACCTACATGTTATTAATGTTTGGTTGAAAGTGACGCTATCATAGAAATAAAAAAATAAATGAGAACATGTAAACGTAGGTACAGTTTTTCTGGCTATGAAAATGATTTTTAATCGGTTGCGGAAACATTCCCTGCAATGGAAATCATTTAATGATCCGCGATTCTCAGGAACAGTAACAGGTAAATTTTCATGGTTAGTGACCTTGAGGTCATAGTCCAGTGATTCTGGAGGTCATTATAAATTGGAGGTCAAGGTCAATGACCCTGAGGTGAAGGTCAAATGCCCTTGAGGTGTCCCATGGTGTTCCCTTACCCTACTACTCCCACATCCCACCGGGTCCCGAAGGCTTGATTAGGCGATGGATTATGTTGAAATTTTTCTAAGACTTTTTTTCATAGTGCCCCGTTTCGTATCCACTGACCAGAATTTCAGTAAACTACGTAATCAGTGTTCTTATATTGCGAGAGACATAATTACTTATACCTTCGACGGTTATTGATGCTTTTAAGGCCATCTACTAAAGTAGGTACGGTATAATAATTCCTAAATAGACATCATGCACCGATAGAGGGTAGCGAAATACCCGCTGACGATTATAATATTCTTCAGATACCTACATATTCATTCGTCCTAGGTACGTAGCTATGATCAAATATGATAATATCCTTACCTCCTCTGACCTCACATACGAGGACAAGTTCGTTGCCTTCTTCCAGAGGCCCGACTACTCCGGACACGTCCCGACCCGACTTGTCGTACAGTATCAGCTGATGTGGGGGAACTGCAACAAACAACCATGTTATAAACTCTTATTTGAATAATTAGAAACTATAAAACGTCTTTTACAACGATAACAATGATTTAGTTTTAACTTTTATTACAAACAAAAGAACGAAAACGCGCCATTTTGCACCAAATATTATGCATTCGATATTTTTTTTGAAATTTGATTAAAAATCAGAGACAAGAACTTTAGTGCAAAGCAATACAAATAATATGCTGCCGACGCGGCGACGGCGACGCGACGATCACATAAAAAACTTGTTCACAAAAAAAAACAGACTTCCAAAAAAAACACTGTGTTTTTAGTTGCTTCTTTGTTAATTGACACCGATTTCCAAAATTAAAGTTATTTTGTACTTAGTAGTGTTATTTTGGGAGTCGGTTTTTTTTGTGAAAAAGTTTTTTATTTTACACTTTTTTATTTGACAAACCAAATCGAATACATGAGTGATTTTTAGAATCATGCTATTATTGTTTCAGATTTAAACTAACATTTCCGATTCGTTCATGAAAATTTATAAAAATATTATGTTTCTTGTCCAGCGGAACATTATTAAAATGAGTAGAAATAAAATTAATATTAATGACGCTCTCGAAACACGTGCAATTATTTTCCTTTAACCTTCAGTCGTAATTTGGGGAAAATCGAAGAAAAGAAAATAAGTGCGGGGAAAATACGCGGGAATTTGACTTAAAAATGGATAGAACCCATTAAATATTACGTCCAAGTACTCGACGAGCATACTCGAATTAATTTTTGATTATGAACTTTGTACTATCTTACTTTGTGTTTTATACTTTATAACAAGGGAGACTTATGAGTGGGTAAACAAAAGTTTCTTTGGGAATTTGAACACGTGACGTATTTCCAACACTAATGTTTACGTCGTCTTTGTAGGACTCTCAGCCTTTTCGTTTTGTACCCTAAATGTAGACAGTTGAAGTAACTGGTACAATATTAAATAAAAAAGACTCAGCATGGAGCAATACCCTCACAAAAATTGGTCACACTGTAGAAAGAGACGAAGCGATTGTGCGACCAATATATTATGTCTTTTTAATAAGTAATAGTGTAGTAAATACGATTAGTATTATATAAAACACTTATTTATATTTACTACTACTGTACTCTTTAGAATCTGATTTATGATGTTCTAAGCTTAAAAAGGACTGTCTGTCACACAAATAAAGAGCATTCATGACTTACTACTTTGGCTCGTATTTATATTTAATAGTTACAACAAATAGTGGCTTTGATAAGACTTTTTTCCAGCTGCAATAAAAGGTTGAAGGTATAAGTTTACCAGTCAAAGTAGAAGTTTTTTGGTTTTTGTGATATGTAAATATTTATATAAATTTTAGTATAAGTTATTATTTTGACACTAAAAACAGAAAATGTTATTTTAATATTTTATTTAAAGTCATATCACAGTAATGCTATATTTCAGCTTCATTAATTTTCACAACTATTACTATATACTCACTTAAATAAAAGACTCAACTAAAACTAAAAATAATCTAAAACATGGCGTCGATAAATTCCTCCGCATCGCAGGCCACTGGTAATGTACCCAAAAGGCTGGCAGCATTGCCACGTTGTATGGCAATGCTGACAGATTTTTGGGTATATTTATGTCATTGATTTGTTTAAATATTTAGTAGCGATTTATGTCAAAATATTTCGCCTCCCATATGCATCTACTCACAGCAGAAACAAGCATAGAACAGCCAATATACAAAATATTTCAGGCACCGCCAGTTCTCTCGATACAATATAACCTCGGCAGTCCATTCTTCCCCCAGCTTTGTACGTTCACTGTTCTGCTGGCATCTCACATAATGAGTATTGTCCCTTTATTGAGTACGTCCGCGTCGTTACTTTCAGTGTCTTGTCACAGTGTCGTATGTTTGACGTTTATACACGTCGTGCATTATTGTGTATGGCTATGTCTGAGATCTGTGTATAGAGTAGGTATAAATGAATGGCATTTGGTACGTTCTTTGAAGAGCTCTTAACTATCTAATACTAGTCGCAGATATATTTGTGTGGTTGCGGATTTTGTTCGAAAGAGTCACCGCGGCCCTGGAACGCAAAGGGCACTAGAAGGAGCACGGGTGAGTTTTAGTTAGTAAGAGTCTGACACTCCCTCCTGCTTCACCCAGAGCGGAAGGAGTCAATTTGGTGATTAACTATCCATAAAAAAGATGTATTTGATTGTTTTGTGTGTACAATAAAGAATTCGTAAAAATAAGAATAACAAACAAACAAATAGACACAGGTTTTTTTTTACCCCTACCATGGGAAATCATCGCATGACTCTTTCCGCTCTGGGTGGAGCGGAAGGGAGTGTCAGACTCTTACTGACTAAAACCTATCCGTGTTCCTCCAAATGCCCTTTGTGTTTGAAAAAATTTCACAACCCTGGCAAAGTATTAACATATATAATCCCACTGATTAAACCACATTGTATAACACCAAACAAATGCAAGCAGAAATAATCTCAACACCAAGATCTCCTCGCAAGCATTACACAACACTCGAAGACGCCTTCACTCAGCGACACGGAGCGTTTACAGCGGTCCCCTATTACATGTAAACGCTTTGTATTACATACCAACCTCGCTTCTAATATATACTATCAGGCAATTGAATAATGCAGCCGAGTCAACAATAGGAGCCGCCCTAACGTCAGCACTTTGAGTAAGGTTCACAACAGACAAAAACATGGGACCAAGAATTTTGGGGCATGTTTTCCATTGATAAACATAGGCCTACAAATGAATGTTGGCCTGGCTTTACATTAACGCTGATCTAAAATTAGTGGGGCGATTTTGATTTTGGAATTGACAAGTTATCGGAATGTATTGGTTTATTAGGTCAGAGGAGGATTTGTCGATGTGGGTCAATTGGAGGAGGCCTTTTTTATGCATGGGAAATCATCAAATGACTCCTGCCGCTCTGGGTGGAGCGGGAGGGAGTGTCAGACTCTTACTGACTCAAATCCATCCGTGCTCCTCGTAGTGCCCTTTGCTTTCTAGGGCCGCGGTAACTCTTTCGAAACACAAAATCCGTAACTCTGGATTGGAGAAGGCCTGTGTCTGTGTCTATCATTGGACAGCATTGTCTTTTGGCTGAAATGATGCAAATCGTTTGTCTTGCTAAAATAACTTTAGGATTATCTCAGGACAATGTTTGTCACCAAATAAACGTTGTTGTGTTGTGTTTTGTATGTGTTGTTGTCCGTTTCCCAATGAAAAACAGTACTCGTGAGTGTATACTATTTTATGAAATATACCTACGCGTAATGTTATGTAAAAAAATAAAAGCTGTAGAAATATGGTAGGATCACTATGTAAATGGAGAAACCCCGAGTCTTCCCTAGAGCAAAGATCCTAGCCGTAAATCGTAGCGTTAGTCCAGTCTAGACCACACTGGCTCTAAGCTAGAACCTCCACAGCTATGCATAAGAATGTATCTCCTCAATATAAAACATGTACAAACCAGACTCGACCCTCTTATTATCGAAAACTATTCACCACGTGTTAACATTCTACTCCACAAAATGAATGGTCAGTAGTGCGTCTAAATAAACACTTCAAAAACCGCTAACGTAACATGACAAACATCACTAATTACGGTCGTATAAACAAAACAATAGTTCTAGAGCACGTACTAAGAGGGACCACCGCAAAACCGAATTACGGCCCTTCACTATTGGCAACGAAAGTGTCCCTGCTCCCCCGAAAGCCCGAATTCGGCCGGCCGTCCTGGCTAGTTAGTAGTCATTACAGAGGCAGCCTTTCGGCAAGTTGCTCCTCAATAGCGGAATCGGTGGCCGACAAACAACGTCCAATTTAAACGGAATTTCATAGGCGACAGCGTCAATTAAACACGACTGTCGGCGTCCATATGACGTTTGTTTTGCCGACTATTGCCAGCCAATTTGCGTTTGATTCATTGCTCTAATTAATTGCTGCGAATTTTTGTTTGAAGCGTTTTTCGTTAGTAAAGGATAGTTCCAAGCTACCTGTAACTACCTACTATTTTCGTTGGCTATCGAGGAAAAACGAAAAAGCTTTTCCTTCCTCTTTCAAAACTTTACCTTTGCAAATAACAAGCACAACTTGGTAATTATAGGCTCTCCAAACAATAAATAAAGACTAACTATCACTACAAGCTGTAAATATGTTTTACAATCGCAACACCGTATCCTGTCCTTCCACTCGTATATCATAAAGGAACATTGGATACGATCAATTCGCGTGGTCTCCGTTGTGCGATAACGCGTTTGATGCGACGATAAATCGCATAGCTGAGACTACAGCAGAAATTATAGCCGTTGAATTATGCATTAGCCGCAACACGCTAGAGGTTGTAAAAATGCCTGTCGATGGGCCGAGTCGCCGGCCGGTAGAACACTATTTGTACACAAATAGCTCAGCTTTATAGCAGGGTTACCAGCCTTACTATACGGCCGACCATATGTCTCGTTTATCATTTTTCAGTCTGTATTCGAATTTTATTTAGTAGTGGACCATTGACCGGTGAGGTAAATTGAGCTGAAATGGATGAAACATACCACATGGGTGTTTCCATAATGGTAGCAGAGGTGTGGAAATATGGAATCAATAAACACGAGTGAAGTAACAGTTCCGGAAACTGTCAATCCGCCAAATATTCTGGGTATTCGTCGTTATTTGTCAGAATTATTCAGTCAACAAATCCATGGTAAGTCTAGCACCCCGTTTTATAGCCGACCGCATTATACGACTAGGTATACCTACTATTTTACGAGTTTTCGACACTCCTTATAAGTAGAGAATTTGTCCATACGCTATGAGCTATAACTTAAAACCGAGACTAGTTTTACGACAAACGATTTTCTAGCGTTTTATACACTCGTTTGACTCGACTGTTTGTTTTCTTTCTTTTTGTGATCGTCTCCATATTGGGCGACTTAGTAACGGGACTTAGACATGGAACTGTCTAGTGCTCATGCCTTTTTATTTCAATTTATATTGCCAGGAATATTTCGACAATTTCGGCGCGATTTCGAGTTCTAACTACACAATTGGTATCTTCTCTATTTTTCGACTGCAGTACAACAAAATTTGCATGGCTATTCCGCAAATGTGAAAACAATTTCAGTGTTCAAAAATATAGGGTAGTTTTATAAGTGGGTGTGTGTTTGGATGGTAAACATATGTTTGGATTTTAAGTTCTCACAATTTATTTTCCTCAACTTTATGTTCCGGCAATTTTATTCTGATAATGGCGAATTTTATACTAACGTACATAGTTTGATATTCCAAGAGTTGTGTTTATTTTACGTCCGACATTTAGGTATTTTATTCTATTTTGGGCCAGACACTCTTATCTTCGTTTCAATCTACGACAGAAGTACTATAATCATGAAGAGTTCGTAGACAGATAATGATTACTGAGAGAAGTGTCGCAAGCATGTCGATATGTGTGACGTAAGTACTGGGTACGTTTGATTGATGGTTGAGCCACTATTTATAAACTGAAGCATGTAGGACACACGGCTGAAATTACCTAAATATTCATAGCCAGTAAAAAAAGGCATAACACTTTTAAAGGCAGGTATCCACTTTTGTATTAGCATAAATTTGAACGACACCTCAGTAGGCCCACGATGGCGGCGCAAATCGTCGTTACAATCCTTGTAGGATCGATACCCGCTCAGCTGCTTTCTGCTAACTTGTTTCATTAAATTCAAATTTCGTGTTGTACTTATTAATTCAGGCGAGCGTTTTCCCCGCACGTCGGGCCGCGACTAGGCGGCTGCTTTTTATATTCTTGTCGTCTCCACATCAGCCCGAGGAAGTTTTCGAGAAATTCGAAGGCTCTCCAAAAGGGTTCGCTATATCGTATCGCGATAAATGCCAAGTTCTGTTCTGTTTCGCTTTTGCTAATCCGAAGTTGTCTACAATATGGCTTTAATTGTATAACAATATTAGCCTTCGTTAACATCCATTGTTAATAAAATAAGTATAACAGATCTGTCGCACTCTTCGTTTGTAATGAAAAATCGCAATCTTGTCCCGGAGTATCACAGTCAGATTGTACGTAAGCAAAGTTAACAGCTAAGCCGTTTATATTAGAACAATTAAGTTTCACAAGTTCATGTAAAGCAATTCACTTAAAGTTCGCTACATAATCACATTTCTCAAAGTTGAAACTTGGGCGTGTTTCAGTGCGCGCTCGGAAACTCCCACGAAATATGACGGATACAGATACTTGAGTCGCAAACAAATTTTTGGAAGATTCCTTTTAAGTGGATGCTCATTAGCGTCGTCATAATAACGCCAAAGGAACAATACAGCGCCTCACGCACTCCTAATGAGTTCCAACGGCTCTATTGACATGGTAAACAGCAAGCGACAAATGTATTAAAACAGGCGTAAACAATGCACATAAGTATTCAAAACTCCTTCAGGAATGTCGTCTCTTTGTCTGCTACCTTTTTATATAACCTTCAGAAGCCCTTTGTCCGGAACTTTGATCTAGAAGCCGAAACTTCGGAACAATATTAGGCACATTTCTACTTCCATTAGGCCGTGTTCTGCGAGCGAATTTATTTTCAGTTCTCGTAAGAATGTAAGTAACTTTTCTGTCTCCGCTCTCTAGGTGGTATTATAAAACGTGTATCTGTTGCTAACTTTGTTAATCTTTGACTGGAGAATATTACTCGGAGGAAGTTGACGGTGGAATGTAATGGGATACTGTTATCTCTCTTAATTATGATTGTCAATCACGGCTGTAGGTACAGACGTACAGTATCCGGAACATAGTCCTCTGGTAAACCTTAACACAGTGAACGGTGGGAAAATACAATCCGAGACAAGATAATCGTATTATAATCTAGATTTCTAGACAAACCCACTGAAAGCTAGTTCTAGTAACCTTATTATCAGACCATTTATTCACACACTACATAATCAACCTCTATGCATGTGTTCAAGTAGTTATCTGGACTCGTAAAGAGGCTTTGTTTAAACAGTGTGAAATATTGGTTTGCTTTGCAATACCTTGGCGTGGCCCAGCGGTCGTAGAGGCGATGACTTACGATTACAGCACCGCTGCAACCCCCACTTAACTGTTACATATTGCTTCACTTAACTCAAAACCCGGCTTGGGAAAGAATTACGTACGGAAGTGGATCGCGGGCCGCGGACGTACGCTACACAGACACAAACACATTACACTGCCGACCATATAAATTGCAGCGCTCGCTAAACGCTAACTAATGAAGCCGAGGTGCATACTGACCAATTACTCTGGCGACCGATTTACTACCTGCAATGAATTTTTGAACACGTTCCAAACAGACACTGCAATTTCACCAACGTTTGATCCAACATAATGCCAGTATAACATTGATTGACCAACATTCAAAACGTCCATAGGTGTCATAATGTACGGTCTACGCAGACTTAATATTTTCGTTAATCGCATAATCGAATGAATCATGGCCATTATAATTTGATGCAAAATATACGGTGCGCCAAACAAAATGTAGCGTAAATTCATGCGGAAACTGAACTGGTATTTTCAAGTGGAGCTCGTTTACAATTTAAAATTCCACGATAAACATATGTAGATAAGGGAGGTATAATAAATTCTCGGGTCGGGCAACGCCGGCCGACGTACTAGGGCAGTGGAGTTAATAAAATCACTTTGTTAGTCAATTCCGCGTTTTGCACGCCTATAGCCCGCCCGATACACATACATAGGCCAGTTAATTACTTTACTTTTTGCACGGATTTAACAACGTGAAAAATAAATGTGATATTCCAAATAAAAATTTGTACAAAAATTAATAACACGATTAATTGGGTAAAAAAACAACATCTCTTTTCAAAAGTAATGAAGATAGCACATCATTAATCAAATCGCTAAAATGTGAAAGTATTGAATTCTTTTTGAAAAGCTCTTTTGATTAGTGGATTTACGTTTCTATTGGAGTCACGAACAAAGTATAAAGTTGAAGAGTAGGTTGTCTGATCCTGCAGTGTAAAGGCTGGGTTATATTAGTGAGGCAGAAGGTTCGGGAGCCTGTACTGAGACAGGCGGGTGTCGGCGGAGCACATCGCGCCACTCCAAACGTGATATCGCAGTACATTATTGTAATAACAGCACTCGGCGCTTCTTTGACGGGGCAGGGTCGCGGCTCGTGTGTAACCTCTCATTTTCCTTACCGAAATTCAAAGGAGCTCTAACAAAGCTTTGTTTTGCATCGCTCGCTCGGCGAAAGCCGCTGAAAGGCTGGCTTTTTAGATAAGGTTCTCTTATAAATTTCCAGCATAGAGCAGACATTTTGCGCTAAAGTTTTTCAGTGTGGGAATGCGAACATCTGCTGCGATTCCCATTCTAGTTTCGAGGGTCGACGTTTTGCGGCCGAGTTATTTGCGAAACCGTTTCAGTCGTTAGGGGGCAATTATATTCAGACAGTAATTGAAAATGTTAGTTGTACCAGCTTAAGTAGTTTTTAACAAGGGAAATTATTGTTTTTGTTCGCAAAAAGTGAACACGTTCCTGATAATAAATGTTTAATATTAACATTCTAATTTAATTTCGTGCCATGTATTTTATGTTTTCAATATTATTTTTGATGCAGTTATTTGTGACGTCTGTTGCTAAGAACTTTACTTGTTTTATAAATTGGTTAATTTATTTTTCGTCGGTTCCAGACAACTTTGTAAAAGACTTTAATTTAAAAAGCCCGGTTCTGGCGAGTTGTTTGAAATTGTAAAAATTAAGTTGAAATGAACTGAGTTCATTCATTTTAAGTAACTATATGAGAGCTTGTAATGAAAAAATAATGGTATAATTATTATCTGTATGTTACTTTATTCACTTTGTAAAAGTAAATTGCTTTTTACATGGTGATGACGTAAAATTTAATTAAACACGTACAATCATGAAATATCGCCTTGTATTTTAAAATCAGGCAATATTTTAAGGAACCATACCATTACCAGAATTCTTAATTCGAAGTATTTTTTAACTGACTCAAAAAAGGGAGATGTTATCAATTTGGATGTAAAGATTTTTTTTTTTAATATCTGTTTGGCCATAACTCTCTCGAATACTTAGGCGAATTTGCAAAATATTCTTTTTGTTTGAAATAGGTTTATTCCGAAACGGTCCATTAAAATTTCATAAAATATCTGATGAAATAGTCCATTTAAAAGATATGGACTGGTTGGAATTGGGCCCAGCACTTAAAAGTGAAATATAAAAACCTTTATTTAAAAGGAAAACATCTGACGTAATAAATAAAAAACCACAAAAAAGTAAAAAATAACTTTAATTTTGGAAGTTGGTGTCAAAAAACTAAAAATACAAGCCACTACAAAGTACAAAGAAAAGCCGGTGTTTCTGGTGGAACACCGGCTTTTCTTTGTACTTTGTAGTGGCTTGTATTTGGAAGTCGGTTGTATTTTTTGTAAAAAAGCTTTTTATATTCTATCGCCATCAACTCAAGTATCAACTTTAGCGTAGAATACCTATTAAGATTGATTTTTAAGAGACGGTTTTATTAAAAATACTCAAAAAGTAAGGGTTGCATTTGAACTTTGTTTTTGTGCGATTTCGATTTTCTAAATTGTACGACAGTTTGTTGTTCCGGAAATGGATAATTGTATTGATTTTTGAATTAAAATGTGACGTGATAAATTTATTGATCATTGGGCAACTACGCGATCGTCGCGTTAATTTGTTCGGCAAAAAAAAGGGCCGCTACAAAGCGTTTGGCTTTGTTTTTTTTATCAGCCTATTCTGTCCCACTGCTGGGCAAAGGCCTCCCCCAACTCCTTCCAGATCTTTTTGTCCCGAGCCTCCTCGGACCAACCCTCGCAGTAGGCGTCTAGGTCGTCTCGCCACCTCTTCATTCATCATTTAAAAATACAATATAAGAAAACCTCATAATATATCCATCCAAATTCTCACTCACCTATAACAGAGAGTCGTATCTGAAAATTTCTCGTCGGTGAGTTCTTGAAGTCGACCCGACACCGGTACACGCCCTCGTCGTCCAACTGAACGGTATCAAGCGTGAGCGCGGCTGGTCGGGCGACGGTTGCGAAGTAGGCCCGGGGACCGAACGCGTTGGGGTCCGACCACTGCAGCGCTTTGTTGAACGACCGGCCACGGACGTCGAAACTGGAAAGAAAAAGATATTTTTTAGTTAAATAAGCACGTAGGTATAAGTGTGTATTTTGTTAGAAATGGCAATTCATAAGGCGTCGTCCTAAAACAAAGCGATCATCGCGCAAATACGCGATTTTTTATTAAAAAAATTCTTTGGTTCCTGTTTTTTATTCCCAACCGTTCGAACCGAATCGAAATTAAATAGGTATCTAAATGTCAGAATAATTTTTTGAAGCAAAAATACTTGCGTAACTAGGTACGTGCTAGCTTGACGGAGCAGTGTGAAAATGATGCCGATGGGACACCACTTTTTAAGAAGAATATTTCTGTTAAAAACGATCGTCGCATCGTTATCGCATCGCACCGACAGCAAAGTAGGGGTTCGTTTTTTTCAGTTCGGATTTGTATTATTTTTCCATCGCGTCCGGTCACATTAAACAACAGTTTCGTCAGGTAAATATTACCTACTCCAAGTGAAATAACATACCATACACTATGAAATGGCCCAGCTAATTGCTATTTTATAGTTTCTCATTTCTGGACGGAAGATGGATTGTACACATAATGGCTGACTAATAAAATATGATTTGATTTCTGCTGTGATAAAAAACGTTTGTAGGTATATTTTAATGTTATGCTTTTTACTGACCCCAATGATTTTATATGGCAACGATTTTCTTTCGTGCAGTACTAACTTAATGCCGCTAATGAGCGGTGCAAAACATACCCTTTTTACTAGTCGGGTAAAAATACTAGGACATAGTTATTTCGAGTGCGTAAACACGACGTAACTTTAAACGTAAAACTTGAAAATAGTTCATTAAAACTCATTATTATGATCTACTTTACTATGCCAACACCCTCAATGATTTGACGTACTGTAAGTTACAGTATCGTTAACGTAAGTGAATTTTGAATATAAAAAACTAGAATCTCATAGTATTTTGATTTAATTTTATGCGATGTACACAAAATATGAATATAGCAATTCAAATTAATATTATGTGCGAAACGAGTAATTTAATAGTAAAATTAAATCACATTAACGATGCTGTTACGTAACAATACGTAAAAACATTTGTGCCTCTGGTTACACAGGCTTGTTCATTGAAGAAAATAGATGCAGACTCGTAGATGCTAACCTAATGAATATTAGCTGGAGCTGGTGACTAATTGACATTCCCAAAAACAAGATTGCACACAAGTTTTCAAAATCAATCTCTCATCTTTGACGTATATTGAGATGACAATAACGATTCTGTATGGTGTCGGACGTAAAATAATAGCACCATCCCTTCACTTTCTCTGTTGGTATATTGCTACAGCTACACTGCGATCGCCCGCCTGTCAAGCGTGGCGATTATGGCGAACCCCCCTCTCATTTAGGGGAGGCCTATGTCCAGTAGTGGATATCTTTCGGCTGTTATGATGATGATGATATCGATCCAAATAATACTACGTTAGTATTGTGATTATTGTCCTAGCTTGTCTAGACCAGAATCCTTAATGAGGTAACAACAATATTCGGAGCTTCGTATCAATATAGTGTTTCGTATCACTATTTTGCATAGCCCCTTATATGACATTTAATTAATCTTGGCCACGGAAATGCCGTGGTCAAGATAAGTGCGTTGAAGAGAATGGAGAGCAAAGGTAGAACCAGCTTGTTATTATATGCCTAGTTAGTTATGCTAGACTGTTCTTGACGTAGAATATTTTTTATGTTAAGAAAGTGTGTTTACTCCTCTCGGTTCCTTATTGTTGAAAATGAATTATATTTATTTATTTTATCTTTATTTCAGGCAAATATGTCCCATAAAAAACAATACATATACAACGTGTAACAGAATAAACGTAATAGCTGAAAAGGGTTCAGTGTACTCATCATTATGAACAACTTTTGCTATGGGACCAACCCTGAAATCGAGAAAAAAAAAACAATTTTAATTAACATAATCCTCAATTTTACACTTTTTAGAAGGAATGCCCGCGGGCATATCAGCAAACCCACCGCTCTGTGTGACGGTACTTACTACCTACTAGGTCTATCCTATGTATTTTCAGTGCGTGACCTTCGCAGACAGACCTAAAGTAGCGCATTCAGGCATACCCGCGGGCAAATCTGTCTTGTGTATCTCCGGTTTAAGGCGGGACTTGTTCAACATGCGCGCCAAATTTTCAAACTTGTTCACCCTTTAAGTGAGGTAAGTCACATAATCTTACTCATTTTACATTTTAATTTATACTCACTTGGATGGTTGGATATTTATTACTCAATCACGCCATAACGGCTGAACGAATCTAGATAAAATTTTACACAGAGCTATAGACATAGGCTATGCAAACTCGGGACTATGTTCCCTTGTGATAATTTCCGACATTTTCGCAGCGATGCTACTAGCAGAAGGTAGTCCGTCATATTTGTAAGGAGCAAGCCTCTTCGAAAGAATCACCGCGGCCGGAACGCAAAGGGCACTAGGAGGAGCACGGATGGGTTTTAGTCAGTAAGAGTCTGACAATCCCTCCCGCTCCTCCCAAAGCGGAAGAAGTCATTTGATGATTTCCCATCCATAAAAAAAGCAACCGGCCAAGTGCGAGGCAGACTCGCGCTCGAAGGGTTCCGTAACATTTTCTATAAAAACGGCAGTGACGTTTGTTGAATGGGAGCCCCACTTCAATATTTATTTTATTCTGTTTTTAGTATTTGTTGTTATAGGGGCAACAGAAATAAATATTCTGTGAAAATTTCAACTGTCTAGCTATCACGGTTCATGAGATACAGCCTGGTGACAGACGGACGGACGGACGGACAGACAGCGGAGTCTTAGTAATAGGGTCCCGTTTTACCCTATGGGCACGGAACCCTTAAAAAGGTACAAGCCCCTAAAATTACTAACTTAAATATCTTTATTTCTAAAGAGAGTTCCAAAACTTGGTAAGTCTGCAGTAACAATAAGTAATTGATTTAAGTATTCAATCGTTGAACTTGTAACACATTTAAATCATTCGGAGCTTAAACGGTGAGCTTGTAACACATTTGATATAATTTGTACAAAAACTTTGCTAACTTATACTCGGTTTGTAACTTGTAACGTGTAAATTAGTTTGTAACTCGTGCGCCTTTGAGTTATTATATTGAAGATTTGGCTCCTCTTGCACTTTGACTTCAAGGGTTGTTTGAGTAATAAATTGTTTGGTCAAGTACGTCTATTATTGAATACCTACTTATGTTTTCAATTTAGACAGAAACTTGAATTACAAACTAAAGTATTAGGTTAGTTACGTACTCGAATGCCGCTACTGTAGCACATATTATTATGTGAGTTACATACCTACTTGAATGACAAAAATTCATTGCTAATACATACATACAAAATGCATTCATTTGTACATTTGAGCTAAGTGATAGCGCAGGCCACTAATCAGGTGGACCAATGACCTGAGGGCCAATTCGCATGCCAGTTGCAATCTGTCAAAAATGTATGGAAATCAAGGCTTTTTTACAGATTGCAACTGACATGCGAATGCAAACGGGTCAAAGTAGAAAGAGTTGATGCCGGAGGCCCAAAAGAAGACATTCAGTAACGGATTAAGACGAAACTTGGCTCGGATAGACCAAGTTCTTAAATAGGACAGTGGATAGTGGATAATTTTATCCCGGGAATATCTTTCCCTGAGATAGTTATCGACTTTCAAGCTGGCCAAGCCGCTAGTTAAGCTTAGTTATCTATACATTATTTATTATCTTTATCACAGTGCAAAGCTAGAGAAATTTACATATTAGCAATAACAAGATGGGTCTGTGTGAGGTTAGCTGGATCAAAACTGCTTATAAATAGTACCTATGTACATACGAAGGTTAGTATACCCCACTGCCAAGGATGCGCAAGACTGAGCAAAGTTTAGGAAACTCCCGTCTATGCAAAGATGGCTAAAAATAGATTTTATTAATGCCACTTCCATTCCCGCGAGTATTTTACGAGGTAATTTAATCACATCAAATCGGGCGTATGAGTTGTTTCTGAACCGAAGAAGGCTTTTGGGAGTCTGGTGTAACAAGTTAACGGTATGGAGAAAACCTTTTGTAGGTAAATAGATTAGAGAATAGGTACATAAATAGAGATTAAATAAAATTATTATCTTGTAGGGTAGTTGTAGAATCTTTGACGTAAGTTTAAGTCAGTGCATGACGACATCACAAAAAAACATCCAAGTGCGAGTCTGACGCGCAAAGGATTTCGTTCCAAACGAATTTTGTAACATGTTATTTTAAAACCATAGATTTATTGAAGGTGATCCTGAAATCAATGAGGAAGATTTACTTGAGAAACATCTATTAGATAAAGTTATTCTATTTACTTACGGATTTATTTTCAACTTCGATGAGTTTTAATTTAAAAACTATTTAAGATTTCTATATTGCGAAAAAATACGTTTGAGACCCTCACAACCGGCGCTCTCATTTGATGTATCACACGAGAGCAAATTGGCAGTAACAGACTGACAGACATACAAAAGAAATACACTAAAACGGAACCCTGATATGGCCACTTGAGTGACCCTATCAGGGTTCCGTTTTTTCATAACCCTAATCCAAGGAACGAAATAATGAAGTCAATGTGATTAATTAGTTGACCAAGTAATAACCACCAAACTACTAGGAAATCATAAACCTTAACACGACCATAGACATTTAGAACCTCGCTAATCCACCTCCTTTAAATAAGGCTAAGGAGTTTTAAGGTTGTAAGCAAAGCGTCTGCAAACACTGCAGTGCTTGTCACGGCGACCAACTTTGAAAAGTCAAGCGAAGGAAATGCATAATTAAACATTTGTAAGTTCAAGTAATGAATAATTAAAAGTTATTACTTAGCTCGTTATTATATTTTCCTTGTACTTATTATGATTGCGGTTGTTTTACGTGATATGAATGTGTCGGTGGTGCATCGTGGGGTGGGCTATAAGATCACAATTAAGAAGTGGTTTGAAAATGTGCAGGCTTTGTTTTACTATGAATGTCAAGTTAGGGCTCCGTACATCCGAATAAACGGAACCCTTTAGGATGTGTCTGTCCGTCGGTCAGAGCTATTTTTTTCCGAATTTACTGGTTCCATTGCATTGTAATTTTGTTTATGTTGGGGCTAATATCCGAAGTGCGGCTACACCTAGTTTTAGCCGGCTACAACTAGCCGCCTAGTTGTAGCCGGCTAAAACTAGGCGGCTAGTTTTTTTTTTGGGCACCCTGACTTGGACTTTTTTTTTAAACTCTTCGACTTCGCCTTTCAGGCAACTTTAAAGTGTTTTGAGGTTAGGTTACAACTAGTTGTAGCCGGGTTGCACCTAGTTGTAGCCGCACTTCGGCTATTAGCCGTAACATACACATGAAAATGAGTAACCGAGTTTAAAATTTTGACAAAAAAATACATCCGTATTATAACTTAAAGTTTTTTGCTTATGGATTACCCGAAAGCTTTTGAGAAGTCTGTGGTTTTAAAGTACTGAACCTCTTAAAAAATATGATTAGTTTGGACGCTTTGCGAGCAAGCTTGACTCGCTCGCAAAGCGTCCAAACGAATTAATTAACCGGTTTTTTTATATCAAATTCATAGAAGTTGAACAGCAATAAAGTGAGACAAAAGACAGATGAATAGATTTATTTTATTAAAAAACAAAATTATCAATATTATGTAGGTACTGTTATGTAATTTTCAGATTTACCGATAGACATCTTCACTAATCCGCGAAACTTACGGCCCCAGCCCAAATGAACTCAGTGATTATGCCAATCACCTGCCATTCCACAGATAACTGGAGCATCGCCCTTCGGCAAACGGCTTCAGGATGTTACTTAACTTCCACAATACTGCAACTTACCCGCTCATAGCTAGCGTCGTTAAGTTAAAAGGTTAGGCCCGGTCACTGGCCGGGCGGTCGCGGGTAGAACTGGGAAAAACGTGGTTATGTTTGCTGAGGTCAGGATAGAATGGATTTTTCAGTGTTTGTTTCTGTGGGTGTACCTGTGCCTGCAGCTTCGTTTGCTTGGCTTCATCCTATCCTATATTACGTCCTGCTAAAATCACTATCACTACATATTATAAAACAAAATCCCCCGCCACATCTGGCTGTCTGTACTTACTCAAAAAACTCATTAAAGTCTAATACCGATTTTCAACAATAGACGGAGTGAATTATGAGGTAGGTTTGATTCAATGCGGTGCGTGGCAGACGGACAGAAAAAAAAACGGAAAAACGGAAAACGGAATCTTCAACACTAGTATGATATACTAGTGTTCAAAATTCCGTTTTTCCTTACGGATGTTCGAAACCCTAAAAATGATCATTTTGTGTGCGTGTAGAATAGAAATATTAAAACAGTTGCTCCCTTCAATAATTAATTTATTAAATAAGAATTTAATTCGCAGTTTGCAACGCAAAACTTAAATCAGGTACAACGGCGAAGTTTTTTAATTATTAATAAGAGACTGCTAACAGATCCTGATTTAAAATTCATCTGGTAAGAAAGTCGGCTCCCTTACTTCTTAATAAAAGATTAGCATCATGGTAATACTTTTGATGAGAAGTTATTTATTAAATACTTACTCGTTACGCTTCAGTTGGATCCAAGATTTCTTCACTCTGGTTACTTAATCAAAGTGCCAATTCTACTGTTTTTTAAGCAACATTCGCATTTGCATGTCAGTTGCAATCTATCAAAAATGTATAGAAATTGAGGCTTTTTGACAAATTGCGACTGAATAGGCCCTCTGGATTTTATCGGACTGCGAGTCACTCAACGCTCGCCGCCCGCAGGCCCGCGCCTACGTTGGCTGGGAATCGCCCTTCGACTCCCGACGCGCCCGGTGCGTCTTCTTCTGTTGCGGCAGCTGGGGCCTGAGGTTTGCCTCTCCCTCACGCGGCCCGCCTCCTCCTTTGCTTGCATTGCTGCTTCGCAGAAGGAGGTGACTGATTCCCATGCCCCCTCGCTCCGGACCATAGATTGAACCAAGGCCGGTCGCAAGTACCACCGTATAGGCCCATTGACATACGGTCCGTAATTGGTTAGCAAGTTAACTTTGGTCCGTTTAGACCAAAGTGAACTCGCTACGCGGACGGCAATCTTTGGGAGAGGTCGTGTGTTCGTATAAGTAAACGCTCGGATGGGGCCATTTCTTTCTTAACTTTTTAAATCTATGGGTAGGCTGGGTAGGCCACACATGTCAGTGTCAACATAACCAGTATCAGCCTGGACGCTTATTCTGTTAAAACTCCGGACTACGCTAGACCAGCTCAAAATGTTTGTTACCAGCAACTTTAGCTGACCAGTATTCTGTTCGCTTAAAATCGTTATGAAGTTTTTATTAGGCAGCCCTGAAAACTTAGGACTTCTTGTTCTTTATAACTCTGTCACTTCACAATACATCCATCTGTCTTGGTAATTGATCAATGACGTTTATACACGTTCACGTTTATATAACGTGTGTCATTTTTCGTCGTTTTGTTAAACTATTTATTGTCCCTCATTTACGGTTCTTATTTCGTTGCAAGCTAGTTTCTACCGGTTTTAACTTCAGCCATTTAATTGCAAACGCTAAGTAACCTTAGCTTACACTGCTCTTTCAGTTTACGGCGTGTGGCAGTTAACGTTAGTTGTAAGAACTTGTTAACCCTAAGCAGGTAGTAAATACTAGATGCAAATAAACAGTGAGGCACGCTAACTTATCAGTTACGTCCAGCCAACTTGATGCGTTAACTGTTTGTTGAAAAGTAGCGTAAGTTGTAGAAAGTTGGAGGAGGTTTTGTCAGTAAGAGTCTGACAGACCCCTCTGCCCACCCCAGGGCGGAGGACATCCATGAGGATTTCCCCCCGTAAAAGAAAAAAAAAAGGGTTTGGAACGGTGTTTGTTGCTTCTGGAGAACAACTGCTCGGGATATTGTATCTTGAGGGTTTTTTTGCTACAATTCTTAGTTAATTTAGTGTTTTTATTCAATTTATCAGGCACATTGAGCAAAAAAAAAACCTTTTTACAAAAAAAAAAAACCGATTTCCAAATAAATAAACACTACATAATACAAAACAATTTTAATCGTCGGTGTTAAATTACGAAGAAACAACAACACACACAAGTGCAAAAAAAAAACAACCGTCGCATGTACTTTTTTTTCACTTTTTAGTGGTACTCCACACTTAATAACACCACTGGACAGTCAGAAGAAAGCAGAATACGCAATGAATACATGGATGATTTCTCGACATGTTTTTTTCCAGCTGGTTGGACTTAAAAACCAAACTACTGAACCGATTTTGATAAAATTTCAATGGGTGGTCCCATTGAAATTTTATCAATATCGGTTCAGTATACCGAGAATTCTATCCTCTCACATAAAACTTCTACAAATTTTTTTCAAATCGGTTCATAACTGACGGAGATATGAGGTAACAATGCGTTTACTGTTTTTTTTTTAAATGTTGGAAAAGTTAGTTGCAATAAGTTGTAGGAAATTTCGAATAGGTGTTTGTTGGTTTTGGTGATGAGAATGATGAATGATGATGCTCTAATGTCTTCTTTTGAGTATTTGACTCAATTCTTAGTGGATCTTAATATTTCACTTAATAGTGATTTCATTAAAACTTTCATTTACATTGTGCGTTTTAAGAATTATCCAAACCGAACGTTACTTATAAGTTCTGTCTAGCCAACTTGATACTGTTTTTTGAAAATGCTTCCATAGAAAGTGATAAAATTGCAGAAAATTGTTGGAGATCGTATTTTTTGAGTTTTTGGTATTTTGAACGTTTGTCTGTCTCTTTTTTGTGAGAATTTACCATCCATATAATTGCTGCTTTTAAATTTAAAAAAAAACAGTGTGATTTAATTAACAAAAAAAAAATAGAATTTTTAGAGGAGTGATCGGTTAGTGATGGGCCTCTGAGTGTATAATAAATAAACAATGTCAACGTAAACACTTAAACATTGATTTATTTACGTTAAAACGTTTCAACACGAAACGACAAATCTCGAAAAGTTACAGCCAAAAAAATGGATAAATTAGATATGTATGCAATTTATAAGAAACATTAAATTCCCTATGCACCTAATCCACTTTGTTACTGATTGCCATATCCAAAAGTATAAAATTGTAATGAAACACACCTTTTTTCCGCGTACAAACAGTCTTTAGCAAGCACTCAAGATAATAAATTAACGCTGATAAAGAAACCTGACCGTTGTATAGCGACTTGTGAAAGAATCTCCTTGACCTGATGTTGAGGCCTTCAAGGTCAACGGTGAGGCCTACAGGGCCAATGAAAGGTTTCTAATATTTACATATATAGTGATGAATAGGAGCCTTTAATCGATGATACTTGGCGCTTTCTCTGTGCTGAGTAACTGTGGGGTTCCTTGAGTAAAATTTTGAATATTTAAATGATATTTTATTCGCTTTTCTTGCATTAATAGTTTTAGTTATTTTCCAAAGAGATTTTTTTTGTTTTATGTGCCAAAATTCTTCCACTGTAGCCGTTTGAAAATAATAAACGATAACTAAGTTATTTTCTAATAAATTAACAAGCCATTATCTGACAAAAAAATTACGAACCCATACATACTTCCTCATCAGAGATTTAATTTTACAAAAAACCATCGTTATTACTCAGTGTTGTCATTTAAAACTTTTTTTGACACAAAGCGTCTGAGATGCAAATGCAAACGTTGCTCATGAACTACTAAGTTATCTGACAAAATATACCAACATCTGTGGTGATTTAAAAATCCTACTTTGTCATCTAATAAAGTGACTTTGTTTTTTTAAATTACGAACCCATACATACTTCCTCATCAGAGATTTAATTTTACAAAAAACCATCGTTATTACTCAGTGTTGTCATTTAAAACTTTTTTTGACACAAAGCGTCTGAGATGCAAATGCAAACGTTGCTCATGAACTACTAAGTTATCTGACAAAATATACCAACATCTGTGGTGATTTAAAAATCCTACTTTGTCATCTAATAAAGTGACTTTGTTTTTTTTTTGTTACATTTTCACGTCCATATCGTTGAACGTGATGATTTTTATTTATTTATTTATTTATTTAAACTTTATGTACAATAGTGGTACATGGGCGGACTTAATGCAACAAGGCATTCTCTATAGATAGAGAAACCCTTTCTTTTTTTGAAGGATGGGAAGTCATCGAATGACTTCTTCTGCTTTGGGTGGAGTTGAAGGGAGTGTCAGACTCTTACTGACTAAAACCCATCGGTGTTCCCCCTATTTCTCTTTGCGTTCCCGGGCCGCGGTAACTCTTTCGAACAAAATCCGCAACCGTGGCAATTAAATGAAACCCTGGAGACGCTGTAAGGCATTTTTTTTTGCAAAAATCTATAAAAGTACTCACGAGCTAAGCCAAGAGCAAACGCTACTTATCTATACATGTACCCCACTCAACACATAGCCCCAACGTCTAGAGAATTACTTTCCTCGCTCCATTTGTCCACAAGAGGTTCATCAAAGAGGTTAGTGATGGGACGATGATTTTAATCCTCCTGAAGAGGCCAGCCATCGTAGTGGCAAGTAGCAATATTGTTCGAACTTGTGTCAGGTGTGGATACCTGCATAGGTAGGTAGTGTATGGACGTAATTTTTATTTTTTTATTTTTTTCAATACATTAATTAACAATTCATAATACAAATGTAACACTCGTCTAAAACCTTTAAAGGTGTATGTGACAAAGTGGAGGAAGGCAGCTCGTTCACATGTAACTTAGAATAGGTAAACTTATACCTACTCAAAGCTGAAGGTGTTATGTCACCAGTAATATGGTATTTTTTAAGGTAAATTTACATTTTTATCCTTACATTATTCCTACGTATGTTCTAGTGACAATATTTGACTGCAAATTTTTAGGAATTTTATTCAGAGTAAGTATCAGATACCTAATATTCCTACCTTCTTATGCTAAACAATATGTATAGCATGAAAAGGTAGTTGTACAGTAATTGTAGGTAGTTTATATGTTGGCAAGTAATCAAGACGTAACTGTTTTGATCTACTGTTTAAAGTTAAGGAGCTAATATTATAAAATTTATCCAAGATAATATTTATTGCAACTATAACTATATACACACACTTAAAAAAAGACTCAACTAAAACTAATCTAAAACATGGCGTCGAAAAATTCCTCCGCATCGCAGGCCACTGGTAATGTACCCAAAAGGCTGGCAGCATTGCCACGTTGTATGGCAATGCTTATCCTTTGTCCGAGGTAAAAGCCAGCCCTAGGGTCACGCGAAGTGTCAACTAAGCGTCTTGACAGATCTTTAAACAAGTAATGAGCACTCGGACCCCACGACCCGAGAGTTTCAACCCCAAACGGCTCGAAAATATAACTACCTACAAGGTTATTATATTTCCGCCGCTTGAGGTTCTCCGCAGCCGCAGCGGCAGCGCCAGCGCAGCACGAAGAGCTAGGAAGATGGGATGGCGCAAGAGTATCGACACAAGTAGCGTCCCACACTAATGGCCTACCCATCTTCCATGGAAATAATGACATGCCGTCCGGTCTCTTGCCATCGTCGCGTGCCAGGCCATTGGGTTCTAATACAGCCGGAACGCCGACGGTGACAAGAGCTCGTCGGATGATGTCGTTAATGTTCGCGTGCCGCGCTATGCGACCAGCGCTACGGCTGCATGACAGGCCGTGGTGTCCGAGACTGTTGACAGCTTCGCCACAGTGGCAGCGATGAGGAGAACAACACGGAGCGCCAAGACGCAGGGAAGCAGCGAGGCGGAAAGTAGTATCATCGAACAAGGTTATTTTTTCCAAGATAATTCCCGATAATTGATTTATAAATTGCCGACCAAAATTAATGTATGCTGTGCTGTGTGGAATGAACTTGATCAAAATCTTGAGACATTCATTCATATATAGCCAATGCACAGCCTAAATTGCTAGGTTTTGAAGCATGGAATAGGGTAGAAATCTTAAAAGTATAATCAGTCCATCAGTTAGCCAAAAAATATTAGATAGGGACGTTTTTTTTAGCGCGTTGAAATTTTGCGTCACGGCTTGGTAAACTTTTATTTCTAGACGTTACGACACAAGCAATATTCTAAAATTTTGCGGCATTTTTTAACTTGGTAAATTTTTAATGATTTGATGAAGCAAAAACTACGTGTCTCATAATGACTTTTGGTAATCTAACTGACAGACTAAACAGAACCAAACTTTTTACCCACGGATCAGTTCATGGATCGCTTTCGAGATTGACTGTGTTCGGCGGCCTTAGGACTTATCAACCGAATTCGGTCGGTAGGGGATCGGTAACTATGTCGACACTTTCCGCCCAGGAAACTTTTTTATTACACACAACAGTTCCATACATTTTTGACAGATTATGACTGAGAAGCTATTGCGAATGCGAGTGTTGCTTAAAAAATAGTAGAATTGGTCCTCTGGTCAAATTCGAGTTGATACCCAGAAAATGGGACATAATGGAAATAAAATACACTATGTTCAGAACCCATGCACGCAGTCGCATGCTCTATTTTCACATCGACTACCAAGGCAAATCCGACCTTGATAACAAGCGTCCTTGAACTTACTCTCTATTAATAAAAGAAACCCACTTCCTTCAATATCAAGGTAACAACGAAATTGAAATCGTTAACTCGAAATTAACAATCCAACCATGATCGTACGATTTGTTCAGTTTATTCAAAAAGCTAAATCTAAGCGTCGGAACGGTTCAATCCAGTTCAGTTATCACCTTGACACCGATGGTTTATAGTATCGCTAGGAGGATATTTAAAAGCCGTCGGCAGTTACCCTAATAATAGAGCTAAACGACGCGACGTGATTAATGACTAGCGGGACGGGCCGGGTGTGTTGCCTAGTTCGACGTGTGTAGCTTCTGTGATGAAACTACTCTGTGGTAATTGCTTACTCTGTTAATGTTGGGTGATGAGTTTGTGTTGTTATTATTTTAAAACTTAAGTGGTGTCTATTTAAGTGTAGCCACTTAAATAGACACCACTTAAAAATTAAAATTATATATTATTATTATTAAATTAGTCTTATGTTTTTCTTTGTAAAACTATACAACGTGTAACAGAAAAACGCAATACTTGAAAAGGGTTCATTGTACTTATCATTATGAACAACCTTTGCTATGGGACCAACCCTGAAATTGAGAAAAAAACAGCTGTTCAGTGTTCTGTACATTTTGTCGAGTTATGCGCAAATAAATGTATAGAGCAGTCGATTTTTTTTTCGCGATTTTAGTGTTGGTCCCATAGTAAAAGTTGTCCAAAATAATGAATACAATGACCCCTTAAGAGGTTTTGTGTTTATTCTGTTACACGTTGTATTTAGGTATTAGCTATTCCCAGGGCTTAGCGTCCATGGCCTTCCATTTCCTGGATTCAAATAGTAGCCTTTATCACTAAGGGGTAGTTTAGCTTTTTATTAGTGACAGATTTCTAGTTACTGGATCAGTTCTTCCTGATAAAGGACAAATAGTTTATTGAAAATAATATATTAAGAAAAACGTTTTACAAAGGCGTAGGCTTTAATCTTTCATAAACAAACAATTTTGTTCTTTATAAAATTAGTTCAGATTAAGCTCTATTTGTAACACTGACTGGTTGCTAAAACGAAAAGCTAATTTCCTGAGTCACAAAGCACTTCAATACTTCAAAGTTTCAGTCATCTTTTTAACCAAAAGTCAATTCTCTGAATTTCAGTAAACATAAACAACTCGTTAAATTATTTATCAGTCTTTAATACGATGAAATTTTCAGAATTTTGATAATAAACTGTTTTTGAAGAAGACGAAGCAAAGAGTAAAATAATATGCGAAAATTTTAGGACCGACTCTTTGTACGTTTATTAATCATAAGTTCTGGGAAATTAAAAAGTGCGACGCTTTCTGTTTTTGTTTATCAATGTTCTTGCACTCAACTTAAAAATAGAGGAAAAAGAGGGCTGAGTCCAAGTAAATGGGACATACGGTCTTCGAGGAAGAATATGTACTGTGCTTACCTTGATTGAACTCTTTAAATACTCGTAGAATGCTTGTAGCTGTAGAATAGGATTTTACTGTTGTAAAAACTTTTTTACAAAAAAAAAATTTACAAAAAAGTCAGTGTTTTTGGTTGCTTCTTCGTTATTTGACAACTTTGTAGTGTTTTTTGGAAGTCGGTTTTTTGTGTTTTTTTTTTTTTCACTTTTAGTGGTACCCCACACCTAACAACACCACTGGAAAGTCACAGGAAAGCAAAAATACGCAAATTCGTATACATGGATGATTTTTCCACATATTTTTACCAGCTATTTGGATTTAAAAACCAAACTCCTGAACTGATTTTGATCAAATTTATTTTTTGGAACCATTTGGGAAATATACCTTTTCCACAAAAAAAAAGAATTTTTCAAATCGGTTGGCAAGCGACGGAGTTATGCGCGAACAAACATAAAAAAGTACAAACATCCGAATTGAGAACCTCCTCCTTTTTTAGAAGTCGCTTGAAAATGCAACCGACTTCCTAATAAAAGTTGGTGTTTCTCGTGTAGTTTCTTAGTTTATTGACAGCGACTTCCAAAATTAAAGTAGTGTAGATGTTCTTTGTAGTGGTTTTTATTAGGAAGTCGGTTGTAATTTTTTGTAAAAACGTTTTTTATTTTTCACTTTTTAATGCTACCCCCTACGCTTGCCAGGGTCGGTATGTCGATATGTGGGGTGACCATCTTAACGAAGAAGACGTACGTGACTTATTGCGAAAAAAGATTTATTGTAAAACGCAATTTAGTGAAGAGATACCGCTTTCTAGAGCCCCCGAACAATAGACATTAATTCCCCCGTGTGAAAAAAACTGCAGAACAAAAAAAAAATGGAACTAACAAGTCGTCAGCACAAACATATTTGTGCGAACCGTGGAACCTCTGACAATGCGTTTGACATATATTTCAGAACAGAGCCACATAAAAAACCAAGTCAACAACATCCCGAACAAAACCGAGGGACACCCTTCACTTGTTTTACATTTCACTGCCTGCATTTTATTCAAATTCCCCTGACTCATTAAGCTTTAACAAAAGTTGAACACAAAGGGTATTTTTAGTTTTTGTGATACACGAATAATCCAGCCTGCAGCTGTCAGCCTGTAATTTTTTTGAGTATTTTTCTGGAAATCTATATTGAGGAATAATATAAAACGTATGAAAAGAATTTGAAATAAATAAATGAATTGCCTATCATCAAAAAATTCGTTGAAATGAAAAATAGGAAGTGTGGACAAAACAAAAATATTATTTTTAACTGAAAGTATTGTTGAAATATCTCTTTCTAAATAAAATTAAATTATAGATTGTTTTGGCATGTTATTTTGATGTTTTGTGTAATATTTATATTGATTGGCTTTAATTTGACTTGCTTACAGTGCACAGCTGTGTATGCAAGTAATAGTTATATGCCCAGCAAAGAAGCTCATATTAAAACAACATAATTCTTATAAATAATAGCTTGTGTGTGCAACTTTATACCTATGTTTCGCAAATAATAAACAATTATTTTTTATCTGCTATATTTTTATTTATTTAACGTCATTAATGTATTAATTCGATGATACTTCCTCGTTAATTACCCTGAACTGATAACACATGTTGACTCAACCTGTTTATCTGTGTCAAACATAATATTGATTATTAACATAATATTGAATATTGATATTTATACCTATAATGCATAAAACAAACATGTCGTAAAGTTACAAACAGTTTTGAGCATTTTTCTGGCGATTTGTGTCGATGTTGTGTCCTTAGGTTGTTAATTGCTCAAACCTGAAGATAATCAGAAATTCATTATACAACCGAAAGACACCTATCGACAGAAATCGACAGAAAAATGCTGTACCTATCTCTATTTGTACTTTTTCCCGACATGGCTGTTTTATGCATAAATAAGTCCAATATATCCACACTTAAACTATAAATGCAAAAACTGAACCACTCAAAAGATTTTTGTGATTGGAACACGGATACACTACCTACCTCATATCTGAATCAGGACGAAGGATACTTTTCATCCGTAGAAAGTTCCTTTGCTTAAAAAGCGGAAAAAGCCGCGGGTAGAAACTAGGTTACTCTAAAAATACGAAGCAATTATTGCCATGCTAAGGCCATTTGTGCATTGCATGGAATTTTCCGATCCAGCGCTTCGATTTTCAAGCAAATGCCTCGCGATCATCCGAGAAATGTATGCAGTGTTCACATTCGAACTGTACCAGAAAGCCAATTCTCATTTTCGGAGATAATGACAATGATCATTATGAACAACTTTTACTATGGGACCAAACCTGAAATCGCGAAAAAAAACAGGTGTTCAGTACATTTTGTCGAGTTATACGCACAGAAATGTACCTATGTATAAGTCGAATTTTTTTTCCTGATTGTAGCGTTTGTTCTAGTATAGTATAGTTAAAGTTGGTCTTAATTATGAGTACAATGACCCCTTAAGAGGTATTGCGTTTATTCTGTTACACATTGTATTCTCTGCTACCCGTACAAAGCCGTTGCGGGTTGCTATAGTGATCAATAAAAATAAAAGCCAAGTCCAAAGCATTTGGCAAGACTTAGCTTGGCAGGTGGAATACAAGCAAAATGAAATGGTTGCTAAAAGACTGGAGAGAAAGTGTTGGCAGAACCAGGTCAGCGAATGACCTACAAAGCCTCACGGATAAGACCCGGGTGGGTCTGAGCCAAATGGTTCGACTCTATATTTTTGTGCTATGAGCAGTAGTTTTCAGACCACTGCTGTCAGGAGAGTTCTGAAAACAAAATTTATTGTAAATGTAGTAAAATGTTGACAAAATTATATTTAACAATATTTAATTACAATAATTTAGAATTGTTATTTATTTTTTAAGTTTTATGCGTGTTTTCATTTTCTGTCTCGTGTTTTTATAAAATGTCTTCTGTATCCCTAGGACTGAAAGAGGCAAGACTCCACGACATAGGGAATTCAAGTGTATGGGTCTAGGGTTTCAATCGACCTCAATATTTGTATTTTAGGCATAAAGATTGAAGATTTGGGAACTTTTTGTATTTTGCTCCCTATTCATAAATGAGTATTTCCAATGAAGCAGTTCGTAGTGAGCAAGCCTATGTAGATATAAATCGAAGATACATTTATTATTAAAGCTTTTTCACATTCAAAGAACAAAGTAGGTACGTTACGTCTTGAGACAGCGAGGTTAAGATATTGTTTCCTTTTATATTGAAACCAGAACTATCTTATAAAACAATAAAACGTGGACATCTATGTAAGACAAACATATAACTTCATAAAATATGAAAACTACCTGGTCCGTTTACGACCTGATCCCGATCAGATATTTCAATCCACTTCAACTGTGCTCGTTGGATAATGAACTCAAGTCCAAATAAAATATGGACGGAATTGGATTGATTCAAATTCCAATCGTATCAGCCGGTCATTCGTGTAAGTTGTAGGGGTGCTTTGAAGTTGGGAGATGTTTTCGTTTTGTATTTGCGGAGATTCACATGAAATTGTTTTGTAAGATGAAAAGGGTATCATTGTACCTACTTGTACTTTTCCACTCGACCTGATTGCAATTCTTACATTTAAATGAATATTATAATCAAGATAAAAAATCATACCCATTGGTTCGTCATTTGAAAACATGAATAAATGTACAATCTCTTTTGTTATTCATGTATAACATTATTGTTTCATTTTCATACTGATGGACTGAGAATCAATGTGTCATCAAACTTAATAATATACCAATAACTGTAGCGCTACACACTAAATAAAAAAAAAATCGTTCAATACATCATAATTTTCAACCATTTTATTCAACCCGTATACACTAATCTCAAAAACTCTGTCAGCACAGCCCTAGTACGTAACATACATATCTCTGTAGTACGGAAGTCCCTATCTCCCCGAGATCCGGCCACGACGGCTACGGTAAATCAATCCGCCATTTTTGTCTTCCATCTCATATTTCATATTTACCTCGACATTAGTGTAAATGTGTATTTGCCGCAGGAAGCTGTAATACAATCTTCGGAACACCCCTTTGTTTTCCTGTGCAAGGTTTTCCTTCTTTCTTTTATTTATTCATGACTGAATTGTTTGTGGTGGTTTGGTTTTACAATTGATTTTGTTGTGGGCTAATTTATTGAGGCCGTTTGTGTTTTATACTACTTTGAGGGTCTGAATTTGAATCTGAAAAAATGTGAATCTTCTTTTCTTCTTATTATTAAAACTCTTTGGTATATTCTCTGACAGAGAACACAGAGCTTATGCCGCCGGGTTTAGATCTAGGAGCTCGAAATTTCAAGAGTTGTTTGAACAAATTCTTCTTTTCGAGTCGATGGTGACCCTTAAGGTGAATGGATGAATGCTCTCACTGCCATTTTGTCGCTAGATGGCGACACATCCACAATTTCAAACATTTTCAATTTTTACACCTAACATAGAAAGTTTTAATAGACAACTTATAAAACTTATACGCGCCACCTAGGGCATTAACTTGATTTTTTTTAGATAATCACTATGCTTGTTAACTGCTACCATACAAAGATTACAGCAGAATAAAGATTTAGCCGCATGAATTTACTCTTTACACACACATGCAAAGTAAATAGTAGTAACTTTCGACACCACTAGATGTCGTTTTATTCAAAAATGGTTGGAAATTAAAATGTCCAGAGGACCAAATTGTTATATTCCAATCTATTTCTTATTAATATAACCTTAGCAATGATTATCATCACGCTATACTTTCGGAAAGCTGAGCAGCTAAAAACCTTGACATAAATAAGGTCGGCTATTTGAAACAGTTATCAACTGTACAAACAGACAGTCGGTTTAGAGACTGCCTTTCATTAGGCTTGGTGTGGGTTCAAATCTCAATAGTTGTATTTATTTTTGAATTATTTTTTATCTTTCTTTATCCTTACCAAACCTAATATTTTCAAATATTAATAATAATATAATTATTGGTCTATGCATATTTTTGTTTCTAGGCTCGATATCCTATCGGATTTGGTGGTGAAAAGGTATCCCTTTTCACCATAACAAATTATTCAGATAAATTATTTTGGGTAATAAACATTGCATGTTACGCTCTACCATCGCAATCAGTAAACATGGGCTCGGCGTACGACTATGCACCGAAACTCACACATCTGTGATCAGTGTCATCACAGTCGCAACCTACTGTTACCGATAGACAAGGATAGAGATAGGAGACGGCGCTGTCGTGCAAGCGAAATCGCGTTAGCTGCCGAATGTTGAGGAATGTTTACGATTATGAATGACATGGCATGTGGTAGCGTTAGCAAATAAAATAAAAAACATTAATTATTTTGAGGTACTTAAAAAAAGAAATATTGTTCGCTTGATCGCGCAAGGTTACTAAAGCTTTACTTCTGCCTTTGTTTTCGGACAACAACAAGCCACTTTTATCTCCTTAATTCATCTTTAGGAAACCTGAATAAAAAAGAGCCTTAAGTATCACCATTATGCATTTATGTATAAATAAATAAAGAATATGGCTGCACATGACGTGCAGTTTGGGAGTTACGAGGAAGCCTTGAAATCATAACCGTTTGCTTTGCCACAGTCGCGTAATAAAGATAACTAAATATAGTGAAGTAGTGATTCTGCACTAACAATTAGGTACTAAAAACTAGACTTTGTCTTATAAAAACATTTTTTTTAAATAAGTACCTATTGCGTAAAACATAACTGTTATCAATTATCAATAAAATCGACTTGAATTTAAATAATCATGGTTGCTAAAACAATAATAATAAAAAAACTATTAATATGTTTGAAGAAATTTGTGATGCTAACCTTACGCAACCTCGGTCTGGTACTAGTCGTCGCGCGCGTTGTTTACAAAATCTCTCAACAACTCGCGAATTGTGCGTATCGTGTCTCTCACGCATGTTTTTAATATCTATCTCGCTCTCATAAACATGGCGAAGCAAACGATAAAATATTTTTGTTATTTTCAACAAATTAACATTTTTGGCTGTATTTACGAGTGGTGTGTCTTATTTTTATTCCTAGTATTATTAAAACACTGTTGAGCTGCAAAGATTAAAGATTTTATTACAGATTTTTTTGTTTCCTATGTTTAGGTAGGTACTACTTGATACAGAAAGTCAAGTGATTTTTTTTCAAGTCTATGCAGTGAAGGTAGTTCAATTTACACGATAATTAGTAATAAGTACTACTAATTAATAACAATTTACGAGATACTGATAAAAGCTAACATGTGGGTAGAACTAGGTAAGTATATTTATTCATAGTACCTAAACAAAAATCTCTAATAAAATTCTTTGCCTTAAAAATCTAGAAAAAATATAGGTATGTTTAGGTATCAAATAGGTACTAAATTTTTGTAAAGGCGAATTGAAATTTTTGAGCCCTTACGTGGAGATCCTAAATGTCGGCAGTCCATCCTGACATCAGAATGACTCCCCATTTTTTAAATTCATTTTCTCAGTTATTAATTAGGTACCAATTATTTAAACAAAGGTATCAAATAGTAGCAAATAGGTAGGTATTAGATTTGAGTAATTTTTTTAAGCTGATCGGTCATTTTGGCCAGTCATTCTGAAGGTCACATCAATGATTTTCCGTGCGCGACTGAGTGCCAACTACGGGCAATCACTTAGTTGAGTAGGACCACTTGCTGTGACTAAGTCCCGTATCTAATGGTAATAAAGGTATATTGTACCTACACAGGTTGTTGTAATGTGACTGAACCTAAATAGTACCTAACGTGTAAATAAATTGTGACGTGTAGGTACTAAATAAATAAAAGATTATTTATGCAATTATTCGACGCGATCTAAGAATGTTTTCTTTAGGTGATACAGTCGTAACATTCAGTGATTAGTGTGATTACTGGCGTTCTTTGGTGGAATGGTTTTAGATGGCAAAGCAAAGGGTTGTTATCAGCTTAGAATATCGTGGTATTAGTTGGTTAGAGTAGGTACCTACCTATGTAAGTACTCGTATGTGTCACCGGATAATTCCAAACATCGTAAGATTGTAATAAATGTTGTTTATGTTTTAGACTATAATCTATGATTATGTTGAGAACAGATAATGGATTGTGGAGGTCTGGTAGGCAGCCGCACCACGTAAAATACTGGTATTCAGCTGAATCCGGTTTGACTGGAAGCCAACCCCAGTAGGTATAGTTGGGAAAGGGCTAGACAGATGATGTGTTGAGAAGAGATAATTTCGAATACACTGAATCACACCCAAATTCAATAGTTTACAATACTTGTCTTATCTAGAAGAAATTATAAGTAAGTAGGTACTTGTAAATATACAATCTTACGCGACTTATAATATTACAATCATGCGACACAAATGCAAAAAAATACATCATCTGTGAAAATGTCAACTGTGTAGCTATCACGATCCGTGAAATACAGTCTGGTGACAGACAGAGAGACGGACAGACAGACAGACGGACCGACAGACGGACGACCATTGCGTAGGTAGCTAGGAAAAAAATAGGTAAGTTTGCCTACGCTGATCGCCTGATTTAGGTATAGGTACCCTAAGTATACCTACATGAACTTCTTTTCTCTGATTTGATTCAACCCAAACCAATGAATTAGTAGTTAACCGTGTCAGAAAATGTTTTATCAGTACCTACTTACATACAGTGGAAAGATTTTTAAATCTTTAGGTAGGTAGGCACTATTTATTTAAAGTAGATAAGTAATACAACAATAACATTAGTATTGTATCTGTGTGAACCAAAGGCAGATCGCAGATAATTGTTTTCACTTTCTTGCATTATTTCTCATTCCCTAAAAAAAAACATTTCATCAATCATAAAATGTAAAATCCGCGGGCAAACCCGCGCGCCGGCGCTAACTTGCTAGAAACACAATTTTGACACAAAATCACGCATGGACTGGAACAATTTGGCAACACGCGTTGTTGCCAAATTGCGTCTTGAATGGCAACGTCGCATCGCCGCGTCCGTCACTCGACAACCTTGGCGCTTGTTCGAATTTTCGAACAGCGCCATCTACTTAAAATGTTCACCGCACGTAAACTTGTAACACAACAGCAATGAACTTTTTCTCGGTGGTTCTATAAATTTCTGTCAGATGGCGCGATTCAGGTCACTCACACATGTAAAGATTTTTCGTTTTTTATTGGGTCTAATTCTCATAGAAAGACTGTTTTTTTTCTAAAATTTGGGCGACAGGCGATCACAATACATTATAAAGTCTCATTATACTTGCTTTTATTCTGCAGAAACTGTTTATTCACGGAGATTACAGCTCCTGAAAAATGTATGGCGAGGTCTCTTTAGGGATCCCCCTTAAATAGTTTGTACAACAAAAGTGAGCTAAGGACGGATTCTTGAAAATTCAGTTTCGAAAAGCATTCGAAGCGTTTATTCCTCACAGTGTTTCGAATACAAACTCGCAAATCTTTATTTTTGTATTTGAATTAACGATTTTTTTTCTGTAATAAACATGTTTATTAACAACAGGATGTTTATTTTATTTATTTATTTCCAAAATACTTAATCTATATTACTAATTATTTTTGCCCTACAACGAAAACCTCTCAGGGTAACCACAATTCAAATAAGTACTACTAATACACTAAACTAAGGTAAACTTACTAGACTTATAAAAAAACTTACACTTAACAAGTATAGGTATTAATTTATCAGAGTGATTAATAAATTGTCTACACAATTAAGTCATTATTAAAAAACCGTATCATTATTATTTAGTTAATTTCAAATATTTTTTCCTTGTTGAACTCTGATTTATTTATTACCAAAAATTCATTGGATTATTTAGTATAAGTACTATATGTTTTCCGTTTTGTGTAACGTTCTATAATGAAAATTAAGATTTAATTTGATTTTTTATATAATGACCATCCATTATGACTGTATCACTAAGACTGTTATACAAACGCGAAATAAAGTATTCCGATTTTAATGACAATAATATTGATACCTATACTTAAGATCCCTTGGTCTTAAAGAGAGTTTAGGCCAAGGCAAGCGTCCTAGGCAAGCGTCGAACAAGTCATCACTTTCCATCGAAACTTAAATTAACATTTACTTTAACATTTTAAAACTCGTTCCCAGATTTTAGTACTCAAAAAATCTTCTCTGGATTGTATCTTCTGTGTAAAAAACAAATCTACAATTTTACTAGAAACGGCAGAAATAACTTGTGGATCTAACAGATTATCCTTCACGCAAGTATAGTTCATACCATACCATAGTAAAGCATACTTTTACCTCCTTTAGGTCAGAATACTAAACTGAGATTGTGTGCTATCTCAGCCAGGAAATGTGAACATGATAGTCTTGAACAGCAGATTAAGTTTATACTTGAGTTAAAAGCACAAAACAAATAGGTAAAGAAGGTTGGCTCCATATAACACACAAAGATGAAGACACAAAGGCCTTGACCAGTGACTATACCATTCTATCAGCGCATGCGATTGTTGAAATGCCTAAATATAAGGGATTGATCACGTGACATTTTCACAGCTTTTGTCAATCCCACTTTTAGTTGACTTTATGACAATCTATTTTGCCACGCTACCGCTGATGGAATCCTAATTGAATGGGACTTTGTCTAGAGGCACTAGTCAGCGCTCGTTCCATCTGGTCAAGACCACGGACGGGTTCAAACGGCGACATCAAACAAATACCAGTCGCGAGTGAAAAAAAAAAAAAAAAAAGTGTGCAAGCGCTCTCTATACATAAACCATGTATTTGCCCGTTTATCATATATTTTATTTCGTAGTAGTGTTACTGTAAAAGTCCGAACTGCGGTCAATCTTAGGATTTACCGGTAAATCCTAAGATTTACCAAGTCTCACCGGTAAAAGTACGAATTGTTCTATAATAATCTTTAATTTCGGACTTTACCGGTATTCAGTAGACACCGGTAAATGCCCGAAATCAAAGATTAAAATGGTCGTGTCAACTCGTGTCTCGCTCGACTAGCGGTTAGTGTATAATCCCCCCGAAAAACAGATTGCACATTGCACAAATGAAAGAGGAGAATGGAGAAATCTACTATTATATTGGACCCTGTTCCCGATACCGATGGACTAGTATTTTTTTATATTTTTAATGTTTTTTTTGCCTGTATTTTTTAATAAATATTTAAAAAATAAGTTTAAAAGATGAATACTTAAAGAATAATAATAATTATTGTGCCGAATAACGAAATTATTATCAAAAGACTGTTTAGCTTACTTAGCCAAAGTAGGTGTTATAATTTTATTTATATAACGGGTGAGACGTAAATTTTATTTTGTTACTTTTTTCTGCATTTTATTTTTCTAAAGCATGCTAAACATGTTTTAAGACTTAGCTAATAAGAAAAATAAATTATAGTACTGTTGAATAAATAGTAATTTCTGATTATTAACTGCATATTTTTACTCTGAAACTAACATTTAACGGTATCTGTGGTAAAACCTAAGATTTACCGACTGAATGGCTAGTAAAAGTCCGAAATATTTGATTATTGTAGAACAATTCGGACTTTTACCGGTGAGACTTGGTAAATCTTAGGATTTACCGGTAAAACCTCAGATTTACCGCAGTTCGGGTTTTTACAGTAACAGTAGTACTAAATGGGCACTTATAAAAGTCAGAAGCTAATGCACGTAAGGCGTGCGTTGTATGAAGCCAACCTTCTGTTTTGTACCTATATGTTTTGTAAAAGAGGTGCTACCATGCTATGTAATCGTATATTATCATTTACAGGTTTAGGATGGTATCTAAATAAATGGTCATATTATTGACCTTTATGTAACGCAGATACATGAGTTATTGACTGCTTTATGGGTTTAATCGCGCAATTCAGCGTGGAACGTATTAAATTCGTTCTCTATGTCAGATATTATTTTCTATCAGGAAATTCTCGGTGTCACTCTAAACTTGTGACCGGTGAATGGATATGAGCTTGTAACACATACTATTGAAAGTCAAATTGGTATTACGAACTATTTGTGACTACTGCTTTTCGTGGAATACGGGCAAGTTATTTCATGTCATTCGTGGTTTTATTTTACTGAGAGCTTTCAGACTAATAACAAACTTGAAAAGTAATTCGTAGGTTGGGGTTTTAGAATATTCTTTTAATGATTAGGTACCTTTGTCATAGCACCTTTTTTGACGACTAAATTAACGGCAAAAATTAAATCTCTCAGAAATGTAATCATTAAAATTTCTAAACCGTTAAAAAGTGTTCGAAACTGATAAGCAAAATTATCCATTGTAAAGAAGTGCTAAATACTACGAAATTCCATGGTTTTTATGAATAAGGACACTTATTACTTACTAGCTGCCGCCCACGGCTCCACCCGCGTGAATGTCGAAAATTATCCCAAGAGAAAATATTCACGAGATAAAGCGTATCCTATGAGTTATTCAAGGTTATAATCTACCTTTGTGCCAAATTTCATCATATTCCGTTTATTCGTTCTGACGTGATTGAATAACAAACATACATCCATCCAAACATCCAAACTTTCCAATTATAATAAATATTATATTATTAGCATAAGTATAAATGTGAAGATTACCGTACTCAAATACAAAAGAAAACATCTTTCTAGTCTTTATTTTTTTTTATTAAATAGCTTCTGCCAACGGATTTTCCTTCGAAAAAGTAGAAAATTATCCCAAGGGAACATACACAAAATCAAAATCAAAAGTCATTTATTCAAATTAGGGTGAGAGCCAGCACTTTTTGAACGTCAAATTTTACACAAAGACAGTCCCCTAAAACGCCCGCCCGTCTCATCTTCTGTCTGCCTAGCCTATACCCAACTATATTGGGGTCGGCTCCCAGTCAAACGGGATTCAGCTGAATATCAGTATTTTAAGGTAACAAACACCTGAAATAAAAAATATCCTTTGCCCTATTACAAGAGATGGTCAACTCGTGCACCTAGTTTCATTCAAATCCGTACAGACGTTAAATCGCCAAAAGGAAAGACATTTAGAGGGCCATTCTACCATTTTTAGGGTTCCGTTGTCAACTAGGAACCCTCATAATTTCACCAAATCCGTCTGTCTGTCTGTCTGTCCGCGGTTTAACTCAGAGACTCTTAGCACTAGAAAGTTGGAATTTGGCATGGGAATTCATATTAATCACTTTGATAAAGTGGTAAAATAAAAAGTTGCGATAATTTTTTTATCGTCTATCCCATGGTGTTGGGTGTCGTTGAATAGGCCCATAGGTTTTTAAAATATTGAGGGTGTGCGAAAACCATTTTTCCATACAAGGATCCGTTTGCGAAGTATTGAGCTTTAAGGTGATAATTGTTGTTAGATTCAAGTGTCCCGCCTCTGCCAGCTAAACAGTTGTTTTTAAAGACGTGAACAATTCTTGGTAGTAGCATATATAATGAATTTAAAAGGAAAACTATCACAGGTAGGTTTTACAAGTTAACGAGTGAAGTCGACCAACTTATAAAATGTAACTGATTAGAAAAAAAATCGTAGTTACACTATACAAAATGACTAAAAAATAATGTGTACGAGTATTTGTAACTTTGTAATGTCACAATAAAATTTGCTATTTCTTGTCATGGCTTACGGAACGGGTACCTACGGAACCGTACACTGTGCGTGCCCGACACCCACTTGGCTTTTTATTAACGTTCGCATTCGCATGTCAGTCTGTCAAAAAGACCTCATTTGTCCTATTTACGTTTTTGATAGATTGTGTCTGTAAAATTGGCACTCAGATAGACAGACACGTGACCAGAGGGCTGGGCTTTTCTTTGGCCAAAGAATCAGCATTGCCATTCAACGTGGCAATGCTGACAGTGTTCTGGGCACTTTTGTCATTGACAGCGATGTGGATGAGTTTTTGATGCCCAATGATCAATTTGTTTTTTACACTTTTTGTATATAATTTCGCAATTTTTAGTCTAGTTTGTATATAGTTAGGTTTATTAGATTTAAATAGTTAAATAATAAGTTATTGTCATTGAATTATTATTAATACACAAAAATATATCCATATAGACAGATAAACTTTCAAATTTTTATTATAAGTTTGGATTAATATTAAATACAAGTATGGATTCTGGGGGTAACATATAAAGTTCTACCAATGAAACACAACTCCATTCTATCCCCAATACCGATCACCTACAATACAGATGTATTGGCCAGTCCATGTACAAGATCTGGTGTCGGAATCACATAAATTTGTCAAAGGATGATTGATGTCTTGGGTGGCGGCTTATCTCACGCCGCAGGCTTGTCCGGCCACTACTCCACTGTAGGCAATTAATCGAGCCTAACTAACGATGTAAAAGTATGCGAGGGGATATAGAATTTGGTGCAGATATTAAGTTATTATGGAGAAGTGATGAGTTAAGGACACATAATTTTAAAAAATAACGCTTTCTTTTACGAAAAACAACACATAAAATAAAGTTGTCCTAACTAATTTCAGACAATACAATTATCGGTTAAGAAGTAATTTGGACTAAATGGGGTATTTTTAGGGTTTCGTACCTCAAAAGAAAAAAGGGAACCCTTTTTGGATCACTTCGTTGTCCGTCTGTCGGTCTGTCACGACTCTTTTTCTCAGGAACTCGTGGAGGTATCATGTTGAAATTAATACTAAATACGTAGGTCATGAGTTTGATAATGTTGTGTTGTAATAATATCAAGGTTCTATTTCAAAGCAATAAAAAGATACGGCTATTTGTAATTTTTGCGACTTATTTTGATCATACCTAGCCTTTTTCCCAACTATATTGGGGTCGGCTACCAGTCAAACCGGATTCAGCTGAATTCCAGTATTTTACGTAGAGCGGCTGCCTACCAGACCTCCACAAACCATTAACTGGGTAACACGGTACTTCCTGGCAAGACTAGTGTCAGATTTTTGGGCTTCTGACAATCCGTAACGACTGCCAAAGATCTCCAAATGACAGCCGGGACCAACCTAGCTTAACGTGCTTTCCGAGGCACGGAGGAGTCTCGGTATGTTAAGATGGTCACCCATCCACAGACCAACCTCGGCAAGCGTTGCTTAACCTTGAAGCGGCCTGTGCGGCTGTTATAATTTAGCAAAGTGCCTCCTCTTGCGACTTATTTTGATATTCTCAAGAAAATCAAAACCTGTGGGGTACTTTCCGTTGGCCCAGAATAATGAAGTCTGGAATGAACGCTAGGAGATCTTGCAACTATGTACTTGACAAAATTAAAGTTAAAATGCACAATGCTGCCCACAGGTAGAAATAAAAATGTGAATACGGTAAAAGTAATTTGCAAGGGATGCAGTACATGCACCCACGACAAAAATATAACCATGAACGATGGTCAAATCGCTCATTCCAATAAGTCATGGTAAATCCAGACCCAGTCAAAAAAGAAATTATTTACATGAAGACCTAAGGGAGGTATTAAAACCTATTATGGGACAAACAGATAGTTATTTAGTAACCCAAAACGATCTCGCTAGTTACAACTGAACGCAAATGAATTCAAAACAACCACCACCAAACTAGAAATTAATTGTTATTACTATTGCTATAATCAGACGTTAAAACACACTGTTAATACAGCGTTATAATTGCCAACACTGGAGCAAATAATACTAATTTCATATTTGCATACAATGATTAGATTATTAATCAATATCAAATAGGGATAACACAAGAGCTCGTGGCTAAATACTAACAGCCGGGACAAACTTCGAGGTTAAGTTACGCTTGCCGAGTTCGGTCTGTGGATGGGTGATCATCTATTACTTAACGAGTTGCCTCCGGGCGTACATGTAAATCATGTTAAACCGTTGGTCCTGGCAGTCATCTGTACATCTTTAACAGTCGTTACGTGTAGTCAGAAGCCAGAAAATCTGACACCAGTCTTGCCAACGTATCGTTTTACCCAGTTTCTGGCTTGTGGAGATCAGATGCTCCATGTGAAATACTGAAGCTGAAACCAGGATATTAAGGCTAGTTAGATTAAAACAGAGAAAACACGTTCGTAGCAATGAAGCTACGAACGACGTAGCAATGCGTAGCACCGCGTAGCAGCGTAGCGCAACGAGCGTTTGAATGGAATAAGTTTTCTTTTAAATAATAATTAATTATTCATACTTATAATCTAGGTCGAAACATATCTTTCACTTCTTTGATTACTACTCGTATACTGTAAAATGCAAATGCTTTTTTGTATAAATATAAATGTACATACTATATTTTACAGCACTCGTTAACGTTTGTAATCAAATATAGTAAATGAAATCAATACCTACATGTAGATATTTTTTGTAAGTTAAAAACGAACATGTTTACAAAAAGTATTTTGGATTCCTCGTCGGTAAAGAGGCGTGACTGCCGAGCATAGGGGTCCTAGGATCGATCTCCAGGTTAGATGCTGTGTCTCTGAAGACTGGCTTTGTGTCTGAATTTCTAGTAATCCAGTTTTGTATTTGACCTAATCATGAGTGTTATTAATACCTTAGGACACGCTTTCCAGTATTACAAGAGTGATGCCATTTAAATGTGGGTGTACCTGACATAAACCACACCATGAAAAAAGTTACACTATTTACAGATCGATTCAAATTTAGTAGTGGCTGTGAGTGCGCCACTCGCTGCGCACTACCACAGCCCTCACTGCTAGCTCGAAGTTTCTGTGCAGTAACTCGCCTCGTGTTCCGTGCCGCCATTTACTATGAACTAAACTATATCTCCTGTGTAATTGTTACCTGTATATAGGTTTTCCGCCAGTAGCCTTCCCCGCTCGGAACCACAGCACCATGTAAACCCTGTCCTCATGAGTGTCGGGTGTGACGTCACAAGGCAGCGACGCTGTGCGCCCCAGTACCGCGTCTACGTCCACCGTTGACACTGTAACAAAGGATATAAATGTAAGTAAATGGAGTATTGACCGTGACGTATATCGATACATGGGAGAGCGTATTTCACCTACAAAGTTTAGTAAACGGTTGATTACAAGGAATGTTTTTCATATAAAATCCTCCTGTCCAATCTTAGAGGAAACTAGGCATCACGGAGGATATAATCGTGCGCAAGGTTGAGTGCACTCCGCACCTGCACACATGTTTGTTTTGAAACTACTGTAGGAAACGCGCCACTCCTTTCCAACAACAGTGTCAAAATGAGAACATTTTACAGTGTAAAACATTTTGCTACACCTATTTTAAATCAAATATAGTAGATACTGGGTGAAACTAGTTTGGATTCTTAACATCAGGAAATAGCAACCAGGTAGACTTTTGTTTTGTATGGGTAATCATCAAATGACTTCTCTCGCTCTGGGCGGAGCGGGAGGGACTGTCAGACTCTTACTGAGTAAAACCCATCCGTGTTCCTCCTAATACCCTTTGCGTTCCAGGGCTGCGGTAACTGTTTCGTACAATTCCATAACCCTAAGATACGGTGTGCCGGTTTTCTATCGGTTTCATTTTGGGGAGTGTGCGACGGAATTGTATAATTTAATTCTGCCAAGCCCGTTCCATCATCTGACCACGAGACGTACGGCGATGTGTCACCGGTACATGTTGGACACCCACACGCACAAAAAGTTTTGGGAACACATTAATTTATTGTGTGCACAGCTAAGGAGTGGAATTCCCTGCCAGAGTCTGTGTTTCGTGATAGCTCCAACCTGGGAGTCTTTTTACGTCAATAACGAATTGGTTACTTCTAGACAAACGTGCTCTAACTTCGATCACATCATCGCTTACCATCAGGTGAGACAGTGGTCAAACGCGTGCCTATCAATGTACAAAAAAAAAACTTTCACACGGGCAATGCAGCTGGTCGTAGTTAGTTTTCTTTTAATAAATTCATTCAAACTATACAAAAATTGGTGGAAATTGGACTAATTTGCTGTTCGATAGAATAAAAACTGGATCGACAAAACGACGTCCAGTTGAGCAGAGAGAATTCCCGAAATAAAATACGAGGTGGGCTTTGTAGATACAACTGACTCGTGAAAACGTTTATACCCTTCCATTCAATAAATTACTATCTATATTGTTCGTTAGAATATTTTTTAATTGTTCTAGGATGGCTCGAAATAGTTTTTAATCCCAGGCCAAAACAAAATTCTATTTTAAATCTTATTGATTTGTTGTACACCTACCACAGTGTAGTCTTTTTAACCCAAAGCTTGACTGGTAGAGAATGCTTTGTTGCATTTTGTCCGCCTATGTACCATTATTGTACATAAAGTTTAAATAAATAAATAAATATGCCAATTACTACAAACTAAGGACAAAATTTTCCGTTTAAAAGAAGAAATAAAGACAAACTGTTTATTTCGTCGGCAAAGACGCTAAAATAAACTAGTAACGATGTACATTAAAAACTAATAATAATGAATAAAACTACTACAAAACAGCCAAACCATGTCAACATTACACTCAGCTACTCCGTCTCCGAAGTCAGACAGAACACATTATGGTATTGTCTATGGCATGACGTCCGACACTGACAATGACAACAATGTTTAACACAAAAAAAAGTCACAAAGAAGAGTTTTTTTTTTTGCTTAATTTAAATAAGACGAGCATCTATCTGTCCAATGTTTAAAATAAGTCCCGAAGCTAGACCTTTAAGGCTGCCTCTCCCCTTCAGTCTTTCCAATTACGAAGACATGGTTATTGTCTCAAGGACGGCTCCCAACGACCAATCACAGCTCATTGGCTTCATCCTCACCCTAGACTTCTTAGTTAAACTTTAATTAATTTTAAGTCTGGCTATTGTGAAGGGTCGCAGGTCGCATATTACTCCTTTTAGGTTCTACTCCTCATTATTTCTTTCATTATCCCTGCACCCTCGCACCCTCTGTAGTGCGGCCCACAAGCACATAGTGCGCACGTTATTACACGGTATGATACGGTCTTAAGCCTCTCTATGCCCCTCAATAGGCGCCCTCCCCCCCATAATTATACTATAAGCGTCGTAAATTACACCAAGAATTTTCTCATACATACTACCTCTTCCGTTTGGTTAATTTAATATAAGTTCCAAGTACACGACCCCGCCGCATGAGCAAGTTGACGAAAACTTATCACGAGGATCTCTTTTATGAAAAACATAATCTTATTTACATTTTTGTTTTCTTTACTGTCGCAAGGAGCGAGTGAGAATACAATGTCGTTTGTTAGGTAATATCAACAAAATTGTGCTCATACAAGCTTGCTTCTATCCAGCCATGATACTCGTTAATTAAAATAAATATTTCGCAGCCAATTAGCTTAATCAGCAGCTTAATTGGTGGCCTAGCCTTTTCATTTAGATGGACCAATTTCACAGTAACCTAAGTTACATCTTTTGTTCAATAATATCGTTTAATGACTTGCCCATTTCACTCGTGTCATTGATTAAACGGCGCAGTTCAATGAAAAGGTTAGGCTTTTAATGAAACGGCTGATTGAGCTAGTTTACGATACATATATACCTCTGCACAGCGCAGCAGACGAAAGCTAATTCAGTACCCCAAATCGTCGACACAAAACATTCATGGCCCGCGCTCCCTACTCTGGGAACAGGCCTCCAAGAAAAAGAATATCTAAGTGAATATCACTGTTTTTCTGTACTTACATCGTTACGATTCCTGGCTTCCCTTTCTCGAGGCGATAAAGAGCCCATGAATATAAATAGACGCAATATTAAAACGCTCCGTTTCCTCACCGCATGAAATAATCTTCTTTTCTTTGAGGAAAAACTGTCACCGTGTTGGGGGCAAGTAATGTACACCATCAGTCATACTTAGAAGGAATTTTCAATTTACTCAGTGTGAAGACTGCCCTAATAAAGACGGATTACTTGGTCTCGCAGTGCCAGTCGGGTATCAATTTGCTTGAAGACCCGAGAGGTATTGTGCCCCCGGTATATATGTTGCGTAAGTTTTTTATGTCCTAGACAAATTATGTACAATAGCCCTTACCGAGGAAACTAACCTTGGAACCTTGTCGCTATTTATAATCCGTCTGTGCCAAAACCGTAATATGCTTTTTATCAAACAATCTTTACTACGTACCTGCTCTATTTTAACTGATCGTTACCTAAGTGAATTTCGTGGTAAAGTGGACTATAAAACGTGGGGATTTTCCAAGTTTCCCATTAAGTTTACTGACCCTTAACATATTGAAAGTAAGAAGTTATGTAAGCGTTATTATAAAAATATTAGTCAGTCTTACGAAGTTGCGACAGGTTCGCTTAAGACTCAGCTGTTGAAACGACAATGAATATTACAATACAATTTATTTTTATTGATAGTGATTTAAACTTTTTTATCTTAAAATGAATGTGCAAAAAGTTTTGGTGTAAATAAAACGAAAGAAAAAGAGCAATTCCAGCTAGTCACAAGACACGACGCCTCGCATTTAGATAAGAGCAGAAAGATGAAATTCCAAATCGGTCCCGCCCCTTTATTTCTATGTCACCGCCGCGTTTGCTTCGAATAATATCACAATAAAGCTGTTCTGACAAAGCCTCAAGTTTCGACGTTGAATGTCACGCATAATGTATCGGAAACATAAATTATATTAGATTGGTGGTTCGCCGTGGTAATGGGTAGCTATAACGCGGCCGCATAGATGTGTCGTGTCAGGGGGCACTAAAGAATTGCGCCACTCATTACGGCGGTGCCGAATGTGGCCAGATGAGTGGTGGAGGCATGTCACGACACTGCCACGTATGGGCCCCGCCAATCTGAGCACGTTTAATGTTCAACGCGATCTGAATATTTTGGCTCGGGGAACTAACTGCGTTTTGAAGTTTGTCTGCGAAATAACTTTAGTTTCTAGACTTAGGTTCGCTTGTGTGTTGAAGCACTGGATTTAATTAGCTAATGAGCTCTATATGGATGGGAAGTTAGTGTGATGTTAATGTCTGTCAATAGTTCTTAAAGCCGGGTTTAGTAACTCAGAACACACGCAGTATAGATTGTAAAATATCCGGACCATTCCTTGTATTTTTTTGCAACATAAAACTGTAGCCAAAGCCATCGATGTAATTATGTAGGAATCACGTGACATCAGACTAAAACCATTTCGTTTGAGTGTAAACTCTACAAGTATGTTTCACGTGCAGCATATTGGGCCTTTGATCAATTTCTTGTCGTGTCGGTAAACATAAAACAAAAACGGACGATGAAAATATTCCGAATTTTCTTGACGACATTTCAGCATTTCGCAGCGATTTTTTTCATAAATGAAAACGGTTTTACGTAAGCTCACTCAAGGCTAACTCGCTTTGTAAATTAACTTAGAAAAAGTCTGAGAAAACGAGATAGAAAAGCTATTAATTTTATTTCAAGATACTAGCTTCCCATTGCGAGGTGTAGTAAAACCTTACAACGTACTCAAGTACACTAAAAAGACGCTAAACTCCGCGGAGGGAAGCTAAGAAAAGCTCTTACGTCTCTCGTTTTCTCAATATATCATATTTTTTCGCAGTGTGAAGATATACGAGCGGTTGTTTCGCGCGTGACAGGCTTCCGGGGGTAATATTAATAAAATTATTGTGGAGACACGTCGCAAGCTCCGCGCCTGACCTACTCGACTTGCGAACTACTCCGCTGCTGTCGACTGTACACAGCACACATGTGCGCATTATTGCTCGCCAGAACCCTATGTACATTGCGACAAGTTTGACTCTAACTATCACTGTAACAGTCAGTATATTACATTGCAGAACAGTCCCGCAAATATACCAACGTATACCTGTTTTTATGAAGCTTCCTGCTTTTGGAAACATAAAACTTTAGCTTAAATTACTCAATTTTAGCGTAAAGTAAAATTCGTCGTCACTTGCGAGTACTATGTAATTCCATGAAATTCAACCCAGTTTAATATTAAGCTGGGGGCTAAATAAAGGTCAACACGGACATTATGGGTTCGAGGAATCACTCGTTAGTAAGTTTACAGTAGCACCGCGACGTACACTTACCAACACAAGCGTTTCAGGTAATAATGACAGCAAGAGTGCGCGAGTGTACCGCGGTCTGAACTCGCGAGCATGACGCTAACAAATAATTTGCACTTTCATTAACGAGCATGTGCTGTGTTTTCTTGTACTTCAACTCACTGTAGTAATGATTTATTACCTAATAAGGTTTTGTACTCATACAAATTACCTTAGCTTTATAACTAATGTGTTATAGTCGCGTAGTCGCGATTAACTAACTCCGAATATGAATGTAAGAAAAGCTCTTTAGTTTACGCTAACGATCTGCTAATTTGCCCTCAGCAATCAAAACCAAGGCTTCATATTTATGCCTAAATAAAACGACCTAGGAAAAATGTAATAAACCGCCGCAGGCGAGGCGATATATCTAGTGGCGGATATTTATTATTGTCGTACATAGCGGCACCGAGCGCGCTCGATCATCGCCGATATCCAATTACATTAAAGTTTCAATTCATTCATCACGGCCACAATGAGGGCTCCGAGCACTTTTTTCGGCTCCATGCCCTTTGATTAGATTCGGCACTGAACAAACCCATCCATTGCGCGACCACAAAAAGGTCGCTGAAGCCACCTCGGCCGACTCTCGTTTTCCATTCGTTCCGCTGTCCAGAAATTTTCGCAATAAAATTAATCGTTCCAATAAAATTGGAGCCGAATAGAGCCACCCATGCATGAACACTTTTTAATTGGGTCGCTCTTTTTGCTCCTTTCGCAGGCAACCAAACGAGAAATCGAACTTGAGTAAGTCTCTCGTTTACATTTAGACATATCTCGTCGCTGCTACACCTCCGCTTGCGAGCATTGTTTGTTCCAAATACGATTTGCTCCGAAAACTTCTTCCAGACTTGTGTGGAGTTCTCGAAGAATTAGCAAAGGCGAAGTTGTGGTCTCAAAACTATGTATTTATTAACTTGCGAGCTAACTTTAACTAATGAATAATAAGCTGTCGAATATATTCATTTAAAAGTTTCCTTTGAGGCTATTAAGTAAGCTTGAAATGACACGTAACATTCAACGATCTCAATCAAATATCAAAGTGAGCAATTTGTTGCGTGTAAACGCAGCTCCCGACGGATTGCATAAAAATCAGACAAAAAACATGGAACAACGATCCGTCGAACAAACGAAAATATATTTCCCCATTTTCAATTTCGACAAGCAATCGCGTTTAATGGGTTGAGCTCGATTCCCACTTGAGTTTGTTCCATTTTGTTTCATTTGATCGCTTCAGCGATTCACGGTGAGGTGTGCCATGGCAAGCCGATAAAATACTCATTTCATTATTCGTTAATTTACATGAAAAAAAAATGTTGTGACCAAAACTTCGAATTCGTAGTTATTAAACATTTCCTAGTTCTGTTATTGGACTAAAATAATGGTTTGATACTAATTAGTAGTAATTTTTAATGGACTGCCACACACTGTATGAAGTGGATGTGATTGTAGTTCGGAGTTTGTTTGAATTGTTTTGTGGTTAGTTGTTTCATTAATTTGATGGTTGGCCGTCATTCAGTTTGTAAATGAATCACTGTTTTGAACCAGATTTCACGATAAACAGAGCATTTGAAACTAGAAACCTAGCTTTATTCAATATTGTTTATCTGTTTTCAATAATATTAATAGGAAGTTCGATTTAGCGGTAATAGTTTTGCATCTCTCATTATCATAAATCATATTAGAATCAAAATAGCTTCAAAAGTTAGTCCTTGTTGCTGAACCGTTCGGATTTATAGACGGACTGAGTTGGAAAACAAACTGTCGGACATTGAGTGTAAAAATAGAATGCTCAGTTACTTGGTAGACTGACCGCTTAGATTTGTATTGATGGTAAACGGATTGAGCTCGTGGCTAAATTATAACAGCGACACGGACCAATCTTCAAGGTTAAGCAACGCTTGCCGACGTTGGTCTGTGGATAGGTGATCATATTAACATACCGAGACTCCTCCGTGCCTCGGAAAGCACGTTAAGCCGTTGGTCCCGGCTGTCATTTGTAGATCTTTGGCAGTCGTTACGGATTGTTAGAAGCCAGAAAATCTGACACCAATCTTGCCAAAAAGTACCGTGTTACCCAGTTAATGGGTTGTGGAGGTCTGGTAGGCAACTGCTCTACGTAAAATACTGGTATTCAGCTGAATCCGGTTTAACTGGGAGCCGACCCCAATATAGTTGGGAAAAAAGGCTGGGCAGATGATGATGGTAAAGGGATTTTTACATAAATATGGTAAAGATTCTGTATAGAGGATTCTGTTAGCCCCTATACTAGGTACCTACATGATTTTATAATTAATCATGACTTTAAGGATTTTTAATTTATCGTGATAGGTCTTTGTTAGTCTTACGTGAATCGAAAATGCGAAAACGAATCGACGAGTTTATATTATAGGAATTGTTGTGTGGTTCAGGGCCTAAACCACCAACTCTTAACGCAGTTTTACTTTAATATTACTTCCAGTGAGAAAGAGACGGAGCTATACGTCCTGTATAGCTACGTCTCTTTCCCAATGGAAGTAATATTGAAGTAATACTGCTTTAAGAGTTGGTGGTTAGGCCCCTGATCCCAACACGCAAAGAACACAATTACCCACAATTCGTAGTTGACACTTTCAAATTGTCATTTGACAGGCACTCTGTCATTTGTGAAGAAGTTTTATTGAATATCGAAACACGGTGCAGTTCCAATAAATACTTCGTTTCTGTAGTAGACATACTTTAAAAAAACGCCCACGAGAGTCCACTGGTTGCGAGAAACTTACCTATATCCAACAGTCATAGGATGGAATCAAAATAAATATTCACAGTTTTTAAACAGTATTTTTCGCTGTGAATATTTATTTTGACTCCATGCACACAGCTACAAAGGTGGACTTTATGCCCTAAAAATTCTCTACTGGTCAACCAAGAGTAATTAAAAGATAACACGGAGGTGCATTGTTAAATCAGTAACAAGATAATTAATATGAACTAGGACCAAGCAAAGTCCTTTTAACAATTATCATCATTTATCTTTGCTGTAACTTATATGGTGTACATTATAAAAAGTATTCTATTCTATTCTAAATGGACAGTCCTCTTACCCAAGTCCTCGGCATCCTCGCTCCACTCCCCCTCCTGGGCCCAACAGGCCGCGAGCATCACCAGCAGACGCAGCCACATCACTGAGCACATGTTCACAAACTCCTTTACATCACGACCAACACCAACACGACCACAGACACCATTCCTTTTTTAAATTACACTTTTTTGTCACCGTCCCTGGCTTTGTGCCAGTGTTTTGATTTGTTTGGTAATGTTCTTTTTTGTGACGTCATCATTTCCTTTTTGGATTTTGGAATACGGAGCTTATAATCAGATGTTTTCTTGCTTTTGTTTATCTGGCAGGACAAAAAAGTGATAATTAACAAACTAGAAAATAGAAAAAAATACTTTTTGTACAGATCAATTGGACATTTTATTTTATTCCAACTGTTGACTAGTCTTTCAAGCTCAGTATACTTTATCAAACTGATACTCTAACTGAACCAATGACACGTGGGTTATCAAATAACCAATACAAAATAATATAAATAAACCGTTCATTATGTATGATGTCAACCAAAGGTCAAATGGTACTATGGAAAAATGATGTGACGCGAAACGTTACTTTAATAATACATTTTTTACCATCAACAGCAAGTCGATAGTAACACTTGGATTACGAAAACCGTCCTTACTGCTTTGAAATAAAGGTGCAGTCATAGTCAAACAGTTTACATACACGTGAGCTAAACTGTACTTGTGTATCACCCACACTGTTATGTACTAAGCTATCTTGACACCTACATTGACATTTGACATAATAAGTACCTACCTAGATGGTGTTATTATTTCTGACAGTTGATGATTTCAAATATAAGAAGTACCTAGTGTTTTCTTTTCTTTCATAAAAGTTATTTATTTCAATATAGTAGATAATTTTGTACCTGGAGCTTATTGACACCAAAATCTTGATTTCTCCTTATTTATGAATATGTTTTGTACACTCACAGAGAGAGACTTTTCCACAAAATAAATGGAATGAATGAAATAAAAAACTGGACAAGTGCGAGTCAGATTCGCGCCCCGAGGGTTCCGATCGGGTCTAAAGTCTAAAGAATATTATTATTATTATATGATAAAACTACAAATTTCCAATTTTCAGACTTTTCCCTGTACTTGTACTGTTAGATCTATCTTGTTGCCAAATTTCATGACTCTAGGTCAACGGGAAGTACCCTATAAATTTTGATTCCCTTGAGACTGTCGAAATGTACGTTTTTTCAGCATAAACGAGCGTATCTTTGTTTTACGTTAACTTAGAAGTTTGTTTTTTCACAGCTTCAAGGGTCGATACCTCCACGCGTGATATAGGTCTTGACAGACAGACAAACGGACGGACAACAATAAGTGATCCATTAAGGGTTCCGTTTTTCCCTTTTGATGTACGGAACCCTAAAAAGACGAAATTTAATTATCCTGAAGCTAAACAAGTGACATTCTGTCAGCAGTAACGTGGCGAAGGCGATTTTCAAGTCCGTGGACCACTGGTGGTCCGCAAGGGTCAAAATATGGTCCGTGAAAGGTTTATAATTTCAATCTTCTCACCTGAAAAATGTCATTGATCCATGCGATCATTGCGATTTTATGTTTCTATCAGAAATTTTGCATTTTCTATGACACTGCTCTTTATTTTTGATTTCAAAGAATAGTTGCCTATAAAAGAAAAAAAAAGTATTTAATAACAACAACAAGCAACTAGCTACAAGTTTTGAATTTCTATTAGAAATACGTTTATTTTAGATTGTCACAGTTTAATATCTTCTTGATTTCTGGTCCCTGCTAGCAACAAAGATGTCAAAGTAGTCCCGGTCAAATAAAGGTTGGAAACCACTGGTCTAGAGCCTGTGATTGTATCAATCAAACCCGTAATATAAAAGTGGGAAATTAGAATAATCAGACATTTAAAATCCCGTTTTTAAATTTACCACCAACTACGGAAGATTCTACCGAACTATTTCGGGAAGTAGCCCAGATCTTTGCCTTCTAGTATACAGGGTGAATTTTAAAGTGTGCGTGGATATTAACCAAATTCGAAACTATGAGGAATATCGAAAAACACTGAAAGAAGTTTTGAGCCCGATTTTGCTGAAAACTAAAACTGCAACATTTTTTTTTTAATCGGTCTTCTCCTAGCCAGGAATCGAACCGGTTGATTTTGAAAAAAAAAACATACCCTGTATTCTAACACCATCCAAAAGTGTCGCTAATAAGGATCAAATTCGGGGAAGTAATAATACATGGCAATCTAAAGGAAAGAGCTCATTTTAAACAAAAAAATATATAATTTTCAAAAGAAAATATAAACTGATATTTTTTTTCAAAAATCTATGATGAGTTTTAGTTTTCATCATCATCGGGCCCGACAATCTACAATTCTATCATTCGGTTTTTGAAAAAATATCAGTCACGGTTTAGGTAGGTGGGTTTAGTCAGAAGTAATTTGTTAAAAATTAGCGCTTTCCTTTAGTTTGCCAAGTGTTATTACTTCCCAGAATTTGATCCTTGTAATAAGAAACACTTTCTGATGGTGTAATAATACAGGGTAGGTATGTTTTTTTTTTCAAAATCAACCAGGTTGTTTCCTGGCTAGGTAAACCAATTTTTCAAAAATCGAATGATGCAGTTTTAGTTTTTATTAAAATTGGGCTCGAGGCTCCTTTCAGTATTTTTCGATATTCCTCTTAGTTTCGGATTTGGCCATCCACGCACACTTTCAAAATTCAACCTGTATATTATAGTAGTATTATGTAAGTATGTCTTTGCCGAAACCACAATGAAGCCTTTGCACGTTCACCACGGGCCTTCGACGGCCTGTCTCAAACCAATTCAGCTGTCATTTCCCTCTTACCGTTCCTAATAAGGCCCTGAACAAAACGTCGGACATCATTCCTAACAGGAAATTGACTTTCATTCAATTTTTTTTTTATGGTTATTCTAAAAATTTTCGCACCATATTGTAATCTTTTGTTGAGTTGAATACTTTTGCACGAGAATTAACTGTTTTGTAAGTAGTTTTTATTTGTTTTCGAAGCCTTTTATGGTGTGGTAAAATAGGTTACATGCCTGGATATTTTTTTATTTAATCAAAATCTATGTTAAAAATACAAATAAAGAAAGAGCTGTCAGCGTTTAGTGTTATTTAATTGCTTATGACTTCACTCGCAAGTCACGCCATAGTAAAATCGCGCATTCTAGTACTATCGTCGTTTTGAGGGACAAGTATAGCAGAATAAATTCAAAAGCGTGTTACTTCTCTATTTATTCACAAATCGTACTTTTCATTTATACTTTCCGATGCTCTATGAGTTCTTTTACCTAGCTTTGTACGTTAATACATATTTTTCACTACTATTTTTATTACTTAGAAATATTAATGAAAAAGTTTTATGTATCTGTAAATAAACATTGTACATTTTTGATAGTAATCAAATCTAAACATCTAAAGGTAAAATTCTACGAATCGATTTGATCTCAGTCCGTGGATCGTGAAAACCAATTTCTAACTCGGACATCAAGTTGTACCTTTATGTTTGTTTGCTATAAAAACACGTTTCGTTACCTGCGCCCAAAAGCCTAGTAGCCGGTGTCAATCTCAGTATTTCCTACTTCCTAGAAAGAGTCCTGATAGTCAAAAGGCAGCCGTTTCGAGGAAAACACTGATAACAACGTTATTAATAATACTGAATACCTACTACAGGTTTGTATGGGAAAATGCTTGAGAGAAAGAAATGAGAAAGAAAATACATATTTTTTTATTTAAATACCTGGTACCTATCTATAATGGGCAAACAAAACAAAATGGTAAAAAAAAACCAAAGACAGTTGAATCATTCTCTTTTAACACTTTAAAGGACAGCTTATTTTTTTTCTGAATTAGAATTCTTGTTTTCGAGACCGGTTCAGAGATACAGCATAACGACTGAGATATTCACGATTTGATTTATTTAGACTTAGCTGTAGGATTTGGTGCCGCCGTTTAGGGGAAAAAAATCAGTGATTGATGCCTGCGGACGGCGAGAAATGGGTAGCTCGCCATCCGATCAGAACAGGCCTGAGACTACGCGCGCCGGAAAGAGCTGTCAGCAAAGACGACGGCGCCCGCTAGGGCCAGAACCTGCCAGGGTTGGGGAATTTGTTCGAAAGAGTTACCGCGGCCCTGAACGCAAAGGGCAATAGAAGGAACACGGATGGGTTTTAGTCAGTAAGAGTCTGACACTCCCTTCCGCTCCCAGAGCGGAAGAAGTCATTTGATGATTTCCCATCCTTAAAAAAAGGGGAAAATATTTGTGGTTGTGTTTGACACCGCGAACGTTCGTGGTAAAATCTTAGTTCATATTATAAATGCGAAAAAGCGTTTGTTTGTTTGCTACCTCTTCGCGTCTAAACTGCTGACCGTATTTTTATGAAACTTGGCTCGCGGGATGTCCTGGTATGGGATATAGGTTATATTTATACTGCTGGGATTCTTGTCCCGGGAATATGTTCTCTTGGGATCAGTTTCGACTTTCACGCTAGTTGTAAATAACATTTATATGTTATTTACAACTAGCGTGAAATTCATGTTTAAAAAACTTTGACAAAATAGTGGGCCAAGAAGTACTAACAAGTCCATCTCTAGTTAGTTATATTTTCAATAATGCATAAACGAAAATTCTTTGAATGATTTCAATAAGAAATTGAACTTTATGTTATTAAATTTTGGTCCTCGGAACATCACTCGGAATGAAACTGTAATATTCCAGTCAATTGGCTCCCAGTAGTTTGCGCGGAGTCGCGGACGTTCCGTAATCCTTAACCTGTTTTTAACTTCCATATTGAGCGAAATTGAGGGTATTTTGACAATAAAAGAGGGTTTTATAGCGTGCTACGTTGAGATTGCTGATGTCATTGAGATAAACGAATGGACTAATGTTATTATTTGCGGACTTTTTACGTTTTTGTTTTGTTTTTTCGTACTAGTTAGCACAGTTTTGTATGTAAACGCATCTATAGAATTGGTCTTTAAGCGAAGAGATTAATTTAGTTGAATTAAGAACGAATTTGACAGATGTCAAATTGACGTAAAACAAGGTTAGCTAATGAGATAAAAAAACAGTCTGATCGAATCTATCAATAAAACGAGATTGATTTGAAAAATTTTGATAAAGCTTAAAATAGTACAGTGGGAGTTAGTGCATGATTGGTAATCATATCCCACGTGCTAAGTGGAATGTCAATCGTATAGTAACTTATTTTCCATTATTTCATCAGATTGCTCACTTTGTAATAGTTCTAAAAGACGTTAAGTGTGAAGTCGCAATCTGTCAAAAATGTATCGCAATTAAGGCTCTTTTGACCGATTCCGACTGAGTTGCGCATGCGAACCTTGCTTAAAGATTAGTAGAATTATCCCTCTGACTGTTTGTTTCTGTGAGATTGTTACCCCTACATAGTAGGAAAAAGGCTAGGTAGTTTGATTGAAGTATATTCAAGAAAGTTCGTCTATTTAATTAATTAGAGTACATTGGTCGTCAAAGGAAATCATTTCGGTCATAACCATTGGAACGGTTAGTAGAACATGTAGCTACAAAGGCTCCGTTTTCAGTCCCCTGTCAGAAATATAAAACTTTGACGCTTGGCTACGCATATATACGGGTAAATAATGTCTTTTAATCTGTACAGAAGCCTCTGACCCTTGTCCTGGGGAATAAAAACTTTCCGGGAAGGTTGGAACAGTGACGTCACATTTATTTTTCGATTATGTTTTGGTACTTGGAGAATGAGAGGCAGTTATGGGGTTGAATATGAATTATGTGTAAGTCAGGTGAATTGTAATGGTGTTATTGTTCCACAGTTTTTTAAAACTGCTGATGGTTGTGCTTGAAAGGCCCTCAGGTGCCTAAATAAAATGGACTATCTTTTGCCCGCAACTTCGTACGCAGATATCCCGTTTTACCCTGTTCCTGTAAGAATTTCGGGAAATCCTCTCTTAGTGCTCGAATAAACACCCCAAGGAACCTACATGCCAAATTTCAGCTTTCCATGACTGAGGCCCTAGACAATGTGCCATTAAATTAGCGGATGCGACTGTCGAAATGCCAAATTGTAGGAATTTGATCACGTGACATTTCGATAGCATCTGTCAATCCCATACATTTTTGACGTATTGACAATCGCCTTCGCCACGCTACCGCTGACAGAATGTCACTTGTCTCGAGCCCCAGTAGTTTCGGCTGTGCGTTGTCTGTTTAGTCAAGATTTTAGATAGGTGTTCAAAAGTGAACAGAAACTTACACAAATACTCAGTACTCTACGATTTCAGTCTCTTGGCGATTACCGCAGTATATTTTGACACATCAAATACGTCGCGTGAGTGGAATCCGAGAGAGTGCTCAAATTTTTCCTTGGAAAATTTGCAGATTTCAAGGTTATAGTGATTGTATAACCTTGATCTCAGGAAAGCGAACTACAATGTTTTGTATTGTCTAATTAGTAAATAATTATGTTGATGTCGATAGTTCCCATCACTTCCCGTGGGTGTCGTAAGAGGCGACTAAGGGACTCACCAGAGAATGGCCAGCAGCTTTTGCCAGGCGTGGCGATTATGCCAAACCCCGCCTTCTCCCCCATCTGGGAGAGACCCATGTCCAGCAGTGGACGTCTTTCGGATGATATGATGATGATGATGTCGATAGTTGTCTATGCAGGACAGCTTTACATTTTTATAATTAAGAATGTCAATAAATTAGTCAGTGAAAACTATTGCCTCGCTAAATCACACTCTAATAGGTTCTTACTATACCAAACCAGAAAAAGCTGAAGTAGACGGAAGTACATTTTACTTTGTGTCAAGTTAATCAGTTGAATTCCTTATATATCTATATGTCTCTACAGCGTGTAAGGGACATCGACGCACAAACGAATACCATGGATCCAGGACATGATTCTGGATTCTTCCCCCCGCGTTGGAATTTTTCGTCGGCTTTTTCCTCATTTTTTCAGTTTTTTCAGGCGTTTTTTTTACTTTAGACTGTTCATAATCGTTATTCTTACCCAACCCAATGTGATTTTTTATAAAAAAATTGTTAAATCACTACTTTCACTAAAAAAAGCAATGTAAATAAAACTAGAATTAGGCATCTGCTCAGCTGTTTTGTTGCAAAAGGTCAACGCATCCTGCCTAATAGTAAAACACTAACTAACCCATGTGTGTGTAGCGTCTAACATACCGTCTAGAAAAGATATTTTTCATGTGTGGTCTGTAAACCGATCATTAGCGAGATTAATGACTTCTACAATTTGGTTAATGGCATTAAGTGTAGCCTTTTCGTGAAGTTTGCGTTACGATGTCCCTAACACTCTGTAGAATAAACAATTGTGTCATAATTATAAAACAAAGGACAATAAATGTCCAACGATGTTCTCATTATTTTCTTATCCTTTTGTTTGTGATTTTCCTTGATGCTTTATTAAACACGTATATTTCTTTCACCCTTTTATTGATGGCCACAATATAGTAGGTAAGTAACTAAAATATCCTTCTTAATAATGTTATGATTAGTCTGCATGCACAATAGTCAATTTAGCCTCAATTGCTGAAAGAATTTGGATGAAACTGGGACAAAATTAGTACATGGGATTCAATTTAATCCCTTGCCCGCAAAGTAATTCTCTACTTACATTTTGGCGAAGGCACTAATAAAAGCTAAACGTATAATAGTTGACAAAAAATAAAAGGCCCGTTTTGACAGCAGGATACAACAAAGAGATTTATTTCATGTCTCTTTCATACTTACTAATAAAGTAATGTTGTATCCTGCTGTCAAAACGGGCCTTTTATTTTTTGACAACTTTACGATAATTTTTCAGTTTGTCTTTGAAAAATTGGTGTATATTTAACTTTGAAAAATGCTTGCTTATTGCAGTTTTACAGAAAACAAGAGGAGTACCTAAGGATTACAATACAATACTTCATACTCTCTTGTGACTCCTCTGTCGCACAATCGGAAGGTCTATATTAAGGGAACTTTGACAATCGCCTGTAATTTTCAACATAAATAATTGTGGTACGTTTAATAAAATGCGATAGTCTTCAATATCGTCTTCAATACATAAACGCACGTATTCCACAAGTGTCTGACCCCCATACTAAAAGGGACATATTCTGATAACTTTTTAATAAACATGAATATTGTTCCGTCCCCATAAATCTTGTAACCGACTGTATCGCAAGACAATTTAGTTTATCTCATTTTTTATTGAATATAAAATGGCTGAGTGCGTACCTTCTCTTATCCGATCTGGTTATTTATGGCAAAAGTTTGTTTTTGACCGCCCCACGTACTTTATAGGGCGAACCTTTCTATCCCGAATTGCCAATTGCTATTTGATATATACTTTATGCTGTAACTTTCCGATCTCATATTTCTTGCTATTTTTTTTCCATGTTTTACATGATTGCATTTTGTTTTACAATGGTTTTGGGAAATTGTTCCAACAAGATGAATTTAGGTCACGCGGCTTATTTGTTTTTTTATTTATTTATCTGTTGGTACGGCTCTTTTTTGTTTTCACATTTCTTTTATATACTTTTTGATGAGTTAAGATACTTAAAACAACCCTACAACAATAACAACGGCAGTAATGATAATTACAAAAAGGAACATTAACCTCCACATGACGCGAAATTCCTAAAACACACGGTGAATAAACACAATCTCTGCTTTAATAACATTACAAAGGTGAGAACATATTCAGTGCGCTGCAAAACAGCTTCGAATCCCTATTCACTCGATGTAGATACAAGGCAATATACATGGCAATTCTCATTCGCACCCAATATGACAAAAACCACCAATACAAAAGGGTGCTCTAAAAAAAAGGAATAACGCGAGAGATTACAGCCGTGTTCATTCTAAACCATATCCAGTGATAATGACGGCCTAAGGTCCGGTACGAGGCGTACGTACCGCTCGGAATGGGCGCCAATGCTTTGGAAGGACCCTCTCTCGGCCAAACGACAATGCTGAATCTTTTATTAGTTTCGTGAATGGACGGCCAGTTGACATAACCGTCGTCGACATCTGTTGTGATATTACGCCATCTTTTCCAGGGCGTAGTTCCATCGATCCCGGCCGGGAGCCGAATCGACTATTTTTGTGCACGTGGAATATCTGAGAGGCCAGAATTGAATTCGGCTGAATACGTGTAGGCGCCGTATAGGACTGAAAATTGCTGGAATCGGCAGATATGCCCGTACCTACCCGTACGTAGGCTGCGTCATCAGTTTGTAATAGATGGTTTGTTTGGACAACTTTTTATGCAATAGTTTTTCGTTGTTGCATGTGGACGTGGAACGTTGTTTTATTGGTTTTCCCGCATTGATATGCCGAAACTAAGTTTTATATTTCAGGAAATATTTGACAGGATGCATTTAAAATAGAGTAATGAGTTTTAAAAGCTGTTATGGATAAAACAGTTTTTATTATTGCTGGCTTTTGTAGACTCTGTTAAACAGTCTTCTATTAGACAGCTTATAAAGGATGGTCTGGATATCATAACTCTGTGAATTAAACAAGTGTCCCTCGAGGGTGAGAAGCCAACGTTTCCTATCCGTTGCTTGGAGCGGACCCTCTGAGTTGGTTCCCTAAGGACTAATTAGAATAAAAGAGTGTTAAACTCGGTCTAACTGATGGCCGCTTTTGGGCAGTGCTTTGGCTACACTCAATTCTCTAGGGTACCTTTTGAAGTAGGTACTCCTGCGACGATGTGAATATTTTATTATTTACAGCGTATTTATTGCACTAACTTGTATGTATAAGCCATAAACATTACATGAAAGTGTGATTGTTAGCGGTCAAAGATTGTCTGGATGGAGTTGATTTTATTAGAAATAACAAACCGTATCATTATGATTTAGTTAATTTCAAATGTTTTTTCCTTGTTGTATTCCAATTTATTTATTAGGTACCTAATATTAATTATTAAGGTTTATTTAGTTTAAGTATTGTATTTTTTTTTTCGTTTTGTGTAACGTTATATAATTAAACTAAAGATTTCATTTGGTTTTTTACACCTATATAATATATTTTTAATAATCTAAAATTTTGACCTACTCAGAGTGCACATAACCCTTATTTGTGTAAACTATATTTTGTGTAACATTGGTATAATATTGTACATGTATTTGACCACAAACAAATATATTTGATTTTCTTTTACTTATCTACTATTAAACGTAATAATTATTATTGCATTTCCTTTGATGTATAATATACAATATTTTTTTGTATTTTCAAAATAATTCATCATGTTCAAGATTGAAAAGACATCAAAAGCAATTCAGTCCATAGTACACTTCTTTGAAATGTCTAATGAGTCGTTTGACTTTAATTCAAAAGTTTTTACAACTCTCCTTTATCAGACCTTTTCGTGGTATATTGGCAGGGTCTGTTTTATTTAAACGCGCGGGTCATTTATTCAATGTTAAAGAATGAAAGGAGGTTTCGCGTAATGGCTGGCGCCTGGTTTCGCTGAGGAAAAACTGACTTACGAAGCTGGTATTTATTTGAAGTAGTATTTTTTATTATGTATCTAAAGTATCTAATGGTTATATATCAGTTGGATGCTACCACTAAGATCGACTTTAAAGTTCAAACTTAATCCAGTAACAACGCTCGCTTTAACTATCGTCTCAATGTAAACTTCATTAGGATGTTAGAACAGTTAACCAACAAAAGTAAAGGAAAATCAGCCTTATCTTGAACGGAAACCTTAAGGCGTTTCCGGATTCCAATAAAATATTTAACATCGGGTAAACTGTTCGACACCATATCTCCGACCGGAACATTTTATTTTCTTCTGAAGGGAAATTCGACAGTCGTAAAATAAGCCGCTAAGCAAATCTGTCATGCCGTCATTAAATGGCTGGCCAGGAGGATTATTTTTATTTCTTGCCCAAGATTTATTTTCCTTAGATTAGCATTCCTCTTATTTATGCTAATGTAATTTTAATGGCGCCGCCTTTTTCGGCTAATTTCATTTTACGAAAAACTCCCAGGATTTGTTTTAAACCTTGGCTTATTAAGATGGTTTTGGTGACGATTCTACTTTAATAAAATTTGAATTATCGGTTTAATTAAGCTTGAGACAACTAATTTTCCTTATCTTTCTATAATTATTATTTCGTTTGGGGTGAACGGGTCATTAAGTCCAGAAATCCTTATTGTAATGGGTTTGCATAATTATGTAGCTATATCTTTTAATTGAATTTGGAGTTTCATTAATTTACCTAGCTTTGCTAATCGACATAAGAGAAGTAGAAAGTCGCAATAAGTCAACACGGCGCCGATGGCATCGAGTGAGTCACGAACGTACGTATCGGGAAATTCGGATTGAAAGAAATTCTGTGTAGAGTCGTGTAGCGGGCTGACACGAACAAACAGTGGCGTGCCCGCGTGCCGCCCGGCGTAATTGTCTTCATCTTCTACCACGACCATTTGTTTACAACTCGAACGTTAAGTGACGGAGCCAAACGATGGGGACGCACGGAACGTCGCGTCGTTCACTCACTCACTCACTGCGGACCGCCCGACAGATGTACATTACGACGATATTCGGTAACATGCCGACGGTAATATTTATGTGTTGTGATTATTAAATATCACAGTACATACTAAGTTATCTGGAAGAACTTTTTGACTTGAGAGATTTGTTCTAAGTATTTCAGCTACCATTTTGAATATTAATTGCTTGTGAAATAAAACAGTCACGTAGTCTCTTAATATCAACAACTGAAGTTTTTATCTTTACCGTTAAAAGCAAAACTTTGCTTGTCAAAGAATTTCATTAATCGTAGGTATTATTTTAGACGCATGCATTCGTCGCGATCGCACGGCTCGGCTTCGCATGACAGATATCATTCTTTACTTGGTTTCCGCAGTCATAAAACTGTAACGTTCACTTACCAACTTTTACGCAGTATGTGCCATAGAGATAATAAGTTATCTATGGTACTAAGTTATAGTTAGCCGATACATAGAAGTGCATAGCACGGAGTTCTATCGGTAACCTCCGTGAAAGGAGAATTTTCTCGCGTGAAAATGCATTGCAAATAATTGAGTAACGAAACAAAGAAAAACGATTTTGTATACAATGACAGATTTGTTTTCCAGTCATTGATTCCGAAAGATCCTTTTCTCTAGTATAAAAAAAATGTATCTGTGCGATGTTTGCATTTTTGGACGTTTCTTAATCAATTAAGCCTCAACGGCTGAACGTATTTGGACGGATAAAACACGGCTAAAGTATGACAGTTTAGGACATTAGTACTCGGATATTTTTCATCATCCTAGTACGTTCCCATGCGATAATTGTTAATTGCGCACGGGCGAAGCCACTGGAAAAATCTAGTAGGAAATAATCTGATACTGTCTCTTTTCTTACCATACGATCGTATCGACATACCCTTTTACTGATGACGGCAATATACGTGCCACCATCTAATAGGCGTATTAAATCCAGAAGTTTATTCCATTCTTATACTAGAATCGTTACTAATATGTAGTTGAATGTACATCACTATATTTAAAAAAAAAAAAACAGTGGTGCCAACCAAATGCGAAAAAAAATTTGACACTTGGTAAAAAAAAGTTCCCGCTTTTCGTGACTTCAAAAATTAATTTAAGAATATTTCATCAATCCTACAGATAAAAATGTAAGTGACCTTCTTTTTTTACGTAAAAAAATAGTATGGAAGACGATAGTATCATTATTTTCAAAAAAAGTCGTCGTAGTTTATTTAGAATCCATTTTTCGATGGTGGCCATATATATGCCACTATCAATTTGTAACTACCTACATGGTGGCAATATAATGTACACAGCCAGTTGGAGGTAAAGTATTTTTGTCTTATTTTTCGTTTAGATAATCACAATGAGCCGGAATAAACCCATATCAGATGATCTCATTGCCCAGGAGTTGGAAGAAATGTTTGGAATTCCAGATGGTATGATTTCTGAAGATGATTTGGAAGAATCAGATTCAGAACAAGGTACCCAAGAAGATTTGGTAAGGGTACTAACAGGTGATGATGTTCTACTTAGTTCTACGGCAATATCGTCACCATCCTCATCAACTTGTCAAAGTCCTTCACTCCCCAGACCCCAAAGCGCTTCAAGATCTACACCAGCAGCCCCAAATCAGAGTCCTTCAGCTTCAAGACTTCAGAGTGCCTCAAGATCTGCACCAATACCTCTACAACGTCAAAGTCCTTCAGTCGCAAGACTACCGAGTGACGCAGAACCAACAGCATCACCACATACGGCAGATAGGATTGATGGAGTGAGTGAATTATCAGATTTTTCGTCTTCAGATTCAGATTCGGACATAGATGAGACTGATTGGAAAAAACAAGAATGGACCCAGAATCCAGATCTCAGCTATTTCGACACTCCGCACATTCACTCTTCAAAACAACTTCCAAACAGGACGAAACCACTGACCTACTTTGGTTTATTTTTTAGTGATGATGTACTACAGATCATTGTAGGTCAAACTAATTTATACGCTTCGCAAGTAGGTAACAGGAGTTGGACACCAACCACTATTGAAGAGATCAAGGCTTTTCTTGGCGTTCTCATTCAAATAGGTATTCATGTTTTTCCGAGTATTGCGGACTATTCAAGGTCAAGTGACCCTGTACTGCAAGTGCCAGAAATACAGTGCAACAGGGTCACTTGACCTTGAATAGTCCGCAATACTCGGAAAAACATGAATACCTATTTGAATGAGAACGCCAAGAAAAGCCTTGATCTCTTCAATAGTGGTTGGTGTCCAACTCCTGTTACCTACTTGCGAAGCGTATAAATTAGTTTGATCTACAATGATCTGTAGTACATCATCACTAAAAAATAAACCAAAGTAGGTCAGTGGTTTCGTCCTGTTTGGAAGTTGTTTTGAAGAGTGAATGTGCGGAGTGTCGAAATAGCTGAGATCTGGATTCTGGGTCCATTCTTGTTTTTTCCAATCAGTCTCATCTATGTCCGAATCTGAATCTGAAGACGAAAAATCTGATAATTCACTCACTCCATCAATCCTATCTGCCGTATGTGGTGATGCTGTTGGTTCTGCGTCACTCGGTAGTCTTGCGACTGAAGGACTTTGACGTTGTAGAGGTATTGGTGCAGATCTTGAGGCACTCTGAAGTCTTGAAGCTGAAGGACTCTGATGTGGGGCTGCTGGTGTAGATCTTGAAGCGCTTTGGGGTCTGGGGAGTGAAGGACTTTGACAAGTTGATGAGGATGGTGACGATATTGCCGTAGAACTAAGTAGAACATCATCACCTGTTAGTACCCTTACTAAATCTTCTTGGGTACCTTGTTCTGAATCTGATTCTTCCAAATCATCTTCAGAAATCATACCATCTGGAATTCCAAACATTTCTTCCAACTCCTGGGCAATGAGATCATCAGATTTGGGTTTATTCCGGCTCATTGTGATTATCTAAACGAAAAATAAGACAAAAATACTTAACCTCCAACTGGCAGTGTACATTATATTGCCACCATGTTTTTTTTATAGTAAATGTGAACTTAAAAAAAAAACGAAAATTGGTTTAATTAAAGTTTAATTTTGTTAAACCATACCCCAAATTTTATTTTACTGCTACACTTGGAACCTTCTGCTGGTAAAAGGGTTAACAAGTACCGAAAATTCTTCTTCATCATCATCACGCGTGTTGGCAATCGCAGTGTAGCTGTAGCAATGTACCTACAGAGAATGCTGCTGCCCATTCTCTGGTGAGTCCCTTAGTCGCGTCTTACGACACCCACGGGAAGGGGATGGTGCTATTCTTTTACCTCCGACACCATACGGAACCGAAAATACTTAATACGTTGTAAATATATTTACTGAAACATTGTTTACAAAGGCAGGTTACATACATGTAGATACTCAAACGTTATTAGACGGCTGTCATTTGCCATGTCGACTGTTTCCAAAAGCCTTATTTTGTTATACTAGAATACTATTGATGTGGGTGGAAAGAGTATTTCTTTTATCATCGGTCCATTATAGGCTCGCTTTATTATTATGTGATTCTATTTTTGTATCATGTAATGTTAATATTAAGGCTCTCACAGACAGGCGACATTGCGATAAGGAAGCAACTTTGTTCATTGAAAAAAATCTATAAAATGTACTATATTATTTAAAGTATTTCGTAGGCTAATCCCCATTTCTTAAAACTATTTATTTATAATGTTCATGCACATGGGCTAATACCAACTGCAATGGTCTATCTGAGTAGATATTAACCTTTAACTTGCATCATCAAGAAGTTTTCCAATCCACAACCATTCTCGAATATGCAGTTGAAAATGCCATAGGCCAGTATTTTCACGATAATGATGGGTAGTTCAAACTGAAACACAATAATGCACTTCCCTGGACGCTATTATTGCTTACTGCAGGTAGTAAGTCGGTCCTAGACAAAGTCACAAATTTTTAAGCCAATTATCATCATCATCATCATCATCATCTGCCTAGCCTTTTTCCGACTGTATTGGGGTCGGCTTCCATTCAAACCGGATTCAGCTGAATATCAATCCCATAACTTGAATATCAATCCCATACAATTAGAACTTTTTGACAATGTAAACGTTGATAGAATGTAATTTTTATCTTCTTGTCTTGTCTTGTTGTACCTAACAACTCCACTTCTAAACTTTCGGTGTTCAGATATATAAGTGCTTTAAAATAAAGTTTAGCAACTGTGTATCCATTATTTTTTCGCAAAAAATTCGGTATAGTTTCAGAGCGGGCTTTTGACGCCTAAATTCGTTTGACTAACACAATGTTCGAAACTGGCTTATTCGTGAGAGCAATAGCAGTTTTTACTCTATTTAGAAATAGAGAAATAGGATACGTTCGTAGATGATGGTGCTGCAAATAGTTCATCTGATGTTAAGCGGTAGCGAATTATTATTGAACAGGGTTTGACTTGTGGTTAAATAATAACAACTCCTCGGATTGATCTTTAAAGTCAAGAAATGCATGATGAGATGGGCCTGTGGACGGTTTACCATCTACTACATACCATGAGTCCACCACGCTTCGGAAAGCACGTTAAGCCGTTGGTGCCGGCTATCATTTGTAGATCTTTGACAGTTCACAGATGGCAAGACAATCTGCCACTAGTCTTGCCAAAGGGGTAACTGGATAGTGGAAGTTAATTAGGCGGTCACTGCTTGTTAAATATGGGTATTCAACTATATCCAGTTTGACTGGAACTGTTTGACTAGTTTTGGGAATTTCGAATCTACTACTTATAATATTATGACTGAAAATCTGTATGATTTGGTTTTGGGAAACAGTTTAACGAATGTATCATCCTCCCACTATACGGCTAGCCCATAGGATGTAGTATACATAATATCCCGGTAGTTCTTTGCCCCGGAATGATATGCGATTATCTCACGGGTGGATCTTACTTCTTGCATGTATAAAATTTTCAAGAGTTGCAGTCTACCAATTTATAGGGCAATTGTTTCTGTTTTTAAACATAAAAAATTGAGTTATAAACTTTTGCGACATTGCTATGCATTTTATTACAGGGATGTCGTAGAAAAATGTTGTTAAAATGCAAACCAAATTGTCATGGATCGTTTTACCCCGACACCTTGATTGCAAGCCATGGTTCCCGCCACCCCTTGTTACAACCTACCCCCTCTTCAGCCCTCCCTATAATTTCCCTAACGGGTGCTTAGTGTTTTATTCCAATCAAAATGATTATAGGCGATTTAGGGTGATGGGATTTTTATACTGATTTCTTTGGCCAACCGTTTCAACAGAATATTTTCAGAGACTGCCGAAAAAAAATAACGTTAGAGTTATTTCATACAAAAATCTAAGTCCTTTTTGTGGGAAATAAATGAACTGATTTTATTTAAACTAAGTTAGTACCCAAACGTGAAATACTTAGGTCTACAAAGTTAGTTAAAAACTTTTAAACAAAGAGAGTTTAAAGGAAAAAGAGAGGTAGGTTTCCATTAAAAGTGAAAAATCATTCGATCTTTCCCTCTGAACTCAATTTTTTTCTGAAGTTCAGCATTCTATGTCTGTGCATGCTTTTATGTTTGATTTTCTAAAAACATCTGTTTCATAGACCATAAGAAACTGAACGACTTTTTTAACGTACAGCAAAAGTCTATGCGAAAGTCATAACTTAATATAAATACAAAACAGTAACCAAGCATAGTAAATTAATAATTTCAATAATATTAATCACTAAAACATTAATTAATTTTGTAGATAGCGTTCACACAATAATGTGTAATTCACGTTAGTCGGCTTCCATTATCTCTAACAATAATTAATATCAAATAGGTACCTAGATGTGTTCTAATTCAGTGTTAGTGTGAACCATTTGGCCTCTAAATAATAATTATCTACTGGAAATTGTATGGTAACGTGTTTAAAATATTATAATAATTATTAATAACGTTCAGGTTTCTAACTATTAAATGTGTAGTCAATTGTTTAATTTGATGAAGTATTTCAAATGTATTTTCAAGCCGTTATAATAAAATAACTGCCTCTATGGTCTGGTGATTGCAAGCAATACTGCTGAGCATGAGGTCCTGGGTTCGACATCCGGGTCGGCAAAATGTTTTTGGCTAGCTTGGCTCTACTTGGAATTTCTCTGTAGCACTGTCTACTCCAATTACATAGGACTTAAACATAACTCGCGAAATGTAAATGTCTGTAGGAGCACCATTGTGTAAGCCTTCATCATTATCTTGAACGTAAGCGTGATGTTATAAGCTTGTTATGGATTTATCAGCGCACAATTACATGGTGCAACGGTACGTCATCATCATCATGTCAGCCGAAAGACGTCCACTGCTGGACATAGGCCCAAGTGTCGCTACAACAACCGGTCCTGTGCGTCTCGCATCCAACGGCTACCCGCGACCCTCACCAGGTCATCGGTCCAACTAGTGGGAGACCTTCCAACGCTGCGTCTTCCGGTACGCGGTCGCCACTCCAGAATTTTTCGGCCCCATCGACCATCTGTTCTGCGAGCAATGTGCCCTGCCCACTGCGACTTCGGTACGTATTTTTGGAGAATTGACCAAAAGTAATAAATGTTTGGCTGCAGATAACGAGACACTATTTCAGCGGTAACGATTGTTAAAAGTCCAAAATGTTTCAGATGAACCCATGGACCAGTTCACCATTTGTCATTTCGGTATTGCATAGGAGTGGGTTTGGATTTATTTAGCAATAGCGACCAGTCCCTGCTTTTTATTACTTAATATCATTATTTTATAAATACTTATTATAAAAAACTTTTTTTTAAATTTTAAAATTAACGTTAGGTTAGTACCTAGCGGTATTCGTCGCATTGCAATATTAAATAATTAATTTTGTTCCCAAGTAAGAAACAAAGTTAACAGTTGAGAAACACTTAGAACTCTCGAACACATTTAATATTTGAAGCTACCTTGCGCTTTGATCCGATTCAATCGGTCCTAACTTTAGGTACAGTCTCGAGAGTAAATACGTTACAGTTTCAACACATTCAATAGCTAATTTCTCCTAAAGAGCAGATTGAAATGATATTAAAGAAGTAAATAAAACAATAATTAATACATAATTAATAACATAATCTAATAATAATAAAAATACTTCAAATAATTTCGTAATAATTCCCTACACTATTCTTAAGTAATACATAAAATTAAAATAACTAATAATTTATACCCGTGTATGTATACAGACCTAATAATATATATGTACTTAGATATATTAATCTAATAATTTATTATAATATTTAATTCTTTGAATAGCAACTTTATAGTTACTTCGTCTCTCCTAATTATGCTGTGCCCGACAGGGTCCATATTGATCTTTTACTTTATAATACCATTAAAGAATTGAGTATTAAGTAAAATGAAATGAAATTTAGTGGTACGAACGAAATGAAGCTATTATACTAATGCTTAAGAGCGTTTACGTCGTACGGCATTTCATACAAACTTTTAAGTCATTATTTTTCGAAAAATACGGACCTCAAAGTTTGTATAAAAAGCCGTACGGCGTAAACGCTCTTAAAGATATATTTTGCAATTTGATAAAAGAATACCTACATATTTAGTATCATCATATGGATTCGTATAAATCGGCCAAGAACGAGTCGAACTCGCGCATGAAGGGTTCCGTACCATCGCCATTATTATAATCCACTATTATGACGTTAAAACCGAACCGAAAAAAAATACGGCGTAATCATTATTGTTAAGCTAGTAGGTAATACATAACCTTATAATAATTAGCTACAAGCGAGCTTACAAAAGGAAAAGGAGGAGAACAAAAAAAAGGGTAGACCAAGAAAATTGCTTCTGATTTCTTGCAACTGTAAAAAATATAAGCTGGTGACTGTACCTGTATAAATATATACTTGAATAATAAACTTAGCGATAAATACCGCGAAACAACATTACGGAACGTTCTCAAAATGGCGGCGTGTGAATGGCGGGAAAAGGCATTAGAAAAGTATTGAAAGCGATTTGTATGAGTTCAGTGTTAGGTTTTATATAGTTTTAGAAGTTAGAAATATGGGCTAAGAAATCCAGTTTTAGTGGAGTTAGATTGTGAGAAACTAAGAACTTTTTTTCCTTTGTTAATGCGTTTAAACTTTATGTACAGTACTGTAGTGTTACTTAGGCGGACTTAATGCAACAAGGCATTCTCTAACTACACTGTGGTAGGTGCACAACGAGCACTATTATTTTTAGACGAAAATACTTTCGTAAAGATTATCTGTATGTACTAATCTGTGATTATTCTGTGTTGTCATTTATGCATTTTTTTCCCGATTTTTTTTCAAGTCTTTGTAGGTTGCGTCTGATTTTAATGTGTTCAAAATTAAATTATACTGTAAAAACGAGACCTACAACGTAGAATACAATTTCATCATTTCCTTTTTCTACGTATAATATTTAATTACCTATTAACATTTTAATAATGTTTTTAAAATATCTGTATTTTTGGTGTGTAGTAAATTTCCATAAGATCATTTTAGACTTCCACATGAGCAAACTTACATTCAAAAGTTATTTCAAAGTTTAATTTGGAAACAATAACTTATTAGAGTAGGTAATATTTTCAAGATACGACACGTGTAACGAGTTATTATCGTAGGTACACGTGTCTTGTCTTCAACATGTTACTCATTAAGTTATTGTTTCCGTAATAAATAAGACTACTTCGTATTTTTGTAATAATAAAAAAAAACAAAACAAAAGTCAAATAAGTTAATTCAAGGGTAAGTGAACCAGGGTTGCGGATTTTTTTCGAAAGAGTTACCGTGGCCCTGGAAAGCAAAGGGCACTAGAAGGAGCACGGATGGGTTTTAGTCAGTAAGAGTCTGACACTCCCTCCCGCTTCGCCCAGAGCGGCAGAAGTCATTTGATGATTTCCCATCCATAAAAAAAAGGGTAAGTGAAAAGCTCACGCCCCAGCCAACAGAAGAAGATGAGACGCAGGGCGATTTACGGCCACCGAGGCCGCGGGCCTGCGGACGGTGAGCGTTGAGTGCCTCGTCGTCCGATAAGAACTAGGCCCGGGTCGATGGCGCGTTGTGTTCCACGCGTGCCTTACAGAATATAGATAGTAGACGAGGCCCGCTAGGGCTAGTGACTACCAGGGTTGCGGAATTTGTTTGAAGGAGTCTATACTCTTTGCGTACCAAGACCGTGGACGAACACGAATGGGTTTTAGTCAGTAAGAGTTTGACATTCCTTTCCGCTCCGCCCTGAGCGGTAAAAGTCATGAGATGATGATTCCCATCCTTAAAAAAAAGGGTAAGTGAACCCACCCTTCTATAACTTTAGTTCAAATTGAAGAAATGCACTTTATCCATATACAGCAACCTCAATGAATGTATTTGTACTAGTAATATTTCGAATGTGCTAGCTTTTGTAGGTGACTTTGCCTGGGTTATTCGGGAATTATCCCTCGTGAGCATAGGCACTTCCTGAATAGAAAAGTAGGTATATCGTGCCTTTTTCACTAATGGGAAATCATCAAATGACCCCTCCCGCTCTGGGTGGAGCGGCAGGGAGTGTCAGACTTTTACTGAATAAAACCCACCCTTAGTCCTCCTAGTGCCTTTCTTCCCAGGGCCGCGGTAACTCTTTCGAACATATTCCGCAACCCTGGCAGGCTCTGGCCCTGGCGGGCCCCGTCTCCGTTGCTGACTGCTCGTTGCTGATGGCGCGTTTGGAGTGAAACGCGCCGTCGACTCTGGCCTGACCTGATCGGACAGCGACCCATTGCTCGCTGTCCGCAGGCGTCAGTCACTGCGCCTTGCTCAGGGGCGTCAGTTCCTGAGAGGCGCAGCGACTAACGTTCGTCTGCTGTACTACGCCTTAGGTGTGTGCGTGACGAGACGAGGGGGGGGGGATGCCGAACTTTCTGCCAGTCTGCTGTCAACGTGAGCGGTGGCAGGTTGTCTTTTTACCGGCTGTGCCCGATAATATCGAGGTAATGTGAACCAATATGCTGATTCCTGTTATCACCCCACCTCACCGCACCTTCCAAGGCGCGGTACAGCGGTCCCTGTCAAACTTTAACAAACATCCAGACTTTTTTTTATCCTACCCTACAAATAATATAAATATGAAAGTTTATTAGGATGGATGGATGTTTGCTACGCTCTCACGAAATAACTTCTGAACGTCATCATCATCATCATCATCATTTCAGCCGAAAGACATACTTTGCTGGACATAGGCCTCCCCCAAGTGTCGCCACAACAACCGGTCCTGTGCGTCTCGCATCCATCGGCTACCCGCGACCCTCACCAGGTCATCGGTCCATCTTGTGGGGAGGCCTTCCAACGCTACGTCTTCCGGTACGCGGTCGCCGGTTCTGAACGTATTTTTATGAAATTTGGCTCACATAGTTTATGACCTGGATACTTTTTAGATTTTCAGGCGGGCAAAACCGCACGCGGCAGCTAGTAGGACCGTAAACTGTTAGTACCTACTAAACTAAAAGTCTTCAAATTAATTTGTTCTTTTATCCTCAGTAAAAAATTCCGTTGTTTCTAACACCTTGTAAAGTATAAATCTTGCCTCTGTCTAACAAAAATTACCTAATCCTTTTTCCCAAAGCCACAAAAAATAAGTAGAACAAATACCTATCTAATACCTCCCTAATAATAACAAAAAGTGATGAATAAATCCACAGATGATGCAACATAACATCTTATGGCAGATAAGCCAGCTATATTGCCTACAGGAAAAACGCGGTAGGTACAATGATTAAGCCAATAATAGGTAAATCTCGTCTACCAGTTGGGGTAAAATGGGATGAATCGGCTTTCAGGCTCGGGAAAGTGTCGATTTTAGGAAAATACATTTACGGAGAAAAATAGGCTAGTGAAATAGGAAAATGTTCAATAAACCGTGCATTTTCAGTGTCGATGTAGACTTAAATAATTGCTTTTAAATTACTCAAAGCAACAATTTCTTGATTATTAAGTTATTTGAGTTATTTTACTGGTAGTAAGTAATAATGATTCGAGACTGTGTCGGGTGAATTTGTGTAATTATAGACCCCGTGCCGTAATAAGTGATAATTAAAATCTGAAAGCTTTCAGCCAGTTCTTGTTGCTAAGGGATTTCTCATAACTTTTAACACGCTTACTCGAAAAATGTCGCATTAGTTTAGTAAAATGCGACGGTCCTTTCTTACCTTAATTAATAATATCAGTCTGGTCTCCGGGCAGCCCCCTGGAAGCCAGTCAGAATTGACGACCAAGCCGAAGACAGCAATGAAGTCCACTTGCATCAAATTATACACTACTATTTTGAACGTTGTTAAAAGAAATCTAGGCAATCATGACATGTTATTTTCATTATAATACTAGTATGTTAATCTTATTGCCCGAATTAAATTATCGTTTGTGCGAACCATAGGTAGTTTCTTGAAATTAAAATTGACTATACGTGTACTGTATAATACAATATAGTTTATTATACAGTACACGTATAGTCGATTTTCAGCATTGGTTCGTGGCTAAATTATAACAGCCGCACAGGCCGTTTCAAGGCTAAGCAACGCTTGCCGAGGTTGGTCTGTGGATGGGTGACCATCTTAACATACCGAGACTCCCCCGTGCCTCGGAAAGCACGTTAAGCCGTTGGTCCCGGCTGTCATTTGGAGATCTTTGGCAGACGTTACGAATTGTCAGAAGCCCAAAAATCTGACACCAGTCTTGCCAAGAAGTACCGTGTTACCCAGTTAATGGGTTGTGGAGGTCTGGTAGGCAGCCGCTCCACGTAAAATACTGGTATTCGGCTGAATCCGGTTTGACTGGTAGCCGACCCCAATAGTTGGGAAAAAGGCTAGGCAGATGATGGTTGACCTTTCTTGATCTCTTCTTCATACTTAAAAAAGCCAGGTAATGCAGGGAACTCATTGTACAAACTACAACGACAGATTGAAAGCAAGACAGAAAATTGGAAAAATCTTTGAGACCAAACTTTTTCATGATTTAATGAATTACTGGTATCCTTATATAATTATTTTAGTATCTAATTCGAGCTTACCGCAGAAAAAATCTGACAAAGGTAGTCGTCATATCTTTGTCGCACTATCACGTCGTGTTTATATGCTGGAGCCTTATAATTATATTAATGCAGTCGGTAGGTGAAATTGCCCACCCAAATAACCAGTTGCTAGTAACCTTACAATAATCCATAGCAATATGTATCCATAAAAGTAATTTCTAATGGACACCGATAGTTCGATATCCGTCCAAATGATTGTGGTCACAATCAATGAAATACTACCTACTGATACTTTTATTTTATAGCGGTATAAATAAATCTTTTTTATTACCCGACTGCGTCAGAAGGAGGGTAATGTATTCGAGCGTATGTATGTTTTTGCCCTACAGCACAAACGGCTGGACGGATTTTGAAATATGAGGTGTCGTTGAATTCGTCAGAATTGTGGTAGTGACATGGGCTATATAAATTTTCAGAACTCACTGAGTCAGGCAAGCAGTCTGATGCAGTTCAATCACAGATTTGAGGCCGCAATCTGCATCAGACTGCTTGAAAAGCGACTTGTTTGGAACTTTTTAGTCGTTCTTAGCGGTCGGGTTTTTTGGCAGTCATTTTTTTAAGCGTACCGTACCCAAAGTCCAACGGGACCCTATTACTAAGCCTCCGCTGTCCGTCCGTCCGTCCGTCTGTCTGTCAGTGGGCTGTATCTCATGAACCGTAATAGGTAGACAGTTTAATTTTCATAGTGTGTGTTTTTTTGTTTCCGCTATAACAACAAATAAAACAAATAAAAAAAAAAAACTTAATAATTAAGTTTTTTTTTTTTATTTAACCTTTCAAGCGCGTGTATGACTAACAAAAATTGTATTCTAAGGAAAATTCTTCATACCTATATGATTTTGATTAGTCTCTATTAAAAATCGACCACCTCAGGACTTTTTATGGATGGGAAACAGAATCCGCAACCCTGGCAAAACTTGAAACTCCTTCAAACTGAAATACGGCAATGAAGCGCTATTATAACTTCTAAAAGGCATTCAAAATTCGCTCCATCATAGACCTCATCTATCGCTTACCATCAGGCGTGATCGAGGTCAAGAGCAAGCCCATTACTTAATAAAAAAAAGAGGAATAGTATTGAAACAATAATTGCCCGAACACAAACGGACGGCCTTATTTGTAAAACATTTCGAACCAGATGATGAGTTTATAGAATGTGCCAATAAAAAATAAATAAAATTAATAAAATTATGATATGCTGGGCTTTGAGGGAATGGATGAATGTATGTTTGTTACTAATTCACACAGACACTACTGAACGACTTTCGATAATAAAATTACAACATTATAGCCCGTATATCAGAATAACACATGGACTATACTTTATACAGGGAGAATTAAACGCGGGTGGAGCCGCGGACGCAAGCGGGCGGCAGCAAATTATAATTTAAACTGTGACTGTTCAGCCTGCAACAATTTCAACTTTTATTATTTTTTTCTAAAAATAATGTCTGAAAAATCCATACGCTTCTATTCAGTACGGCCATATCTTCCGATATCTCTTTGCTCGGCTCGTCATTCAACTGTTAAAATATTTCAATAAAAAAGCGAAAATTGCCGATGTTCAACGAACCTTATTCCTCTATTTTTAATACTGTTCGTGATAGCTCGAAGATAAGCCGTAGTCAAGAGACAATAACTAATAAGTTTTCTTGAGTCGGCGATATTGGATGAACACGATAGTATTACCTTTTATATTTACCAACTGTGAAGACAGAAAATTGTATTTGAGGTAATCTCCGAAACTGTTTAGTCGGTTGAATGGGCAAGACACCTATTATTTGTGAAACAGCTTTGTGTTTCGAGAAAATTGAGACAAAAAGAAGAAGCCCGTATTTATTTGGTCGCTTTAATCTTTATTGATAGTGACTGAGAGTATTTGGGCGTGTATTTTGCAATTAATTGAGTTCTCGTGATTGACTTGTTATAATAAAGCTAGGTTATTTCTAAATAGACTCCAAAAAAGTAGGAGGTTCTGCATTCTCTGGAGGTATTTTTTTGTTGTTGTTTGAAATGAAGGCTTCGCATTCAAACTTAAAGCATTTTTTTAAATCTTACTTTAAAAGGCTCTTTTTAATTGACAAGGAGGTATCAGATTTAGGGGATCATCTATTACAAACGTTTTTTAATTCCAAAGACAAATTCATGGTTATCTGAATTAAGCTGTAAGATGTAGGCTCAAATTCAATACCATTTGTAGCACCTATAAGTATAAACAGTTGTAGATATACTGAAAAATAAACATAAAAAAAAATCACGGTAAGAGAACGACGTGGTACACCCACGTGAGAGGTGTAAGTCATTCATAACATAAGCTACACATAATGCAGATAATGGTAATTGAATAGTAGGATAAACTTTGTGATCCTCGACTCTGGGTTAGTTGCTAAGAAATCTAGACTAAGTTACTACCCATTTTGGGGTTAATTAGGTCCCCATACTGCCTTTGCTTTTATTTTTAACTCTCCGTGTAGTCCTACTTTAAGGCACTTAAGTGGGCATGAATTTAATAACATGTGTAGAACAGTGGTAAATAAAAGTAAACTAAAAATTAAAGGATCTTAGATTTTTTTCCAGTTGGTGTTTAGTTTTTGTAAATTAAAAGAACTGTATTAGTCAGAGGTTCAACCAGCGTCAACATGTACTATCCTCTACATTACTATATTTCAATTTCGCTTGTCAAATCGGTTAAGTTTTAATTACAGTTTACACTTGTAAATTAATTATTACGTACCAATTATTATGAGTTTTCCATCCCTTGTGAATTATATCAAATCTGAAGTCTGTAAATTTTCTTTTACGTGTTCTTTTTATTTACAAAATTAAGGAAGTAAATTCAATTTTCTTTTTCCATTCGATATACTTCAGAATCACTGTTTTAATTAAAAAACCAATTAAAAAGAAAACGGTAGACTTCGTTCAACAGGTGAAGAATATTTACGTCACAGAGCACAGATTAAACAGTCGATTATTTTATTGAGTGTCAAAACGCGCGCGCTACGGGCGGGCTGGCGAGCCCACAGCCATTCGCGACGAACTGCGAACGAGCACTGATTCGGCATTGGACGATGTTTTCCAAAGGTGAGGATATCGCGCACCCTCGGCCACTTTCGGCTGCCTTCGGGGAACTCATCTCGATTCGATTGTGTTGCAAGAAACATTATTTCGAATTAACAGCATTTGAATTAAGAAAAAGTTTTGACTTTCAAATAGCGAGCCAGCCATGCACTTTTTGATTGGCGTCTGCTGCTTTGTGAAAAAACTTGAAAGAAAATTCTAACAATGCATTATAAGTTGCTTGCTCCTGTTTACGGTGAAGTCTGATGTTTCAAAGAAAGAAAATATATTATGTGCCTGACTAGGATCATGTTGAGTTAACACAGTACCTTTTGCACGTTATTTAAAATAATTTCTTATTAATTACAAAGTAATCATGTGTTTCGAAATAAACTTTTGAAGATCAAAAGAAAATTGAGGAAACTAAAATAATACCTAATTAAATTATTACATAAGCCTTATTATAACGATTGTACTAGTATTCCGTAAATTTTCACGGATCGTAGGATCCTTGCATACATATACTTTTTACGCGATAATCGACATCCACACGGGCGGAGTCGCGAGCAAAAGCTAGTTAACTTTAAATTCATGTCTCTGTTTGTAATATCAAAATAATTGCTTTGTACATAATGCACATGAAATTATTTAAGATACTTTATCAAAAACACAATATTATTTTTGTCTGTCTCTCGGCCTGTTCCTGCTCAGTTCCAGAATGACTGGACCTATGATGACGGGATTTTCACTGGCAGATAGCTGATGTTATAAGGAGTTAGGAAAATAATTAGGGTTCCGTGGGACTTAACTAAAACTCTCGAAAATATTATTCACCCGGGGAAACCGCGGGCAGAAAACTAGTTATCAAAATAAAACTGAAAACTTGATGTGGATGTCATTTTAATGACTGATTTATTGCAAGAAATGGGCGGGAATGCAAGCTCTTCACGCTGAAAGCTTATTGCTTTTGAGCTGTGCCTAATATCTAGTAATTGGCGAAGAGTGGGCCCTTTGTGAACTATCCATTGCAACGTTTGACTCTAGAAATATCCTGATTTTCGAAGTGAAGAATGAACTTGAGTTTCATGTGACTGACCTGCCATTAAAACAGAAAAAGAGATCAAGATATTTTTATTGTTATTATTCTTATATAATTTATATAATATATGAACGGCGTCGTTAATAAGGATGTAGTGGCAACTGGATTTGCTTTGCTAAACTTTGTCAAGGAAACCCTTAGGCTCAATATGATGTGGGTTAGAATTTATCGTAAAATGAAAGTGTCTAAATTTCAAACGCGTGTTAGCTGTTGCGTACCAATCACAGCAGACTTGTCATTAACTCATTAGCCAACCGCATCGCTTTACTTTGTTCACCCACGTTTAATTTAGGCGTGTTTAAAAAATCGAATCAAACTTGTGTTCATAAGCAAAACAAACGTGCCGTACGTAAATACGTTTGAAATTGGAGTATATTGGTGTTGGCAAGGAGAAATTAGGAATGTTGAGTGAAAATCACAAGGAGCTATGCGATAAATTAAAAGTCTCATCTATCGAGTAGCAATACAGGCATCGTATTCTGGGTATTTAATATCTGATATCAGTTGAAAATCCAGAACCAGGTAACGCTCATATTTATCATTCGTTGTTTTGTTTTTAGTTTAGTAATCAACATGTAGGTAAGAATGTTGATGGAATTTGCACGGTTTATGAAACTCAATGTAACTACTTTTTTATGGATGGGAAATCAAATGACTCCTTCCGCCCTGGGTGGAGCGAGAGTGAGCGTCACTCTTAGTGTCTAAACACACTATGCCGAAGTTACGCGACCGAAGTTCAGCACAATTACGCCTGCAATGCTATCTGAATTACTGACGACACACTATGCCAAAATTACGTTGCGTTATAGCGTACAGCCGAACTTCAGTAGGGCGTAAGTTCAGCGGAAATTCGGCGGCAACGTATTCTGTAGAACACACATTAAACGCGACCTTTATTTTGCATTTGTCTGTCCGGCTGTTTAGATAACACGACACGACGCCACGACAGCGCTCGAAACACTGAATATACACACAAAATTGCGCAACTGAATTTCCACCGCGTAAGTTCGGCACTTATGGTGTGTCATATCAGCCGAATACGTTGGAACGTAAAATAAGCCGCGGAACTTCGGTCGCGTACGTTCGGCATAGTGTGTTTAGACACTTACTGACTAAAACACAGCCGTGCTCCTCCTAGTGCCCTATGCGTTACGGGGTCGCGGTGACTATTTCGAACTAAATCCGCAACCCAGGAAATGTACCTACTACCATCCGTTTTTACCGCACGAAACGGTAGGGGCATTCCAGCAACGAGAAGCAGCAAATTTGAAATTATCAAAAGATGATAGATAAATAGTATTACTGCCCATCTGACTACTAAAAGCACGCTGTCTCACCCATATGACAGCGTGCTTTTTGGCCATGGCCTACCAGCGAATTCGAGCCAGCGACTAGTTCAACCTTAACAATAACTCTAGCAGTAACTGACTTTAAAAAGCCCGTCACGCGCCTCTACGAGTAAATTCACACACAATAATTTTGAAAGACCTGTTACGAAGAGATGTCTTTGCGAAGAGCGCGGAACTTCAGCCATTTATTTCATCACGTTATGACTACTCCAGAAGTGCGCTAATATTTCAGAACAGCGATGTAACAATCCTCCCGCTAGGTGTCACGCCTCATTTCATATTCTATCAGAACACGGAATCGGCCTACAAACCCGTTTGAAATAAGACAGCCGTCGCTAAATAATTAAATCAGCAATTTGTCACGACATGGATTATATCAAAAATTCCCTTTCGGATTAACAACGATGTCTATTTCTATCAGTGAATCGGTGAATCGCTCGTCGTATTGCGCAGTAATAATAATATATAGCCGCTTAATTGAAAATTGAAATGCTCAGTTATTACTGTCATGCGGGTCACAATATTGTTTGATACGAATTTCAATACCAGGCGGCTACCGTGTGTAATTAAATTTGTTTGTTTGCGCGTACGCGCCGCTTCGGCCGGCTTACGGCGGTTTTGTGATTTTTGCACACCCCCTGTATACAGAAAATATTACAGGACGAAGTTTGATGAAATTTTAATCAAAATGTGTTCAAGCCCGCTTGGCAACATCGAAAAAACCTTTCTGACTTATGTATATTTTGGGATTGCTTGTTTAATTTTATGTAAACACGTTCGTTAGAGAAAATACGACTAACTAAATTTTATTTATCACATACCTGCGGCGTTCTGTTTAGTTTAGTACACACACATGCGAGTGACGTGCAAGTACCTAAAAGGGTATGTAAATATCCAATTCCTGTATTTAATCACGTTAATCGTATTTTATCCTTTCCTTTTGAAGTATAGTTTGCATAAGAACCTTCGTAACGTTGTAGATAGGTCTGTCAAATATAACATTCTAAATAGGTCATGACAAATATTTTGACTCACACGTGGGTTACGGTAACCCAGGAATTTAACCCTGGTTACGTAACTGTGAATGTCTGTATTTTTTTAAACAATCACGATTTAATGGCTGAACGGATTCAGGTATAATTAATAAAACATTTAATGCAGGTAGACCATGCCCTTATAAATATAGTACTAGTTTTTGCCCGCGACTTCGTCCGCGCATATACCGTTTTTCCCGTTCCCGTAGAAATTTCGGGAACTCAAGGAAGCTCTAAGCGAGTATCGCTTAGAGCTTCCTTGAGTGTAGGAAAACTACATACCAAATTTAAGCTTTGTACGACCTGTAGTTTTGGCTGTGCGTTGTCTATCAGCCACCCAGTCAGTAACGGAAGAATTTCATATAATAGGATTATCCCGGTGGTACTTCCTTACCATATTTTTTACTTTGACGCAGGCTATTCATCGGAAAAAGCTCAATAGTTATAGGTATAGAATTCTTGTACCGTCGGAAGTATCTAGGCTACATAGAACCATAAGCTTTGATCCTGACAGAGGCGACTATTCCTCAGCTAAGTAAGGCAATAACCACCCTTCTGAGCTAAGTCCCTAGTAGGCCACCCCATCTCTTAGAATGGCTATAGTATAGAGCGACTTAGAGATGAAACGTATAAAGTGGACTGATACTCACAGATTATGGCTTGTTAAATTGTTGAAACACTCCTATGAGACTAATAATAACTTCCCGGGTTCTTGTGCCATTACATAGGCATGGTAAAAATTATAAGTCCTAGAAAATATTGCCGAAACGTCCTAATGTATGGGATTGGCAAGCACTATGTTTGATGCCAGATAAATTTGCAATAACGGTCATTGACCCACCTAAATTTATTGACATACTGAATTCTAAAAACAGAAATAAATATATAAAGCTAGCTGTCCTGAATCGACATCTATCGTGCTTCTTTACATTTTCTAGTTATGAAAAATGATTCATAATTTAATGTCCTGGTACCAACGAAGAGATATTAAGGAAAGGGCAATGACCGTTATTGCAAATTTTTATGGCGTCGACCATACCGAAATGTCACGTAGAAATTTTGAATTTTGGCAACCGTTATCGCTGAAAACTGTAAACAAAGTGTCTGACGCTTATTCTTTGTGGTCTCAAAATATGTTAACAATAGTGTTGATTTCAAAAACTTATTAAACTGTTTCATTACCTTAGTTTTAAACCTAATTTAAATAATATTAACTCAAAATAATAACAAGACCTTATTAGATAATATATATAATATGTCGCAGCAAACTAGTTAAATCAGCCGTTTAATTAAAAACCTAACTTTTTCATTGAACTGCGGCATTTAATCAGCGGCATAAATGACATGGGCAAGTCATTAAACGATATTGAACATAAGTTGCATCTTGGGTCGCAGAAAAATCAGCGCATTTAAATGAAAAGGCTAGGCCACCAATTAAACGGCTGATTAGGCTAATTGGCTGCGACATATACAAGCTAGTAGAAAATATGTATAAATGTACAAGTGGAGTAAAAAGGGGGGAGGAGAAGAACTCACAGGGCATCGAAAAATTCGTCCACATCGCTGTCAACGGGAAAAGTGCCCAGAACACTGGCCGCATTGCCACGTTGAATGGCAAAGCTGATTCGTTGGCCAAAGATAAGGCCAGACCTCTGGTCACGTGAAGAGTCGACTAACTGCTTGCTGATTTCGTGAAAAACTTGATGAGCACTCGGACCCCATGGCCCTAGTGTTTTTAAACTTGATAATCCTTTCAACTAGCTTTACCCTAATGATTAAAGCTGAAATGTTTCGTAATTTATGGTAGGGTTAATAAATTACCTAGGACATATAATAATAGGCGAAATATCAGCTTTGCGTCGGCGTTTAGCGATAAGGCACGAACCCCAGCGAGTCAGACGAGCTAACCTTCAAACAATGTATAATAAACATAGTCTATCGTAACTCGAGCTAGGTAGACATTTGGATAAACAAACTTACAGTTATTTTGAAACATGTAGTTCCAGGCTATTTCTATTATTGTAGGTACTGAGGATTTTTTTTCCAGAATGAATCAAATCATTATGAAACTTATTTTAAAATTTTAAATATAAATTATAACACAAGTGTATATAAAAACGGGACAGGGAAAGAATTCATTGGGCATAAAAAAAACGGCAACATCTGTCAATGGAAAAAAGTCCAAAAAACAGGCAGCATTGGCACGTTGTTAGTAATGATTTTTTACCATAGAAAAGGCCAGCTTTCTGGGCACTTGTAGAGTTGACTAAATGAACGAAATTAAAAAAAAACAATTAAATATCATTTATTTTTAAGTACAATCAGTCTTTACTTAGTGTCCTTATAAAATAAATAAATCTGGTATATAAATGAGAGTTCCTAACCTCTAGAAAAGCGATTGCTACTTTTTGGATTTGGGAAACGAATGAAAGGTCAACTTGTGAATCTAGATAGATACGTATGTATAGTTTTTTGCAACTATACTACTATATATTAAAACAGCCTTGTATTAAACGTCCAACCCACTTTGAAACTTATGTCGATGTTTGACTCGAAAACATTACCAAATAGGTCTTCAAAGAAAGAAAAAGAATAGGAATCAAAGTCACCAGCAATAAGATTCAAACCTGAGTACCTGGTATACCTAAACCACGAACACGATACAACAAGACCGTCCAATTAAAACCACCCACATACCCACCTGCCCCTTTTTGACCACTTCAATACGCCTTCAGTTTCCCGAATAGATGAACCGAATTATAGTTAACGACTATAATGAACATCGGGCAAGTTAAGCCGTGTCCACACATGTGTTATACGCCCTGCGCGGCCGTGGCGTCGCGTTGCCTCAGTGAGAAATGGTTCCCCCACGCCACACTGACAGGGCCCCCGATTTTTCTCGGGGGATAGGCTCGCGTATATCTTGGGAGAGAGATAACGTCGGGGAATGCTGAGACAGCTGTTTGGTATACAGATAAGAGTGGTATGCACGTAATTACGTTGTGTATTGTGTTGGGAGGTTAAGTTCGAAGGTGTTGCAAAAAAGTTAATAAATATTCGTAAGCTTACCACAAAGGTACATAAATTATATCTACCCCGTCAGCCTTAGCTGACATGACATAAAAACAGCCGGTCCATTTTGTCCACATCTTACCGTGTACACTTAGGTGGAGTGAACGACAAGTGAGTTGTCATTCCACCTTGTTTTTATGGTTTGATAGATCACTTGTCGTTTTCAATTCGACATGTTTATAAAATCGCACTGCAAAAATAGTAAAAATCATGCGCTTCTAAACAGAGTTACTGAATTATTAAGTCTCTCCTAGATGGCGCACAAAAGATGGGACTCTAAAAGCATTCTATTTAGTTTGTCCACTACGTGATAACCAGAATAATAAATAAAATACTCTGCTTTATACATTTTTTTAAAAAGACGTCGTTATTATTTTATTTTAGTTGATTGATGTACGTTTTATTGGCTTAGACGATAAAACTATGAAAAATAAAATGTAAAATTCAACTTGACAAATAATATACTTAGTTTGTCTCAGATGGTTCAGATATACTTCTTTTGAATTTATTTTTCTATTTTTTAGATTGTAGACGCGATATTTACTTAGAACTCGTGAAAGTCTGTTTGTTTGTGGACTTCAAATTAAATTGTGATGCCGGGCGAGACTAACAGAATGAATTTATGGTAACGCTAAATAAAAAGTCTCTAAAACTTTTTCATAAATTAAGCCAGAACAAAAGTTAAAGGTGCTTATTTTATGAATATAAGATTTCCCACTCATCGTCCAGAAAGCGAATTCTTCGCATTCTATCAAAAATGTATGGATGTCAATAAATCTGACTAGTCATATTCCAACGATGGGGTCGGCTCCCAGTATAACAGGACGCAGTCATCATCATATCAGCCGAAAGACGTCCACCGCTGGACATAGGCCTCCTCGCCACGCTTGGCAGGCGGCGGTAGGCGATCGCAATGTAGCCAACGTGTGTGTTTAGTAGACGCAGTACCAGTATTTTAAATAGAGCGACTAGCATAACTGGCCTCCACAACCCAGTTACACGATACTACGCTGTCAATAGATCCAAAATGCAACCTTCGACCAAGAATTCACTAGGTTAAGGATCAGGAACAAAATTACGGCGGGAAAGTGTCCACGTTTGCACACATATTAAGTACAGTTATATTTGACACTATGGTATCATATGGTATATACAAAACAGGATAAAAACATCAACTACCATTTGTTATTTAAACCTTTACTATATATTTGTATTTCTTCTTGGTTACGGTTGGACGTTCCCAATTTGAAATAAGACCACACTTTTATTTGTGGTCTTATTTCTCTGGCCGTTTTTCAAGTGCTAATCGGACATCTAGTATGTTTCTTGACCGAAAATTTCTACGTAATAATATGGTTTGTACCATTGTACACTCATAATAGCTTAATTCTTGCTTCTTTTTAATTTAAAACATAATAATTCGCTGTTCTCACACTTGACCATTCCACACACCACCGAGGGGAATTCAATACATTTCTGCTGTTTTTGCAAGTCTGGACACTGAGCGAATTTTAAATTTTACTGCGGTTCAAAAGAGGGGTTCGTTCAAATTAATTGCCGAACGAATTATCTTTCGAATCGAATGTTAGATTAACTTTTTATACACGTGACAGTCTGTTATCGGCTTTTTGTGGTCGGATTTGAGTTCGAAAACTTGGCAAGCCTTATCAAGTAATGGACATCTATAAGTTAATTATCTTTGGCCGAAACTTGCTAATTCGAAAACGCATTAAAGCGTAATTTTAAATGTATTACGTGAATTGTTCGCAGCAAGGGCTATTTTCGCGTAAAAGTTGGTTAGACATCAATTTACCAAATTCTACGTGAAGGGCCATCTTTTTCTGATCGTACTGGGTTTTGATTTAAGAATCACGTAAGAGAGCTATTATTTTTCATAAATAATATAGAAGCTAGACTTTTTGTCCGTTTGTTGAAGCGTAAATATCATCTTGACTTGTTCCATTACTTACACAAACAATAGAAAAGAGAAACAAAAGAATTTGATTACAGTACAAAGTCCATAAAAAACTCGCTATTGTGCTCTGAGATAAAAAATTAAGTGAACCAATCCTTACAACGCGGCATGTTGGAACAAAGCGAGCTAGTAAAATGTGCACTGAATCCCCCGTTTACTGCAAACATTCTTGAATTTAAATTGGTCACCAGGCCGAAGCTCTCAACCTATTTTTCCACGCTTCCGAACGATTTATTTAGGCTTAAAACTTCACCAGATTCAATCATAAAAGTCGTATAGCCAACTATTTTTTGTTGAGGAAAAATAAGGCCAATTTCTTCACAGGCTACTGTTACGATAACGATATAATTTCCATTGTAAATTCGAAGTAGGTATCTGTATAAATAAGTATCTAATACAATTCACGACCTATATTTTGACAAGTAACAAATACGTCTAAATATTTTAGCAATTTTGTCAACGGATTGCAATCTCAAATATTATTTCATAGAATTTAAAACGATTAGGTTATTATACGACACAATTTGGGGAGGCATTTGAGAAATCTTGTCATAAAATTTGTAATTGGTAACAGATTTCGGTCGTTTGGATTCAACCCATAAGCGGCGTGGCTTTGTCGGGATAACTTTAACTTCTTCTTAGTCGAACATTCTTGTCGGAGTGGTCATGGAAAGACATAGGTATTCTGGTTGGTCGTCGACTTTCCCGAAGACTGCTCTCTAAGCGATGCGCTTCCATTTCTGTCGGTTCACGTTACGAGTAACTTGACCGACTAGATAACTTTAAAGCCGAATACAAATATTAAAATTTGGAAAAACATCTGTGAGAAAGATAAATTATTATCGTGTGGTGTGCCGTGTCAGGCAAACTCAGCGAAGATGCAGAGCAATGTTTAACTTACACTGCCAATTTGTTATGTAGCCAATTAGTGAAAGTTTCTCGGCTCTTGCTTCAAACAGACTAAATTTATGTACAGTACAGGAAATGGGAGGGACTTCTCGTATTGAATTTTTAATACGGTCCTGCGATATAATTAAAGAACAAGGCAGGAGAAGATGAGACTATCGAATTTGCTAAGGAGTTTGTCCCTCAGTTTGGGAGGCAATTTGATCAGGGATCAGGATGTTTACGTAAAATGAGTTGTCTATTGCGAGTTGAGCATTGTTCTTGTCTTCAACTAATCATCGGGGCTCGCTACAAATTAGAATTTTGGAGAGGTTTGTGTTTAAGTCAAATCGTAGCGCCTTCTATGAAGTTTATCTGCAAGTTGCTAATTTCGTGTCTAATACACAAAACTACAGTTTCATGTCCACTTCTAATTACGAAATACCTATACAAAATCATAGTAAATGCAGTAATATTCGTCACAAACATCCATCTTGCTTAACGGAATGTCACAGTGCAGGCGCGGCGCGGTCGTGCCGTATCACTGCCCCATCTGACCCGGTTCGAGTGGCCACCACATCCAGACTGGACGAGTGACTAAGGGCCCGCCACGATTGTGCGGAATCAACTACAATGGGGCGTGTTAACGGCTGTTGTGATGTGCCAATATGTGCTGGCGAACGCCGATGTCTATAAGGAGACTGTACTGCCGGCAGTTATTGAAGGGTTAAGTGCGCAGTGGGCGGATTATACGAGCAAACTCATCGATAAATATTTATTTAGATTTTCTGTATTTCGGATCCGTTTCTAGTATGGAATCGGTATGTAAATTACGAAATAACAAGCGAACCTTCGTCGTAGGTTTGGACCAAAATATGTTCAGTATAATCCCATAAATTCAGCGCATGTCCCAGCATTAATACAAACCGGTTGACTTTCCAACAAATACTTCAGATTTGTCGAAATAACTCTGCAACTTTAGATAAAGGGAGGCTGTAGTTGTCGGTATCAGCCCTGCGAGCTCGTAATTTAATTAGAATTTCTGAAATGGAATCTCACGAATGACTTTTGTTTCTGATGTATTTACTCGTTATGTAAGCAAGCAACAAAATGTTTGAATTTGGCTGCTTTGTGGGAAGTTCTAGAACAATTTATTGAACGGTTCGCTCCCTTTGCTCTACATATGCGCTGACCCTGTACTTTATTATTTGTTCGACTATTGAGGGGAATTAAATAAACGTCAGCGAAATGCTTGAACTTTTAATTACTTCTCCGTCTATGTCGGTTCGGTTTGCTCGGGCTTAATTTTAAAATTTTTGATTAAACCAACCCGTTTTAAATTTCGTTTATGTCACTTCGGGCACCAGACGACTTTGTATGTGAATGTCGCATCGACTTCAAACAAAGTTGTCTGTAATTTGTTCGCAATTTAATTAGTTAATAATGTTGTGTGTTTGAGGGTGTGTTAAGCTATGTTATTTTTGCTGTGTGTCCTTAAATGACTAAAGTGTTTAACTGCTAAACTACGGATTGAATAACGTGGTACACAGATAATTACTTGATTCATAAAGAAACCTTTCGTAAATTAGTTGTTGTTTTTGAAAGAGCAAATCAAAGCCACATTTATTTTCGGAGAACCTTAACCAACAATGTTCAGATCAAAACTAAGCTTACCTGAACCTAAATAATTAAAAATAGCCTATATAATATTAATAAAACTTACAAAACTATCTAAAACATGTAAGTCACAATAATGAGGATCGTATTTTGTTGAGTCTAAACGAATAACTTGCTCCTCAGACGAGCACGTAAAGCGAAGTCGTAAAAATAGTGAATCGTCCAGGAGTCTGCGCGTGCTTCAGTGAATTCATACTTTACGTGATTCTGAGCTAAGAGCTCGCTGCTAAAGAAAAATTACTCGCTGTGGCTGGTACACACTAGCGGGCATTTGTATCGTGGATTCTAGCTAGGCTTGGGCATGCAACTTCACTTGTTACATGTGGCGGAGGAGCGCCATTTGTACGCTTGTGTTGTTGTGCAAGGAAAAATTGTTTTGTTGAGATTTTCTTGGGGCTTTTTCTTGCTCATTAGCGTGGGCAAACTGGTCTTTAAATAGCATGCAAGCATTAATATTTATGAAAGAGAATACTGCCGCGGTGATGTTTTCATGATTCTTTTCAACAATTAGTGCGGGAAAATAGCTAGTAAAAACTTTTACAGAGCAATACAACCGACTTCCAAATAAAAATCCGAAATCAAAGTTGTTTTATACTTTGTGGTGCTTCGGTATATTCGGTGTTTTTTGTTTGTAAAAAAGTTTAGTTATTTTTCACTTTTTAGTGGTTATACCTAAATTGAATTATTACCATAATGAGGAATAATTAAGGAATTACTTTTAGTGCCTTCGCAGTCCAAGATCAGACCGGCTCATAGTTAAATATCTACTTTGCTTTGGGATTGACATGAACCTGTACCTATAACAATGTGACACTTAACTAGATTTTATTAATTTTAATTTGTGGAGGTCACTGGTTTACTTTTGAAGCAAAATAAGAAAATTCACGTTGCCTTGTATGCATAGATCTGCGTACCCCTTCACAGCGTACCGGCGTGATGAACGTTATGTTATGAACTTGTGTAAACAATTAACAGACATACGATTTCAGCAATCCCGGGAGATTTTTGTCCGGGAGTTTCCGTGATTTTTGTAGATGGTTGTCATTAATTTGACAATTAGTATCGCTGCTATACTGACACTGTTTAGAGCACAAGGTAAAAACCTATTCAATAGCTTATTTGACAGTATGTAATTTTGGATGTGGCTGTTTGGAGTTAACTTTTGAAAACTTATCCAAGGTAAGTTAAGGCTACGAGCATATATTATGTCAGTATTATAATTTTCAGTACCTACGACCTACATTTTAAACGCAAGCCTACATTCTGTGTACATCTGGTGCAAATACAAACACGTATGTACATACGTCAACAATGCCTTACCCATTGCTCAAAGTGATCTCTATTCCTTGAAGTGACCGCAACACAAGTGAGCCCATTCCTCACACTTTGACCCGAGACAATCGCACCTATATTTGTATGTACATTTGTCCCATGTCCATTCTCTGTGTACAGTGTGTCTACCCCTTTATATCGTCCCAAGACAATGCACAATTACATTGTCACAAGTTAGCTAAATTAAAAAACTAGGGGTGTCGGTAAAAGTTGTAGTGCTATAATTTCTGTGTTGGGTTGCAATATTCTAGCAGTATTTTTTATTTTTGAGAAAACATTGTCTCTTGATTGTTGTTTTATTAAAATATTAGATGAGATTCTGATATTAATTTGGCAAACCAATATTTATGAAATTTTTTTCGTTGTCATAACACAGCCGGTCTATTCTGACAACATCATATACAGTGAGCATGCAATGAGCTATCAATCATGATCACTCCGCCTAAGTTTGAAGATGTTTACAGATTTGCACTGAAGGTACAAAAGTCATATTTTCTTTATTCATGGATATAGAATGTCAATTAACATTATTTGGTCCTCATATTAAATATTACGGGCACACACACATACAGGCCATCAGAGATCATCTTCTACTAAAGTTTTCTCTTAATCGTCATCTCAGTAGTGACTCTCCTTCTAGACATTTTATCCTTCATACAATCCATCCACTTTCATTAATTTCCATTCATACTCAAAACTTTTCTCATATTCAGTGACATTTCGTTTTCAATGACAATATGCTAATATTATTTATTCCGAAAAATTTCCCGCTGACGGTCCTCTTGAAATAATAGCTTCACTATTTATTTTCCAAGAAAAAGGCTTCTGTAGACATTAAAAACTCTGCTGACAAAAACCCGGAGCTATCTAGAGACCATACAAATATACGTTCCGTGCGTGAATAGAAATCACGATTCTGAGAAAGCCAATCACTCAGACTTTCCACCAATACAACTCTTAAAATCTGTTCTATTTTTGTATTAACAACAGACGAGAGGGTCCATTCTACTCTTTTTTAAACATCGCATTCGCATGTCCAAAACTTTACGGCCCCATCGACCATCTGTTCTGCGAGCAATGTGCCCTGCCCACTGCGGTGGCGATCGCGTACCGGAAGACGCAGCGTTGGAAGGCCTCCCACAAGGTGGACCGATGACCTGGTGAGCGTCGCGGGTAACCGATGGATGCGAGACGCACAGGACCGGTTGTTGTGGCGACACTTGGGGGAGGCCTATGTCCAGCAGTGGACGTCTCTCGGCTGATATGATGATGATGATGATGATGATTCGCATGTCAATCGCAAACGGTCAAAAATGTATGGAAATTAAGGTTTTTTTGACAGTTTGCGATATACATGCGAATGTGAACTTTGTTAAAAAAAGGGTCCTTATATTTTGTGGAAGAATTGGCCCCTTTGCCCTTATATTTTCAAAGTCTTGTCAATCATAAGAACTTATCTATACTTAATCATATAATTTTGGAAGTAACTCTGTTTGTTTGTCGGTTACTCTTTCTGTTTGTTACCTCATCACGTCTTAACAACTGAACAGATTGGAATTAAACTTAGCACACGAGTAAACCATGTTCCGAAACAGGACATAGGATTCTTTTTATCCCAGGAGCTTGTTCCCTTTTTTTTTTTTTTTTTTTACCACCGCGCCGCGGCAACTCTTTCGAACAAATCCGCAACCCTGGTAGGCTCTGGCCCTAACGGGCCCCGACCCATGCTGACGACTGCTGGTTTGGCGCGCGTAGAACACAGCGCGCCGTCAACCCGGGCCTGTTCTGATCGGACGGCGAGCTACCCATTGCTCGCCGTCCACAGGCATCAGTCACTGCGCCATGCTCAGGAGCATCAGTTCCTGGGCGGCGCAGTGGCTGACGTTCAACAGGAGGGGGTGAAATGGGGCCATTACTGGCACTCCATTTCAGCCCCCTCCGGAGCCCTTTGTAGGGGCTCCACTGCGGCTGTTGCAGTAGCAGCAGCCGCAGTGGAACCGGCTATGGCGGCGGAGGAAGCGGCGGCGGTGGCGGCGGTCGCGGCAGAGACGGCGGTGGCGGAGGGCTTTCTCCTATTTCCGGCTTTGGCGGGTGGGGCGCAGGCCCTACCTCCAGCCCAGTGGTCGGCCGGCTTGCCAGCTGCCGCATAGACTACGCAGTGCGGCGCGACGTCGCAGGAGCCGGCCCTGTGACCGGGCTGACCGCAGCGGAAACATAGACCGCTGCGGTCCACCTCCGAGGTGCATTGAACTCCTACATGGTGGCCCACCTGGCACCGGAAGCACCTCAGAGGTCGGGGTTCCAGCAGTTTGACCTGCGCGGAAACCCAACCCACCAAAAATCTTCGGCCCTCCGAGATGGTCTTGGCCGCCGACACGGGGCAGCTCACCACAATGGTGCGCATGCCCGTGTTGTCAGGACGTAGGGTGCCCGCCTTCACCTCCTCTGCTGAGCACCCCCCCGTCCTAACGACGGCGGCCACCACCTCCGCCTCCGTGACGGAGTCGTCCAGGCCCAAGATGCGCATGTCGATGCGCTTGGTGGGCCTGGACACTCGGGCATCGTCCGCGCTTAGGGACGCCCTAAGCCTTTGCGCGTCTTGCGGCTAGAGCGTCCGCGGTAGGGCCGCTGGCTGCCCCGGGTATCTCCAGCATCCGGGCCCCAGTCATGGTGACCCTGAGCCGGAGGCCCCCTACGATGCCTAGCTCACCAAGGTTCACCGCCTCCTTCACCTTGGTGAGCACGTCCGCGTACGTCACGCCCGTCTTCGCCGCGTCCGGCTGCAGTGTCAGGACTACAGCCGCGGTTTTCGGGGGGCGGAGCGCAGCCGCGACGCTTCGCGCCTTCTGCCGCCGCTTCCTCTTCCGCCTCTTGGCCGCCCTGGCTGCCTTGCCCGCCTTCTTCTTCTCCCCGGCCACTTGCAATTCGGCTTGAGCCGGGGGAGGATCTGAAGGCGAGGAAGCCGGGGGGAGCTGCTGCACAGACGGCGCAGGAGCCTTCGCCGTCCGCGCAGCAACCCCACCCTTCCTCTTCCTTCCCGGGGCCGGGTCCGGTTTTCCCGGCACTGGCTTCGCGGGTGCCGGCCCAGACCCTTTGTCCTGGCCGGACGACCCCGGTGTGGCAGCCACGGCGGCCGCGTACGACGCCGCCTTTTTCCGGCCTGTGGGGGCCTTCCCACTCGCCGCCACACTCGCTAGCGGGGGGCGCAGGACGATGCCCTCCAGGACGGAGAAGAGCTTGTTCCCTTGGGCTATAATTTTCAACTTTCACACGAACAAAGCCGCTTGCAGAAGCTAGTATTTGATAAATCCGAGTAAACAATTCCGGGAATTCGAAAGCTTAGAGAATTGACCGGAGAAAACCAGAACATCAGCCGCAGTATTCGAAATTGGGCGGTAAAAAGTGCCTCTTGTCATAATACACCTAAAACATCTCGAGTTGAATAAAACCGACCGCTCGGTTGCCACTTTCATGAGACACTTCCACCATAAGAAATCCAATTTAACTTTGTCGCCGAACAAAATGTTCCAATAGAAATAATTTCGTCAAGGACTTCCAACAGCTGTACAATTCAATCAGTGCGAAGTCTTCTATTTTTTTATCTTCCAAGTATTTTTCTTTTGAGTCCTAAAGTTACTTAAAGGCTCTTCACACTTGTAAGATATTATTGGTGAAGCTATTAATAGAATTAGCTTGTATGGTAAGTAGATTTTATTATGTTGTGAAATTGAACATAACCAGAATAGGAATCCCTATCCCTACTATGTATAACCCTAATGTTTGTCTGTCTGTTACGCTTTACGAACGAATCGTCATAAAATTGGCAGATGGCAGATATATGGCCGGGGATATGGAGAAGGACATAATCTTTTTTTTAACGCGATAACCGTCATCCACGCAGACGGAGCCGCGGGCAAAGTTAGTAATCATATAAAAAAAAAGCGTTCGCAGTCTGAAACCGTCAAAAACACCGCTCATTGCCCTTTATTTTGATAAGTTTTTGACATTAATAATAATCTTTAAATACATTTCTATATTATAATGTAATTTAGTACGTAAGAAAAATTAATAAAGTCCATAGAATGTTAGTAATACACTGACACTTAAGAACTATGTTAGTAATACAACGTACAAAAACCAACTATGTATAATAATTTATCGTTTAAGTAGGCGAATTCAGTGCTTCCAGATAGGACTCTTAACATGTTCAGCAATTGATAGTCACTGAAATGATATTGCGACTTGAATTTGAACGCTTTTGAAGTACTTACGAGATATTGCCTTTGAGGCCTTAGACAATGTGTCATTCAATTACACAGCACAACAGCAACAAACACAATAATGGTAAAAGAGAAAAATGATTGAAAATATTTGCTCAGGCGATATAAAATCAAGAACGTATTGTTAATTTTGTAACAAATCACACACCGTTACTTTAATATCTTACATATGACGAGATTTAGTATGGTGGTGATTCCGTGGTTCCGTATGGTGTCGGACGTAAAAGAATAGCACCTTCCCATCACTTTCCGTGGGTGTCGTAACGAGCGACTAAGGGACTCACCAGAGAATGGGCAGCAGCATTCTCTGTAGGTACATTGCAACATAGCTGTTGCCAACCCGCCTGCCAAGCGTGGCGATTATGACAAGCCCCCCCGATTGGGGGAAGGCCTGTGTACAGCAGTGGACATCTTTCGACTGATATGATGATGATGATATGACGAGATTGTGATAAAAGTTCTGTTCGTCATCACAACCGTTTGCATCTGTAAAATGTCGTGTTTGGAACAGCTAAGTACCTCTGGTATAATTCCATGTCTCTCATTAGCGAGAAAAAATAAGTCATTCAAGTGAAAGAAATTGCGTATTTTGCGTTCTTTTCAGTGGTGCTAACGAATTACGAAAAATGATAAAGTACTAAAAAGCTTAAAATAAAAAAACGTTTTACAAAAAAAAAGTACAACCTACTTCCAAATAAAAAAAAAACTACAAAATATAAAATAACGAAAACAAAACAAAAACACCGACTTCTGAAATTAATAGTGTTTTTATTTGGAAGTCGGTTGTATTTTCATTATAAATGCGAATGAAACTCTACCTGTCTGTATGTTTTTCACCTCTTCTCGTCCTAATGGCTGAATAAATTAGGAAGGAAACTGGTGACCAATGAGTAAACAGATATTTCATTCTCACGTCCACACCGTCAATGACATTTTACAGCCATATCAGCAAGCACTGCTACCTATAGAATAGATTTCTATTTCCCAAAAAGAGCAACCATCAGCCTTCCACGTTACATTTTCTAAGTTAAAATAAATTGTTTCTGCCTTTTTTCCCGGGAATCGTTATCGCGGTCTGCACTGTGTGACGTGACTCCAAAGCGCATTTCACTTGCAGGTGTAACCCCCTACCAACCGGTGTATCCCGTACATTCCGGGTGTTCCAGAACACGTTCGACAAAATCATATTTTACGTGATTCCATTTTACTGTTACGAAAAGACTGTACTGTAACTTTTATCTTGTAAGACTTGTTCTTTTTTTTAATAGAATTGAGTGAATGCATTGAATGGACGGACGGATACTTCAATCTGTAACTGGTTTGGGGATTGAAATTGTGTAGGCTAAATGAAATGTTTCCGAAACAGGTTTCCCATTACTTTGAGAACTGTACATATTAATATGATGACATATCTTAATACAAATATGTAATTTCACTAAATTCTTCGAAACAGTGGACAGATGTTTACATACAGTTCGTACTTTGGAGGTAGCGGAACAGAGAGTAAAGTCCCACATACCTCCGTTGAAAAGGGAGGATCCTCTGACCAGACGGTTGTAGTGTCTGGTGGGCAACTGCCCAGCAGTTGATAATCGGGCTTTGCATATGTTTTAATCGCACGGTAAACTCTGATATCGCGATTTAGGGTTTTGTCCAGTTAGGAACAGAGAGTAAAGTCCCACATACCTCCGTTGAAAAAGGAGGATCCTCCGACCAGACGGTTGTAGTGTCTGGTGGGCAACTGCCCAACAGTTGATATTCGGGCTTTGCATATGTTCTAATCGCACGGTAAACTCTGATATCGCGATTTAGGATTTTGTCCAGTTAGTTCGCAGCTGTCGGTATAGATGGCGCTGCGAGTCTCATTTGTTGATTCTGCTACGTTTAGTGGTATTAATGTCGCCTACAGTACAACATAATATCACCTGTCACCGTTTGAAACTATAGATAACATAATATCGCGCTTGTGTTCCGCGAAAGTTATAACATTATAAGACTATTTTTATCGCATCAATTAAAAAGGTATTGTAACTTAGAGGTCATTATTTCCATATTATCATCTTAAATAATCCCACACCGTTAAAGAACTGAGGTAATCTCATGTCGGAAACTAATAGTTCTACTTTATTCCAAAGGTCGTCCTCTAGGGATATTTTTGTCCAGTTCTCCATATTTAATAGTTTATGTATACACATTTAACAAATAGAAAAGAAGAAGGAGATAGAAAAATAAGTACAAAGGAAATCTCTTCCAGTATACCTGCGAAAAGAGAGTCGAATAAAAAAGAAGTAAACACCGTTTGTAAAAGTTATACGTAAGAATAAAATAATGAACTGTAAATATAACATACATCATCTGTCTAGCCTTTTTCCCAACTATATTGCGGTCGGCTACCAGTCAAACCGGATTCAGCTGAATACCAGTATTTTACGTGGAGCGGCTGCCTACCAGACCTCCACAACCCATTAATTGGATAACACGGTATTTCTTGGCAAGACTGGTGTCAGATTTTTGGGCTACTGACAATCCGTAACGACCTAACGGCTTAACGTGCTTTCCGAGGCACGGAGGAGTCTCGGTATGTTAAGATGGTCACCCATCCACAGACCAACCTCGGCAAGGGTTGCTTAACCTTGACGCGGCCTGTGCGGCTTTTATAATTTAGCCACGAGCTCCTTTAAATATAAGATACAATACATAAAATATTACTATTATAAAAATGACACTATAATACATATTATCCATTTTCAGATTTGAAGTTAAATATGCAAAAGATTAATAATCGTTCCTAATACAATTTTTTTCGCGGCGCTTGGCAACATCAAATGAAATTTTCTGTCAGCCACGCACAGCGGCACTGGTGCCGTGTGCGTGGCTGACAGAGAATTTCATTTGACGTGTATGGTTTTTGAGAACAAAAACCATACACGATGTCTGGTTTAATAAAGCTCAACAGATTCCAACTTTGATATCAATGTAAAATACATTATGAATCCAGAAATGTGAAGACTATGTAAAGCAATGATAAACTTGCTCTCTTCATTGAAGGTTCTTTTCATCCAGGTAACTTGGAGCTTCCATCAATCCATCCATTTCCATATTCCATCAATAGATGTACATTTCGCCTGGATATAGTTCAAATTACAGCAAATTTGATTTATTCAAATTAAGCTCACGGTTCGTCGACGGCAAATGTTATCAAAGCGTCTCTTTGACTAGGTCAACCGCTTGGCTCCGCCCGAGATTTGATGAGAACTTCCTAAACTGTTCCACTTGGGTGAGTTTTACAGTGACCTTGCTATTTCTATGACCCTTACTAAGGTTACACTATTACGAAAGGTAATTTTGAAGTGACATCTTCTCTTCGTTAAATAAGTCAAGGTAACAAGTGAGTTTCGTAGTTAAATTCTAAGTATTTAAGTTCTAAGAGTTATTTAAAAACCGGCCAAGTGCGAGTCGGACTCGCGCACGAAGGGTTCTGTACCATTATCTATAAAAATGGCAAAAAATCACGTTTGTTGTAAGGGAGCCCCACATAAATATTGATTTTATTCTGTTTTTAGTATGTGTTATTTTAGCGGCAGCAGAAATGCATCATCCGTGAAAATTTCAACAGTCTAGCTGTCACGGTTCATTAGATACAGCCTGGTGACAGACAGACAGACGGACAGACAGACAGACGGACAGCGGAGTCTTAGTAATAGGGTCCCGTTTTACCCCTTGGGTACGGAAACCTAAAAAACGATTTCACTCGCCTAACGGCGCCCGACATCTTGTTTTTTTTTTCAAAATTAATATTATACTAAGCTCATACCCAAAACACGAATCCAATGATACCTCGTAGGTATGTTAAAATTTAGCCAGCCATTTAGGCGTGGGCGTGCCAAAATTACGTAGACATACATACTTACAAACGTTAAGCAGTTAGGTAAAAATATTAAATTCACCTGCATATTTTTCCTAATGTCGTACATACAAATACATACTTAAGTTAAGTCAGCGTTACTAAAAAAATACCTAGCTTATAGCTTGAGCCCACCCCGTCTCCGCTACACGGCGGTAATGCCATTTCACTAGGTACTAACATTCAACTTAGATTAATTACTCCCAAAAGGTACTAAAACATGAATAAACATAAAATAACTTTACCTACACCATCTCAAAATGCTCTGTAAGTTATGTTTCTGAAGTATTTCTAGTCCGCACCAATTTTATAAATGAAAGAGACAGTTCCGTAATGTTTTACGACTAAACTGCTGATTCGATTTTAATGAAATTTTGGCATGTAAATAAATCTGCCTAGCCTTTTCCCAACTATATTGGGGTCGGTCAAACCGGATTCAGCTGAATACCAGTTATTAGAGACCTATCTAAGGATTTTAAATGATAGCAGTGGACTGTATAAACTGAATATATTTAAGTCTCCAGTAGGTACACATAATATTATTGAATGCGCGCGCATATCGTCGTTGGAAACCGGTAGCGAAGTGACGGGACCACAGGCCCCGCGTAGCCCGCGCCCGCGCCTCTCGCCGTCTCCCGCCGCGCCGCTGCCCGACGTCAGCCGAAAGTGATCGAAAACTCCCAAACACCAGTATTTTACAATGAGCGAGTATTTATCCTCTACATACGAGTTGACCTCTACATACAGTAACTGGGTAACTCGAACCCCTTTGCAAGACTAGTGCCAGATTTCCTCGCTTTTCACCCGTAACGACGTTCAAAGGTCAATAAATGACAGCCGGGACTAACGGCTAACGTGTTTTCCGAGGCACGGAGGAATCTCGATATTTCAATTCACCCATCCACAAATCGACCTCGGATAGCGTCGCTTAACCTTGAAGATCGACCCGTGCGGCTGTTATAATATTTCCACGACCTCCTTCTCCAATTACAGGAAATGTCAGTAAACAATAAAATTGAGTATTGGGACCACTTGAAATGAATTATTGAAATGTCAATGTCATTGTTATTCAATAAATCATTTTATAACAAGTATTGGTTTGTGATTCTCAGAAACTTAAGACGCAAAAGTAAGATTACACTTCAGAAAGCTTCATTAGTACAGTTTCTACGAAATAATAATATTATGTCTGTCTGCCATAATCGTGGGAGTTAAGTTACTCTTCATATGTCAAGAGTAATTATTGGAAAACGAGGTTAAGAATACAGTATTTAAGTAATTGTGTAGCTTAATTATTACATGTGTATTTTAAGCGAATATATCAAGAAATATGCCAGAATCGTAGCAAGTACATAGTTTCCAATGGCATGAGTTTTTGTGTGTGATCAGTAGTTTTTATCACCATGATTTCTGGCGAAAGACGATCACTATATAGTGGACAACGACCTCCCTTAAGCTCCTATTATGGCGTACCAATACCATCATAATTCCGTTATCAGAGAGAGACAGAGTTATACAGTACATCATCTGCCTAGATTTGTCCCAACTATATTGGGGTCGGCTCCCAGTCAAACCAAATTCAGCTAAATACCAGTATTTTCCGTGGAGCGGCTGCCTACCAGACCTCAGCAATCCATTAACTGGGTACCTAAGTCGGTACTTCTTGGTAAGACTGGTGTCAATTTTTTTGTCTTCTGACAATCCGAAACGACTGCCAAAGATCTACAAATGACAGCCGGGACCAATGGCTTAACGTACATTCTGAGGCACGGAGGGATCTCGGTATATTGATCCCATCCACATACCGACCCTGGCTAGCGTTGCTTAACCTTGAAGATAGACCAGAGTGGCTGATATTGTTTAGCCACGAGCTCCTCACAGAGTCACACAGTATGAATAGCACTATCCCTTTTCACAACGGATTCATGATGGCGTTGACACGTTACAGAAGGGGAGGGCGAACTCCTGTGCTTCTCGTATCCAGCAGACTTCCGCAGCCCTCCTCAGACCAACATACCGCCTCATGGGATGCCCTCAAATGCTGCGCCTTCCGTCACTCGGTTGCTACTCCGGAATCCTTCGTCTCCATCGGCCTGCCAGTTTTGTATGAAGATTATAGGTGAGAAGTAATCTGAGTCTAGCGCGCCCTGAGCCTCAAGACAAAGTGCCACGCTTTCAGCTGATGCAATTGTCGAAATACCAAAATATAAGAGACTAACTTTTGTCCGCGACTTCGTATGCGCATATCCTGTTTTTTTTCTGTTCCCGTGTTATCTGCGAAATTTTCTCAAAGTATTAGAAAACTAAAAAAAAATGAATGAAATCGGAAGTCGTTTTCAAGGATTCATTTTTTGTGTATTTTAGATTGAACACGAGACATTTAGACAGCGTTTGTCAATCATATTTTTGAAGTTTTGACAGTCTCGTTCGCCACACTTTCGGTGACACAATGCCACTTGTCTAGAGCCCTTGGCTTAGCTTATTGCATGTATTTGCACAAAGTTCTGACCTAAAAAGGTGCACAGCTGTTTTGTGAATAATGAGGAGCTCTCTGTCTAACCCTATTTTTATGGATGGGAAATCATCAAATGACTTCTTCAGCTCTGGGCGGAGCGGAAGGCAGTGTTAGACTCTTACTGACTAAAACCCATCCGTGTTCCTCCAAATGCCAATTGCATTCCAGGACCGCGGTGACTCTTTCGAACAAATTCCGCAACCCTGGCAGGAACTCTGTCTAACCCTACCAGAACATTAAGACCGTATTTTGACCCAATTTGTAATTATGGCTTGTTGGTTTGGAAATTAATTACAGCATTTTGCCTTGCCCAGAGATAGTTAATTAGAGATAGACGGATAACAAAGAGCCTTTGTAACATTAATAGTTGAGGTCAGGGATGGCCAACCAATGGACAAAACGAGGAATTGTGGGTACCGTGGCAATTTGAGTCCTTAGTTGTGATCTTTTTAATAATTGTGGTGTTGGAATTATGTTTCTAAAAAACATTTGTTAGTGAACATTAATGGTAAATAATTTTTGTTACAAACATTATAATGTATTATGAATACATCTAGATTTATAGTATACTAGCTTTTGCCCGCGGCTCTGCCTGCGTGGATGTCGGTTATCGTAAAAAAATTAGCCTTTGTCCGTTTCCATATCCCAGCCTATACATCTGATTTCATAACGATTTGTTCAGCAGTTTTAGCGTGAAAGCGTAACAGACAAACAGACAGAAAGAGTTAATTTTGCATTTGTAATATTGCTAGGGATTAATGCAAAGAAGATGCCAGAGATAGTTAATTTTCATGGCAAAGTTCTATAAAATCTTTATTTTTCTAAAATTCGACACTTCTTTATTTATTTATGATTTTGTTAATTGGAGTGCAGAATTCACATTTACGGGTTTATACTATTTTGAGATATACAAATGTGTAAAACATTAATTGTATCGTTGGAACACGGATGGGTTTTAGTCAGTAAGAGTCTGACACTCCCTTCCACTCCACCAAAAGCAGACGAAGTCTTTTGATGATTTCCCATCAATAAAAAAATGGGTTGATCTTCCAGGTTAAGCAACGCTTGATGAGATCGGCCATGGTTAGGTGACCATCCGTAACTAACTCTTCCATGCCTCGGAAAGCACGTTTAACCGTTGGTTGCAACTGTCACTCGTAGATTTGACGGTTGTTTTGGTATCAAAAGCTAAAGAATTTTAGACCAGTCTCAGAGAGAGGAGGGGGGAGGGGGATCAGAGGTTATCGTGTTACTTAGTCACTGGGCTGTGGAGGTCTGATAGGCAGGTGCTGTATGTTAAATACTGGTACACAGCTGTGAAATTCCTTGATTCAGGAAAGCATGTAAATTATAGCAAAAAAAATAGTCTAGACATGATAATAAAACAAACCTTAGATGTAGATCAAGGTTTACCATCCCTAGGTTAGGTCTAGATTTGCGCCCGTAGCGTTGACCGGTCAACCAGTCTGTCTGTCTGTCTGTACGTACTTATTCTACGGTTCTATGTTAATTTTATGCGCCCGTTCCTTTTTATGATGTTTTTCTTTTATCTTTGGCACCGAGACGTTTTGACCGAGATGTTTAGGGAGGTAATTAAATAAATTAAATAAAAATGAGTTGAGTTTATTTTTCGTTTTGTGTTTTTTTCGTTTATGGAGACGTCGGAGTTCAAGGGGAAAATAAAGTTACTCTTTGGTAAGATTTAATGTTTCAATTTGGAATTCTGAATTGAAATGGTTTGATGTTTCGAAATGATTTGCATCAAGTTGCTCATAAAACGTAATAGATTTTTTCCAGTAAAATAATTAGAAATTGAAACGCAATCCACAGTTTAGTTTTGTGTTTGCACACCAGGTGGCGGCTCTTTTTTTCCCTTGCTGCTGTCAACGAAAGACAAGTTGGTTCTAAAAATCTGTTCAGTTTTGTTAAAATGCATGTCTTTGTTTCTTTGGAAGATGGGTAGGCTTTTATATGGGACGCAACCTGTGTCAATACTCTTGCGCCAGCCCATATTCCTAGTTCATCGTGTTGTGCTGGTGATGCCGCTGTGGCTGCGGAAAACCTTAACCGTCGTAAATGTAACCTTACTGGTAACTAAATTTTAGAGCCGTTCGGGGTTGAAACCCTCGGACCCGGGAGGCCTTGTTCTCATCATTTCAAAAAAAAATCGAAATGGCGGTTTTTTTTGGATGCTATATTTTTGTTTGGTGAAAGTTTAGTTTAATTTGTTAATATTAGTTATTATTGAAATTTTCTTAATATAATCAATATAATAAATGTTTTGTTAAAATGTTTTTCCATAGTAAATTGACGAATAGAAGTCAATGTTTTTTTCTACAAACCACAAAAATATTATAGTAAATTAATGTTTTAAATTGATTATTTTTCTTATCATAACTTGCCTCGTCGCTTACAATGATTTTGTGTTACCTACGTTAAAACCAATATTTATAATTCTTATTTAAACCAATCAATACACTGCAACAGCAACACTGCTTTGCCAAGCGTAGTAATTATGGCAAACCCACATTTGGGGAGGCCTATGTCCAGCAGTGTACGTCTTTCGGCTGATATGATGGTGATGATGATAATGATGAAAACAGACACAAAAATCAAACAAATGTAAATGGTTCCTTCAAATTGAAACAGCACAAACCCTCCAATTTGGAATCGAGATGACGCCGAGAGTAATTAGTAACTTATAAAATTGTGTTATCAACTCGAATCAGAGAACTTGTCGAATTGAATTATAAAGGTTTTTGGTGTTTACGGTGTCAAAGGGCCGTGTGGGCCCTGTCAAAGAATATATCCTGCCTTAAAAGGGTGAATTAGGATTTAAATCAAATAAATACGCACGTTTTACACCCCCACCTAAACTACAAGCTTTTCCCGCGGTTTCTCCCTAGGCCTATTCTACAGAAACCATATTTTTTTTGGGAAAACATTACACCCAAAGTATTTTCAATCTGAGCTTTCTAGTCCAGGCAAAATTACGCCGAAAATTAAGCTAGCTTTGCAATAATTCTTAACCTTGGTTTTTCCGGTGAGCTGGACTGCGGGCTCCATCACAAAGAAAGCCTGAGACCCCTGGTCTAACAGGGATATTAATACTATTTTTGGGATGCATGAAGGAGCCTCCTCGTGCAGAAAGCGCAATTTATTCCATCAGACACTCAACTGAACCCAGCGCTCGGCGCATCCTGAACAGTCTCACCTAACACTTTCTAAGACTGGCCAATCCTTCCCTTGCGGTGGTAGGGCTAACACCCACCTGGTTCGCGACCAACCTCCCACCGGAGTTCAGCGTCAAGCAGCCTGCTGTGTTTCGTCGGCGCGTGGGAGTACCAGTGCCTCAAGGCATCTTCTGGGCAAGCTCGCTTCATCATGGACCTCATCTATCGCTTTCCATCAGGCGTGATCGAGGTCAAGAGCTGGCCCAGAATAAAAAAATAAAAAAAACTATAGCAGTACCGCTCTTTGATTCCGCTGCAATTAGCGCAGTGGCCAATAATATTTGGCTATTAGCAAAACAACTTACAATATTAGTGGAATTACTCTGGGTTGAAGTGGTATCAGCAGAAACGCTAGTTTCTGTCTCCAAATCAGTTGAGTATGTTTGAGTGTCGTACCTTTTTTTTAGTAATATTTTATGTAGGTACTTTATGTTATATTTAAAGTTTACTGTTTTTTTCTTATTTTATAATTTTTACACACGGTGTCTACATCTCTTTTATTCGACTATCCTTTCGCAGGTATGCTGGAAGAGATTTCATTAGAAATAAGCATTGAACCTTTGTACCTATTTTTCTCCTTATTCTTATCTATTTTTTAAATGTGTGTACTAAAACTGTTAAATAAATACCCAACGTGTGAAATAGTTAATGGCAGGAAAGTATGTCAAAATGTCTCCCGCAAAAAGTTAACGCACGCGTGTTTCTTTTTTTTTAAATAAAATATTGAATTTCAAAAACATTATATCGATGGAAAAAAATATTAACTGCCATGTTCGTTTGAAGCATTTGCAGAAGAGATCAAGTTTTACAAGTAGGTCAGAAAATTAAGCATTTTAATCCGTGCAACTATCCTGTTTTTAATTAAAGATGGCTATTTTTTTAATTTCGTGCTTCAAGCTAAAAATTGACCGCTTTGTTTTTCTGAATTATTTAATTTAATATCTTCGCTATCAAAATTGAACGTTATCTGATAGCGCATGTTATTAATATTAGTTGTTTAGCGATAGCGATTCAAGAAAAAAAAAACACTAAGTTAACTTGGGTTTCATTTTAAAATTCTTGGGCGAAAATGTTTACCTAATTCTGACAAAATAAATTAGTTTCACCAATTCTTTACATGATATATATTTAAAAAAATAGAGATATGTAATTTGATTTTCCAAACGCGTTTTTTTAGAATGAAATGTTCTGGAAATGTTTAATATTTAGATATTATGAGATCAAAATCTATGCGATACAAGAACAAAATCTAAATTACGTGTTTTTGCAAGGTTCAAAGCTAATTTTACTGGCCCATACCGTCAGTGAAAATAGAATATTATATAGGTATATGGTTAGACATAATAGAATAAAACATTATCTCTGAAAGTACTGACTGAGATCTTTAACAAACAAAAAAATAAACAAACAAGTTTACCATTATTGAACAACATGAGCGCCAATCTAGGTACTATTTTTTAAGCAACGTTTGCGTTAGCATGTCAGTCAAAATCTGTCAAAAAGTATGGAAATTAAGACTTTTTTGACCGATTGCGATTGAGATAAAATGTAGTAGAATTGGCACTTTGGTGTCCATAAAAATGTCACATTTATATGGTGACAAACAGACCGATTACAGTGCTATTCAGCCAAGTTATTAAAACAGAACTTACAAGCGTTGCTCGCATCGACCATTTTAGCGTCTTCATATTCTTAAATCAGAGAGTTAAGCCGATAGAGATTATTTTCATGTTGATTACTTCTACAAAATAATAATACAAAAACACCCATTTAATAAATATCCTAATGATAATATCTTTTGGATAAAAATAAACATGGAAACTATACGCAGTGTACGTTTGAATGGAAGAGACCCAATTCAATCTAATGCGGGTATGATGGGTGGGCAGATAGGCCCGGAAAAATATAGAATTAATTCGAAGAAACGAGATCTGAATGTTTGTATGCTAGTACCGTTTGAAACACAAGTATTTAGCTACACACTTGTGGTAGCTCACGACGTAATTCACATCCGATTTAATTACAGCTAAAGTTCTCTATTTACTCAGTATTTATTTTTAGGAAAATTTATTTAAATGTATTAAAAAAAAAATCCGATGTTTCTGCCATCATTTCAGTGAGTTACGAAACTATGGTTTAGGTATGGAATTTATCCTCCATCTTGAATGTTTAATCCATGTATGTCTTGCATCATGAACCGTCATAGGTCGAAGGTTCAGTGTTTATTTCTATGGCCGCAACAACAACTAAATTAAAATAAAATTAAAGGGGTCATGGCTTATAAGAAACGTGTTTATTTTAGGTTTGTGGTACGCAATCTTAAGTCTGCGTGTTTTTTAATTTAGCTACTTATTATCAGTTCCATTAGGAATACTTTTGTTGCCGACCATACCGCTATAAATAGAAATTGGTTTGGACTCCATACACAGTAAACAGTTACACCCTGCTCTTTACTTAAGATAACGAGATGTTACAGGTATCATGTTTATATACCCAATATACATAAACATACTTGTGTATATTACATAGTATTGCCGTGTTTAAGTTTTTCTTTGGGATTAATGAGACATAATGTACTTACCTCCTTGGTTCGATGCTGATCAACTCAGTAGGAATTATGTTCAATTAATTTTAAGACGATGACCTGGTTTGGGTCGCGGGTAACCGATGGATGCGAGACGCACAGGACCGGTTGTTGTGGCGACACTTTGGGGAGGCCTATGTCCAGCAGTGGACGTCTTTCAGCTGATATGATGATGATGATGAATTTTAAGACTTCGTTCTGAACACTATCCGTCAGCGAAGTTTGCATTCGTTTAGAAAAAAGATAATTCGCCGAATTCCGGAGAATGTAATCTTATTGAGGATGTGCAATATTTGCTGATAGATTGTGTCCGGAACAAGCGCGAGATGGGAGTCACTACTGAGGGAATTACATTTAAAAATAAGCTTAACGTGGGATTAATTCAATCAATTTTATCTCAACCAACTTCAGAAGGTGCACAAGAAATAACAATCCTTCATCTGTAACTTTCATCTTTATCACAAAGTGTTATATACTCACATAATTATAATGTTTAATTGTTTATGTGTTGATTATAAATTTTATAGGGTACGATGGGGTTGCACCGATGACCTGGTGAGGGTCGCGGGTAACCGATGGATGCGAGACGCACAGGACCGGTTGTTGTGGCGACGCTTGGGGGAGGCCTATGTCCAGCAGTGGACGTCTTTCGGCTGATATGATGATGATGATGGGGTTGGCATATCTGTTTAGATAAAAGCCTTGAAACAATTAAAGAGAAAAAAAGTACCTACCTATACTTACGTATATTTCTGGTTTCCGAAACTATTATCATCTGAAATTCTACCCTAATATACTATCAGGAAGTTTTGTGGCTAGATATATTCATGTTCATGTTTCCCGTAGAACTACTACAGGAGTATGAGTAAGAGCTGGTGGCAAACACAGCCACACGGACCGATCTTCAAGGTTAAGCAACGCTTACCGAGGTTGGTCTGTGGATGGGTGACCATCTTAACATACTGAGACTCCTCCGTGCTTCGGAAAGCACGTTAAGCCGTTGGTCCCGGCTGTCATTTGGAGATCTTTGGCAGTCGTTACGGATTGTCAGAAGCCAGAAAATCTGACATCAGTCTTGCCTAGAAGTACCGTGTTACCCAGTTAAATGGGTTGTGGAGATCTGGTAGGCAGCCGCTCCACGTAAAATAAAAATCGCTCGAATAATTATAATCGCTCTAGAAAGCACAATTTATTTAATGCCCCATTTTGTAGCACTGTAGCCCGATCTGCTTCTCCTCGCGTATGCTAACGATGCTGAACGCGCTCGTGGAGACCAAGCCTGAATAGGACTTGTTTGATGATGAATAGATGACGATATTATTAGAATGTTTGCGGTTTTGTGAGAAGACAGAGTGAAAAGTTTTAATAATTAGCAAAAGGAATGGTTCTTATTTGACTAATTAACTTCAAACTCGAACCCTAATTAAAAATAAACGAACTCAAGATAACTTTGAACCTACAAAGTACGTTTTATACGTTGTCAAAGGTACAGCAGATAGTTTGTTCAAGTTAATTTGTTCCCTATAACTTAGTTTAATTTGAACCAGTCAAACGCAGTTTCCTCACTCTAGCTGTTAGCGTTTAATTATTGCTGCAAGACTTTGCTAATTTGATACTATGAGGCATCTCTACATTGTGCTCAGCGAAGCGTGAACAGCTGCTGAAATTCTACTTATGAGTAGTGAGATTAAAAGTGTTTTATTAGAGGTTTTGGGAAAATGTTCGTTGAAATATGTGAAGCATTTATAATTAAGAACTTTTATGAGCAGTTTTTTTTAAAATATCGAGATGAAACTTAGATATACAGTCAAAATTAAACCAGGCATCGCCAATCCATTTTGAGCCAAAGTGCTGGTGCCTTCTGGATGTAAGAAGGGAATGTTATAGTCTGGTATCATAATGTCATTATTTTGAGCCGAAAGACTTGACCTGCTGGACTTCACCTTCCCCGAGCATCGCCACGTACAACTGGTTTTGTTCTTCTCGTTTCCAGCAGATTTCTCACGAGCTCCACCAGAGTACCAGACACATTTTTTTAAATTAAGCTATGAATATTTATTGCGATTTTCACAAGTTAATAAACCATACAATACCACATATTGTTTTAATAAAAAATGCTTCATTCATCAATTTAATTGTTAAATAATTTTTCCCTCTTTTTTTGCTTTGGCAACTTTTGCAATTTATATTTTCCTATTTGAACAAAAAATGTAATCATTATAAAGTATACATACAAAAGATATCTGGCTTCCATGTTTATTCGAAAAATAAATGTACAAAATTTTGCAGTTTTGTTTACAACAGTAACAAGCCGTCGTTGTGAGAGCTACGAGGTTTGTAGCAAGTGCTACGGAATTCGTAGCAAGCTCGTAGCAGTTACTTCCTAGCCAAAGGATAGTAAAATAGTTGGCGTATTTCGTTATTGCATGGAAAAATCTTTGCATCTAGGTAGTATACTTCTATTAAAATACACTTTGCCTTCTGAATGAACCGAGTTGTTGAAGTTGGTATGCGTAGTGACGTCGTGTGATAGTGACGTCATAAAGAACTATAAAAAGATGCAAGATACATATTTAAATAATAACATACGAAGCGGCAACAATAATAAATAACACATATTTATATAAAAAATACACTGACTTGTATGTGCTTGGTGCGGCTATTAAAAGTGCGGTAAGAGAAAGCCGACGATTACAGCAGGTAGGAATAACGGAAAAATATTTTTAAAATGCTTAACAATTGACGACAATTAAGTACTTATATGAAAAGCTTATAAGTACCCATATTATTACCAATGATGAATGATGATAAACTAGTATGGACTGGTTAGTTGGTTTACTGAAAAAATACGTAGGTTACATTTTATCCGATAAAATTATTTATTTAGTTGATGAATTTACATTACAATTATTTGCAACCTTAATTAAGAGCAACCTAAATTTAGAGTCAATATGAACATTTTACAATAAATAATAAAAACCCCACCACCGCTTCTCTACGATGACGTCATGGCGGGGCTTACGTGCCCTAATAAACCTTAGATTATACCTGGAATGAGGGGTCAGACAAAGAGAGATATAATCCGCAAGCCAGTTTTGTGGTAGGTACACTGTTGAACAGTAGCGATCCCACTCATCTTCGGCTTGCCTTTATGGGCTGGCCGGAGTGAATACTGACGAGAAACAGAGCTCCCTCCTCCTTGCCTACCTCTTTCTTGCCTTAATCGGTCGGTCTGAGTGGAGATTCACAAGAGCGAATGTGCTCAAAGAAGGATGTATAATCCAGTAAGATGTTGGTCCCTACCAGCATCTTACTGGATTATCTATTCCTTAGTAGAAATTAAAAAAATATAAAAATATATACAAAAACAATGGTATTGGACATAACAAATAAAAATGACACACGATGTGTCGTCATCCATTGCCACGTCAGAGATGCTATTCGTGTCCGCGAAAAACTATTTACCTAGTCTTTACCATGTCGTATTCAGCATTGTGTCTTGTGCCTTGTTGTGATGAGGTACAAAATATGATAAGTATACAGGGTTATTTGTAAAACACCAACAACCTTTCAGTGGGTTAAAGTACTCATGATTATAAACAACTTTTACTATAGGAACAACTCTTAAATATCAAAAAATAAATCGGCTGTTTCATTCAAAATGATTGTATTTTGTATGAAACAGCCGATTTATTTTTTCATTCACCCGATGAAAATGTATGAAACAGTAGATTTTTTTTTCGATTTTTAATTTTTTTTTAAAGAGACGTCACATGCCCCCAATCCTGATCTTCGATGCGTTTTATCTTCGTCAATTTTGATTGATTTGACAAAACAAAAAATACGTGAGTATCCAATATTTTTTGATAATTAATCTGTCGGACTAAACAGAATCATATTTTTTTACTCAGGAAACATTCATATTGCTGATAACTGTTACTTAAAACATTACATCGATACAAGACGATTCTACCAAGATCTCTCCTAACTATATCCAAAATCGCTAACTTCCTAGCCGCACGTTACGATGATGTTTGGATGACATTACCTCGCGACAGCTCGCTGATAGCAGGCCGGCACTCTCATCATTTCCTTCGGGCCATATTCATCCGATCGAACGGGCGAACGCGGGGCGAAATGAGGGCGAACTAGGGGCGGGAGGGGCGGCAATAACATCGAGTGCGTGCTTGCTTGAGAGGTATTGCATTTGTTGCTCTCGATACAACCATTATGTATCTGTTTTGCGTAAATAAGATTAAAATACAATTTAAGCATTGTTTTAAAATTTGTTTTGGTCTTCTTCATTGGTAAGGTAAGCTTAGACACATAAGTTTTATTAATGGGATTTTGTAATGATACCTACCAGTTTCTACTTTCTAGAGATGATTGAAACTATTTTTCTCAAACATGCTTGGAAATTTGAGCATTATTTTGACAACCTTCTTCGAGATAATTCGAAATTGCTGTACTGGCCAAATTCATGCGGAGCTGGGTGATTTTCAGAAAAATTGACCCTGTGACGATCAGGAATATTTTTTTTTTCATTTTATGAAATTGTTTAAATTGACTCTGGTATTAAATAGTATATTATTAAGTATCTAAATATGCTATTTATATTAAAATTAAACCATAAACATCAGAAATATTCAAGATTTTCTGTCAGCGTATAGTATATCACGTGACGCACAGGATGTGACAGTTTCATCCCTCAAAACTTTTAAAATTAAAAATAACTAATATTTCGTTAAATTACCGTGTTTTTACCTTCACTAATCTAAAATAGGTTAGTTTATTGTTTTAAATTCAATAAGATAAAGTAAAGAAAACGAGTTTATTTACCTTAAAATACTGCTACTATCCAGAAAACTTTTTCTGTGCACCGAAGACACCAACACTTTCGTCTCAGTTTTTGTCGCAACTGACGTTTAAAACAAGAAAAGCAGTACCATAAACGATCACAATGTTGCCAGGGAGGCAGAAAAAATACTAATTAGTAGATTTTGTCTTGTGTAAGATATCAAATTCACCGTGACGAAACCGGATTTTCCGGTACTATCGTTTTCGTAGGACAACATTAAAATAATGATATTTCGTAAAATAACTATAAATTTATCACATATTAAATGAAAATACACTTATAGACTTACAGAGACTATGTTCAAATACTAAAACATACTCAAACACTAATATTCTTTAAGTGAGATGTGTTTGAAATCACCGAGACCACCGTGGGACACGCGAAATTTTCACCTTTTATTTTGCTTTTTTTTTATTATAAAAATAACTGTCTACTTTTTATGGTATTTTTTAATTTAATTCAATGTAGAAACATTTACTTTAGTCATATAAAATTTCATTTCGACACATGCCATATAAAAAACTTTAAATAAAAATGTTTAAAGTCGTGGGACAGCCCGATTTTGCTATGGTCATTTTTTGTGAAAAACACCCGGCTGGCAAAAAAATGTATGAAAATCCATATCTGTCATGGTTTAGTGGCCAAATAAATTACAATACATAGGTAGTAAACTCATATCTGTCGTGTTATTTAAAAATGAAACGATCTTTTACTCCAACACATGGCAACTGTGACTGTCTGTCACTTATACCTATTTAATAACAACATTATATTTATTTCAAAATACTGCACATGCTGTCAGACCACTCAGAAAATCATAAATTGTCCTTCTAATGGACTAGCCGTCAAGTCGAAGTAATATTTTAACAAAACGATAAAGAAACCAGTAAAATATGTGATTTCTAATGGCGCCCGCAATGCATGTTGGCCACATCTGGCAACCATAACTGAGTTTCAAGTCGGACCCAAACGGCCCTTAAAACAATTAAGAAATGGTACAAAAACTTGTCATTATGAGGAACTCTGCGAAAGTATGGGAACTGTGGAATGTGGTATTTTTTTAGGATGTCTGGCGAGAGGTAGGCGGGACCCGGAAGGGGGACGGTTTTGCTTGGAACGAAAAGCCAGGGCAGTCGGGTTTGAGTTCACGGAAGAGGAGGTTTGAGGATCACGAGGGCGTGTGGACGCTTATAGTCGAGGCTAGGGATATTTAAGTTAGGAGACCAAAGTGTGTAGTTCCGTTGTAACTCGTAGCAAGTATTATCTGTTAAGTTAGATATAACTTAGACTATTTAGTATTTAATGTGTGTGTAAGTGTTGGTGTGACTGGGTGAGTTTTAACTATAAGTATTTCTAGGTGGCTGGTAGTTGTGCCGGAGAGGATAATTTAATAATCATTTATTCCAGCTAGGCGCAACTTTATATCCATTTTATAATCCATACCTTGGCAGTTATTTGTCAGTAATGTTTGGTTTAGGGAAACGGCGAAGGCCCCTTTACACTTAACATTCCCTCATACATACTTACTTGTACACTGCACACCAACACACCCAACTATTGGCCATTATTGACTTTAAGCTGACGCACCACATTCATGGGGGCAGAACCGTTAATATTCACAGCTTATTTAAAACAGGCTTCATGGCCGACCCGTATTTGGGTTATAGGTCAACCAAGCGTTTCTGATGATTACAGTATCCTATAAGGTCTAGCTCAGAGTGCATTGCGTGGGGCTTGTTGGACGACCATTTCCAGGGGTAGGAATCCAAATTAAGGATTCACTGGGAACCCAAAAGGGATCGTCCTAAGGACGCTAGGGACCGTGTCTCGTTAAAACTAACCCCGGCCTATGATATGGCCTATTACTGAATCGTCACTATTTAGCGAGACACGAGATTCGGATGGTAGCAGCTCAGAGCCGCACCGCATATCCAAGAAAGGGGCGAATTAAGGAAATGTGAAGTGTTTGAACCATTTCGCCGTGCAACAATACCTATCTCAATTAACTCTGCTACAGACTTGGTCTACGGAGCGCTTGCGCTAGTTTTGTGTTAAAACGCGACGCGATTTGAGCTACATAAAAATAGGATTGTCTTCCTCAATGACAGCTGAACTTCGCAGTACTCTGTCTTAGGATTGTGTAAGACAATTATTTAGAGTCCCGGGAACGTGTTCTGTTAGTTTCGTTACAGTATTCAAATAGTGATATTGTGCGATTAGGTCTAACAGTACACGTTCGACAAGGCCACCGTTCCATGTCACGAAATGAGTTCTAGTTCGTTTATTCTGTCTGATGTTCTATTGTGAAAATGTAAATTAACGTAGAAGTAGTTCATAAATTTATTAAACGCAAGCGTAACGTTTCCTTCACCACCTCACCATAATATAATATACTTTGCAGTCCTCTCGTCTCATTAACTTCATACCTATTTTATTATACTTGTTTGCTTACTTATGTATTACTAATCGTGAATTCCCTACATTAACTTCACCTTGTATCCCCTCCTTGTCCCTAGCCTATAAGGTCGGACAAGGCAGTAGTTTTGGGAATTCATTTCGTATAATCGGTGGGAGGGTGCCCCGTAAGGAGACGGACCCTACAAAAACGAAAATTTTATCAGTCTAGGGTAATTTAGGAACGGTCACATTTGGTGCAATGTGACTGTTCCTAAATTACCCTAGGCTGATAAAATTTTCGTTTTTCCCTAAATTAAACTACATCTGGTTCTTGTGTCGGCTTCCCCTGTGGGGAAGGAACCGGGCTCCTCCGCCGCCCGATTCTGTAGGGCCCGTCTCCTTACGGGGCACCCTCCCACCGATTATACGAAATGAATTCCCAAAACTACTGCCTTGTCCGACCTTAGAGGCTAGGGACAAGGAGGGGATACAAGGTGAAGTTAATGTAGGGAATTCATGATTAGTAATACATAAGTAAGCAAACAAGTAAAATAAAATAGGTATGAAGTTAATGAGACGAGAGGACTGCAAAGTATATTATATTATGGTGAGGTGGTGAAGGAAACGTTACGCTTGCGTTTAATAAATTTATGAACTACTTCTACGTTAATCTATATTTTCACAATAGAATATCAGACCGAATAAACGAACTAGAACTCATTTCGTGACATGGAACGGTGGCCTTGTCGAACGTGTACTGTTAGACCTAATCGCACAGTATCACTATTTGAATACTGTAACGAAACTAACAGAACACGTTCCCGGGACTCTAAATAATTGTCTTACACAATCCTAAGACAGAGTACTGCGAAGTTCAACTGTCATTGAGGAAGACAAGTCTATTTTTATGTAGCTCAAATCGCGTCGCGTTTTAACACAAAACTAGCGCAAGCGCTCCGTAGACCAAGTCTGTAGCAGAGTTAATTGAGATAGGTATTGTTGCACGGCGAAGTGGTTCAAACACTTCACATTTCCTTAAATTCGCCCCTTTCTTGGATATGCGGTGCGGCTCTGAGCGGCTACCATCCGAATCTCGTGTCTCGCTAAATAGTGACGATTCAGTAATAGGCCATACCATAGGCCGGGGTTAGTTTTAACGAGACACGGTCCCTAGCGTCCTTAGGACGATCCCTTTTGGGTTCCCAGTGAATCCTTAATTTGGATTCCTACCCCTGGAAATGGTCGTCCAACAAGCCCCACGCAATGCACTCTGAGCTAGACCTTATAGGATACTGTAATCATCAGAAACGCTTGGTTGACCTATAACCCAAATACGGGTCGGCCATGAAGCCTGTTTTAAATAAGCTGTGAATATTAACGGTTCTGCCCCCATGAATGTGGTGCGTCAGCTTAAAGTCAATAATGGCCAATAGTTGGGTGTGTTGGTGTGCAGTGTACAAGTAAGTATGTATGAGGGAATGTTAAGTGTAAAGGGGCCTTCGCCGTTTCCCTAAACCAAACATTACTGACAAATAACTGCCAAGGTATGGATTATGAAATGGATATAAAGTTGCGCCTAGCTGGAATAAATGATTATTAAATTATCCTCTCCGACACAACTACCAGCCACCTAGAAATACTTATAGTTAAAACTCACCCAGTCACACCAACACTTACACACACATTAGATACTAAATAGTCTAAATTATATCTAACTTAACAAATAATACTTGCTACGAGTTACAACGGAACTACACACTTTGGTCTCCTAACTTAAATATCCCTAGCCTCGACTATAAGCGTCCGCACGCCCTCGTGATCCTAAAACCTCTTCTTCCGTGAACTACAACCCGACTGCCCTGGCTTTTCGTTCCAAGCAAAACCGTCCCCCTTCCGGGTCCCGCCTACCTCTCGCCAGACATCCTAAAAAAATACCACATTCCACAGTTCCCATACTTTCGCAGAGTTCCTCATAATGACAAGTTTTTGTACCATTTCTTAATTGTTTTAAGGGCCGTTTGGGTCCGACTTGAAACTCAGTTATGGTTGCCAGATGTGGCCAACATGCATTGCGGGCGCCATTAGAAATCACATATTTTACTCGTTTCCTTATCGTTTTGTTAAAATATTACTTCGACTTGACGGCTAGTCCATTAAAAGGACAATTTATGATTTTCTGAGTGGTCTGACAGCATGTGCAGTATTTTGAAATAAATATAATGTTGTTATTAAATAGGTATAAGTGACAGACAGTCACATTCCAAGGAGGTAACTTATCAAAGGTTTAATTAAAATTTCGAACTTTCTTGCAAATACAAAGATGTTTAATGAAAAAGAGAAAACAAATGAACACTTTAACGCGGGAAAATTATTGTTGTTCATAAGTTGATCGTTCAAATAAAAAGTTCAGTTCAGGTGATGATGGTCTTGGTCAGGTGAATCTGAGTCGCACTAATTCGTCTCACTACAAAGTTAAGTTTGTCAGTCTTACTTATTTTTTCTTCCGAGTAATATTCGGTGCTTTTATTAGTTATTTATGTATTTCAGAAGGTAACATTTTTTATATTATTTAAGGTGGAAAAAATACACATAGTGTACTAGTATAGAGTTGTCTGCTTAAATTCAATCCAATAACAATGAAATAGATTTAAATCCCCTCAACATCACCCAAATAAACTATATGTACTTAACTTATCACCACAAACGACCTAAGTGTTCCCAAATAAATTGCCACGCAATAATAAATCATTTCATAACGACAAGAAAATTATGTCTGGCGCCTCATACATTATGCTTTAATTAAATAGGCGTTAATAATTTCAATGTCACTACATTTGTAACGGATAAAATGAAGCGAACGAATAAATCACAAGCGCCTGTTGGGAGGCAAGAGCAAAAATATAAAAAAAACGCCGCAACCGAGAACCGACGTGTCGAAAATATTAACTTGAACATTTGAATTCTTTATGATCAGTAAAAAGAAAGATTTGAATCGCAAATGTGTTCGCATTTTAATCGAACAAGCAGTGAAATGGTCGCAGATTTAGTCTTATTATATTTAAATATTTTACAATATTTCACGCTTCGCTACTGCTGGTATGGTTTATAACGATGATTGGTAAATTGCAGGCGTACGTTATGTATTAATCCAGATTTGCGGAATTTGTTGGAAAGAGTCACCGAGGCCCTGGAACGCAAAGGGCATTTGGAGGAACACAGATGGGTTTTAGTCAGTAAGAGTCTGGCACTCCACTCCGTTCTCTGGGCGGAGCAGAAGGAATCATTTGATGATTTCCCAACCATAAAAAGAAAACACGATTTTATGATTGCATTTATTTTATTTGAAGAAAATAATTGAAATTTGTATTACGTTTATTCCGCAACTTCAAACAGAACATTCTAAAACGGCTCAGAAAAAATATATTCAAAGTATTTATTTAGTATTAAAGGGGCTTACGTTAAGTTCCACCGATACAAACAAGCCCAACCAACGAGGTTCTTGTAAGAAATACAATTTAACTTCCTCGTGAACACAAAATGTTTCATTTGAAAACGTTTCCTGAAGGATTGTAACAAATTGAATCTCACGCCGGCTCAATCCTTTATTTCATCTCCTCCCTTTAGTGCGCAGAAAAGATTATTAATCGAAAATTTTCCATCTTAGTAGGAGACCATCTGTTTGGATTTGTCAAAGGCGAGGATTCCGTTTCTAAATCGTTTTGTTTTGTTTGTTATTCTAGTTGGTGATTGACGCGCCGTGAGCCAGAGGTGCCATGATTTAGAGATGTTGTCTATTAGAGTTGCCTTTTTGTACCTGCTCGCTAATCTACTTACTTCTTATCCGGTTATGTACCATTTTCATGGAAAAAGTATTTTAATTTATAAAAGTACACATTTACAAGCACGACAATCACGCACAATGGTCCACAGCAGGACTAAGTGCGGAAACCATACTCCATAGATAGAAGCACGACAATTATTTTCAGTTACAACTTTTCAGAATTCCGCGAAATACTCGTATGCGACCGCCTAATATATTGTGTGTTTAAAAAAAGTGTTTTATTCTTAATAGTGTGTAAGTTCTGTCGTAATGTTTCTATAGAATAAAATAAGGAAAAAAACAAATTGACAACCCCCTCCTTTATTTAGTTGGTAAAAACCAAAATTCTACGAAATTAAACATGCCTTAATTCTATTATATAATTACCATGTAAAGAGTGCCAATTTAATAAACACACTCAATTTAATAACAAACAAAAATATTTTATAGTTAACCAGTCACGACTGTCCAATACAATATTCGCTATGTTTTAATGACTCAAAAAATATAAAGTATTTACATGCATATTTCATATTCAATCTGATATTTGGAGGCTTTATTTACGTAGTAAACCATTGACTTGTTCAGCATTCAATTCTTATGAAGGACTTTTTGACACAAATTTGTTTTTAAAATATCATGCCCTTTCCTGTCATTCCAATAAGTTTAAAACAGTTCAAAACACATCACTAAATCGACATCAACCTCTATTCAGTCAATTCAGATTACGGTAAACAAATATTAGACGAACAGGGCTAATACAAATGGGCAAACAAAACAGACTGCCCAAGGGCCCTATTCAGTTACAAACACGTAAAATCAAACACGATAATTTAGATGAACGAGTTATTTTGACAGCGGACCTATTTTGTAAAGAGTTATGAACGCACAACTCTGCTTATACCCGCTCCTGGGGATACCCTTAGGATTTGGCGTGAAGATTGTACGTATTGTTTAATTTCAGCGCTCTGAAATTGTGTTGGAAATAATGCTGGAATTTCTAAGTAGCAAATTATGTTTTTTTTTTATGAAAAGTTGTTTATAATGAGTTAACTGAACAAATGCTTAATTTGATAAATTAACTATTCATGGAACGCTTTCATTCCAAATCCGCAAAAGTCAACTAATCACGCATTACCCAAATCCGATTCGTTCGCAGGTAAACAGAACTCGTACCGCGAGATACGCAAGAGGAATTCCTCAGCTCAAATAACTGAATACCAGGGGCATGTTATATTTCGCAATTCCCCACAACGGCCAAACTACGTAATAATATTGTGCTCGGGCCGCATTCGGGGTAGAATCATCGATAGTCATTATCGGAAAAGCGGGTTTAAGAGCCGTCCCAGCCCCGGCGGGACCTTTACGGAGGTCTCATCCCGGCGCGTTCGATAACTATGCTAATGTTATTTGCGCCAGTGGGTTTGAAAACGACGGCATCCACTAACTTGGCATTCCCAAGAACACAGGGCTCCCTAAAGGTAAGGTTTCAGAATGAAACATCTTAGTTTACGACCCCGTAATACCATATTGTGAAAAGATTTGCTATTTACCCAGCGTACCGGGCGCCTTGCGGCCATATTAGCAATAGTTACCGATCACGGCGACTAATCCACGGACGTAAGTTCTGATAGCATCGCTTAGTGTCCCAAGGCGAGTAACATAATGGCTCATTTACATTATACGTTGTCCCGCATGTGTTAGATTTCGTTAACGACTTTCATGAGTGTGGGAATCGCTTGCAATATTCAGAGAAAAGCGGTGGAATTATAATTTTAAATATTTCAGCGCTGGTATTATTTGACTATGAGTCGATTTTTGGGAGACTCTGGGGAGTAAACAAGGTTAGATGGAGCTGTCTGAATCAGCTGTTGAAATGATATTTTGGATTGCAGAAATCTGTTTGGAATTGGTTGAACGAACACTCATTTACATGAGTCATTTGTAGTATTCAGGGTGTAATCGCGGTGGGCGTTTAAGCGCGTAATGTAAATGAGCCATTACACGGGCGTGCACATGCAATTGAAGGCATCGACACAAATGAAGCTCGCTTAATGACATGCACGTGTCGGGGACACCTGCCGCTGCGGCGACAACATCGCTTACGTAACATTACGTGTTGCATGCCAATTTCCTCAAGTTATTCCTGCTTATACATTATTTATGATACATCATTAGGGATTTATCTACTTAGTTCAGGATCATTTGGGTTAGCGAATTATTTAAAAACATTGAAAAAAGTTGTAATGTAGTTTGCAAAAACGATAAAGGGTTATATTTCAAACGTTTCCGCACTTTTAAATGACTTTCAAATCTCCGTAACTCCCACAAAGTAAATCCTGGCCGGCAATAAAACACGAACATTAACCGTATCAGGAACAATAGTAATCAATTTAAATGTATCAAAGCGAAACAATAAAACAGTTCAGCTTGCCTAAGCATTGTGTGTGGAATAATAAAAGAGAGCGCATCTGTACCGTTTATGTCCCACGTACCGCGCACTATTCTGGAGATCGAAAAACTTTTCCAATAGCTGAGTCTGATGGCAGAAAATAGTTGGCTACGGGAACCTGGGATGTTAGTTTTATTGTAGTCACCACTCCCGAGCTATTGAGTGTGCGTCGGACTGATATTGCAGTAATTATTTTATCTGTGGTAGCCGTTGAAAGTTGCGCTCTCTTCGAGATAGTTAATGATAGTTATAACTTGGCTGTGGACGTGTTGCTTTTGTTTTTTTCCTTTGACAAATGCTTTTAGTGTGTTTTGAAAGAAAATATACATCTTAGATAGATAATTTCACGTACCTAATTAGTTCACAGTTGAATGCCTATTTGCGTTTACAGCACCCTTGACAACTATCTTATTAGTGGCTTAGGTCTTATAATCGACTTATTCGTGGTAAACTTGAACCTAAAAGTAATGTGTAGGTATCAGAGGAAAGTTAAAATCACAGGCTGAGCTGGCCTGTTCCAATTGCAACGAATTTGACCAATGTGATTTATATAATACGTGCCTAAACCAAAATGTATTATTGTGGAGTGGAGTGGTCACACTATCATCACGTCAAGTTGTTCGTTATAATATTCACATATTCTACTTAGAAAACTTTGGAGTTCTTCATTTGTATCAAATGTTGTGTGCCTTATGCAGCATTGATAGACATGGAAACATCTAGAAATAGTGGCCAAGAGCTCTAAACTATGACATTCTAACGGTTGCACAATTCAAAAAATGTTTCAAATTGATCACGTGACATCTCGGTAACGCTTATCAATCCTATGATTGACATGCGCTACTGCCTACTTTGGACTTTTACACGATTTTATTTAATCTGCCTTTAATTTATGTAGTTTGTAAGCATATTCATATTTTGCAACTTTTTTTTTTTTTTTTTAAATAAGTTCATAATATACAAACAAGTTCTACTTCTCAACACACAAAACAGTAATTAAAAACACTGACCAACGTATTCGCTATGGATATGCGATCGATAAATCATAATCTTTAGTAAGCAAATCGATATAGCTTCAATTATAGCAATACTAAATCGATTTGGTGTACTGTTTTTACTAAATTGTTACTGTTATTCAACAAAACGAAAGCAAAGCTCATTATAATTCGTGAAATGTTTTTAAAGCAAACGTTATAGTCATTTATACAAAAGAAACTAAACTAAAAATCGAAAAAAGTTTCTATTGCATTCATATCTCTAGGACCGGCTGTGTGAACGTCATGCTAAGGGAGTAAAACTTCGCCCGGAGGACACGCTTGAGCATACGGTGGAGGTCTGCCCCGCTTGGGCGGAGCACCGCCGTGTCCTCGTCGAGGCGATCGGCGGCGGCGACCTCTCGCGTCCGGCCCTGGTTCAATCCATGGTCCGGAGCGAGGAGGCATGGAAAGCCGTCACCTCCTTCTGCGAAGCACTAATGCTAGTGACAGAGGAGGCGGGCCGCGTGAGGGAGAGACAACCCTCACGCCCCAGCCGCCGCGGCATAGGGAGACGCACCGGGCGTCGGGAGTCGCTGGGCAATTCCCGGTCACCGTAGGTGCGGGTCTGCGGACGGCGAGCGTTGGGGGGCTCGCCGTCCGATCAAAGCCAGGCCCGGGCCGATGGCGCGTTGTGTTCCACGCGCCTCAAAGAGATGTCAGCATAGGAGTAGAGGCCCGTTAGGGCCAGTGCCTGCCAGTGTCGCGGATTTTGTTCGAAAGAGTTACCGCGGCCCTGGAACGCGAAAGGCACTAGGAGGAGCATGGTTTTAGTCAGTAAGAGTCTGACACTCCCTGCCGATCCACCCAGAGCGGAAGGGGTCATTTGATGAATTCCCATCCTTATTATGAAAATACAAAAATTATGAAAATAATTACTATACAATTTTAATTAATCTTGATCTATGAGACTTTTTGGTACCACTTTTCTTGATTTTCCTTTTGGATGTGCATATGTACGGTTAGCTAATTGTCATCACTCTGACACTAGGGTGTGTGGGGTTGTTAGACATTACTACCCACACGAAAAAGAAGAAGAAGAAGAAGAAGATCATTTTAAATCCAATATGGCTTACTCCTCAAACATGGCGGACCAAAAGAGCTAGTTGATTTTAAATTAAAACAAAATCAACATCTGCCATATTTTAACTCTCGTCAGAATAATTAATATGTAGTTACAAAGATTATCATCTTTATTCAGTAGCTATCATAATTTGGGAGTACATTAATATTCAAAGATCTTTTCATAGCATTAAACTAAACATTTGAAACGGATAGTTGGAGTTGTTCCAGGTTAAATAATGAAAATAGTTTTAGGCTTAGCAACAAGATTCTGTTGGCACGAGGCTGCATTTTGAAAGGAACGCTGAAAATGACATTAGAAGTAAAATTTAGATACACTTTTCATAACAGCTTCAGTAGGCTTCAGTCTACAATTTATAAAAAAAAAACGTCAAAGTGCGAGTCGGACTCGACAGAAAAAAGTTTCTTTTATGTTTTTAAAGAGGTAAGCAGAACAGAGTATAGATTCCCGCAAACCTCCATGAAAAAGGAAGGATCCTCCGACAGGACGGTTGTGTCCGGTGGCCAACTGCCCAATAGTTGATATTCAAATCGCACGGAAAACTCTGATACCGCGATGCAGGATTTCGTTAGTAGTTCGCTGCTGGCGGGATAGATGGCGTTGCGGTTCATTTTGTATTCTTTTTGTCGCCGTACAAATTTTGCTTTGTTAGTTTTTCTTGTGGCAGAATTCTAGCAACTACATTTTTTTTAAATTATTATTTAGTGAAATAGCGGCAAAAGAAATACACACTTTGTAATAAGATTCAATTGTCTGCCATAAATTACAATCCTCTAATAGATATACGGACGGATGGATAGCAAAGGCTTAGTAATAAAGTTCCGTTTGTTATCCTCGGGTAAGGAACCCTAAAATCGTCTGAATAGAGATGCTGTAGATAATCAAAGTCAAGTCTGGCCTTGCCTTTGGCCATCAAATTTTGTCTTGGAAACCCAGTCTCTTTGAACCCAAATATTTCCATTATTAACATGTAATATTTTTTTAAGTAATTTTATTGTAAAAATTGTGGTCTAACTTCTTTTATGAATTGACCATTTTATTCGTTGATAATTTGAATTATTGTGTTTTTTTAATAGTTTGATTTTGGTCATCGGTACATATTGACAACTTTAACTAATTAATTTCTTAGCAATTTTATTTATTTCACTGATAATTTTATATCATTTTATTACCAGTTTAATTAAAATAAAATATAAATTGCTTCCACAAAGATTTATCAGAAACATTCAAAGTTTAATTTTGCCTTTTATCCTCATTAGCGACTTGAAAAACTAAGATGAAAGTGAATATGCGAGTTAATGAGGCGATGTACCCACTTCTTATTACTTTGCTTGGTGTCTGTTACTCGTTAAACGGACTTGAATAACAAACTGCGGTGACAACCCTATTGGATTACGTTTTTCAAACTAAGTAGAATGAAAGTGTGGGTGTTGTGAAGTGGAAAATGTTAGGGTTGACACTTTTTGCTTATTAATTTGAGGTAGACATGGTGATGAAGTTCTCAATTTAACTTTTCTAAAAACGCTGTTCATTTTCATAGTTAATCAAACATAGGTACCTGAACAATAAAAATACAGGTAATAAATGACTTCAATTTATAGATACGTTGCTGCGAAGAAACCCGGGTTATTTTGTTCCTCTACATCTTCTTCGACCTACAAACTAGTGTTATTTAACTAATTACTGAACTAACTTCGTGAAGATCGAGGGAATCAACTGAGGGCTGATTTTTCAATAGTCAGATAACTTTTATCTGAGGAATAAAAATAGCAGTTTGACAGCTTATCTGTAGAAAATATATCAAACCGCTATTTTTATTCCTCATGCAGATAAAAGTTATCTGACTATTGAAAAATGAGCCCTAAATACGAGAAGCAAAGGACCAATATTTGGACCATGAGTCCTAGGTATAGCAGTAGACGTATTTCTACTGAATGATGATGATGCGATTTATAAATAAGTACAAAATAATAAAATTATATCCAAAGACAACTCATTTGTGTATGAGTAAAATATTTTTATCACATTTCTCATTATTTCATACCACGAGTCTAAAATACCATGTTAAAAGACAGACCACCTACAATACCTTCGGACATTGAATCATCCAGGATACCAACCACACGTCATGATACACGTTAACTCGAACCGGGAGGAATACACTGCTTCCTACCCACCTTATTACGGTATAATATGAATGAAATATCTATCAAAGGGATATATTGATGGCAAAGATTTTTAAAGATTTCAGGGCAGGTAATGGAAAAAGTTTTTTGAATTGAGAGGGGAAAAGTCAATATATCGAATGTAATTCAAATGTTGTAATCGCATCCCCTTCGCCTATGTTCTATTATGAAGATTTCTGTGGGACTTCATAATACAACACCGGTCGGCAAAAGCCTCTTTTCAAAAAGAGAAAGAACGGGCTTTGATCATCGCACTTATGTCTTTTGTATTGGAGATTTTTCTTGTGAATAATTAAGATGTCTCCATCACCGAAAGTAGCAAGCTGTCCGTGATTAATTTAGAAAGTTCGTAACATATAGAGTGCTTACGTCTTGGGTCTTGAAACATCTGGGTCACCGCAAGAACTTTACTAAGAGATAATTACAGTAATTAACTGTATTCAGTCCACGGACAAGCGATAAAAAACCTCATTACTTGTCTACAATTGGGTGATAAAATCCCTCAATCCATTTTGCTCGTTGATGAACAGACAAAAAACAAAACGACCCCTCACTTGATTAGCAAAAATAACTACATTGGTTGGGAAAGCATTAGCAGTGTACACCACGTTACCATTTAGATCGGCTTACCCGAATCCGGCTTGTTCGGCACGCTGCGCCATGAATACAAAGGATCTCGAGGTTGTGAGGTTGTGCCATACACATGCCCGGCCTCCCCGGACCTTATGGTTCCGCACTATTGAACCATTTACCTTAACGTACCTCTTTGAAAACGCGGAGCTGTCATAAAAACACGGGTTCCAATTCCAAAAATGATATATTTAATTTATATTGGGTGGAAGTAGTGGGGTGCGCACTATGAAGCGCGTATCATTCGGATCCGGTTATCTGGAGAGCCGTTCGGCAGTGCGCTATGAATACAAAAGGGTCTGAGGTTTTGTTCTGTTTGTGCTTGGTTGGCAATGGACGCATGTCGCTGGAAGCTCAAGGTGTTCCGCACTATTGGACCGTTTATGTTGCGGTCTTAAATGGTACTGTCGAGGGAAACGGTTTCAGTTCTGTAAGTTGGTGAGCGGGGAGAAGATTTTATTGTTAAGACAACAACTGAAATGAAAAGTGTTTCTTTTATTTAAGCATGTTGGTAGGAATTTCAGCTACTATCAACGTAAGTATTATAATTCATACTTTGATTGCATCCAAAGAACACCACAGACTAAGCCAGATTCTGAAAAAGACTATTTTAAGGCGCCTTCTTAGAAAACTGATTATTTTAACAACGATTACAGGTAACACGGGTGACTCTAACTGTACCTGCCAACAAAGCCTCACACGACCGGCTGAACTCAGATATTCTATATTACAGCCTACGGATTACCAAATACGGTCTGAAACCTACTTTGTAGTACGTCTTCAGGTGCAAACGATTACACACCTTAAGACTACAATACGTCAATATTGTAGCATTGAAAATAGCTTGCAATGCTGTCAGAATAGCCCGCCCTATGTCTTGCGTGGGCGCGTACTGGGTGTAGGAAGCGTGGAAAGGATTATTTCAAAGACAAATTCCTGTGTGCCAATTACCAATACTGTACTGCAAATAGAATTTCAGTTTAATTTGTGTAGTTAACTGTAAAAACTACGGAAATTATTAGCAGGAAATAATTGGACTTTAGGCATATCACGGGTTGTACTTGGCAATTCGTTTCGTAGAATGAAAATCAATGGCAGAGCTCTTTTTTATGTAGCAATTTATGAAAGTGCTGATTTCTCATAATTATTGTAATTTAAGATTCCTGAGCCTCCAGACGTTAGGAATTTATTTTTTACTGCACAGACTAACAAAAAATTGCCCGTCGGCCCAAGCTTCGGGTACGTTCAAAGTTGGTATGTGTATGGTCAAAGTACAAACTAACACTATTCACATAGTTTTTTCTGAGAAAATTAGCGATGTCTGGGGGCTCTAGGATCTTGCTCTATTATGTTACAGAGCTATGATTGGTCCTGAGGGATATGACAACGTGCCATTCTATCATCTAAAATGCTATTTATGTCATACATTTGTACTTTTCAACATCCTTAATTCATGCGTTCGGAAAGACAGACGCAGGAAGGGAGTTCCACTCCTTTGCTGTGCGCATTACAAAAGACATTTGGGGACAATTGTGACATGTGCAAATTGGTGTAATAACAACAAGATATGGATGTTAACTTGCAGTGCGTCTAGATTTCCGGTGGTAGAAGGAGGCCAATGGTATGAGGTCGTAGAGTTCTTGGGTACACTCACCGACGTACAATCTGTAGAAAACCGACAAGCTGGCAACCTTGCGGCGATGAGCCAAGCTGAGAAACTTGGCATCCACCAGTTTTACGTCGCTAATGGCCCTCTTAGCTCTGCGTTCCACCGAGTCAAACGCGGCAAGTTGGTATTTAGCTGAGCCATCCCAAAGGTGGCTACAATACTCCATGCAGGATTGGACTTGTGCCTTGTAAAGCGGTAATAGCTGTCCAGGCGTGAAGTATCGCTTCATTTTATTTATGATGCCTAGCTCTTTGGCCAGTTTGGGCTTTGCATCCAATTTTCAAAATAAGACTGTTCAAAGCAGGAAGGGGGGTTTTACAATGTAAAACAAGGCTAAGCACAGGTCCACTGCTATGAGAGAGAGACGAGGCTGGGACGAATATCACTATTCTTTTATCACAATAAAATCATGCTGGTAATGGCACGTCACGTTGTAATTTAAAAAGCCTAAATACATAAATCTAAGAAGCTCCTATTATTTGTTCAGCCAGTACTTGAATGGTTTTAGCCTATTTCGATATTTACTTTGTTAATTTTATGTATGTATGTATCTATGTATGTATGATCGTATTTTTTTCCCTTTGTTTTTCCTTTAAGTTGTCCTGCCATGATGTCTCTGCACCACCCTAAGGTCGACTGGTAAAAAATGCCTATGGCATTAAGTACGCCTTTGTACAGTGTTTTTACTAGTGCATAAAGTTTAAATAAATAAATAAATAAATAAGAAAATGCGACAGTGACGTGTACGTCACTGTCGCGTGCCTGTTCGATTTACCTAATCCAAAATTTACACGAGTTTTAACCAATTCAAACATACGAATTTGTTTTTTATACCACAATCTACACTTCAGTACACAGAATTGTCGTTAGAGGGGTAATTAGACATTAGTAGGTTTAATTGCATGTAATAGAGCCTGTAATAGACAATATGAACATCTGGAGCAATCGGACACAGGTCACTGCATAATAATTATTAATTAAGTTATTACTATAGTTAAGTAAAAGCAGAAATTATGCAACAAACGGTTACATCATAACAATCTACTTGTTTTTTTAAATAAACCTTTGATGTTTAAAAAACTTAGTATAACAATAAGGAACCCCTGTAATTTCGCCAAGTTCGTCTGTCCATGGTTTAACTGAAAGACTAATCTGCAAAGCAGTAATTTGGCATGGTTGTAGAAATTATTCATATAAATATAAAATTTGGCAAATCTTTAAATATGGCCCTTAAAACCTCCCACATAGGTTTATGCTTAGTCTTCTCTTACATTGTGTGGTCTTTCAAAAAGATTAGGGGGTTGGTCGAAACTATTTTTCGTCGTCATTAGCGGACAGGGCGCTGACAAGATAAAATGTATGGGCGTCAAAGGAACGAAATATACATACCATGACCAAACTCCATACATTTTCGTCACCGCGCACCCGAAGTGCTTTGTATATCAAGTCCCTTTTTATGAATGGGAAATCATCAATCTAATAAAAAATCTCTTCCTCTCTGGGTGGAGCGGGAGGGAGTGTCAGACTCTAACTGACTAAAACCCATCCGTGCTCATCCTAGTGCCCTTTGCGTTCCAGGGCCGCAGTGACTCTTTCGAACAAAATCCGCAACATATCAAGTCCCTTAGCGTTTTGTTTTTGTGGCAGTCATTTTTATGATTTTATGGGAAACTACGGAACCATGTGCGTGGATCGACGGACAGGCAGACTTGGATAATTTAGTTCCACTTGTAGGTTCTTTAACGCGAATTACGCGAATAACATCTTACACGATAAACAATATGGTTTCACCAGGGGACGTTGTACAACTGACGCTTGTGTTACGTTACTAAAACATTTCTATAATGCGTGGGAAGAGTTGCAAGATGCCATAGGTATCTTCTGCGACCTGTCGAAGGCGTTTGATTGTGTAAGCCATGGAACATTACTCCTGAAACTGAAGCATTACGGACTAGGCAAAACAGCCTTGAACTTAGTAAAATCGTATTTGAATGATAGACAGCAGCTAGTTCATATAAACGGCAAAAATTCAACAGGATTAAACGTAAAAATGGGGGTACCTCAGGGCTCAATTTTGGGTCCTTTTTTGTATCTAGTTTATATAAATGATTTGCCCTATATTTTACAAAATAAACTTAATATGGTGTTATTTGCTGACGACACATCTTTAATTTTTAAAATAAATAGACATGTTAACAATCTTGACTATATAAATAACGCCCTAATGCAGGTACATGATTGGTTCACTGCTAATAATTTAGTATTAAATGGAAAAAAATGAAGTGCATTCGATTTACTTTACCAAATGTCAAAAGTAGTGATTGTGACATAGTATTGAACAGGGAGAAACTAGAATTCGTCGATAAAACAGTTTTCCTGGGGATTACGCTTGACTCAAAGCTACAATGGGGTCCTCATTTGACATCTCTTGCAGGAAGGCTAAGTTCGGCAGCATATGCTGTTAGGGAAATCCGCCAATTTACAGATGTTGAAACCGCGAGACTAGTCTATTTTAGTTACCGGTAAAGTCGGGTTACTTTGGCCCTTGAGGGTAACTTTGGCAATAACTCGTTAACCTATAGGAACACAGCACACTGTGTTTACTGTAAACCTATTGGTTAAAAGTTTGAGCCAAAGTTGTACTCCAGAGCTAAAGAAACCCGACTTTACGGTACTTTCTTAGAATAATGTCTTACGGTATCTTACTATGGGGACGGGCTGCTGACATTGAGTATATTTTCATTCTGCAGAAAAGAGCCATCAGAGACATTTACAATCTCCGCCGGCGCGATTCTCAAAGGGAACTGTTTAAAGAAATTAACACCATGACGGTGCCTTGTCAATATATCTATGAAAATATCATGTACGTTAGAAAGAATCTGCATCTTTTTAGTAAACGAGGTGGCAGACATAACTATGTCACTAGAAATAGGAACCAATTAGTTCAACCAGGTTTCAGACTTGCTGAAGTAGCAACATCTTTCATGGGGCACTGTTTAAAATGTTATAATAAAATACCTTTTCGTATATTAGAATTAAATGAACCAAAATTTAAATCTTGTGTTAAACGCACACTATGCAGGCAAGCATATTATAAGTTAGGGGAGCATATTGAACATGCTTGGCTTAATGCTGGTCCTGCTCCACAACGCCACTAGGCAGCCACTAAGGGGCTCAAAGTTATCTGTTAGCATTTGGTAATATAGTTGGACCGGCTGAAGATTGTAAGAATGCTATATTTTCATTGTATAGACTCAACTTATTTAGCGTTGTATAATTTCATGTACATGTGTGAGTACTGTGTACCTTTAAACTAGAATGATCATTTTGGGTAGGTCTTTGACTTGGAATGTACTCTGGCGATTGGGGATGTCATGCTCACTCAAAAGTCTGGCTGATGGTGGCACATGCGTTGGATCATTTGGCTCCCTTAAAAATGGTTGAACCGAATGGTGATAGCGTATGCGTCATGTTCGTGAACGGGCGCCGTCAGCTGAGACTGGTCATTTCTGGGCTGCCATGGTTTATTTTAATTGTTGCTTTTTTACTCCGGACTCTTTTATCTTGCACGTCTTTTACATCGTTCTCAATATATATAATTTCAATATGAATGATGTAACCATAATTTTGTAACAAAAAAGAGTGTAGGTTCCATAGAGATCTACGCTTTGAAACGTGCAAATAGCTTCATCTTTTTGACCGACCGACCTTGACAATTCAAAAGTACCTGTAAATGGTCTAATTGAAATAAATGCTTTGACTTTGACTTTGACTTTATAACACCCATGGGAATGACCATATGTATTTGGAGGTAGCGGAACAGAGAGTAAAGTCCCACATACCTCCATTGAAAAGGGAGGATCCTCCGACCGGACGGTTGTTGGTGTCCGGTGGGCAACTGCCCAGCAGTTGATATTCGAGCTTTGCATATGTTCTAATCGCATGGTAAACTCTGATATCTGATACTATAGACTATTTGTATTTATAGAATTAATTTGTAATCATTTGACATGCTATTATTTAATTTTACAATCATTCATATAATAACTATTTACCCACAATCTATTGACATAATATATTATTTATCATTTCTCATTGATTATTTTTGGTGTTTATTGTTTTAAATTCAGACTTTATTATTTTTACCTGTAATAAATTAATTAATGTAGGTACATACAACCAAGTTCAGACACAATGCGAATTGTATATGAAAAATAAATAAATAAATAAATAAATATCGCGATTTAGGATTTTGTCCAGTTGGTTCGCAGCTGTCGAGATAGATGGCGCTGCGAGTCTCATTTGTTGATTTTGCGGTATTAATGTCGCCTACATCTGTATACATATAGGAATGAATTAAATTCTTGTCATAACATGACTTTCATAACCGGGTCTTACTCCAATATGTAGTGAAGAACCCCGCCTAGTGTGTCACGACCTATTCTCATACATTTTGAGAGCCGTATTTCCGACATGGTCCCGCTAAAGGTTGACTTGATTAGCTTCATAAAGGCGACTAATTTTCTACATAGTAGCGAAAGGACTCGGAGAAGTACCGGCGACCTAAACAGCTGGATTTTAGAACAAGATTCTATCTAGGTTATGCACAGATGACCTGTAAAGGCCTTTTGTGGAGTCGTTGAAGTACTAAATATCAGAGAGAGTCAAAATCAAATCGAATGAAATTATAAGACAGTAAGGTTCTCACTTTTCTCAAGATTTAAGTCTCCTTCACTTCGTCCGCTTATTCACACAGATACACACACCATATTTGAACCTTCTTATAAGAATTAATACAAGAAAAAATTAAACCATCGACGACAGAAAATACTCCAAATAGTAAAAAGTAATATGTTTTGATTCAGTTAGTTTATATTTTGGCCAACGCGTCATCGTGTCGGGAGACCGCTACTTATTTAAAAAATACCTAGGTACTTGGTAAATACAAAAAAATGCGGTCTCCCAAAGCGACGATGCTAAGGCTAATATATGTATTACTTTTTAGAGTATTTTTGTCGAGGGTCGTTGAATGATTCCTGTGCAGACGCACTGAATATTGCAGCGCCGGCTCCCTATTGGATGCACACGCACTGAATATTGCAGCCTGAGCTCGCAATTGGGTGCTGGAAAGCAGAAGTTGCCAGCTCCAGTGTCTGGGGTGCATGATTCGGCTCATGTATTAACGGAGCCCCCATCGAAGTCATCGTTGATGATGATGATGATGATGATGATATTTGAGTATTAGAATATAATAAATAATAAAAATATTTATTTTTAGGATTAGACGTGCCATTCATAGAGAAAGTATATTTTTACTGTCCATGTTCTTACCTCCATATCTCATTAAATATTGATCCTAGCGAAAAAGTGGTCAATGTCTTTTTTGTAGATAATTTTATGTAGAATACTTATGTCTCCGAACACCCCACCACCCGATAGCTTCACCCCCACCCTCCCGTACTTTTAGTATGTTGTTTAACTACGGAACCCCTCACTGTGCGTGGCCCGATACGCACTTGGACGGTTAAAAAAAACTAAAATCGAATCGAATTTTAAATGAATCGTCATTTTCCAAGGAAAAGAATACTCATCTCCAAATTTACCAGATTATTCTTATTTCTTCAAATAATTCATGACAAAATTTTTTCAACTCGTCTTGGTCCATGAAGACTTATCCTTCCCAAGAACAACATAGCTAACCCTAATAACTTTGTTCCACTCATAAGGAAAGAAAAAAACAAACGTAACATCGAACGGACCTCATCAGGAAACTTCCTCCATAACACTATTCACAATCTGCAGGTACAAAACGCAAAAGTACGTAAACCTTTCACGGCTCGTACATTACTAGCTATAGAACCACAGAGTAACAACTTACAGTGGTTCATCAAGTTTATATTTGACAAAAACTAAGAAAATTTTGGAGAGTGTGAAAAGTTCCGACGAACCCCTTTCATCATCGGACAACAAATTAAGAGATAATATCATATTTTCTTTTATGGTGTAAATAATAAAGAGTAGTCTATTGTATTGTATTGTTTTCGATTCTCTTCAAGACGTACGGTGGTACGCCGGCCGTCATTACACGGTGGAATCCCTTCCATAACGCACACCTTCCACATATACAGCTTATAAGTGGCATTGCCTACCGGAGTCTTTTTCATGGTAACCTAACCTGGGGGCTTTAAGTCATAAGAAAATTGGTTACTTTTAGGCAAGCGTGCTACATCGCTTAACATCAGAGGGGCAATTTTCGTATTTTTAACCAGCGTTCACATTCGCATCGTAGTCGCAAAGTTACAAAAACACCTCTACTTTTTCCTTACATATTAATTTGATTGATTGACAGAAAAAAATAAAATTAATTTAATTTTGGCTACTTAGACACGAACTGCAATATCGTCACTCGGGACATAACCTATGACCACTTTATTCCAACACGATTTTCTCTGCGAAAACACTCCCATTGAACCACTATAAGTGTGTGACACTGTGACTACAGTTCGTAACGTATACGTCCCACATGGGGCGACGATAAACGGCCTCTTTTCTTGCACTTTCAAAACATCCAGCCGTAAAACCGAAAAAAAAACAACAACATTCAACCTCTTTGGAAGTTTTCCGACCTTATGTGGGGGGATTACGGTTGAGTTTTCCGTATTTTTGTGCGTGTTATTGCAAGACTGTTATATTGTGTCAAGCTTAAGACTATTAGAGGACAATATTAAAAAATTAGGATATGAGATTTATGTGATGTTAATATTTCGCTATTTTTCGTACTTAATCGTCTACTATTTAGTAGCTCAGTAGTCAACTTGAGACATTTTTAATGAATTCAGTTTCATTCAGTCATTGTTTTCAAAGTAATAATTACAACTAAAAACAGCATTTTTATTTTATTTTTGTTTTTTTCTTTATTTATTTAGGGACATTTATGATCACAATGCGTATGTCAGTCCCATATAGCAGCATTTTTTGTAATTAATTGGATCAGGTGCTTTCCATCGTTCCATTATTACCCGACTGCGACAAAGCCAAGAGCAAGGGTTATGATTTTTTTAATTCTAATTTGGTCTAAAACCTTTAATTTTCCGTATCCACACCAAAATAATCTATCACGTTAGTTTTAGCTATTCCACCGAATCGGGTCGCTAGCAGGACCCACTATACCCACTATCAACACTACAAGAACTCCGACAAGAGAGTAATTTGTCTTTCTTTACCCTAATTATGTGATGAAAATTTATAGTAGTCACTGGACCGAACATGTTTACGTGGCGACGGTTGAAAGTTTATGATTAAGTTCCTCCTTAAACCCCACCACTGGATACAAATTTACCTGGATTCGTGTTTTAGAACTCAATTATAACTTTCATATTCAGTTGCGAAATCAATGTAGACGAAATAGAATTTAATAGAAAAATCATTCGCCTAAAACGACTTGATAATAAATTAAACTTTATTCACTGAAAAAGTGAAATCAAAGTATTATGAAAACAGTTTGCGTTTGATGTTTTAATTAAGAAACCCCTAACGTAAAATATTTATATTAACACATAGAACTTTTTTGCCTGAACCTGGTGCTGTGAACGAGGCTTTGAAGTTTCAAATAACAATAGACCAGGGTGAGAATTTTCGTGTTAAAAATGTTTTTTTTTCGAAAATTTCTTTGGGTGTTCGGTGGAATGTTAAATGTATTTGTCATATTCGCTTTGAACTTTTTTTAAATAGTCTGTGAATTAGAGCATGACATTAAATAATTTTCTTTTTAATTTAGTTTTTCATTAAATCTTAGCTGGATTTTTTTGAAGACGACTGAAAGGCACAAAATAATTATTTTCTCAAAATTAAGCGCGTTCACTATTTGAAATATTAAAGCAAAACTATTTGAACCTAATAAAAGCTATTAATAAATTATCTATAAGGGGCTTTCTGTGCAAACTGTCACATGAGGTGACATATTTGCCCGGATAAGGATGAATTTGGTTAATAAAAAGCAAACAAAAGCGCTTGTGGCAGTGTTCTGTGTCTGTTTGCTGATGCCCTCGTCGCTAACAATTAGCTCTTTTGTGTACTTGCCCACACTTGCCACTCTTGCCCAACAACGAGGGTGCTACGTGGATGTAGTATTTATTACGAGATGAGACTAGTGACATGCATAATACCAGGTTTAGGCACGTTTAAAATGCCTTATAAAATCTTTTTATGGAAATTGTTGTTTACTATTTAAGCATTTATAGTTGGATTATTTTGAGGATAGTTCGAGGCACAAAAAATAAAAATGTCACAAGTGAGGAATGTGTATTATTTTACTGAAAACTATGTGGATAAATAACAATAGATTAATTTATTATTCACAACACTGTTAAGTGAATCAAGGTTAAAAATACTGAAAATGTTCTCCGCTCAAGCACCGGCAACACACCGGTGTGCGCCGAATTAATCGAAAATTTAGTGTTTATTTACCAATTACATAAGATTTATTTTTTATTTGGGAATTTTCACATGTCGGGGCTGGAGTCGTTAATGTGCACTACTTATATATCTCAAAACGTTGTTTGAATCCTTTTGCATTTCAACAACATACTTATAACAATATACTCAAGGAGAAAAAGTTTTGACAGATTTCTTAAAGTTCCTGTAGCCTTAGTGCGAGTTAATTAACGTTCTCGATGGCATTTTCGTAAACGTCAATTGGTATTGAAACTGAATAAGCGCCGTCTGGTGACATTCAGGAAACCCTGTTTTTTTCTATACAATTTGACATATAGTGAAAGTTTACTTTATCGCGATCGAGTACAAGTAAGAAACTTCGTTGTCAGTGACACTTCTCACTGTGACAAAATTGACAAAATAATAACAACTAAGTCCGTCATTACCTAAACAGAGACAGATATCCAGAATTCCAGATATTAATCTAGACGATCACTTAGCACTCAATGCGAACACATTACGGCTGTAATGAACGGACAATGGAATAGGCTGTATCTGGCTTTACTCGGGACATTACACGAGGGTGTAGAATTAATTAGACGTGTTTGAATGCCTGTAGGGACGTAGAGGAATTTAGGTGGTAGTTGAATCATCAGAAGATTTTAACGATCTAGATTTGTGGACACCCTAATAACAAAAGGTACTTCGTATAAAATAAAAACGTCGTAGTGACGTCTTAGTCATTTATTCATAAACAAGTTATTTGTATGTGAATTTTCACATAAAGTTACACAATTACAGTATAGCCAATAAAATAATTAGGTACTTACGTCGAGAACACAATGCGTTTCATGTATTTTATGAAACAAGAAAATAAAAAAGTTTGTATTATCACAGAAGTGTATAAATTATAAACCTTAACTAAAATTCCTTAACTATGGACCTACACTATGATAAACTCCCACACACACTAGCGATTTTAAGTTTATGTGTGAGCGACGCCCCTAATCTGAATTCATTTAACTTCACGAAGAACTTAATATTTATTTTATCTGCAACACAGGCACTGTTACCTCTCCTGAAGCCTATAATGAAAAGGTATCTAAGATTTACGCGACCATGTTCTTTATACGCCTCTTTTGACTTTGTTTAAATATACAACCTTTTGAGACTAAAGTAATCTCGAGGTAATAAACCCAATAAACAAAGGTTTATGATTAAAGTTTTAGCAAGTTCAATATCGGGCAGAAGTTCGCGGAGTTACGGCACTTCCAGTTAGTCAACATCTTTGTAATAAGATAACATACTGTTTAATACGCAATTAATATTTTTGTTTATTTAGGTCACCGTCATTTAAGCTACGCCACACTGAGCCAGGCGGGACGCGGCTTTAATTGCTAGTTTAAATTGCAATTAACTTAATTATCAAACAAATAATGAAGTTTAATTGTTATCAAAACAAAAGTCAAAGGAGATAAGAAAATTAATATTGTTTAGCTACTCTTTGTCTGGTCGTGACGTTTGCAAGAATGATGGACCATGTTATGTTTTTTAAGAATTTTAGTTATTAACTATTAATAATTTAATAAAACAATAAGGTATTTAATTAAAATAAATATTATTTTAGTTTATAATTTAAGTGGGCTGTTCATACTCAGGCCGATTTATGTAACGCTAAATGGCGTACCTTAATTTTACATATTGGTTTAATTGCTAGGATAACATCATTTTTAATTAACTTAACCATACAAGTTTTAAATGATTAAGAGCGTTTACGCGGTACGGCTTTTCATACAAACTTTCAAATCCTTATTTTTCGAAACTAATGAACCGATTTTATTAAAACTTGGTATGTGTACGCTAGATATCTAGGTCTAAATAGTTATCTTTTTCAAAAATGTTTTCTGATTACTATTTAGACCTGGATATCTAGCGTATGCATACCAAGTTTCGTTAAAATCGGTTCATTCATTTTGAAGAATAAGGACTTGAAAGTTTGTATGAAATGACATACGGCGTACACGCTCTTAACAAAGCTAAGAACAACTGTCGTTATTAAAGTTAACATAAAGAACGAGTGTGCAGTTTATAATTCTATAAGCCGGTAACAAGCTGACGTTTGTCACTTTGTCGGCATGTGATTCTACTCAACAAAGTTGTAAGTAGTTTGTAGATTTCATAATTATTCTTACTCATCATTAGGCCTTTTCAGGGTGGTTTAACTATTTAAAACGCATCATACTTTGGGATTCATGAAGGAGCCTCCTTGTGTAGCGCAATTTGTTCCATCAGACACTCAACTGAACCAAGCGCTCGGAGCATCCTGGACAGTCTCACCTTATAAGACTGGTCAATCCCTCCCTTGCGGTGATAGGACTAGTTCGCGACCACCCATCCAACGGAGTCCTATGACGCGTGGGAGTACCAGTGCCTTAAGGCGTCTTCTGGGCATGCTCGCTCCTTCATAGATCTCATCTATCGCTTTCCATCAGGCGTGATCGAGGTCAATTAAAAAAAAAATAGAATTGGCCATCTTCTAAGTATTATCTGACAATTATTGCCATAAGTATCTTGCATAAATAAGCTTTCACGAGAATGCCAATTCTCGTACTTCACTGTCAAATTCAAGTCACAGGTGACAGACAATGTCAAACACTCAATAAAAAGAGGTGTTTATAGGGTTTCGAACATTCATACGAAACAGAATCCTTGTAGGATCACTTGGTTGCCTGTCTGTCTGTCACAGCCAACTTCCTCAGAACCTACTGGACCGATTCAGTTGAAAGGTATACATTATGAGCTTTTGTGACAGAAACAGGCACGAGTAACGTACATAAATAAATTTTGAGTATGAGGTCACGTTTAGGAGTCCAAAATAAAAACAAAAAAATCAGATTGTACCGTGAGACTTATAAAATAAAAGAACTTATTGTGAGGGTTCTAAATACATTTTTCTCATAATTTTAAAATTAACAGTTTGAAGTTATTCAAGAAATTAGAAGAAAAATTACCAGTCCCCCATCCTTATCTTCGAAACTGCCAAGCAATAAATAAAAAAACAATGTAGACAATAGTTCGTTACCTATAGATTACAAGAAAACCTATAAGAAGTCTATGGTTTTTAAAGTAACATGTTACAACAATGAGATTTGTCTGTACTGTATCTGTACTGTATCTGACTCGCGTGCCTAGGGGCACGCGAGTCGAATCCGACTCGCACTTGGCCGATTTTAACAGATCGAGATTTAAACTTCATAAAATAATGCATGTGTGCTTTTCTTGCTATAAAATTGCCGAGTTACCTCTTCACCGCCCTTGGTCGAGTGGTAGAGACTGCCTAACCTATAACGTCCACCATTGTACCTTTTTTTGTTCATGGAGTTTAAAAAAAAATGCAATGTGCTGTGGCTAAAATATTCAGGTTCTTATTATAATAGACTGGTACTGATGTATTGTCAGCCAATATAATTATATCTCAAACGGCGCAAATACAACAACCTTATTGGGAATTATGTATTTGAGCCGTTTAGGGTTGAAAAATAACTCGATGAGCTCATCGAGTTTTTCGTGAAATCAGCAAGCAGTTAGTCGACTTTTCACGTGACCAGAGGTCTGGCCTTTTCTTTGGTCAACGAATCAGCATTGCCATTCAACGTGGCAATGCGGCCAGTGTTCTGGGCACTTTTCCCGTTGACAGCGATGTGGACGAATTGTTCGATGCCCTGTGAGTTCTTCCCCTCCACTTTTCACGCCTTTTCTTCTAGTTTGCATTCAGTATCTTTAAGTTTTATATTAGTGGTAACTAGTTTTTAAAATTGATAAATTAAGTAAACTTTAAAAAAAAAATGTAATTAGCTATTATAATGCTTTAATAACTCTTTTTCTTTCTTTCTTTCTAAAACAACTAGGAGTGCCTAGTTGTTTTAGAACACCGTCACCGCCGTTTTAGTGACTGTTTCGTCAGTCAAACGCGAGTGTATGTGCTCATGTCATAGCAGAATTAATTAAATTTATGTTTACACTAAAGATAACATGGCTGGTCCGTGTTTGCGTGGAGGTTAATCTCAGAGTATAGAATAGTTACAGAAGTTCGATTCTGTACAATGAAACTTCATAAAGTGAAAACGAAATCACACATTATACAGGGTCTACAACTGTAACAGCGAAAGCAGTACAACCGCACTCGCTTTTTTTCGAGGCAGTTTGAGATCGTCGTAGGTATTCCATGTTTAAATCCTTCTTTCTTATTAACCTCTCAAGTCCTACTTTAATGTTATTATTTCTAAATATCTCTTTAGTCAAAAAATTCAAATTGGTACAACAAAATAATAAAACGATTGGTCCCATTTAAATTTTATTAAAATCGGTCAAGCAATTTGGTTTTTAAATCCAAATAGCTGGAAAGAATATGTGTGGAAAAATCATCCATGTATACGATATTGCGTATTTTTGCTTTTCTGTGACTTTCCAGTGGTGTTGTTAGGTGTATCACTAAAGGTACCACTAAAAAGTGAAAAATACAAAAAAAACCGACTTCCAAAAATACACTACAAAGTACAAATTACCTTTAATTTCGGAAGTCGGTGTCAAATAACTAAGAAGCAACCAAACACCGACTACCGAAATTAAAGTTATTTTGTACTTTGTAGTGTTTTTTGTGTTCATATTTTGAGAAACTAAATCGTGAACTAACTTGAATGAAACTTCTGTATTTTATATACTGTGTGATATAAGTTAATCTATTATTAAAATGCAGCTGCATCCACGATCGTATTAACCCGCCATTGTTAAGTTAAAATGTTTCGTTGTATATTTGGGAACCATTTTTATTTGCGCTAGTAATATCGAAAGGGTTATGACTGTAATGCCTCTCTTCTGGCTTGACATTTTTGGCGATGGGATTTCGTTGACGGGCTCTGAAAATATTATTTTGGTTTAAAATTGCTTTGTATTTTGGGTAGTAGGTACTTTATTTGAAACTCATCCGTGTTCAGATATTTGTGAATATGAATGATGAAATATGTTTTTAATTTGTGTGAAACGAGCACTATAGTTTATTAAATAGGATTTTTTTATTTCGGTAGCTTTCTCTCGGCTGTCAGAATTCGGTTTGGAATAAAAAAAACCCTTAACTCCTTTCCATTACTTTGAATGTATCGTCGTCTTCCTGCCCTTATCCCATGTTACTTGGGATTGGCGCAACACGTTTTTTTCTCGTTCTCGTTTAGACATAGCACGTTGATAAGGATTTGGTAAATGTTTTACAGTCGGCCGTCAGCCTGACACCAACCCTCCTTGGGAATTACTTTAAATGTATAAATATGTGTATTTATTTTAATAAATAAGTGCAGGCGTGATCGAGGTCAAGAGCAAGCCCTTTCCTCAATAAAAATAAGTTAATTTTAACAACATCATGTTTATAATGTTGCACCCATTTCACTTAGAATATTATTAAAAGTAATGTAACAATATACAATGTACATAAGTAACAAAAACATTTACATACAAGTAACTATTCATTATTTACTAAATCTTACAACGTATCCATAATATCTAAAAAAATAAAACTATTACAACTTTACTTCTCTACTCTTACTTCTGAATATTTTTTATGCACCTGTCATAGTAACTCTTCATCACCCTTGGTTGACTGGTAGAAAATCCCTAGGGCTTTAAGTGCGCCTTTGTACCTTTGTGTTGCATGAAGTTTTAATAAATTAATAAATGGAATGTTTTCTTTTCGGTAGGTTCAACAAAACTTTTTTTTAGATTTAATTTTGTATTTTTAATTCGTATAGGTCAGAGGCAGTTTCAATAAAATTGACAAGAACAATAGAAATAATAGTAGTTTATTAGGCAGATATAATATTCGGTCCGGTGCACTCATTCCTAGTTCAAAAAAATCTTATCAAATTATTATTAATATTATTTATAAAAAAACCACATGCTTAGTTTAAATACCTACTTTTTATCGGAATATTTACTCAGAGAATTTGATTTTACCGATTAGGGAATCTGAATTTAAACTAGTCATTATGACCGTTACAATTAATTAATTAATGAATAATCCTCGTGAACTAGTAAATTACTTACGTAATTCTAAACGCACTGATAAACAGTAGACGATCGAAAGCACTTGAAAACGATACAGCCACAAATTGAATAAAACGCTGAAACAAAACACAAAAGAGGTTGTTTACATACATTTTTGAACACCGAACAATCTGAAGCCCTTTGATACAATATCAAGAGCTCTAGAAACCCACTTAGACTGGCTACAAACGCCACTTGAAGATATTTAGCTGGAAACAGGCAATACGCTTACCTACTTGTACGAACGAACTCTTTTGTTCTTAAAAATAGGCTCAACTGTATTTCTGAGAAAAAGATCTAAATTAGGTAGACTGACGGAAAAGTGCTCGAAAAAATACTAAAACCAATTCGGCACGCAATATTATAAATAAGTAAAACTACGTTACTGTTTTTTGCAGATTTTTGTCCATGATTCAAAATCTACAACAAAAAAAATACAAGGAGAACCAACCATTCTCTAATCCATTGCCCCATTCACGTTTTCATTCGTTCGTTTGTACTATTAGTGAAGACTTGTAATTGGCCTTCATCATCATCTGCCTAGCCTTTTCCCAACTATATCGGGGTCGGCTCCCAGTCAAACCGGATAATTAAATGGCCTTCATGTTGTTAGAAATAGCTGTAAAATTTCAAATACATAAAATATTTGTATGTAATCAATAACTGAGAATCGAATCCCGATATAATCGGGTTATCTCTAGACCAACTTATGCATCCATAAAAAAACTTTTCACAAAAAAAACCCACTACCAAAAAAAAAAACACTACAAAGTACAAAATAACTTTAATTTCGGTAGTCGGTGATTTTGGTTGCTTCTTAGTAATTTGACACCGACTTCCGAAATTAAAGTAATTTTTTTTATTTTTCACTTTTTAGTGGTACCCTACACCTAACAACACCACTAGAAAGCCACAGGAAAGCAAAAATACGCAATATCGTATACATGGATGATTTTTCCACATATTTTTTCCAGCTATATGGATTTAAAAACTAAACTGCTTAACCGATTTTGATAAAGTTTAAATAGAACCAATCGAAAAATATATCCTTTCACATAAAACACGATTTTTTCAAATCGGTCCATATATGACGGAGATATGACGTAACAAACACAAAAAAAAAATATGCAATCGAATTGAGAACCTCCTCCTTTTTGGAAGTCGGTTAAAAATGAGGTGTGTTTTAAAAACGTCTGCGAATGGAAATTGAACATTATCTTTGTGTTATTATGTTTTGGTGCTATCATATACGTAGGTACACCGTTACCTTCATAAAATATTACCACAACATGACAGGTGGAGCAATAACTACCACCGCCCTCATAAACTGTCGCCAGCGAACAGCAACAAATAGCAACAAACTTTCACACTAAACAATATTTTGGACAACTGGACTGCAACAAAGTTGTCTCTTCATACGATCGCACTATTCAACCAACTTTCGGAGCTCATAAAGCTATATCCATGATGTTATCATAGAATATTTGTGTGTATTTCGAAGGAAAATTCTAAAAAGAATAGTGTTTTAGCAAATATCCGAATTATTGGAAACTTAAAAATGTAGGTAATGTTGTAATGAATCAGGATTTCAGCAAACAACCTTGTCTGTTTAGGGTTTACACTGGAACTCTGAATAATGATTGGGTAATCTGAGTCTTCTCCAAAAAACCGAAAAGTTCTGAAGTGGCGACCGCGTACTGGACGACGCAGCGTTGGAAGGCCTTCCACAAGATGCACCGATGACCTGGTGAGGGTCGCTGGCCTGGTGAGGGAGCCAATGGATGCGAGACGCACAGGACCGGTTGTTGTGGCACTTGGGGGAGGCCTATGTCCTGCAGTGGACGTCTTTCGGCTGATATGATGATGATGATGATGATGATGAGTCTGAGTCAATTGATAACATCTTTATTCTGATTGGACAGAACATGGCTCGAATTTAACCAGTGTATTGTGTGTTAAGTGTTAACCAATCAGCGCATTCATCATTGTATCGTTCAAGCAGACAATCGGCATCCTATCCTGAAGAAGAAAATAACCTGTATTTTTTTGCAAAGTTTCCAGTAATCCCGATTTTGCAAAAATCCTAGGTATTACGCGAAAAAACGATGTCTCCAAATATCCAGTGACATGTAGGTATATTATTGTTCCCATTAGAGTAGTTTATGGAACTTCTTGATCGTGTGTGTACTAAGCACCGAGTATACCGAGTACAGTTCTCTAACGACCGCTGCTTGCATCCAAGTTTTAATAGCACCGCCGCACTTTTAGGTCCTAGTTAAAGGCCCGAATGAGGTCAGAATCGCGCCGATGGCATCGAGTCTAAGTTCTGGATATATGTACCTACGAGCCAGAGTTAAGACTTTGTTTTAGGAGTAGTATAAAGACTTTTCGAACTGCTCCGTGGAACAGTTATTAGAACGCCATTATGGAGTTACAAGAAGACAGTTGAACAGCTAGAAGTGTAATTTATTAGCAATGTATCTGAGGTACAAACCTTTTAATCATTGAGAACTTCAACATAGGTAATGCAGTATCAAAATAAAACTAAAGGTAGGTATGACAATTTAGTAGGTACCTACTCAATACAATATTGAATTTGGTACAAAATTCGCAACAAACACACCATTTTTACTGCAAATGTTGACCTACGATGTACGAACAATGTTTAATGTATTTGCACGTCATGTTGTTCTGTATACTTTATGTTAACATTCTTTTGAACCGAAACTCCATTTGTAATGCAAATGGCCGCCGACTTAAATTAAAAAACAACGCAACATTCACTCGTGACGTATCAATTACAAAGGCAATTCCGCTCGCAGTGCAGCAGTGGTGGCCAAGAAAAAACTGCAAAACTGGAAAGAGTTAAACTCCATAATTAGCCGTCTGAGCCGAATAAAAACATAAAACTTAACAAGCGAATCATTTAAACAAGAAGCTTGTTGGCTTGAAACCAAAAACGTGGCAGCATCGAGTGGCCGATGTAACCGCTACATCTGATCCGGGTTTAATTAGAGACACTGCTCCGTGACTTGTGCCAAATTCACGAAACACGTTGTGTTATTTGTAACTGGCGTGCGAGTAGGCGATATCAGTGCCTGAGCGACCAATTTTCGAGCACTCCAGGATAATGTGAGGAGCGAACCGAAAACACTCTTTTTGTATCACTCTAATGGGACATGGAAGTTGATACGGTCGATTATAGTCATTGACACAATCTGTTTTTGATACTGGTTGAAAGTAATGTTTATGTAGTTGGTAATGGAACTTGTAATGACGTAAGGATTCATTTACTTCTGCGAGTTATTTGCAGATTTTCAAATGGATTTTGAATCACTATCGAAATTATTAATTAATTATTTGATTCTACACAATGTTTAACAGAATAAACGCAATAGGTACATGAAAGGGGGCCATTGTCGACAACTTTTATTATGCGACTAACCCTGAAATCACAGTTGCTTGTTGTTGCTTTAACAAAAACACCTTAAGTATGTTTAGATCACCACCAAGACCCTAACATACTTTCAGATAGTACGAAATTGTCACAATACGTTGTACCTCGTTCATGAAATAGCTGTTTACCTGCCAAAAATTTCCTACTCTTAATTCCAAATAGCTCCAAAATTAGATTTAACCGTCCTAATACTGCAACTAAATTATCTTTGACCGCATAATTGAAGACTCTTCACAAAACGCGATACTTTTGTTCAGCATTGCTTTCGTGCCCACAAGTAATGGTACGGGTATGTCTATGTAAACAAATCTATCTGTCAACTTGTTTACAGTACGTCCGTGCTAGTTCTACATAAATTCTTCCCGATCTATATGTTGTTGTTTACACGTTGAAAACTTTAATGCAAGTCGCTCATACGTGTAGTCGCGTTGAGATTGCATTCTGTGTGTTTATGCAGAGTTCTTTGCGAGTAAACACGAAAAATAACTATTGAATATAGATCTTGTTGTAGGGTTGAACTTCGTTGATCTTATTATGTTTTCAAAGATAATTTGTGATTTATCTCTTTCACGTTTATGTTTTACAATTAAAAAAGTAAGGGTTTTTGATATTTTAAGGGGAGTTAGGGTTTTGCCAATAGAGGCTGGATAGCAGCATCTTCTTTTCTGCTAATATACAACTACGATCACCAGACTGTCTGCTAAGGGTTGTCGTTAACATTTTGACTAGTCTGACACAGGTTCGGCTAATTTATACATATAACAATATCACTAAACTAACTTCTACCCGCGACTTTGCTCCACTCCCGTGGCCAGTTCCACAGAAACAGTCATTTTTCTGGATCAAAATAATGTTAATGGCACTCTACTATAGTGTAACATTATGTTAGTGAATTATTGCAACTAGGTTCAACTATCTGACTAAACGACTCCTTTAAAATTCAAAAATGTCTTCGTACGCGAGTCCGACTCGCATTTGTCCGGTTTTTAAGCAACGTTCGCATAATTATGCATATTTGTCGCAATCTGTCCAAAAAGCCTTAATTTCCATACATTTTTGACAGATTGCGACTGACATGCGATTGCGAACGTTGCTTTATAAATATTATAATGGGCACTCTGATGAATGTGCAATAACGGTCATCAACCCCCATACATTTATTGACTTTCTTAACATCAAAAACAGAAATAATGGTTATTAATGAAACGTTTATAAGGGATATTAAAACACAAATGTGGGTAAAATCACATGAGTGTTTTAATGTACTTATTGCAAGTTTCTCTGGCGCCTGTTTATGAGTTTCGTGTAAAGTTGGCACAACCACTACGCATGTTTCAGTTAGTTCTAGTCAGATTCGTAAAAAATAGTGTATGCCTAAATTAAGTTTGTAACCCTGAGTAATTCTGAGGCTAAGGAACTTCTAAGATTGACAAACAAAACTTGCTTAAGAACAGTTGATATCTTCTTAATCTGCAGAGATCTGATTTGACTGCTATATAATATTATGTCACATAACACGGCGTCTACACGGTCATTTTTTAATTGATGTCTTCTGAGACTCAACATTCCCGATTAAAGACATTGAAGACTTCAACTGGGAATATCAACTTAGCTTAACAATTCACAATTTCTAACACACTTCTATTGCTTTACTATGAAAACAAACAGTACATTATAAACACTTTACTATTCCGATATACATCAACTAAAACCGAACACAAAATAAGGTGTCATATATCACAAGCCCAAGCACCCTTGATTAATCCTAAGTTAAACACACAAGTCAACATCCAAACATCTCACTTGAGCCGGCCAACTTAGCGAACCCAAAGTTGATGACTTCATATTGATGTGTGCTCCTGACATTTCCTTAGTAAGTGACCCCTTTGAACTGTTCTGAGGGCCTGACTCCTGCAGTGCTGCCTTACTTGAAACTTAGCAACAAAGGTGGTATATGGCATTGAGTAATAAGGTAGAAGCGACACTCATGTCGAGCAGGATTTACACTTTAGGCCAGGAGGGCCATGGCCTCGGGCGGGAGTTACGCCACCAGGCGCCTGCTGTATTTTCTTGGGGCAAGCACTACCATACTCTTGTAGTCTGTCGCCCTTCTTGTATGTTAAAAGAAGATCGAACATAATATCTGAGGCGGGGCGGGTGGTTCACAAATGCTTGACAAAAGACAAGGTCATCAACTCAGCCGAAACACATCTGCACTGTTCGACCCCCAAATGGGAAGGGGGTTTGCCATAATCGCCACGGTTGGCAGGCGGGTTTGCGATCGCAGTGTAGCTGTAGCAATGTACCTACAGAGAATGCTGATGCCTATTCTCTGGTGAGTCCCTTAGTCGCCTCTTACGACACCCACAGGAAGTGATGGGATGGTGCTATTCTTTTACGTCCGACACTATACGGAACAAAACAACGAACACGAGGTATTCAGCTTTACAGACATTTGACCCTAAAGAATAGTGAATTCCCTATTGCATTCTGTATTCTCCGTATTCTAAAGCATTTCTGTAAAATCGCAATCGCACGTCCACCCATCTTAGATGCTTAGTTTATCTTCTGTCCCCTCTTTACTCTTTGTTACTAGGTACATTACTTAATACGTGTCATTAATAATTGCTGTAAGGAATCACTCGTGCATCTAAATTGGGAAGCAAACTTTTTGGCCAGTCATGGAGCTGACCCCAAGGGTTTTGTGAGCCTTCGATCTTGGGTGTGTGAGTTTTCTGACCCAAAGCCGTTTTAATTATATCATGTTTGTAAGCTGTGACAGAAGCGATTTTCTTCTATGAGGTAGGGAAGAAGATGGCTACCTAAACGAATGTTTTTTAATTAATTTTGTATGAATGAGTATGTCCTAATTTTATTGATCTAAAAAAGCCTTCATGGAGTTTCATGCACATTTTTTTCCTTAAAGATTTGTGCTTTGGAACGTGCCACCAGCATTATATTTTTGACTGACCGACCTTGACAATTCGAAAGTGTCTAATAATGGTTTAATTGAAATAAATGCCTTGGAAGTATGTATTGTATTATTGAATAGAAAAAAAATGACGAGGTAACTTTTGTTTGCTCGTTTTTTTGTTCATTATGTTTGTAAAAGGTTATCTCTGAAAGTTCTTATCTAATTACGAAGACTCTTTTACTGCTCGCCAGCTACACTGTTTTTATCACGAAAAAAAAGAACCTTGCAGAATAGGCCACAAAAGCAATATAGCGTAAAAAGCTACTTCAATATAATCTATTTTTGATGATATAACCTGTGCTTGGACAACAAATCACGTGAAATCACGTAATGACAAGTGAATATCTATAGTGGCAGCCAAGGGTACCTAATTTCCAAGCATTGATTAGTTGCAAATGTGTGACTGGACATATACGAATTATAACTGACTGAGATCTCGAAGAAAAAATATATCACACTTTAGCTAATTTCTTATGAGAATTTTAACCTTCGGCATGCCTGGTGGCTCAAATATTACGCGGTATGCTTGGTGGGGTCCGTCAGATCCGAATTTAAAATTACTACTTCTCGTACCTACTGGTTTTGGTAATTGGTGTATCAAAACATACTTATAGCTATACTAGACGTATATTGTTTTTACCAAAATGCAGGCCTTTTTTATACTAAGGTGAAAACAAAAGATAACTCAACTTAACTACAGGAAATAAAAAGCTTCGATTGGTTGATAATGCTCAGCTACTGAGAATTGCACAAACTCAGAAACATAATATTTTAATTAAATACAACGGTTAAAATAACAGGGTGGGTCTGACAGACCCTACCAGGCATACCGAAGATTAAGAGATATTATATTCCTAACACAATCTACTTTACACATTTGACCATCCATGTTGAATGAATGAAAAAATTCGTCTGCTAACTGATAGAGTACCTATATTTTATAGCGATTCATCAATAAAATACTTTCAAACGGCGCCTGAAGCTGTCAAATGTTATGATATTTTTATTGCAAGCCTATAAAACGGGCTGAAAATAACTTGGTGGAGCCTCCAGCTTATACAGACGTCACTGCCATACCTATACAAATAAATACCAATCTGTAGTAAAATTGTTTACTTGTAAATATATAAATATTTAGTTGCCTGGGTCTATAGAGAAAATTCAACGAGAATAGTGCAATGACTAAGAATCAAACTCACGATATCTCAATATAAATATGTAAGTATACAACGTGTAACAGAATAAACGCAATACCTCTTAAGGGGTCATTGCAGGTACTCATCATTATGAACAACACTGAAATCGCGAAAAAAATCGACTGCCCCAGTTAGTGCGGATAACTCGACAAAATGTACTGAACAGCTGATTTTTTTTCGCGTTTTGTGGTTGGTCCCATAATAAAAGTCGTATATATTGATGAATATAATGACCCCTTAAGAGGTATTGCGTTTATTCTGTTACACGTTGTATATAACGCAATGTTAAGTAGCGTTATGCGACAATGTAATAAAACCTTTTAACTTGATCAATAATTTTACAATTAATTAGCGCATCGCTGTAGTAAATTAATTTTTAAAAAAACTCTTGGACGGCTTTGATAACGATAACAAACAAATAAAGTCATCAGCAAACAAAGGCAAGATTAATCTTGATTTTATTTTTGAATAAACAAATCTAATTGAACATACAAAACTGAACGCTGCAAACACAATAATATCTCACATAACACGACACGTCTAAAGTTACAGCAGTACACGGATTTCAATTTATGTCTCCGGAAACTCGATATTCCCGATTGAGGTAATTGAAAGCTTAAAGGAATTTATTTCCAATTTCCTATCATATGAGGTTTTTCCGTCTATGAAATACACCGCGGGCGTCGATATGAAATTTATGACATGTCTGTTTTTAATTCTGTTTTTAACTTAATTGGGACATTGTTAAGCTGACAGGGGAGGATGTTTGTAACGAGTTGCTTTTTCAATAAATTTAATTTTGTTGAATGAGATTTGTTTAACATAGAGAGAGCTGAGTAGGAGTAACACATCTTTGATGTTGACTGTTTAGCCTCTATACACACACGATTAGGATTTGTTTAAATATTGCAGATTCTAAATTCAAATTCTCCAAAGAAAGTTTGAGTGAAAAATCTGCTAAATCAATGTTTTAATGATATTTTTGCTAATCGTTAGAATGTTTTATAAATAATTATAAGATTCTTTAAAATGTGTGCGAACTAGCTGAGGTACGTCCTTGCCGCTTGATTGGTGTCCACGTCTCAACATATATTTCTTTTTTTTTGCAAATACTAGAAGTGATAGAAAGAAATGTTACTAAAACAATACGACATGTTCTAAAGTGGTGACATAGCACCAGGTTGTTTAGTCACATGTGTTGACAGAAATGTATCCCATGTAATGTTTTTCTAGACAACGTGACGACTGTAGACTGCCTTGCTGGTGTAGTAGCCCCTACCTAAAAACTACTATGAAGAATGCTCACTGCACAGCTTTGATTCCCATGTCCCATCGGAAACCCAAAATTGAGGCACGTTATAATCCACATCATCATCATCATCATATCAGTCAAACGACGTCCACTGCTGGTCATAGGCCTCCCCCAAGTCTCACCACAACAACCGGTCCCATGCGTCTCGCATCCATCGGCTGCCCGCGACCCTCACTAGGTCATCGGTCCACCTTGTGTGAGGCCCTCCGACGCGGCGTCTTCCGGGACGCGATTGCGGTGTCATATACTAACAGTTATTTATTTGATCATTGGTCAAGCTATGTATTGATCGAAAAACGCACATTAACGAAATTTACATAGGTGCTCAAAATTGTTAACTAATGGGTAACTATGGATAAAAAAAAGTCGCCCATATTAGCTCGTTGTAGGTACGTCCCGGTTGTTGGTAATAGGCTCGCCTGCTATTACATAGGATTGCTTAATATGGGTGTACCTACATCAACACGTCTGCTTATCCTTCACAGAATAAGTAAAATAAATACAGATTTTATGAAAATGTGGTTATTAAAATGATAAAAAAGGATAAAAAAAGGGCCACTGCAACGTTTTTTATTTTAGTTAATATTGTTTTTTAACAATAATTACAAATTAAAATAACGTGAAACAGGACGTATGTAAGAAAAACAATGGCTAATTATTTTTGAGGCGAATAACAACTTATTAGGCGACTAACTAATTGGTAACAAAAAATAATGACTTGGCGGCTAATATTAACACTGGGATGTCATACGTATATGTGTTTTAATTGTTGTAAGAGCGAGCGAAGCGAGCTCTGGACTTGGGGCACCCCGACTTTTTTTAAACCACCCAAAAATATTTATTTATTTATACTAGAATCACTGCCAATTTAAATTTAAACAGAGCTCACAACTCTATATAAAGCTGCTACTTAATACTTAAAATGGTACTTCACTGTAGCTGCCAACCTATTATTTTTGCTACCCATCTTAATTATTTTTAAAACCCTATAACAGGTTAGTTTGTCGCCGCGTTAAATACATGCCAAAAACAATCAGCGTCTAGTGACGTCACTGCTGTTATGACAACGAAAAGACAAAATACAATCATAATTTTGCGATTGAGATGCGAATGCGACCGTTGCTTGAAAATTAGTAGAATGGGCACTCAGATGGCTAATTCTACCATTTTTAAGCAACGTTTGATAGACATGAGAATGCGAAAAGTGCTTAAAACTTAGAAGAATTGGATCTCTGCTCTTAGCCAATTGAAAAATAATCAAATTGTATTAATTATAGAGATAGGTTTTTCGAAGAATGAAAATTTCTGTTTGACATATTTCCCGCCATTTTCATTCCACAACTAAAAGTAATCTGATTCTTGAAAAATATAGCCCTAAAAGAAATATTTCTTTGAAGATAATTTATTTTGATGTTTAGAGCTTTATTTTGTTTCTTGTTGCCCAAAGCGTACAAAACGAAAACCTGGTGTTATCTAATAATATTTATTATCTTTCATAACAACTCACTAGATACCTTTTATTACGTCTAGACTTTAGACTATTTAATTAACTAAGGGCCTCAAAATTTAATAAACAGTATGCAGCGGCTCCAAGTTACACTTCTTATTAAGAAAAACGTAATATTTGCACTTTGTTTATTTTTCATAAAGATGAAAACTGCAGTCTCGAGCGCGGTCTCAACTGTTTATATTAGGCTATTTAAAGAAACCAGGCAACTGACAGTGATAAATTAAAATAATAGGTAACAGAGGAATGCACTTAAGCAAATAAAGATAGTACTTTTTAGATTACCTCAACTGGGGTCGAGGTAACCCAAAACGTACTGATATTATTAAGAAAATTATTTAATTGATAAAAAACTAATGTAAGTCAAAAGTCAAAAGTCAAAGCATTTATTTCAATTAAACCATTTACAGGCACTTTTGAATTGTCAAGGTCGGTCAGTCAAAGAGGTGAAGCTATTTGCACGTTCCAAAGCGTAGATCTCTATGGAGAAGAACGTACAAGAAACTCCATGGACACTCTTTTAAATCAATTAATTATTACAAAGTTGTGGTTACATTGTTCTTGTTGAAATTATTCATAGACATGTGAGAACGATGTAAAAAGACGTGCACGACAAAAGCCAAAAAGGAACAATTCAAAATACTAACAAATTAAAACAAACCGTGGCAGTTGAGAGATGACCAGTCCTAGCTGACGGAGCCAAATGATGAATGAAACACAAACTGCACCATCAGAGACTTGAGTGAGCATGACACTCCCAACAGCCAGGGCACATTAAAGTCTTACCCAAAAATTATAGTTTGACTTGAAGGTACACAGTACTCACACATGTGCCGTTAATGCATGAAATTATACAATGCAAAATTAGTTCGAGTCTATACAATGAAAAATCCATGTTGTTTTCAATATTCAGCGGGTCTCACAACTGCTAAAAATAAAAATAAAAAATAATTAAATAACTAATTTGTGCGCCCTAGTGGCTGTGGAGCAGGACCAGCATTGAGCCAAGCATTTTTATCATCAATGTAATCCCCCAACTTATAATATGCTTGCCTGCATAGTGTGCGCTTAACACAAGATTTAAATTTTGTTTCATTTAATTCTAATATCTGGGGAGGTATTTTATTGTAACATTTTAAACAGTACCCCATGAAAGATGTGGCTACTTTAGCAAGTCTGAAGCCTGGTTGAACTAATTGGTTCCTATTTCTAGTGACATAGTTATGCCTGTCGCCGCGTTTATTAAAAAGATGTAGATTCTTTCTAACGTACATAATGTTTTCATAGATGTATTGACAAGGTACCGTCATGATGTTAATATTCTTGAACAGTTGCCTTAGAGAATCGCGCCGGCGGAGATTGTATATGGCCCTTATGGCTCTTTTTTGCAGAATAAAAATTGACTCGATATCTGCAGCCCGTCCCCATAGTAAGATACCGTAAGACATTATACTATGAAAGTAACTAAAATAGACTAGTCTCGCGGTATCAACATCCGTAAGTTGGCGGATTTTCCTAACAGCATACGCTGCAGAGCTTAGCCGTCCTGCAAGAGATGCTAAATGAGGACCCCATTGTAGCCTTGCGTCAAGCGTAATCCCCAGGAAGACCGTTCTATCGACGAATTCCAGTTTTTCCCTGTTCAATACTATGTCACAATCACTACTTTTGACATTTGCTAAGGCAAATCTTATGCACTTCGTTTTTTTTCCATTTAAAACCAAATTATTAGCAGTAAACCAATTATGGACCTGCATAAGGGCGTTATTTACGTCGTCAAGATTATTACTGCGTCTATTTATTTTAAAAATCAAAGAAGTATCGTCGGCAAAACAAGACCATGTTTAGTTTGTTTAGCAATAAATGGGGTAGATCATTAATATAAACTAAAAATAAGAAAGGACCCAAAATTGAGCCCTGGGGCACGCCCAATCTTACGTTTAATCCCGAGGAATTGACACCGTTTATTTGAACCAATTGCTGTCTATCGCTTAAATAAGATTTGACTAATTTTAACGCTATTTTGCCTAGTCCGTAATGCTCGAGCTTCAGCAGCAATGTTTCGTGATTAACGCAATCAAACGCTTTAGAAAGGTCGCAGAAGATGCCTATGGCATCCTGCGCCTCCTCCCACGCATTGAAGATATGTTTTAGTAAAGTTACACCAGCGTCAGTTGTACAACGTCCTTTGGTGAAACCATACTGTTTATCATGCAAGATGTTATTCGTGTTAAAATGATTAAGCATCTGATTAAGCATAACCTTCTCAAATATCTTGCTGAATACTGGCAACACGGATACTGGTCTATAATTATTCGTGTCTTTACTGTCCCCGGATTTGAAAAGTGGTATCACTTTACTAAATTTCATTAAGTCTGGAAAGACTCCTTGATCCACACACAAATTAAATATAAGAGCTAAGTACGGCGCTATAGTCTCAATAATTGAGGTACAAACTTTGATAGACAACCCCCATAGATCCTCGGTCAATTTAATCTTGATTTCTTTGAAAGCTTTTATTACAGTTATGGGGTTTATATGCTTAAAAATAAATTCCGTCGGGCAGGCTGAAACATTCGCCTGTAACAAATCAAAAGCCAGCGAAGGCGAGGAATTTAAGGCTTCAGTAGTTCTAATTGGAATACTGGTAAAAAAATTAACAAATTCTTGAGCAACTTTTTGATTATCGCTAATAAGACCATAAGAAGTCTCCAATGTGTAATCAGTATTAGGTCTTTTAGTCCTGTTTGTTTCATTATTTATAATTTTCCAAACCGTCTTTATTTTATTTTCTGCTGATTTAACCTTATTGCTTATGTACAAAGCCTTAGCCACCTTACAAGTATTTTTATAAATTTTTGAGTAGGTAGCTACATACTTATTAAAAGTTTCAGTGTTAATATAAGGCTTAAGGCCATACAGCTCGTAAAGTCTTTCCCTACTTATTCTGAGTCCTTTAGTCGCCCAGTCACTAAATAAAAATTTATGGCATATAGTTTTAGTTTTCTTTTTAAACATATTGTTGAACTCTGTTTGGACTACAGAAAAAAAATCTTTATATAAAATATTACCGTTGTCTATTGTGAGATTTCGATCACTTAACTTGATGCTAAGAGTGCTATTAAATTTATTTAATTTACCTGCTGTTATTGGTCTGGAATGAATCTGCACTTGCGGTATTGGTATGTTGGACTCAAAAGTTACCATTAGCCCACTGTGATCAGAAGGAAGATAATTTACAATTGCCTTTTCTAAGTAGTTGCAGCAACAAAATACATTATCAATACAAGTAGCAGTTGTTGAAGTGGTGCGAGTTGGTTCTATAAACACATTTGACAAATTAAATGATTTAAAGAGATTCAATAAGCGACTGCTATCTGAATTACTTTCTAAAATATTGATATTAAAATCACCACAAATAATCACAAGTTTATTACCAATAGTAAGTTTTGCCAAAACATCTTCCATTACTGACTCAAAAATAGAATAGTTTTGATAATTTGGGGGTCTGTAAACGCACACTATGACATGCTTATCTAGCTCAACACAGGACAGTTCAATGTTATGTTCAACCGACAGTTCAACTATATCTTTACGAGATTTAAATTTAATACACCGTTTAATTAAGATGAGTGAACCCCCGCGTAGCATTGTTTTTCGGTTAAAACAACTGCCCACACTGTAATTCTCATAATTTATTAACATTTCAGAATCCTTTAACCAATGCTCAGTAATGCAAATAATGTCCATCATTGTTTTTTCTAAATTTCAATTGTTTCGAAGAAAAGCCTTGAATGTTCTGAAGGAATAAATTAAAGGATTTCTGCTTAGCCCCCTTTTTATTTGTGCTAGAAGATACCTGGTTGATATTAAGTTGAGCTAAATTGCCTATCATATGGTACCATCTCAAGTTAAATACCATCTCAAGTTAAACCTCGTTGAGTGTCCTTTTTATATGGATGGGAAATCATCAAATAATTTCTTCCGCTCTGGGTGGGGCGGAAGGGAGTGTCAGACTCTTACTGACTAAAACCCATCCGTGTTCCTTCTCATGCCTTTTGCATTCCACGGCTGCTGTGACTCTTTCGAACCAACTCCGTAACCCTATCAGGCTCTGACCCTAACGGACCGTCTACTTTGCTCACATCTCGTTCAGGCGCGCGTGGAACACAACGCGCCGTCGACCTGGGCCAGGGGGTCTACTCTCTAAGCCCGAAGTTCGTAGTTTCGGCCTTGGTGTCGGGCGTTTTCTACTCCGTATCTATTTATTTATTTATACTTTACGCACACAGATGTACAGAGGCGGACTTAATGCCTTAGGCATTTTCTATCACCAGACTTTCGATTAGTCCCGAATTTTTGACAGTTTTTCTTAGTTCGGACTAAGAAAAACTGTCAAATCGTTTTGTTATTCATTCTTAGTTTGGGTTCGGGACTAGTCGTAGCCGTAGGTAGGTGATACGGAGTAGAAAACGCCCGACACTAACGCCGAAAGTACGGACTTCGGGCTTAGAGAGTAGACCCCCTGGTTTTGATCGAACAGCGAGCCATCCAATGCTCGCCGTCCGTTGGCCCACGCCTACGATTCGCACCTACGGTGGCGGGAATCACCCTGCAACTCCCGACGCCCGGGGCGTCTTCTGTTGCAGCGGCTGCCGTTGAGTGTTCTAGAATGTTTTTTCTAATTCGTAGGTCGTAGCCAAATCGTTAAGTCAAAATAGGTTTGAGGGCCACACTTCATGAATTGGCTATTTATCGATTTGGCTACAACTATAATTATAATTTTATTTTATTGTTTTTTATATTTAAATTAAGAATGGGCTAGCTCTTGACCTCGATCACGTCTGATGGAAATAAAACCGTCTTCCAAATATTTTTTTTAAACCACTCCTGAACATGGGCCTCGCTGCGATAATATTCACCATATTATCCGATCATGTGATTCTCGCAATCCTGCTGACTCCCGTGGACTTCACCAAGACATCGGACCACCTTGTTGGAGGCCTTCCAACGTTGCGTCTTCAGGCACGCGGTAGCCACTTCAGGACGTGTAAAATTCTCATGATTATCCGGGCTCCTAACGACTTGACAAAAACCTAACCAGTCCCTACTGTCACGAGTAAGTACGTTTTAGTATCGCGGTAATTCACATACTGAATTTTCTTTATTTTAAAGGTTCCGTAGTCAACAAGGAACCCTCACAGTTTCGCCCTGTCCGTCTGTCTGCCCGCGGTTTAGCTCAGAGACGCTTAGCACTAAAAAGTTGTAATTAATCACGTTGACAAAGTGGTAAAATAAATTATTGAAAAAAATTTTTTCTGCCCCCATAAAAAAAAATTCCATGTACCAAAGGAGTAAAGTGGCGATGATTATTTTTATCGTCTATCCCGTGGTGTGGGGTGTCATAAATGATAGGTCGTTTAAAAATATTGAGGGTATTTACAAACCATTTTTCAATCCAAGGATCCGTTTGCGAAATATTAAGCTTTAAAGTGCAAATTTTTAATTGAGTAAAGTGTCCCCCTCCCCCCCTCTGCCAGCTAAACGGTTAGTTTTAGAGAAGTGACAAAATGCATGGTACAGAATAATCGCAATACCTCTTCAGGGGTCATTGGACTCATCATTATGAACAATAATATCGCGAAAAATAAATCGACTGCCCCAAACATTTCTGGGCGCATAACTCGACAAAATGTACTGAATAACTGATTTCTTTTTTCGCGATATCGGGTTTGGCCCCATAGTAAAAGTTATTCATAAGGATTAGTACAATGACTCCTAAGAGGTATTGGGTTTATTCTGTCACATATTGTATAACGAATTTAAAAGGAAAATAATCATAGCCAAGTAAGCTTTACAAGTTATCGAGTAATAGTCGTAACCATCAAATGACTCCTCCCGCACTGGGCGGAGCGGAAGGAAGTGTCAGTGTCTTACTGACTAAAACCCATCCATGCTCCTCCTAGTGCCCTTTGCTTTCCAAGGCCGCGGTATCTCTTTCGAACAGAATCCGCAACCCTGGCAGGAACTACGGAACCCTACACTGCTCGTGGCCCAACACGCACTTGGCCGGTTTTTTATCTTAGCCACTGGCTTCAGTCACTCGATGTCTATAGACATGCTGACTCATGAGAAACTCGCTTATAGGTACGTCGGGTTTACTTAGAAAAGAAAGTGGTTTCACAAAGATCACGGTGACTTGCTCTAATGAGTCCGTTCATCTTTCCGAGACAATAGGCAGGGGCTGACAACCTTTATGTTTGCTTTTCGATCAGGGAAGGGAAATAAACAGGGTTTTAATGTAACAATATACTGAAAATCATCTAAATTGGTGATTTTACGCAATAAGAGAAAAAAGCTGCGGTTTTTTCTTTTATTGAGGAATGGGCTAGCTATTGACCTCAATCACGCCTGATGGAAAGCGATGGATGAGGTCTATGGTGGAACGATCGTGCCCAGAAGATACCTTGAGGCACTGGTACTCCCACGCGTCGACAAAACTCAGCAGCCTGCTTGTCGCTGGACTCCGGTGGGAGGGTGGTCGCAAACCAGGCGGTGGGCAAGGGAAGGATTGGATAAGGTGTTAGGTGAGACTGTCCAGGATAGCCGAGCTCGGGTCCGTTGAATGTTTGATGGAACAAATTGCGCTACACGCGGAGGCTCCTTCATGCATCCCTTACGTTTCCGATTTTTAAAACAGAGACATTAGGCGATCTTACTTCAGAGGGTCCTAACCAATATCACAAAAAAAGGGAATATTATTTGTTTGCTTGCTTGTACTTATGTCTGTAAAAGGCCTTCCTTTTACAGACATAAGATCCTACTGATAATATTAATCTTACACTTGTAAATAACGCGACTTCGTTCGCTTTCTGGTAACAAAATGTGGCCTATGTTATTCCGTGATAATGTCACCGAAAAATGGCAAACTACGAAAGATTATAAAATATCTTGAGAGATTGTAATCTCTCGATAAGTTGTCAACTGATAATTTCGAAAACTTTTTACGCATTATTTGATAGTCTATAAGGTTCTACAATTTATCGGATTTTCTTTCCTACCCAAGTAGCAGAACAAAGGGCACAGGGAGCTTAAGCGCTGGACACACAGAAAAGACGTAGTGCAGGGTGCAGACAGGGCACAGACGGAGCGCCGTCGCAACTTTTTAAAACACATAGAAAAGACGAGGCACGGACGTATGAAAAGGACACGGAAGATACATATGTCCGCGCCCCGTCCTCGTCTTACGTCTTTTCTGTGTGTCCAGCGCCTTAGGTTGGATAGGTTAGGTTCGAATAATGGTATGACAAGTCATTCATGTTAGGTTCCTTTAATCCCTGCCGACGGATATAGGAGCCCCGCAGCGGGGCTCCGTCTTCGAGGTTAAAATTGTATAATTAACTTAATGTTTCTCGAGATGCTTCCACTCATTTTTTGAATTATTTCGAGAGATTATAGACTATCAAACTTTCTACTGTTGATTTTTTTTTTTTGCTGCAGTAGTTTTAGAGATAATATTAGATAGTGTAGATGTCAACTAATAGACAGCTATATTATTTATTTTCTGAGTACCATAGACATTTTTTTATCTCAGGGAAACCACGCAACGGCAAAAAGCTAACAATATAGGTGCGGCCACTTCACGCAAAATAGAGGTATTCAGCTGAATCCAGACTGGCTGTAAGCCGACCCCAATAAAGTTACGAAAAGGCTAGGCAAATGATAGGTACAAATATGTAGTAGAAGACATCGGTTTTTGTAAAAACGGGACATTAGGCGAACCTAATTTAGGAAATAAAGGAATCCTAAGGATACCGAAGTCATAATAAATAATAGGAAGCTAAACAATACCAGACATTTCTTCTAATTAATTGCTATTAGAAAGATAACTAGTAATATCACTTATCCTGAAGACTATGTTTGCTGATTAGCCGTCACATAATATCAGTGTTTGATCAAACAACAGGAAGATCTGCTAATTGTTTCTGATGCTGTAGAATATGACATGTTACAAATACAAATTCTTTTATTTCAACTTTAGCAGCACTTTTAAATTGTCAAGGTCTGTAAAATAGATACAGCTAGTTCTGCCGCGCTAGCGACAGGAGCAGCAATTGTGTTACAAGGATCACTGTTGAGTCCACTCGTCTCAACATCGCCGCGCGGCGACGGCACCGGCGGCAGTGAAAGAGGGGTGCGGGGACAGCGGCTCGCCTGCCGGCCGACGGCCGAGCGAGCGCCCTCACGCCACGACAGTCAACTGTTGCACGCCTCCAAGCACGGCTGCGCTCACGCATATTAGCTTCCCATTTTTCAGGCACTCTGATCGGGATAAAAAGTGTTCATTTATTCAGCCGGTCTATTCTGACAACATCTTTACCGTGTAAACTTAAGGTGAAAGCGCCAGGGTAGCCCGCGTAATTCAAATTTTCATACGTTTTTTGCAATTTGCAGATCATGAAATCATAACATTTGGCATCAATTCTAACTGAAGGAGTTGTATTGGTGAACGTCAGCCACTGCGCCGCCCAGGAACTGATGCTCCTGAGCATGGCGCAGTGACTGATGCCTGTGGACGGCGAGCAATGGGTAGCTCGCCGTCCGATCAGAGCAGGCCCGGGTTGACGGCGCGCTGTGTTCTACGCGCGCCAAGCCAGCAGTCGTCAGCATGGGTCGGGGCCCGTTAAGGCCAGAGCCTACCAGGGTTGCGGATTTGTTCGAAAGAGTTACCGTGGCCCTGGAACGTAAAGGCACTGAGAGGAGCATGGGTGGGTTTTAGTCAGTAGAAGTCTGACACTCCCTGCCGCTCCACCCAGAGCGGGAGGGGTCATTTGATGATTTCCCATCCAATAAAAAAAAAAAAAAAAAAAAAAAAAGGAGTTGTATTGATGATTTTAATGATTATAATTATATAAATACATACTCGCTACGACCGCAAATCATATTTTGACCAAGATACAACCTGACACTGACCTGCAAATTGCAAAAAACATAAGAAAATTTGAATTTCGCGGGCTACCTGAGCATAATTGTACCAGTGATCCATCGTGTTTTTTTATATTGACAGCTCACTAATTCATGTTCGCTTTACCTAAGCTTACACGCACCGGATGTTGACAGAATCCCATTGCAATATTTTTGGCGTGAAAGAGGAACAAACATCCATCCATCGTCACACTTTCACATTTAGTGGGATAGGTGGTAAGTATTAGCCTAACTTTCCGGGTTACACCCACATTCAATGTGTATGTAATGTTTGGTCCCAGGGTACAGGGAACTATCCTAACGTCACCAAGCGCGTACAGATTTCAGATAGATAACACTTTAACCGACCCGGGGATCGATCCCAGGATCCAGTTAGCGCTTTGGATGTAACGCATATTGCACTACATTGAGGTAATTTAAACGAAAATGGAGAGGTCTCTTATCTCTTGCAATCATAATAGAAATATCAATAATTTATTTGTATTTATGTAGTCCGCCTTTGTACCACTTTTGTACTGAAAAATGGTAGGTGCAAAGCGGACTTAATGCATTATTTACCCATTAACGGAATGGAACGTAACGGAACGAAACGGAAAGGAACGGAACGGAACGGAACGGAACGGAACGGAACGGAACGGAACTGAACGGAACGGGACGGAACGGAACGGAACGGAACGGAACGGAACGGAACTGAACGGAACGGGACGGAACGGGACGGAACGGAACGGAACGGAACGGAACGGAACGGAACAGAGCAGAACAGAGCAGAACAGAGCAGAACAGAGCAGAACAGAACAGAACAGAGAAGAACAGAGCAGAACAGAGCAGAACAGAGCGGAACAGAACAGAACAGAACAGAACAGAACAGAACAGAACAGAACAGAACAGAACAGAACAGAACAGAAAAGAACAGAACAGAACAGAACAGAACAGAACAGAAAAGAACTGAACAGAACAGAAGAGAAGAGAAGAGAAGAGAACAGAACAGAACACACGACACGACACGACAGCAACAAACACATATTAGAAAAAAGAAAACAATAATATAACAAACCATTAAAATTGCAGTAAAATCATGCTAGGGTATGGTGTTGGGCGTCAGCCACCCAGCGCTGGTTTTCAGTTTACACCCCTCAGTGACACATGGACGTGGGTAAATATAATAGATAGATATATACTTACTTGAATATTATTATAGGACTGGGGCTAATATTTTCCAATCTTTGTCCCTACACCACTCTTTTCTCTGGTAACCTTTGAATAATGAGAGTAAATGTATTGCCACTTATCTCACGGAATGTGTGCGAGTCAACGGAAGAAAATAAATTACAAGGGTGTCTGTTACTAAGGGTTACATCGCACCAATTTACTCAACCGACGTTTACAACTTTTAAGATAAAACACATTGCTACATTGTTTTTCGAGTCCCGTACCTCAAAAAAAGAACAATTCATTATGTTCTTCTTTTCGAGTCGATGGTTAACTCTGTAGGTAAGTATATTATATGGGCCTGGAGAGAGAGAGAGTACAGATACTCTCTCTCTCCATGCCATCATCAGCCATCCTGATTTCCTGGGGTAGCGTATTCCACAGAGAAAAGTATTGAATGAAGAAAGAACAGTGAATGGAGTCAAAACGGTGAGAGGGACAATGAAGAAGACGGTTATGCAATGAACGTAGATTTCTATTTTGGTTGGCGCAAATGTATTGAAAGTGCGGGGCTAGATAACTAAGAGAATTAAACAAGGTAGTTAGCACCCTCAGCTCTCTGCGCTGGCGTACAGGCAACCACTTTAGGATCGACCGATGCGTAGAGACATGATCATACATACTTGCGTAGATTAAAAACATATCGAATGCAGTAATTTAGAAGGCGGTCAAGTTAAAGCGGAAAATTATTTCAAAATTTCAGTGATAGGACGAGTCCAATTCACCTAGACTAGTCTTCTAAAGAAGTAGGTACCTACAACACTCAGTAAAAGGTTAGATAATGACATAATATGATTGAACTATCTGACTCGACAAAACTTCATACGAAAATTCTTATATGAGAGATTACTTCGATTTCCCCACGATATTTTTCATTAGCCAGAAGAGGGACCCATTGTTTTTCTTTACATCCTCTCTCGGACTATGACGAACATTTAAAAATAATAATAAGCCAAATCGGTCCAACAATTCTCAAGTTTTGTGCTTCAATTTCATGTTATTTGTGTAGACAATATTCAATCAAATAAACATATCATATCATATTATATATATCATAGCATATCATTTTCTGAATTGCGCTATGGTTTCGTTACACACGTTTAATGGCATCCCCATTTCATCCCTCTTTTTTATTTCTATATATTACCTTCTTGCCTTTCAAATAAAATTTTTGTTAAAAATCTATGGAACGATTCAGGGATTTTTTGATTAATAATAATATAATAAAATAATATAAAAAAGGAATATGCAAATGGGCATACAATTTTTTTACTTTACAAAATGAATCACTTATTAGCTTTAGAAAGCACATTAAGAAATAATTTTAAATTTATAAAGCTTCAAAGTTGAAAATCAGAAAAAGGAGGCCGGTATAGACTTTGACGCTTATCCAGCTTTGTCCATGGCGCTTATTACAGCTGCCATTGAAACAGCGTTTTCGAGAGGGAAAGATATATTTGTTTAAAATAGTTATATCTCGTTGGTTTTCCTATCAGTTCTGATTCTATTTTCACTGTTATTGTTATTGCATATTTTGGTATATTTTGAGATAAACTGTGTCGATAAAAAATATTTTTCATTCTTATATACTGCGACGTGCCACTTTGAATGAGTTTGGCGTTCAAAATTCTGCTGCGTTAAATTTGGGCAAAACTAGTTTATCTTTGTACATTTTTGGACTTGTAGTTACGCCCGTGAAGAAGTGGCAGGACTATAATACTATCGCCACGAAACACTCGCTCATGGTGGTGGCACCTATGAAGTTACCTCAAAGGTAAACTTTCACAGTCTCAATGTGTAATTAGCAAAGTATTCGGCAAGCTAAGACAAAGTATCGTCCATTTTAGGTAAAGTATCAGACAAAACAAAATAAAAGGTAGCAAGTTCGAATCCGAGGTGGGTAATGTTGCCAGCAGTAACTCGGAAAAGTTCCGTGAAAGCGGAAACGAGTCAACTTGCTACGTTATTGTTGAACCTAAAGCAGCTATGTTTACTGGCTCCACCGAAACCGTATGCCAGAAAAATAAAAGAAGTTTCACTTGGAGGATATACCGATACCATCATCAAAAGATTATTTATTACCTGTTGATATGTCATATACATACCCGAAGGATCGCCAAATTGAAGTGGCAGTGGGCAGGGCACATTGCTCGAAGAACAGATGGTCGATGGGGCCGAAAATTTTTGGAGTGGCGACCGCGTACCGGAAGACGCAGCGTTGGAAGGCCTCCCACAAGGTGGACCGATGACCTGGTGAGGGTCGCGGGTAACCGATGGATGCGAGACGCACAGGACCGGTTGTTGTGGCGACACTTGGGGGAGGCCTATATCCAGCAGTGGACGTCTTTCGGCTGATATGATGATGATGATGATGATATGTCATATTAATAGGCCCTGGACGTCTCGCATTCGTCGGCATCATGACTGGTCATCGGTATACTGATCTATATTAAAACGTAGACTTTGCGCGACAATTTGTTTGAAGTTTGTGCTCTTATTTTGGAAGTAAAAATCACTTGAGTTTATAAGTAACACTTTGCCCGACCAGGAAATCAACCCCAAGACCTCATGCTCAGCAGTAACGGTTAGAGTTCCAGGCGCTACTGTTGACTACCGACGACAGTAATTTTATTTTCATCATGATCATTACTAAAATTGTTTACTGAGTTTATTAGCCATCTCTCTCGGAAATCGGTAAAGTTTTAATTTTTTTTAAGTTTTTTTTTTTTTTCGGGTAAGCCACACCATCTACATAAATAAAAATCTATTGCACTAGTATGACCGAGCATAGCATCACTTGATAACGACTCGACCGATTTGGCAATTTTTTTTGTTGTGTTAATTACATAATATTGTGTAATTCTCAACACAAAGTTTGTGTAAAACACTTTATTTCGAAAAATTAACGGAATTAATTCCACCCGTTGAAGCCCTGATTCACTCATTTATATAAAATAAGTAACACATAGTTAAATCGAATCTGTTTTAAAACCTCGAAATTCGGAAATTGCTTTCAATTGAACTACTTATGTTCACCTGTATTGTAGTCGAAAGTCGTCACGCGAGTACATTGACCTACTAAAGAACTTATCTGGTTAGATGTATCTCCTTTTTGTGGGTTTTTGTCCTTACCCAAAATATTTTGCTGAAGAAAAAAGAAGCCGTGATGAAATCAGCTGATTGTTGACTGTCGAGAAATGCATTTAGGGAACAAAAGGTGTTTCCGACAAAGGCTGTTATGCGAAATTTTTCTCCCACTCTGTTCGATGTTTTCAATGAAAACATATATGTTTTGCGGCCGTACCCAGGTACAATGGAAGCCTTGTTCCTGTTAGAGAAAGTCTAAAATAATGGTTTAGGTTTTTTCCCAGAACGTGTCAGGTATGGCTCGAATTTTAGGTATTTTCAAGTTTTTTTGGGGACTTAGTGGGCTTCTGCTGGTTTTATACATTATTTTTCACAATAACACTGGTATTCTTTTTAGTGAGCATTATGCTGAGCGATGGCCGCTTTGGCACAGATGTTACGCATATTTCCCAAACTGCATGAGTCACATAATTGTTTATTTTATTATGAGTCATAGATGGCGCATTTGTTTTTTTCTAGTGCCTTTAAGTAAGCTGATGCCTCTCTTTCTCTTTGCTCTTCTTTCTAAACTTACGTTCACCTTTCCAAGATACATTTGGGCTGCTGCCTTGCTTGTTAACTAGGTACCAAAATATTAAGAAGAACCATGCTATATTTCAATCTAATTCACATCAATGGACAAACGCGTTTTACATGTGGGTTCAAACTTTACACATATTCATTGCATGTCAGCAAGTAGCCAATGTTAATATTCAAAGTAAGTGTGGCTAGAGTTCAGGTTGATAATTAGCAGAAAAAAGTTAATTTTCAACCTTGTGAGTTGTGTTGTTGTTGTGTTTTGTCCTCACCTTTTTTTCATAGAGGCGCGCGTGGACCACAACGCGCCGTCGACCCAGGTTTGACTTTTATCGGACAGTGAGCCACCCAACGCTCGCCGTCCGCAGACCCGCGCCTACGGTGGCGTTTGGAGTCGCAGCTCCCAACGCCCGGGACGTATCCCTATGTTGCGGCGACTGGGGCGTGAGGGTTTTGTCTCCCAGGGCGTCCTCACTTTCTGCCTGACGTGTGACACGGCTATTTCGGGAGTTACTCGTTCTGGATTCAGCGGGAGGACACGTCCGGATGTCATCACTGTGAGGATCGCCCAGGGGGACGGTGGAGCATACGGTGGAGGTGGAGGCGAAATCTCGCGCACGGCCCTCGTTCAATCTATGGTCCGGAGCGAGGAGGAATGGGAAGCCGTCACCTCTTTCTGCGAAACACATTAATGCTAGTGAAGGAGGAGGCAAGCCGCGTGAGGGAGAGGCAAACCTCATGCCTCAGCCGCCGCAATAGATGGAGACGCCCCGAGCGTCGGAAGTTGCAGGACGATTCCCGGTTACCGTAGGCACGGGCCTGCGGACGGCGAGCGTTGGGCGGCTCGTCGTCTGATAAGAACCAGGCCTAGGTGGATGGCGCGTTGTGTTCCACGCGCGCCTCCAAAAGGTCAGAGCACATAGCAGTCAGGTCCCGCTTTGGCCGCGGTGACTCTTTCGAATAAATTGCGCAATTTATTCACCGCGGTCCTGGAACGCAAAGGGCATTTCAATTTTTCCACTCCACCTAGAGCGGAAGGAGTCATTTGATGATTTCCCATCCTTAAAAAAAAATAATAAGTGGCTTGGTTCCCGGAAGATGACAAATTCAAGCTCATCACAGAAATCTTTTAAGCGCGCACAAATCCGCGAGTGGAATTTCCAAGAAAATTCCACGACTATAACCATACATCGACTTTTACTAACACATGTGCTACACAGTGCTAAGTATATTGGCAACACGGAACAAAATCCGGGTAATATGGGCTAATAAGGCTGGCAGTATTTCTTCGAGGACGTGTGAACCACAGCTGGCTGGCAGTCGTAACCTGCCCGTCTTAACTACTGAATGTAGTAGTTCCAATTCTATATTGTAATTGTTATTAAGAAAAAGAATAGTGGAGTCTAGACTAGGAGGAAAGCAGGCGTTTTTTTTTGTACTCATAAAGCTGGGGGTCGAGCTTCTAGGTTTAGCACAGTGGCGGGGCAAGACTAAAATTTTATGTGGGCAAGATTCGTATATTGCGAAGCCCTTTAGGTCCTACCTAAGAATAGAGTGTTAGCTTCTACAATTGAGGGTGAGATGCGGCGAACTCAATCGCACACCTCCACGAATAGTTGTAATTTTCTTTTGAATTTTTGAGCAAAAGTAGTAAATATTTGGCGAATGTGGGAAAATAAAAGAAATAAAACTTGCAAATCATAGTGCCTATTCCGCCGCGGGAAATGTTTTGACAACACTTACTGAAGTAAACTTTAACAATAAAAATAAATAATGCAAACAGACTGAGTTGAAAAAAGCCAAAGCTGCGAGGCCGTAGGCGATGGCCCACGTCGCCCACGCCTTGTGCCGCCTCTGGTTTAGCATACCGATATTCTTTCGTGCCTCAAAAGCTGTTGGTGCCTACTGTAATTTGGAGATCTTAGACAGTCATTACGGTAAGTCAGAAGCCAGGAACCAGTCTTGCCGAGGGTAACTGGGTAACACAGTAGAGTTACCCAGTTACTGAGTTGTAGAGGTCAGATAGGCAGACTCATGGGAGCTAAACATAGTCGTGCTAAAGGCTGGACCGATATCTATGAATAGACTTCATTTAAAGATATATAAATAATATAATAAATTATTCTGGATAAATTGTTGAGCTATGGTAGGCGCCAGATAAACTTGCAATAAAGTACATTGACCTTTCCCTAATATCCCTTCGTAGAAACTCGAACAATAAATTTTGAACCTTTTTCATAATTAGAGAACGTAAAAGATTACGATAGTAGTCGATTTGGGACAGCTTAAGGTTTTTAATTCTGTTTTTGATATTATTATAGTCAATAAATGGACGTGGGTCAATGACCGTTATTGCACTTTTATCGGTGGTATCTATCAGTATCTTGGTGTCTACCATAAATCACGACAATTTCACGTAATGTTGTGTCAATGCCAAAAATATTATATTTTCTCCGACTACATAGATACTAGTAGATGGGTTCGGTTTTCCCACACCAATTTGGACGTAACTAACACACGAGCACTTCAACAATGAGTCGTCGGGAGGTATCTGCCCCAGCTTTAATGACAGATACATGACGATGCATCTTTAATTCATGTCCTACGGGATGCTTCGAGGTTCGTGCTCATCTCTTTGTGTCTACAGTACAATGATCGGACATATCTCACATATGGACCGTGTGTGGCGAAGCGCAAACTGAGGTATTTTTCAAATAAAAGGTTTATTATTACGTCGCCTTTTGTTTTTGAGGTTTTTTAAAAATTACATCTTTCAGCTTCTATCTCGTGCATTTTTATTGGGCATTCGTGCACTGTATTTATGTAAAAATCTACCTATCTAAATGTAACTGCATTTCCTATTTCTATGTTTAATGCATGCGCCTATAGTTAAGGCTACTCTATAAAATATAAAAAATATGAAGACTTTAATATGTGTTTTTTGGTATAAGCTTTGTTGTTTATCCTAAAATAAACAAACTTTGTAATGTAATTTTAGTAATTTGAGCAGCACTTAAAAGGAATACCTACTACAAAGTATCAGTTTTACCAGTTTTTAATATTGCTAGCAGCAGGAAGATGGACCGATGACCTGGGGGTCGATTCTGCTATTGCAATCGTGTCTCAATGACCGGTCAATGATCAATTTTTGACCTATAACGTCAAACTTTTGACACATTTCCCATACAAAAACTGTCAAAGTTGTCAAATATTCGATCACTGACCGGTCATTGAGACACGATTGCAATAGCAGAATCGAGCCCCTGGTGAGGGTCGCGGGTAGCCGATGGATGCGAGACGCACAGGACTGGTTGTTGTGGCGACACTTGGGGGAGGCCTATCTCCAGTAATGGACGTCTTTCGGCTGCTATGATTATGTGATGTGATGATGAATATTGCTAGCTGCAGCTCGCGCCTTCGCCCACTTGAAATTAGTATTTCTCTTCTAATAAAAATAGCTTACAAACATATTTTACTGCAAAAAATTATGACGATCAGTAGTTTTTGCGTGTAAAAGTAATAAACATCCAAATATACATCTGGTCATCATCACAATCTTTTACTTTTATTATAGTGGTAAGAAATAAGAAAGGATTTTTTCTATAAAATAGTCTCGGGAAAAAGTAACACTTTTATAATTTTAAAGTTTCATTTTCGATTAATACATAAAGTTTTATTAGAGTGAAAATAAATGAATCATTATTTAAACTTAGTTAATAGTACTGTCCGGCCCCGGCGACACACCGGTGTGTCGCGAATTAATCGCGAATTTAATGTTTATTTACATATACATAAGATTTACTTTATATTAGGGAATTTTCACATGTTGGGCCTGAGTGGATAACTTTGAAAACCTACTCTTTTAGGTCATTGAAAAGCTCCAGCAGAGGTCGATCCTTTCATCCCAATTGAATCAGAATAAAAGTTAAAACTACACTTAAATAAATGGATTTGTTATCATAAAATATGTGGGATTGAAAACTTTCAAAATGATAAAATGATTCTCGAAGTTTTTTAACTTATTAGTCCAGATTTTGACAGAGAGAGATCCATTATCAATTGATTGGACTTGACTAAAGATTTTTATCTCTTTTACCGATGTTATAAAAGAAGAATGACGGAAAGATAATTTTGATTGGAACACTAGTGACTGGAAAAGATTGAATAACTTATATTGAATAACCATATCAGGTTTGCCGTCAATTCCATTAGAATATTTTTTTAAGTTTTGAAGACATGTTTCATTACATCGCAGAGTAAAATAAATGTCTAAAAACTTTTTTGATTAGACATGAATATTTATACTTTTCTGGCAACGACACAGAACTACATGCAAAAATGATACTGCACGATTTTTATATTCAAACTGGTCTGACACACATGCACCACAAAAGATTCACGCACGAGACATATATACAGTCGCATTCAAACTTCAAACCACATAACAGGCAGTAACAGTGCGGTTCCAACAAAGTAACAGTTCATAACAAAACCTTCAGCGGTTGGCACTGTTACAAGGAACGGCGAATAACGTAGTATTTTTGTACGTCAATTGCAAAACTCATTCTCTGTCGTAAAGGCGACGTGGAACTGTTACCAAGTTTATTAGTGTTAATAAATGCACTAGTTATTTACTTAGGAATTTATTGCTGTAACACACCTGCGGCGTCGGTATACTTTGTTATTTCAAGGGTTGTGTGAGCGTATTAGCGTTGTGATTTAGTAGCGTTGATTGATTTGGTGCTTAACGAAATCATAAAAAATAATGTTGATAGTAATTTATTTTTCATTTATCAGATACCTTTACCTAAGGAAGAAAAATGGTGGTTTGACTGATTTTATGTAGAAAATTCGTCAAACAGCCATATTTATTATTTAAAATGTACCTGAAATATCAGCGCTAAGCCGTTAGATCTTTTAAAACTTTTTCAAAATTAGGTTACTTCTGTGAATATCTGCTACTAAAAGTAGTCCTATTTTTCCCGGTTCCTGCATTGGAGGATCAAAAGAGAAAATGGTCATCTATTCGTCAGGTTTGGCGGACGGATTACATATCGATTGCAATATGTTGTTTATAGCAGGCGCGAGGACACTGCTGTCAAAACTCCACAATAATCCTATAGTCCTCGACTACGATACACATGGCTTGGCATGGCACAAATTACTTTGGTGACAGAACCCTAAAAAAATGATGATGAAAAACAGTTTTGAAAATAAACTAAAATATTTTATAAATAATAATTAGTTTTAAGCACGAAATTTTTAAGAATCAGAGACTCACCGACCAGTCAAACCATTACAACGGTTTTGTGGGGCTTAGTTTATAAGTTACTTACATTATGTGAATGTGAAAATAAATAAATATTAATAATAATGGCTGGAAAGACTATTCAATGTCCATGTTCCCCTGTTTCCTATTCCTGTTGTATGATCATATTATTTGCCAAATAACGTTTTCAAGGGTGGTGATGACGTTATCGCGTTACTGTAGTGCTTCCGTCACTTTTTCAGAGGCGGATGCAATGTTTTCACGCTATCATGCGCAAGCGATGCGCCTATACCACGCGCCGGGTACGCGCCAACCCCATCAGTGTCATGATAACTACAGCGGACAGATGGACAGCCCCATACTGGAACCTTGAATTTGGACAGCCCCATACTGGAACCTTGAATTTGCTTATGTACATGCCACTGTGGCGTATTATAAATAGTAATTGGTATTTTCTGGTAGTTTTAAGAATTAATAATGGTATCTGAGTTGTGTGTGTAATAACCAATTATTACCTCGTTTATTCATTTACATTCCTATCGTTTACATTTTTAAATATTTCTATAAAAAACAATTAAAAAAAACATTAAAAATATAAAAAACAGTAGTCCGCCGGTGTCGGGAGCAGAGTCCAAGCTACCGGTAGTAATAACCAATTATTATTATGCACTTTGTCTGAAATACATTATTTTTATTTCAGTCGTAACAATAATAATGAATACTGTTTGATATGGACCTTCTCCAAGCATCGCCTCATCGAGCGCCACTTTGTTTCTCAAAATAATAGTCGATTCCCGAAGCGACGATTCTCAAAATGCTCCCGCGAGGTCCAATTGGACTCGTGCCTTTTATCCGCCAAGTCCCGACAGTCACAAGTTAGAGCCGCCTAACATTTTAGGCAAATGGGATCGAGCTAGGTTCTTCTAGAGAACTTGTCCAATCCGGTACCCACCGCGGTACGTGTGGACTTATTCCGAAGCAATTAAAACTTCTACTGGGGCTTAGGTTGTTAGCGAATTTCGGACCTTTTTGTATTGTTCCTCTCACAATTGTAACGTAAACAAAGAGTGTCAAGACAAAGGAACTTTACTTGAAAACAGTATTTAGTGCAGATTTTCAGTGGACTCCGTTTCTTTGGAGAGCTGCAAAATACATCCGTTGCGCTAAATAAAAACTAACTTTACTCGAAATAGTTTTATTTTGTTCGGTTCATAGCTCTGTTTGGATTGTTTGACTCTGCTATCTTTGTTCGCCAACATTGTAAACAAATTCATTTATACATTTTGGGTTCGTTCTTATTAAGAGTTGCGCGCGTACTTCTGGGAAACAGACGCTGACATTTGAATAAATGTTAAACGAAACTTAGTTGCAGTGTGGCGTTTTATTTATGATGTAGATGCCTATTAATAATAATGCCTGCAACACAAAGCTGTTCTTTACCTTTGTTATGATTGTCGAAATTGAATCATTCTTACATGAGACTTATTAATTAGTGAATAAATGAGTTATCCTTTCATATGACTGTTTTAATTAAGAATCTAAAATGACAACGATCATTGATGCCGTGATCCGTCCAATCAGCCGTGCGACTGGCGCGTCCACACATTGGTTATTAGCACAATTATTGCATGTATGGCCGGCATTACATTAGGCTGGTGCTCGTTCAATATTCAGTAACCGACGTGAGATGAACTCTCGCTCGTGAGTTTATCATCGCCCTGTCACTCCACAGTTATTTATGGACCAGTAAACTTGGAAATATATTTTCCTCGGCGGCCGCGCGTCCATTTCAGGTTAAGCCCCTTGGGCCCGGGCACTAGACAAGTCGAGTGTCATAAATTTGAAAACTGTTTCGTGAAAACGAAAAAATGAAACAAATATTTGACGTTCACTCTGGACCGATCTTCGATATGGCGCGCGTACAGCCCGCCATGAATTTACGACTATTTACAGGAGAATCGAGTTAAACGCGCACATAAACCCAACGAAATTGCCTATGAATATGAACATCGTACTATAGTAAGAATGTATATTATATAATATTATGCTCGTGAATTGACTATGAATACAAACAGACACAATTGAATTTACAAAATTAAGTTCATATTCAAATTATCTTTTTTTAACAGATATGGCTGACACAAACAACAGCTCAGCTTGAGCAAGATTTGCACTTACTATCTATGATGAGAACCATGGTATGGTTCTCATCATAGATCTGATCACACATTCATTGTGCGTACAGCTAAGGAGTGGAATTCCCTGCCAGAGCCTGATGGCTACAACCCGGGAGTCCTAAAGTCAAGAGACAATAGGTTGCTTCCAGGCAAGCGTGCTCATCACTGCTTACCATCAGGTGAGATACTGGTCAAGCGCGTGCCTATCAAAAATAAAAATAAAAAACAATGAAAAACGTTGGATTTCTTATCTTTATTAGCTTGAAGCTACGTAATGTAATATATATATATGACGGAATATCAGAATGGGCAGCGGAGCGATCTTTGTGATAGTCATCCATCATGGGCGTGTTGTAGAAGAAACGTTGAAATAATAGCACGTTTGTGATTCTTAACAGTCCCTCGTTTCATTCGATTACATTTGTAAACAAAATATACGGGCAAACACAAGATGAAACTAGATTACGAGCCAATAGGTTAGCACGCGTGCACTTCGTACGCTGTCTGTCAAAAGAATGCCAGCTGTCACGGCGTAGACGCAAACTTGCTACCCTATTCGGGGTTACCCGCTCATATTTTATAAATCGCCATTTATATTCGACCAATTGAAATAAATCACCATTTTAATTTTGAATTTAACAATAATTACTATTCAACCAAATAACACAATCAGTCTCTCATCTTAAATCTTGGATTTACTTTTAATTTAGCTGCGCGCCGTCACGGCCGTCCTGCATCTTCACACGTCCTCGTGTGTATTGCTCTCATCTTCACTATCGACGGTCAAACAGAAAGACACAATGATTAACATTATTCTCCACTCGGTCACCGTGACCAATATTTAAAGCAATACTTATAAGGCACCTAAATCTGATTATTTATCATTTTCAATACAAGTGATAACCAAATATCTCAGATAACACATCGAATCTTACATAGTACTCAGTGCCACCACAGCAAGTTAGTGCCAACCAAGCTGCTCGATGTCATACAGTCTAGTCAATGCCACACAGGTCAGTTAATGCTACTCAGACTAGTCAATGCCACACAGTTCAGTCAATGCTACTCAGACTAGTCAATGCCACACAGGCTAGTCAACGCCACACAGGCCAGTCAACGCCACACAGGCCAGTCAACGCCACACTGGCTGGTGCCACATAGGCTATTGCCACATAGGCTTTTGCCACACAGGCTGGTGCCACACAGACTGGTGCCACACAGGCTAATGCCACAAAGGCTATTGCCACACAGGCTGGTACCACACAGGCTAATGCCGCACAGGCTGGTGCCACACAGGCTAGTACCACACAGGCTGGTGCCACACAGGCTAGTGCCACACAGGCTTGCGCCACACAGGCTATTGCCACACAGGCTATTGCCACACAGGCTATTGCCACACAGGCTGATGCCACACAGGCTATTGCCACACAGGCTGGTGCCACACAGGCTAGTGCCACACAGGCTAGTGCCACACAAGCTATCGCCACACAGGCTGGTGCCACACAGGCTATTGCCACACAGGCTCTTGCCACACAGGCTCTTGCCACACAGGCTCTTGCCACACAGGCTCTTGCCACACAGGCTCCTGCCACACAAGCTATTGCCACACAGGCTATTGCCACACAGGCTATTGCCACACAGGCTATTGCCACACAGGCTATTGCCACACAGGCTATTGCCACACAGGCTATTGCCACACAGGCTGGTGCCACACAGGCTATTGCCACACAGGCTGGTGCCACACAGGCTATTGCCACACAGGCTATCGCCACACAGGCTGGTGCCACACAGGCTATTGCCACACAGGCTCTTGCCACACAGGCTCTTGCCACACAGGCTCTTGCCACACAGGCTCTTGCCACACAGGCTATTGCCACACAGGCTGGTGCCACACAGGCTATTGCCACACAGGCTGGTGCCACACAGGCTAGTGCCACACAGGCTATTGCCACACAGGCTAGTGCCACACAGGCTATTGCCACACAGGCTGGTGCCACACAGGCTATTGCCACACAGGCTGGTGCCACACAGGCTAGTGCCACACAGGCTATTGTGACCAATGGTTAATATTAGCAAAGGCCTTCAGAGTAAACAAGTAAATCCAGCTGCACAACTCACCTGCGCCGTTATCGGCACATTCTGACTCTGCACTATTAGTAGGCCTTCAAACCTATGTACGTTCAACTCCAATGGAACGTAGCAATCTGGCATAGGTCGTATTCGATCATGTGCATACTTATAGGTTCTACTCTATTATTAGAGCCTTCAGTAAATGCCTATCGCCACGTGTTTGTTACTCATAGGGTGCGGTCAGACCCATTGGCACCACCTGAGGTGCGTTCAAGAGCTTCGAGTATGAGTAGACAAGCTATTCTTAACAAGATTTCGTTTTATCATCATTGTCTTCGACTAAGACATCTAATACACGAGAATACTTGGTGATCGGGAATCTTCCTCAATCTTGCACAATCATGAAGAGTTACGCGCCTTTAGTCGGTATCTATCTAGGTAAATAACCCTTCGATGATCCTTCGATGATCCTTAAATGGACCGTTTAATTCAAGATTTTACGTACCTAATCTGGTTTCACGCATAATCTTCTAATAACATGAAATCGTTAACAGAAAACTAAATCTTTAGCTGCTTATGTACAATCAAATTGAGCTTTACCTTATACCACGCGTCGTTTTAAACCCTGTTATGAAATCTCAGGGACCTCATCTAATCGACTCCAGTGCCTACATAACCAAACATCAATTATGGGTCTCGCAGTTTCTTAAATCAAACGCTCTACAGATGAAGTCTAACATTTTTGACGCATTATTTGCTGTCGTTGAATTCTACGGCAATTGTCTACAAACTAGTGTTGGTCAGTCAGTTAGCCGTTTGAGAGTTCAAGAGCGGCTGTATATGACCTAATTGAAACAAATGCGGTTTGATTCAAGATTCGTGATTACCAAGTCCAAAAACCGGTAAAAGTCACCAAACTCACAATAATTTGAATAAAGAAAATCAAAGACCAGGTATCTCATCACAGTCAACAGCTATCATATCATAGCTCAACACAACACAATTACTACACTCGCTCTTCCCCATGGGAATAATATCAAGTAAGTTTTATTTTGTACGACAAAGAACTACCGCAACCCTGTTACAGATTCCTTCGTCTGTATCACTCTGGGATACTGCTACGATACTCTAGTACAGTCACTGACACACAGAACTCAGAACCTGTTCACATAAACTAAATTGCCACTAACTCGTCATCTACTTCACAACATCTATTGGTACTTTGCCTCTGGTGTCTTCTTCCCCATAAAGAGATTTTAAAACAGACCGATAAGCTATGCACATTGGAGCTTCCAAAAAGATACAATGTTTGCGTCAAACGTTCATGTGAAGGAGCTACGTTCACGAATTACTCTACGTTAATCTACGAACATCACGGTCATAACTGCACTGTTCAATTTGAATTAATAAATCTTATTTTAATCTCACCCGTATTAACTCACATACCGGGTAGGCAAACCAGTAGTGAGAATGGAAAAATCTATATAGAAATTTTAATAGCATGATTTCTCTATGCCTGTAAACCTTTAATCATTGTCATTAAAATCAAGTTGCTGTTCATGATGGTTTACTTACTATCGAAATAACTAACTGTTGGAAAACGTACGTAAATGTAAACGTATGTAAGGAAAACTGTCACCGACACGTTAGTACATAAGCCTGGGTCCAATTTTTCACCGAAAACGTCTAAGTCGGAACATGACCTTATGGCAACCTTGCCATACACTATCTCTTTCTAAAGTTTCGCACTGAACAAAATGTTGAAACGATTACCGCCAATGGGAAAACTAAGTACTCGCTTTGTATTAAGTATGTCAAAATAACCTTGCACTATCAAACCAACCACTGAATACATATGAAGAATTTGGAAGCTTTTAAACTCACAATACAAATAAAATGGGAGCGACTCACCCAGTTCCAGACAGCTTTGAACGTTTTTACACCCCACAGATGTTGACAAGATGCTCGGCTACTGCAGTCTGCATACTGGTTGTTGACCTTTGGTTTTTCACGCTCAGAACTGCTCAGAAGTTGCAGCTGCTCAGCAGTTATAGCAGCATGCGAACCGCTAGCCTCTTGCTTACTTCATCCACCGTAATACGATATCTGAAAACTGAGAAACACTACGAGAGTACAAGTTCTATCAAAGCTGTGGCTGAAAATAGAGCTTTCAGGTAGTAGTAGAAGTCAATAAATAAAGTCAATAAATCGAAAACTAAACAAAACATTGGCACAAGAAAAGAGGCCCACGCCCAGCAGTGGGCAAAGCCCGGGCAATGGAAGGTAATGATAAATCAAAACATGGCTTTTGCGAATAACACAGTTTTCAGAAAAAGCGTTAAGTGGGTACGGTATTGAGACTATAGCGCTTTATTGTCCCATGGAGGTATTTACGCCACTATATTCCCAACAACAATAACACTAAACGATCAAGTCTATTACTCAAATAGCGATAGCAAAATAATATCGCTTCATGAGCATTATATAGAGCATCGCTTAACCAGTCAACGTCAAAGCTATAGCGCTTAAACAACTACTACTACACTAAAGCGATAGCCAACACGACAATAACAACCTCACTTTAGCGTAGAGCAATAAAACGACAAGTCAACTGTCAAATATCGATAGTCGTCAATCATGAGACCGTAACCCTCTGTGAGTGTGTCTTAACTCTCCACAGCATAAAAATGTTCACCCGTAAACAAACAGAAAAATGTTAACTAACTAGCACCTCACCTCCACAGCAATAACTAAACGAAAATGGCTCACCAGATTGTCGTGAATATCCCCACACACTTCTCCTTGACCTGGCCAGTTGCTGTGAAGTTGCTTGCCTCCGTTTTAGACTGGTTTTCCATTGTTCAGGTTGATGAGGGTAGTCGCATAAAACTCGAAAAAAAGAAATCTTGACCTCGTAATTTTCCTTGAATTTTTCCTACGTTGAACCCAGATAGGTTATCTACGACAGGCATGAAGGCACGAAGCTTTTCAGCGCCTTACTAATGGTCAAAAATAAGCTGCACTGCACAATACTGCATCCTCGACCCAACATACCACCGTGATACCGCACTATGATCGGGCGTCAAACTTGGGTTTAACGGATCAAATTTCAGGGCACTTCACGGCACACATTGAGTTTTTAACTTCTGGATTAGCGTACGCGTTTCAAAAAGAACCGCAATTTTCACTATCACTGTCACTATGTGTTTTGCATTTCAAAACGTAACGCCTCGTATTTCACTAGTATTGTCACGAATTTCCTTGTGGGCCATGTGGGTTACATCCCACGCCTGATGACGGAATATCAGAATGGGCAGCGGAGCGATCTTTGTGATAGTCATCCATCATGGGCGTGTTGTAGAAGAAACGTTGAAATAATAGCTCGTTTGTGATTCTTAACAGTCCCTCGTTTCATTCGATTACATTTGTAAACAAAATATACGGGCAAACACAAGATGAAACTAGATTACGAGCCAATAGGTTAGCACGCGTGCACTTCGTACGCTGTCTGTCAAAAGAATGCCAGCTGTCACGGCGTAGACGCAAACTTGCTACCCTATTCGGGGTTACCCGCTCATATTTTATAAATCGCCATTTATATTCGACCAATTGAAATAAATCACCATTTTAATTTTGAATTTAACAATAATTACTATTCAACCAAATAACACAATCAGTCTCTCATCTTAAATCTTGGATTTACTTTTAATTTAGCTGCGCGCCGTCATATATATATATTACATTACCTTACACATATATATATATATAATACATTATTATACATACAATATTTTGTGTATTGTTGTGGAATAATTGAGTATAATATTATACTGTGGCATAATTAAACAAAATTAGCTTTTGACGAGAAAGTTAAAAACTACCCAACGGTAACTTATTACCGTGATGACCCGTCCTTCATTCTAATCCAGGACATTTTCTGAGTGCCAACTTTCATAGAATATCGTTCAGCTATTGAGATATTCAATGATTGATTAATACACATCCAGACTTTCACATCTATTAGGTATATGTTTCTATCATATAAATGAAAAAAAAATCTCCTTCTCTAAAAATCTCTCGCTCGACCGATTTGATGTTTTTTACTCTGTCACCTCATTAATGGGTGGTTTCGGAAAAAAATACCATCTAGTTTAATGGTAATCGTTGGCAGTAGAATATGATTAGTGGGGTACAAACAACTGGCCCCATAACCTATGAACGGAGCCCCGTAAATATAGTTTATCTTGACTCATCAGTCGAATGAGTATAGGGATTGTTCCCAAACGATGGCGTACTAAAATAATTTTAACGACACTTTGATTACTTTTATCGCAAGTTCTCGCTTGAGTTGTCACGTTTTCGAACCATTAGTTTTATGCGAATTATTGCAAAGGAATTGCTTATTTATTATCAGTGGTGGGAAAGGTAGGGGTTATTTATCGCGACCTACTTTGGGTAACCGAGGAGAAAATTTGTCTGTTATCGGCTTCTGGACATCTTAGGTCAACGTTATTTGTGTTGTGGAAGTGTCGAATTCATCATTCTTGGTGGCCGGTTTATTGGGTTTGTAATAGAGTTATTATGGTCGTTCATTTTTAAACGGCTCGTGTGTGCGTGTGTGTTTTCTTGTGGTGTATTTTGAGTCTTTTACTTAGTTGCACATGAGTCCCAATATTATGGTGAACGATGAGCGTTTTTAGTAGATGTGACTAATGTATTCCTAACCTGCATAGGACACTGACTTTTGCCCGCGTCTTCGTACGCGCATGTCCTGTTTTTTCCCGTTTCCGTAGTAATTTCGAGAAATTTTCTATTAGTACTCTCCTACTACACTCCTCAAGTAACCTACACAACAAGTCTCAGCTTTCTACGACCAGTAGTTTTGGCTGAGCGTTGTCTGTCAGTCACTCAGACAATTATGTAAAAGTTTTTACTAAATATATTGATCGATGATTATTTTGTTTCTGTTTTTATGATATGCGTCACAATTGGCGTTAATAAACATTTTCTTTCTTTTTTCATTCTAGTTGCTTTTCCATATGAAAGTGATGTATTATTACATTTAATTTATCTGCTAAAATCAGAAAAAACAGACGTAAACAGACAGATTTTCATATTTATATTACGAGTTAGATAGATATCTTTACAAATTCTTCAAAGGTACACAGTTCCTATTCAACCTCAAAAAATCCACCCAAATCAACAAAAAGGAGACACGAATAAAAACCACATTTGGTACGGAATTGACAAGACGACACCTCTATAGCATGTGTCACAAACATTCCCACAAAAACTGTCTTTAGCCGTAAAGCTAAGAAATAACCTTTCAAGAAGACTAACTAGGTATGATGTCCTACAGAAAGTACAAAACAAGAACGTGATCGGCCTTCCTTCGGTCCCGTAGCCATAGAGTAGGTTGGTATAGAAGGCCAGCTCCACACAACGGGCGAAAAGAGCACACGCATGCTAAGGCTTGGTCCAGAGTACACGGCTCATGGACTGTCGTAAGTAAATGTTTTTTATTTATTTCTTTCCTTGTTTCATTCTTTATTTTAGAGTAAACGCCTGGTGGCTAAGGCAGGTGATTATGAAGCAGCCACAGTTCATTGCGAGTTGTGATTGTGGCGTGCAGTAAGGGCTACACGTGTTTCCTCAGGAAAAACATCAGTCGATTAGTCACTCATTTGTTTGAAACTCGTATTTTGTCTCCCCTAAGTCGCAGGACACACAGAATAGACGTAAGACGATGACGGGCGTGGACAGGGCACAGATGTGGCGCCGTCGCGACTTTAACATATAAAAAGACGAGAAACGGACTCACTTCCTTGAACGGACAGCGACGCGCGAGTCCCAGCACCCGCGCCCCGTTCTCGCCCATCTCTCGTCCGCTCGCGCCCATGCCCCGTCCTTTCTATATGTTTTACAATAGGGCGCAGACCAGTAAGCGTCGTGTCCGCGCCCTGTCCTTCCTATATGTTTTGCATCGCGATGCTTCTATACCTACATTTTGTATGAAAAGGACGCGGAAGAGACATGTCCGCGCCCCGTCCTCGTTTTACGTCTTTTCTGTGTGTCGCCTTAGAATCTGCACAAGGGGACTTCTTTTTTAATCATAAAATGACTCCTTACACTATGGCTGTAGAAGAAAGGAGTATCAGACTCTTACTGACTAAAATCCAACTGAGTTCCTCCAAATGACCTTGGCGTTCCAGGGCAGTGGTAACTCCTTCGAACCGCGGCAGACGCAAGGAGCCTAAGGCGCGTACATATTTTCATTGTGAGTACAGAAAATCGGAATTGCCTGCCAGCTTCTGTTTGCTGATAGCTACAACCAGAGGATTTTTAAGTCATAGTGAATAAGTTACTTCCAGCGTGCAACAAGCGTGCTCCATCGTCGACAACATCTTCGTTTACCATCAGGTAAGATTGTGGTCGAACGAGAGCAGATCAATATTTAGAAAATCACGGTGATCTCAAACTGTTTTAAACAAAATGCCAGTCGCTATAGTAGTCGCCAGATAAATGAAGAAAAACGGTCATTGACCCACCTACATTTATTGACACACTTAATTTAAAAAACAGAAATAATGACATAAAGCTGTCCTGAATCGACATCTATCGTGATCCTTACTGTTCTAGTATTGAAAAACGATTCAAAATTTACTGTCCGGGGGTACCTACGCAGAGATAATAAGGAAAGGTCAATGCACTTTATTCCACATTTATCTGGCGCCTACCATAGTGCGCTTGCAGTCGCTGTACGAGAGATGTCGCCACCATCTTTAGTACATCGAATACGTGTGCGTATGTTTTCGCTAGATGTACGGAACCAACCTTCTGCACCTATCCACCATGTTCCATAGTTACCAACTCGAAACATGTCCGAAAGGAAATGTCCTCTTTCTTACCGTTTATTAGTTTTTGTCGGGAAATAAACTCATTGTCATTGGGCGGACGGTAAATGAGGTTTTTCCTTTTAATCTAGTTTTTGGGGAAGCTTTTAGGAAATGATTAGTTTGAAGATCCGGGAAGTATGGAATTGGCTTGTTATATTTGGTTTGCGTATTTCCTTTTGGGCAAGAATTAGTCGGTTGACATAGAAAGATTATTTAGATATTTTTTGCGTCTCATTGCGATTTTTCTTTCCGGTTCGGTTTCGGGTTCCGTAGTCAACAAAGATCCCTAATAGTTTCGCCATATCCGTCTGTCTGTCCACGGTTTAGCTCAGAGACGCTTAGCACCAGAAAGTTGAAGTTTGGTATATGGGTATATACATTAATTTCGCCGGCAAAGTGGCAAAATAAAATCTAGAATTTTTTTTTATTAAATTACATTGATTTTGCCCAATTTTTTGTTTAACAAACTTGGTGAACGTTAATAATCTTATAGACTCCAAAAATAGACGAAACTGTTACCTTCACCATAGCAATCGAAACGCCATCACATGCTCAAGTCATGCGAAGACCGATAACACTTCCTCCATCTCGGGTCTACCACAATAGCTTTCAATTTTCTTCACAATTTACTTCAAATGAACGTAGGTGTCACACAGGTGTGCACTGGGTTCAGGTGTTAGTGACGTCATCGTGTTCCCGTATCTATAGCTTAGTACAGTGCGTGGGAGGTAGTGGAAAACATCGTTTACACATAATTTAGCTCCTATTGTTTAAAATGAACGTCGTTGTTTGCATTGATCGTCAGCAGTTATTTAATATTAATTTACACAACTGCCTCTGAAGCATAGGTAATATTTAAGACGAGATTATTTTGTTTTATTTTCATTTACTTTCAATAATCATGTGAAAATCCAAGATGGTCGTTTGATGTTCGATGGACACAATTCATCACGAAAAACATGTAATAGCATTTAATTGGAGCAGCAGGAGATGTATTATATGTCATATTAATATTGATATTTGAAAGATCTAAAGAAAAATACGTTTATTAGCCTAATATTAAATCAAATAAAAAAATAACTATGCATTATAAAGAAAAAATGCGTGATTGTCCTAATGCTTAGCATAATGGAAAGTTACAATTAAGGTATTACTAACTAACGCTGATTTTCAGTTGCAACCCTCATAGCTCGGCGACCTCTCGCGTCCGGCCCTGGTTCAATCCATGGTCCGGAATGAGGAGGCATGGGAAGCCGTCACCTCCTTCTGCGAAGCAGTAATGCTTGTGAAGGAGGAGGCGGGCCGCGTGAGGGAGAGACAACCCTCACGCCCCAGCCGCCGCAACATAGGGAGACGCACCGGGCGTCGGGAATCGCAGGGCGATTCCCGGCCACCGTAGGCGCGGGTCTGCGGCCGGCGAGCGTTGGGTGGCGCGTCGTCCGATCAAAGCCAGGCCCGGGTCGACGGCGCGTTGTGTTCCACGCGCGCCTCAAAGAGATATCAGCATAGGAGTAGGGGCCCGTTAGGGCCAGAGCCTGCCAGAGTTGCGAATTATGTTCGAAAGAGTTACCGCGGCCCTGGAAAGCAAAGGGCACTAGGAAGACCAAGGATGGGTTTTAGTCAATAAGAGTCTGACACTCCCTTCCGCTCTGCCCAGAGCGGGAGACTGAAGTCATTTGATGATTTCCCATTCATAAAAAAAAACTCTCATAGCTGCATATTGTTTTACCTATATTTGAATGGAAGGAGTGTCATCTCTCATCACCCGACTAATATACACAATAATAAACTTATTCTTGAAAGTCATATTCAATTCTACTTTTTACGAAACTTTCAACATCTAAAAACAGTGACTTTCAAGTTTAATATAAAAGGTCGAGGTTACCCGCTTTTAGCCCAACGCAAGTACATTACACCACAGGGAGTTTTTAACCGCAAATTCTATGAGAGGTCCAATGCAGGCGGCAGACAATGCGGGTGGTTGAGTGAGATAACTATGATAAATGACTGTTTTGACGCACCACCCGTCTATACGATCGATTGTTTCGATAAAAATGTTCACTTCATAAATCACATCCTAGTTTAACCTCACAGATATGTAGCTATTTGATTAATATTCAGCCGATGGGGAAGAGATTGCACTTTAATTTCTGTTTAGTTGAAGAAGTTTGACTGATAGACGTCGCGCGTCGTCTTGTTTTTAACCGACTCCAAAAAAAGGAGGAGGTTCTCAATTCGGTTGTATTTTTTTAAAATTTATGTTTGCTACCTCTTATCTCCGTCATTTATAACCGATTTGAAAAAATCTTATTTTATGAGAAAGGATACTTATACATTTCGATTGGTCTCGTTAAAGTTTCATTAAAATCGGTTCAGTGGTTTGGTTTTTAAATACAAATAGCTGGAAAAAATATGGGGAAAAATCCTCCATGTACGAAATTGCGTAAATAGTCTGCTTTCCTGTGAGTTTCCAGTGGTGTTGTTAGGTGTGGGCTTAAAGGTGAAAAATTAAAAAAAAAATTACAAAAAAATACAACCGATTTCCAAATAAAAAACAGTACAAAACAATTTTAATTTTGGAAGTCAGTGTTTTTTGTTGTTTCTGCGTAATTTAACACCGACTTCTGAAATTAAAATTATTTTGCAAGTACTTTGTAGTGTTATTTTATCAGTTCTAATTTGTTGCCTTATGAAAAGCGACTGTCTCTGGCAGTAACCTTAAAACTGCTGCTGTGAAATTGTACCGTGGCAAACTCTAGTCTATTAGAAAAAAAACTGAGACCAAATAAAATGTGGCGAAAGATGTAAAAAAAAATGGAGGCCCTACTGCGAGTTTTTGTACCTCCTCGATCGCGTTCACTTATGTCAAATTATACGGGAAAAGATGTTTTCCGTTTTTGTCACCAAACGATAATTTATTATGTTTTAGTACAAATTCAGTTTAAAAGCTCGCACTAAGGCCACTGTTGGATTACTCTTATTACTGGCTCTAACAAGTGTGTTATTTGACGACACGGTTGGCGCGGTGGTTGAGCTATCGGCTGCTGCGCTGCGTGTCGCGGGTTCGATTCCCGCACTGAGTAAATATTTGTATGGCCTACAGATAGTCGTTCCGGTTCTGGCTGTTTGTGTATGTGAGTTTGTATGTTTGTAAACGCATCCATGATACAGGAGTAATTTCTAGTGTGGGGCAATTTAAAAAAAAAAAAAAATATAATATGAAAAATTATTATTTAGTGAATCGTTTATTACTAATTAACTGTCTTCGCTGCCATATGTATCCGTCGCCTAAGTTGACTTTCCACGACTTTTACGGTTTTGTGCCAAAATTTAAGAAACGGCTCGGTCTTTCCACTTGTGGTAGGTACATCCAAAAGTAATAACTTTGCTTCCCACTCGCTGCGGTTCTTTTTTACGATTTGACGTTAACGTCAATTTTAGAAAATGTTTTTCGAGATCGAAATGTAAAGTGTAGAAGCGAGTTTCAAATTACGGACTGTACTCAAATTGCTTTTGGTGAAAAATAATTGTTTCATTAAAAAAAAATGCGGTACAGCATTTTTAATAGAGGCAACCCTATCATAAAATGCTGTACAAATCTCACAAGAGCATTTTCCAAGAAATATTTTTTAATGTCACATTATATTATAATATAAAATAGACTCGTACGTAATAAGCACGTTCCAAAACTTCATACATCGCTGTAGAGATTTTTATTATTTTCACTTCAAGTCCAGTTTCATGTCAAAATTAAAGTCATTATTAAGTTTGCAATTGACAACACTTAAGGACGCTGATAAAGGTACAATTTCTCAATAAATGTACCGAAGTGAAAATTTTTACTTCGGCACATTTATTGAGAAAATGTACCTATCAAAAATTATATTTATGGTTCAGAATCGTACCATGCACATCTATTAACAATTCGGGCAAAAAACATAAAAACATTTTAATAATGCAAAGCATTTTAATATTTGACGACACGGTTGGCGCAGTGGTTGAGCGGTCGACTGCTGCGCTGCGTGTCACGGGTTCGATTCCCGCACGGAACAAATATTTGTATGGCCTACAGATAGTTGTTCCGGGTCTGGCTGTTTGTGTATGTGAGTTTATATGTTTGTGAACGCACCCACGATACAGGAGAAATTCCTAGTGTGGGGCAAAGTTTTATAAAAAAAAAAAAAAAACATACTTTTGTGTAAAAAAAGTAATGATTTGACTACCCATTTGTAACAGCGTCCTTAATAAGACACACTGGAATAGTTTAAATGGAATAAAATAAAATAAAAATTATCTTCAAATAGTAATCATTCTGAAATTAGTAGCATGATAATATAGTGAAGTGATATTGTAGCAAGCACAATAAATTATGAAATTGATGTAGGTTAGATTAATAATTGTCAAATTGTATTCATATTATCAGAAATAAAGGCTTTTGTATTGTATAAGACTTAATTAAACTTACCTCTGGAATTTGTAAGGTGATACTTAGCTAGGTTACCTTTTATTAAAGAAGAGGTTCATATTGTTTGATGTGTTTATGAAAAGCACGTAGAAAGGGTAATCTCGAAAAGTGCCGACCTGATTACCAAAATTATAGAGTAATATACTTAGCTAAGTTTATTGCTAATACGGTATTTTTCTAAACCAATTTATATCTTCTAAATATATAAAACAAAGTCGGGTTTGTTCGAACTCTTATAACTCGAAAACGGCTAGATCGATTTTCATGGTTTTTAATTTGTTGTATTTGTCTCTGTACCGAATAGCAGAGTAACTATTAAAAACATTGGAAAAATGACGAAAAAAATAAATATTAAAGGGAAAAAGCAAGTCTTTAATAAACACCGACTGCGCAAAATATTCACTCATGCGATTTCTTAATAAATCCGCTTCAAAATTATTTTCGCTGCGACAAAGTCTCCACGTTTTAGCAAGTGTAATTTCGACTCAAAACTTGCGATGTCATATGCTGAATACCTATCAACGACCACTTTCACCAGATAAACGTATGCCATAGGAACAAATAACTGCCTTCACATGAGTTTTCAACGAACTGTAACGTTTTAATTTCCTACCTACTTGAAAAAAGAAAACCTAGTCCAATATTTTTTGGAAATCAATCTGACGGACTAATTACATTTTTTCGGGAAACGTTCCTATTATTGTTCAAATGTAAGTACAGTCACATTTATAAAATACTATTATAGCTTCTGCTAGCTAATTTGCCACAATGATTATGTCCCTTTCCAAGATGATGGTCTACCCATGTGCCAAGTTTCATCAGAATCCATTTAGCCAAGCCATCCGTTCATCTATCATCCACCCATCATGGTTTCGTCCCTTGTAATGATCGATTTTACAATTCGCAAGGCCAATGCTAGATGGCGGTACTAGGCTCGCCGTAGTAGTTGCAAATAATTAGAAATTTGACAAATGACGGTGGCAGTAAAATAATTAGACAGGAGGTTGAGGATTTTGGAAAAGAAAAGACAGAACAACTAACGGTTGCTCGGAGATTAAATCCGCATAATTTCTTGGAATAAATGCCATTATTGTTTCGAAATAATTCTAGAACATAACATAACGTATTCTCGTTGGTGAATTATTGTGAATTTGTGTGCCAGTAGTGGAAGTAACGGGGTAAGTGTTTGCGTCTATTTAACGATGTAACTTGGACAATTGGAGATGTTTTTGCAAGGCTGATTGTTCTCATTTTGTCCTCAGCTTGCGGAAACGCCCCTACCGTCCAGACATAATGTCTTATGGATTAAGATCCGGCTTCAATTGATTTTTATAACAAACTAACTGAATCTATTGCAACATACGGAACGACATATTCGCAACGGTACCTAGACAGTCGATTGGTCTCGCGGCATAACGACGGATCGGCATTCGTGAGCTTCGAGTTCGAGCCCAACCTCAAGAATTCTTTTTGTATTTTTTCCTTCAAGAAAATAGTTTGTTTTTATTTGTCTGCGTTTTGTTAATTTTTATTTTGTTTTTCTGTAGCAATTTATTGCCCAGTGCGGTTGTTGTGAATCGATGACGACTTATAGTTATTAAGGTTTTAGTGTTAAGTTAGGATTGCAGATTGGAAACAAACTCCATTAAATTCCGTGAACTAATGTTTATCTTTCATTAACCAGTTACTTTAGAACCCTGGTCATTACATTGGCGCCCACGGGTTAACTGAATGAAAGATAGACAAGGTGTATAACTGTTATTGTTATTCTGTGTGTTTCGGTATTTGTTCTGAACAAACATTAGTGCTCCTAATATGAGTATACCTTGTTAAAGATAATTTCGTAACTTCGACAAGTTTTGTCGTATTACTGCAATTCGGAACAGATACCTATCTATCGTGTTATTCTTAATTTACTATTATTTATTGCAATTATATCGTAGTGTCTGATCATAGTGATCATGGATGTTAATGCACTGCATAAAGATGAGCTTGAGTTTGAATTGGCTTGTAGAGGGATTTCGGATTGTAGGACCGTGGCGACTATGCGAAAATTTTTGCGGGAAATTTTAGTTCGAGAGCTATCGGGCGAGTCAACTATTTCCTTTAAGGTTCCTAGATCTTGCATTGATAACCCAAGTAAGGAAATAACAATTTGTGAAAATAAATTATCGGAAATAATTACACTTATATCTGAGGTATCGCACAGTCCAGAACATTCGTTTTTTAGACGTATACACTCTCGTTTGACACACTTAGCAAACCGTGCTAAACTTATTATACCTTCGGAGGCCAGTGACATTGAGAAACATCTAATATTGCTGAAGAATATCCAGGATACCACGTCATCACTAAGGCAGCTTGAGCAGGATGAAGATGAGGAAGAGGATGAAATATCCGAACATGATAAAGACATTTTACAGAAGTCTTTGGGTGATGAGGGTATACAGATAATGGAACAATTGGAAAAGTGCCGGAACTCTGAAAAAAAGTCCTCACCAAAGGGTGACACGGAAACTCACCAGAATCGTGCCGCGCAATTGAATGTTGCCAATACTGACATACCACTAACAACCTTAGAGAGGCCCAACCCTTCCTCACGCCATCCAGGCTTACAAAGGTCTTCTACATTTGATAATGGTTTCCACAAACGGAAATTGGTACCCATTAAAGATTGGGGTGTCAAATTTAGTGGTAAGGGTACCGTAGGTGTGAACGCTTTCTTGGAAAGAATTGAGGAACTTAAAGAGGCACGAAATGCCGCCGATGAAGACTTATTTCGATATGCCATAGACTTCTTCGAAGAAGAAGCTTTAATATGGTTTAGGGCTAATAAAGGGGCAGTAGCAAATTGGTCTCAATTAGTGAAGCTACTATTGGACACATTTCAGCAACCATACTACCAAGAGGAGCTTTTGGAGGAAATTAAACGAAGAACCCAAAGCAACCAGGAAAGCATCTTGATTTATATAGCCATAATGCAGAATATGTTTAATCGGCTACCGACCCCCATTCCTGAGACACAAAAATTGATGATACTTAGAAGGAATTTACAACCCTATTTTCAGAAGGCTATATGCCGAGACACTTTTGATTCAGTCAGTGAATTAACATCAGTCCTAAGGATAATAGAACGCACTAAAATAAACTGTGATAATTTCAAGGAACCTACTCCTAGTGAGGACTCTCTGGAAAGAGATCTAGCATATAAGGGAGGTACTTCAAAGACGTCACGAAGTGAAAACACGACTGAGCTGGCAGCCATAAATGACAAGGAAGTACTTCTGACAAAATGTTGGAACTGCAGGACTCCAGGTCATCGTTTCAGGGATTGTAAATTACCAAAACAAAGACTCTTCTGCTACAGGTGTGGACGTTTCGGGAAAACAACAGATAAATGCTCATGCAGTGCTACGGATAAGGGAAACGACAAATCGGAGTCGATGCCGGCCGATCGTACCCCGAAAAACTGAGTCATTCTACCTCGGATGACTGGCAGCAATGGCTACACACGGTTTCGCGTTTTTTTAAAACAGGTAAGATCGGTAATATTAGTAAGCATGGTCGTGACAATCGATATTATGCTGAGATAAGAATTTTAAATCAGTCGTTTGTGGGATTGTTGGACTCTGGAGCTACTGTCTCAGTGATCTCGCAAAAATTTGCAGTGAAAATTATGCAATTGGGATTTTCAGGACATAAAGTCGATAAAGAAATGGTCTCAACGGCTGATGGCACCTACCATACAATGGATACCATTGTCCATTTACCTGTTGTGTTTATGGGAAAATATAACGTGGTAGATTTTTACATCATGGACTGCTTAAAACATGATATTATTTTAGGTATGAATTTTTTTGAGTCATTTGATTTAGCCGTAGGGGCGGGAACATCAATTGCTGACATTACGGAAATTAACGCCTCGCAACCTGTGATTTCGCGGGAGGAACTTTCGGTTGAACAGAAAGAGCGCTTGGACAATTTGTTAGAGGAAATGGCAGCAGAGATTGGTAAAGGTTTAGGAAGAACATCGTTGATCGAACATAGAATTGACACCGGGGACAGCTTACCCATCAAACATAGACAGTACCCATTTGCTCCTCCGATTATGGCAGAACTTGAGAAGGAAATACAGGACATGCTGGACAATGATGTGATAGAACCCTCCTTTAGTTCATGGCGTTCTCCTGTGTTACTGGTGAAGAAATCTTCGGGTAAGAATCGACTGTGCCTCGACAGTCGTCAGTTAAATAAGGTAACAATAAAAGACTCTTATCCTTTGCCTAGAGTTACCACCATCTTAGACGGTCTAAAAAACGCGCGGTTCCTTTCAACTATTGACCTGCGATCAGCATTCTGGCAGATACCGTTAGAAGAAACGAGCAAGGAAAAGACTGCTTTTGGACTCGCTGGAAAAGGACTCTATCAGTTCAAAGTCATGCCGTTCGGACTGAGCAATGCATCTCAAACACAACAACGGTTGATGGATCGCTTGTTCACGCCGGAATTAGAAAGTAGAGTATTCACTTATTTGGATGATATCGTCATATGTGACGACAGCTTTGACAGCCATTTATCGTCATTGTCACATGTAAAAAAACAGCTTAAAGAAGCAGGATTGACAATCAACCTACAGAAATGTGTATTTGCGAGATCATCCTTAAAATACTTAGGTTATACTGTAGACAAGGAAGGATTACGTACGGACCCGGACAAGGTAAAAGCTATACTCGACTATCCCAGGCCTGCAACTTACACGGAGCTAAAGCGATTTATTGGTCTAGCTAGTTGGTACAGGCGGTTTGTAGAAAACTTTGCAATTGTCGCAGCTCCACTTCATGAACTAACCAAAGGAGGCAAGAAGACTAAACGTATCGTATGGAATAAAGAGGCTGAAGATTCTTTCTTAAATCTAAAGACTGCTCTGACTTCGACACCAGTGCTAAGAGTGCCAGACTTCTCAAAACCCTTCTCTGTTCAATGTGACGCTTCGAACAAAGGGACTGGTGGAGTTTTAATACAAATAGCCGATGGTCTGGAGGTACCCATTGCTTACACGAGCAGAAAACTGTCGGAAAGAGAATGCAAGTACTCAGCGTCTGAACGAGAACTATTAAGTGTTCTACATGCCGTAGAACAATTTCGTCCATATGTTGAAGGGAATCATTTTAAGGTTATTACAGACCATAGTGCCCTTCAGTGGCTACACCGTAATAAGGACCCTCATGGGCGTTTGGCAAGGTGGGCTATGCGCTTACAACAATTTGATTACGAAATAGTCCATCGCAAAGGTAAATATAACACTGTACCAGATGCCTTATCAAGAGCGATTGAAGATGAAATTAATATACTAGAGGTAAAACCAGAGGATAAAGATGAGTGGTATAAATCAAAAGAGGACTCAGTGCTAGCTGGGAAGAATGACTCGGATTGGGAAGTCAGTCAAGGACAACTATGGAAATACATGAAATTAAAACAATTTCCAAATGAAAATGACTGTTGGAAACTTGTTGTTCCAGAAAAATTGCGTCAAGGGATCCTAAAGGAATGTCATGATGACCCCACATCCAGTCACTTTGGTGTTAAAAAATCGGTCAATCGCGCGAGACAGCACTATTTTTGGCCGACATTGATACAGGACATGAAAAATTACGTACGGAAATGTGAAGTGTGCGCAAAATACAAGCACTCACACAATAAACCATCTGGTTTAATGGGAAAGCAACGAGAGGTAACGGAACCCTTTCAAATAATATCTATGGATCTAATGGGGCCTTTTCCGAAATCTAAACATGGCAATACTATGCTACTAGTCATAACATGTTGGTTCAGCAAATTCTGCTTTCTGTATCCACTCAGGAATGGAAAATCATCCACTATAGTTCAAATACTGGAGGAACACATATTTTTAATGTTTGGAACCCCTAGTGTTATAGTTTGTGACAATGGAAAGCAATTTGTATCCAACCAGTTTAAAGATCTTGTTTCAGGGTACGGTGTAAAACTCTGGTATACTCCCTACTACCATCCCCAGGCCAATCCCACTGAGCGGGTAAACAAAGTCATTGGCTCGGCTATAGCTTCTTACGTTGAAGATAATCACAAAGAATGGGACAAGTATATACCGCACATAGGACATGCGATCAGAACATCGGTTCATGAAGTGACGGGAAAAACACCAGCCTATTTGTTTTTTGGACGTGAAACGACGGTCCAGGGCATGAAACCCTATAGTTTTGAACCAGACGAACCCATTTCCTTCGACAAAGGAAAGTTTGAAAAAAATATAGCTTTCAGAAGTAAGATTTATGACGAAGTTTGTGAAAGGATACAGCAATCTCATCATACCAACAGCGAACATTACAACAAAAGACGTAGCATATGTAACTATAAAGTTGGTGATCTGGTTTGGAAACGCACTAAATTCCTATCGAATGCTAACAAGGCTTTTATGTCTAAATTGGCCCCTAAGTTTGAAAAAGCGGTCATAGCAGAGAAGATATCAGACGAAGTTTACAGATTAAAGAGTTTCAGAGGCAAAGATTTAGGAAAATGGCATTCTTGTGACCTTAAACGTTTGGTTTGAATCCGGTTGGATTCTTTAGAGGAGAGGGGATATTGTAATGATCGATTTTACAATTCGCAAGGCCAATGCTAGATGGCGGTACTAGGCTCGCCGTAGTAGTTGCAAATAATTAGAAATTTGACAAATGACGGTGGCAGTAAAATAATTAGACAGGAGATTGAGGATTTTGGAAAAGAAAAGACAGAACAACTAACGGTTGCTCGGAGATTAAATCCGCATAATTTCTTGGAATAAATGCCATTATTGTTTCGAAATAATTCTAGAACATAACATAACGTATTCTCGTTGGTGAATTATTGTGAATTTGTGTGCCAGTAGTGGAAGTAACGGGGTAAGTGTTTGCGTCTATTTAACGATGTAACTTGGACAATTGGAGATGTTTTTGCAAGGCTGATTGTTCTCATTTTGTCCTCAGCTTGCGGAAACGCCCCTACCGTCCAGACATAATGTCTTATGGATTAAGATCCGGCTTCAATTGATTTTTATAACGAACTAACTGAATCTATTGCAACATACGGAACGACATATTCGCAACGGTACCTAGACAGTCGATTGGTCTCGCGGCATAACGACGGATCGGCATTCGTGAGCTTCGAGTTCGAGCCCAACCTCAAGAATTCTTTTTGTATTTTTTCCTTCAAGAAAATAGTTTGTTTTTATTTGTCTGCGTTTTGTTAATTTTTATTTTGTTTTTCTGTAGCAATTTATTGCCCAGTGCGGTTGTTGTGAATCGATGACGACTTATAGTTATTAAGGTTTTAGTGTTAAGTTAGGATTGCAGATTGGAAACAAACTCCATTAAATTCCGTGAACTAATGTTTATCTTTCATTAACCAGTTACTTTAGAACCCTGGTCATTACACCCTTTTACTTTTTTTTTTTCGAGTGATTTTTTTTTTTATATTAATTAATAATTGAACAACAATAGTATAATAATGTAACAATAGTAGCGGTTGTGGAATTCATTACCACCTGACATTAGGGACTGCAAAACTCTTATAGTTTTTAAAAGACGAGTGAAAGAACACTATAATAGCTTTCCGTACCGTCATAGTTGCTTATACTCGTAAGTTATTATTTTTACAAGCCCGTACTGTCCCACTGCTGGGCAAAGGCCTCCCTCCATTCCTTCCAATGCTCACGGTGTTGTGCCTCTTCCTTCCAATTCATAAGGAAGACATCCAGGTCATCCCGCCATCTCCTTCGCGGTCTGCCGCGGTCTCGTCTCGCTTATGGATTATTATTTATCTTATAATATTATTTAGTATGTGTTAGTGTCATAATAATATCTATTTTTTAATGTATTGAATGTTATCTTTAAAGTTTATTGTTTTATTCTAACGTATAACTTTTACGCACGGTGTCTACATCCATTTATTCGACTCTCCTTTCGCAGGTATGCTGGAAGAGATTTCTTTATAAATAAGCATCACTTTTGTAGGTACCTATTTTTCTGTTTCCTTCTACTTATCGGTTTGTTAAATGTGTGTACATAAAATGTTAAATACTAAAATAAATAGAAATAGTATCCAATGGATTAAAATTAATGAAGCAATTTTTTCGTATATAATCAAGTTCTGTCAACGCAAAAAATTTGAAGTAGAATAAAAAAAAAGAACTGGCCAAGTGCGAGTTGACTCGCGCACGAAGGGTTCCGTACCATTATCTATAAAAAAAAAACGACAAAAAAATCACGTTTGTTGTATGAGAGCCCCACTGAAATATTTATTTTATTCTGATTTTAGTATGTGTTGTTATAGCGGCAACAGATATACATCATCTGTAAACATTTCAACATCTAACTATCACAGCATAAGAGATACAGCATGGTGACAGACAGACGGACAGTGGAGATTTAGTTATAAAGTCCCGTTTTCCCCTTCGGGTACGGAACCCAAAAAATGGATCTCACACCAATAATCTATTCCATTCCAGTGCCCATCAAGATAAAATATGAACCCATAACATAAATGTACCTACTTATGCTTTTACGTGAAACATAATAAGATAATCGAGTACTCCCAAATCAACCGAAGCAGTTAGATGCTGCAGGTTGGCTATAAATGTCGAATCAGGGTGATATAGGGCCGACAAACGACGCCAGTACTCGATTTACTAAGAACAAAGAAACGATTTTCGCCTACTTTTCTTTTGTGGGGGAGTCGACGACAGTCTCAGTCTATTACCGAGCCATTCATTCGCTCAAATGAGCCGCTTAATTTATCGCTCCTTTATTACAAATAATCTGTTTTAAAGTGACAAAGGCTTTTCGAATGCAGCGGAGGTTCGTTCCGTTTTTAGGTGTATTTTTTCTGTGATGTGGCTGCTTACTTGAAATGAATCCGTGCGATTCTGTAAACATATAGAAGTGAAAACTTAGGCGAAGTGAGCGACAAGTAAGCTGTCAAACCGTACAAACAAGATGGAATGACAGCTCACTATGACTTGTCGTTCACTCCACCTAAGTGTACACGGTGAGATGTCGACAAAATCGACCGGCAGAGGAGTTCTTGGTTAAAAATAATGGGGTCGATCTTCAAGTTTAAGCCAAGTTTGCTGAGGTCGGTCTGTGGGTGGGTGCCCAACCATTGCTTACAGAGACTCCTGTGTGGCTCGTAAAGCATGTTAAGCTGATGGTCCCGGCTGTCATTTGTAGATCTTTAACAGTCGTCAGTTTCGCCAAGGGGTATCAACATACCCCTTGGCGAGACTAACTAAAGTTGCAGATTTTGTTTGAAAGAGTTACCGCGGCTCTGGAAAGCAAAGGGCACTACGAGGAGCACGGATGGGTTTTAGTCAGTAACGGCCGCTTTCTATAATATATCTCAATCCCAATCTTGATCCCGATCCTTGTCTGTAACCAATCAACGGCCGAGTTTGTGACCTTCACCACACAATCTTCATCTTTGATTGGTTAGAAAGCGGCCGTAAGAGTCTGACACTCACTTCCGCTCCGCAGGCAGTCGGTCCATGTAAATTACAATGATTAAGTTCTAATAGTAGATTATGCACCCAGGGGATAAAGCAGTGTCTTGTGTCACGGGCGTCATATTGAATCTCGAACGCAATGAAGGAATCGGAAGTTAACTCCCGAGCGTAGCGAGGGAGTTTAGAGTTTAACTCACGAGCGAAGCGAGAGAGTTAATACAAGAATCCTGAATGCAGCGAGGGATTCAAGCCAGCGCAAGGCAAAGACACCTTTAACCCCGAGGAGGATACTCTACTTTTCACACCTCCTGTGAGAAAATAAGAAGCCATTACACGAAAAACAAAGTATTTTAAATTTACAAACACTAAGTAGAGATATGTAAGTATTTAAAAAATACTATATACTAAAAAAAGTTAGTTTAATACCATACGGATTTGCAATACCCGCGCCTTTTTTGCGTTCCACTCGGTATACCTACCACATAGCGGCCACAACCAACTCGATTTTCGTTTTTTTTTTACTTTTCTTTGGGTTTGTAAATATGTGCAGGCCTATTGTTAGCAACCTAATACAATTTAAGAAATTTGTGTACACAGAGCTTTACATCAGCTGGTAGAATGGGTTCGGACGCTTCGCTGTATGCAATTTGAATTTAGAACGTCATAGGAGATGCTCGAGAAAATAGTTTTAAATTAATAAATCGACTATAAATGGGTTTTAAGTGCTATTCTTATCCTTTTATACAATAATCCTTACATAACCAATTATTCTTATAATATTGTCTTCAATCCTGGTCAATCCTTATGATTCTGTAGAAATTCGAGAATATCATCCCTAAGTAGTAAGAGTATTGAGAATATCTTTCCTCTTTCTGAAACAGAAAGAGAGAGACTGAGACAGAGGGCGTTGTAAGTACCTAAAATACCGCCAATTTAGCAGACAGTTGAGGTTCCAAATTTAAATCACATTATTGACCAGCGGGTGATAATGAAACCCAGTACAACATTATTGCCCGGCTGTGCCACCGGCCAAAAATGACTCACTTTAGGTTAGGTTGGCATGACATATAGTTTGACGTTTTCGATCAGGTGGTGTGAAAAATATCTTAATCATTAACGTGAGTTATGAACGTTCACCTCACCATCAATGATCAGCAAATGCAGTTGCATCAAAGTTACTAGCATCTTAGAGTTTGCATACACTGCACAGTTATAGCGATATGAAAATTATCTCTTAAACCAATTACTGAGTTCCACGGCTTTGAGAAAGTTTAGTTAACTAGAAAGTCGACGCGTGGAAGTACCAGTGCCTCAGGACATCTTCTGGGCACGCTCGCTTTCATCATGGACCTCATCTATCGCTTTCCATCAGGCGTGATCGAGGTCAAGAGCTAGCCCATTCATAAATAAAAAAATTAAAAAAAAAAAGTGGCGAAAAAAAGGGATTATGCAAGTTCAGCTATTGATAATATTGTAAGATTGTTGACACATTGTTCACATTCAATTAAAGTTACTAGTATGTAAATAACATGGCTATATTAATAAAACAAAGGAAAAAGAAAATATTGTGCAATCTAACATCGTGAATATTTTTTAAATGTTATATTACTGAAGCCTTATAACTCGACCGCAGTTTCTTTAAAATTGTCTATTGCCAAACGATAACGGTTAGGGACCAGGGGCCTAACCACCAACTCTTAAAGCAGTATTACTTCAATATTACTTCCAGTGGGAAAGAGACGGAGCTATAAAGGACGTATAGCTCCGTAGCAATTTTAAAGTAATACTGCTTTAAGAGTTGGTGGTTTAGGCCCTGATATGCAAAGCGGAAAGGGCGCGCGGCCAGGGCGCTGACAAGATGAAATGTATGGCGCTAAAGGAACGAAATATACTTAGCGTCGCGGGCGCGCGGCCAAACTCAATACATTTTCGTCGCCGCGCCCGGAGCTCTTTGTATATGAAGTCCCTAACTATGCTATTTGTTTCCAAAGTAATGCCTATACGATACCTTCTGTCTGGGAGTGTAGAAGGATCAAGAACCAGCTGAAACTTCACGGTGTCAGTCCTGGGGCTCTAGACAAGTGACATTCTGTCAACGGTAGCGTGACGAAGGCGATTGTCAATACGTCAAAAATGTATGGGATTGACAGATGCTATCGATATGTCACGTGATCAAATCCCTACATTTTGGCATTTCGACAGTCGCATTCGCTAATTGAATGGCACATTGTCTAGGGCCTCTGGTCGCATTTACTTGGTCTTAGGCTCTCGGACCACTTGCGAGCATACCAATGTCTCTCTTTAGCCTTTAAGATGTCGCAAAGTGACAGTAATAAATACCATTTGCTTAGAATTGCATTCTCGTGATTCTAGAGATCTTGCAGACAAGTGCGAAGTGAAAATGCGATAAGGCGTTTTCATACAAATTGTTCTTATTTTAGAACAATCTCTGAAATAACAATGGAAAGCTTTTTATTTCGTATAGAAATAGAAAAAGGCTTAAAAAGACCAGGCAAGTTTTTAATTTCATTTTTTTATTTGGTTATTATAGTGGAAATATAGATAACTCTAAAAAATAAAAACATATTCAAAGTAAGTATTAACTTACTCTGAAAATTTCAATAGTCATCTACTTACATGAGATACAACCCACTGACAGGCAGACTGATGGACGGACAGCCATAGTAGTAGAATTCAGTTGCTTGAAGGCTGCTGCAGACAGGTGCGACTGAATACAAGCAACTTGCTTGTATTCAGTCGCACTTGTCTGCGGCAGCCTTTACTCTAAGCCCAAACGTTCAGATTAAAATGATTCCCCGAAACGCAACTCCTAAGGAGGTAATTTCGTATATTTGAAGCATTTCTACGAAACGTATGCTGAGTCTTTAAGCACGGTTCGTCTCTCGTCTGTAATCAGATTTGCAGTAAGTATTTAATGTTCCTAACGACTATGTATTAAAACATCGCTTGAACAAAATTAACTTAAATTGGAAGACTTTGATTCATTTGTCTGGGAGTTTATTCATCAGTATGTCTGTTTAAATTGATGAATGGTAGGTAGAAATCTTGAAGTGGTATTTTCATACCGAACGTTTTTTAACTAAACTTACTTTTAAATGGATGGAACAAAATAATATATGTATGACGGATTCGGTTATAAGCATGAACGACTACTACGAATCGCAAGCGCACCCCCTGTCCGGGTGATCACTGTGAGGATCGCCCGGAGGATACGGTGGAGCATACGGTGTGAGGTCTGCCCTGCTTGGGCGGAGCACCGCCTTATCCTCGTCGAGGCGATCGGCGGCGGCGACCTCTTGCGTCCGGCCCTGGTTCAAATAAACACTACAGTTCAGAGAATACTACTGTGGGCAACTCGTTTTGATCGGAACAACACAGACTAGAACTAAAGCCTTCGAGTGAGCAAAGTACCTACCCCTCTTATTTATAAATAATAATAATTAATCTCTTTTATTTTCAGACTACTTTGGCCAACAGATAGATATAGCTTACAAAATAGCATATAATAAATAATATAATACAGTTGGTGTGTGTTTGTTTGTGTTTTGTGTTAGTCTATAGAAACTTAAGACTATGTTAATAAACACTTGGCTACTCTCAGCACTACGTTATTGTTAACGTAGTGCTGAGAGTACATAGGAATAGTCCCGTTCAAAACGGGACGTATGGTCCCGTTTTGAACGGGACTATTCCCCGAGAAAAGCTGCAGGACACAGAATAGTCCCGTTTTCAGTGACAGAAAAATGCTGATAAAATAATAAAAAAAAAAATACATTTTCTAAATGGTACACTAGGCACCCATAACTAATCAAAGAGTCGTACTCTAAAAGCGTCGAAATATCGTGAAGTACTATGTGAAAATAAAATGTGATTCGAGACCTTAAAAAAATATCTTAGAAAATTAAGAACGCAAAACCTGTTTTGACAAAAGCTATCAATATTGGTGGTCAAGAAAAAAAAAACGAACGTCGCGGTAATTTGACGAACGATGTCCCGTTTTGAAATTTAAAAAAAAATGGTCACGTTAGTTATTGTGCGTTCTGGGCCTCTAGACAAGTGACATTCCGTCAGCGGTAGCGTGGCGAAGGCGATTGTCAATACGTCAAAAATGTATGGGATTGACAGATGCTATCGAAATGTCACGTGATCCAATCCCTACATTTTGGCATTTCGACAGTCGCATTAGCTAATTGAATGGCACATTGTCTAGGGCCTCTGGTGGCACTAGTCCGCGGAAGCGACGGAACGGACGAGGTGCTAACATGTTGCTTGGTCATGTGGGTTGTGTTTGGTCGGGAGTTAAAAAATCATCAATGAACAGCTTAGCTCATCGTGTTTGCTGACTACGGGAACAAACATATTTTCCTCGACACTCGACGGTTCGATAAAATAGATGACCCGATTGGGCAGATTAGCAAAGTAGTCCACTTTTTATCTATGAAATGCCGCAAATATAGATTTTCTTTTGACCGTCGCAAACATAAGTGGCGACCACCAGAGTGCCAATATTCTACTAATTTTCTGTCAAAAATGTATGGAAATTAAGGCTTTTTGACATATTGCAACGGACATGCGAATACGAAAGTTGCTCAAAAATTAGTAGAATTGGCCCTAATAAGAACAACATTGAGGCACTGAAGCTTGACGAGTCTCGGAGAAATGATTCAACTGTCCTCGATACCACAATAAAAAGAGTTCTTTTTTTCCTTTCGTCCGTTCCTTGGAAATCAGGCTACCAGGGCCCCAAGTCTGCTAATTTTTATAAATTCGTCATTCCAACACGATCCCATTGTCATTTTGCTAAAAGTTCGTAATCTGCTAAATTCATATATCCTTAGTACCACCTTAGTACACTTTCATAATGGCCGATCATTGATCGGTCAATGGTCTCGTAATAGAATCGTGGTTCTAAATATTCAATGTCTTTGAAAAGCAATGACCGCACAATAACGTTCTAATGGTAGGTCACTGATCGAAGGAACTGTCAAAATTTTAGCAGATTACCGCATATGTCTGTAATTCATTTGTCATTATGTACGAGATTACCATTCTATGCCACTTCCTTCAATGGAGTGTCAGTGGTTGACCATTGGAAAGTCATAATGACGCTTTTTTACTAGTATATTACCAAACTTGTCAAAATCAACAATTATGAAATCAATGATAGATCATTCTGACACTATTGTAATAGCAGACTTGAAGCCCAGGCGTAATGCCTGTCTAGTTATTAAACGCATGTCGATTTGTTCCTAATGATCTTTTAAACTTTTAATAATATTGTTAGTATTTATTTTATAGGTGGTATTTAACTTGAAACAAACACTTAACGAGTTCAAAATTCCGTTGAATCCTGCATGGCAATTTACACAAAATAATTATTTACCATTTTTAGACGGCATATTCACAAACGTACCTAACATAACATAACAACAATTTTCATTTATTATAACAGCAATTCAGAAATATCTAACAAATTGACACAATAAAACACCGTTGTCATTATTTTGATGACATGACAATTGTTCGGAAACCAAATAAAATATTTTTACAGACAGATTAGATGTCAATTTTGAGATAGTTTGATGGTTGAATTAAAAAAAAACCTTATGGTATATACCCTATATAACCTATTTTATCAATCGTAATGTAGAATCTACATCGTGTAACAGAATAAACGCAATACTTCTGAAGAGGTCATTGTACTCATCATTATGAGATACTTTTACAATGGGGCCAAACCCAAAATCGTTGAGTTATACGCATATAAATGGGCAGTTGATTTTTTTTCGCGATTTCGGAGTTGGTCCCATAGTGCAAGCTGTTTATGAGGTATTGCGTTTATTTTGTAACACGTTGTATACAGTTATAAAAAAACTATTATTTATAACATTTAAAAAATATTATTAACACTCCATAAACCCTAAAATTATAAATGCGAAAGTAAGTTTGTTTGTTACGCTTACACGCTAAAACGGCTGAACGGATCGTCATGAAATTTGCCCGATATGGAAAAGGACTTAAGATACTTTATTACGCGATAACCGATATTCACGCGGGCGGAGCCGCGGGCAAAAGCTAGTAAACAATAAAATGAAAAACAAACTAACTCGCACTTAGAAACAAACTCTGAAATCGAGACTCCAACCTCACCTCTGGTAAAGTAAGACAATAACAAACTTCGTCAACAACACTATTGAATCGGACACATTCAACTAATATTATTTATTGCACAACTTACTCAATATAGTTACATAGGACATACCTACGTGTGTGAGTTTGCAATGTATTGCAAAGCATTGTTTGTTGTTCAAGCAATTTCAGACGTTTTGGTTGGTATGCTTGGATTTACACTGTTATTACTAACTATTTCAAGAAACTTGGTGCCTGTTTCTGAATTGAGTGTTTGGTGATTTTGAAGTTGACAGGTTTTCAGACCAAAATGGAGTTTAACAAATACTCTACCTGAAATTCAGAAATAAGGGGTTTGTCTTTCGGATAGGAGCTCGTGGCTAAATAATAGCAGCCGCATGAATTGATCTTTAAGATTAAGCAACGCTTGCCAAGGTTGGTCTGTGGATGGGTGATCATCTTACATAAAAAATAAAATTGCATATTATAAGGTGAACTTCGAAAACTAGTTTTAATCAAAATAACGTCAAGATATCATAGTGATTTTTATGCTCGTGGATTTTGTTTATAAAAAGCAATGGGACAAAATTCGGCAAACAATTTAAGAAAATTATAGATTACAAAAGCATTTCTACTATTATTACAACATAAATAATTAAATACATGTAAAATAGTCAAAAAGTCAAAAATGAATTGCGAAATTATGCACAATATGATTTTTTTTACGATATTTTTCACACACATTTATCATTTAAAAGTAAAAAAAGAGCTGCAATCGTCCATGACGTGCCTTTATAACACCGACGCTTTGTAAATATTTGAATACGCCATTCGACTCGTAAACAGCATTTTATTGTAAATAATTCATTTTTATTTAACATTAAAATAAGTTACCTCGAGAAGCTCGTGACTAAATAATTATAATCACTCAGGTCGTAAAAGATCGACCTGAATGGTTATAATTATTTAGATTAAGCAAAGATTGCAGAGTTTGATCAGTGGTTTGGTAACCATAGTAATTTATCGATATTTGGAGGAATATCGATATTACTATTAGCCCCAAAAAGCATATTCATTTGATGGTCTTCATTTGTACAGTCAATAAAGCCATTTAGTATGCAGGAAGCTAACTTGCAACTACTTTTTGTAAGTATGCTGAATAGACAATTAATGTACATCACACTCGTAAGTATGTCATAAGACTCATAAGCTTAAAAAGTTATAATGCACACATTAGTAATAAATATTGGCAGTGCAGTGGAAAAAATAATATTTGCTATATACCAAATAGCTTTGTTGACTGTACGCTTACCATCAGGTGAGATTAGTGGTCAAGCACGTGCCTATCAATAACAATAAAAAAACAGATCTTTGACGGTCGTTACGGGTAGAAGACAAGAAATCTGACACCAGTCTTTTCTAGAAGTATCGTCATCATCATCATCATATCAGCCGAAAGACGTCCACTGCTGGACATAGGCCTCCCCCGAGTGTCGCACAACAACCGGTCCTGTGCGAAAAGTATCGTTCTACCCGGTTATTGGGTTTTAAAAGTCCGACAGGCAGGTAACATACTGGTAGTCAGCTGCTTCTGAGAAGACTTAGACTTATTACTGAAAAAATCGAATTAGTCCTTCAGATAGATTTCCAAAAAATTTTGAACATGTGTTTTTTTCTTTCAGCCAAAAGATGTACAATGCTGGATATTTTAGTCTCCACATCGGCCGAACCTGTGCTTCTTGCATGTCTCCCTAGGTCATCGATCACCTTGTTCCAGTCTTACAAGGCTCTTTTTAAACTAATCTGACAAAACAAAATAGAAATACTCTATTTTGAAAACCGTGACGGATAGACAAATTATTGTAGAACATCATGAAAGCGGCAACATTACAACCAATAACCAACCAGTTTCATTGAGACTATTAGAACGATCACAAATCATCTGAATGACAAATGAGTCATAGTCAGTTATGAATTAAATATTATACAACGTTCAGCCATCAACAAATTAACCCCGCGAGACGCAGCTTAACCTTGCAGTTCAATTAAGACTCGACTTCACAATTTAACCTCTCATTAAACACTTTGATGACTTAACGCAAGATTAGGTAACATCAGCAAATATTTTCTTTAACGAACTGCGAAAAAAAAAATCATAAATAAAAATGAAATTTAAGATCAAAGTTCCTCTTTGGCAAAGATAAAACGATCAAAATAATTTAGATACAGCTTTGATGTCTCGGTTTACTCAATTTTTTTGATAAATTGATAAACGGTGTGTCTTCTAAGGGTTGACTTCCAATAAAGTAGCTTGGAGATAATAAATTATAGATCATCTTTATTTGATGAGCATCATATCGGCCTGTGAATTTGGGATATTGATGGAAATTGATTTTATTTGAGTGATATAGGTACAGTTCGATGTAAAAATAAAGAATGGGCGGACATAAGACAACTGCAGTCATTCCTTTTTAGTGCTCCGTTCCCGAAAGGTAACCGATGGAGCCCTATCACTGAGCCTATGCTGTCCGTCCTTCTGTCTGTCAGCGGCCTGTAGCTCATGAACCGTAGTATGTAGATAGTGGTTTAGTACTGAGTATGTATTTTTGTTGCCACTATAACAACAAATAATTGTCAAAGATAAAGACTTTTTTTATTTTCACCAAATACCAGCCACCCGGCTGTAGTTGGTTGTATTATCTAGCCTTTTCCCCTACTATCTTAACCCTAATATAGTAGGGGAAAAGGCTAGGCAGTCAAACCGGATTCAGCTGAATGCCAGTATTTTTCGTGAAGCGGCTGCCAACCAGCCCTCCACAACCCATTAACAGGGTAACACCAAGGGTTGCGGAATATGTTCGAAAGAGTTACCGCGGCCCTGTAACGCAAAGGGCAATGGAACACGGATGGTTTTTAAGAGTCTGATACTCCCTTCCGCGTCCACCCAAAGCGGAAGAATTCATTTGATGATTTCCCATCCTAAGACTGCTGTCAGATTATCCGACTTCTGAATATCCGTAACGTTACGAATGCCAAAGATCTATACTGGGTAATTTTTTTTCCAGTGCGCAAACTTTAAGAACCACTTCTGCCCATGTAAATGAACAACTTTCCCCAAGAAAGCCATAGTCAATTCCTAAAAAAAAAATTGAGTCTCCCATACAAATTGTGGTCAGTTGATGACAATTTTGTATGGGAAGTTCAAATTTTTTTTAGGAATTGACTATGGCTTTCTTGGGGAAAGTTGTTTATTTACATGGGCAGAAGTGGTTCTCAAAGTTTGCGCACTGGAAAAAAAGTTATCCAGTATATGACAGCTGGGACCAACGGTTGAACGTGCTTTCCGAGGCGCGGAGGAGTCTCGGTATGTTAAGATGGACACCCATCCACAGACTAACCTCGGCAAGCGTAGCTTAACCTTTAAGATCGACCCGTGCGGCTGTTATTATTTAGCCACGAGCTCTCCTGATAGTCAGCTGTATATGTACATTATTTTAAAATTTAATCTTAAAGGCTTAATATTACCATAGTTCTGAGTATTAATTAACACAAAGTAGATTATACCACTTTGTGTTATTAAATTATGAACAGAGGGCCAATTCTACAGATTTTTAAACAAAGTTGCTTAAAAACTAGATGTGGCTTAAATATGAACCCTTTACTGGGAAATTGATGAACTTACGAAATTTGGTTTGAAGAACTGGTAATGTTTCTATTCAAACTTAAACTTAGTTAAGTTCTACTACAAAGCTATTGAAAATTCTTAGCAAACCTACCACAATTCCGTTATTGCATTTAAGCCTGTAAATAGCAGTCTTTGACCAGTTTTTAACATTATGCAGAAAACAATAATTTATAAAAACAAACAACATTTTTTAGAACTGAAAAACGAATCATATATTATATTTTGTTACTCGGGTTCCTAAGAAGAGATACTAAGAAGGCAATGACTGCTATTACCATGATATAACGAAAATGCCATAGTCATTTTGACAGCACCAACTTCCAATTCAACAAAAGCGTAGAAAATGTGCTACGCCTCCGTAGCAGCGTAGCGAGTGTCTGCTACGCCGTAGCAAGTTAACATCATTGACTCGGATCAGTGGCCCAATTGCGAGTTTTATATTTACGTACTCAATCACGATGGATTTCTATTAAAACTGCAGAACCGCCGTCTCGTGATATTAAGGAAAATATTTTTTTTTTACTCATATTGACGTGTGAACGTTTACGTTAACGCAATTGAGTATGTTTAAACTCGCACTAGGACTTAAATTGAGTCTGAGTAATTATATGAAACTATTTTATTCCAATGACAATACATTTAGATGGACGGATTTGTCTTTGATCATTAACACACTCTTCCTAATCGCTATCTCGCTGCTGAGAATCGTGACTCCGTTTTAGACTGTCATTAAAACACAATGTCACCTTGCATTCTCCACCATTCAGACTAAAGCTCTTGCAGACAGTACAAAACACAGATAACACACCCTCCAATTTACGCTTAAGGAAATCCTCTCAATCTACAATTTATACGCAATTCGACTTGTTTTCGTTAACATCGCCAAACGATAATTATGTTTTTAAAAGTTCAATTCGCGAACCGCTGCAACTGCGAACTCCGCACTGAATTATAAAACGAAAAAGTTTTGAAAACTACCAACTTTGATCACCAGGAATTCTGTTAATTACTTCAGAGCAAATAAAATTGTAAAGCGAATCTGCGAAAATATAATTTAAAAAGAAATTCTACCATGTTTATTATAAGAAGGTTTCGTTTAGATTATGTAGATTAAAAGTAGTGTGAGACTCTTTTATAAATATTCAACCGACACGTAGAGTTTTCTTGATATAAAAGTGTACGATAGCAAGTGTGTTATAAAATATAGGAAATGTTCTTGGTGATAAAGATCAGGGACAGGTTAGGCTCGGATACAACCAATAATGTCACTCATCCTGGATGATGAGAGGACCGGGAATATGGCGATTGCTTCCTTTTAAAAAACGTCACTTTTGCCCATCGAGTCTACTAGTATGAGGGCCAGCATTAAATGCCGAAGTCGTCAAAAACGTTTTGAAATTCTGATCAGCAATCTGGAAAACGGACCGAGTTATTAGTAAAAGGTTCACCGCAAAGCACGGGACTTGCAGAACGTGAGACAGAATTTGCATTTGCATCGCAGATTTTTCTTTCCTGGAATAAGACATAATATAGGGTGCTTTTTATCCCGGGACTATTTATTTATTTATTCGTTATTTCAGGTAACTAAGGCCCGTAAAATACATTACATACCTATACAAGTATCATCATCTGCCTAGCCTTTTCCCAACTATATTAAGGTCGGCTTCCAGTCAAACCTATACAAGTATATCAAGTATATAAAGAATATTAAATTTGCAACCACGGTAATTATTTCTTATGTGGGTACCTACATCGAAAAAAAAAAGTTTTGTGATTTGGTAATGTTATTTGTACGAAATGAAATGATAGACGGATATAATATAATTTACTATAGACAAAAATAATAGCTGCTTAGATTCTGTGTCAAAGTTACTCTTACTACATACTATATTTTAAGTTTTAAAATTTTCTCCAGTAAGTGAAATGTTTTGTAACTTCTTATTGAAAATAAATCTCATTCACCAATCTAAACAAGTATAAAAATAATAAATATAGACTAATACTATTTTATACAAAAAAATCAAAAACTACTGCACACACAAAGTGCTGGCGTCGTGTTACGCTGCGAGGTGTCACGTAGCCGGCCGCGGAAAAGACGATACAGTACACCTATTAGCCAAAACTGTTCTGTGAGGAAGGTTACCAAAGGTGTGTATGTTCCCTTGGGATAATATTCGAATCTCACGCAGGCAAAGCCGCTGGGAGAAGTTATCACTAAATAAGAAGCTTCGAAGTTGAAAGTTCCAGGTTCAAGTCCAGATAGGAGCTTTTCTTTGTAATATTTATTTCAGCACCCGCTGCTCTCATATCGGCGAAGGAAAGCAGCCTGAGTACAATAACATAATATTATGCTAGAACAAAAAAATCGGAGACATGACATCTACCAATCCGCACAGGGCACGCGTGGTGGTTTACAGCTAATTTCTTCCTCATAAATGTTCAGGCTCACAGAGATCAGTGCATGTCTCCTCTCTGTGAGCCTGAACGTTTATTATTTATTAGGAACAATTTAGGCTGACTATGCAGAAAACGCAGGCATAATGGCGTACTACCAAAATAAACAACTATCACCCATATTCTACAGCCAGAAGCTTATTGAACGTTTCGAAACCCAATATGGCATAAGCAGATCTAAATTCAAAGGCCTAATCTAGACAGTAGCGTCGATTTACACGGATGCCTTCCCATCCACCTTTGTGACACAGGCTTAAATTACTGGGCCCAATATTGGCGATGCAATATACCCGACGTGAGATAATCGATACTGCCAAAGCCGATTTTATACTTTGCTGAATTTACGAACATGTGCTTGTCTAGACGAACTTGGGTGTATTTTCGTTACAAATTCAATGAAGAAATCTTTTGCAATGTGATAACCTGAAAGTCGATACCTGTCGGTGCGGAACCGAACTGTCAAACGTCAACATCCTAAACAATACTTTGCTGTAGTAATAACAGAGTTTTAAATCGCGTGAATCGGGTGGCACACCGGTGTGCCAGAATCGCTTGACAGTTTAAAAAACTGTTCAAGCGACGATGACAATCAATGAAAAAAATGAAAGGGTATTAGGATGGATAAAGGTATTTTTGACAGTTTGAGACTGATATTAGAGATCGAATATTTTGGAAAAAAAAAAATTTTACAAAAAAATACAATCGACTAACTCCCAAATAAAAACCACTTCAAAGTACAAAATAACTTTAATTTTGGAAGTCGGTGTTTCTGGTGTGGAGTTGTTTTTTAGAACCATTTCCAAATTTAAAGTTATTTTGTACTTTAAAGATCAAATTTTACATAAAGACAGCCCGCCAAAACGCCCGCCCGTCACCACTTCCTAGTGTTTTAGCTGAGAACTTGAATTCATATAATATTATGCAAAGTAATACATGACCCAGACAAAAAAAATGTACCCAACATGGAAAACATAAAATTAAATATTTTTTACTACTTGTTAGCAAAATATAGCGATGCTTTAGTTAGGTACCTACCACAACTTTTCACTTTCAAGTAGTACTTATTATTCAGTAATGAATAATTCAGCACAGAAAACAGTAAAAAAAAACAACTTTGGGCACTCAATCTTTCTACGATATAGCTTCGCAAGATAACGCCAGACATATTACCGTGCAAACGCAACGTGACGTATGTCAACCCCTATTTAATAATAGCAAACGCAAAAATCATGGTAGATTCGACGCCTCACTCGGATTTATCACTGGCTTTACAAGATTACCCAATACGACAGTGACGGATTGACTCTTCGGTGTCCCACCTCCTTTTCTAACACTCTAAAGTGTATATGGCGACCTCTTTCCCCCTCGTTGGTAATTAGGCGGCACCTGCATTTGTCCAGGTCACCAGGGAGAGTGCTGCCGAGACTAGGCACCATGTTAATGCCTCAAGATTGATGAAAATCACGGTTAAAAGATCAGCTTTATTAATTGGTGGAATGTTGATGAATTCTCCGTTAAGTCAGATGTCGGCGCCGTACGTTAATTGTCACATATTCTTTGGGTTTTAGGGGACTAAGTTTCAATCAAAGTTTTTATTCTGGGGTGAGCTGCGTTACTCGGAGTTGAGAGATTACAAAATGTAAATCACAGGATTGTGGTTTAACTTAGTTTTGGGTTTTCATGCTTTTGAGTTACCTATGTTATTATCTATGTAGTTTCTTGAATTTGACAGAAACGGACATTGTCAGTTTTTATAGACGAATGTCATCAATTCATTTGGAGACGATATGGTACGACATCAATTATATCAGTTTTAATTAACTATATCTCAGAAATTCCGTCATCGAAATATGTTAAAAAATATACGAATTTTATAATACTTCTAATATTAATCGAGTGAATTTGCTACGCTTTCTCGCCTATATCGCTAAACCAATTTTAATGAATTTTGGAACAGAGATAGAAGAGACCCAGGATACGGATACAGGCAACTTTTTCGAAAATCTATATTAACGGCTGTCAATTCACGGGCAAAAGCTAGTAATAACTAATTTATATTATTAATTATTTATAATTAATAAAATATTAGGTCTTCTTAATTTATAGCTACTGTAAAATAATGAAAAATCAACTGGAAACACAGTTTCTGAATTCAGAGCTGTCAAACATGATGGTAAAAATATTTCTTTTGCCTTAAAAAGCGAGCAATTTCCTCAGTGCTGGCCTATATGGCGTTTAACATTCGAGCTAGGGTTGTCACAACGGGCTAGTGAGCGGTTAGGGCTGCCACCTTGTTTGCTCTGTGTCTCAAGCAATTGACCGGTTCTCAATAATTTGATTATATCCGCAGAAACAACAGCACAGTTTGTTTGGCTTTGTTACTTGAATTTAATTTAGATATTGTTTTAAGGGGTCGTTCACCTAGTTGTTTGTAGGTCGACAGTGATGTGTATGGTGTCAGTTCAAGGTTATGTCGATTGAAGTGTATATGATTTCGTTGGCTTTTGCATTGAAATCTAATATTTAGTCAGTGGCTCTATCAATAAAGAACAGGGGCTCGATTCTGCTATTGCAATCGTGTCTCAATGACCGGTCAGTGATCGAATATTTGACAACTTTGACAGTTTTTGTATGGGAAATGTGTCAAAAGTTTGACGTTATACGTCAAAAATCGATCATTGACCGGTCATTGAGACACGATTGCAATAGCAGAATCGACCCCCTGGCCTCTCATGGTGTCAAAAAGATGATGAAGTTCGAAGTTTAACCACCGCACTATAGAAGTTTATAAGTTCACTATCGTTCTTTTGTGTATCGTGATAATAGCGCTCATTGCTCTTTTCGAAATATCTGTTACCTCATAAAATGACTTCTTCCGCTCTGGAGTGGAAGGGAGTGTCAGACTTGTACCTGAATAAAGGCCTATTCAAACCTAAGCGGTATTCGCTGCCACTTTTGGTATACGTACATACCGCGCGGGTTTCGCTCAGGTATTTAGTATCAAGTTCCGCGGCTAGAGCGACCTAAGCGGTATTCGCTGCCGCTGTGGGTAGATGTACATACCGCACGGGTTTCGCTTAAGTATTTAGTATCAAGTTCCGCGGCTAGAGCGGAAAAGCTGGTACCATAGTACCGCTTAGGTATTGTTTCGCTTACTGGGTGAAACTCGAACTCGGTATTCTACCCACAAGGATAGCGAAATCCGCTTTGGTGTGAACAGTTATATTACCGCATACCCACTCGGTTTTCTCTACCGCAGACGGTAGCGAATACCGCTTAGGTTTGAATAGGCCTTAAAACCTATCCGTGTTCCTCCAAATTCCCTTTGCGTTCCAGGGCCGCGGTGACTCTTTCGAGCCAATTCCGCAACTCTGGCAGGACCTCCGATACCTCAATTAGGAATTTTAAAGAATGAGTATTTAAACTCTAATTTCACCAGGAAAGTTGTGAAAATGGTCCTAAAGTAGGATTTGACACGTTCATAACTCCAATTCAGAAGTCGTTAATTAGTAGGAATTCCAACTACACACAACACGATAGATTTCGACTAAGAACAGTATTGTTTTCTTTTTTCTTTCCATGTTAAAACGCAGCAACTATGGAATACTTCAATGAAAACCATACCCGACTTGAACAAAATAGAAATATTAACCTCCAGAAATAAAACAAACTGTTCTGATAGCACACTATTTCGCGAAACGATTCGGTAACATTTAAGTGTGGTTCTACACGGGATGCCTGGTATCCGTAATACTATTTTATCGCACGTTGCAAGAATCCCCAATGAGCAAGTATTGACTTTTTGAACGCAGAATTATGAAGAGCTCCCGGCCTGCTGTTAATCTTGTTTAAGATCATCTTTACGAGATGTAGGGCTACTTCACAGACACTATTATGATAATAACGTTTGAATTTCTGGGAAAAAGACGATATGGTTAAGATAAGAATAAAATAGGAGCACCTAAATTAGAAAGAAATAAATATTGCGTATTGTAGTCTTGAGCCAATTTCCGAATCATTTTCAATACTTTCACAACGAAAAGTGTGGTCCTCGATTTTATGGAAAGAACATTGAAAATGGTATCGCAAATGTCCGAACACTTTTTGAAAAAAATATTGGACGACACAATCGTTTAGGAGCGCGGACAATGCCTATAATTGTCCGCATTATAACAGCCGTACCCGGCCCACGTTACCGACAAATTATTTTCAATACCGCCATACATCAAGGGACAACTGCCGGAAAAAAGAGAAGAGGGGAAAATCCAAAAAAGGCAATCAATGGAAAAAGTAAGTGTCCGAGATAACAGGCGTTGAGAATTGAAGTCACGTTCCCGCTGCGACCCCGCTGCGTCCGCGGCACGACACACACATAAATAACCCTAATGATATCCGATTGTGTTCAGTTTGCGATGCGACAAAAAAATCGTACGAAAAACTCGTGCGGGACGTTATTGCTAAATATAATGTGGTTGTTAATAAAATATTATTGTGGTGTACACGCATTTGCGCTCCCTCCGGATTTGTAAGCGCCGATGCTTTTCCGTTAATATTTATAGCTAGCTCGATACGTTTGCGGATTGAATAAAAATTGTACGATTTTTCTGACAAATTTTTAATCATAACTGGAAAGCGATGTCGTGTTCCGTTATTTTTTACATTCGGTTTACTTAGAATTAACATACTTGGTTATTCGTTTTATTGGAATCCATTTTCTAACACAAGCTTACGTGATCGAGCTGTAACGGCTGAACAAAGGAGATTTTGAATGAGTTGAACTGATTTTATTTCTTGATGGACTGTCATCAAATACTTTTTCTTTTTCGCCATCTAAAATTTTAAATAAACGACTGACTCAAAATATTGGACTCTGGGTTTCCAGGGAGTCCCGTTTCGCCGCCACTTGTACGGAAATGGTGCATTTTAACTAGGAAAATAGTATTTTATTACAGTGCAGATCTCACTGCTGCAGGGCAAAGGCTTTCCTTCAATTCTTCCCGATTTTAGGCTAGTGTGAACCTATTACAGATTACTACAGATTTTGTAAATTCTTCAATGTCGAAGAATACTTGTGTAGAAAGAATTTCTCTTTTACGAAAACGTCGATGCTATCCTCAAGAAACCGCATCAACTCTCATCGAGTCGCCAAATAATAATAATAGTCTATTTATTTATTTCAGAAAAAAATCCATAGGTTCATAAAAAAAAAAACAAAAAATTTAAAACTAAATCTAAAGCCGACCCGACTGCAATAGTTGTGATGCCGATATTCCGTGCACGTAGCAACAAATCGACTGATCGGCTTAACTCCCTAATATCAGCCGTCTCTCAGTTTCAGCTGTAATTCGTTTTAATAACTACTCTTCAATGGCGTGACAATTTGACTTTGGTGGTTTAATTAAATTTTGCGCACAATTGCTGTTGTTAAAGTTGTAAATGTTTTTAAAGTCCTCTTTGAACGGAGAAAGAATTTCATCCCTATTGCGACGAATATGCATAGGCTACACAATACTTCGTCAGTCAACACACAAGTTGACTCCGGTAGACCACTGCGATGCTACACTGGCACAAAGATGTTTTCATAGAAATTGCTGAACGGGTAACATATATACAGGGTTATTTGTAAAACACCAACAACCTTTCAGTGGGTGAAAGTACTCATGATTACAAACAACTTTTGTTAAGAGACCAACCCTGAAAAATCGAAAAAAAAATCTACTGTTTCATACATTTTCATCGGGTGAATATTGCATTTTGTATGAAACAGCCGATTTATTTTTTGATATTTCAGAGTTGATCCCATAGTAAAAGTTGTTCATAATCATGAGTACTTTCACTCACTGAAAGGTTGTTGGTGTTTTACAAATAACCCTGTATATATAACAATTTGAAAAATGTTATGTATTTGTTCTATTTATTGGCAAACAACTGACGGGTCTAAATGGAAGGTCCATTTAGACGTCATTAATAGAACGCATTTTATTGTAATGTTGCGTTCACAATATTGCAGTATGATATGAGTTTATTTTTGTGCAATTTCCCGAATCGCAGAAAACCGCACACAGTTATAAAAACATGAATGTCGTTCATAATACATAGTCACGTTATGAAAAATATTTGTAGGTACTGCAGCTGCATCGTCATGAAACATTGTTTCCGTTTTATTTCCTCGTAGTTTAAAAACCCAAAAGAGACATTATATTTCTCAAAACAACAATAAAAAATGGCAATAGCTTACTATCCTCGGAACACGAACTACCTGGAGCTGGTGCTGACATTTTATTATTTTCAGCTTATTTTCTTTTTTTGTGTGCCTAGAATCCGAGGCACTGTTCCTTCCTGGAGTTTCTTGCGGCACTATAAATTCATGGAGATTCCTACTATTCAGTGGAGGTCGGTAGCTTGAATTTTTGCTTACAACCGCGGCCACTTCGCCAGCTAAGACGAGATTCGTAAAAAAGTTTTTCTTTACTTAATTTTATTGCTGGCCGGGTTACTTCTTGGTAAATTTCAGTTCTGAAATGAATGCCCTAAAAGTAGGTACTGGTTAGCAAAAAGTGGCCACTTGTATTATTCAGAGAATTATTACTTTTTTTTTCGTTTCCGCAGTGAGGTTTTAAGGAGAGTTTAAGTTTTTAATTAAGTCTCTGTGATTATTTTTGTGTAAACTCACTTTTCAATGGGTGTTGGGTCAAACACTCGATTTTTTTTCATTATATACTCATCATCAGCTAATTCTTTTGCCAACCATATAACAACTATTCAAATAATAAATCTTATTTATTAATTTTATACTATAATGTACGCCTCCTACTAAGCACAAGACAAACATTCATAAAAACAAATGTGCTACGGGCGGTTTTCTTGCATCTAAATCACATTTTTTTAAAGCTGGTTATTTTACTGTTGCTCTGAGCTTAATAACATTATAAGATTTTTGAAGGATATTATACAATCAGTAAAAAAAAGGAACGATGATTATTAATGTAATGCAATATTATTTACCTAATTTTGAGTAGGTACCTACATAATTTCCGTATTATTGAATGTGGTGTAGTTGAAATCTTTGTATCACACTATGATCACAAATGATCTAACAATTTGAACCGTCATAATTTTTGTTTTCAAATAAATCTTTACATTTAGAAGAACCAGAGTTTCCTTAGTTAGACTATCACTTTATCAAAACAATGCCAATAGAACATGGGCTTTATTTGGTTTTAGACTTTAGAATAAATCAACATAAAGTAACTCCACGAATACAGGCGTGATTTTAAGTTACACTCTAGGTTCACTTTTGCCCAACCACCGTGAAATGTGGGAACAACATTTCATATTACGTAATTCCCAGCTAATTAGAAAAGAGCTCTGGAAAAGAGCAAGTGGAGTGAAGCGAGAAATGTGTGCGAGGGACAAGAACCAGGAATGTATGAGCACAACAGAATTCGATTTTATTAGCTATATACCGTTTCAGCATAGCTACACATACTCGTACCGCGCAAGCTCCTCGCACAGCTTTGACCCTATCACTAAGACTCCGCTGTCCGTCCGTCCGTCTCTCTGCCCGTCTGTCACCAGGCTGTATCTAATGAAACGTGATACTTAGATAGTTAAAATTTACAATCATTCCACAGTCACAGATCGATGTATTTCTATATCAACAAATATTAAAAAACAGAATAAAATAAATATTTACGGGGGCTCCCATACAACAAACGTGTTTTTTTTCTCGTTTTTGCTCGATATTGATAACCGCAACAGGTACGATTGAAATATTCACAGAATATTGAATTATATTAATCGCTTTAAAAATAAATAATTAAATAAAATTAATATTTAAGGGGGGCTCCCATACCACAGACATGATTTTTTTGCCATTTTTATATACTCGTATAATGGTACGGAACCCTTCGTGCGCGAATCGGTCTCGCACTTGGCCGGTTTTTTTGAGACAAGCCCGCCACACCCAACTAGAACATTTTCATTGTGCGTACCTACATCTAAGGAGTGAAATTCCCTGCCGAAGTGTGTGTTTCATAATAGCTAGGTACAACCTGGGGGTATTCAAGTCAAGAGTGAATAGATTATTTCTAGGCAAGCGTGTTCCATTGTCGACCACATCATCACTTTCCATAAGGTGAGATTGTGGTCTAACGCAAGCTTATAATAATTTTTGAAATAAAACCACTGCAACTCTTGGGAGCCAGAATCACCAGTGGAGCTCGACGATTCCTTAGATTCCACAAACATCCTAAACCTTGTTTACGAGATCAGAACATTTTCTTCGGTGTGCTTTCAATCTACCCCTTCTTGAGATCCCCCTCAAAGATGGTGTCGAGGCGATTATGTTTATTATTCATTTTACTGCTTTCATGATAGAATAAATAATAATAAATATTTGCTGTTGATTTTTGGCTTGTTACTAGTTAGGAAATGTATTATTCATTTTGCGATTTGTCTGTTTGTGGTGTATAACAGTTTTATTCCTGACTGACTTGTTCAAAATCTTGATTAATATTTATTGTTTTCTTGAGCTTGCCTTTTGACTCGAATATTTTATTATTTTTCACAGCTCCTTTATTTTTTATTTTTATTTATGAATGAGCTAGCTCTTGACCTCGATCACGCCTGATGGAAAGCGATAGATGAGGTCCATGATGAAGCGAGCGTGCCCAATGATGCCTTGAGGCACTGGTACTCCCACGCGTCGACGAAACACAGCAGGCTGCTTGGCGCCGAACTCCGGTGGGAGGGTGGTCGCGAACCAGGCGGACGTTAGCCCTACCACCGCAAGGGAAGGATTGGCCAGTCTTATAAGATGTTAGGTGAGACTGTCCAGGATGCGCCGAGCGCTCGGTTCAGTTGAGTGTCAGATGGAACAAATTGCGCTACACGAGGAGGCTCCTTCATGCATCCCAAAATTATTTAAAAGAACAGGATGTTTGACAGGATCTTATAACATTTCTAAAAATCTAGAGAAAAAACCCTAGAACCTAGAGTAGTTAGACTTTAGGGTACCCATTTTACTTAAAAAATATATATTCCTTTAATTAAAAAAAATATATTAAAAAGACGTATTTTATTTCTTTATTTTTTTATACTCTTGCCATAGTATCACGTCACCAACCTTGGTTGACTGTTGAAGAATGCCGAAGGCATTAAGTCTGCCTTTGTTCGTTTCTGTTGCAACATGTTTTAATAAATAAATAAGACTCAAACGGTTCATGTTTTGCATTATTTCTGTTGCACGGACACCCTGTATTAAGATTATTTTTCTTTACCGGCCCAAACGCCCTCATGATAATGACCAGTGGGCCTAGCACGAATGTTTTGCCGTACAGTACGTTACAGTATCGTTACCATAACTGAATTCTGATTATAAAAAACTACACAATTTGTATCATACAAAAATATTATGAATATAGTACCAATTCAAATAAATATTATGTACAAAACGAGTAGGTACCTACCTATTATAGTAAGAGTAGAATACGTTACGTTAGTATACGTCAAAAATATTCGTGCTAGGCCATCAGGACGCGAGAAAAGCCGCTAACAAAACCCAGTACTGGATAAATCTGTCCCTTCTGAAAATATCTATCAGTTATGGCACAATATCAGTTCAGGCCATCGATCGAGGCCAGTTGGCACGTCTGCCTACAATTACCTCCGAACATATATCATTTGTATTCCGAACCTGTGATCACGTCCATCATTACTGAGTTGAGCTAAATTCAACCGTTTCATGAAATGAAATTAAATAAATTTTTCATATAACACTGATTATGTTATTTGTAAGTGTGGTCAGTGCTTGTGTAAGTAAAAAGGTATACTTGCATTTCGTTTTGTGATTATATTGACTTTGTAGAGCATTTTAAACTACTACTATTGTCCTTGTGTATTGTGTATTTTTTTTCAATTTTTTTTTCAAACAAACCTCATCCTGACAATTACGAACACAACAAAAAAAAAAACGTTCAAGTAGTTCTTAAGTTATGGTATGACCAAGGGAAAATGGAATTCATTTTTATTTATTTGGATTATTAAGTACATCCAGTATAAATATTTATTTATATTGGATTTTAGAGGACGTGTCCTCTGTCAAAACTTTAGGGAAATAATGGCTTCTTTTTATTTTAATATTTTGAAGTAATTTTGCAAAGAAGATGTTCATGTCTGTTACCATATTCATGACGGTTGAATTATTTATTTATTACATTACAAAGTGGTAGCAGTAATCTGGTTTGCTACGATAGCGTAGCAAAAAACGCCTACACGTCTGAGTGCTACGGCGTAGCACCACTACCACTACCCTCTCTATCTCTACTACTCAAACGTTTCTACGATTTAGAAAAAATATATTTTATGTGTCAATATTAACTATTCTTTATTTTTCGTTTCGAAGAGTTTTTCTGTTTTTTTTTTGTTGAGAAATTATTTAAAGGGTAGAAATCAACAAAAAATATCCTCCTTAAGTAAACGATACACCTGCAACCTTAATAAGTTACAGCAACCATCGATCAACCCTCACCCCTCTGCAGGTACATCGCATAATTCTAAAGAAAATTCGGATTAAAAATCGCCAAGGGAGAGTGCTTGAATTTATTTTTCACACGGTGAAATTGCCGCCGGTCGGTCTTCCTTCCTTCTAGAGATATAAATAGCATGAAAGTCAGCGAACCACCTCGATTTCATGAATTTTTGTGGCTTCATATTTTGTGACAAATAGTTAGCGGCTGTGGCGCGCGGAGGGTTGAAATTGCCTCCACAGAAAGCACGCACGAAGCTACACTGCATCGAATTTGTCCGTGTATGCATTTTTTTATGAAATATTGATGAGAGAAGATATAAATAAGATTGATGCGTGGTTCGTGTTAGACGCTGTTGTGGTTGTTTTGACTTTTTCAGAATTCGGGTATGGAAGTCATAAGCATTGGTGCTTTTATATCTTTTACCGGAAATTCAAATAAATCCTGTTCGGACATAAAAGTTGGAGCTCAGCTAAATTCGAAGATTCCAGGGGGCCTAGACAAAAAACTTTTCTGTAGCGTTAACGTCAGACGCTGACGACAAAATGTATGGGAATGAAATTAGGTGTGGAAAGGAAACGTCATCACCTAATGTCATTCCCATACATTTTGTCGTGAGCGTCTGACGTTAACGCTACAGAAAAGTTTTTTGTCTAGGGGGGCAGGTATTTTTTAATTCTGATAGCTAAACAAAAATTCGTCGATAGATAACCAAGCTTGGGCTAGCAGGAAACAAAAATCATCAAACAATATGCAACAAAAGTTATGTCTTTAAAAATAAGTTACCGTTACAAAAAAAAAACCATGAACACACAACATTACCACCAACACTCAAAACCGATTAAAAGAAATTCTCATATTCATTCTCCAACACAAACAAAAGAACATTACAAACTCCGCTCACTCACTCCGCGTGAACTATAAACAAAGCGTTCATTCCTTGCAAAATGTTCCATTCACTTACTCGTTCCCTCGCTCATTACCGTTCTGTGACATCACATGGCATTTTTTTCGACACTTATAAGCATTTATCATGCTTTATCTTGGGGGTATGTTCACAAACATCCGGCTACAGATTATGGAGTCGGATAAGAATGATTACGGCTGCGTAATGAGTTGTGACGATAGAATTACTTGGCTGTCAACGGGTACTTTGTTTCGTGTGTCTTTTTTGTAAATTAGTAGTCTTGTTTATGTTAGAAAAAAATATCATAATTAGTGAGGGGCGCTTCATAAAATGTAACTCGAATCCAAGTCAGTCTGACCAGTTACGGAAAAATTTCATTATGATTACGCCGCGCGGTTATAGAGTTATTCTCGTGTCGTATAAACTCATTCTAAACGAATATTATAAACAAACAATATTTAACCGTAGGTACTTTGATTACGAATATTCGTTCACTAACAGAAGGCTAAACTAATTATCTCTCAGTGGCGTACGTTACTAGGACTAGGTCACGAGAACGAATCCGCAAAAAAAAGCTAGCATGTATGCTGATCAAATACGAGTAGAGAATTTCATCTGAAGAGGTTTTGTACTCGTGAATACCTATTTTTATTAACTAACGTGTGGATAAAAAAAAATTTGCCACACGTTAGTAAATAAAAATTTAAAAAAGAATTAAATTAAATTAAAAAACGTTAGTAAAGTAACTTTTATTAAGAGTATTTTCATCCCATCTAAGTGCTCCTAAAATGTTCAGCATTCAATAAAATAACGTCACCCCCGGGATGTTTTACTAGAGTGATGATGCCACATAATGTCCATTACAATAACATAAATATTGTCTGTCATTACAGAGAGAAGAATCCATATTCAAATGATCGAAATAAGTGTCTAATGTTATTTCATTTATTGTTGACACCTGTGGGCCATATCTACTAATTTTTAAGCAATATTCGCAATCTGTCAAAAAAGGTCTCAATTTTCATAAATTTTTGACGGATTGCGACCTAAATAGTAACTATATTTTCGGGACCGTTGGGGTTGAGACCCTCGGGCCGTGGGGCCCAGTCCAACCAGTCTTTTCAAAGAAATTTCGAAACGACTGGTTGACACTTCCCGTGACCCAAGAGCTGGCTTTTACTTTGGTCAGAGGCTAAGCTTTGCCATTCAACGTGAAATTTTTCAATGCAATATTTTATTTTTTTGTTAATTTGGTTTATTTGTTAATTTTAGTATTGTTCATGTTTTATTAGATAAATAACAATATTTAGATTTTAGGGAATTTATCGTGTCGATGTTTCAATAACCCATTTTAACACGTTGCGGGACACTTGACTATTTTGCAAATGTCATGATATGACACTTCAAAATCCCATACATTTTATCATACCGTCTATAGCCGTACTACCGTATTACATATATTTTAAATATTTGATACGACAAATACGGCCACAGACGTTGACGCCTAAGGGCGGAACGACATACCATGACTAACTATGAGCAATGTAATGTGATGAGAGATGTGATGAGAGATGTCTCAGGGTCCTGAGAGCCCATTAATCCATCTTCTACGCCGTTTTCTATAACAGACGGGTCATTGCAAGACCATATCTACTTCCTCGTGCGATATTGAATTGTCTTCACTTGAACTCGAATCCCTGGACCGAAGTGGGCTTTCACTAATCCTAGTGGAATGCATAAGCCTAACTTTTCTCGTACTGAAAATCTCATTTTCTGATTCACTAGTTTCGCCTTCTTGAGCACCATCTGGTTCATAATTTGTATCAGAGCCGAACTGACAGACTGAGAGTCTACGTCACTGTAAGGGTCGTGGCGGCTTTCATCTGCATCGTCTTCAGCAGCAAACAGACTTGGACGGTTAGGTACTACATGCTAGTTTCTTCCGTTTAGACGCCATCTGCGAAACAATATAGATAAATAGTCACAATAAAAGCAGTTAGCAAGAAGCTAAAATAGTAGATAAATAGCATTTGAACACCACGTTTTCGTGTAAGTAATATTTTCTTATTTTTGCATCATGTTTTTATCCCAACAAGTAAAAAACAGCACTACTGTATGACACAACACATATATTTATAAAACTCAATTAGATCATATATAAATAAGCTTTATTTACCTTGATTTTGCTGACAAAAATCACAAACTACTCCTAGCAATGCGACGACACGCCGGTGGTGCACACGCCGTGACACTAAATATCAACATCACTATACTTGTATAGATCTTGTACGCCTGTCGGCGGTGTGAATGTGTTGTTTTGGTGCATAAGCAATGCGTATGTGTGTGTTGAAAAATGACTCGAAAAGAGTTTGCCGTGACACCTACGAACGAATGAAGTCGCGTGATGTGACACTAGATCATGTGCTTCCTAGAAATGTTATGGGCAAGCAACGGCTATCGACGGTTTGCCAAATGACATGAAATAAAGTTCACCGCCTTTAGCCGTACTGTCACGTAATGATATACCGAGATAACGTTGAGAGGCGGTTTGTCCCGCAACGTGTTAATGATTCCAAGTAATTTATTATTCCAACTATTTTTATTTGCTAAAACCTACTCAGCCGGTCTCACAATATTGCCTCACGGTTTTTTTACGCCCATTTTTTTCTTAATAGATTTTACTGCTACTTATATTAAAAGAGCTTATCCTCCTAACTCTAACAAAATCTCATTCTTATTAAATCTAAGACAGCAACAAACAGCAATACATCTATCTACCCCACTAAATCATCGAAAGCGAGATATTTACATAACATACTAGCGTCATCCTATATGAGGTACAGTCGGCCCCGCAGCCATAGACTATGGAAGGTATGGGGGTACAGAATCGACGGCAGTCACAGCTGGAGACGGCATCGCCAAAACTTTTCACTCAAACCAACCGTATCAGTTAGTCATCGTCGTGTGCTCGCAGAGACTGAAGGCCTGTTGCTATGGGATATTTTCATGAAAATATAATAATTAGTTGGAGACTACCAGACAAAACTTCACACGAATTTTTTTGGCCATCGGTCGGTACACTTTTTACTATCAAGTGATGTCACCGGCCCCACTCCTGGATGCGCCTTGTCTTTTTTAAATGTTCCTGATGGACCAAATAGAATTTTTATTTTGCTATCCTGCAAAGTACCATATTCTGGCTATGGCTATGATGCCGCAATTTGTACTCAGCGCACATTACACGGGTCCGACTGCCTAGCCTTTTCCTAACTTTGCACAGGCTTCCAGTCGAATATTGCGTCCATACGATACAGTCTAATGTCTGCGCAGACTTTGTTGTAATCACAGATATATAGATGGACATAGATAAGGCAAGAGCAACTATTTCGCGTGCCCGTTTCGGTGCCCAGCTTACGTACAAAAATCGTAAGCCGCCACTTTCGTGCTCAGTCTGCATAAGTGTACGCTAGTCGGACGTCAGTTAGCTGGTTAGGTGCCACACGTGGCGGCGTCTTTGAATCGATTTCATTTTTCCATCATAGATTTCCTGGCTTTTCACAACCCGTAACGTCTATCAAAGATCTTTTAATTTCAGCCGGGATTAACTGCTTTTCTAGACACGGGGAAGTCTCGTTATGTACTGGAGGGTCACCCATCCGATTGACCGACCTCGAAAAGTAGAGCTTAACGTCTAAGTTTGACTTATATATTCGGACATGAATATTAATGACTAAATTTTGCCCTAGACTTCACTCGCGTTACCATAAAAGCCTATAACCGTCACCCGGGTCCCATCTATCCCAGAACCAAAATTCATCAAAATCGCGATCGGGGGTTTAGCGTGAAACCTATCACACGAACACACTTTACAAAACACTTTTGCATTCATTGTATTATTATTAGTATAAGATAATAACGTCTCCAGTCGCTGTCAGCTGCGACTATCCCGTACTCTGTGGCGAGAAGTAATAAGGCGACACGTGTCAAAAAGTACCCCCGCTAGTCTATGGGCATACCGTTTTTCTGCAGGTGTACCGGCCAACATATTTATAGTGTGTATATAAATGTGGCTTTGTGTATGCGAATATGATTTTTGGGGGTTGGAAATGATGAGAATTTGATCTGGATAAGTCTGCATAGTTTTGTTTTGAATTGTGAAGTTGCGAATAGTGCGTCTACCGTATCATCATCTGCCTAGCCTTTTTCCAACTATATTGGGGTCGGCTCCCAGTCAAACAGGATTCAGCTGAATACCAGTATTTTACGTGGAGCGGCTGCCTACCAGAGCTCCACAACCCATTACACGGTACTTCTTGGCAAAACTGGTGTCAGATTTTTTGGCTTCTGACAATCTGACAGTGCTCCTACCGTATATTGCAGTAAAAATTCTCCAAGATTAGAAACGTACAAGATTAAAAATCTGGGAACCCGTCTTATGAAAAGGGTATCGTATCGTGTAATCTAGTAACTGTGCATTAGAGACCATAATAGGATTTAACTGCAAAATCTAATTAGTCTGTCAGATACATTTCTAGAAAGTGTTGGACACGTATTTTTTATTGTTTTCACGTAAACAAAAAAATTAAAACAATATTATACAGTGCGATGAAAATGCCCGTGGTAACGTACCTGGTAAAAATTGTACCATCGTAGTGAATCGTCGTTTGCAATCAGACAGCGAAATCAGTGACTTTTTTTGTTTTATCATCGTATGAGACCAGCATGAACACGAAGTCCTCCACTGCCGCTATACCCATCTCTTTGACTACGCGCTGCTCTCCCTGATTGACACTAGTAGGACTATCGTTTTTACTCATTTGAGTAGCAATTTGTCTTTCCTTTCAGTTGAACCCAGATGAAAGCTACTCCTTGCAGATTTTCATCATGCTCGAACTACGGCAATTAGCGGTGAAAAAGGCGAAAATTACTGCTTTCACCATCTGATAGCATAATTAAAAAACAATCTGGTGGTGACAGATTTTGTCTGATTTGATCGACCAGAACTAGTAAGGTGGAAGCGCCAGGGTAGCCCGCGAAATTCAAATTTTCTTAAGTTTTTTGCAATTTGCATATCAGTGTCAGGTTGTATCTTGGTCAAAATAAGATTCGCGGCCGTAGCAAGTACGTATTTACAGAACTTTAATCATTAAAACCATCCATACAACTATCTCAGTTAGAATTGATGCCAAATGTAGTATTTCATGAAATCATAACATTTGGCATCAATTCCAACTGAAGGAGTTTTTTTTTATCTTTATTAAGGACCTTGGTCACAATACTGACTATGTCGCTCCACCATAGCCAAATTTTGAGTATGAACTTATTTAAAATGATTGTAATATATTTTGTACAGAGTGCTAGCCTCGTCTGACATAGGTTTAGCTAACACACTATATTTAAAGTACCGATTCCAAACTTATTTTGAGAATCAAACAGATTTCTCCTGTGGCGTTCGCCCCGTTCACACTCCATCAAGATATGATGTACGTCCTCGATTATTCCACATTTCTCGCAATTTTGTGAAGGTGTGATACCCATGAGGAGAGTTGTATTGATCATTTTACCTTAAGTCATATAACTATAATAACATACCGAAATTTAAAAAATCCGCACAAGTAAGGTACATCGAAAATGTGTTCTACCAAGTACCATCAAAGGAAACCTTGTCGGAAACAATATTGAGTATATTTTTCCAACACGTGTCAAAAGTGGGTATTATTATACCATTTTAGAAAGCTTATTAAACAAGAAAGGTGTATCGTGTTATTTGTACTTCAAATACCATACATTTATTATGAGTAAACTGACTCAACAACCAAGAGATGTTTCAAGAAATTTTCATAGCTTGTACTCTACGACGCTTAATTTCCAAAGATGTGGGTTTTTTATAAATTATTATTTGAAGGATTGATTAATTCAAGAGCTATCCGAAAAGTTTTATTTGACTATCTAGAGTGGAACAAATTTCTAACCATTTGTAGTTTTTGGTCGTGAAGGAGAAAATTTATAAAAAAAGTTAAAAACGACGATAACTCGAAAACCATCCATTATGGACCCCTGGTATCGGGGTCAAAATCATTGCAAATCGGCTCTTGTTTAACTCATTTCAAGGAACGCCTTGTCGATCTAAATTCGCAAATCGTCTGCAACCACAATTTTACAAAAACTATTCACTTTTTCAATAATAGAAATGAATGGCATATACACTGGTGGTTCATATACTTTCCCTGAGTGTTAACTCAAGAATAGAAATAGTAAGGTATTGAGAAACGGCGAACACATGCCGATAATTGCCGAAGTGAGGTACCTACACGGAGCAACAACTTTTATACCGCTTTAGAACACGGACTAGGAAATTTTGAACTTTGGTCCAAAGACTTAGAGTTGGGAATTGCATGTAGTTTACGGTCAAATAGTTATAAGCTGAGTATAATAGCTAGTATTGCTGTATGTACAGAAATATGGGTCGGGTCCCACTGATGGCGATAGTAATTATGGTAAACTTACTTTTAAATTCAGATTTGTGTTTTGTTTGAGAACAAAATCGTGAATGTGCTCTTCTTTGTTTAGATATAAGTAGGTCTTTAGTAACATTTTATTTTTCATTTGTATGATGTAGTAAGTGCTTGCTTGTATCAGTGCTTGGAATTTTGAAGGTAATTTTTTTGGGTTTTTCAAGGAACTTTCGCATTTGCTTCGCAATGGAAATCTGTCAAAATGTAGATGTTAGATGTGTTTTTGATTAATTGCGACTGAGATGCTAATGTCTGAAAATTTGGAAATTGCTCTTCAGATTGTAACAAATTGACTATCAATTTACATTGTCCTCTTATTCAGTTCATAAACTGTTCTTCTGAAATGTCATTATAACACAGGAAGTCAGCATATTGTTGGTATGTATTTAGTGATCATATTATAAAGATTAAACCTCCGACTGTTACAATGTTCTACAAAAAAAATATGACAAAAATAAAGTAGGTGCGTAGGAAAGGAAGATAGTAAAAACTTTGGCTTACAGCTGTAACCAAACCTTGTGGTATTCCTTGCACACTGATTTCAACGGATGTTTATATATTTTTTTTTATTTATAACTCCGTCATATACAAACGGATTTGATTTTTTTTTCTTTTTTCGAAAGAGAATTAAATATTCCCAAATGGTCTCATTTAAATTTCGTAAAGATCTGATAAAGAACTTCGAAGAAAGACAGTTAAATAGATATGGACTGGTTGGAATGGGGAGTGGTTTAGGAGGTTACAAAAAAATACCACCGACTTCCAAATAAAAACCCCTACAAAATATAAACTAATTTTAGTTTGGAAGTCGGTGTTTCCGGTGTGGTTTCTTTGTTTTTTCACTTTTCTTATGTTATGTTTTAAATACTACTTTTCTTTTTCCGTTTTTGAAAATTGATATACATAGTTTTATATAAAGTAGAAGCATTTTTTATTTTTTTTAAAATCCTGTAAATGTGAGGACCATGGAGCCTATACTGTTAATAATATAGATGGTTTCCTTGTTTGACATGAGTGAGCAGGGGCAGTTGAGGGTGTGTCATGCTCGCTAGAATGTCTCGCTGATGGTGGCGCGTGTATTTGATCATTCGGTTCCCTTCAAAATGGTTGAGCTGAATGGTGCTGATGCACGCGTCATGTTCGTGAACGGGCGCCGTCAGTGGAGACTGGTCATATCTTAGCTGTCACTGGCTTATTTCTATATTTAATACTTATTGGATACTTGGAATACTTTTATTTTTTTCCTTTCTTTGCATTGTTCTCACATATAGATGCAACAAGTAATGATGTAACCAGGATTTTTGTAAAACATAAATGGTTTAAAAGAGTGTCCATGGAGTTTCTTGTACGTTCTTCTCCATAGAGATCTACGCTTTGGAACGTGCAAATAGCTTCATGTTTTTGACTGACTGACTTTGACAATTCAAAAGTACCTGTGATTGGTTTATTTGAAATAAATGCTTTGACTTTGACTTTGACTTTGACTTTTGACACCGACTTCCAAAGATAAAGTTATTTTGTACTATGAGATTTTGTCACAATCACATTAAACTCGATTCGTTACTATTGGGAAGAATGGAAGGATGAAAGGGAAGCCAAAACTTCAGTGGGACAAACCAAGCTAAAAACAAATAAATAAACAAATTACAATAATTTTCAAATTATTATTTTTAAGCCCCGCTATTATTAGGACCACACCTTTAAGCAAGCGCTTAAGTAGTGTTCCTTAGAATTAGCTTTTATCAAGTTGGATACCAAAAAGTTGTTTTCACAAGTTTTTATAGTATTTTTCTTCTTTTGCATTTTTATGATTTTAGTTCTAAAGCAGTCTATTTCAGGAAAGCACGTCCTACAACCCGCAAATCTATTGATATCTAGTTACGAATTCATGAAAAGTCAAAGAACTAAGAAAATTAATGCAATTTGACTTTATCGATGTTGAAATTAGACTCATAACTTTGTATTTCAGTCACAAATGTAGGGAGAAAATAGCTAGTGTCAGTTGAAAGCTGGAAGGTACCTTACCTACGTAGGTCCAATTTGTTGAACGCATTAGAAGGGCAAACCGGCCTCACAAAGTCATTTCCTTCCAAGAATATTGTAACCTAGAGAAAAATTATACATTTCGCTGTGTCTGAGGAAACCTTTTTTTACAAAAGCTTTATACTTTCCTCTATGAAACCGATAGATAAGAACCTTACAGAGTTCGGGATTAACACCCTTAAGATAAAGTAGTGGCGATCCTTACCACCCATCACTTACACTGGAACATGTTGAGCATTGAATAAAGCCTTCGCCTTTGAAAAATATACCTATTGAAGTAACGAACCATTGATCCGTTAGTTGAATAGCGATGGACTTTTATAAACCCAAAAAAATATGCTCATATTTATTCAGGCATACGGCTAACAAAATCTTACGTAATAAGCTTTGAGTATAAAGGTAACCCGAGGGGTTATTTAGAATATACATTTCCTGAAGAAGTCCAATTTCAATGCTCTTAATTTGGTACTTAAAGTTCGCGCTGTTACATAGCCTCACGGGTGTAAATTTACATGAGACACTTTCATTACAGTTTTAAGTCTCCGGTTTAATTTACCAGTTGGACGCTCCGATCGACCGTTCTCGCCTTCAAAAGTAAAAGCAGACATATTTCTTGACTGCGTTTATAATCCCTCGCCGGCAACACTAGTCCGCTAACGAAGTTAGTTCTAAGGTAAAGTTTTAATTGCTCTCTGGCAAATCTCAGTTTATCTTTTCGCGGTCTCTAGGAAACAGCTTTGTTGACTATAAATTCAATTTGAGCGAGGCGGAAAAGATTACCGCTTTATTTATGGAGTGGGACAGGATTGAGGAACAATTGTTGAAATAGTTGAGAGTGAGGTTACTGTCGTGTGGCACGCTAGCTCCTTATGTAAAGTACTTAAGCTGTGAGAGGCAGTAGGCACCTAACTCGTCGAGGGAAACTGTCACAAGTGCCTTACTTTCAATCTTATGAAACGCAGGTTGGAAAATTTCGTTTAATAATTTAAGGCCACGACAGCCCTTAAACGTCGTCTGCCTGTTTTATCACCTGAGAGTCACGTAGGCGACCCGCGCCGTTGCTTCAGCGCGGCTAATGAATTCTTACCTTGTTTACAATAAACCAAAAAGCTTTTATGAAGCTCATTCATTAAAGGAATCTGTGGATTATGCGTGAAGCCGCGCTAAGAACGTGACTTTTGAGATTTTCAACAAATTGATTCTGGTGTGTTTCGATAAAACCTTACAAGCTAAGGGTTAGACCAGTTTTATGCGTGCTGTAAAGTTCCGACGATGTTTACACGCTTTCTTAAGGCACCGATAAATGGCTCGTTGTAAACGTATGCAAATTGATATTTAATGCCTCTACATTTTTCGTTTTTAAGCAGCGTTTCATGTTTACGCTTTCATGCTTGAAGGTAATAATTTACTGATAACTTTTCAATTAACTAACCTATAACAATTAACAGTTCACTGCGAACAAAGGGTTGTTTGGAATTTTCCATAGCGGCTTGAGAGGACTTCTCATAATCAAACAAAGGTAATCTCTCAACAGGCAGATGACAGACGGACCACATACAAAATATTGTGACGCATCACCTACGTTTAGAATTATTTATTAAAACTTTATATAAGCAGTAATGCACTGTACAAAGGCGAACTTAATGAAAGAAGTTACCCTTACCATAATAATTACGCATCAAAACAAAAACAAGACACAAACTAATGAGCGTCTCATAACATGACAAAACAAACATACAGAACTATCATAGTCCGCAAAAAAGGATCCATTGTTTTATTGTAACATATTTCATAATAAAATAAGATAAATTCATCCGGCAGAGGTACGGTATCGGGCCGGGTGGTCGCCGGGTGGTCGCCGGAGGGCAACCGTCGGCCACTGTCAAGAGAGACCTTATCTAAACTCTCGCCGAGTAACACAGAGCTATGCATGGATAGAGAAGGTATACTGACGTCACAGAAACTATTTTACGTAAGCTTACATTATTTGTCATCTAATCACATTAATATTTAAGACACATTTTGAAAGAAGTGGAAAAAACTTGCTACTGCAACCGAGACGGAATAAACGCCTGAGTCGTAAGAACGAGATACTGCAATGACAAATGCTCACGTACAATGACTTTTTTAATACCAGAAGGATATCCAAATTTATACTCTCGTAACACACAATACAAGGAAGATTAAAACCCAAAGAAGTCAATGTAAGCTCTATACAAAAACACCTCAGAAACTTGTCTCCCACGCTCCTTCTCCTATGTGACCTTTTACCAAGACTGGTTCTCAATATTAATGAATTATACACGATATTGTAGACAAAACATTACCTATACAGAATATCAAAATACCTTGTAGAGCTTTATGCGGTCGACTTCTCAAACGCCACTCAAGGTTCAATTGCCGTTAAAAAGATTTAGTTTTTGGGGATAGTGGAAACTGGGTTTAGGAAAATTACACTATCTTTTGATGAAAATATAGTGTAACTTTCCTAAACCCATGTTGTAAGTACCTACCTATAGAACATATTTCAATTCTTTTTCCTTGAACTTCATCATATCAGCCGAAAGACGTCCACTGCTGGACGTAGGCCTCCCCCAAATGTCGCCACAACAACCGGTCCTGTGTGTCTCGCATCCATCGGCTACCTGCAACCCTCACCAGGTCGTCGGCCTTCCAACGCTGCGTCTTCCGGTACGCGGTCGCCAGCCCCATCGACCATCTGTTCTGCGAGCAATGTGCCCTGCCCACTGCCTGCACTTCTGTTTGGAATCCTTCGGGCTATGTCGGTTACCTTGGTTCTCTTGCGGATATCATCATTCCTGATTCGATCACGCACGATTCCTTGAACTTATCATAATGTATTTAAATTAGGCTGAGTAAGTCCACCTTTGAACAGTCCCACAAAATGGCCGTCAGTCACCACTTCCAAGTGTTTTGTTGAACGATAAAGAAGTGGTGCAACAAGCTGCCCAGCCAATGAAAGAAGAAGCCATACTGTCTTCTTCCATAGCTCTTTTTACGTCATCATTTCAGTATTCGCCCTCTTTCTAGACAAAATTGGTTGATCAAATGTTTGCCGCAAAATAACATTTGAAAAAAGTCCAGAATATCAAAACATCAGATATTAAATTGTCCCATAACACCCCAAAAGCCCTTTGTTTTACACGAATAAATAAATCCGAATACATTAAAATTGTGCCGTGCATTCTACATTATTCATAGCTCTGGGGTATTCTGCTGACTCGAAGCGGCTAAGTAAGAGCTTGCTGAATAAAATGTTAAGTACAATTAACTGGTCAAGTATCCATACAGTTTATACTGAGTGACTTCTCAGTAGACTGAATGATTTCATTCATTTTGTACAAATTGAGTCAGATGGTAACATTCTGTTGGAACCTAAATTGGTAGGTATATATCTTAGATAGGTATACGGTTTATTTAAATATTGTGATTTGACAGTTTCAGCTCAATATTAGAGTGCACTCTGAAAACTTTAAAACTAATTTTGACAAGGTTTTAATATTCAACGATGCTTTCAGTTTGAATTATTGTATATATTAAAAAAGTATTAAGCTAAAAGTTTGTTGAAAATAGATTTTGTTTACCAACTGAGCCTAAATCGAAAAAAAATAATTAGAAAATTATGCCGCCGTCTTTATGTTATTTTTAACCATAAGCTTTCTTTTATATCTTAATTGCAATCTCAGTTTCCGACTCGCTTAAAATCGTCCTGCCGAGGTTTTTGCGAAGATCAAATTTAATTACCGTTTCACCTTCAAGCAGCTTTTACTTCAATTTATCCACATCGAATGAAAAAAGAGGTTTTTTACTTCGTTTTAAACTTGTTTTAATTTCACTGTGATTGCTCGATTCTTTTAAAGTGCTTCGCCTAACTGGAGTGCCTGTTTTCACAGGAAATCGTTGAAATTGACTGTGCTAGGAACCAGCTATAAAAATTACGTAACAGCTGTTATTTAAAAACATGCCGGAACATTTTCAATTTAAAATTTAAACTCAATTACTTTCAGAAATTAATTGCATTGTTTTCACAAATAAATCTCATACACGAAACAGTTAATCTCAAAAAACTCATCGATTCTCCCAATGAAATAGTGATGGGACGCGCGACCGCAGAGCGTGACAGAGCCCACTTAATTTAGTGACAGTGCACGCTGTAAACACGGGCATACTATGTAATTTTGTTTTACTCTCGACCGCTGATAAATTGGGTGCGGAGGAAGCGCGGCCGCGTACGGGCGACCAATATTTTTCATTACTATGCTAATTTCATTGTCCCAATAAACGCGACGCCCCACTCACCCGCAAAGAGGTTAGCTGTTTCACGAGCATTTTTACTGTGTCCACTGAAAAATTTGAATTCGCTTTCCAAAAGGTCGGGCTGGGTTAATTTGAAATGCAACTGGGCATTTTTAGTTTTTCGCCGCGCCGACGCCGCTTGTTTTTAAATGGCGGGCAATAAAATTGTGTATTAGTGCTTTTATTTAAGCGTTTCACGATTCGATAGTTTGAATAATAAAATTCTGAAATTATATTTTTGTTTGAAAGTTTTACACTCGTTGAGCGCTCGTTAGCATAGTTTTCATGGCTATAATTTATTTTGGTTCGCTTGTTAAATTTTACGAGGCGTCGTGCTATTCAACTGGTAACAAAGCTGTTTGTAGGAGCTTGAAATGCAAGTTACATCTACAAATTCATGGAGCATGGACGGACAATCAGTTTAAACGAGGATCATAATACCAGTAGTGCGGTATTATCGCGCACACAATCGCTTGAAATGATTCAATAGATCAGTGCCGGAGGTGCGGAGTGGCACATTCCGCAGTGGGGTCACGTAGCGCCCGGGGGGTCTGGACCCCGAGGTATGCGCCCTGGAACACGTGTCATATTGCCCTTCCTTGGACAACAATACTTAATTCAATAGCCATTGAAATTTTCTGACATGGATGGTTGTGTGTTTGTCCTGGAATCTTATCAGCTTATTGGGGTATATTTGGGGTATATCATTTGTGTGTGTTGGAGTAGAAATACAAATAATCTAACAAAATACGAAAAATTTCCAAGAATTAATTTTGTAAGTTTCCGCTAGTATCGAGAAAAAATATCTAATGAATACAACTGTAACTCACTGCAAGATACTGAAAAGGCTTTTCTGCTACTTCGATATTTGAGCTAAATTGGGCTTGTTATCAATCATCATTTCAGCTGAACGACATTCAGGGCTGGACATAGTGCCATATGGATCGCCAGTCTTGTGTTTTTTTACATTCAGCATGGTTGTCAGCAAAAGTGTCCACAAAATAACGCAATAAAAAAAACAACGATCCCTAAACGCGAATGCATAAGCAAAAACCATAATAATCAACGGTACACTAAAATAAAACTAGTTCAGTTCACTTTTTATGGGAAAATAAAATGTATTTTCAATTCAACAGTAGAATTTTGTTTGACAAAAAATAGTGAAACTAACATAGCTGAACGGCCACTGGTGTATTTTGCAACCGACCATTTTAATTTTTAGTGTTCACTTGAGTGTTTCTAATACTCGTACACTAAAAACTGAATTCGTTTTTGCTTTGTTTTTCTGTAGATACAATTATTTTTGTGGTTATCAACGATTTTCGTTTGTTTTTTGTCAGGAGTGAAATTGGCATCATACTTTTATTGTGATACTAGCTCCTTCCAATGGCTTCGCCCGCGTTAAAGTCGAAAATTATCCGAGAGGGAAATTCTCGAGATGAAAAGTATTAGGTACTCCCGAGATGAAAAGTATCATAGGTCCTATTTCAGCAGTGCCATTCTGTAAACATGTCGAAGTGAACACTTGGGCGGGGTGCACGACGGGTGAGTTGTCAAACCATACAAATAAGATGGGATGACAGCTCACTTGTCGTTCACTCCGCTTAGGTGTATACCGTGAGATGTAGACAGAATCGACCGGCTGGACCTTTTAATGAATTTATTTATCACCCACATGACATGATCAACTTGGGTAAGTAGTTTTATTCAAATTCGTTCAGTATATAACGAATTATCAAACCAACAAACCGCCAAATAGTTTCTTTTACAATATTAACATTATATTAAGTATGAATAATAATTATAAAGTCACCATGAAATTATCTATTGACAAAAGAATACGTAAAAGGTTGAGAGAGATGGAGGTATACAGGATAAACATCACTATCCCTTTTTAACAACAGAATCATGATGGCATTGATACATCCTAGTACAGCCCGAGATCAGGGTCAATCGCTCAGCGAGAACGCCAGTTCAGGCATTAATTACAAAGGCTAAGAAGTTACCTTTAGATGTCACGGTCAAAAATAAAAAACCCACGCTCCTTATTTAACACCAATTATTTCAGGACTACGTAGGAAGACGTATTATCCTATTTCTTTTAGTGACCTTATTATCTCAGTTTCAATCTCTGCCCACACAATTAATTTAGTGGAAGATCATGACAGTCTCAGCTATTTTGATATCGGTATTGTTCATTTTCATTGACATTATGTTTCTAGAAAATAAAGTAAATAAATCAGGGCCAACAGATTTTGAAACTTGTAAATTTCTAAATACTAATTTCGTTAGGTCTAAAAACAAAGTTTGGCTCGATAACTTTCCGGCTCATACCGACATGAGGTTTGAGCTGCCAAATCTCAATTTTTGGTTGTAAAAAGTGTTTTAGTAAAATTTTTAAAATTAGTAAATTAAATTTATAGTTCATCATTATCTTTATTTTGGCCAAAAGATGTCCAATGCCTGGACATAGGCCTCTCCTTAGTGTCACCACACCTGTGCGCTTCGCAGCCAGCGAATTCCCACGGCATTCACTAGCCCATCGGTCCACCTTATGTGAGACCTTCCAACGCTGCCAAACCGAGCACGTGGCTGCCACTCCAGAATCTTTCTATTCCAACGACAATCTGAGTGACAATTCTACAAATTTTGACTGAGATGCAAATGCGAACGTTGCTTAAAAGTAAAGAATTTAGCCCTCTGTTCTGCAAGCAATGAGCAAAGATCCACTTTTTTAAATATCGTGATCTGTAACAACACAAATACCTAAGTATTGCATTGGATATGCATACCTACCTATAGGCACTATCTATCTTTGGTCCAGTTACAAAATACTGGCTGTCAGCGGTGTGACGACCTGGGACTGACGCCGTCGAATTTTATTTTACATTGTTGTCTGGCTTTTTCGCGACTTTTTTTATCAGCCAGTGTTGTACAGCATTTTGTTGTTATCCATAGTATTGAGCTTTTGAGGTTTAGCTTTATCTCTCTTTACAATATTGTTTGAACATTCTACTCTAGCTGCTAATAGAAAAGAAATGTCGATCACAAGTCGTATTATAACTGGCCACTTTTAGTTCTTATCTACTTGAACAAGCTCTGAAAAATTGTAAAAGGTAGTAAATTTTGCTTTACCCAATTTCGTCAAATAAACTGTTTTTCTTTTCTTTCAAATAAACAACGTTAGGTTTACTTTAGGTAATATTTAAGAATTTGGTTTATTGTTACTCGGAAATATTTGGTTTATTGTTACTCGGAATACGGAATCACTGCCGAACTCCTGAAGGCGGGTGGAAAACCAGTCCTTAAGGCCCTTCAGAAACTGTTCGATTCCGTCATACTCGAGGGGAAAACGCCACAAGCTTGGAGCAGAGGTGTGGTGGTACGCTTCTTTAAAAAGGGCGACAATGCCCTGCTTAAGAATTACAGGCCCATCTCACTTCTGAGCCATGTCTACAAGCTATTTTCCAGAGTCATCACAAACCGTCTCGCACGCAGGTTTGACGACTTCCAGCCTCCCGAACAAGCAGGATTCCGAAAAGGCTTCAGCACCGTAGACCACATACACACGCTGCGGCAGGTTATACAGAAGACCGAAGAGTATAATCTGCCCCTCTGCTTAGCATTTGTGGACTACGAGAAAGCCTTCGATTCGATCGAGACTTGGGCTGTGCTGCAGTCTCTCCAACGGTGCCAGATCGACTATCGGTACATCGAGGTGCTGAAGTGTTTGTATGAAAACGCCACCATGTCAGTCCGACTTCAGGATCAGACATCAGAACCTATCCTCCTGCAGCGGGGTGTGAGGCAGGGAGATGTAATTTCTCCGAAACTGTTCACGGCCGCAATGGAGGACGTCTTCAAGGTTTTGGACTGGAAAAGGCTAGGCATTAATGTCAGTGGCAGGATAAATGTATACCACCCGGAAATTAGATTTTGAATAAAATATTATTTTAGTAATCAATAAAATCGATTAAAAATATTACAACAGCCTAAATATCAAACATTGGGCTGTTGCCCACCAGGCACCACACTCGTCTGGTCGGAGGATCCTCACTTTTCAGGTGGTTTGCGCCCTTTTACACCCTGTTCCGCATACCTCTATGCCTTTTTTTAAGCATGGGTAATCATCAAATGACTCCATCCGTTCTGGGCGGAGCGAAATGGTGTGTCAGACTCTTACTGACTAAAACCCATACGTGTTACTCCTATCGCCTTTTGCGTTCCAGGGCCGCGGTGATTCTTTCGAGAAAATTCCATAGCCATACCTCTATGCCTACACAAACAAGTTGACAGTCTTCACTATTCATTATAAACCATTCCTAACTTCGAGAATATTTACCAAAGTGCGGTCTCTGCGACGTTTTCCATCATTTTAAACGGGTCATAGATTTAAATTTAAAAGTATTTTAAATTGTGTGCTGGTTGAAAAACACATCCGTTATACAGGAGTTGCAAACTAAGGACCGACGTGTTTTGGCCAATAAATACACTGCGATATCTCGAGTTGAAAACTGCATGTTTTAGCAGCTTTTCTTTGTTTGAAGAAAAATATAGGGAATAAGTTGGTTTTTACTTGGAACAGAAATGTGGAGAGCGGTGAGAAATTTAGTCAGCACAGCGTATACGTTCATATTTATAATCTGTAGCTGATTAGATACCCTGGTTTGTAAAACAAAGCTGACCTATTACGATGTTAATAATATTACCGTAGTGCTTGGGAGGCCAAAGTAGTAATTTATAGGCAAATTTCAAACAATCTGCCTAGCCTTTTCTCAACTATGTAGAAATCAAGTTCCAGTCAAATTCAAATGTTTATTGCTCACACACAATTCATAATCATACATTTCCAGATGTCAAGTGAACGCGCAGTTTACTGTGTTGTACCAATTCAAGTATGCAACATTTATCATAAAATAAATAATTATTAAGTTTAAAATCTTATGAATTCCGTTTAATACATTATTTTAATAAAAAAACACGTTTATATTTCACCAGATTCAGCTGAATACCAGGAGTTTATACTCAAAAGCTTTTTGGAAATCTCTTCCCAAAACCTTTAGCTAAAAATCTATTTTTTCCGCTATTTTATGATTTTCTAGGGCTTGAAACTAAAATAAAATACAAAATAAGGTTTTAATTATATTTACAAAAAAAAATTTAAACTTATAAAACAATTCCCCAACCAATTTTACCACCTCAACCTAACCGAACATACGCTTTCACACGTTGATCAGCCTTCAAATCCTCCGCAAGTGTTTTCGTCTCAAAGCAGAATATTAGAAAAGTTTTTCGATCCCCTGAATAGTGCCTAGTACGTGAGACACAAATATTGCAGTGAAGCCACGGATAATCTGCTGGAAGCGAGCCAGTTCACCATATGTAAGCGTAGTTTTCAATAGAGCCGTTTAGATATCTGCTGGTGGAGCCAGGCGACAATTAAGTGAGAACCCATGCGATGATTACCAGTATTATCGCGGTATCAGTAGTCAGGGAGCTGGGAATGAAATTGGTTATCTGATTGCGTGGTTATTGTTGTGGAAGGAATTGAATGTTTGTGTTGTTTTGTTCTGTGAGTTATTTTGACCACAACCATCGACCACGGTCTGTAGTAATCTATAACAGCTGGGTAAATTTCAAATATCAGCAGATAGTTTAGCATCTTAGTATGAAAATATTAAATTGGTTTTTTATTTTTCTCTTAACAAGTTACAATAAAACAATAACGATTCAAGTTTCAAATTTATAATGATAAGTCCACTTTTAACACTAAAAAATCTGTAGTTTGACCATTAAATAATCATGAAGACACTGCCCAATGCCTATTTATATTGATGGGAAATCATCCGCTCTGGGTGGAATGGGAGGGAATATCAGACTCTTACCGACTAAAACCCATCCGTGCTCCTCATATGTGTCCCCTTCATAAGAAGGTCCTGTGAGTGATGCCCTTTGCTTTCCAGGGCTGCTGTACCTCTTTCGAACAAAATCCGAAACCCTGGCAGGATGTCGACACTATCTGCCTAGCCAATCTGCCCAGCCTTTCCCAACTATGTTGGCGCTGGCTTCTAAGCTAATCGGATGCAGCTAAATACCAATATTTCAATTAGCGCTCCCGTATAGCCTATAGTCTTCCTCATAAATGTGGCTATCATTTACAAAAAGAATTTTCCAAGTCCGACTGATAGTTCCAGAGATTAGCGAGTTCATACAAACAAGCTCTTCAGCTTTATTGTATTAGTTATATTTTACATGGAGCGACTACCTATCCGACCATCATAAACCAGTAACCAGGTAACAGGATAGGTACCCCTTGGCAAGACAGGTGTCAGATATTCTGGTTTCTGACTATCCGCAATGACTGTCAAAGATGTTCAACTGCCAGCCAAGGCTTAACATGCTTTCTGAAGCAAGAGCGTCCGTGCTTAATATTTAATGTATGGTCACCCATCTTTAGACCGATCTCGGTAAACAAAACTGTACCTCGAAGGCTGCCGTGTGGCTGTTATTATTTAGCTACGAGCTCCTCATGAAGAAACTATCTAACCAACCAACAAATTTCATCGTCATCATCATATCAGCCGAAAGACGTCCACTGCTAGACATAGGCCTCCCCCAAATGGGGGTTGCCATAATCGCCAACCTTAGCAAGCGGGTTGGCGATCGCAGTATAGCTGTAGCAATTATGTACCTACAGAGAATGCTGCTGCCCATTCTCTGGTGAGTCCCTTAGTCGCCTCTTACGACACCCACGGGAAGTGATAGAATGGTGCTATTCTTTTACGTCCGACACCATACGGAACAAAATTCATATTAAATCAAACTATCCAATCCCCTTTACGCCCCCAGCTCCGCGCCTACACCGGATAATTCGGTCCCCGTGACCCGTTTGCGCGTTTATTCATACCTCATTCATCCGATTGCCTTTATGACGGGAATTAGTTTTAGAATGTATGGCCTTGCGTTATAACCGGGTAGATTTTGGTTGCAAATCGATTGGTGAAAGCGTGTCTCTTTGTGCGACCCGCTCGGGGCGAATCGACGTTACAAAGCCAGTGGTACATTTTCCGTATGTTCGTGGTATTAATTATTATCTTGGCATTATTAGACCGTTATTGGGTCATTTGGGTAAATGTGTAGTGGAGCTATTGAGCGAAATAGCGAGTTGTCTACCTGAAGAATTTATTATTTTCAATGAACCAGTTTTCGGTTACGGCCGATCAAGGCAAACTCTAGTACAAAAATGTATGCTTGTAGACCCAACAATTCGTTGCGAAATTTGTTCATAAGAGCCACCGTAGCCGAGGAACGCAAAGGGTATAAGGAGGAACACGGATGGGTTTTAGTCAGTAACAGTCTGACACTCCCTTCCGCTAAACACAGAGTGGAAGGAGTCATTTTATGACTACAAATCCTTTAAAAAAGGACCCGGCTGTGATCTGTCAGTGAGTGAATGAATTCGAGATCCTGAGTTCAGACCCTGAGTAGGTAGTTTTCTTATTTGAATGCTTACTTACATTATTTTTGTATCAACAATTAAATTGGTCATCGTTAGGTACCATACTCACGTTTTGTTTTGTTATTACATAGTTTTTATTTTTCTAAGATTCAAAAAGGGAATCACGTAATTTTAGTACAACCATCATCATATCAGTCGAAAGACGTTCACTGCTGGACATAGGCCTCCACCAAGTGTCGTCACAACAACCGGTCCTGTGCGTCTCGCATCCATCGGCTACCCGCGACCCTCACAAGGTCATCGGTCCACCTTGTGGGAAGCCTTCCAACGCTGCGTCTTCCGACTCTACAACCAATATCATGTATTTATCCCTTCATCAATCATAGACGACACACAGCAAATTACAAATACATCACACCTCTAATTTAGCCAACAACGACAACAATAAAGTGTGGCCACACAGACCGCTAAAGGAAATCATGTATCATTGACAAACACACAAGTTGCTGGGCAGGAAGCTCGGGCAAAGTGTTCCATCACCCGGGCAGACCCGGGCAGGGCCTTCCGCACCCGGATATGAACCCTGTATCGTCGCGACTGCCCTCGTCACTTTAACGATCTCCGCTCACTAAGGTTTTTACCTTATTGCTGGATGATGTTCGATTTATGAAAAGTTGTTAGTACAAAATGGTTGTCATTGTTTTTGCTGATGTTGGCAACGTGTTATTAAACTATTTACGGCCGGTTTCTGAATTAAGAATGTGAAGTTGAGTATAAGTCAAACTCTACTCTGAAAACCTGTATTAAAGTATGGTTTGATAAGTTTCTTAACAACAAAATCTAAATTCAAACTTTTTCTTCATTTTATTAAGTGATTGTTTGCACCGGCCTCTGATTTGACCATAGAAAATATTGAAATCAACATTATCATCTTCATTCTTGGAATATTCTATCTATTTAAACCTTAATCCATGAAAGGACAATTCATAGAAATTAGCAGTCTTTTTTTTATGGAGAGGAAATCATCAAATGACTCCTGCCGCTCTGGGTGTCAAACTCTCACTGACTAAAACCCATCCGTGTTCCTCGTAGTGCCCTTTGCGTTCCAGGGCCGCGGTAACTCATTCGAACGAAATCCGCAACTCAGGCAGGCTCTAGCCCTAACGGGACCCGTCTACTTTGCTGACAACTCTTTGAGGCGCGCGTGGAACACAACGCTCCGTCGCCGACCCGGGCCCGGCTTTGATCGGACGGCGAGCCATTTTGGAGAAGGCCTACGTCCAGTACTGGACGTCTTTTGACTGATGATGATGAATAGGCATGGAAAAATCGCTTGAACGCACTAAAATTCGTTCCTGATCCACTTTAAGCATCGAATAAAAAATTATGGCAACATCAAATCTGCCTAGACTATTCCCAACTATGTTGTCAATTCGAATGCATGTCTGACCTTCGCAACCCAGTAACTGGGTGACCCTTGGCAAGACTGGGGTCAGATTTTTTGGCTTCTGACTACCCATAATGACTGACAAAAATGTTCCTATGACAGCAGAGACCAACATACAACAGCTTAACATGCTCTCCGAGGCACGCAGCCGATAGTACGGAAAAACCTGCGGTGCTTAATATTGCTTGCAATGTTGATGTCCGACCCGTGCGTCTGTAAAAATATGCCGACACCAAAAGAATACGTAGGTACCTGCCTGCATAGGTAGTTACACAATTAATAATAACAAAAAAAAATGATTTCTTTTTTTCTTTCTTTAATATTTAGGTAAATGCCACTTGGACGTAAGTAATCGATAAGGTCTTGTCTTTGAGAGTTACATAGTTTATCTTAATAAAGTGTCAGACGTGGTAAACTAATATTTACCCGCCTTCGGCTTCGCCAATTATAAAATTCGAAAAAAAAACTGACTTAGAAGGTCGATTAAATTCTCATGAATCAAAACTACGAAAAGTTTAAAAGTTTCATAAAAAGTATTAATAACGGATTGTTCAAAATTAAAAGTTTTATTACTTTACCATTTAATAAGCAATTAATTAATTTTAAAGCAGGTACATTTTACCTTACTCTGCAAAATGAGCTCGTGTCAAAAAATAACGTTTAATATTTAATAGAATTGAGATTGGTGATTTAAAACTATCTTGAATATGAGTTATTTATAGGGTACAATAACTGCGAATATTGCCTTTAGGTACCTAGCTAAATTCTTTACTAGGTATGGAATAGAGTAAAATGTATTTAGCACATTATGTATTTATTACATAGAAATATCAATTATAAATTAAATACAAAAGGAAAACTCCTAACTAAAAGGCGTCAAAAAATTCATCCGTATCGCTGTCGACTGGAAGTGAGCCCAAAAGACTGGCGGCATTGCCACGTTGTATGGCAATGCTTATCCTCTGTCCGAAGTAAAAGCCAGCCCTTGGGTCACGCGAAGTGTCAACTAAGCGTTTACAAAGTTCTTTAAATAACGCATGAGCACTCGGACCCCACGGTCCAAGAGTTTCAACCCCAAACGGCTCGAAAATATAATTGCCAACTAGGTTATTGTATTTCCGCCGTTTGAGGTTCTCAGCAGCCGCAGCGGCAGCGCCAGCACAGCACGACGAGCTAGGAAGATGGGATGGCGCAAGAGTATCGACACAAGTAGCGTCCCACACTAAAGGCCTACCCATCTTCCATGGAAATAAAGACATACCGTCCGGTCGCTTGCCATCGTCGCGTGCCAGGCCACTGGGTTCTAGTACGGCTGGAACGCCGACGGCAACAAGAGCACGTCGGATAATGTCGTTGATGTTAGCGTGCCGCGCTATGCGACCAGCACTTCGCCTGCATGATAGGCCGTGGTGCCCGAGACTGTTGACAGCTTCGCCACAGTGGCAGCGATGAGGGGAACAACACGATGCGCCTAAGCGAAGGGAAGCAGCGAGGCGGAAAGTCGTATCGTCTAACAAGGTGCCTATGTTCGACGACGGTAGTGCGTGAAGCCAGAGGCCCGACTCCCACTCACCCACAGCCAGCAGGCGCGCACGCTCCGCAGAAGTAGCAGAAGTGGCAATTAGGTTCTTCTGAATTTCTCTGCAGAGCGGTTCATCCCACCGCCTCTGGTATGATGGGTTGTCGGGTGGATTTTCATTCGGGCAAGCGAGTCTCCAGGCATTCATAGCCTCGGTGAAGCACGGCACATCAAAATTAATCAGTGTGGAAGCTAGGATATTCCTGATTAATTTATCAGTGCCATGAACCGAGGATATAAAAGCCGGTAAACTAATACTGGTAATTTTGCGAACGCCAAGGCCTCCCATACGGATGGGAAGGGTATTATAAATTGTATCCAAAAACCTAGGTGTGTGCCTCACGGTTGCGTTAAAAAGGTCCATTTCAGCGATATTTATGTCAGACAATAGCTAATGCTGTCTGACGCTTGTTTTTATCCTTCAAAGGACGAGTTAATTTTCATTTGTTGTTAACATTAATAATGTAAAGAGGTAATAATAGAATATAATAGAATACTCTTCATTATATACCTACATCATATAAGTAACAGAAAAGATAGATGAAGAAAACATTACATAGAGTGACACAATGGGCGGCCTTATCGCTAAAAGCGATCTTTTCATCTTCTTTTTTTTCTTTTCTTTTCTCTTTTTCTTTTTTTGTCTTTTTTTCCTTTATGTATGATTTTTTTTTAAATCCTGAAGACTAAGTTAGTCTCATAAGTACTAAGCTAAAACATATCAAACCTCGGTCCCACTCGAAATGTTAAAAATGACTGCTATTAAAAAAGCACTTTTAAACAAGACATCCACACGTCAAAAAAGCACTTACAAAACCAATCACGTAGTGCTTACCATCTAAATAATGTTGCCATCCGCAACACGGAGTGGCCCCGTATTTTTCAACGTCATCGTATTTGTGTACCTAGCTAAATCGGTCAGGGCATAATATCCGGTCGGATGCTCTGTCTTGAGCGATGAAGATGACCGTCCTCCCGTCCCCTGCCCGGCCCGGTACCGACGCCGTGCCGTCTTCGAACCGTCCACGGCCCGTCGTCACGTTCTTCTCTCGTATGTCTTGTCTTGGGATGTCTCAACCTTATTCTTCACACTTCCTTGCATCGTGATTAATGTTGAGAGCCACTTAACAGCACGTCAAGATGTTAAAATGAATCGTTCGTGAGATTTCAAAAGGATTTTATGATTTATTGTTAGTTTCTGCTTTAAGTAGTTGAGATTTGGTAGGTTTCGCTAGTATCTCAACCCGCGAGCTTTCAAAACGCTTTTGAGCCAATAATAGACAGAAATACAACCAGTGAGTGCCCTGTTGCTAGTCATCTCAACTCTTTATCTCGTGATTTGCTTTACAAATATAACTGTCAGTTTAGAAGTACCTACATATAAACTAATATTATAAATGCGAAAATACAAAAAGACATAATCGTCTTTTTATCCCGGGAGTATGTTTCTTGAGATGATTACGATGATATGCCGGAAAAACCACTGGCAGAAGGAAGTTTGATATAACGAGCTCTGTCTAGGTATATAAAGCACATAATACCCATACATAACGAAAGAAAATCCAAGAAATGTTAATTTTCAAATAAAGAACCTTTTCAACACATTTGCTCAAAAAATGCATTTACGAAGCCTGTATGCATTGTTCGAAAGTTAAAAATTATGCACCACACAATGGAGCGTGCGGCAAAGTAGGTACTCTCACCTAAGTACATATTTTACCGCAAACTCCGTTGTATAGCGCCGTGCGTATTCTTTACGGTTTTTTTTTAATTTCCATAAAAATTAATAAGGATTCCACCAAGGACTTTCACATCACGAGAATAAATAAGCTAAATAATCGAACCTCCTTGGAAGCGCTTTTGCTGTATACGTTTGTCTCATTTTAATATTATAGAGAAAATAAGAGAAGATAAATAAAAAAATAAAGTATGTGGTTCTAATTTTCACCACGCGCATGTGGCGCCCTTTGCAAATTCGCGCCATTTTCATATTAGAAACATCAAAGATTGTTGCGACTTTCCGACTGATTTCTAGAGACAAAAAGTTTGTTTCATTACTTATTGTAATGTTTTCTCGCAAATGTGTCTAAAAACGTTGTATGACACACGTGCGGATTTGGTTTTTACAAACTCGTGACTATGGTAAGCCCTCGACTTCGTCTCGTGCTTACATTCGTCTACTCGTTTGTAAAAACCAACTTACCGCACTAATATCATAAATAACTAATCCCTCGAAATAGTTCTAAAAGCGCATTTCTTTCGAATTCAAATTTACACAGATATTTTGTATGAATATGACGACAGGTATCCGCTACTGTGAATGGAAAAAAATATTAAAATATTTCATTTTGTTTGTGAAGCGAGAAATTCATCTTAGAAAGTGTTTACCCCGACGTGAAATAAAACTGCGAGCATGTTCAAGCGTGTTTACTCGACGTGACTCTGAATATGTCTCGACAAATATGTTTTTTCTGTCGGCAAATTCGAAAATCACCCACAAAAGGAGCGTAAGGAAGGGGCGAGAACGTGCTGCCAGCGGCAAAAAAAAATTGCCACTCGTGTATTATTCGCATTCTACGACAAACGTGTCTTGCTAAGCCGATTTTTATTACTTTTCAAAGCAGATGCTTAGAAAAGTACAGATTAATGTACACAAAAGACCGAAGCAATGACTGTCGGAATTCTCCACATATTTCTATACATGTTCTGAGAGCGTTTTATGGGATGTCTGTAAACGATTCCCATTCGTTTCTTTTTTTTTTTCGTAATTCAAATGTGAATCAAAGCTATTGATACTCATATATTTGAAATGAAAGATTTTTCATTGAGAAGTTCTAATACTTATTATGTCTCTTTGAGCGAGGTAACATCAAAAGAATCATACTCTTCGTTTCCGTTGAATTTCAACTTTTTTTTTTTAATTCAAATATTTATTTTTTAAGTCATTAACTTCATCTCCCTCACACTTACTGGCTGGCTTAATTATTTTCCATCAGCGCTAAAATAACACGTATAATGGGCCACGAGAATTTATAAGTTACAAGAAGGACCGTTATCACCAAACACACTATCCAAAATTTACATTATAACTAACAATATTTCATAATGTTTACACATACTAACACTTTCCAATCATAAATCGTGAGTGCGGTCCACTAAAGAAAACAAGATAGCACTGATAGGAAAAATAAATTCAACATGAACGTGGACCGGACCCGAGATCGCCAGCGCTCATTGGCTAAATACGATTAGCATAGAAATGGGAAACATTGCTCATTGGCGGTCGTTACCCCTTCACGGGTTACTGACGTGTTTGTCGAGAGGACATGGCTGTGGTACAATACAACTGATATAGGGTGCTTGTTGTATGTTACCATTATGAGGCATACATTTTCTGTCATTCTTTAAAAAACATTACCTATATAGTGCTAAAGTTGATTTAATCTAGGGAAAAAGGATAAAAAAACTCGCCCTCAGACCGAGAATATATTTCCAAAACTCAAGAAAACAGTTTGTTTATCCTACCATTCAATTAACTAAGTCTAGTAATTTGATTTCAGCTTGAAGCTATCCACAAACTTGTTAATTTCTTCCATCTAGAAAATTGATTAATAATTTCTGTAGACGGAAAATAATATCATGGTTAGTTTAACGATTTCATTCTGGATAAAGTAAAGGAGTAGTATCAAAAGAAAATAGTGGCGAACTTTACGCCATGTGGGTACTTATACAGGGTGTAACAGACCAGAAACAGCTTAAAAAAATAATCTGTTGAGCTTAGTTGAGATATATCGTCGCTTAGCTAACAATACCGCTTAAGGCGATTTCTACTATTTATGTCATTGGAAAGAATTCTTTGTCGTGGATCGAACTGTCATTCCTCTGGGCGATCAACCAAATCTAGACCAAAATTCAACAAATTCACAGTGTATAGAGTTGTTGTTTTTATTTCGAGATTTCAGTAATTGTTCCACGGTAAAAGTTGTTTATAATAATAATTACAATTTACATCAGGTTTGCGACTAATCTGTTACACTAACCACCTATTTATATTTTTCAAGCAATTTGTAACTCGATAAAAGTAATTTTCCCTTAAAACATCTACGTACAGCCAATATTGGAGATCAGAATATTGCCTAATATAGATAACTTCAATTCAACTGCAATTCATGTGCCTCAACAACTTTACACATATCCCAAAACCGAGGAAACCCAGCAATTCGTAATAAACCAAATACAGCAAAAGACCATTTCAACCCATACAATTCCTTTTCAACCCAAAACTAAAACCATTCCATATTTTGGAAAACTCAGAGCTCTGAATAAAATAACAGGTTTAAAATTTTCATTAAATACATATATTTGAGAACTGATTCCCAAAATAATGAAAATTTTATACAAACTTCAATAATTTTACAAATTACAGAACTGACTTCATAATACTAAAGTACATACGTAAGTAACTACATGATACTTTTGTTCCTGTCTTTTAGATTGGACCTAAACATGTACCAATTTCTTTTTTTTATCGTTGCTATGAAGAGATATTAGAGAAAGCTCAATGACTGGTTTTACAAAGCGAAAGCAAAACATCTATACTTAAAACTCAGCTACTCAATAAATTCCCAATCAGAATCCAAAGTAATGTTAATTTCACTCAGACTCCAATGATATTTTCACACAACCCGTATTATTAGGTACCTTGTACATCAAGTAAATAAACCGTGGCCGGTTCGTACCGCCGGTAACAGAAAAGGTGACCACATCGGAAATCCGGGCGTGTTACCGTGGGCCAGCTAACTAATTGGGGGAGGCGGGTCGGATGTGAGAACACGGCAAATGAAGATTTATCATCTGACAAGTCCTTCGGCTCTGGACCACGATTATCCGTAAGAGATTTTTGACTTGGTCTCGTTTTACATGGTGTTTTAAAGCGGTGGCTTAATTGATGAATTTATTTCTAACAGGTCGTGCTTATCAGAACAAACCTGATATATAGCCTGGAATATGGAGAAAGAAGGACATGGGCTTCTTTTTTTCGCTCTAACCGACATCCACGTAGGCGGAGCCGCGGGCAAAAGATAGCAATATAATAAAGCTGATGAGTTTGTTTGCTTGTTTGTTTTACGCGCTAATCTCTAGAACTACCAGTCAGATTTGGACAATTCTTTTGGTGTATGATACCCAAATTCATGAGAAAGACTAAAGGCTATAATGGGAACGAAAAATTCCTACGGGAACGGGAAAAAAACGAGATCTGCGCGTACGAAGTTGCGTGCAAAAGCTAGTATGAATCATAACTGTCCGACCAATCAATTTTACGAACTGAGAGTCTTCACGTTGGTCTCACCTGTTGCAGTACTGATGTAACTTCCTCTTAGGGAACAGCTTAGTAGTTAAGACACTGGCTTTCAAGTAATGAGTTATGAATTTGGTATTTAATTGCTCACTCAGTGTACCTACGTACTTTCTACAAACCACTTTCAGTACAGGCAAAAGCATTAAAACATCAGAAGAAAAATTATCATGAAAATCTGCCTAGCATTTTCCCAACTATATTGAGGTCGGCTTCCAGTCAAAACAGATTCAGCTGAATACTAGTATTTTACGTGGAGCGACTGCCTATCTTTAAGTAACAGAAGTAAATATAATCAGGGCCTTAAAAACTGTTTAACCAATTATGGTCAAAGGAACGACTGCAGGAAAAAGAATACGCATATGCGTACTCTTAGGTAAGAATGTTCTTACCTCATAGTATATGGCCTATAACTTATGCAATTTGACAAGCAAATAATAACTTCTACGTTTGTCTTTTACCTATCAAGATGTAAACATATACAGAACACGCTTGCAAAACCCTCACAGACCCGAGTTCCTTTCTTTTATATACCAACATTTTGTATGTGAGCAAAATTGTCCGTATGTTATTCTTCGGGAAACCTTTTCCCTGTAAAATCATATCACATATACTGCTAAGTATTCGGCCCACTATTTATACACACTCAACATAAAATAGAACGTTTTCAGACCGTCGTCATGTCTTCGTTTTTTTGCCCGTCTATCTTGAACGTCAAAGGTAATAAATCTTTTTCTTCTGCCTAAATAGAGCTATCCCTAACAAAGACTAAATCTAGCCCCTCAACGAAGTATGTAGCAACCTATCAAGATGTCCTTGCGCTAAATCTTCAATAGGATTCTCCTTTGTGTTCTGTGTCACTTTAATTTTATGCGAAATTAGGCTAAGGGATGAAGAATATATTTTATGGAAGGGTTTTATGTTTTATTTTTTTACATGTCTGTAAACTTGCACATTTTCTTTATGGATGTTAAGGTCGTGTTAGGGAAAAGGGGCAGTAGTGCGCCCGGAGGCGATAGGCCCGCTACCCATTCTGTCGTGATCCGTCACCCGTCACGATATTGCCGGCGGCAGAACGCGTCCGTGCTGTTACATCACGTACGAGAAAACAAATAATAAACACGTAAAACAAACTATTATCTCATTATGATTGGGATTAAGAACCGTATTTATTTTACGGGGTCATTACATAGCACAATGCAGTTAATTATCGGGTTGAAAAACAGCGGTCCGTAAACAGCAGGATGCAGTATAAATAGCAGCTGATTTCATAGCAATTAAAGTGAGGGATTATTAGTCGGCGGCTGATGATCGACGGGCAGCGCTGTGCCGCTGTGCCGGCCTCGGCGTCGCTCGGCCTCGCTACGAATTAACTTAATCACTGTTTACGTCGCTCGGGGGTATGTTGCCCATGAATTACAGAGCTCCATGTAAATGTGATGAGAACACCTTGCTTGTTTTTATTTTGGATGTGACGAGAATTACCTGTGATCTTAAAGCTAGGTTATAGTATTATGTGGGATTATTATCTAGGAGGGACATAATACATAAGAAAATCTTGCACATACATTCTCTACCCGCAGGCTTTCTCTTTGTTTTTTTGTTGGGCTTTCTCTTCTACCAAGAACGCATGTCCCAAACACAGTGTCAGCGTAGTTCAGCTTGGATTAAACTATATAGTGACTCACAGAGCAGACTCACAGCGTATACCCATACTAATCTAAGAACGCACACGGTACAAGAGTTTGAGATGGTAGAAACAGTTGCGCACAGCCTCCATTATGGTCTCCATGATATGCGTCTCAATTTAAGTTGCTCGTCAAATAAATCTAGATAAATCTCCCATCAACATACATTTAGATTTACCTGGGTTCAAAACATTTGTTATTAATTATTATACAGCATAGACTTTGGCTCGTATAGTTGTGTGATCACAATATTTATTTATTAAAGGTAAAAACCATCTTATTTTCGTTGATAAAAAAGAGTAGCCGGCTCGTAATGACTCTTAGCACCGACTTACCTTCTATGTTTTCAGAATTAAGTTCAGTAAGTGCTTAAAACTTCACAGCTACACTTGATTAATTAGTGCAAGACTAATGAGAAAGTGTACTTAGATACTCATTGTATAGTATGTGTATCAGCATTCCATACCTAAAGCAACAAAAACCGAATGCATTAACAAAGAAATAAAAACATTAATTTTCTCATAGAAGCAAGATAACGTAGATGATAGGTACTTGTACTTCAGCCCGGCGAAAGAATAAAACTACGGCGAGAGGTGAAGAAAAGAAAAAACTGTATTAAAACTTGGCTTGTGCAAACTTCATAACTTTTACAATAATTGACTTCATACGTAATAAGGCAGTCTGTTCTGCATTAATCTGTAGTCACAGCATAATTTCCGTGTTTCAATCGATACTCGAACAAACACAATTTCGAAGCCCCTTGTATACTGATTTTAATTACAGCTCTCACATTTACCTAACTAATTTATTCGTGAAGTTGACTCGTTGTGAAGTCTTGTCACTACACCGTAAAGGTGGGTGCTTACTTAACTTAAAGTTCAATGTCACTTATAATCCGAGTTCCAAGTAGCAAGAAGTTTAAACCCAAGTATGTATCACCAGGGGTCGAAGAGGGTTGGTACAATTACTTTGAGGGAGAATTTTGTTACACGCGTGGGCAGCTCCTTTGATACTGTAACATAAAGGTAAGTGAAGGTGTGAACGATTAATGGCATCTAACCCAAGAATGTCAAGTGTCTCTGAGAGAAACGTTCAGTAAGAAAATGACTGCGGAAGAGCATTTCACGCGCCACAAATTTCCCCGTGAAAACAATCGTAAAACGCTTTTATTACTCAAACATTCACCATTGATTCACGGTCCGAAACAATAAAAATACTGACTCAATCAACCTACGGAATTTTACGAGCATTGTAGGTGAGCGAATTTATTGTCAGAACGCCAATAATCTTTCATTTACACCTACATCTAAGAATAGAATTAGCCGAGCCTAGCGTTTTATGAGCCCTTCTGTATATGGAAAGAAATAAGTGCCCGGACGGGCGAAAGTAATTCATTTAGCTCGATAATATTTTTTTAATTACTTTCGTTTTAATCAAAGTAAGTGTTGGTGTTTATTCTGAGCCGGAATACAACGTACAGGGCTCTCATATATTTATATTGTGACCAAGCTATTAAACAGACACCTTTCGTCCATAATTACAGCAAAGTTGGAATAAAATAATAAGAGGAAAAAAATATACCTGCATTGCAAGCTTTTGATTTATGGAAAAAGGTAAAAAAGAAACATTGCTAGCGCAAACGGAAAAAGTCGTCGCAATGAAAAATAATGTCTTTATGACGGCGGGCGCTATTTGAATATAAACTACGATATCAAGCTACTTAAAACGCTGCAATTTACAAGAAATATAATAGAGTGAAACAAAAATGCTCTCGTGCGGCCGGAAAAGGTCATTTGCCATCATAGGGTGCCGGCGGCGGGCGGTGGCGGCCGGCGACTGTCCTTTGCCTGTGTTGTTCATTTTTCTTCCCCTTTTTCCGGGGCCAAACGGTAAAGAGAAACTTAATTGGAGGCTTTCCCGCCGACTCTCAGGCTCAATGAAAAATTACGAGCTAAACGAGCACACGCTTGGGAATTTTTCGCTCATTCTCGACGGCACACCAGCGGAAAGAAACGCGTCTTTACGCAAGCCCCTTAAACTTAGATAAATGTAAGCTGACGAACGTAATTTCAATGAAATATACTGCTCATTACAAGAATTAATTTAATTCTGCTCTTTTAGCGAATTGTCTGCGCCGTCGCGGCTCGTATAGGTGTCTTTATGAGGCTCTTTACGTGCCTCGAGGCGGTTTGTTTTGCTTCTTTTGCACTGCCTTTGTTTATGGAGTTATTTTTTTATATCAGTACTTACTGGAGCATTTGGCTAAATATTAACAGCTGCACGGGTCAATCTTCAAGGTTAAGCAATGCTTGCCAAGGCCTGTCTGTGGATGGGTGATCATCTTAACATACCGAGACTCCTCCGTGCCTCGGAATATACGTTAAGCCGTTGGTCCCGGTGGTTATTCGTAGATCTTTAGCAGTCGTAACGTATTGTCAGAACCCAAAATCTGACTCCAGTTTTGCCAAGAAGTAAGTACGATGTTACACAGCTTTACTGGATTGTGGAGGCCTGGTAGGCAGCCACTCCACGTAAAATACAAATATTCAGTTGAATCCGGTATGAGCGAAAGCCGACCCTAATACAGTTGGGAAAAGGCTAGCCAGATGAAGATGATGATCAGTACTTTTAATACATATTTGAATTATGCTTTTAAAAACTGTAACTTATCGTTTTTGCTTGCTGTTCTAAATACCGACTTCCTTTTAATAGCGGCTAGATTTGTGTTTATTAAGATTTTCGCAAAAAAATCCTCTGTACCAAAATACGACAACACTGTACACTTAGTTCACAATAAACGTTTTTGACTTTAGCTTTGACTTTGACATCAAAATCGGTTCAGCGATTTATTTGTGAAAACGTAACAAACAAACCCACTTAAGCATTTGTAATATTAGTAAGGATACACAGACAACCAGGTAATGTCCACAAAATTTACTCTTAAATGACGATCCAGTATCAACTTTTACACAGGTACCGTTGCAGTCACAATCACAAAGGCAAATAAGCAATCGTCGAACAGGGCCACAGGCCTAAGCACACATGTAAGTTACAAAACACTCCTAATTGGTTAACCAAGCCAATGCTGGATTACGCTGGATGTTCATTATTGCGCTTTCGGGATTTCCCTAGGAGGCAGCTGCATAATTCACGTTGCCACGATTAAGCTAAATGCATTAAATGCATATGCTAGAGCGGGTTTTATGTCTTGTATTTGGTATAAACGTGTGATTTCATAGATTTAGTGGTTGCCGTTAGTGGTGCTATTTCTCCCGTTGCAAAGGTAAGCTGTAGGTTACGGTTCCTGAAACTTTCGATTGAGTGGGTTGTGTACATATTCAAAGAATGTGAACTCTGTTGGACTTAGTGTCCAACAGAGTTCACATTCTTTGAATGCAATTTTTAGACTGCTGAAATCAGAGTCCATTCTTATGGTTGTCATTGCTAATTAAATACTTACCAACGCTGTCCTGTATGTATCACAGTTTCTATTTAATAATAATAATTATATAAGTGGTCATGTGACTTCGTACGACGATAAAAAATGAGAACTTAAGAAAAGTAAAACACAACATTCCAAATTGACTTACATAATATTATTCAAACTGAATAAATATTAAATCATAAAATGAACTTAACAATCTACTATAAAAAACCCCACGTCATCAAATCAAAGTCAGTGCAAAAAAATGGGTCACCTCCGAAATATAAACTTCCTTTCCGAATTCAGCTGCGCTCCGACCACAGTCGTAGCCAAGAGAATCCATTTTAAATTTAGACATGTAGATATAGCAAAACTGTGAGGGTTTTATATCTGCGGTCAAGTTCCGGATGAGGCACGGATGACAAGCCGCAGACATTTTAATTAAAGGCACCGGCAGCTGGAATCTCGGTGAAAGAGATCGACTTGATTAAAGTAACGCTCGCTTCGATAGCGGACGAGATTAATAAAAATGTGGAATATGACGTGCGTGTCATACTGTACGTGTAGGTTTATGTGGTGTTTTTGTTGTTGGCGTTTATTTCTTGTGTTGAGCTGCTTCTAGTAGGTGCTTTCAATTATGATGTTTGAACGTTGAGACAGTGAAACATTCTAGTAAAAACATATAATCAGCACAATCACGTCAGAACAACAGGTCGCGTTAATATTGTCGTCCATTTTACTAAAACAAAGCGCCGCTTGGTGACGATAACGGAAAACCTCTTTTTGTCCATTATGATTTGACCTAAGCGATAGATTACGTGAACCGTTACCCTCTAGGATATACCACCTACTTCAAATATTTTCTATATCTACCCCTTCAGATTTTCTATCATGGTTTGTGGGAGCAGAGAATATAATATGCTGTCTTTTTTAAACACATAAAACAAGAGTTGTCGGTTTTATTGAGTTTTAAGATTATTTCAAGACCGTGGTGAAAACAACTGCATGTCAGAAAACCTAACTTAGAGCCAAGCTGAAAGAAAATGATAAATAAATCGGCTGTGCTTAAACCTGATACAAAATTGTGCGAGCAGTATGCTTACACAGATTATGCGACCAGTCACATGCGGTTGGAAGGCCCGTCCGCCATTAAAGCCAGGCTCTGAGGGTGCACCGAGCAAAAATATGTGTTATATGAACCTTTTCTTATACACCTATGTATAAAAAGGTTCACATAACACAACTTTTACCTTGTTAGTTGGTAGGCTGCTAAGGAAAATACTCGTATTATGGAAATAGAACTCTACCGTAGACTTAAATGGCGTTTAATTACAAAAAAAATATTTGCTAAAAGGTTAAACTCTCGTATAGCCCACACAAGTTAAAGATAGAATTAGTATAAAAATGTACATTAAAGTATTTTCCTCAAACAGCACATTTTGGTTTAAATATAAAATCCGTTTCACATTGTTCCAAATTACTGTTTGCACACATTTGCTCACCTGTACAAAACGTGAACATTTTTACCGTCGTTTGAGCTCTCCAGCGTGAGATCAAAATTTTATTCAGGAACAAAGTAGAATCGTAAAATCAAACAACTACACACTTAACAGAATTTATTTCCTTATATTTTAACTGTTTCAATTTATATTATTTACAAATTATTTATCACAATTTCACAGTCAATACATACAAAGTTATTTACAACATTTTATTTTACAAACATTTACAACTAGATGTACATACACTGCGGGAAAAATTTAGGGTAACAACCAATACATTTATTTAAGTGTAAAACGATATTTTACAATAAGACAGAATAAAAGAAGAACCTCGATTATCGCCGCATGTTAATTTAGTTTTAAAACACAGGTTGGCAAAGTTAATTTAAACGTAAATAAATACCTATCCCAGCCAAGTCTCCGGTTTATTTCTTTCTAATAGCAGCGTTTACGAGATCAAACGTTCCGACAAGCGATTAGTATTCTACGGGTCACGCAGTCATCTTAGGCCAAGTCTTATCCAAGTCTGGTGTTAATGTCTGCCGGATTAAGCCATCGAGGCTAATGTTCTTTAGCAAAGTAATTCTAAATTCTTGAAAATGATGTTCGGAATTTTTGTTTTGCTACGAATTCTGTTCAAGTATTTTTGGCATGTAGTTGGGGTTAATGCAGAACAACTTAACGTTTTTTGGTATCCCTCTAAATGTATCCGGCAGTGTAAAGATAAAAAAATGGCAACGGTTTGTAGAAAGTCTATTCGCCGTTAAACTACTCGCCAAAAACATTTTTGCCAAAAAAGATTTTTCCTGTACGGTTAATGTTAAAACCTTGATAAAGCGTAGGTAGTTGAATAAAACATTTATACAATAAAGGTTAAAAGTATTACAACTAGTTTATTTACTTTAAATGAATACGAAAAGCCGGCGAGTATGTTTGACAGCTAAAATAAAGTCAATTCTAAGTATTGAACAAAAACACATGGAATAAATTAACGTTACCTTGGTTTCAACAATGAACAAAATTTCAACAAACTGTTAGCTAAGACGAGACTCCACCACAAGCTAAGATATTTCTCATTTAGCTGTGTTCTGCTTAAGTTGCAAGCGCAATTTGTAAGCTGCAGGCAGTCGCAACAAACGAGCTAAAGAATCAGTCGTCTCTTAGAATACTGATCATTACATGCTGGAATTTGAAGCTGACAACAGAATATTGTACATTCTAGTGACTTTTTCATTGTACCTTTTTATTAAATCTCATCGATAGTAGATAGATACACGGTTCTTCAAAGTTTATAAAACATCCGGTTATGATAACTTATATCTTGTCTTTTGTAAAATCTCGCCTAAGTCATTGTTCTATGTACACAAACAATTTTCTATACACATTTATACACAACTCTCTGGTCCTGGTATTTCTTCAGCTATAAGATGTTCTCTCCTACTTAACGTCATAGTGCCTAAATTAATAGGAGGCTTACTTAACACTGCCTTTGGTGGTGACAGTACCTGTCGGAAAAAACAAACGATATTAATAAATATTTTTAGGAATGCAAATATTGTGTGTTACAAAAAAATTACTTAGTTTTTTTCCCAATTATGTTGGGGTTGTTTGCCAGTTTAAATTAAGTAACTGCCTAACTAACCTCCACAGTAACCAAAGTAACTTGATAACACAGTATCTAGTAAGAATGGTTTCTGATTTTCTGACTTCTACCCTGTGAATACTGACAAAGATATAAATTACAGCTGAAACCAACAGTTTGTGATTTCTGAGTCACGGAGAAGGCTCGACATGGAATAAATGACACCCACCCATGTGCCAAGACTTTGCATCTTTTCATCTTTGAATCTTGAACATTTTAGGCACGAGCTTCTGGTAGTTTAACACACAGGCATTTAATAATGCCACTTACCCAACATCAACTTTGTAAAGCATCGGTTCTATCACTCATAACAGCGTGACAATCCATTTCTAAAGTTCGATGCACTTTACTTTTATTTCTCACCACCCTAGACTATTAATCTGCTTTCAGGCTTGACACGAAAGAACTAAAATGCTGTGATGATGAAAATTATCGTTAAATTTTTAATGAACGATCTCGTAAAATTGCATTATTAATTTACACCTAATGCTTCAAAACTACTTCAGTTTATCCACAGTTCATGAGTAGACTTTTCCAAAGTACCTACTATAATTATGAGCCGAGTGTCTAGTCTATGACATAATTAAACCTACGTTTTAATGAGTTGGATTTTTCATCGGGTTAGCGCGCGCTTTTAATTTAATAACATGTCTTGGTGTACAAATACTTGGTATGTGGGTCATGTTCTTACTGAAAAGCTCAGTGTTTAGATACAAAACTGCGTTTGTATTAACAGAAGGATTTTTGAATGGAATTTCGCATTGGTTATACGATTCTATATAGAACTATCTTTTGTTTTGATCAAGAAATTACTTATTTTAGTCAACTACGTTTTTTCTTCTGAGATTTGCAACCCATGTAGGTATATATTATGTCGCAGACATATTGTAAACCTGGCCATTTCATGAAGTGGTTGGTCATTTCACATAATTGTAGGGCGCGTTTTAAGAAATGGACACTTCAAACCTTACCTAATCTAACCACGGCCACATCATAAAATGGTCAATTTCACGATATGGCTACGAGATTCATACAAATACCACAAATATTTAAGACAACTTCTTGAAGTGTTCAGTAATTGTATAAATTAATAAACGCTTATATTCCTTTAAAGAAAAAGTGAAACCTCACTACTGAATACTCACGGGTCGATGATCGTCGAGCGCTGCGCTCACGCGCTCGCTCCCCCACTCCTCGCTCGGATGGAGTGCGCCATTTTTCGCGGCCGCCTCTGTAACGCACTTTGTGCTCGGCGGGGCCCCGTCTGTGTGCAAACCGTTTGATATTGCTTGATTATTTTACTTAGAAACCATTAGTGGTGGGGAAGAAAAGAGATGCTTGTGACTAAGGAGGAATAATTTCTTAGTGGGAAATTAGCTATTGACTAACTACACCATTGCAATGGACATAATTATGCAATATATGTCCATTACAGTTGTGTAGTTATAGTTAGTCAATAGCTAAGGAATTGAAGACCCTAGATGACCTGTGTAGTAGTTTACAACGCCTCCAAGGCTGTAAATGTGGCCATTGCACCTCATCAGCATCATCATATCAGCCGAAAGACGACCACCGCTGGACTTTGGCCTCCCCAAATGGAGGGGTTTGCCATAATCGCCACGCTTGGCAGGCGGGTTGGCGATCGCAGATGAGAATGCTGCTGCCCATTCTCTGGTGAGTCCCTTAGTCGACTCTTACCGACACCCACGGAAAGTTATGGTGCTATTCTTTTATGTCCGACACCATACGGGACCCATATTGCACCTACTGGGCCCAAACAGCAGTGCGATTCTGTAAACTTAGGCGAAGGGAACATGAAGTGAGCTGTTAATCCACACAAAAAATATGGAATGAAAGTTCACTGTACCTTACTCCACCTCTGTTTACACGGCGACCCGAAAATAATGAAAAAAGATATTCTTTTTTATTAATAATAATGTTTAAGGGCTCTTTCAATTTAGACGTTTCGTGTCGGACTGCTGCGGCACCGCGGCGGTGCATTTGTCGTTCTGCGCACGTCCGGTTGATTCTTGCCATACAATTTATACACCAAGAGTGCAGTGCGGCGCCGGTGCCGCGTACGCACGACAGCGGGACGAGTATTTCTGTGCATAAATTGTATGGAAAATTCAACCGGACGTGCGCAGTACGACAAACGCACCGCCGCGGTGCCGCAGCAGTCCGACACGAAACGTCTAAATTGAAAGAGCCCCAAGCGCTTGAAAAACTGCTCTTCCACTTTGAGTGGGGCGGAAGGGATTGCCAGACTCTTACTGACTAAAACCCATCCGTGTTCCCCCTTAAGCCTTTTGCGTTCTAGGGCCGCGGTGACTCTTTCGAACAAAGTCCGTAAAACCCTGCGTGCAAACAATAACTCTACGTGTGCAATTTTATGGAAAAAATATTACATGGAAAGTCACATCACGACTTTTAAGACGAGGATTAAAAAACAAAGAAAAGATTATCAACTTCGAAAACTTCAGGTGTAAAACCAGTTTTAATCTTCATAAAAATGTGTTTAAAACCATATTATAGCTTTAAAACGCGATATTAATTCCGAACTTCGCTCATAAATCTTCACTGTTCTATCAAAAAATTGATATAATTTTTACGACGACGACGTGAAAAGTGTCTCGTTCAATGAAAATTTTAGCGCGATTTTTAGATTTTCGTACCCTAGGATTAACTTAAAAATTGCATCGGTTGGTACATGCTTCTGACATTAACAGAACTAAGCTCTGTGTTAATGCTGACATATTTTTTTAAGAAATGAAAAGTCTGATTATAAATTCATTAATTTTACAATTTAAAATGCTCAAAGCTATGAAGAAACTGCATTTGTTGAGATAATATTACACACAAGGGAAGGCATTCCTTTTGCAACGTTATTTTTATTCCTTTGAGAATGTGGTTACCTATTAATTATCTAGGTGAGTTAGAGAGTTTCTTTTGAAGTTACATTAGAATTAAACAAAGACTAGAATGAAGAATACGTGGAACTCGATGTAAGATGTTGCAGTTGCATTGACTAGCTCGATAGGTTTATTATAATGTTAATTATAATCACAATAGCTTCCGCCCGCGACTCCGCTTACGAGGAATTTAGATCGGGATAAAAAGTATTCTATATGTTAATACAGGTCATAAAGTGTGTGGGTGCCCATCCAAATCTGTTTAGTAGTTTTTGCTTGAAAGAGTAACAAACAACCATCCATTTTTACAAAATATCACATTTATAATATAACTAGTCCTATCCAATCTTATTGGTATAGGGATATGCTTTAGTTCAAAGCTTTTTTCTGAACAAAAAATATGTCAAATCATGAACCCGAACTGTATGTGTCTAAGACGCATGTTGCTTTATCCACAAAGACACAAGATTCAAAACGAACCAAATTGCCATCAAAACATTCACCGATCAAAACCGTAAATCTAACAGAGTAGATCTATTCATCTAAAGGACCTATTAAGACATTGTAACTCCACCAATAAAATTAGCCAGATACCAAGCAACACTTAGCATGAGAATAGCCGGACCACAACCGCAAATGACGATCGAACGGTCGACAGCACCCTTGCTATCTTCACTGAAAACGGTTTATACACCACTTGTTCCCGGAATCTCACTCAATAAAATCGCTTTGACGTATGTCGGTTGCGGATAAGTAGCGATTGTACTTCAGTTTCATGAGGACGTCGTAAACGTATAGGGAATTATGTATGTAGAACTAGCTATCGCCTGCGGCTCCGCTCGCGTGTGTGTCGAAAATTATCCCAAGGGAACATACTCCCGGAATAAAAAGCATTCTTTGTGTTATTCCTGATTATAATCATTCAGTAGTTTTGGCGTGATTGAGTAACAAACATCCATCCATACACCCAAACATCCAAATTTTATAATATTAAGTATTACAATAGATTGTAGATGACGTATATATATATTGTTTTCGACACGTATTGTAACCTTTTGCCACGTAAACAAAAATTGAAAACTGATAGGATAGTGCGTTGAAATTTCACGTGACGTCATGTCTACGTGTAAATTGCTCCATTATTACCTACTATCTATTTTTTTATTACCTACGACGACGTAACAAGCTTCCGTCTTGAACTTTCATGCGTTTTATCTTTGGCTTTCTATATTGATTTGATAAAACAAAAATACGTGTCCAATATATTTTGGAAATTCAACGGACGGTTTAAATAAAATCTTTTAAACATCCAAATTCGTGTGCGGTGAAAACCAAAAAACATTAAGTCATTTTTCCAAACAAAACCTAAGAAAAAACCTAACCGATTCTGAAATCCTATTACGACTAAAACATTTTTCATTTTTAACAACCACCTTACTTTATTCCACAGAAATCTGTACATGATCGATGATGATCTATCTAGATTCTAAGACAATCTTTCATATAAGAATCAATGTAGAAAGGAATCTGGGGAGCTTACCTGGCGGTGGATTCAATATGTCCGGCTGTGCTTGCTTGGGAGGCTTTAGTGTGTAGGCTACGACGTACTGGCCGTCCCCTGCGTTCAGTTGCAGCTCTGACGACTGCTGCTTCGTTGGCGGATTACTCCTGGTAAAAAGTATTAAAGTTGTAGATCTAAAAAGATGGTGAGAGATTTGAGAAATTGTGGATTATGCCATGTTCAACGCGATAACGATGCTTTTTGAAGACTTTTTATATTCGTCGAGCAATTAATGAAAAAAATCTACAAACGTGCGTTGTCGCATTATCACGTCGCACCTGTCTACGAAAGCCGTCAGTAATTTGTATCATCGAATGGATTGGCGGAGGTACGTAATTTTGCCATCGAAATCCACTTTTACTACAGCGATATTTAAATGTGTCTTTTCGTGACTTCAAAAACAGTCCTTGCAGTTTCATAGCGCTGACAGATGTGGAGAGAGTATCGCATTTCCCTGCAGTATCGAATGTTAACGGCATCATACATGAAGGCAGACTTAGACAGTCTTGTCGTTCGTTAGATGATTTTTATTTATTTATTAGGAATAACAAACAGCAGTGTAACAATAAGTAAACATGGGTTAAAACTAAATAATAGAGGTAACAAATACACTACTCACAACGTTATCCACATATTACTTAACATAACTTCTAGTTGTTAGAAAGAACGATATAAAAACAAACAGAATAAAAGTAAACATTTCTTAATTGTTAGGGTTTTTTTTTTTTTTTTATAGGATGGGAAATCATCAAATGACCCCTCCCGCTCTGGGTGGAGCGGCAGGGAGTGTCAGACTTTTACTGACTAAAACCCACCCTTAGTCCTCCTAATGCCTTTCTTCCCAGGGCCGCGGTAACTCTTTCGAACAATTCCGCAACCCTGGCAGGCTCTGGCCCTGGCGGCCGCGGCGGCTGCGGCGGAAGCGACGGCGGCGGCGGCGGCGGTGGAGGAGGGTTTTCTCCTCGACCCGGCCCTGGCGGGTGGACCGCAGGCTTTGCCCCCAGCCCAGTGATCGGCCGGCTTGCCAGCTGCCGCACATGCGAAGCAGTGCGGCGCGGCGTCGCACGAGCCGGCCCTGTGACCGGGCTGACCACAGCGGAAGCAGTGGTCACTGCGGTCCACCTCCGAGGTGCAGCGTGCTCCCACGTGGTTGCCAACTTGGCAACGGAAGCACCTCAGAGGTCTGGGCTCCAGCAGTTTTACCTGCGCGGAGACCCAGCCCACCAAAAGCCTTCGGCCCTCCGAGACTTTCTTGGCCGCCGACACGGGGCAGCTCACCACTACGGTTCGCATGCCCGTGTTGTCAGGACGGATGGTGCCCGCCTTCACCTCCTCTGCAGAGCACCCCCCCGTCCTGACGACGGCGGCCAACACCTCCTCCTCCGTGACGGAGTCGTCCAGGCCCAAGATGCGCATATCTATGCACTTCGTGGGCCTGGACACTCGGACGTCATCCGCGCCCAAGGACGCCCTAAGCCTTGCGGCTAGAGCGTCCGCGGCCGGACCGCTGCCTGCTCCAGGGATCTCGAGCATCCTGGCCCCGGTCATGGTGACCCTGAGCCGGAGACCCCCGACGATGCCAAGCTCACCGAGGTTGATGGCCTCCTTGGCCTTGGTGAGCGTGTTGGCATACGTCACGCCCCTCTTCACCGCGTCCGGCTGCAGTGTTAAAACTACAGCCGCGGTCTTCGGGGCGCGGAGCGCAGCCGCGACGCCTCGCGCTCGCTGCCGCCGCCTTCTCTCCCGCCTCTTTGCCGCCCTGGCTGCCTTTCCCGCCTTCTTCTTCTCCCCGGCCACTTGCCATTCGGCTTGAGCCGGGGGAGGTTCAGAAGGCGAGGAAGCCGGGGGGAGCTGCTGCACGGCTGGCGCAGGAGCCTTCGCCGTCCGCGCAGCCGCCCCACCCTTCCTCTTCCTTCCCGGGGCCGGGTCCGGTTTTCCCGACACCGGCTTCGCGGGTGCCGGCCCGGACCCTTTGTCCTGGCCGGACGACCCCGGTGTGGCAGCCACGGCGGCCGCGTACGACGCCGCCTTTTTTTGGGCTGGAGCCTTCCCACTCGCCGCTAACGGGGGGCGCAAGACGATGCCCTCCAGGACGGAAAACCGCGCCTGGAAGGCAGCCATCTCCTGCCGCACCAGGTCCAGCACCTGGCCCTCCTGCGGCACGGGGTGGCTGTTCTCCCTGCGCCCCCCTTTAGGCGCCCCCTGTGGGCCGGCTCCCTGTAGCCTGGCCAGGTCTGCTCGGAGCCCCGTATTCTCCCTCTGGAGGCGCTCCGTGGCGGCAGCCAAGCGGGCGACCTCCGCCCGCAGGTTGGACATCTCGTCCACCGGAGGCCCACCTCGGTTAGCCTCCTGAGAAACATAATATCAGTTGAGCCAAACTGCCTATTGTAGGTGTCAACTAATCGATGCAGCGGTGAGCGTACGTCTGATTTGGTTCTACAAAAAGTAGTTTCAAAGAAGTGTCTCGAGCGAATACACTTTTTACTTAGTAAAAATGATTTTCACCAAACTGAAGAGCTGTCAGCTAACATTTTATATGGAATGTTGTTAACAATGTTGTTAACAAATGTTTGTTTACTCAAACATTGGCCCGCATTTCTGTTGAAAAACAAAAAAAAATACTCAAACTCAAACTCTTTATTGCATAAATGTGTATATTTAAGCTAAATAATAATATCAACAAAAAATATGTATTTCTGTCAGTAGGTAGGTATACGCTCATAAATTCAGTTCCGAATCTCCGTTACAAAAGAATTCTTCACAATAGTAACATTCCACGCTATAACTTTGACATTCGTGCCGTAGACTGCACTCATTTAATTTTAATGGTAATCGAAATCAATTCTCTTTGATTAATTCATGCCTCAAATGTTAAATTGAGCCATTGACGATCCAATGCATGTCAGTTAAGTGAAATACGTACTTACAGCGAACGATTTTGATTAAGTTACATTGATTTGTAGCCACACAGGTGCTTCTATGTTGAAAATGAATTGATGTTCGTTGAGCTAAATGCATGTGCGTCTAAGTTCATTTATTTGATTGTTTCTAGTATTTTTAATCTAAATCTGATCAGAGAATGAGGAATTTCAAATGGCGGATTGACAGATTTTTAGATTGAAAAATTGAAAAGTTAAGTCACTTTGGGCAAATTCCAAGAGAATTTGCCCAAAGTGACTTAACTTTTTGAAAACATCGATGTAAAATAAGTGCGCAGTTAGGGGTTCTGCTTTTGCATCATTGATTTCGTTACAAAAACTGGGCTTTAGGTTTTCAATATTTTGAATTACCTTTGTGTACCTTTTTAAGATTTGTATTGACGTAATTTCGAATTTATTATTTGTTATTAAGGGTGAATTTTTTGATCCGTAGTTGTTAAAATTTTTGGGCACGGCCAGTTTTTAGTTATAAGCTAATAGTTTTTAACGAACAATTACGATTTATTTTAGTTCAGTTAACGAAATTTAGGTGTCCAATATTGTTAACCAATGGGTATATTAATTAGATAACAGTGTGGTGATCGCGGGATGCTCTCGATGAATTATCTACTATAGCATCTGCTGCCTATACCACGGTCTACCTGTGCAAAATCTAGAAAATATTAGTATCGTAGGTAAATGTCATAAAAATTTGACGAATTAAAAAACTAGGTCAAACGTACAAAAAAGCGTGTGAAGTAGTACAATATACTCGTAGTTAGGGACTTTTGTCAAGTTGCAGTGACTATATTGCTGTAGCTATGTTCGAGCCTGGAACGTGAGCAAACATGTATGTTGACGTTATTCAGATTGCAAGGACATGTGGAACTTGCTGCAAGTTGGAAAGTTTAATGATGTGCCAAATCTGGGAAAATGTAGGAAACTGTGACGTAGGGAACAATACATATCCAAATATTTGACTGATTTAAGAATTTATTACGATTTCCAGAATATTTTTAAGTATGGTGTGAATTTGTCGAAAAGCTCTTGGCTTAGTAATAACAGCCGCACGGGTCGATCTTCGAGGTAAAGCGATGCTTGCTGTGGTTGGTCCGCGGATGGGTGACCATCTATCCTACGTTTTGAGACCCCTTTGGAGCTCGGAAACCACGACAAGCCACTAATTCTGGTTATCATCATTATCATATCAGCCGAAAGACATCCACTGCTGTTCATAGGCCACCCCCAAGTGTCGCCACAATAGCCGGTCCTGTGCGTCTCGCATCCATCGGCTACCAGCGACCCTCACCAGGTCATCGGTCCATCTGATTCCGGTAATATGGGATAATTATTCGGTACGAATGGTCAGCAACCAGAAAATCGACAACAGTCTTGCCAGGGGTATCGTGTTACCCAGTTACTGGGTTGTTGAGGTCAGATAGGCAGTCGCTTCTTGTAAAATTCTGGTACTCAGCTGCATTCAGTTAGTCTTGAAGCCGACCCCAATATAGTTGGGAAAATGCAGGTAGATTGATGTTTGGTGGCTTGTGGCTAAATTATAACAGCCGCACGGACCAATCTTCAAGGTTAAGCAACGCTTGCCGAGGTTGGTCTGTGGATGGGTGACCATATTAACATATCGAGACTCCTCCGTGCCTCGGAAAGCACGTTAAGTCGTTGGTCCCGGCTGTCATTTGTAGATCTTTGGCAGTCGTAACGGATTGTCAGAAGCCAGAAAATCTGACACCAGTCTTGCCAAGAAGTACCGTGTTACCCAGTTAATGGGTTGTGGAGGTCTGGTAGGCAGCCGCTCCACGTAAAATACTGGTATGCAGCTGAATCTGGTTTGACTAGGAGCCGACCCCAATATAGTTGGGAAAAGGCTAGGCAGATGATGATTGATGTTTGGTGTGAATTTGTCAATGTTTACTCTCGCAAGTGTATAAATGTTGGTAGGTTAAACTCTATTTTGCTATTAATTTTATATATTTTTCACAAATCGTACAATTTTACTGATTGTTTTTGGATAAGTATTCATTTCAAATACCCTATTACTCTGAAAGTTTATTAATCATGCCTAGAATCCCCAATGGGTTTGACAGAGATGTACCTACCTACTTTGACAGTTATATTTAAATCCCTGTAGCTCTGTTGCCATGCCATGAATCGAGCTCAAATGTAGACTCTGCTGCTGAGCAATCCTATAGTTAAAACAACACTACATTTATGAAAATAAATTGGTCCTTTCATTCCTTTGAATAGTTTACTGATGTAACTGTAAATGATTTTCAGAATAATTAATATTAGACCTTAAATATTGTAGTGAAATAATTATGAGTATGTTTAATTTAGTGACGGGCATTCATAAAAATTAAGTTAAATTATTTACAGTAGTCAGGCCAGGTATCGCATGGTATTACGTGGTTTCTATATTTTAATGATTTATTAGATCATCCTTTACCCGTATGGTAAGTTAATTTTTCAACACTCAAGACTGAAGTAGGTGTGCAAGCATCACAAATTAAAATTGTGGTGTAGGATTTTATGAACCACGCCGTAAACGTAACATTACACGTTAAACATTAATGTGATCATTAAAATAAGAAGAGGAGTTTTAGTAAAGTTAATGGAATTGTGACATAGTAGGAATACTTCACTTTATTGCGAATGTTCTTACCTCTTTCTGCGCAGGAAGAATCCAGTGAAAATGGCCGCGCATCCACAGATTATGACAGTAAAGATGATCGACCAGAAGGCAGCTTTGGAGACACCGGCCATGAGACTATTGCCACCATCTGCACAAAAGTAATAAGTTACTATTACAAAGTAGAAATACTTTTTACTGTCCACAACACAAGAATTACATTACGAGCTTAAAAATAGAAGGCTGCTATCTGCTTATTTTTACAATGACTTTGGCTTGTTTCACACGTACCACAAGCAACATCACGTGGGCTGGCGCTAATTTTGTCGTCATTATCAACCACGTGTGTGACCACATCGCAGCCACGTTGCATCTACCAGCGACACCACGAACTAGCAGCCGGCCACATCGCATCCACATTTTGTAGGTCTCACAACGCAACCGCAAGAAGCCGCAATGACACTATTCACACGTAACCACAGCTTGACCAACTTTTGTCGCGATGGTGTGGTTGTGGTACGTGTGAAACAAGCCTTATTCCTAGTCAGCTTGAATGGCAAAAAAAATTTAGCCAATATGGATGATTGGAGATTGTTTAAACGTTCTTTTTTTCTTTTCCATAAGAAAGGCCTACACAAGTGTAATTTTGAACCAATAACTATAAAGGTTAAATGGCTGTTAACCAAGATCGATTTAATTTCCCAAGTTGTTGAAAAGATTAAAAGACAGGCTGTTTTTTAAACTAGATACCTACATATTGTTATCATGAGAGAGTAGATACCTACATACACGCTTTCCTATACACTCAATTTCGAAATTCATAATCTAAATAATGTGCATTCAAATTCACCTCTTTGTGCTCCAAAGGATTTTTAAAAAGCGTGTTCTAAGCGACTGCATCATTATGCTCATGTTACGTAAAATACATCCGCAGTGTTTTTAGCGGAGCCTTTTAATAATGAACTGTATTTAAAAGCACAGTCAGTGGCAAACGTTGAGGTTTATGTGTATTTTATGTCTCGAACTATTTCGTACAAATATTTCTTAATATAATTATATACTAGTATAGAGACATCTACAAATATACAGGGTATGTTTTTCAGTAAAATATTTGTTAATGTAAGAAAAAAAAGTATTTAATTAAAAACCGGCCAAGTGCGAGTCGGACTCGCACACGACAGGTTCCCTACCATTATCTATTAAAAAACGGAAAAAAATATCACGTTTGTTGTGTGGGAGCCCCACTTAAATATTTATTTTATTCTGTTCTTAGTATTTGTGGTTACAACGGCAACATAAATACATCATCTGTGAAAATTTGAACTGTCTTGCTATCACGGTTCATGAGAGTTATCTGGTGACAGACAGATGGACAGCGGAGTCTTAGTAATAGGCTCCCGTTTTTACCCTTTGGGTACGGAACCCTAAAAATGGAATTTCATTTAGTTTACCATACCTATTATTATACATCATAACATCCCAGAATTTGGTACTGAGTAGCGACACTATTTAATGGTGTATCTCTTAACAGGGATAGGCCGTTTTTTTTCTAAATCAACGGGCTTCCTGACTAGGAATGTTGTTGAAATTTTTAAAATCCAATGATGCAGTTTTAGTTTTGTATCAAAATCGGGTCAGAGACTCCTTTGAGTATTTTTGTCTATCCCTCAATGTTTTGGATTTAGCCTTTTTCCAACAACAAACACCTCATCATCATCATCATCATAGCAGCCGAAAGACGTCCACTGCTGGACATAGGCCTCCCCCAAGCGTCGCCACAACAACCGGTCCTGTGCGTCTCGCATCCATCGGTTACCCGCGACCCTCACCAGGTCATCGGTCCACCTTGTGGGAGGCCTTCCAACGCTGCGTCTTCCGGTACGCGGTCGCCACTCCAAAACTTTTCGGCCCCATCGACCATCTGTTCTGCGAGCAATGTGCCCTGCCCACTGCCACTTCAATGGCGATCCTTCGGGTTATGTCGGTAACCTTGGTTCTCTTGCGGATATCATCATTCCTGATTCGATCACGCAAGGAAACTCCGAGCATTGCCCTCTCCATTGCCCTTTGGGTGACCTTAAGCCTTCTGATGAGGCCCATTGTGAGCGACCACGTTTCGAGTCCATAGGTCATCACTGGCAACACGCACTGGTCATAGACTTTCGTCTTGAGACACTGTGGTATGTGAGACGAGAAGATACCGCGCAACTTCCCGAACGCCGCCCAGCCGAGTCGGATTCGACGGTTGACCTCCTTCTCGAAGTTAGCCCTACCTAGCTGGATCGTTTGTCCCAGGTAGACGTACTCATCAACAACTTCGAGTGCAGAGCCTCCAATCTAGATAGGAGTGGGTGCTACATGGGTATTTACCATGACCTTGGTTTTGTCCATGTTCATTTTAAGACCCACTCTTTCGGAAGCTCTACTGAGGTCATCGAGCATTGTACTGAGGTCCTCCGTGGTCTCAGCCATGACGACTATATCGTCGGCAAATCGAAGATGAGTGATGTACTCGCCATTTACATTGATGCCTAGCCTTTTCCAGTCCAAAACCTTGAAGACGTCCTCCATTGCGGCCGTGAACAGTTTCGGAGAAATTTCGTCTCCCTGCCTCACACCCCGCTGCAGGAGGATAGGTTCTGATGTCTGATCCTGAAGTCGGACTGACATGGTGGCGTTTTCATACAAACACTTCAGCACCGCGATGTACCTATAGTCGATCTGGCACCGTTGGAGAGACTGCAGCACAGCCCAAGTCTCGATCGAGTCGAAGGCTTTCTCGTAGTCCACAAACGCTAAGCAGAGGGGCAGATTATACTCTTCGGTCTTCTGTATAACCTGCCGCAGCGTGTGTATGTGGTCTACGGTGTTGAAGCCTTTTCGGAATCCGGCTTGTTCGGGAGGCTGGAAGTCGTCAAACCTGCGTGCGAGACGGTTTGTGATGACTCTGGAAAACAGCTTGTAGACATGACTCAGAAGTGAGATGGGCCTGTAGTTCTTAAGCAGGGCATTGTCGCCCTTTTTAAAGAAGAGTACCACCACACCTCTGCTCCACGCTTGTGGCGTTTTCCCCTCGAGTATGACGGAATCGAACAGTTTCTGAAGGGCCTTAAGGACTGGTTTTCCACCCGCCTTCAGGAGTTCGGCCGTAATTCCGTCCTCACCCGACGCCTTGTTGTTCTTAAGCTGCTTCAGAGCCATCCTAATCTCATACAGGCTGACGTCCGGGATGTCTTCGGTATAATGCCGGGTCAATCTAGCTCTTGGGTCGTTCGTTAGATTTGCTGCGGGTTTGGTCATTGACGTGTATAACTGTCCATAGAATGTCTCGATCTCCCTCAGAAGCTCCGATTTGGCGGATATGGTTCTGCCATCGTCGGTCTTCAGTTTTGTGAGCTGGCTCTGCCCAATAGACAAATCCCTTGCAAAGACCTTGGAGCCCTTATTCCGCTCTATCGCGTCTTTAATCGTTTCAGTATTAAAGCGGCGTAGGTCGCTTTTCAAGGACTTGGAGATCCGTCTATTGAGCTGCCGGTACTTGCACGCATCGTCTGAAGACTGCAGAATCATCTCCCGCCTCTCCTTCATGAGCTTGAGAGTTGGATCAGAGAGCCTCTTGGTCTTATCTGTACGGCGAGTCTTGAAGAACTTAGACCCGACCGTATGAACAGTTTCCACGAACCCATCGTTGTATTCGTCCACGGAGCTCCCTAGGCACTCGAAACGATTTTGAAGTTTGAGCTGAAAGCTTTCGGAGTTTTGGATCTGGATCTGTGCTGGACGGAGCGTAGACTTCATCAGTCGAGACCTTTCCAGCTTGATATTTAGATTCAATGTGCCTCTTATCATGCGGTGATCACTTCCGGTTTTCACCGCGTTGATCACGGAGACATCATTGAATATCTGCTTCTTCGTCGACATGATGAAGTCAATCTCATTTTTAGTTGTACCGTCGGACAAACACCTATATAGAAGGAATAACATGTAACCCATACTGTTAAAGTTTTGGTACAATAAGTACCACAGCAGGTTTAAAGTACATTTCATCAACCTATCTATATCAAAGAAAATAATTATTGTCATTGTGATCCACACATAATGTACAAACTAGCAATTCATTATTTTATTTGTACTAAGTTTATCAATAACTATCAATTTCGTGAACTTCTAAGGATCTAAGTAATTTTGATTGAAATGTTGATACTAAATATTATATCTACAATTTCTAGAATAATAAAGAACTTAATATTTGTACTCGCAGCCTTGAACAGTTCTTGATTTTATATGAAAATAGTTAATAACGCGTTACCTAATTCTGAAAATTCCACCACATGACTCACTCTGTGTTAAGTTATTAGTATCTTTCGATATGGAAGCACAAAAGGTCACTGATTAGCTTTTAATAATAAATTACGGAGGCAATATTACGACTGAAAACTGTAACACTGAGGCTTCGTATGTGCGTTGTGTTGCGTCGTCGCAGCGTCAACGCTGCTGCGTCGTCTTACATAATATATTTTTAGTGACATGCCACATTATGCGTTGCGTCGTGGACGGCGACGTTTCAACGGGTCGACGCATGAGAGACGAAGCGGGGGAGGGTGACACTCTGCGCTGTTGGAGCTCCGGTGCGACGACGGACAATGTTCCGGAACGGCAGCGTCCATTTTAGTTTATTTCTACGTTTGTTTCGGCGGTGGCGTAACAAAAGCAACAATAGAACACGTTTGTTCCGATCCATTGTCGATCAAGACTGAAATCCACAGCCACACTGAGATGCTGCGCTGCGATAGCGGGCATCGCCCCTTTTGCGTTGCGTCGTCGTGCGTCGTCGCAACGCAGGTGAGGCATACATACAACGCGTTGAGTCGTTGCGACGACGCAATTCAACGCACTCATAAGGCCTCAGCCTAAGTAGTATAATTATTCTGAATGTTATACGTCAAGTAAGACTGGTGTTATTAATCTAAAATAAACCATGAACGTCGGAAGGTCGATCGTTCTATCAATTCGAAGACATTTGGTAAATCTGCACAAAAGCACACAGAAAACAACCATAAGTCGTAATGAAACACAATCGGCTTTAGAATTTCCCTCACGCTTCTAATTCCAAGTAACATCATTACTGATAAACCATTACCGATAGTCCGATTATAAAATAATAAAGCTTACGTAAGTACAGTAACATTAACAAAATATATTTGCAATATTTGAAAACCACAACAGACGCCGTTACCTTATTATTAGTATAGAATATTACGATATTAGATGTCAGACGGTGAATTAGCGTAATTACACTCTTCTCTCTCACTCTACCAGCTTAAAACATCGTGGGTGTGAGCGAGATATACAGTTTGTGTTACGCTATAAGGCAGGTTCAAATTTACGCTTGGCTATCTAGCAGATTGCTTGCTTATTGTCCTCCTATCAATGGCAAATTGCGCTGGACGTAATACGCCATGAAATTAGTTTGTAGGCCATCAAAAAGGGTTTCAGACATTTCCAATTAATTATCTCAAATTCTGTGAAGTTTATAGTTACAAACGTTAGCGTCCCTGTTTTACATGATTACATTTTGTGACATGCATCAAAGACTGGGAATATTCAGACGCATTTATATAACCATAACAATGGAAATTTTAGACCATCAATAATAATATTGTGTTCACTTTATCAACATCAAATTCTGTCTGAAAAATAACTATGCAAGATGATAAAAGTGAACAATAATTTAGTCAAAAAAAAACAAAGAGGCAAGTAACTTTGTCTGTCACACATTTGTCTGTTAACTTAAACTAACTTCTGCGTGAGGCTTTGCTTGGGTTAAAGAAGCTTACAATCGATCTCCAGTGTCCCTCTCTATCTCTGTACCAAAAATTATCAAAGATTTTGGTTTAAGCGTAATAACCTCACAGTCACATCATGAATCATCAGTAAATATAAAACTCTTCCGTTACCGAGTGACTGAGTGGCTGACATACAACGCACAGCCGACACTACTAGTCGTCGGATCCGTGGGGAGTTTAGGGGAGCACTAAAAGAGGATTTTCCGAAATTCGTACGGGAACGGAAAAAACGGGATATTCGAGAGATTCGCGTACGAAGTCGCGGGAAAAGCTAGTTTATAATATTAGTTTGAATTTTTAACATACCCGTTCTCCTTTCAGGGTCCTGATATGCCAGGGCATGCAGCATGATGCGATCCGAAGCCCCCTTGTCATTCCTCGAATGCACCGTCAATCTGAGCGCATTGCCACTCGACCATAGCACCCCGGCCGGTACCAAGAATGTGGCGACACCGTCTAAGATTGCAATATAATCGAGGTTAATAGTCTAGAAGATTGTAACTAGCTGAAAAGGTCGTTAAACTCGGTTAATGTTTGTCAATTGCATTCGGTCGACCGCTCGTCACCCGGTCGACAATATATAAGGCAGCGGTCAGTGCGCGAGGTATTAAAAAATCCATGTTTCTTCAATGGTCCGATCTTTACTAATTTGTTTACAAGTTAAAGTTTTAAATGGAATCTTCTTGGTGAGACGTAGTTGCCGCAGTCTGCTGGTTGTATCACAAAATTATGAAGTTCGAATGCCAGCTTGCATTTTAAAGAATAGATTCTGATATTAACAGGCCACTTTAAGCTATGATTACTTCGGTTGGACTTCGAATATTAAACTCAAATAAACTTTATCTACACTCACAACGTAATGTTCCAAATATGAGTTCAAAAACGAATGCATAAATACATACTTTTTTTTCGTGGATAGGTAAAATTTAAAAAAAAAACCATTACAGTTCAACATTTTCCTTCGATTTTTAAACAACTGCATCATAAAATAACTTTTTAATTTTTATAGCACACTTTTTCTTTTTAATTTTTGGCGCGGGCTCATTGACTTAAGTCAATGAGCCAGCTTTTATCTTTGTCTATGTTTGAGCGCGCTGTGCAGTCATTCGAATACGCAATGAGAATATCCGCCATATTGGAATTCACTATTTTTCCACTTATTTTATTTCAACTGTATGAGTGAAGATAAAATAGTGTATGCAACGGCATATAATTAGGTATTAAAACACTCGTGTGATGCTATTATCACACTCGGCTACGCCTCGTGTGATAAACCCACACTCGTGTTTTAATAACCCTTTTTATATGGTCGTTGCATAAACTACTATTATATAATTTAAAAATTATTTATCTTTTAAAATCAATTTTTTCTTATTTGGTTTTATTTTTTGCTGTAATGTAAACCTCAAAGACCCAGCACTGACTAAAAATAAGTTGGAATCCTTATCCCAATTTATATGAAAATAATAATGACGCAACACTTAAAAAAGAAAACAAACATTTAAAAAAACTTACCAGTCTCATTAGCGGTAACATTGAACCTAATCTTCCCAGTATCAGAGTCCAGTGCCTCCAGCACCACCAACTGAGGCAGTCCTCCATCGTAGCCAGTGACGCAGCGCACCACCAGAGGCTCACCGAAGTCCTCCCGGCTTGAGTCTTCAATCCAGTTCGATCCGTTGCCTGAAGATACCGTGCAGTTCCTCGGCGGTGATGGACGGGCTATGAAGAGAACAAGTAAGTACTTGAAGTAACTAAAAGGTGATGGCGAAAAGACTTCAAAGTTATGATTGACTGTCTGAAAAGTATTTTTTTTTAACATTTTAGTATTTTATTGTGGTCGAGTTTTTTGATAAAAGTCAAATTTATTTTTTTCTATTGTTTATCAGATACACAACATCACCCTTAAATATGACCACAGATTTCTGAAACATTTCGTATAGGAGTACCAGGTAGAAGCTTTAAAGGAGCGAACGGTAAGTAGTTGAACCTTATACCATGTGGTCGTGGCTATCATTCCTGAACCAGGTTTCGGCTAGCTATAGTCATAGATTCATAAGACCCATTTGAACGAATGACAACGCTTCAGAATAGTTCTAACCAGAGTCTTATTAATTTAAAATTACATTTTATTAGAACTAAGTAGTTAGTAGCGGTAGTGAATAGCAAAGTCGTCATTTAAGCAGTACAACTCATTTCCAACTCAAAACCAACACTGAAATGTTCGTTAATTGCCAAATATTAGCCATTCCAACTCCATCTACAAATCTATCAAAATGTTTTATATGTAATTTGTCCGACTTCGTCAATTGGGAACGGGGCCCAACTTCAAACTAGTTGGAATCTAAGCTAAAGACAATTTTGTCTCTAGACAAAAATAGTTCGGAAACTTGGCCCACGTTATTCGTCTCATTGAGTATGTTTGACTTTCTTCTTCGAGAGCAAATTGAAATATTTGCTTGGAATTGTTCTTTATTAGTTCAGATCTAGTCTTGCATAATTTAGTCATTAAGATGTTGAAGACTTTAGAGATATTCAAGGCATTGTTGACAGTTACTAACGAGGGTACGTTTAGCACAAATATGCGATGCAATTTCGAAGCTCAGTCTACATAAAGTTTTTACAGATTTTGTAAGTTTAGTACGTGAAACGAAACGGCATTATCGAACCTTTTTAAACTTGTAGATTGATTAAGTATGTCAAAATAAATCAGATGATCTTCTAACTGTTGCTTTTTTTATCCTTAGCTGATGGAATGGACGGAAATTTCCATCCATTACATATTCCTATTGTATGAAGTGGTGAAGCACATCACTCCATACAAAAGGGATCTTTCACGGAAAAAAAAATATGATAGGTACCTACTGTTTTAGTCTATAAGTTAAAACAACAACAAAACGCATCAAAGTTCGGATTTCGAGTGAAGGCTTGTTACGTCAGTTTTAGGTAAAAAGTCAGACAGTTTTAAGTAACGTCCACAATTTACTTTCCTTGACAAAAGAAAAATTACGTATCCTATATTTTTAGGGTTCCGTACCTTCCTCTAAAGGAAAACACGGAACCCATATAGAATTACATCGTTGACCGTCTGTCAGTCTGTCACGACCCTTTTTCTCATAAACTCGTGGAGGTGTCATATCAAATACGTAGGTCGATGGTAAAGCTCTAAAAATATCATCTAAGTGAATGCAAAAAAAGGGCAATTTATGGATCATTTCTGTAAATCAAAGCTAATGGGGTATTTCCCGTTGACCTAGAACCATGAAAGGCATGAAACAAGGTCTTACAGCACAAGTAATAAAAAAAGTCTGTTTTATAATTTGCAGCACTAATAATATTTTTTTTTGCAATTACAAACTTATATTTGCAGTTCAAGAAATATAACCGTGACGTACATCGATGTATTTTTTTAGTCAAGTTTGTCCCTCATTTGTACTTATTGTTTCATCGGAGTAAGGAGAGTGGTTTCATAGTTTATAGACTTCAATAGGTAATGTATATTCTGAAGAAATCGAGGCACGATTCCCGTAATAGGTGAACTAATATCGACATAAGAGTTTGTACGGAACCCTCGGTGCGCGAGTCAGACTCGCTAGGTACTTTAATCTTTATTCTTCAATTCAACTAAACTTAAAGCATTTATTTCAATCAAACCATTTACAGATACTTTTGAATTATCAAGGTCGGTCAGTCAGAGAGGTGAAGGGTTTTGCACATTCCAAAGCGTAGATCTCTATGGAGAAGAACGTGCAAGAAACTCCAAGGACACTCTTTTAAATCAATAAATTGTTACAAAATTATGGTGACATTGTTATTGTCAAAATTATATGTGAGATCGATGTAGAAAAGAAACAATTTAAAGAACAAATAATTTAAATAAACCATGACAGTTGAGAGATGACCAGTCCCATCTGTCGGAGCTAAATGATGAAACACATACGCCACCATCAGAGAGACTTTTGAGGGAGCATGACACTCCCAACCACTAGGGCACATTCAAGTTCCACCCAAAAATTATACTCACATATGTGTCGTTAATGCATACAATTATTGTACAATGCTAAATCTATACAATATATAATAGTCTATACAATGAACCTCCTATTTTCTTAAACGTAGGCAGTTAGTTTGGTACTCACCAGCAGGAACAATTTGGAAAACACAGGGCTGTGCCTGTCTGCCCACAGTGTTGGTACCGCGACAGGTCAACGCGCCATAATCGCGCTCACTCGCGGGGGTGTATCGAAGCTCACTTATGCTGCCATTCACTGTACCTGAGTAGCAAAATAATAAGTCAATGATATTTAAACAGATTCAAATTATAATACCTAAGACCAGAGGCTCTAACTTGATGAAGTGAGAGTCTATCAACGATATCGATTACGAAAAGTCATAATGTAGGGATTGACCACTCGACATTTCGATAGCGCATGCCAAATCCCCAAATCACAATATTACTATGGATGTTATTTTGTCTAGAATGTCACGACTTTGAAGGGACATTTCAGAGCAGCAAACAATTAAACAAACAACCCACTTTGAATTCCTTTGTAAAGAGGTGTCAGTTGCCAGAAAAACAGGAATAATAAAGTTGTCAACCCGTCATATGGCTGAATGTTTGGTTCAGTACAATTTCATTTGTACATCAATTTATGTAAAAATCACAAGATATCGTAGTTTAAATTCTAGTTAAATTAATTTTGAAGGTTACAGGGCAAATTCTACTAATTTCGCGTTCTATATTACAACGTTCGCATTCGCATGTCAGTTGCAATCTGTCAAAAAAGCATTAATTTCCATAAATTTTTGACAGATTGCAACTGACATGCGAATGCAAAAGTTGCTTAAAAATTAGTAGAATTGGCACTTTGTTAGCAGTTTGCTCATATGTAACACATACCTACTAATTCTTTTAAAACCTTGGGCTCGAGACAAGTGAGATTCTGTCAACGGTAGCGTGGTGAAGGCGATTGACAATACGTCAAAAATTTATGGGATTGACAGATGCTATCGAAGTGCCATGTGATCAAATCCCTACATTTTGAAATTTCGGCAGCCGCATTTGCTAATTGAATGGCACATTGTCTAGGGCCTCTTGTCATCCACTCAAGTGTCGACATTAACGTGTTCTATTTTAAGTTGATTTTTAGTGGCTATTTGGTTTAAAAAGGCCCTAAAAAGTATTAGTAGCAATGGAAATAGAACTATGTCACTATATATTTTTTACAATAAACAATACTGTTGTTAAAAAAAAGGTAAACACCTTTCAATTTTGAATTAAATTCAAAACTCTATTTAATCCAACCATCATTCATAAAAACAAACACCACACCAAAGACGGAACAACCAAAAGAACATCGCAAACTTAGCACTCATGGTTCATTTATACACAGTCGAGTGGTCCAACTGTCCCGAGCTAGACGAGTGTTTGCAGCAAGTACTCGAGCCAGTTCAATCAGCACCTCATGTCCCTACAACCGCCCTGAATATGTAATGAACCGCGCAACGTAAATGGAATTTCTTTTAAAGACTATACGAACAATCTAAGTTCTGCTTTCTTGACTTGTTTCTATGTAAGATTTAAGAAAAAAGATAATTTGAAACAAGATCGTTGTTTTTTCCCTTATAATAATGTTTTCTTTAGGATTTCTTTTGATTAACAATGCCAGTTTGTGTTGAATATTTTATGTCGATCTTGAAAGATACTGATTTGAGGAAATTCCCGGTATTGATTAGTCTAATCATTTGATTTCATGGGTGCTATCTATTCAATAAGTTAAGGAGGCACTGTTTTGTTTTAAATATATATTTTACACGGTGTGTTATTAAAATCTTTCATTAGTACGTTAAATGATGCACTGCTGGCATTTGAAACAATCAAAAACAAGTTGACGGTTTGAGTGATATTAATCGATAACCCGGTGTAATTTGAAAACAACAGAAACACTGTTTTCTCGGTATATGACGAATTTGGGTATGTCACCTACAAGAATGAGCCTAGCTCATCTTACTATCCCCTTCTTGGGCTGTCGCGTTGCTGTTTGCTGCTGTTTGTGACCAAATGTATTATTTTAGTTCATTGCTCCTCTGACATGCTCAATAATTTATTTAATTTTTATTTATTTTTTTATCAAAATGGATTCTGACGACAAAACTCTATTGTTGGCTTTGCTTTAAAAAAAAATATTGCGATAGCGTGAAAATAAAAATAAAAGGATATGTGAGAACCCATTAACAGGATTTTACATGACTCCGCAGTAACGCGGCGCATACGTCGCACACCTGCGGTGCTAACGCAGCGTATTCATTTACCCTTCACTGACGCCGCGACTACGTAGCGCAGGCGTCGCGATGTCGCATACATTGCATACGTTACGGCGCATACGTTCATCGAACGCTTACGCTGGACAAACGCTAGTGTGAAGGCGCTCTTAAACGCAGTATTGAGCTTTTTATGTTTGTTTCTGCTGCGCCTACCACTTAAAGTATACTGGAGCATCTGTATGAAACCCATAGTATAAATATTTACATACCGTATCTAGCAGGGGATACGTTGAAGCTCTCGCCGCTATTGTTGAACTGCCAGAGGAAGGTGACGTCAGCAGGGTCGGCGTGTACCGAGCAACGCACGCGCAGCGCTTCGTCCAACGCCGCGCCGACCACTTGTGGTGACGTCTCACCGCATACTGGGGCATCTGTATGTAGAACACTTATTAATAAAGATCTGTTGATGGTCACTTCAGAAAGCAAACCACTATTACGAAAATCATCGTGGTTGCCCGCTTCGTCGTAGCTGGCGTAGAGGCTGTCAGCTACGACCCAGCAACCACGAACTACGACACACGAATGAAACTTGCTAAATAAAGATTATTATGCGTTATCAATACTGCATAGTTTTGAAATATAAGTCCAACGTTCTCAGACATCTGTTAATAATTTGAAGTTTTAAACGTACCACATAATTTTCTGGTTATTCACATTTTTATGTAGATCTTTGACCCAAAAGCTTACATCAGTCCTCCTACTGACAGACCCTCCCCCTCCATTAAATGCCAAGTGTATCATCCTCACTCGGTTCACCGATATAATAATACGAGGTCTTTGACATCTACATCCCAGAGCAGTGATCCGAGCAAGTAAGCACAAAAGGTCTCTTAACGAGAACAAAAAATATCCACGCCAAAATGTACGCAAACATTTTTTTATTTACTCTCAATGATAAAATTAGGTATAACATTGTTAGTCTAGTCTGCGTCTTTTGTAACAGCATTTCTCTGTTGTTAACAAAATGAAACAAACATTCATGTGTTTCTCCTCCTTATTTCGTTTTACATATATTTAAAGATCGGAATAATGATAAACAGAACATCGGCCGAATATTCGCCGTCAAAATATCGTCGGCTGGAAAAGGCCCAGGCCGGACGTGATGGGTATACTACAATTTGGAAACATTTGCATACTAGGCAAATACCCGGTACATCGTTAACTTTGCAACCCCACAACGGCCTCCTAAATAACAAGCATAAAATATACATAAATTTAAAAAGTCCAACGACCAGTTTTCCTGTCATAAAGCGATAAATATAAATCAAGTGAACAATTATTTCGGCAGTTACGAATTATTTCGTCTTCCCTCTCACGTCGGCAATTAAGTGTCGGCCAGTCGGGCAGGCCGGGTACGGCGGGCTCGGAAGGAAGCTTCTCGATGCGCCAATATAGAATTGTGTAATAAATCACGCAGCGGACGTTGTTGTTGATTTACGTACGACCATATAGAATCAACATATATACCCTCTAATTATAATAGGATCGTGTGTTTTCCCAGTACGATGGTTCCGTTTGCAAAGTTTTAATTAATTACATTAGCCAAACCGCTTCCAAATCCATACGCTGCTGCTCTTTACAAAATTTAATCTCAAAATATAAAAATGATTTTACCTTCCGTTATTGAATACGAATACGGCCAACCCCTAAATTACGGAACAACGTTTTTGTTATTTAAAATTGATTTAACTTTGGTAATTAGTCAAATTTATTTGAATTCCTCCACAAAACGAAATTTTATTAATCGACCTCACTGAATCGTGAAATAAGTCAAAATATCCATTAATATTTCGGATTCCAAAGCAAATCAAATAAGTAGGTACTCAACCATTAAAAGTAATGAACAAAATTGTCCTTTTACTCTCGTAACTTGAAATCACCTTTTTCATGGTAAATCGTAGACGTAGTAACGAGATTTCATTATTCAATAAATCGTTTCTGCGAATACCTTCTCGATTTGTTTTATGAAAATAATTTCAGCACATCTGAACATTGAACAACCACCTATTACGTACTGTTGAAGTAAATGTATGCTCTGGATTTGAATACAATTTATTCAAACGAAACAAAGCTGCGAATTAAAGTAAAGCCACGAAACAGCAGATTGAGGAGGTTTTGTGAGAATCGTAGTAATATTAGACAATAATTTAGATGATTTACCGCCGGTGCTGCCTTCCCTCGTGCCAATTACTATGCGGCCGGTCGGCTACGGAAGGAAGTTGGTACGTCGATCCCGACCGCAATCATTTGAATACTATTCGCAGACACGTCGGTATTTATAGGCCAGTAATTCATACTGTGCTCGGTGACATTTTATGGGATGCCTGTGTGTCCGATGTATATTACCAGGGATTAGGGATATGCAAATGAAGTGTCTAGTGTGTACCGTTATAATTTGATGTCGCTACCTTCCCACGGGTAGACACTGTTTGTTGGGGGTGAAATTAAAATGTAAATAGCATTAAGCGTCTGACGGGAAAGAATGTTGCTTAGTAAGTAAAGTCTAATAGCTAATTAAAAGTTAACGTTGTATGCAAACAAACGGGAAAGAAAAATACAAACAGTAATTTAATTTTAACAGCAAGTCAAAGCCTTTGCTTCCGATCTGTTGTTAAAATGTATTAAAAGCGGAAAAGTGCTCCAAAAGTTTGACATAAAAAGAAAATTAAGGGATGTTTCCTTATACCCTACACTAGCTTAAAGAGGCGCATGCCCTCAGGCTTAACAAAAAGTACAAAGAGTGTCTGGGAGCGTAAATTCGTATTTGTCGGCCAAAGTCACGGCTCAAACGTAACAAGAAGAAAATAAAGTTGAAGATATTCGCTGGTGAACTTCGGAATATTAACTGCAATTTCTCTTGTTCGCAAATAAATTATTTTACAGAATAATAGCCCTGAATACAATGAATAATAAGTTAAATCGTAAATGCTTTTATGCCTCCACCGACCTTATGATGGTTGTGAATCTACTGGACACAAAATGACAATGGCTATTTGCTGTGGAAGTTTAAGGGGACCGGAGACCTACACTTTATTGTGCTAGGCGTTTTACAGCTGGGAGGATGACATAACAACACAAAGATCTAAGACAAATATTCACTTGGTATTGACAACGAATATGAATATTTAAAGTAACAAAAAAAAATTAGCTTGAAATTCAGAGATCCCACTTTGACTTTACTTTTCCGTGTCAACTTAGCGTTTCATGCTAATATGCAAATCGATGTTTAGCTAGATAAAATTATTATTCGTATGAAACGGTTGTTGACATTAGCTCATACGTATATGACGATATTTCGCTAGTCAGTAAGGTTCTTCTTAATTTACTACAAAATGCCTACTTCACTTAGTCAAGTAAAGTCAAAATGCGACTTATTCTCCTTATCCTAATACTCACATTGTACTCTCAATGTGACGACTTTACTGGAAGTCTCGCCTCTCGCATTAGCAGCCTTGCAGGAGTAGCTACCAGCTTCTCTTCTCGTTACCTTCTGTAGCACCAACGACCGAGTGCTCACGATGATGCCCGAAGTCATGTTCTGACTCACTGGCCTGTCCTGCAGGGTAACCCATTTGTGTTATATACAGCTTATGAAACAATAGTGAAAGGAGTTTAGAAAATAATGTTTGATTAGGTGTACTCTGTGCTTGATTTAGTCAAGATTGGGAACTTTAACTCTGCATAGGTCAAACGTCAGTGATAATAGAACCTGTATACATGGTATGGCGAATTTCATCACTGAAACTGAACGCGATCAGCACACCTAAACCGAGTTTACAAGCAAGTTAGTTCCATCATTGTTACGAAATACAAACTATTTACATAGCTCTTGACAAATGTGATGATTGCGTTAAAGGAGACGATTCATGGCTCTTAGAAATATACTTAGTAGTAAAATCATAGTATCACCATTGCTCTATCTATTAGCTAACATGTAAGTTTGTTGGTTATAGAAATTTGTAGAAAAGGTTTCTTTGCCAAGCCCTGCAGCCTAAACTACTTGATGAATTTTAACAAGTGAGCAATCATTAGATTCACCGTGACACACTGATTGACACAGCGTACATGGATTTTGAAAAAATAAACAAGATGGCGGATAAAGTGTCGTCATATTTTTTATGACTTAAAACGATGATTTTCAAAAGTTTAAGTCACAATTGGTGAAAATTAAATAAAAAACTGGTATCAAAAACTGATCTTAATTCATAATCAAAATATTTGAGGATTTGTTTTATTTAATTATAGTGTAACTTAGAATTGTGTTAGACTTCAAGGTTAGGTAATAATCTTGTATGTCATGTATTCCATTGACAAACACGATGCTAATTATAAATATTTTGAACCAAAACTTTTTTACAAAAAAAAACAACCAACTTCCAAATGAAAAAAAAAGTATTTCGGAAGTCGGTGTTAAAATACGAAGACACAACTATGTTATTTTACTTTGTAGTGTTTTCTTTTAAATTGGAAGTCGGATGTATTTTTTGGAAAAAAGTTTTATAATGACGGAGTTGTAATCAAACATAAAAAAATCTACCGAATTAAATAAATAAATAGGTACCGAGAACCTCCTCCCTTTTTGAAGTCGGTTAAAAAAGTGTTTTTGTGAAAAACGGCTCACAAACTTCTTCAGACAGAAAACATATTTTAGCCACCTGACAGAGAGGTAGTAGTACCTAGTATATTATATAACTACTCTCCCTACTCTACATGAGATATAAATCATTAGCGCTGGAGCTGGCTTAATTTTGTACCGCGTCCTTTCACCGGTGATATTCGCCTTTATTTTATTAAAATTTTCGTACCAAGCTCAAGGTCAAAGGTCGACTGTACATTAAAGATTAGATTACAACGATTACAAACAGTTTTATATGTTGCCTAGCCCATGGAATTTAAAGAAAAACCAATAAGTAAAAAAGGGTAGATGACTAAAAAAATCGAATTAGTCCGTCAGATAGATTAACAAAAAATATTAGACACGGGTTTTTTTTTTTTCACGTAAACAAAAAATGAAAACGATACAGAGCGTTGAATACTCGTGTGACGTCACTTGTAAGTACAATTTTTACGTAAACGTGACGTCACAACCCCCCACTCCTGATTTTTGATGCGTTTTATCTTCGTCTTTTATTATTGATTTGATAAAACAAAAAATAAATAACGAATATTTTTCGAAAATCTAACTGGCGGACTAAAAAGAATCATATATTTTTTGACCAGGGATCATCCCTATTGTCTCAAAGGTAGTATACAGCTTTTGGGTGCAGAGAACAAAAGTAACGGTAGGAAGATGCTCCGCATTGCACCATTTTGATCTTTTTAATTTGACTTGGTTTATGGACCTCTGACAAACAAAACGTTTTTAAATAGTTAGAATAATTTTCTGTTCATTCAAGCACATGATCAAATTAAATATAATAGATAAAAACTCGGGATACATTAATGGCTATCGATGAAAATAAAACATATCTTTGCCCGTATTCCGAAGTTAGTTTGAAGGATTTCCACTCGAATCAGTCGCCATGACAAGAGAAAAAGATAAAAACTGTTAATTTCAGGATTTGAGGCGAGTCAATTATGGGTAGGCGGTTACTTTTAATTTGAAGTTGACAATTATATTATATTCAATGGCCGCAGGTAAAGCAGTTATTTAAGTTTCCTTTTTTCTACGTTTTATCTTCATCAGTGAAGCCTAGCCTAGAAGTACAGTGTTACTCAGTTAAGTGGGTTGTGGAGGTCTGGTAGGCAGCCGCTCCACGTAAAATACTGGTATTCAGCTGAATCTGGTTTGACTGGGAGCCGACCCCAATATAGTTGGGAAAAGGCTAGGCAGATGATGATGATATCTTCATCAGTGGTCTTCATAATTATACAGGGTGTTTCAGAAATGCGTGGTGAAATTTTAGGGTTTCATTTATATCTTATACAAAGTCAAAACACAATAGCAAAAATAAAGTAAACTCCTTTCTTTTAAAACCCGACTACAAAAAACGGCTGTTGATGAAAAAAAACAATTACAAGTAGTCTAATGCAGTTGGTGGCATCAAACTTATGATTAAACTAAAATAAATGTCACCAAATGCACGAACCTGCTTGAAAAGAGATTTGTGTAGAACTTTTATAATTTTACATTATTTTGTTGTCAGATTTTATGAAAAAGTCGATTTTTTTATTTTTGCTTTTCTATCCTTACTCTACATTAGATACAGGGATGTTACCTTCAATTTATATGACCATACACTTTTGAAACATCCTGTAGATCGATATTCACGTCTGTGGAGTGACGTTAAAAGAAATAACCTTGTACGTCTTGGCTGGGGGCCTTAAATTCATTTGAGGCCACCACAGGATAGTCCGGTTAAGCGGTTGATAGTCCCTGCGTGTTAACTTGCTAGGGGTCATACCGAAAAAAAAAAAAAAAAAAAAAAAAAAACTTATGTTAGGAAAAGCCAAAAATTAAAAATTCTATAAAAATTAAAATTGGGTGGGATTGTGTTTACGACCTACGACTTTAACTACCACTAACAACGACTGCAAACTCAATAAACTAACGACATGTTATTGCAAATCTCAATAGCTCAGCAATACTCTAGATATAAATAATTACGCGATTCTCAGCGGTATACCCACCGTAATATTATTTTCTACGTTAAACTTGAAATTGCGTTGAATTAAATTCATTGTAATTGAAAATCAAATCTCATTTTACAACAAGACCCTAGTTGTAAAAGGCATGTATTTAACGCGGCGACAAACTAACCTGCCGGTCGATTCTGTCGACATCTCACGGTGTTCACCTTGGCGGAGTGAACGACAGTAGACCTGTCATTCCATCTTATTTGTATGGTTTGACATCTCACCTGTCGTGCGCCCTGCCCAAGTGTTCACTTCGACATGTCTACAGAATCGCACTGCTGTTATAGGGTTTTAAAAATAATTAAGATGGGTAGCAAAAATAATAGGTTGGCAGCTACAGTGAAGTAGCATTTTAAGTATAAAGTAGCAGCTTTATATAGAGTTGTGAGCTCTGTTTAAATTTAAATTGGCAGTGATTCAAATTTAAATTGGCAGTGATTCTAGTATAAATAAATAAATATTTTTGGGTGGTTTAAAAAAAAAAACCACGAAGGGGATGGCGGGGTCTGTTCGCTCGCTTCGCTCGCTCACTTGACCCCGCCATTCCCTTCGTGGTTTTTTTTTTTAAACCACCCAAAAATATTTATTTATTTATACTAGAATCACTGCCAATTTAAATTTGAATCACTGCCAATTTAAATTTAAACAGTCCGGGTGCCCCAAGTCCCGAGCTCGCTTCGCTCGCTCTTACACCAATTATAACACATATACGTATGACATCCCACTGTTAATATTAGCCGCCAAGTCATTATTTTTTGTAACCAATTAGTTAGTAGCCTAATAAGTTGTTATTCGCCTCAAAAATAATTAGCCGTTGTAAAAACTGTGTTTGCACTTTTGGAAAATATAGCACAAGTATTAACTTGTGCTATATTTTCCAAAAAAAAATTTCTCTCTGGAGTAGGCCTCCGATTTTTCTAGTGGTTTAATAACCACTAGAAAAATCGGAGGCCTACTCCAGAGAGAAATTTCACTTTTTTATCCTGTGAAAATATTATTTAATTCTATAAAACTGACCCACAATGGCAGAGAAAAGGAAGATAGAAACTGTGCAGTGGTTAAAGTACATTACTGCAGCGGCCAGCAAAAGAAGCATTGATGGACGAACGTGTAAAGAACGTGTGGGCCGAGGCGAAGCCGATTTGTGGCCAAGGCTTGTATAGTACTTTTCACAAATAATGCGCGGAAATTAAAACTAAGTAGTACTTACCTAGAAAATTAGTCAATGACAAACAACGAACCAGAATTTTTCCCGCGTTAGTTTTCATTTGTTTTTTTTTTAAATAAATAAACAATAAACAGCTTTCTGTTTGCAAGCCAGTTCGAAATTTAAATAAAACCTTCGATAATTTACCTCCTTGGTTACCATGTTTCGGAGTAAAAGATCGTTCCATTTTAAATTACACGACTATAAGAGTTCAGTATGTAATTTATTTGGCCGCTAAACCACGACACATGGATTTTACTCTTCTTTATCCTACTCAACTCTTTACTACAAGCTTAATTCCATGGGCACAATGGCGGTTTTATAGCTGATAGCGAAATCTACAAGATAACCTTTGAGTGGCCTGAAAACTAGTTCTCCATAGTTATTTACTGCTCATTAAATCCCCATTACCCCTCAATCCTCTCCAAAACACATCCTTGCTACAGAACACTACCAACAATTAATAACTTACGTTATGGAACCAGGAGATGCGATGCTCCCTGGGGTTGGCGCGCACGTTGCACTCGAAGTACACGTCGTCGCCTTCCTTGATGTCATGCGGGTTCAGCGTGCTGCCGAGCGTGAGCGACACCAGGGGACTGTCTGGTGGAAATATTTGTGATATTAGCTGACGAGATTATGTATGAAATGGGTGGTTTTGAGATTTATGAAGTTGGCTGGTGACTGATAAAGAGGAATGCGGTGCAGAGAGTAAAGTCCCGCAAACCTCCGCTGAAAAAGGAGGATGCTCCGACCGGACGGTTGTTTTTCCCGGTGAGCAACTGCCCAAAAGTTGACATTCGGGTTGTTATAGATAATGGTACGGAACTCTTCGTACGCGAGTCCGACTCGCACTTGGCTGGTTTTTTTAATTGGTGTAGGGGTAGTCTCGTGTTAGACCAATATATTTACACATTTATGTTTTTAAAAGCTACGCCCCAGGACATTTCTCTTTGCTACACAGTGGTACAGTACCTATACTGCTATGTTATAAAGCGTAGCATGATACGCTACAGTGTTGCTTCGCAGTGCTACGGTATTGCTACGCAGTACTACGGCATAGGTAAGCAGGGCTAAAACTTCGCTGCGCTAGAATTACAGTTCTTGAATATTAAATACAACATTGTAGTATGTTTAAAGGAAACGAGTACTCAGACTTTCAAAGTGAATATAAAATTGTATTTAAGTACTTGCATACATAAAATCCTACTTCTACATACACTCAAACATTAACGACGCGACTTTTCTGCGACGTGAATAGTTAAACATATATTCTTGTTTTCTATGAGACAAATAGTAAATACGGTTTTAAAATAAATTATTATCACTAATTACTGAATTCCCCACAATTCTCGGAAAAATCCAATAAGAGCAGATAGTCACAATTGGCTATCATACCGGACTGTCCTCATAAGGGATATTTATCACAATTTTATCAAATAGAACTTCTTCGAACTGTATTATTAAATTATCTTGAGACCGGGCCAAAGGATTATGAGAAATTGAATCAATATTGAACACAAGTAACTACTTTGTTATTAGGTACACGCTAAATACCTAAAGTTTGCTTTCAAACCTTGTTATAGTTGATGAAATTAAATTGTTCGTTGCGATACAATTTAATAAAGCGTTCAGTGTTTATGGTTCACGACATATTTTAGTAGTTAAGTAAATAGCGTGTTTATAAGCATTACACAAATATTTACCCAGCAGCATCAAATAACAAATCTGAATATGAGTTCTCTCGTATTACTCTTTAGTCATCAATGGGCTACATTTTACTGCCATTGGCCTCATGGTTGAAAGCGCGACTAACGAGTGTGGGATTTGGCTTCGATTCCCAGGTTGGGCAAAAAATATTGTTGAATTTTTTCTATTAGGAATATTTCAGTAAAGTTTGGAAGTCAGTGGCGTGCTAGGTGTGTGATACTCTCGAGCCTCGGAAAGCACGTAAGCCGTTGATCTTACGCCTGGTCTCTCCCCTGTCTTATCAGATTGCCATCCAATCGTACTATGTAGGTAAAGAAACAGAGAATGCACTAACTGTGTTTGCGCACACATTGGTGCACTATAATATCTTCTGCGTACTTAGGGCCAATTCCACAAATTTTTAAACAACGTTCATCGTATATCTCAGTCGCAATCTGTCAAAAAAGACTCAAGTTTCATACATTTTTGACAGATTGCGACTGACATGCGAATGCAATCGTTGCTTAAAAAACAGTACAATTGGGACTCTGGTCTAATCTCAGACGGTTGTTATGTTTGGTGGGCAACTGCCCACTAGACACGGTTGTTACCGGGCTGCCGTATATGTTCAAATCGCGCGGAGAACTTTGATAGCGCGATGTCGGATTTTCGAGACGTCGAGTCTTTTTGTTTTGTGTATGTGGCATTAAAGATGTTGCTATAAGTACGTCCACAGCGGTAGACCGGATCACCGCGAGTTGAAAACTTCAAAGATGCCGTGCAAGATCGTGCGCATGCCTGCGGTTCGGTCCAAGGATGTTACAAACACAGACAAGCATGTCGAAAACTCAAAATATTTTCGTGCTCCTTTCGCTGATTGTAGTGCACATGTATAGAGGATTGAGGTTTCTTGTTTGGCTACTTTGATAAATTTAGTGTGCAAATGAGCTTTTTAAATTTTGATCAAAATGAACAAACGTTATAGAATTTTGTTGCACCAAAATACACATTTTGATATGACACAGGTCTACGCATCTCAAGATCCACACGGATCGACAAGCATCGTTGGAAAAGCCTTGGTGAGTGGGTCGGAAGCTGCCTTAAAGTAATAGCTCTATGACCAGCTCTGAAGGCTAATCCCGTGTTTAAAAACGACTTCAATAAAATTATAACTTACGTCAAAAAACCCGATCACCAAAATGACTAAAAAGTTTCAAACAAGTCACTTTTCAAGCAGTCTGATGCAGTTCGTAGCATTTATTTACTTCCACACTGATTTGACGGGTAACTTCCACACTTTTGACTTAGGGAGAGAGTGTAGTCTTTTGAACCCAAAGGTTGATTGGTACAGAATGCCTTGTTGTATTAATTCCGCCCATGTACCGCTATTGTACATATAGTTTGAGTAAATAAGTAAATAAGGTGCTAGAAATGTAATACTTACATACAACATTGAGCTGCAGTTGGTCGTCAATGGACTTGGTTGGTAGGCTGGGGTTGGCGGCCACACACTTGATCATGGCACCGTTGTCCGTGGGGCTCGGGCTGAACACCAGGGTGCTGACCGACCACGTCTCGTTGGAGTGTTCCGTTACCTAGGGTAAATTAAGAAAGAGGTAAGCCATTACGGACATGTTCAATTCAATTCAATTCAATTCAATTCAAATTATTTATTTCAAATAAACCATTCACAGGCACTTTTGAATTGTCAAGGTCGGTCAGTCAAAAAGATGAAGCTATTTGCACGTTCCAAAGCGTAGATCTCTATGGAGAAGAACGTGCAAGAAACTCCACGGACACTCTTTTAAATTATTTTTCTTTACAATTTTATGGTTACATCATTCCTGTTGAAATTATACAAACATATATGTGAGAACGATGTAAAAAGAAATGCACGTTAAGAGCGTGTACGCCGTATGTCATTTCATACAAACTTTCAAGTCCTTATTCTTCAAAATGAATGAACCGATTTTAACGAAACTTGGTATGCATACGCTAGATATCCAGGTCTAAATAGTTATCAGAAAACATTTTTGAAAAAGAGTTCAGGGGGAAGGATATAGTGATTTTTCACTTTCTATAGAAAACTTAAAATCGCTCTCTCTCTCCCTGTGAAATCTTTTTCAAAAATGTTTTCTGATAACTATTTAGACCTGGATATCTAGCGCATGCATACCAAGTTTCGTTAAAATCGGTTCATTCATTTTGAAGAATAAGGATTCGAAAGTGTGTATGAAAAGCCGTACCGCGTAAACGCTCTTAAAGTATCCGGAGTAAAAAAATAAAAATCAACAACAAATTAAAATAACAAATCATTAAAATAAACCGTGGCAGCCGAGAGATGACCAGTCCAAACTGACGGCGTCCGTTCACGAACATGACGCACGCGCTAGCACCATTCGGCTCAACCATATTTAAGGGAGCCAAATGACCCAATTCGAAACCCATGACAGAACAAACTTACATCATACCAACGTACAGCTGATGAGGGGAACTCCCTGCCTTTAAGTCAAGACAAAAGAGTAAATAGGTTACTTTTAAATAAGCATGGTCCATCGTTGACCAAACGCATTATTAAAGGAGCCATTGTTAAAAGTAAATTTTATATCAAATTGATTTTTAATAATGGCTCCATTTAATAAAACAATATTGGTGTGTCCAGTCTGGACTCAGTTTGTATTGCTCCCCCGTTAATTTGCTGTAAGTAAAATGGTTTCGAATATTTCTTCATTTGCAATATTGTACACAATTCAGTCTGTACACCGCACAATCGGATTAATCAAAAATATTCCAAACCTTCTTAACCGTCTTAATCTTGTTTGAATGAAGAAATCAATGCGGATGTTATTAAACCCGAACATACTGATACATTCGTGTCTCACGAACGAAGTTGCAATTATCACGAATGTTGTATCTATTTTAATGAAACTTTATTGGATTCTCAACGGCAAACAAAAAACTCATTCGTCGTCGAGACTTTCTAAATAACATTCCTGTAAATCAGACTTGCATACAACGTGCACGATATTTCAGTAAAAAAGTCACAAACGGACTATTTGATACAGTGGCATTTCTGCAAGCTATTGTATAAGCTGGGACGGTCGCAGCGCAATTAGTCGGGCGCTAAATCAAAGTCCATCAATGACCGAATCCGACTATAAAACGCGACAATCGATTTAAAAGCCACAGTGCGTGCTTAGCTTTGAAATGGAAGTTAATTGAGGGATTACCTGCCACGCTCCGCTCAAATAAGACCACTGGACGTTGAACAAATTACAAGTAACTGTACATTTTGTGGGAAGCGAATTTTTGCCACATTCACAGCTCAAAGTTTTACAATCTTTTTTGGAATAAAGACTACTGCAAATGTATGGCACAGATATATTTGAGATAAAACTATTTCATTCAAGTTTTAATGACTTTTAATATTCTTTCTTTCGTCCTTTCTAAATTTTATTTTTATTTTAAACTTAATAAGACTTGCATTTCTCTTTTTGATAGAAAAATGTTACTTGAAACCAGTCACAGCGCGGTGTGACTACGGCAGGTCTTAGAAAGGGTAGCACGTACAGTCGGCCCTAGGACGAGTCTTCCGGACAAACAGATTGACCGACTCAACTACGTCTACGACGTAGTACTCTACGACCTACTACTACTACAACTACGACGACCGATACAAAGACAGGCATGTGATTAGAATTACATTAATAAATAAAGTGGCCTGTTAGCTTGTTGTATCAACAAGGTTGTTCGTGTTAAACTACTACTAACTGGTTTAAAAAAGGTCTTGAAAAAATCTGACAGTTGAACATGATCAACTCTGTTAATGTGGATGAATGAAGAATTATTGTGTAATGTATCTATATTGAAAAACCTTTATGTAATTTGCTCTGTTGTCTTGCAGAGGCTTCCCAAGCCACATAGTATTGCAATCTCAGATTAACCTGAAATTTAGCTAGATCTAGATCTCATGACTATTTTAAGAAGATCATTGACAATGCGCATGCAGGTTAAAAACAGTGTTATGTACTAACAAGTCGCAAACCGTTTGCCAAAGAGGGCGAAGCTGTTATTCAATTTAATGGGCTCTTCGTTTGAAATATATTTATTTATTATTATATTACAAAATACTAGCTTTTTCCCGCGACTTCGTACGCGCATATCCTGTTTTTCCCGTTCCCGTAGGAATTTCCCGTTCCCGTATAGCCTATTGCCTTCCTCATGATTGTGGCTGTCATAATTATACAAAAATATTTTTTCCTTATTTTTAAACATTTCCAAATACCGCTAAATAAAAAGATTAATTTTCTATAACTTACCATATTCTTATCAAAGACTCTATTGTCCTTGTACCAGGCTATATGCGCAGGTGGTCGGCTGCCTTCAGACATGCATCGCAGTGTCGCTGCGGCAGCCGACAGCAGCTGTTGAGGACGGTTCAACAGCGACACTGATTGTGGAACCACTGGTGAGAGAAACACGAAAGAATAAACAACAACAACAGGAGTTACAATGAAGGTTGACATGGATAGTTTTTATGGAACAACCCTGACGTCGCGGAATATGTTCGAAAGAGTTACCGCGGCCCTGGAACGTAAAAGACACTAGGAGGAGCATGGATGGGTTTTAGTCAGTAAGAGTCTTACACTCCCTCCCGCTTCAGCCAGAGCGGAAGGGGTCATTTGATGATTTCCCATCCTTAAAATAAAAACCCTGATGCACTATTCAGAACTACTGCTACCCCTGCGAGCCAGAATCAATTATGGCGAGCAAACGAAAAAGTCGCATTTACCCAATGGCAGATAAGAGGCAAGCGACGCACGCAACGCAGTAGCAGAAGGCAAATGACAGCAGCAGACGATGATTGGCATCATAAGTATATGGATGGCAGTGGGCGAATCGGCTATGGAGCCCGATTCGCCCACTGTTGGGCATAGCCTCTCTTCTATAAGAAAAGAGAGGCCTAGGTTTCTGTGGCAACCTCATTTGCGATAGCAATCATGTCATGTGGCCATGTGGCTGGCATATACATCTACGAAATCATTCCTTGGGATTGCATAGCTTCAGACGACATCAAACATATGTTGCTGTTAACCTTGAACCTTGCATCCTTTGGTATTTCATGAGCTAGAATTACGCTCATGAAAGACTAAAAAATATACAGTATATTCGCATTGTCGTTTCTGTACTAATTGTAAGTATAATAAATAAATGTGGTGATTAGCATTATTTAAAAAGGTTTCAGCCTTTTTACTGTTTAAAAAGGTTCCAAGAATCATCTATTTAACACACCGCAATATTAGTCTACAATGTGTGTCTAGACCAAGATAAATTCATTTAAATTACAGTCTGGGTAGAAGGGATTAATTAATCTATATAGTAAAGGTATGTACCAATTTTTAATGTTTTGGAATTATTACTTTGTGGTACAACCTCGTGTTTTTACACGAGGTTGTACCACATAATAGGAATAATATTGTACCTATATTGTAAAACCAATAAGGATTTAAAATGTGATTTTTTGCAATAGGTACCTACCTTATAATTTTGAGATTACTTTTACTGTACTGTGTTGTGTGTTATTTTAATTGGAATAAACAGTAAGAATGAAGTTGTTTGACTGCTCTTCTCAAAAGAGACCTTTTAGAATGGGACATTCAAAGTGTCTTATATCGGCCCAATTGAAATAATTTAGGAAATCAATGTTGATACCTACACCAAACTTGGAACGCTATCCGTTATTGCACCTACATATATTTGTTTTTAGATTTATAGCTTTTTACTTTCCTGAAGAAAGGGCACGATTGTGAACAAAAGAGTAAATCTTATCTTATATTTTAATCTCCTACCGTCCACGTTCGTTTCCTTGTTCGGATCGAGCGGAAATTCAGCAAACTACAAGTCACTGTGGATTTATTAGCAACATCGGTTTCTTAGAACGAAACAATAAAAGAGGAACCTTAGAGCGATTGGGTATCACGACCAGAGTTTGTGACTTAAACGGGAGGATTGAACTCTAAACATTGATCGTTCAGTTATCTAGACTATTTTTCCAAACAATTCTGACTTCTGCTAGAGCGGGACAGTCCTTTCAGTCTTCACTATAGCCTGCGTATGTTGTCAGGCGTTTAATGGGACCCATTCTATGGTTCTTTTCACTCATTTCTCATTACAAAACATTAATTAATTAACTTATTAAATAGAATACAAAGTTAATTCTCAAAGTAAAACACGTGCCAGACTATCCTGTGAAGTGTAGACTAAAAGGTATAACAGTCATTCAACACAAAAGGAAAGATGACTGACACACCAAAGCCCACAAGAAATCACTTCTCAGAAATAAGTAATTTGCCTTTTGTAGTTTTTTTACGTTGTAACTAAGAAGACAGGTATAAAGAAATACCAAATAGTAAATGTTAGTAAAATATTACCAGACGTAAAAAAATCTTCTATTCTAAGTAAGATGTGCGGTGGAACGGTGATGTGAAAAAGGTTTCAACAATTGAAAGATTCAATTATTATATTTTAAATCTTAAGACAAGGATAGCCAAATACTACTAGACAAGAGAGTTCTTGGTTCGCATGGCTTGAGCATATGTGGTGAACAGCCTAGCTTTTTTGTTTTAGGATATGAAAGCATATTAATAAATGTCTGCTTCCACTCAGGGCGGAGCGGAAGTTAATGTCAGACTCTTACTGACTAAAATCCAACCGTGTTCCTGCTAATGCCCTTTGCGTTTGATAGATGTAGTGTGCAGTTGGTAGATGACTAAAAAACCTAATTAGTCCATCAGATAGATTTCCCAAAAACCTTGGACACGTATTTTTTCTTTTTTCACGTAAACTAAGAATAAAAACGATACAAAGCGGTGAAAACTCGTGTGTCGTCACTTTTAAGTACACTTTTTACGTAGACGTGACGTCACAAAACACACTTTTGGTCTTCGATGCGTTTTATCTTCGTCTTTTTTATTGGTTTGATAAAACAAAAAATACGTGTCCAATATTTTTTGATAATTTAACTGACGGACTAAATAGAATCATATATTGTTTGATCAGGAATCATCCCTATTAGGCAACCAGCTTCAGTGAGCAGTGCGGTCCGGTGTTACGATCGAAAATCATGGACTCAAACCCAGACTGGCGCATTAATTTGTTTAATATTTTTTATCACCACTACTCTCAATAAATACATCGTTAGAAGATTGGTATGTCTTAAAACTAATAATTAGAAGAAATGTGACATCTACCAACCCACACTGGCGATGTGGGATGTATTCCCAGCAATGGGTCATGTAACACAATAGGCTAATTATGTTAAGGTATAAGTAAGAATGGATGCGAGACACACAAGACCGGTGGTTGTGGACACTTTTGGGGAGGCCTATGTCCAGCAGTGGACGTCTTTTGGCTGTTATGATGATGATGATAATGATCACAAGTAAGGATACTAATTAAATGTAAAGTTAATTAAAAGGTTGTCTATTATTTACCCGAAGATTATATACCATAATCACATTTTCCCGAATTTCATTTGCCCGAATGTTTTGTTTGCCTTAAAAGACATATGACATACTGTTAATTGCCCGAAACTTAGATACCATAAGATACGAGTGTCATACGTATTGTTTTTCATATTTTTAAGTGCCATAATAATTATCAAACATAATATTTAAACGCCATAATGATTATTAGACATAACATTTAAATGCCATAATAATTAGACCTAGCCAAACCTTAAAATATTCTATGCATGGTTGATGGGTGGGCTTGGTCGACGGAGCCCCGCCCCGGGGCTCCTACTTCTGTGTGGTTTTATGAAAAAAATAACCTCGAAGGGGATGGCGCCCCTTCTAACCTAACCTATCCGAGTCGGAGTGCCCTAAAGTCCCGATTGCATCCAGTTTCTCCTGATATAACAACCGTTACATACCCAATGTCGATGGCAAATGATGTTATGGCATATGATAATTATGGCATGTGATAATTAGGGCATGTGATAATTAGGGCCTACAATGATTATGACAAATGATGTTATGGTAAGTGACTTTATGGGAAACAAAGCTTCTAGCACGTGACTAATATAGCAAATAAGAGTAGGGCAAACGAATATTAAGTTGTATAATATTATGGCTATTGACTATTATGGCAAATGATATTAGAGTAAATAAAATGCTGAAAATCTTACAATTGAGTTCAAGCCTGACGACTTTCTCCTGCGGTGGCACCAGATTCGTGTTCGATGCTCTGCACTTGAATGTAGTGTTCAGGTCTTCTCTCTTCAAATGCTGCAGCTCCAACCGGTTGACAATCACATGGGTGTCGGTTTTTACGCCTATATACTGGGAGGCTGGTGTTCCGTCTATCCACCATGATACAGTTGGTTCTGGACGACCTGATGAACAAAAGTAGGAATGAAAAATCATGATTTTACGGGTGGATTGGGAAAGGAAGAGCTGGTTAGCTACCAGTATTTTACAAGGAACGACTACTTATCTGACCCCTACAACCCAGCGACTGGGTAACACGGTACTCCAGGCAAAAGAGGTGTATTCAGGCTTCAGAATACTCTTAACGACTGTCAAAGATCCAAAAAAGACACCCGTGACCAACGGCGTCATTTTAAGGCACAAAGAAGTGTCAATATGAGAGGAAAGGTCACCCATCCACTGACCAGCCTCAGCAAGCGTTTCTTGCCATAAAAGACCGACCCGTGTAGTTTATTCAGACCACGTTTTGAAAACCTTTTTCAACGGCTAAACAAATTGTAGCATGTCTGACAAATTATTTTAGCGTTAGCGAATCAATAGGTACGTTTTTTTTCAAAAGTTTATTTGGTTTTTAAATGACACGTATGATTCTAGTAACAGTAAACTTTATTGACACAGTTTCAGGTGAATTAAATTTATTAGGAAATATTTAAAAATGAATGAAATTATTTTTTTTTAAATAATAAACGGATTTATAGTGGATTTAGGCTAAATGATGTTTGGCTTTATTTTGAAAAGATCGCTTTTAGTGATAAGGCCGCCCTCTGTGCCACCCTATGTAAGGTTTTCTTCATCTGTTTTTTTGTAACTTAAATGGTGTACACAATGAAAAGTATTCTATTCTATTCTAATAATGCTGTTTGACTTTCAATTTAAGTTTGATCCGCATCATATTAAATCCTTCAATATTCTATATTTTGAAAGCAGGCAACACCAACAGGTTATGAAAAGTGCTCATTTTTCAGTCACATAATTAAGTATGAGCGTGATAACAGGGTCAAAGCCTAAACTCCCCCTGTCCGACCCGCTGCATCATCACAATTGGTGGGCGCACGGCTGAAGATAATCCGCTGCGAGCACTGGCTCGAAGCCAGGCGGCCATACTGCGGACTTTTCAACAAACCCATTCGAATGGAATATCTCTTCCAATGTTTCCATAAAAGAAATCAAGCAATAGAAAAAAATTGAGCTCTCCCACTGTTCAATATTTTTGCGACGCGTAAGTTAAGCGGCGAACCGAATTAACTTGTTTTTTTTTTATCGATATGAAACTGTAGAGTTGATCCGTTTAAATTGTTTTTGGGTAGGTAAATGCATTCAGAATAGAGTAGAATATAAGTCTTTATGATACTGGGTATTTTTTTTCCCAGTGCGCAAACTTTAAGAACCACTTCTGCCTATATGTAAATAAACAACTTTCCCCAAGACAGTCAATTCCTAAAAAAAAATCGAGTCTCCCAAATTGTGATCAGTTGATGACAATTTTGTATGGGAAGTTCAAACTTTTTAAACGGTTTATTTAAAATTATGGTGGACGATATTCATTTATATATCGACATATTACATACATTACATTAGAGGAGCTCGTGGCTAAATAATAACAGCCGCACAAGTCGATCTTCAAGGTTAAGCAACGCCTGCCGGGGTCGGTCTGTGGATGGGTGACCATCTTAACATACCAAGATTTCTCTGTGCCTCGGAAAGCACGTTAAGCCGTTCGTCCCGGCTGTCATTTGTAAATCTTTGGCAGTCCTTACTGATTGTCAGAAGCCAGAAAATCGCCGCACTCCAGTCTGGCCAAGAAGTACCGCGTTATTCAGTTGTGTTTGTGGAGGTCTGGTAGGCAGGCGCTCCACGTAAAATGGTAGTCAGCTGAATCCGGTTTGACTGGAAGCCAACCCCAATGAAGTTGGGAAAAGGCTAGGCAGGTGATGATATAACATAAATTACATTATCTCCCATAGTCAAAATCCACCTTTACTCGTTCGTTAAGATTGTAACTGGAAAACCGGCAAAGTGCCACGAACCATTGCAGGTTGAGCATGTTTCCCGTGAGGTGACATTTGAAAGAGCATTCAATGAAATAACCAATAAGTGTAAAAACGGTACGGCGGATGTTAGCAAATCTATTTCTATGTACGCGTATATGTTGCGATATTAAACATTTGAGCGGTGAACCGAGCTTGTAGAATGTCAATACGTGGTTCATACAGTGTTCAGTGTTACGTAAACGTAGGTGTATAAAAGTGTTTTTTTTATGACAAAACATAGTTTTTGGTTTTGGGTTAAAAAAAATATCACTTTTATACAGAACACCTTGTTTTAATCTGAAACCTGATTCTTGGTGAAATACCTAACCTAGGTCTTTATCCACTTTTGGACTCGACTCAAAATTATAACACTATTTATGTTATTTTAATTACCATGTCACGTTAACAGAAAATCTGTAACATTTTTAATACCAAAAATCTATCTTTTTCAGCTTCCACATAATATTCTAACCTGAATGATTGTTATAAGATAACCAGAATTTTAGTTAAATGTTAATCTAGAAGCTGAAACCATATTAACTGATGAAATGACAAGGTAAACTCACCGCCCCTTACTTCGCAGACCAGCACCAAAGCTGCTCCTTCCTCCAAAGGCCCCACCACTCCTGACACATCCGCGCCAGACTTGTCATACAGCAGCATCTGATGAGGTGGCACTGCGACCAACATAAAAAGACAACCCATATATTAAGATTCTATATAAATACCTTCCTCCCACAATCTTCATCATAATATCAATATGGGAATGAAAACTGAGGGCGTGATCGTTCACAATATTACGCGAGCGCCAGATTTGATTATTATTTGACGCCATTAATGAACACCCTCCGTTCTCAATGGTAATTGGATATTTTATGATGTTATGAATATGCCTGATTACGTAAGTAAGAGAGTTCTTTGTGTGAGCAGTCCCTTTGCTAACAAAAGGCTCCTTGCAAATTACCTCTCCGCGCGCCAGACTAATGGATTTCAATGGAGTTGCATATATGCGATGTAGGCTTACTTTTAAATGCTTTGTTCTGCGCAAAAGAAATTTACTTCCCTCATCTCCTTTGCCTACGTCTTTCGTCGCCTTGAATAGGGTAATTTCTTTGAAAAGCTCAACGGTAGTTTGCTCGGCATTTTATAGGCCATGCTTATATTTTTATGCTCTTAGCCCGGTAATATTTCTTAAGAGTACAGTTACGCAGCCATTGAATAAGCCTATTAGAGTAATTATAAAGGAACTGCCGCAATACTCGGCAAGGTTATTATGTTAATAAATCCATAGTGTATGTAGGGATCCATATGAAATGCTAATAATTCACATCGATACGGATTGTGGATGTGGTAAATAACGTTGTGAAAACACGGCACTGCGCAATATTAATTATAACAGCATTCACCGTAGAATGAATACAAAGTGATCGTAACTCATTTTATAATTTAGTGAACCATTTCCCGTCTAAGGTTTTAATAAGCAAATAAAGGGGATCAGTACGGCGAACTGATAACGTTCAGACAATTTGATCTATTCAAATCTAATTTCCTTTTAAATTTAACCTGTCTCCTGCAGATTTTATCTGTGTCATCGTCGGCGGGCATCGTTTTTATCGCGCGGCAGCTGAGTAACCTCGCCGATCCCGAGTCGACAGTTGATAATTAAAATGTCTGCGCGATGTCATCACTCGGCAACCGACGACCGCGCGGCTCCCGTGATTCATCGTAATGACTAAATTGATTCCCAGTCGTCGCCTCATAAAATTTCCATTTAAAACTTAGTTGATTTTTATTTTAACGAGATTGTCTAGTTTGTGTCACTTATCACTACTCAGATTATAATAGCCTTTTGGAAATTCAATGTTTTTTTTAACAAATGCTTGAAATAATAGTAAAACAAATGAAGGTTTACCTAGAATTAACAGCCAAAGGCATGATTTTGTGTGTACTATGAAAAACACAAGTCTAGTCTAGACTGATTTAATTTTGCTTTTCAAAAGTTTTACCTGAAATTAGACAGTTACTTTGATCTAGTATTTTTGTTTGGCGCTAATTCTATTTGCTTGGTTTCATTAAGCGTTGTTTGCTTAACTTAGGTTCTTTTTATCTGCACGTGTCTTAACGTTATCAAGTAACTTACAACTTACCTATAACTGTGAGTCTGATTTGGAAGTTTCTTGTTGGTGAGTTTTTGAAGTCTACTCTACATCTGTAGACGCCCTCGTCGTCTAGTTGTACGGAGCTTAGTGTGAGTGCAGCGGGCCGGGCGACTGTCGCGAAGTATGCGCGGGGGCCAAACGCGCCTGGGTCTGACCATTGTAGCGCTTTGTTGAACGACCGGCCTCGGACGTCAAAACTGAAACAAAGATAGAGATTGAGAAAGAAGGAGAAAACATTTTCATTTTATGGATATGAAATCATCAAATGACTCCTCCCGCTCTGGGCGGAGCGGAACGGAGTGTCAGACTCTTACTGACTAAAACCCATCCGCGATTCTCCTAGTGCTCTTTGCTTTCCAGGGCCGCGGTAACTCTTTCGAACAGAATCTTGCGGATTCTGTTAGAAAAAATAGCAGAAAAAATTGATAATAGTCCATAATTTATGAACTACTGTCAAATTTTTTGAGCTTTAAATTCGTTAGGAGCCGATTTTTCAGTAGTCAGAAAACTTTAATTTCAAGAATATACAATAGCTGTTTGACACATTTCCTATACAAAAACTGTCACATCACAATGTTTATTCCTCAGATAAAATTTCTGACTATTGAAAAATCGGCCCTGTTGTAAACATTTTACAAAAAAGCAGCGATTTAAAATAAATATGCCTCATTAGACTCAATCAGATATAAAATAGTGTCGTAAAAACCAGGTACAATCAGATCTAATACAATCACGCCTCCCGCCAAATCTAATGAAAGCGCGTAAATTGCCACATAGTCCGCGTCTGAATTTATTTTCCTTGAAAAAAACTGTCAAATTCTAGAATAAAAGAACGACTCAACACGGTGAAGTTTTTCAATTTCCGGAGAGGCTACATTTTCTGAATCTGCCGACCTCCATCCTAATTTATAAAGCAAGAAGCTTTGAGAGAGATGATTTGATCGTACACCCTGATGTTCTCAGGTAAATTTAACAATTTAAGCACGCATTTATGACGGTATTATCTCTGCCAAGTATTCGTTTCGCCCGGCTGCTGATATAAAATAACAATTATAAACAATTGTAAGGATATAATGGGGATTTTATCTACATAACTGTTTTGGTTACGTAAGCAGATGTTTGCTGTTGAGAGTTTATTACGCACGTTATTCCCTTTCTGCGTAAAGGATGAGCAAAATTAATTAATACTAAAATAAGTGTTTACTTTAACTGTTCCTTTGAGTTTTTGTTTGAATTTCTGAGACAGGAAATTAATAAACTCATTGTTAATCAGTTTTGTTTTGTCTGGATCTCAAAACAGTAACAAGAACAAACAAAACATTATACGGTAGTAACAACAAAAACTAGTAAAAAACCCATACAAATAAAGTTTACCCAACACCAAGTTAAGCCAAGTGTATCCAATTCAGGTTACGTATGAGTGACAAGAGGTAGCTCACAGCATAAGGACATTGATGGAAAGTCCTCGGACGTCCATCGTCAAGTGTGATTTCCTTAACGAGGCGCCATGACATCTTAAGTGTGTTTCGTTGTACGTTGTAGGTGTGTTCCTAACGCTAATTGGATTGGTCGTGCTCGGCTTCCGCTCATCCGTTTAAGGTAGCGAACGGTTCATTAGGCCCGACTTTATGCTATTAATTAAATACGTATTCACAAAGTTTTTATAAGGCGCTGCCCAACTGGAATTACGTCGACTGTCTGTTGCTCGAGTTGGGCTGCTGTTATAAACTTGGAGATTTGCTTTCGCTATGACAAACTGACTCAAATACAGAACTTTAGATGTTTTTTTTTTTTGGAATAAGTGTAAGATTGTGTGAGGTCATTAGTGGTGTTATTTTGGTCGTTGAACTTTTAGAAAAATGAGCAGAAGCTCATAAGTACCTAAGATAATTACGTCCCTATAAAATTCAACTATGAATTATATTCAAACAAAAGCTTACTCTACTATTTCTATTTCTGACAACAGCTAACGTCATTTCAATGTGAATTAAAGCTCGTACTAGCAAGCAAAATTTTGAAGTAATTATTAGTTTTACCCCAATAAGCAATCACTTGCTTAATACCGATAGTGTGGGCGAGTGAGGTCGGCCGAGAATCAAGCTAAGAGACGTGCAATTAGAGGAACCTTTGTCCAGCGTCCTTTGTGCTGGACCGCTGTAGACGATGGTGATGATGATGATTAATACATCTACGTTATCGGGGTGATGTAGATGTGTTACACTGTGTTATACGTTTTGTAATAACTACATTGTTCAAAATGGTTAACATGAATACACGCATTAGCCATTTTAAAATAACTGGTTCATTGTGATATCTTAAATCCTGGAAGCTTTACACGCAATATTTACATACAGAAAGCGATCTGTGTAGCTACACAAAAATCTGTTATTTTTTTCATTTGTCTTCCGAAAAGTATGTATGTGTAGGCGACATGAGGCTCGCAGCGCCATCTGTCTCGACAGCTGCGAACTAGCTTGACAAAATCTTAAATCGCGATATCAGAGTTTACCTAGCGATTACAACATATGCAATGCCCGAATATAAACTCTCGGGCAGTTGCCCACCGGACACCAACAACCGTCCGGTCTGAGGATCCTCCCTTTTCAATGGAGGTATGTGGGACTTTACACCCTGTTCCGCTACCTCCAAATATGTGTATATTGCTGAATTTTCCATCTTCACTTAATAATTAAATACTGTAACTAGGCTGGCTAACAAAAAAGATTACATAGCGAGCCTATGTAATCGTTTCAACGGTCAGTAAAATATCAAGAAGTTCTTTTAATTAATTATTATCGGACGACCTCTGAAATATATGAAACACAAATATTCTAGCATTTCTCGGGTCATCTAAGTTTCAATTGAAATGAAAACCTCGCTTAACGAATTAGAGCAACATTTCGCTCATTTTACGGAAAGCTGAACCTCATTCATTTAAATTAAAGCATTCGTAATTGTTTTAAGTACATGGCACACAATGCTCAATTTTTCAGTAATTGATTAATAAAGTATGGCAATAATTAATACCGATCGTATTATTCATTTTCATTTTCATTCATTCGTATTATTCATCACTATTAAAATTGATTCAGATCAAAGTTCCGATTATTAATTTAAAAACGCCTCGCGCGCTCGTTGGGAGCAGACGTGTTTCGCTTATTATTGCAAAAATATTAAATTCTAATACATCTACCGTATTCAAAACCAATCCTTAAGATCACAGTGTTAAAGTAATTATCCTTCTGGTGGTACATCGCAAAGCAGCGGCGAGTGCGCAGCACGCTCTCCTCAAGGGTAAAGAGAGAAAGCTATTGACATCGCACTCGCACATGCGCGGACTGGCAACGCAATGAGCCGACAGAAAACACCGCCTAGTGGCACGTTAACAAGCGGAAGCGAGGGCGGTAGCGGATCAGTACCGAACTTATCTACACTTGGTGACAATGAATACCAAACCAACATCTGTCAGAGAAAACGAAAAGAGCGCCCTGAAGTAGTAGACTACAAATCAGACTTTGCTGACTTTCGCACAGACATTATGAAGTTTTTGGAGGAATTTGGAAGAACTCAAAAAGAAAACCTGAACCTCATACGAGAAGAAATCTGTGAGATCAAACAAGAGATTAAATCGATAAAATCAAACACAGAAAACTTTAAACAACAATTTGATGAAATAAATACCGAAATTGAAACTATTAAATCCAACAACCAAATAACTGAAGACAAACTTAAACGTATAGAAAGTGAAATTCTCCAAATAAAAAACCAAGCAAGTATCGAAAGTACATCCGACAAATCGCCCTTCTTACATCAAGAAAACCTCATCCTAGAACTCAAGGATCGTAGTGAACGCGAGAATAATATCATTATTGTGGGTATAACGGAAAAAAGTGACAAGAACTATAACGCACGACAAAAATACGACTACGACGAAGTAAACAAAGTACTAACCACACTGTATGAGGACTGTCCGAAGCCAATAAAAACCACAAGATTGGGAAAATATATCACAAACATGAACCGACCCATCAAAGTATGTTTCACCAATACAGAAACACCTAAATACCTGTTCCGGACAAAAAGTAAACTACCCGAGAATATACTAATTTACTCAGATTTAACCCCGACTCAAAAGCAATATTTACAATGTATAAAAGGAGAACTTAAAAAACGTATAGAAGACGGAGAAAAAGACCTTGTTATTAAATATATAAAAGGAAAACCTACAATTATTACTAACCAAAAAAACTCGAAGAAGGTTCACAACACAATGGAAAACACACAGATAAACTAAGCCATCAAATCATCAAGAAATATGAAGACATACCCTTACACCCATCATCACTCAGATTTTTTTATGCTAATTTACGAAGTATTCGCAAAACTGGTAAGCTCGATGAAATCAAATGTATTATTAGGGCGATACCAAAAACTACCCACTTATTGGTATTCACGGAGACCTGGATTATTTCTGAAGCCGATGCAAAATTATACCAGTTGCCAAACTACAAGCATGTTTACAACTTTAGGAAAACACGAAAAGGTGGAGGGGTATCAATCTATATACACGACTCAATAAAATACGACGTAACGGAAGAATTATGTGAAAATGGAAACCACTACTTGTGGGTACATATAAAAAAATTATCGCTAAACATCGGAGTGATTTATAAACCAGGTGATTCAAACAATAATGATTTCTTAACGACGTATTCCGCACAGTTGGAGCAGAGAAGAAGAACAATAGTATTTGGCGACTTTAACATTGATCTCCTCAACGCTGACAACCACGTCACTAAATACCTAAACGAAATCAAAGAAAATGGATATCAAATACTGAACAAAATTAATGGCCTATACAGTACACGTGAAACCTCGACTACAAAATCTATACTGGATCATGTTTGCACAAACATAAGTAACCACTCATTTAATTTCTCCATAATCGAGTCATGCTTGTCTGACCATAAACAAATATATTTGGAAATAGGCAGTCTAAAGCCACAAAAAAATAAAAAAATCCAATACAAAGCAATAAATTATGAAAAATTATATAACGACGCACTAACAGATAATTACATAAATGAAGAAAATGATTACTATCACCTGGAGCGGTTTATCACAAATCATGTAAATAACAACAAAACCGACAAGACAAAAATTCTAAATCCACCCCAAAACGATTGGATAAACCGAACTATTACTGATTCGATAAACTTACGTAACAACCTATGGCAACAGACAAAATCTAACCCAAAAGACGGAAACATACAGAAAACCTTTTCCAAACAACGAGACGCAGTAAAAAACCTGATCAAGACACACAAGAAAAAATACTATTACGACCTATTCTACAACATTAACAATCAACCGAAAAAGATGTGGGAACTTATTAATAACTTAGCCCTAAATAAAATCAAAGAAAGCAGTGCTCCTCCGAAACTAATGTCGAGTTCAGGACCTATAACTGAAGGTAACGCAATATGTAATTTATTTAACTCATTTTTCTCATCAATAGGCCAGGAATTAGCTAACGAGATACCCGTTATATATCACGCGAACGATGGCAACACTCTTATGTACGAACACAACCATTCACACGACGTAACTCTGAGTAAACTCACTCCTTGCACTGAGGACGAAATTTCTAAAATAATTGACGGTCTGGATAGTAATACAAGTACTGGGATAGATGGTATCAGTACCAAGGTGATCAAATGCCTCAAAAATATAATTGTTCCGAAATTAACGAACTGCATAAACGAATACATGATGCGCGGCATTTTCCCGAACACGCTTAAAGTTGCCAAAGTCAGCCCTATTTACAAATCGGGTAGCAGGACTGACCCAGGTAACTATAGACCAGTGTCGGTTTTACCTATATTATCCAAAATATTTGAGCGTGTTTTGTACAGCCGTCTAAATGCATACCTTCTTGAGAAAGAGTTCCTAATCGACGAACAATACGGCTTTCGTTCGAAATCTAGCACTCTTACAGCTACAGTAGACTTGGTAACTAAAATCAAAACGCACATAGATCAAAAGGATGTTGTTTTGGGGGTATTTATTGATTTAAAAAAAGCATTCGACACCGTATGCCACCACAAACTTCTTCAGAAATTAAACAATATAGGAGTCAGAGATATAGCCCTAGAAATGTTTACATCTTATTTACACAATAGACAACAAGTAGTTAAAATAGATAAATTCACTAGTTCCATAAAAAACGTACCATATGGCTGTCCCCAAGGCTCAATTTTAAGTTCTTTGCTTTTCTTAATCTATATAAATAATATAAACAAGATAGGGTTAACGGGTCACCTAACTTTATACGCGGACGATACATGCCTCTTCTATTTCGATAAATCTATCCATACTAATATAACAAATGCTCAAAAAGATCTTGGTATACTCAGTGAGTGGCTTAAATACAATTTACTTACAATAAACACGTCCAAAACAACATACATGATTTTCACCGCAAAAAACAAACCATTACCAGACTTCCCGCCTCTTACTATAAACAATGACATTATAAAAAGATCGAGCCACGAAAAATATCTCGGTCTGAGGGTAGACGACAAACTCACATGGAAACTGCACATCGAACATGTAAAATCAAAATTAATGTCATTACTAGCATCATTACGCAAAATCTCAAATTGTATTCCAAGGAAAATACGTACTATTATTTATAACTCATTAGTAAAATCTCATCTCGAGTACCTTATTGAAATATGGGGATCTGCCGCTAAAACTATCCTAATGCCTTTACAACGAACCCAGAACAAAATTATAAAAACATTATATCATTATCACTACCTTACTCCAACTAAAACACTATTTGAAAAAACCAAATTATTAAATCTCAAACAACTATACACATACGGTACCTGCATTCTAATAAAAAAAATCACAACAAACAGCGTACAATCAAAGCTACAACTACATAAAAAAACAATATCACACAACCTAAGAAATAAAAATAAATTACAACGAAGACAAGCTCGCACAAACTACGGTAAAAAAACCATATTGTTCGAAGGAGCACAGCTGTTTAACGATCTACCAAATGACGTAAAAGATTGTGATAACATTAACAGATTTAAACTAAAACTGAGAAATTACGTTTATGAAATGTCGTAATACCGCATATTAAATGTTAGCAATTTACATACTTCCTATATTATATGTACCTATTTGTTTTGTATAACTTCACCAACACGCATCGGAGGCGAAATGTATTTATTTAGATATTAACAATTACTTTGTATCTCATTGTAAGTGAACCTTTGTATTGTTCTTATGAGAATAAATTCTTTAAACCGAAACCGAATTTATTTAAACACAATTGATGATTTCAGTTTCATAATTATTCATCAAAATAAACAATTCTATTTTATGAATTTTTGCGTCTAATAAAGACTCAGACTTAGTAGTACTCGTAGTATAAAAGAGTTGATATATTTTTGGCGTACAATAAAGTGTATTCTATTATCTATTCAGTTGCATGTGGTTGGGACTGACTGGAAGTTATCCACGAGTTTTCTTCTGTCGTGGAATTTAAAAGCTATTTGCTTAAAAATGTTTTGTATTAGTATGGCAAAAGCGATCACCGCCCTACGCCGCTATAGCAATGCTTTAATGCACTTTCTACACATAAGGATTATTGTGAAAATAAAATGGGGACTATATTTCTTGTCACCAAAATTTATATTTGTCATCAAGTTGCATCACCTAATAAATAGATCTATCGCCACGAAGTATTTTCGTTCTCAGATATATAAAAAGTGTCGCCAGGTATGAATTACCAAATTAATGCCAATATGTATGTAAAATAAGAGATGGATTATCAATAAAATCGTAGTTCATTCCTTGGATAAAACTTTGTTCTCAAAATAATAGGTTTATTCCTTTAACTTCGTACTCAGAAAGGTATATCTGTCACCAAATATTCGAACATAGGGCACAGGGAGCTTAGGGCACCCCGACTCGGACAGGTTAGGTTAGAAGGGGATGGCGGGGTCAAGTGAGCGAGCGTAGCGAGCGAACAGACCCCGCCATCAGCTACGTGGTTATTTTTTTTAATCCACCCAGTAATATGGTTTACTTCCCGTTTTATAATAAATCCCAACCTATTTATTTGATACTTGATAATATATCCCGAGGATTACATGTGATTTATTATGGAATTGCTTTTTACAATTATTTGGCAACTACATTTTGGTGACAGATCCACTATTTTGAGGACAAACCCTATTATTAAAGAAATTCAAAACGAATAAAATTGGCGATAGCTTAAATCATACCCAAATAAAATGAACGTTAACGAACGGTTAACGTCGTTTTTCGCTATCACAAGTGCTGTCGAATCGAATACTAATTGTGTCCATGTCCATCAATTATTAAGTTTAAAGTATTTAATCATTTGAATTCAGAACTTAGTACTTTATTGATAGATACGAGTAGTTCACACGGTAATCAAAACAAAACATAAGTAAAGTACTTGGCTTTCAATTCAAATTATTCATCATCTGCCTAGCCTTTTCCAACTAAATTGGGGTCGGCTCGAAGTCAAACCGGATTTAGCTGAATACCAGTTTTTTACGAGGAGCGGCTGCCTACCAGGCCTCCACAACCCATTAACTGGGTAACACGGTATTTCTTGGCAAGATTCAAATTATAAATAAACGATAAATCTAATAATTGACAGACATGGAAATTAGCACTCACCATCCCATCCCACAATCGCCTTTTTTCCACTGGAATACCAGACGCACTGCTGGATACCATCCGCAATTGGTCGATATCCCGACTATTTGTACTCAGCCCTTCTCCTCCACATTTATTATGCGCACAGCCAAAGTGTGGAACTCTCTGCCAGCGTCAGTGTGCCCTTCCACATATAACCCGTCTGCCTTCGAAGTAAGAGTGAACAGGCATCTTCTGGGCACGCTCGCCCCATCATAGACCTCATCTATCGCTTTCCATCAGGCGTGATCGAGGTCAAGAGCAAGCCCATTACTTAATAAAAAAATAAAAAAAAGCATTCGTTTGTAGGTATTCGGAAATGCGATAATTTGCCGAGAGACATTAAGAAAATAGTTGTACTGAATAAGTGCGGTGAAAGCTTTCAACATCATATATTCTTTGTAAAACTCATGCTACTATTCAGCAAGCCAAGTTATATGACAAATTACTGAATACTCTCAACTGTACCTGCCGCTTCAGTTTAATAAGCTAAAAGTTAAAATTTCGATTCCTTACAGAATTTTTCCGGGATAATAAGTTATGCATGGGCTTTTAAGTTAATTCGCTACCCGAAGAAGCTGTCCTTACCATTTTTTATATTCGTACTTGTGTTTACTTCTTATAAGTATTCTCATTTAAGTAAGGTTTCTGTTTTAAAATGTTACACAAAAAAGTGAGAACGCGATAATATAACTGCGAATTTTAATATTTCTCTCCATAAAATAATTTCAACTATATTGCTAGCTGAATACCAGTATTTTGCGTGGAGCATCTGCCTCACAGAGCTCCACAACCCATTTACTTCTTGTTATTAAAATATTATAGTATTCACAATTATTTTATTATTATTTTACCTGTAATTATCGTCTCTTATTGTACTTAAGTGACAGTAATTATAAGTTTGTTACAAACGAAACGGGCGTTGTTATAGGTTTAGCATCTTGATATTTTTCAGTAGCAGCTATGAGCCTGGATTTGTTTTCAGTGGCAATCGGCCTTTTCCCCTTGAATGGGAATAAAATAAGGAAAAATCTGGCGAAAAATGGGTGTAATAACTATAATAAGCGTGATATTATGTTATGTTTAATACATTTCAAAGCAAACACACATAATCTACACCAAAGTAATCCAAATTTAAAAAAAAAATACATATTATTTAGTACACTCAAAATCTTAAAAACTTACCTATAAATAGGTTTCCCCCCGCTCTTTCGGAACCACAGTACCATATAGACCCTGTCCTCATTAGTGTCGGGTGTGACGTCACAAGGCAGCGACGCTGTGCGCCCTAGCACCGCGTCTACGTCCACCGTTGACACTGTAACAAAGGAAATACAAGATCTTAGAGGTTAGGTAAGCTGTCAAATGTAATGTCAAATATCTGTAAGCTGCACGCTTTGCAAAAATGTTCTTCGTCGGCATTACAACAATGTTCACGTTCTCTTAGAAGCAATAGATACAATAGTATCCTATACTCCATCCGAGTAGGTACTTAACTAAAGGTAAACAAAAAAACCACGTGACAGGGTTACCCGGCTAAACGGTCATTTCAGTTGCCATGTTACGTCACAGTTGTACTCTTCAATTTAGCAACGTTATTAACGAATAATAACGTTGCTAAATTGAAGAGTACAACTGTAACGGCAACTGAAATGACTGGTATTACGTTTAGCCGGGTAACCCTGTCACGTGGTTTTTTTGTTTACCTTTAGTTAAGTACCTACTCGGATGGAGTTTAGATACAATAGCATCTTGTTGCAAGGATATGATTGGGGTAGTCTTAGTTGAGTTCGTAGATCTTTGTTATGGCGTGGACTGCTTTAGGTATATCTCTCCGTGAATTGTATTTATAGGATTTTCTGCATGTTTTTCTGAAGCTTCTTATTTCTTTTATTATAGGTGGGATGGTCAATGACATAAAATACTGAAAATTGCGAACGAATCACCGGCGACGGTATTTACCACAACCGAACGACTGCGCTTTTTCAATATTTTCAGTTTCTTACTGCTTCGGAAATTGCCTTTATTGTATGTTTTTTTAAGATTTCCATAAAATACGTGCATGCATTGAAATTTGGTACTTATCCTTACATCCGTACAAATTTCCATTCGTGAATCCTTGAGAATACGGAATGTATTTTTCAGAAATGCGTTAATAATTCAGCGTTGCTAACTGTACCCAGCCACTTATGTAAGCCCCCTGCAGCCCTTAGGGATTTCTTTACAGTTAAATTCGCACCCTTAATCCTTAGTCAGCTTTACGTCAACAGAGGGAAGCTGTACAATTAACTTCGTTAATTTGGGGGTATTTTGCTTCTATATAATTACCCAGCTTGGGGTTTAGCTAGAGTAAGTGTAGAAATAGATTTATATTGTTACCGATATGCTTTTCGGTACAAAATTGTTGTGTAGTATCTATTAACAATAGTAATTTTTATTGGTAACTTTATGGACCATGTCTAAAAATAACATATTATTTACTAGATGACGAAGCTCTGGCACAATCTATTATCGTTTAAATAAAATAGGTAGGAATAGCTTTTTGGTCTAAATAAAATAAATACTTACTGGATTTAAAATAAGTGACGAGTCTGTAAATTATGCTAAGGGAAATAGAGAGATACATAGAAGAAAAAATATTGAATTATATTTATTAACATTTCGGAAATGCTAAGTATTAAGAACGAAGACGAAGCCTTATGGCGACAAAATATTAAATGTTGTATTTTTTTTTTATTTACCAATAGCTTAAATATTCCGTCATTGTGATTTCATCCAGTTCATTTTACGAATTACAAAGGGATGACAGGGGCTTGGACAGCCATTTGCATTTAGAAATAATCCCAAAAAGGGCGTTGAAATAAAATTTATTACACCCTTGATAAAAAATAACTCGGAGCATAAGACACTTTCACCGGTTTATAATATAAAATAAGGAAGCAAAAACTGGAGACAGAAATCCCGAGTGTAATACATTTATTCATTACGAAAGTAATTTAATGAAAAGTCAGTTTTGTTTGATATTTTTGTCGTGTTCCGTACAATTAGAGCAGAATTTCGAAGAGACACACACCGAATTGTCACTAATTTCTAAAAATAAAAAGCTTAGTATTATGAAACTTTGAGGCTGAGTTAGACAAGCACTTGACTTACGCTTATTTTTGCTGGGCAGCTACGCAAACTTCATAACTATCTGGGCTTGTCCGTAAAGTGCTTTTAGAGCTCATTTCGCCCGAAAAGCTTGCCAGAATAAAGTTATCATGCTTTCACGTTGTAATGATGCGTAAGTGCAATGGATATAACGTTTTTCCATAGAGATAAAACAAAATTAGCGTAAATTATATGACGGCCGGTGTAGGACTGTAGTAATCTGTAGTAGGACTGACACTGACTACAACTTCTCCCAAGTTCTTCCTTATATCAAGAGTGAAAAACAGAGTATATTAGAACTAGAGTAAACATTACCGTAGCAAATATTTTGTGTGCATGTGATACTACATTATTTGGGAATTGCGGTTTGACTGATTATGTGCAATTCTCTCAATTTAAATGAATTTTACTAAACATGTTTATTAACAAAAAATAAAAGGCACCCCACAATTTATGACAAAGTAGGGAAGTCATAAGTATTCCGTTTTCTCATTGTAGCACGGGTCACTAAAAACGTTACCATGAGGTCGTATGGACCCAGTGTTTTGGCTCAACTGCCTACGGTCACTAAACATACATAGGTACAGAAGAACAACTTTATACATATAAAAACAGGCGATAGTTTAGACGCGTACGTACAGAAATCAAAAAACTTTCTCAAACGAATGCCAGTCGTTCAGTTGTTCGGAATTGACCAGATTTTTATTACTCCGTCTGGACTTATCCCAACATTTTTATCGCTTGTAAAGGGTATCGGAAAGGTAAACAAAGAAACCCTATTACAAGTCACTGCTATCGGTTCGTCTGTGTATCAGTGGGCTGTATCACAAGAACCGTAATAGGTAGACAGTTGAAATTTGCACAGAGTGTGTATTTTTATTGCCGCTTATTATACAACAATAATTATAATTGCGGCTTATTATATAATAATTAAAAATTAAAATTAAAATTTTCGGGTCATGATACGGACGCCTTCAAACTCGCACTTGAGCGGTTTTTTATACCTAAGGGTATTTTTTTAAGAGTAAAACTAAATATTGAAAAAAAATAAGTATGTATAAAAGTCTACTGTTCGCAAATGATCAACTTTTTGAGTATACTCTTCAAATAAAATCCATAGCAAGATGCAAGTGAGCTTACACTCGCTGTACGTTAAGTGTAGGTCTATGTGTGCGTGAATTTTCGCCTGTCGTGAGAAGCTAACCTTCTGTCATATCTATTTTGTAGCTCCTACTGTTTAGGGCCAACATTTATCTCGACAAACTTAATTGGGGCTCCGTGTTTTTCCTTTGGTACATTTATACATGTCTACAAACTGTTAGGTGTACGAATTTTCTTTTGGCAATTTAGTTACGCGTAAACATACGTGTCGGGTTTGGGAATCAATCTAATAATGGAAGACAAAACTCGATTGTTGGTTACAAAGGGCTTCTCTATCACATCACCGCTTGCGGATGTAGGTTGTATTGAGTAAGGAATTTGTAGGGTAGGTTTGTACCTACCTGTCAATTTGTGCATACGTGTGTTTCACGTTTCTGAGTACGACTAAGTTACGTCGTTGGTTGAAGTTAAAGTCTATAGGTACTTGAGATGATAGCAATGGATTGAAATTATCTAATTTATTATTAATTATCAAATATAGACGTAGGCTCATATTCCAAAACGTAAGCTCCAACTCAACTCGAACTGCAACTCCATGTGAGCTTGTCATAAATTGAAGTTTTCGCATTTGTTTGCTCATCTCTCGAGTATGAAAACGTCAATTAGACAAATCATTGACATTTTCGTGCTCATGTTGGAGTTGGAGTTTACGTTTTAAGGGCCATAATGTAGCTTATTTACTATTAGACATTTTTACAAATCCAAAAATAACGTACCTAAACGATTCATAACGTCAAGTGCACGCACTTCTAAAACAAAGTAAATTATTATAAACTAACTTGAAACAGTAAAAACTTCCACATATCTAGTACGTAAGTACGTAATATAATCGTAACAATTTATGTTATTGTTAACTCCTTGAACTAAGCCTAATGTACTTGGCTAGGATATAACAAGCATAATAACTTACCAAGTTAAAGTTGGAGCTCACGACCCGAGTTCTGAACACCCTATATGCATCTACATCATGGTATCTTCACTTTTAATTGTTATGTAGAACGCTTGTATTATGAAGAGCAAAACTTCGTTGCTTGTCTTGTTGAGGTATAAATGTAATAAAGTAAATGTCACTTTATTTCCTGTTTATGTTTAATTTAATTACCATTTACAAACTAATTATTTTATTTTATGATAAAATTATATTTTACTGGCTGAATATTGTTTTTTTAAGCTTTGACAATCTCGGGAATCTTGGGTTTCGGTCCTTTGCAAGTGGTTTAATTATCGTTATTTACGGTATTATGAAAGGTCTCGTTAAATTAATTTTACGAAAATAACTTATTAAATCAGTACTTCCTGTTACAAGATGAGTCCTGCTACTCACAAAAACTCTTTATTGAGTTATGGATGTCGTTATTTTTATTTAGAAAATTATTTCATATTTTTTTTGCGATACTAACATTCGCGTCGCGTAGCATATTTGTCGTAATACGGTGTAAATAAACGCGTAGTTTATCTGCAATGGTGACTAATGAGATGAAAAAATGGGATGAAGAAGAAACATAGCGCCGACCCCAAACAAGTGGGAATAAGGACAAGAGAATAATGATGATGATCTACTACGGCGTAGCAGTGAAGCATATCTGCTGCAGCGTAGCAGCAAAGCATATCTGCTACGGCGTAGCAGCAAATATATCTGCTACGGCGTAGCAGCAAATATATCTGCTACGGCGTAGCAGCAAATATATCTGCTACGGCGTAGCAGCGGAGGATATCTGCTACGTCGTAGCAGTTAGCCCAACTTCATAGCTACAGCTACATCTTAGCGATAGCAATAGATGTAAGAAGCTCGAACATTTAAATCTCTAAATCATTTCGGCGACTCACTCAGAATATAAAGAAAACGCTCTCAAATTATAACAAAGAGTCACGTCATTCCGTCAATATGTCTTACTCACAAATGGCATTTTCCAGGTATCCGTTATTGCGTGAAGCTCAAACTCAGACGAGGCATGCATTATGATAATTCACGTTTCCGACGGAAGAGGCAGCGCCGCGAAATGCTTGGCGGCACGTGATGAAACGCACACAAATAATTGTATAATACACTTGTGTTCTTTATATCCTTATTCTCGTGAGAGTATAATAGAGTGAATGGATAAGCTTTTGTTGTTCATATACGTGCTGTTCTTACTGGTTTATAAAGGTTTTTTTTTTTTTGAGTTTTTGTTTTATATTTCAAATAGTTGCTGTTGCCTACGATTTCGTTCACGTGTATGACGGAAAAATAAAACGATGTGGCTAGTATTTCAATAAAGAGCACTTGTGTCTCATGATTTAAATATACGTAACTGTTTTTGTAAATTAGTAATTTAAAATATCGGAAAATATTATGTACTTAATCACTATCATTTTTAACATTGAACATTGTATCTCAGCTGCGATTTTTACAATAGAATTCTATACCATAGAAATACTCCTAATTTAACACCAAACAAAAATTACATTACGGTCATCGAAATAGAAGGGGATCTTTGACAGTCATAGGAAGAGTCGTTAACCGTATGCAGAAGCTCGAAAGTCACAGTATTGGAAGACCAGTCTCACCAAGTTTCATGTTACCCAGTTACTGGGTTGTAAAAGTCCGATAGGCAGTCCCTCCATGTAAAATAGTACACAGCTGGATCTGGCTAGAATGAAAGGTGACTTCCACTCTAGCCGGATGCAGCTGAGTAAAATATTGCAAGTGAGTTGAGAAAAGCTAGATAGATTAATTCATGAATAATCGAATCATATCAGCCGAACGACGTCCACTGCTGGATATAGGCCTCCCCCAAGTGTCGCCACAACAGCTGGCACTGTGCGTCTCGCATCCATCGGCTACCAGCGACCCTCACCAGGTCATCGGCCCACCTTGTGGGAGGCCTTCCAACGCTGCGTCTTCCGGTACGCGGTCGCCAGTTTTCGGCCCCATTGACCATCTGTCCTTCACTGCCCTCTGCCACTTCAGTTTGGTAATCCTTCGGGCTATGTCGGTTACGTCGACTATGATTTTGAACATGTTTTTCCCGTCTAGACAGTTTTCGAGCTATGATATTAACGTGAATAATTTAGTGTGGGAGATATGTAATTAGAAAGGGATAATTAGGTGGTATTATTGGCTTTTAGCGGAGCGATTTAAATGATCTGTCACTTCTAACAGCCTAGCTTGTTAATTATACTCGTGGATTATTAACGGCGACCCTAATAATAATTTCAGAAATCAAAGACGTAAATTAAGGAATTTTTACATACTCCTAGACCAGTGTTCCCTAAAATTTCGACAGTTATGTTCATGTCTCGCTAAATGGGGGGAAACTATTGCAAATAATCAGGCAGAAATTAAGTTTTCCAAAAATCCAAGTTTGTAAATCCCAAAACACTTTGTCCAAACCCATTCGTGTTCCTCCAAATGCCCTTTGCGTTCCAGGGCCGCGGTGACTTTTTTCGAACGAATTCCGCAACATCTTGCTTGTCCTAAGAAGGACAAAGCAATGCAAGACAAGCAGAGAAAGACGAAATGAGATACCATTGGCAGTAACGATTGACAAAAAGTCGAACATGTTGGGATTGACATGCGCTACCGAAACCCTGGCTGGGGGGCCTTAAATTCATTTGAGGCTCCCACTGGATAGTCCGGTTAAGCAGTTAATAGCCCTTGCGTGTTAACCTGCTAGTGGTTACCTATAACTAAAAAAAATACGCTACCGAAAAGACATCCAGTCTCAACTTCGGCGCTCCCATCGAGTACAAAGCCCAAATTGTGGCCAAAAAGCTAGGCATCCTAAATAGGGTGAAGCGATACTTCAGGCCTGGACAGCTTTTAACCCTTTACAATGCACAAGTCCGATCCTGCATGGAGTATTGTAGCCACCTTTGGGATGGCTAGCTGAGCCATCCCAAAGGTGGCTACAATACTCCTACCTAGTATCAGCTTGCCGTGCTTGACTCGGTGGAACGCAGAGCTAAGAGGCTCATCGGTGACGCAAAACTGGTGGATGCCAAGCTACATAGCTTGGCCCATCGCCGTAAGGTTGCCTGCTTATCGGTCTTCTACAGATTGTACTTCGGTGAGTGTGCCCAAGAACTCCACGACCTCATCCCACCGGCCCCCTTCTACCATCGGACATCCAGACACACTGCATCTTACCATCCCTACCTTGTAGCTATTCCACCAATTCGCACTAAGCGTTTCCAAACGTCTTTTATAATGCGCACAGCAAAGGAGTGGAACTCTCTGGCTGCGTCTGTGTTTCCAAAAGTTTACAAAATCCTAATCCCTTCAAAGTTAGAGTGAACAGGCTCCTTCTGGGTAAGCTCGCTCCATCGTAGACTTTGTCTCTGTCATATCTGACATTGACTAGAGTCAAGAGCAAACCCATCACTAATAAAAAAAAAAACACGTCCCAATCCAAACTGACACTACAAATGCGAAAGTGAGTCTGTGAACCTTTCACGCCTAAATCTCTGAACTGATTTTGATAAATTTTCTTGCAGAGATAGATGGGACCACGAACGGGGTCCACAGTGAAAATCTATAATAACGCGAGTGAAGCCGCGGCCATAAACTAGTCCAGTATATTAAGAATTGTTATAGACAATTTACTCGTAATGTTACTTTGTTAGACCCCGTGATCTCACATATCCATACATACATTTTTACAACACATTCCCTTCTTCGTCTTGTATATGTATTTACTTCATATACATGTGTACTAACTCTCGTTTAATACCAACGTTTACTGCTATCTGAGAGTAAAACACCAACAAAATCCTTGTATTACCTCTTACATGTTTTATATCCACGGAATTAAATTGATAAACTTTTTAGACGTTCTTTGCGTACCATGTAATATGCTACAGCGAATTTTTACGATGAGAATGTAATGAGCTACCAAATAATCAAAGAGAGACGGAAAAAAAACACGAATTTAAGATAATAAGCTTGCATGGTTAGCAGAATATACGTCATAAAAAAAATTATAGTGATCACAGCTCACCGGGGAATATTAATTTGATACCTTATCTAAAGTTCATATTCTAAATGCTTTTGAAAGAAACATTCTTCACTCCGTCGCCATAACAACAGGAGAAAAACCTTTGATTAGTGTCAATAAATAACATGCTATATATAGCTTTCAATATCAGATGCCTAAAATAATTACGAAAGCAAATCCCAATTCGTGTTTTATTTATGATAAATAATAAGTAGTGCTTTTTTTTAAGGATGAGGAATCATCAAATGACTCCTTCCGCTCTGGGTGGAGCGGGAGGGAGTGTCTGACCCTAACGAGCCCTGTCTACTATGCTCACATCTCTTTGAGGCGCGCGTGGAACACAGCGTACCGTCGACCCGGGCCAGGTTCTGTTCGGACAGCGAGGTTTGTCCCACCTCCTCCTTCACCAGCATTAGTGCTTCGCAAAAGGAGGTGACGTGGGCTTCCCATACCTCCTCGTTCCGGACCATGGATTGAACCAGGGTTGGAAGCGAGAGGTCGCCGACACCGATCGCCTTGACGAGGACATGGACCTCCAACGCATGCTCCACCGTGTCGTCCGGGCAATCCTCACAGTGATAACACCCGGACGTGTCTTCCCGCCAAATCCAAAACAGGTAGCTCCCGAAACAACTGTTTCCGGTGAGTACCTGCGTCAGGCGGAAGGTGAGGACGACGTGGCGCTTCTCTAGCCACTCCTCAAAGACTGATCATCACAATAGTGGCGTGCCCAAGGAAGTGGTGCTCACGCTAAGGTCGGCCAAAACGTTACAGCAAAATCCCCCTCAACCAGTCATCAATTTTAAATAAAAACAGGGCTTCTCCCTGTTCCACACAGTTCAATTTGACATGATATCCAAAACTAGGTACTTATAATTTCAAAAACTGAAATAGTATTTCTAAGATTTCAATTGCGCCAAAACTGCTATTTTAAAAAGTATATTCTTAAATAGTAGCTGGCACGAACAAGCTCTCAATAAGAAAACTCACCGCATAGAACCTCTAGTCAACCGGCAGATATTCAAAACTTCTAGCAATTCAGGACGCCGAACTATTGACCTAAGCGAAGCAAAACAAAGGTGCTTATTATAGCACCTAGGCGGGCCGCCACATGTATCGGGGTGGCGAATGAAACGGCTTCCATCACGCGATCCACTGAAAACCTGAAAGAATAACCCAATACCTGTCAAACTGCAGATATTTTGTTCACAAAAATAAAATATCCGATTCCATCTCACAGTTTATTATTCTTTAACGACATCACATAAAATAATATTATTTAAAATCCAGTGCGATGCGAAATTAAAGCCATATTTAAAACGTTGAATACTTACTGTCCATAAACATTCGTTTTAAACTAAAAGTTTACGGTTTTAAACAATAAAGCGTATATTCTCTTTGTATAAAACGCGTATTTTATCTATGCGAAATGAGCATCGTTACTTTAGATTTTAGGTGGCAGTAAAAGATATGCGAAGATGTTCAACTCTCAAACAGCTTTGCTTTAACGCTAAATCTCGGTAAGTGTCCTTAAAATGAATAGAAGCGTCTCCCTATTGCTCACCTAATTACGGACTAAATTGTTGCAGACTTAATGTTTGAAGATGGAAAATAATGAAGCGATTACTCCCACAAGTATGAGTGGAGAATCAGTTTAGAATTTATTTTAAGAAGAAGGGGATATGACGCGAATTTTTGAAAACACAATGTTTGCGCAAACCAGATCGATTTGAAACCGATTCGAAATATCACGTTTGGCACGGTGTCTTGAATCGATTATTCAATTCGAGTGAGTCTCGCGTGAGGAGTGGAAATCGGTCAGCGGCGCCGCAAAGGACCTCCGCCGCACTCCCTGAGGTGAGAGTCCACGTGACTGGACTTGATTCAGCCTGCCACCTTTTGTTCTGCGTCGCATTACAGACAACAATCTGGATAGATGATGTGATTTAGTGGCTCCGTCTGTTTTGAGTGGATTGGATTTATTGCACTGGTCGAGCTGTGTTTTGTGGCATTCTTTAGATTGAACTATTTTACTGAGATGAGGCTACGTTGATGGCAAATAGGATTTTTTTCTTTTAAATTTAAACGTAAAAGATTTTTGTCAAGAGTTTCTTCTTGGTCCCACATTTTTTTTTTTATATCGTTTTAATTATAATTATTGAAAACTGCGTGCGTGACGAATTATATAGGTACTGCCATATTATGTTATAATATGCTTTATTCTCATAGTTTATTTATTCCATTTTTCATGCAAACAATTGCACACAGCAGACTTAATGCCATAGCCATTCATTTATATTATTCTAATAACTTATTTTTTATTTCATTACAAAAACACAGTAGCTCTAACTAACTATAAATCACAATCCGCCACAAACACAAAATAAAATCAGTCAATTTGCAACACAGAAGGTAAATCCGTTCATCGACTCGAAACGACATAACACATTTAGTCCCCTGACCACCAAACCTCATTTAATAAATATTGTATTCGTTGCAGAATAAATAATTACGAATAGTTGACTATATTCAATGCAAATTAATATGCGGAACAGGTGAAACAATATTATTAAAGCCAATCCCAGTCGGGGAAGTTTTCGCGTGACTCCATTTTATGTTGTAAGCGTAACATTATAGCTTTCATCCTAATTGCACTAATGATTCAAATTAATAACGTGGAAAGATAATGAGATGTGTTACACGCGTAATGTAATTAATTATGCTTACTTTTTTATCATGGAATCCGTTTAGAAGGCACATTTATTAAATAAGAATTTTTTCCAGAGCCAGTGCTTGCGTGAACGTCAAGAATTATACTATGGGAACGTACTACCGGAATTATCCTTCATCTTTTGTCCTGATAATGATTCAGACCATGGTTTACCTGAGCACCAAGTTTCATTCAAATTCGATCAGACTTTTTATCTGATAGATTTCAAAAACATCCAGAGGGCCAAGTCTACTATTTTTTAAACAAAATTCTCAATCGCTAGTCAGTCGCAAACTAACAAAAAGCCTCAATTTCCCTACATTCTTTACAGATTGCAACTGACATATGCGAATGTTGCTTAAAAATTAGTAGAAGTGGGCCTCAGGTAACTAATTGTCCTAACACACAATCTGCACACTGAAAATATCTACGACTAGCTGACCCGACAGACATATTCTGTCAAAGCAAATGGACTGTGGCAGTGACAGCTAGGAACAATTTTATTATTTCTGTGCTACTTTCCAATTTATTCTCATTATAAGAACCTTCTTCAGACACCGAATTCATTAAAAAATATCTGAATTGGTCCAACCGTTCTCAAGTTTTGCGCTTAGCAACACATTTAGCCATTCATTTTTATTTATATTAATAGATTAGAATGGAATACATATACTATCGTGCGCCATATTTTTTATTTTGTATTTTCAAGCACTATTGCTGTGTTTTCTGTTTTTATTTTAAAACCTTTTATGTAAACGTAACAAAAAACCTTCATGTAATCAACTTACTGTCTGCTCCGGGGCCCGGCCCTTTTTTGGCAAGCGTTCAACTTTAACTGATGAGTTGCTGCTACTTTTAATGTTTAACATTAATTTTCGTCTAAAGTAAGTAGGATATGATATATTTTATCGTCAGGATAGAGGTAAAAGACTGATGATGCGTACAGCAGAAGGAGTTTAATGCCCTGCCGGAATCTGTGTTTCCTGATAGCTACAATATGGGGGTCTTTAAGTCACAAGTAAACAGGTTACTTCTAGGCAATCGTGCACGCTTGCTTATACGTAACCTGTTTACAATGTCTCAATTTCTCTTCTGTTGATGGGGAGTAACGATGTGGTCGACACCACATCGTTGTTTCCTATCAGGTGAGATTGTGGTCAAACGGTCTCCTCATTTGAAGGAGGCCTATGTCCAACAGTGGACGTCTATCGGCTAATATGATGATGATAATGATGAATAAAGAAACAAGTTTTGGTGTGGCAGTCACAGGCCGAAAATCAGCAGTGGTATAATGGTGGTCCAACTACATAGACACAAGAATCAGTATTGTGATTTGTTCCAAAATGGAATGTATTCTTTTATTTTGTGTAGTTTATGTACCTGATTTAAGGTATTGGGCAGTAGCGAAAGATTAGAAATGGAGCTTTAAACCGTTAGTTTCAAATTCTATGTACTCATTATCATTTCAAACATTAAAACTTAATATCTTTATCAAGTATATAAAGTTTTTTTTCTTTGACGAACACCTTTACAAGTTAAATAAAAGGTATATAGAAGAAGGTCCAATATTTCATAATGAATACAGTTTTAAATACTAGGACATTGTTTAACAAACTTCATTAATAATTAGTAAACAATTTAAAAATTATTTTATTAAGCAACAAGCGGTAACTGTTTTAAAACTGTGTTGCTATAACGAACAGGAATTAATCACGCAATGTACGCTATTAAAAAGTTTTTTGGTGAAATAAAGATTCTAACAGCTGCTGGCAGTGTAACGCAATTCTTTGATAAACCACGTGCATGTTTTTTTTATTTTTTTAAGGGTGGGAAATCATCAAAGTTCTTATCTGTACCTAACTATGTAAATACCTATTAACTGTGTACCTACCCGTACAATAGAATATTTTCAACCGACTTCGAAAAAAAGGAGGAGGTTCTCAATTCGGTTGTTTTTTTTACCTCATAACTGTCATTTATGAACCGATTTAAACAACATTTTTATGTATGAAAATGATATTAATATACTTTCCGGTTGGTCCCATAGAAACTTCATAAATAATTTACTTATTTTAAGTAAATTATTTTGGTTTTTAAATTAAATAGCTGGAAAAGATATGTCATCCAAGTAAACAAAATTGCGTATTGTGCTTTCTTGTGACTTTTCAGTGGTGGCGTAGAATAAAAAAATACAACCAATCTCTAAACAAAAAACACTAAAAAGTTTAGTATAAAACTTTAATTTCGGAAGTCGGTGTGAAAACACTATTTACGAGATCTTACACCGACAATTATAATACACTATTTTATACTTTTATTTAATTCTAATACAATGCAAGAAAACTTTAAAAACTAATTTGTATCAAGTCTTCACGACAGTCTTGGCTTGAACGCTCACAAAACGACTTCGCGAAACCCTCATTTAACTTGAGACAATACGGAACGATATTATGACCAATGTTTGTCACATTCAAACTTGCTTCCACCAAGTATTTTAATAAAAACTCTCTTCTCAAAAGGAACTCGCGAGGAGTTTCATGCTAACAGTAAAGGTGTATATTTGCATGATTTTAATTAAATTCTACTCTCTCCGTATAGCAGTAAACGTTAACAGAAAAAAAAAGCAATTTTACAATAGACTAGGTTGAGAGGAAATAATAAAGTCTCTCAAGATAGTTTATAAAAACTGATAAGAAATTTATTCAGCTCTTCTTTCTTTGTATACTTTTGAGAGAAACAAAATCTTTTAATATTATGTTTACTGTTTTCAGTGGCAAAGAATCTTGGTTAAAAGAAATTGTATGTAAATGCATAGCTAGAAGTAAGCTGAGAGGGGCGACGACCGCGCAGTCATTAACTCAATGGGCATTTGATATAGTGGAGGGCAGAAGGAAAACTGGACGGGATTAGCGGAGGTCCGGAAAAAGTGGCGTGATAGAGAGGCGAACACTTTATTGATACGAAAAACAAGTTGCTGTCCATAAAAGGACTACTTTTAGTACGGGATATCGTTTGTCAAGTTTTTTGAGAAGTTCGTTAACATTTGACAGATAGGTATAGGAGACGCGCAGTGTTGGGTGGCTCGTTAACGGCTCACACGCGTATGTAAGTCCACGGTTCGTTAGTGATGTGACACGAGTCTTCGTCTCGCTGGCGCATCGAGCCAGTATTGATGTAGTGACTGACAATAATGTTGAGCGCTAAAACATTGAGTACAGCCATGAAGTATGTACCTACGTTGTTAATCAACTTGATACCCACATTTTAATCGTACGACGCTGTATTTTTTTTACATTTCTTTCCAAAATACTGTTTACATACGTTTACTGAAAACATATTTTTTTCACTTTAGAATTATAATAAACATAGTTCTAACTTTGCACTTTTCATACATCAAGCCATTGAGTCAAGTCAAGCCTTAAAATATGTTGCATATTGCCATAATAAACAGAGTTCCGAATAACATCAAACGAAAATACATTACTTAATTATAAATAAAACCCAAAACAAAGAACGTTATTACCAAAGCTACATTTCATGTGGTTGGCTGAAAGGAGCCTGTCAAGTTGCGCTACGAGGCACACGCCTTGTCATCTGTCCGTAAACAAATTGTGCCGTAGTGGCCCAAACCATTGTGGACTGCTCACATCCGCCCAATGCGATCAAACACCAGGCGGTATATGTACGCAATAAGATAAAATGTTAAACCAATATGCTGACCGTACACCCAAAATAGTATAAAACATTACCGAAGCAAGTCAACGACGTCCACTCGTCGGAACATAATAGGCTTTAATCCCCTCATGCGTGTTTAACAGTTGGATTACTCGATTAACCACCCTCAAAATTTCTAACGACGGAATTCAAAATTCAGCGCTCTTTTAATTGACCAAAAAGGCCTGTGACAGAACGTACACGAAAAGTTTTAGGCAATAATTTTTATTCATATTCGTTTTTGTTCCCGACCGGGAATTATAATGCTAAGTAGCTGTACAGACTTATTTTATGGACGCATTTAAAATACATTGATTTACTTAATTTACATTCGTTTTATATGAATAATGAATGTTACGTGTGATGTGTGTGAGTTGGTTTAAATGATGAATAAATATTCTGTTTAACGTTACTCTTTGGGAATTATATTTCAATGTTTATTTTATTCATGTTTTAGTATGGGAGGGTAAAGACTAGAAGATTTTCATGAAAAAGACTGAAAAATATCGGTATAGATAGCAGTTGTGAATGAACAGGTACGCAGACTAGGAGTTGATCAGGGAGTCAAAGATCATAGGTATACTTTAAATGATTTTCGTTAAAGCACTGTCTAGACACATAGCACAGAGGAGACCATAATTAAATAAAAAGAGTACTTGAAAAAGAACTACATACGACAAAGTAAACAAATATGAGTTTTACCACCAACAAAAACAGAGGCACCAAAAGCAAGGGAGCATCAATTCAGCGATAAATTCATAACGAAATCGTAATCGAGGAAAGGGCGTCACAAAGTTCCGCACCAAAAAAGCACAAATGCCGTAGTCTTTATTCAAAACCTTTGTGGAACTTGACTCGACTCAAAGTGGGGCGGCCCCACTGCGAGTGTGAAAATGAAAAGCGTTCTTGTTTAGGCTTAAATGCAGACTTGAGAAGAAAAGTCAGAATTAAACTTTGTAAAACTAACAAACAACAATTTATGTCTCGAAATTTTCCCTTCAACTTTTGACATGTAACAAATTCTGTCTTTTGACGTGACTTTTCCGTTTGGAATTTGTACAAAGACATGAAATTAATTGATCATAATTATGTCTTGTTATACAGAAAGTTCTGGCTTAGAAATGTTTAAGTTTTCTATTTCAAATAAGACACTAATAAGCTTATCAGTTTTAAGTGTCAATATATAAGCACAAAACGATTTAAAGTTACAGATTTAAAAATTACTATGCGATAAATATTGATGGCCTCTTCAGTTGAGTAATTTTGAAAAGACAGCATGCAATCATCAAAGCAATATATCTTCTAATATACTTACCTGAAATTCGGCTTACTGACATTTTAAAATACGTTGAAGATTTTTCGAAAATAAAACGGTTTATACGGGGGATGAGATACATTTATCATTCTGATCTACAAACTTAAAGTAAATTGGCTTTCTGTGGCTGAAGTCGACTTGTTAATTCTTGCAAGTTACACCTGATTAAAGTGTTTTTAGAGGAGCGACCGCATGCGGCTTCAAAGTTCGCCTACGTGGAGCAATTAAGTTGCGCTCAGAGGACGAGCCACACTTTAATTGTAATCAAAACATCACAGAATAGTTACAACAACCCTACCAACTCGTTGCGTAACTCTAAATTAAATTACGACTTCGCTTAGACCCAGAATTTGCAAACACTTATATAGAAGGTTATAATAAAATAATAATGTTGAGCCACTACTCGAAATGTTTTTCATTTCCTCCGACGATCCAGTAGTGTTAGTGTTACAATCACAAATTGAATTTGGTTGTAGGTAGCCTAAACTCGTAGAGGCACTTAGATACCTAAGATCAAATTATATCTATTCTTGAAGCACTTCTCCGAAATAGCTGTTCTTATATTGGATACCTATTATAATCCCTCAGTCGGATGATATAATAATTACATTAGGTTGGCTACAGTTGTAACGAGTGATCGCCTTAAAGCCGAATACCTACAGAAATTCTAAGATCGAAACTAAACCTAATTTAACTAACAAAGTAACCGAACATGGAATCAATTCGAGTTAATGTTACATAATATCATATTGCAGTATAAAGGTACAGAAATTGGGCCAACTGTGGTGGCCAACCCACCTGCTTACTAAATTCGTTCGAGTAGGCAAATCCAGAAAACCACATATGGCTTGTGAAGTTTCCCGGCGTGAACCAATTAACCTCTAGAGAGAAACCCCCTCAGGTATTAAACAAAATTGACTCCAATATAATTTTACATTCGCTAGGTAGCCGAAAATGAGATTTAACCTAGGATAGGGCAGCCATAAACGTAAAGCCCGCAACCGGGCCGTTTGTGATACACGAATGAAAAATTAAATTAGCAACTAAGTAGAAACTTGCTATAAAGTTGGGGTTTGTAAAACTTAAATTTAAATTAAATCCTGGATAGACTGTTAAAATGTATTTCGGTGCTTGTCGTATTATTTTGTACTACACTTTTCCCGCGGCTTCGCTACCGACCATGTTCGCACAGCGACCATGATAATTTTCGGTATTAAGTATCATTAGACACTAAGGGATGATGTACCTGTGTGTGCCTGTCAATCAAATATAGAACTCTTGTGTTATTGGTGACTGACAGATAACGCACAGCTGAAACTACTGGTCGAGACTAAAATTTGGCATAGGTTCCTTGGGGAGTGCAGGGGAGCAGGGGATTTCCGGAAATTCCTATAAGAACGGGAAAAAACGGGGTAGGTATACGCATACAAAGTCGCGTGAAATTGTAAACCAATTTCTCTCCATAACATAGGGGTATATTGCAAACAATTGTATTTGGATGGGATTTATTGTATTTAAAACGATGTTTCGAGAAAGTATAACCTAATAAAGACTAATAATAATTAATTGATTGATTAATAAAATCAATCAATTTATTTATTTATTTATTATTATTATTAATTAGTTATTATTGATTTTATTAATCAATCAATTAATTATTATTAGTCTTTTGATTGATTAATAAATACAAAATACTGTTAATCTTTTATTTAAAAATAGTAACCATGGACTTTCTTATGAATCTACTTTTGCGAATGGACAACTAGAGTTACAAAATTCTTTTATTTTTAAACTGTAAATTTGACGTTCAAAGTGCCTTATAATGGTCTAGATGAAATAAATTAACTGACTTTCATTTTGAGCCCAACCCACCTCGGCAGCTTCAATGAAAAGATAGTTCAAAATTAACTGAAAGCATAACTTGTACTTTGGTACGGCAAGTTCTGATAATACCGACTACAGCTACTAAGATAGTGCGGTAAACCTCAAAGTGTGCCGCTGCCGCGGAGACAATAGAGGTCGTCGCCCTTGCACTGTAAGATCTACCTAATAAGAATCTATTCCTATCTAGAGAGTCGCAATCGATTTTCGTGAAAACAAATTATGGTCAGTTTTGTAGTTACAATAGACAAGTGCATCTTTAATAATATACTCCCGTATATTTTAACAGGGCCGTTTTAACTGATTAAATTCATAATCTGCCTAGCTTTAATTTCGTTTTTCTGGGGTCTTATATTATTTTATTTATTTAAACTTTATGTATAATAGGTACATGGGCGGACTTAATGCAACAACTCAGCCTTTGGGTTAAAAAGACTACACTATCGTAGGTGTACAACAAATAAATAAGATTTAAACTCAATATTTTACAAACTTACGGCATTTGCAATTTTCCGGTGACTTGGACACAGGAAAAAAACAGCTACTTCATAGGTAAAGACCTAATATTACGAGAGTACAAAATTGTCAGCAGTTAAAAAACTCTACATTCCTAAACCCCGGATTAGTTCTGTCAGGACTTAAGAGCCGTCGCTGACGATCCCAACTGTTTGGGGAACGATATTTTGTTCACGAAACGACAGTTTAATTGAGTCGTACGTGTGCAGCGCCATTGAAGCTCGGACGTTTTAAACTGTCAACCAAACTATTGTTCGACTAACAATCGATTCTGGTCTTTTCAGCTTGACAACAGCAACTGTGAAACAGCTTTAATGGCTTCGCTAAAAACAAAATCAAATCTTAATGACTGAAATGATGGCAGTTGAATCTTTAATATAGGGTAACTTTTCAGTACTTATCTTTAAATCTTTCAAGGGGTGAAAAAGCCTTTTAAATATTAACAACAGAAATTAAAAGTCTGAAAATTGGGAAGTTGTAGATTTGTCACATAAAAATATTTTTTTGCAATTACAAACTTTTATTTTCGGTTGAAGAATTGCCCGTGACGTTCAATGATGTATGGTAGAACACTTTTGCAACAACAAAGTTATGTTTGTCCTTCAATCATACATGCTATATTTTTGTCAGATTAATGAGAGTGCTTTCATAGTATAAAAACTTCCGCAGGAAATGTTTACTCGGAAAAAATCAAGACTCGATCGGAACCCTCGGTGCAGGTGTCTGACTCGCACTTGACCGGTTCGTTTTCGTTCTTTAACATCCCGAAACATAAATATTACCAAAGAATAAAAAGCCAACCTTTAAAAAGCGTGGCCTTCAAAACCTTAGAACAGGACCAAACAACTTGAGATATTATAAACACATAAGTAGGTATATAACACAAAGTTAAGCTCCTAAGTTTCGCAGCAAGTCATTGAATCTCCTTCACTTACAATGGAGTTATTGGAATTGAAATAGTTATTCGAAACTATTGCCAAGAAGATAAATAATGTGCTTAGTCAGAGTAAGACAAATGCTATCAATTATAGTCGATGAAACTGGAGCTACAATGCTCGTGGATTCTTGTTAAGTAAAAGTTAAAGATAACGTCTAGTAGGTAAGTAACATTGATCAATATACTTTAAGTTTTGTCAGCAAGTTTATTTCTCTAACCTCAATCGAAGATCGAAGTACACTATTGGCAGCCGCTTGTGTACCTTTCGGGTTAGATGACTGTAATAAGATACTTATTTAAAGATATTTGTTTAAAATCTTTTGACGTCTATGTATAAACGTCTCAATATCGTCTACAGTACAATCATAACTACAGTATAAGAGTTTAGTTGTGGAAAAGACGTAAGATTGATAGTTATGTGACTAAATACATGTAAAACTAGCGTAGCCTTACTAAAACCTCTAATAACGACAAATAAGTTCCAAAAATGATTTTTCAAGAAGTTTGTTACAGTTGGCGGCATTTACTTGATTTCAATCACTTTGATGTCACCAACTGCATTAGACTGCTTGAAAAGTGATCTGATTGGAACTTTTTCGTCGTCTTTTGCGGTCACATTATTTTGTTACGCAAATTTTTCTTTATTGTATATCTACTCAATCTAAATAACATTCTAATAAAACTGTAACAAACTGCTTGAAAAGTCATCTTTTCGGAACTTTTTGGTCATTTTTAGAATCTTCAAGTCAGTCACATAACTGTCTATCCTACGTCTACGTATGTCTATACATAGACGTCAAAAGCATATTCAATGCAAGACGATAAGTAACAGTGATCGCGTTATATACCTCTAATTTAGTTATATTTGTGGATTGAGTTCAGTCGGTCGTTCAGTCACGCACGGGCTGCAATCACCCGGAAATCTATGTATTTGCCCTATTACCTCCACTACGAGTCCCGACTTTGTACGTTTGCACCAAAATTACAGACTACAAAACATCCAGATAGCATTTATTGACAACGTGATAACACGTATAATACATACAATAACAGAAAAAAATTGTTACTGGCAACATTTTGTTTGGTCATTTTTAGTAGCATCGTAAATAGTCTGATGCAGTATCCAAAAATATGAAAACAAAGCGAGCCTGTTATTACGAATGTGTTACAAATATTGACGTGTATTTGATTATTGTTAAAGCTGTGTCTGTTATCCCTGAGTACCTAATTAAGCAGATAATTCAGTTATGGGTAAATACTATACAATAGCGAACGCTCTAATTGAATTTAGTAACTACTAAATGCATGAAGATAATAATATATATAGCTTACCTAGTAAGCTTATGAATGAAAGCGACTGTTTAAATTGTTGAGTAAGCAGCTGAATGGGAAATCATCAAATGACTCCTTCCGCTCTGGTGGAGCGGGAGGGAGTGTCAGAAAAAAATCCACAACTCTGGCATAAGCAAGCAGCTAGCATTCAAATAATTTATTATAATTATTATTATGAATAGTGTTACAGTGGACCTTTTGTCATTTTGAATGTTTTTGAAACGATTTATATGTTGGTTGACTAATATTTATAATTACTGTTTCTTAAATTAATGATATCATGATAGTAATGTGATAGCTGAAAGGTATGAATATTTATTTGTGTTTAGCTATCAATAAACATCATGTGATGATCTTTGTGCAGAGAAACAAGGAACGCGCCATTCTTGGCAATTGGCTGATAGACCAAGTTGCACTTTCGGATCTCTACGTTTGACGTAGAGATCCGAAGACGGACAAAGATTTTCGATATCGGTAAACGGTTTGCGGAACTCAAATGGAGCTGGGCAGTAGGCTAGCTGTCCGATTATAACCAGGCCCGGGTCGACGTTGCGTTGTATTCCACGAGCGCCTCAAAGAGATGTCCGCAAAGAAGACTGGACCCGTTAGGGCCAAAGACTGTCAGGGTTGCGGAATCTGTTCGAAAGAGTCACCGCGGCGCTGGAACGCAAAGGGCATGAGGAGGAACACGGATGGCTTTTAGTCAGTAAGAGTCTGAAACTCCCTTCCGCTCCACCCAGAGCGGATAAAGTCATTTGATGATTTCCCATCCATAAAAAAGACCTCGCAAGGCGGTGGTGATATGTGGAGAAAGGCAGTGACCCAGTGGCGTTCGCGAACTGAAAGTAGCGTCCGTCGCGCGTCTTCCAGTGGCGAGGTGAGATGACGACACGGTAACCATCGCGGAGAGAACCTACATGAGGCTGGCACAGGAGTATGCTATCGACACATTAAAATTCATAATCTTCGATATACTAAAAAGGTATAATTAGTAAGATAAGATGGTATTGATTAAACTGGTGAAATCGAACAACCTAGTGACATTCGTTTCTTTGCAGTAATTTATCCAAATTACATAACGTTATTTACCACATTTTCGAGCACGTTACATAAGTACCAACACTATACAATATTTTATTTGCCCTTACAAAGTATATAGTGGAATTCTGCGACTAGTGCTCATTCGGTTATTTTCGCTCTCGTGAACCCTCAAGATCCTTGACCTACAAGAGAAATATATTTTATATTACGACACGCCACACGATATTGATTTATTTGAGCAGAATATTTTAGTATTGGTAACATGGTTGAGACTTTTATCAAAAAATGTTCTGTACCTCATACAAGTAGAGTTTTCCTTGAAATAAGGAAATAAAATGACCGTCACTTTGTACTTATTTCGTGTCACTTTTTTGAGCTTTCTTTTGCAAACGTACCACGGTATTTCTTATATTAATGAGATGTCAGTGATCAAGTCTTTGTAATGTTGGGAGGAAGGTTGGTACGTACGGTTTACTAATTTAAACACCGCCGGTTCACTCTCACTCTTCAGTTTATTACGCAGTTTGCAAGCACACAGTTTATCAAGGAGAAAGCCAGAGGAAGCACAGTCAACAGCCAAGAGATATAGGTAGCGGAAGGTATTAGCCAGCGCGCGGGGCAACTGTTATAGATTTTGGCACAAGCAAGCGTGCGTTCGCTTTAGCGGCATAGAGCGTACTGCCGGTCGGCGCTCACGCAGGTCGTGAGGGGTCCCGCTACCTGCGCAGTCGCCGATCGGTGAAACCGGTTTGGTAGTCGGCGCCCGCGCACTAGGCTTACATGATACATGTAACAAAAATCAGTTGTCCGACTGTTACATTAATATTACTTATTAACTAAATATTAGTGATACTTATATTCTAAGGTTTATTACTTAATCTAAAACTTAACACTACACACAGTTGTTTAAATACACTATAAATACTTAATAAAACTATATTTAAGTTATGTGACGCTACACCACCCCCCTCTTGAGACCGTCAAGGTCGATAGTAATCAGGGAAACGCACCCTACGGCCTGACCGTGTCCTTTTAGTGTTGTCTTCTTCGGTCGCCGGTGTTGGATTGGTAACTGGTGTGTCCTGTGTAGTCTGTGTTTGTTCCTGTGTGTTGTGAGTGTGTGTGTTGTTATGTGTTATTGTAGTGTGTGTGTCACGTAGTATGTAGGCCGGTTTCACTCGGTCTATCGATACTGTGACTGTTTTACCGTTAAAGAGGAGTTTGAATACTTTGTCACTCCTCTCCTGGACTTCATGTGGTCCTGTGTAGGCTGGCTTGAATGAACCAGATGACGCGTTATCCCTCAGAAATACGTGCGACGCGGTGGCGAGGTCCTTAAAAACAAAAATGGGCCGCGTGTTACCATGTCGCGATGCTGCTGATGGCTGTATGTTCCTAGCGAACATGCGTAGCCTGGACACGTAATCGGTCATATCGGTGGTGTTGACCGCTTCTGGTTCGAGGAAGTCTCCCGGTAGGCGCAGGGTTTCTCCGTACACCAACTCCGCCGGAGTTGCATGTACGTCGTCTTTATGCGCGCTGCGGATGCCCAACAGTACCAATGGCAAAGATTCCACCCAGTTTTGGTTCCCATGGCAGGTAATGGCTGCTTTCAGCTGTCGATGAAACCGCTCGACCATGCCATTGCAGGCAGGGTGGTAAGCGGTTGTCTTCCGGTGCTCAAAGCCAGCAATATCGGATAGGTGTTTGAAGAGGGTTGACTCAAACTGCCTGCCGCGATCTGTCACCACTTTGGTAGGGCAACCGAAGCGCGCGATCCATCCGTACAAAAGAGCATTGGCCACTGTTTCTGCTGTGATGTCCTTGATCGGTATTGCCTCAGGCCATCGCGTGAAGCGATCTACAGCTGTGAGGCAATACCGGAATCCATGCGATATTGGCAATGGCCCGATCATGTCAATATGGATGTCCATGAAGCGCGTACGTGGTAACTTGAAGTTGCCCAGGGGAGCAGAGACATGACGTGTGATCTTCGCACGTTGGCATGGCAGACAACTTCGCGTCCACTCCCTGCAGTCTTTTTTTACTTCTGGCCACACGTAACGCTCGGATACCACCTTAGCAGTGGCATTAGCTCCTGGATGGCTCAAGGAGTGCAGGTGGTTGAAAACTTGTCGTCGGAGTTCCTTCGGGACATATGGTCTTGGCATCTTGCTACTCTCATCGCAGTACAGTTCAGACAGTGTTCCCGGCAGTGTGATCTTCTTCAGGCGCAGTGATGAACCCTTAATGAGCAGCTGCTTGAGTTCTGGGTCTGAAGCTTGGTACTTAGCCAGCTCGCTCAGGTCTATAGGCTGGGTGATGACATCCACTCTTGACAGGGTGTCAGCAACTACGTTATCTTTCCCTGAAATGTGCCTGATGTCTGTTGTGAACTGCGAGATAAAATCCAGGTGTCTGAACTGTCTTGGTGAGCAATTCTCCTTACGTGTATGAAACGCGTAACAGATGGGTTTATGATCTGTATAGATTATAAACTCTCTGGCCTCGACCATATGTCTGAAGTATTTGATCGCTTCATAAATTGCGAGCAGTTCTCGATCATAAGGAGAGTACTTCCGCTGGCTTGAGCTTAGCTTACGGGAGAAGAAAGCTAAGGGTTGCCATTTCTCATCCTTTGACTGCTGCAGGACTGCTCCCATGGCGGTGTCGGACGCGTCTGTCACTATGGCCAGTTTAGCTCCGCAATCAGGGTGAGCCAGCATTGCTGCTTGGCAGAGACCCCTTTTGCAGGCCGTAAATGCTTCGTCCTCTTCTGCTGCGAAGTTTACTGGGTGTGAACCTTTCACAGAGCCTTCCAGTAATTTGTTCAGCGGTGCCTGATATTGAGCTGCTCCTGGGATGAACCGTCTATAAAAATTCACCATCCCTAGGAACCTTCGTAGCTCCTTCACGGTCTTCGGTGTTGGGAAGCTGTTGATGGCCTCGACCTTCTCCTGTAAGGGCTTTGTGCCGCTCGAGTTGATTCGGTAGCCTAAAAATGTTACCTCTGTGACGCCGAATACGCATTTGGACGTGTTAATCACCATCCCGTATGCCTGGAGTCTGGTAAACAGTTGACGTAGGTGGTCCTTGTGTTCTGCTTGGTCTCTTGAGTAGACCAAAAAGTCATCAAGGTACCCGAAGCAGAAGTCCAGGCCTCGCAGCATTTCGTCAACAAAACGCTGAAAAGTCTGTCCCGCGTTGCGGAGCCCGAACGTCATGTAAGGAAACTCATAAAGTCCAAATGGCGTGGTGATGGCTGTCTTCGGTATATCTTCTGGATTAACGCGTATCTGGTTGTAAGCCTTGACCAGGTCTATCGTTGAGAATACCTGGCATCCAGAAAGGTTGTGGGCGAAGTCATGGATGTGGCGAATTGGGTACCTATCAGGTACTGTGCGCGCATTGAGCATCCTGTAATCACCGCATGGCCGCCACCCACTATCCTTTTTAGGTGCCAGGTGTAAGGGTGAGGCCCAAGGTGAGTCAGAGGGTCTGGCCGTGCCATTCGCTAGCATAGATTCAAACTCCTCTTTAGCGATTTTAAGTTTGTCTGGAGCCAACCGCCGCGGTGTACCCGATACAGGTGGTCCAGGTGTTGTGCGTATGTAGTGTAAGGTGTTGTGTGTAGGTGTACGGTGTATACCCGACGGCCGGGTTATGTCAGGAAATTCCCGGAGTATGTCGTGGTATGTAGTGTCACCAATTCTTACCTTCACCGAAGAAACAACATCTGAAGGGCGAGCAGGCAAAGCAGGGGTCGCCAACGTAGTGTTAGCGTCAATTAATCGCTGCATTCTTACATCTACAATTAAATTATAATATGATAAAAAATCTACACCTATTATTGCTTTGGTTACGTCCGCCACAATAAATCGCCAGGCAAAGTCACGGCGTAAGCCTAAATTAAGTTTAAGGTGTACGTAACCGTAAGTGTTTATAGCACTGCCGTTAGCCGCACAAAGTTCGAATGTTGTTTTATTACGGCGCTCTCTCATGGCCGACTTAGGGAAGACACACACATCACTACCAGTGTCCACAAGAAATTGCATCTTCGTCTGATGGTCGGTCACAAATAAGCGACCAGTGCTGTGGCAGTCGTCGGTCGCCATTATCGACTGCCCTCGGCTTTTCCCGCGTAGTCACAAGGTTTTACGCACCTGGTTGCCTTCTCGCCGAACTTGTGGTGATACCAGCAGTTAGGCCACCTGCGGTAATTGGAGTGCGACCTCGTAGACGGTGATCGCCCCCGGCTGCTACTCCTGCTGGACCTTTGCCTCGACCGGGACATTCTATTCACCTGCGAGGCCAGGCTTTGCATCTGCTTGGTAAGTTCGGCGATCTGGTTGGCCATCTGGTCCATGCTGCTCCCTGGTATCGCCGCCGGTGCCGATGTTGCTGCTACTTGCGGGCTGGCTGGCACTAGGTCAAGTATGCGATCTGCCAGCTCGGCCACTTCCTCAAGGCTCGCCTTGGCCTGCGAAGCGATGATGCTCTGCGTACTGCTTGGCAGGCGGCTGGTCCAGATCGTCCGCAGGAAGTCTTCTGGCACGGTCGGCCCCGCCAGGTGGCGTAGGTGTCGCAAGAATTGCGAGGGCTTGCGGTCACCGAGCTCCTCGTGAGTCAGCAGCTGCTGCACCTTCTTCTCCTTTGACGCGGACAATCTCCTCACCAGCTCCGTCTTCAGTCGCTCGTATTTGTCCGGGGCTGCTGGTGCCTCGATTATGTCTTCGACGTGTGCTGCGTATATAGGGTCTAGGCCCCCCATTACGTGGTGGTACTTAGTCGCGTCGGCAGTTATGTTCGCCAAAGCGAACTGGCTCTCAAGCTGCGCGAACCAAAGTGCCGGTTTTTCCGGGTAAAATGGGGGTACCCTCACACCGACTCGATACACGTCGACGCTGGGCCCGTCATCATGACTTGCAGCTTTTTGCTCGTTTCCTCTTGTTTGGCTCATCGTGCTCTTTCGGGGTCACCAATGTAATGTTGGGAGGAAGGTTGGTACGTACGGTTTACTAATTTAAACACCGCCGGTTCACTCTCACTCTTCAGTTTATTACGCAGTTTGCAAGCACACAGTTTATCAAGGAGAAAGCCAGAGGAAGCACAGTCAACAGCCAAGAGATATAGGTAGCGGAAGGTATTAGCCAGCGCGCGGGGCAACTGTTATAGATTTTGGCACAAGCAAGCGTGCGTTCGCTTTAGCGGCATAGAGCGTACTGCCGGTCGGCGCTCACGCAGGTCGTGAGGGGTCCCGCTACCTGCGCAGTCGCCGATCGGTGAAACCGGTTTGGTAGTCGGCGCCCGCGCACTAGGCTTACATGATACATGTAACAAAAATCAGTTGTCCGACTGTTACATTAATATTACTTATTAACTAAATATTAGTGATACTTATATTCTAAGGTTTATTACTTAATCTAAAACTTAACACTACACACAGTTGTTTAAATACACTATAAATACTTAATAAAACTATATTTAAGTTATGTGACGCTACATCTTCAATCCCTGAAATCTAACATGTTGTTTTTTAGAATGAAGGAATTCAAATAGTACCTATAACAAAATCAAAAAAAATTGTCAGTCAAATGTTAAGTACGCGTTGTATAGTTATCACTCAATACTAAATACCATACCCATCTTTTATATAGAGGAACTTCTTAATGAAAAAGGACGTATGTCTGAAGATGTTATAAGTAATCTTACGCTTCATCATAAAATCTCTTCAAAACTGTTATCTGTACTAGAGCACGGCATCATAATAATACGAGGCTAATGTTACTCATAATTTATTATGAAAATTATTATCTTTATTATTCCAATCTTTTACTTATTCAAAGCTACCGTCAACTTTAAATCTACTTTGTTTGTTACCTACTCAATGAATTAGCTCTCTTTATAGGCTTAGGTTTAGGGCTTCAAAAAGAAGTTTCTAGACTAACTTTTGCTTTTGATACCCAGCTTAAAGTTAAAAGTAGTAAAACAAAACATTAGATTTCAGACGAAAACTTGTTAATGTCTTTGTAAAATTTACATTATTAAAGAAAATGCAGTCTAGTAAATATGCGGTATAAAACCGCTTTTGATGATAAAACTGGAAGATTGTAAGTAATTTTTTGCTAACGATGAATACAGAAGTTTTAGTTATGAACTAGGCTCTAAATCCCACAGTTTACGAGAGAATAGGTCGCTCCCCACGTAAAATACCACACAGCGTTATGCCACCTGAGCCTCTGAAATTATGATTCAGCCACGTTATATTGTATTTTCATATTGTGCCTATTTTATTGAAACCTCTTTGAATAAGCGGTGTTATATGTGAAATAGTGTTCGGCAATAATTAAATGTTGTGGTTTTCGGCTTGATTTACATAAAGTCTGGGATAGATATCGTTGAAACCGTTTAGAAGTTTTTGGATCGTCTGTAGACCTTTTTGGTAGGTTATGTTTTATTCAATGAGCTGGAATATGTTATTTAAAAGATTTTTATGAATTGAAACACTTTAAAACGGCTAAGTTTATCATGTATTACACAGGATTTAAAATAGCAAATAAAGCAGATGTGCTTATTTGATCATAAATATAGAATAGAATGAAAATGGTCATGAAAGTTCTCAGTCAGATTAGCAAAATGTAAGTGCCGTAAATGCTCGTTTACTTCATGATTGATAAAGTTAACGCTATATAAACAAACAAGTACAATGATTTATGTTGCGCTCAGGCCAAAACGCTCGTTGTGAAATTACAAAGTTTTCCGTGCGAAATTTCTAAAATTCTAAAGTGTCCCGTTTTGCGTCGCCCGTTTTCCCTACCGTTGTCTCTAAAACTGAGGAGTTTGCGAGCCCGGTTTAACTTAGTAGCGCCTTAAATATAAATTTCACAAGTTCGCTTCACGAATGAAGTTACGGTGTTATGTCGTAGCTCAACAAGTTAGCACGGAAATTTTAACTTTCGTATACTAATAATAATGGCTCCTGAAAATGGGTATGAGAGAAGCGGCGTCTAATACGTAACTAAACTTATAGTAGATAAACCATGTATGAATGCATGCTATTGGATTTTTAAGAGGATATAGATATCCGTTTCCCGTTGACAATGATGTAGACGAATTTTTCGATACTCAATGAGTTCTTCCCTTCTCGCTTGCACATAATTATGTCGACGACATTTGCAATAATTCGGTAACATATTTTATATTAACTTGTATATGTCACGGGAAAATTGCAAACACCGTAAGATTGTAAAATATCGCGTGAAATTGTAAGACTTACTAAGACATTTATTACACTCTTACGGAGTCTGCAATTTTCCGATGACGTATACAACGTATAACAGAATAACCGCAATACCTGGGAAGGGATCATTGAACTCATCATTAAGAACAACTTTTAATATGGGATCAACCCCGAAATAGCAAAAAAACATCGACTTCCCCATACATTTATGTTCGTCGCGATTTCCGGGCTGGTCCCATAATATAAGTTGTTTGAGTTAAATGAGTACAATATTTTATTTTCAGGTATTGCGTATATTCTGTAACACGTATAATATGCTATGTATACAGAAGCCTGGGATTTATAATGCTTACGTGTAAATTATTTACTCATATAAATTGCATCAAAATACTTTATTTTGCGTACATACGCAGTACCTTAGATTACTGCAGTAATATCTGGAATCCTCACTACTTAGTTTATATACAGCAAATGGCATCTGTACAATCCAAATTCGTTAAATATATTAATTATCGCACTGGTTTCAAATCTAAGGATTATCTGCAAGCTTGCTATTGCTTTAAATGATCTGGTTCTAAGGTTAAGCGCTATATAATGAAATAGTCTGTATGTATGAATCTGTAAATGAAAGTAAAGGAGTATTTTGTAAAATATTTTTTTACTTTTATACAAGAAACAAACCCTGTCACAATAAAAATAACCTTATTAAATATGAATCGACAAGTGAAATAGACAATCGAACATTCAAAGCGAATACCTCGAAGTTGGAGCTTCCCACAAACAATTAGTTGTGTGGCTGTGTGTGTGTCTAGCGGTACCAGCGGTGACGGCTTGAACCGACTGCCGACGCACTAACCCATGTTCGGCATTAGACGGTACAAGGGATGCTTTGTTCCTAAGTTCGGCATTACACCCGGGAAATATAGCAGGAATGTTCGACGGATCGCTACGAGTTCGCCGAGACGCCGGGGAGACCTTTGCAAACATCATGATAATACATTTATGTCGTAATGAAACTATTTCGCTACATAACCTTGTTTGCTGAAGCTGTATGCAACGGGAAATATATAGAAAGAAAAATCTATTTTTTTTCATATTTCTTCTTATACACAGATAAAAGAATGTGTTCGTCAATCGTTGAGGTGGAAAATGTGCAAATATTTTAAGACTACGATTAGATTAAACAGAATATAATGTTGCTATTCAGAATGTCAATTATGTACCTCTTGGATATAATATGTATGTAGATTTATTTTATTACCTCACTAAAACCACATCGAAAATCACCACAGCACGTGGAAAAGGTATCGTTACCTCTTATAAGACCACTCCGGAATCCCCTCTATGCAACGCTTGAGGAGACTGTAAAAGGGTCTCCTCTGATATAACCAACACCTACATACAAAGCAGATACATAGAAAGTACTAAGGTATGTTAGACAACTATTTATAAATAGGTATTGATAGAACTCAATACAAATCCCCCAAACACTATCTAGAGATACCGTTATACAGCTCCATTGTCACCAACACGAGTTTCTGTAACACTAATCGGTTCCAGTCCATTGTTGCATAGTTTTGCTGTATCTTAAGTTCCTATTGGCAGCGTTGTTACAGACTTCCACAATGTAAAGTCGATACAGCGGGGAAATTTCATAACTGCGTTAAGTGAAATGCTTCCGTACCTGTGATATTAAATGTGGTTGCAGGAATTTGTAGATATTAGAGCATTGTTCTGTGTTTGGTATCGAATATTCTGTTTTGAGATTAAAAGGTAAAACTGAGTATTTGTTTGTGTGTGGTACAGGAAAGACAACACCCTTTCCATTTGACGATGCCAGAACAGAAGTAATAATGATTTCAAACTAAGAAAATGTACAATAATAAACTATATCATGACTTATAATCAGAGATAGAAATAGGTAGACTATATTTACCTAAAGTTCGAAGAAGTAAGTAACATAGAGTTGATAATACCTCCTCTAAAATCTGGGAATCATAAACATGACCATTGAATTCTGGCATATAAGAAATTAGAACAAAATTATTAAATTGAAGAATCTTATTATGTTTTTAGAGTTCCGTACTCAAACTGTTAAAATAAAGAGCTTACCTATAAAATTGGAATAATGATTCTTTAAATAACATTTTTTGTAACTATACCTACTGAAGTCCTAATTTTGTTTTCATAGTCTGGGGTTTTAATTGTCATGTTTATGATTCCGGGATTTTAGAGGAGGTATTATCTACTCTATGTACTTACTTCTTCGAATTTTAGGTAAATATAGTCTACCTATTCCGATCTCTGCTTATAATATAACCGTAATTATCCGTAGTCGCTCATCATCTTCCTGTCCTTGTTACATTTTACTTCCAACACAATTCATGCATTTCTTCTTTTGCCTACCCCTCCCTCTCAAACCATCTATATTTGTTTATTAATAGCCGAATCTAATCACCCATGGTCACTATCGAAGAAATATTATTGCAAACCACGTATAAAAGGTTTTTTAAAAATCACACATTTCTATATCACAGACATTGAAAGATAACAAAACAACCAACTTTCTAAACGTACAACGTTTCGAAAAGGAATCGAGAGCCAAGAAAAGTCCAGTCGATTGGACCATTTCCAAAGGCTTTGGGAAGCAACGTTCGGAACCACCTGTAATATTAGTAGCGTATTGGACTTGACAAATCTGGGATCAATGTGTCTTGCCACCATGACTTATGGTGCCGAAACAGGGGCGCTCACTACAGATACTGCACGGAATGGGATTTGCACAAAGGACCATCGAAAGCTGTGTCTGTCTTTCTCTTCGGGGGATTTGCTTTATTTTGGTGGAATACTTGTCGTATACTGATAGGATTTCTCTGGATTAATGGGGGATAGGGACTCTAATAAAACAAGGTTTTGTTTGGTCATCAACGTACAAAAGGTGCCTTCTCAGCGATGGTGTAATAATTACTGAAATGAGTTATGTTTCGAGCAGTAACCAGTGCTTAAAGAACGGATCCGGGGAGCATTCTCTTCCCGTGAAACCACTCGAAACATATACTACAATTTTTACTGTTTTATTATATGTATAGATTGTATATATACTTAAAAACCCTTAACTAACTAAAAACAATCTAAAATATTGCGTCGAAAAATTCCTCCGCACAATCGCTATACTACATAGTTTCCTTAACTAAACTACACTACAGACTCAAATCCTAACAAAATTACCCAAAACACATCGTCACAGAGTTACAACCAATAACAATCCGTAACTAGAAACCAGACATTACTCTCGCGCAAATTCGATACGTTAAGTTAACGAATCGAAGCTGGACTGGCGTCGAGTTAAAGCCAGCTTCTGACACTTGTCCATTACCTAGTGCGTTCCTATACGTCGGAGACAAACCGCATTCCTGTTCATGTCCAAGTTAACACCTAATAGCTGGTGCCGTGCGGCGGCACGGAATGGACTTGCCGGACGAAACGGAACGGACTTCATTGCATTACGCACCTCTCTCGGCTAGCCTACGGTGAGATCCGGCGAATATGTTAGAAATGTAGCCAACATTAGCTAGTCTGGATTCCTTTGTAAAATCGGGAAACGTGATTCAATGTTGGGTGTATTATGCAATGGAAGATCTGTTTCGGAAGTTGTTTAATTTTTTATGCTGGTGTATTTTCGATGTTTGGCGGCTAAAATTGCAACATATATAGATCTCAAGGAAATATTTTCCTGTTATGTTTTATTAGAGATGTTTACGAAGAATTGGTCTGAGACGGCAATACAACGAGACGAGTGAAAGGCCATGGGGAGACCTTTTCCCAGCAGTGGGACAAAACAGATTGAATAAAAAAATAACATCTTACATACACCGTACAAATTTTTAATTTGAACAACAAAATCTTCCTTTTTCACAAAGAAAACAAAACAAAAATCCCAATTAAAAAATCTTCAACACAACGCACGAAAACACAATTGTTAAAACAGCGAAAAAGCTCATTCTTAACTGATGACGCCGCGCCGGGAAAAACGCCCAACACTATTACGGTAGCGGGTAAGTGTTGTTCTAACCTGAAACTAGGCTTTACTGCAATAACATGGCACGCTTTAGGGGAAAGGGAAATCGTTTAAGCCTCTACCCCAGTGTTGTGCCACCTGAGTCTCACGGGTATTAGTTACTCGGGCCGGTAATTTTCGGCGCTGCTAACTATTACCCGGCTACGACAGCATTGTACGGTAATTTCGGCCTTTTTACTCCAGACGGCGTATTGTGATTAGGTTTACTTTTGTTTGTAGGTAACTAGCGACCCGCCCCGGTTTGGCTCGGGAGCAAATTA